>JADFDV010000064.1:5638941-6871828 GCA_019097775.1 Moniezia expansa
CGCTGGGTAGTTATTCCAGGATTTAGGCGGTCTCCATGTTGTTACTTCAGCTTAATCTGAATCTCACTAATCGCATTCCATATTTCCTAGATGCATGCTGTGTTTTGGAGGTTTCAGAAATTTTCCGCAATGGATAATTAAGTGCTCAGACTACATTTTGCTTCTCTATATTTTTTTTCCATTATGACCAAATCATTCTTCGACCAGCGTACGAGGCCAGGGCTGGGAGGAGAAATTTCGCTCAGGACGTGATAGCACATCTTAAAATCACTTGAATTTGTCCGATCCGATAGTGCGCCGTTTAGAGTCCATACACAGCTCTATGATTGTGAAACACAGGGAAATTTTTTTAAGTAGAGCTGAAGACCACTGCTCCCTTGATTAGGTTCGGCGAAATCGGTTGCCTCTAATAAAATCAGAGATGTAGCTTCGTTGGCCATACTATTCCTAACTTGTTCGGCAGTTGATGATTTTCAATACTAATAGATAATTTATAATGCACTATGGAGTTCCAGTCCTCGTAGAGTTTGAAATAGATGTCTGGGTGTGCATCACTCTTGTTCTTAGAGGACTTTTTCAGTCTTTCAAGGCAGACCTGACTAAAATACCTTTACAAAGAAGCACTTCTCTAATGGCCTTTAATTCTAAGATGATTTTAGTTGAGATCATCTGTGCTTGAGATATGTTGCAACTTGGACTGCCAGAGTGCGAGCTTTTATTGATAGCTTTTGACTGCATTTTTAAATAAGTTCGCCTTTACATGATCACCTGTTTGGCAGTCCATTCGTCGGTCAGCCGTTTTAGCCACCTTTAAGCTGAGAGTTCCTTGGACATACTTTATAATCCTCACTTAACCATCAAAATCCTTTGGGTTTGTGTGGGCTTGTGTGATTCAAAGCGAGTTCAAACTGAACAGCAGTTTTAGGTGTCTTGTTTCTTTACAATTTTACTTTGGAATGATATTCGCAATCGGTTCGGTTAACCAGTAATCTGTTTTTATTAATCTGAATGGCAAAGAACCTTGAAAATAATCTTTTGGGCACTTTTATTAACCCATTCAGATTTGTGTCGATATTGAAGCAGTTTTCCAGTCGGCGTCTGACCTAATTCCTCCTGATCCAGTGTATATTTGGTTCTTGGTACATCACACTCTTGCAATAACTTCCAATTCACTTGATGCAGGTCACTTCTTGTAAGTGAAATTGACCAAAAGTCGTCAATTCAAGAATGTTTTCTTCCATCATCTGATAGTTTAAGCGATCAGGCTTTGGTCTGCTTCTAGCCGCCTTAATACAAGCCTAATAGAGCTTCATGTTGCTTTTCACTTTCATTGAGATGCTCAAGTCACGATTCTCCTCCGTGGAATCAGAGAGATGAGATTTTGTAGAGTGACTCATCCGTCCGACTTTGCAACCCCGGGGGTCTGTCAGTTGCCAGGGCAGCAAGGAATTTCCTAGACGTGGGAATATTTTTGATGGTCGAAAGACCATAAAATGATGTAGACCTGATGATTATTTTTTTCTTTTTCTAGACGGCTTACGATTTGCCAAGGCAAACAGCATCGAGATGCTACTAGCTAAGGATTTTGTAATTGAAATCAATAATAAAAGGTTTCCCGTCAGCGTCGCCAGTTTGGGTGAGTTTTAGTCCTGCCCCTTTGCTTCTTTCTACTTCTGCCATTTATTTGCAGTGTTTGCCACTGTGTAAAATCGAAAGTCGAACCCATAGTAATCAGTTGGCGTAGTTTCGATTTCATCAGCTGCCAATTAAATAGTTTAGCTTCTCAACCTCGTATTGGTGAAATAAGGTGGTTGATGTCACCTCCATCGGCAGCGCGAGAGCAGACCCTGAAGAGGAGTGACTGTTACAATGTAAATTCCTTTGTATATCAAGTAGAAAGTTGCTTCGGGCTTCAGGACTTAAAGGACTCCCACAATGACGGCATCTGATGGGAAGTGAACCAGGATCAGTCATTCAAATAGCCAAAATGGTTCGGAGATGGTCTTAGGACCGCCCCAAAAGAAGACTGCTCTGCGGTTGCGATTTTCTTACATTTTCGATTTTGGACGACATCATGTTATGAATTGTGCAGACTGAGGCTTTATCACTGTTTTTGGAAACCCCATGATAATACCAGCCATGCCTTTAACTAGCATGATGGAGATTGCCTATTGATCCAAAGGATAAAAGAGTAGGAGGGCGCTACTACTATTTGAATAAGTGTATCGTCGACTCCCCTTTTAAAACAGAAAGATTAGATTCAATGAACACATAGTGCTAAAAGTTCTTCACATTACACCGCACACGAATGTGTATGCCGCGTTTTCATTTTTAACGACGTGCTGCACACGCACCAATTGGATTCTCGTAAGTCCAACTCGTCATGGCAATGCAGCCGTAGATCCTTAACAAAAATGTAGTTTATTTGAGAGCAAGTATTTTATTCAAAAACTCTATTAGTTATGCATTTGCACCAGGGATAGGATTATTAAGCCTACAAAAGCGTTGATCAGGGCAGATTTTGGTTTCTGTACGTGTTGAAAGGATATTGAAATTAGTTAGGTTTATTGGAATTGCCACATCATGAGAACAACTTCATGCCTTATGAAGTGACTTCTGTGAAATTATTCATATCTATGGTATCCATAGCTTTGTTGTAAGCGAAGAAATGTTGCGAAGCTAATTTATACTCTATTACTCGGGTAGATAGTGTCCCCCCAGAATTAACGATTTTTCCGCCATCTAAAAAAAACATCTTTTGGTTACTCTCCTCTGTGTGATTTTCTCGAATTCTCTCCTTCCAGCACCCTTCTGATTAAAGGATTCCTATTTGACCACGTAATCACTCTCTTAGAACATCCCAACTTTCTATCGGAGATACTTGAAGAGATGTAATAAAGGCTATTTACGGCCTTCCAAGTATATGATTAAATGTTCTTAAAAATACTGGTTTATTAGGCCTATTGAAACTACAGAAAGTGCAGAACCCTGTGCAAAGTTAGGATTCTAACCTTTGTCTTATAACGCCAGCCGACCAGCCAGAATAACTCAACATGTGCACTTATGGAATGGTTTGTATCGACCATGGACGTGTTGATTAGGCGAATTCTGATCTTGACAGCTAGGTATAAAAAGCTTCGTCGTGAAACTTGTCACGATGCTTCACTCACGTAACTGGAGCAAGCATGTTAGGCCAAGTATCTCTTAAAGGTATGTGTATTTATAGGCTGATTCCTTGCGTTAACAACGCCTTGCCTTCTTGTAAGTTGAATGGGGAAGAGGAAGGAGCTAGGCGTGTGTCAAAAATGCTTTGTGGTGCTACATTTACTGGCTTGTGCACATGCTTTCAGAAGTGTTTAAGTTATTCTAAAGGTCAGATCTGGTGGAGAACAAAGGAGTATATACAGCGAAATAATCTTTGCTTTAAGAGCTGAATAAAATTTATTTAGTCCAGGTATTTTATTATGACCATCCGATCCATCCTAAAATTGATTAGGATCGTTGGCGCACCTAGGTTAGAAGAGGTAACAAAATGTCCTGATCCCCTTATTATTTCTGGCTTTGAATTTTAAACCCACGCCATTTGGTATGGGTAACAGGAAGTGAGCTTAATTAATCGGCTAGATTTGAGTGTAATGACCTGCTGCCTTTTCACTAGGTATCCCCTCAGACGTAGGTCCAAAGGACTTTGGAAATGTAAGGGCTCTTATCAATAGACTCAACACGGTGCTCTCTGCCGAAGATATCAACGCTGAGAAGGAGAGGGAGATCAAGAAACGTATCGCAGATGTGCAACATCAGCTGGAACCCTTCGAAGAAGTAAGTTAATCCTTCACCCTAATGGCATCAAGGAACCTTACAATTCTTAATGCATAGGGGTAAATCAACTGTTATTGTGGGTCAATTAATAAAGAAATTCTACTTTAGTCACACATCTTGTCGACCGAATGCCCCTGTACTTCAATTTCGTCCTTTTGTCGCTCATCTCATCTATCAACCTTGGAAGCAATTCTTCAGTTATTAGTACCACCGGAAGACCCAGAAAGGAGGCGCTCTTTTTTCGCCTGTTTTGCAGCAAACAGCTACGCG
This sequence comes from Moniezia expansa, assembly GCA_019097775.1. Lineage (NCBI taxonomy): Eukaryota > Metazoa > Platyhelminthes > Cestoda > Cyclophyllidea > Anoplocephalidae > Moniezia > Moniezia expansa. Next base: position 5,643,031 of record JADFDV010000064.1, read on the forward strand.
GTTTACACTGGTCATTCAACCAGATCTTCACCTTTATTCTCCTAAAAAAATTATTATGCTAAGAGATCTGTTTCTGTTTATATTTCTCTCCAAACGCCTCCAAGTAATTGAAATTCAAAGTCCGCCCTTCCCTTTCTTTATATAGAAATAAGCGGATCGAAGCTCCCCTTCTGTGTTTGTACCTTAATGTAAACGCTTTGTCAGCTACCCTAGGGTACGGTCCAACAGATGATGCTTATAAAAGGAACGTATTTGACAACGAACAACTTGAACTACCGGAATCTAGTTATTTTCAGGTTTAGTACTAGGAAAAACTCATGAATGAGGTTTAAAAAGGAACAGCTGAAATCTAATCATTTCGTAATCTGAAGCAGAATGATTACCAAGTTTTTTTTCTTAAATCTACTGAATTTTTTTATAGAAACGTCAGGAGCTAGCGCATGCGGCTTCTACGCGAACGCGTCGACTGACATGGCTGGGTCTGGGCGCGATGGGACTTCAATTTGGACTTCTTGCACGACTCACTTGGTGGGAGTACTCCTGGGATATCATGGAACCTGTTACTTATTTCGTCGGCTATGCAACAACTATGGCCATGTACGCTTATTTCGTCGTCACTCGACAGGTAACTGCCGCATAGTATAAAGTAACCTATCCATTCAATGATAGCGGGTTATTTTTTCCGTGTATCGAAACGCTTGTGTACATTCATCTCTTATCAACAATTTTCGAGCCTTGACATAATTACTTACATTTTAGTGGTCCCACTGATTTGATTTTTGATTGGTCAAGAATTAGACATGCGTACAGATACGCATAACCAATCAATTTTCGGTCATATGTTGATTGGTTGGAATTTGCTCCAAATTAAACGTTGAACCGTTAAATTTACACTGGCTTTTTCACATCTAGGATTATAGCTTTCCGGAAGTCTTCGACCGTGAATATCTAAAGACCTTTTACAGAAGTGCCGCAGCTCAAGGTTTTGACGTGGAACGCTACAACAGTTTACGAGACACCCTTGCCCTACTGCAAAGCGATCTTCAGCGTCTTCGTGACCCTCTTTACATGAATTTACCGTTACAGCAAACCAAGTATTTAGTCAAGGAGTGTGGGAGTTGAAGGAACCCACTGGTGGATCTATCGAACCAGTTTTTCTCTCCCTTTTTTTGCTGTCTTATTTCTTTCAATCGGAAACGCTTACTGCTTATTTACTATTCTGTCAAAATGTTTTGTGCTGTGTACCTCTACCAGGTCTAACTTATCCAGATCTAATATATGCCAAAACGTTATATACATAAATGCATGTATTCTTTATATTGTCCCTCCATTGGTCCGATTTCGCTAACACCTCGTAAGCTGCCCCGCCCTGTTGAAAAATGTGATACCTCAGTATGATCTCATTACCCATAGCATGTTACCTTTAATTTAATCCTCATAAAAATACCGCTATTGTGCTAGAATTGATTATAAAATCACGCTAGTGCCCCTTTAGTTGCGAGCTATTCTGTTATACGACCACTACTTATTATTTATAAGTAGCAGATGCGTATATGGATGGTATTTGGGCAAAAGTGAAGATTGCCGTCAGCCGAAGATTTCAGGACCGTTTTGGTCGTTCCCATATATGTGACGTATTTGGACCTGGTGAAGTAGCCAATGGTATGTTATCCGATTGCCAAATGTCTTTTCCTTCTTGGACATATCTAAAGAACAAGATCAAAATCCAGATATATTGTGTCATGCTATGGGGCCGGGCAATATGACTCATGGGCTCCAATCATGAGCTGCCGATTCCGAGCGACAAGGTCCTAGCCATTACGAGTCACAAACCTCGGTTTAGTTTTGGTGAAGATGGCGATGGATAACGGAGAAGTGATCACCGCCAATTGGATAGGTGCTTCAGTGTTTTGATCAAAGGTTTGGCGATAATTTTAACATGGTCTTAGGACCATCTCCGAACCATCTCAACACACCGGTGGCCTGACTTCTATTCCCGGTATGACCATTCACTTTCACTAGTCTGACTCTTTAGCAGAATAGCTTAATGAAGCGAAATTAATGGGCGTACTCAATCCAACTTGCATCAAGATTCGATGACCTGGGATATTGGGCCTATCATTGGAATGAAAAATGAAGAGAAGATCGGCTGTTGAAGGTAAAATTCTGTTTTTTGAGCGCTTCTCTCCCTTATCGCTCTTATTTTTAAGTGACTATCGCCTTGCATTTTACCTATAGCTAATTATTTCGCCTTTAGTCAGAAAGCATAGTAACCGGACTTTAATTTATTGCTTTCGAAACTAAACTGTTTATGCAGATAATACCAGACTGTGTCAATCGATAAGGAGAAGGCCATCGGTGAATAGTAGATTATTTCCTGTGGATTTGCTATTGCTTTGATCAGTGTTGTTTCCCCACTTTATGAACTGATGAGGGGCACAAGAATACCCTCATTACGCTCATTCAGGTCATATATGTGGTTTATGGACGCATTGAGCTCTTCCTGTACACACCTACTCTCTGAGCCTTCTGGGCAGTGTTAACAAACTGCAACAAATAAACTCGTTTCCTATTTTAGGACTGCAACGTTTATCGTTGGTGAAAACGCTTCATTGGATAGATGATTCTCTTGTGGCAAAACAGCATGCGATAGAACTATCACGAAGAAGATCACGGCAGTACTTCTAGTTACAAACTGGAAAGTTCAGAAACATTTTTTGACTACCTTCTTTGTTATAGTACATACCGACAGATGTATCTGACAGGACGTCTTCTGATATCATGGGGCTTGATGCTTAGTAAAAAATCTTAGGTTACTAGATTGTGATTATAGGATTTCTGATTCAGTTCGTTGATCACACTTATCTTTAGTCCATAAAAGTATGCTTTGCTCGGTCTGTTAACGTCGAAAGAGTTTCGCTTACGTGTAAGGTGAGCTTAGTGGAGATGGCATTCCCTCCCTAAGATGGGAAAAATAATAGGAGCAATGTCAAATTAACCTAAGCTTATAGGAAGCTGAGACAAGAAGTCTTACGTGATGCTTGTTGGTTCGCGGTTATTGCCCATGGTCTGCTTCCTAAAATTCACCAAAAATTAGTGACAATATGTGGTGAACTCAAATCCACAGAAAGAATTTTGGCATTTGCAAGAGGGATCTTCACACAGTTACAAAGCACTGATTGCCGGAGAGGTGCTCTTTTGGTACAGAGGAGTAGTATAAAGGAGAGAACACATAATTTAATTCCTTGGTCTCCCAGCTCATCTTTCTTCGACGATTTCCGTTCGTATTTCAATGAAACCGGATTAAAATGCCTGTCGTTTGAACCTCGAAAAAAACTAGTTTTAGCATCCTTGAATATTAGTCGATGAAACCTGTTTCACTACCGTGTACAATCTATTAGAGATGATATTCGCTTGATTAATAAAGAAGGCGTTTCTCGCGGCAGCTGATAGGGTTTCGAATGATATTCGAGGAGGTGTATGACACAAGGCCGTTGACAATTATGGAACATGTCGAATGGTAGTACTGCTTTCCTAGTTGATTAATTAAGTATTCAGAAGTCCATAGTTGGATCTAAAAATACATCTGGTTTTTCTAAAAATTTCATATGTTTCTGGGATCGGGTCAGTGGTACACGTTTGCCTCAACAGTCGACATGGGGTTATATATCCACCGGTGAACACCTGATGAAGTGGTTAATGGTCTACGTTGATATGGCCTTGACATCAGATTAGAAAGTTGATCGTGAACAGGCGTATCAACCCAACAGTCTTAGAATCGAGCATTGTGGGCCATTTGCTTGCACTGTTTAAAAGAGTTCTAATCATGAAAGTTTTTCAAAGATATTGCTAGGCGAAATGGAAAGCAGTCATTAACGTTCTCAGAAAAAACAAAATCCCGATACACCTCAGCCTTTCTCAACCATTTAAATGTGTTCCGGGACGTTGGAGACACGCCATCAAGCTTACTTTCGGCAACACTAATCCAAGGTGCGTTCGATGAGCAAGATTTAGGAGCCGTTTCCCATGGGCCTACCAAAAGTTAAGGGATGATATTCGAAGCCGAGGCGCCGAATGCCAGGTCAAGCCCATAGGTGAAATGGCTAATGCTGAATCGGCGCGCGCGTACGGTGAAACGACGATGTTTAAAAAAGCACTGTATAGTCTCTTGCTCTACTATCGCATAACATTGCAGATATAAACTTACAAGTGGCAACCGGATTTAGAATGTGGACTCGGTGTACTAAAAAATAAATAAATGAAAACCTAGATATTTTAGAAAGATAAGAACAAACCAAGGCACTAAAAGCCAAACAGGCCAAAAGCATAATTTAAATGCCCCAGATAAATTATGCCTGGGCTAGGTCAATTACTGACGGCGCTTAGTGAAAAATTATTTGTGAACGAGAATGTGTTGCATTATGTAGCCTAATCGGTGCAATATGACTGGAGCAAAAACTTCACCTTGTTAATCAATATCATCAATTTTAATGCTGCTCAAACAATGTTTTGTGTGGCAGAATTTCAATTTATGGCTAAAACAGATATATCCGGGCCATCCTTCGTATCACTGTGCGTGTGTTCTAAATAATCTGTCAGTTTAAAAATCGTGTCTTTACACGACAGTTACTAAAGAGGATAATTTTGAAATTCCTTGAGGACTTTTGCAAACTTCAATTCCTACCGAATTCGTTGGTCTAGATAAGCCTGAATGTTGCTGGTAGCTTTTTTCAATCTAAATTTCAAGGATACTCTTACTGAATGAGGAATATTTAGCGAAAGTTACGAATAGCTCAAAATATGCTTACTTGGCGTCCCAATCACAAGAACTAAAATTTGGAAAAAATGGCCTTTAAGCAGCAATCCGTAAAGCGCATACAATGACTTAAATGATCAAATGGAATGTGAGCTTTCAAACCTTGTCTTATTTATAAATCGTTCTTCTTTAAAATATAGGGATAAAGTCTGCCTTGATAAAACTTGAACTTTTATTCAGGTAGAAAGCGAACCTATCATAAATATCACCACAAGCCTGTTGGGCGATCTAATTCTTGCAAACCAATAAGTTTAGAGAACTATTCATTCAAGTATGTATGCACGCAGCGGAACCAATGAGAGCTGCACCTATTACTAATTGCATTACAGAGATTAGTCAATGACCAGCTCCCTGATTGGCCATAAGCTTCCCAGGCACATTAATTTTCATATCGGTCAAAGATTGACAAGATATTTTGAAGGTATGGCAAAACGTTAAATATTACCTTCGACTTTTGTCTGTATGTGGGGTGGCTACACCGCTGGAATTGAACCACAATTTCTTAAGACCTTGAAAATGCAACGCAATTCAAATTATTCTCAAAGCTAACCCTTTTCGATCGTCCGGAGTGGATGAAGTTACTTTACAGCTGAAAAAAATTAAATTCATTTAATTCGTTCCTATACTTGACCGAATTTAACTTTTTCTTCTCAGCGAAACCTTTTGCGTTCACCCTTTGCTGGCACTGCGCCACGGCTGAGTAATAGAAACACTCATTGAGAGTACAACTTCAAACTAACTTTAATTAATTATACTGATTGAGCCTAGTATGTCTTGCCTTTCGCTTCTTTCTACAACCGACGATTTTTCATAGCTGTGGATTTAAGAGAATTGGGATTAAAAAGGACTACAATGTGTTCCATTACCGATTTTTTTCTGCGGATCAAGATATTGGGCAAAACATGACCTACTCTTTGTGTTTTACTCCTCGTGGTGTCATTGCAAGGCTGTGGAATATAACATGTTCCATCGAGATTATCGAAATCGAACTGTGCTCATTCGTACACAAAAAATGTCGATAATAAGCGACGTGTTAAGAGAATTGGAGCTATTAAAGCCCACCTTTTGCGTCCTTCGGTGTCAGAGATTGCTCCACACCTAGAAAACAGAACACAAACGTTAATTCGCTAAATTTACTCAGTAAATATGTTTTCACGCAAACATTCTTCTGCAGTGGGGTAAAACCAAGACCAATAAGCGAAAGAATGCTTCTTACTAGTTGGTTGAAATACCTTACCGATTACAAACACCACAAAGCCGGATCTTTATGGCAAAGGTGCACGAACAAAGAAGTTCAACAGCTGAATGCATGCGAATATTCGATACCAACAAGGAAATGGTCCGCCATTATGGAGACCGAACTGATGAATACAAATAACCCATCGCTAGGTGTCACAGTTCCAACAAAAGGGAGGGGTGATATCTTATGTTCAACTGTCACTCTCAGCCCCTGAGCAGTTCTCCACCATCCGGCCATTTTTGAGTGTACCAGATAGATCCCCAAAATTTGCCCAGTGGGTAAAGCGAATGAATAAATGGGAAATTCGATTGATTTATTCTAGATTTACCTTTCTAGGTTCCTTACGTCAGGAGTCATGTCAAAACTGCATGTATGAAATTGATAGGCCTAAAAAATAAATCTTTAGCATATTTCAATCAAATGTAATTCCGTTTGCTTCACCGTTTACGTCCTTCTGGAGTAGGCGTTGTTCTCGAGCTAAGTAAGGAAAACAGATACCGGTTGCCGATTTTATGTCAATATTTTTTGTGCACCAATGGCCAATTAGTCTATTTCAAACAAATTCTCTGATCGATTATTCGTTATTCACTTTACCTCTTGCATTCCTGCACTGATGGTGTTATCCCACCACTACAAAATAAGAGCATAGAGTACGACAAAACCTGACGCCTGTATTTAAGTAATTGATTAAAAAATAATCAATCGATAAGTCACCTGGTTGGCCTTTCGGCAAAAGACTCTGGTTGGCTGAAAAAAAATTTGCATTTACTTTTAAATCACGCATTTGCACAAGGAAAAGTGTTAAAGCCTTCGTTAACTCACCTGCTCTTCGATGGACTGTCAACGATTTAAGACATGTTTAATGATAATTGTGTTATTATTCAAGGTGTTAAATTTATCCACTTGATAATAAATTTGAAAAAATATATTCTATAATAAAAACAATAAATTTATTTTAAGACGGCTTTTGGAGTTGGAGTGTCTAACGTGTTTGAATAACTTTAAAATGCAATTCATGAGTTCGGACGGCCCGAAAAAGCCTGAAATTTATCAAAAATCGTTTATTAAAATTGCAAGGGCAAAAGCTAAAACACATGACTCATAGACGAATATACATCGAAATCTATTCATTGGTTTGCACATTTGCAATGAAACCAAGTCATCAAGAGGGAGGCCTCAGAGAACTCGCATAAGTGAATATGCTCTTAATCGAAACAATGACCTGGAATATCCCATGTAGTCAATAGCGCGATGTGCAGATAATATGGTGGACAAACCGCTGAAACGAGATTGAAAAGTACATAATAACTAACCTTTTACATTCACTAGTAATAAGAGCAGTTTCGGGGCAACTGAAAGCAATTAAAGAAAGTGAACTAGAAAATATGACGTTTCTTGGCTTTTTTTTAGCATAAATTAAATAATTATTATAACAAGTACGCGCATCGGGCCTTCTATTTCCAGGTTGAACATGTAAACTTTACCTTCCCGTTGGTACTGAGTTTTTAACTTAACCTGCGAAATCCATAGATGCGTCCAGTTGGGCATCCATGGGTTTGGATGTCTAAGTGATGACGTTCGGGTGTGAATTGTTTGGCTACATCTCGTTATTTCCCTCGTGATAAATCAATGCTTGAATATTTTACGTTTTGCATTCGATCTTGCCCTACACTTTTGCCGTGCTTTACACTCTATTCGGGTCTAACCATTGTGGATAAGATTTGCGTACATCTATGAGGCCGTTTCTAGCTTGAATTTCGGGCATAATTAAAAAAAATTAGCAGCTCACCTTGTAGATCCCTCAATAATCGAAGGAGACGTTCCATTTCTTAAAACAAAAACAGGTCCCTCGATTTTCTAAGCTAATGTTGTTGTAAAATATCAACAATGTGTCAATGGTAACCGAGTTGCCAACAGCTCAATTGCTTAACATATCATAGAACAGTAAGTGTTTAAAGAAATGGCTGAAAAGCCTGACCTTTTAGACTCTTTGATAACTGGTGGTTGATTCGAGGGACTAAACAAGAAAGTAGCATTGACATCAACATTTATCACAATAAATTCGCAAAAAATATGGAATCGTTTCCTTATATGTGGCTAGCAAAATTGACTTTAATCAGCATGACAACTTTTTTATTCAGGTAATAAACTGCCGACCTATTGCCTGATCACACAGATTATTTACTGAGTGAATAGCAAACTTTAAGATTATTAGATTTAGTATCACTCAATTTTAATGGGAGGGTGTGCAACAACTTGGTAAATTTTAAATCTCTGACTGGGTGCACTAAACAATGGCCCATAAACAATGGGTTCACACAAAGGGTAAGAGTTAAATAACGCACCACAGCAATCTAGCCGCATCCGCTTCGTCTTCATCGCGGTATTCGGGGCTTTTTTTACGAGTTAATAAACTCTTTCCAAACTGCTTCCACTGTTTGTACGCATGACGGAAAGTGCCGAAGCCCTCCGATAAGAAGATGTAGTAGGACTCAATGCATTCGAACACGGTAACCACAGAGAGACCCAAAAATAAACCAAATAAACCACCAATGGAGGCTAAAAGGTTGAAGAAACTTGTGGGTTCACCCTCCGAATGGATCGATATTCTAGAGGTCTCTGCTGCTATGGTGATAACTAAGTAGTCTGCGCTTGTTACGTTGCCGGCATTGTTAGAAGCGGTTGCACTAGGTGATTTTGGAATCTGTTCGAGGAGCTGCAATGGCAGACCTTCCACGAGGGGCAAGGTTTGCTGGTGAGAGATTTCGTTGACTCGTTCAACACAGGGTCGGGGACAAAGCCATAGCCGTTTCGTGCTCGATTTTATCGCCAATAGCATGACACGATACCACTTCTTAGGAATGGACGCATCGAGAATCTAAAAAAAATCAATTACGGATCGTTTTGAGGTTCATTAATATTTCAAGTGTCGGGCTAGCCTGAGAGTTAGCTGTAACCCTCTTATGTGCTTCTGATTTGTCAAACAGGCTTTCAGGACTCATCTTGTTATTAAAATGAGCTTCTAATCATTCTTTTGTAATGAAGATAGGGCTGCAACCGAATGTAGTCTTTCGAATCTCTGATGTTATCGATTCCTCTTTTGGCTAAAGTTTCAACGACAAAACGTACCCTCATTTTCTAAAATAAGATATGTGGAAGAAATGGGGAACATTTTCAGTTAGTGACCCCCGAATTTCTATTGACAACTTGAAAATAGTCATCGATTACTTTATGGGCCTAAATTTTCATTTCCAATGCCTTGCGAAAAACTGAAACGATGACGTCAATTGAATTCTCAGGCTAGGACCACCGCAATAATCTAAGCCCAGAAGCAGGCTCGGCGACTATGCAAAATTTATCGATTCTTCAACGCGCTTGAATTGGCGTCGGCAGCAGCGTGAATGCATCAACATAATTTATCGGAAATTCCCAATTTAGATAACTCCTCCATTTTAAAGTTAAGTAATGGTGGCAATACCTATTCTCGTTTATTTGAAGTTAATCGGTTAAATTATTGAAAGATGACTTACCTGTTCGTCAGACATACGCATAACTCTGTCGTGACAAGCAATAACGTCAGTGTCATTCTCTCGACTCTGGTCGTGACAAAAACCTTGAGTGGCAAGGCTGTCGACCAAGAAGATTGGAATCATGGCGGACTCCGAGACGCAACCGCACCACCGTTGAATTACAGACTGTCGCAGAGCTGCTATGCAATTGCTCGTTGAGTATGTTACGGTGATAGCTTTTGCTTTCTTAGTCTTCATGAAGGTTCCCACGTCCAGATAAACTATTGGCGGAATGTTTTTCTTGCATGGGTGAAAATAAGAATCCAGACGTTCGTGAATCTACAAGGGTGGCAGAAACGCGGATTTACAATAAAAGTAATTTTCCGTGTTATGACAGTGATGAATGGTTAACTAGCATCGGAACATCTTTCCCAGTTTTGTTGCTTTAGTAATTCAGTTAACAAATCTTCATTTCTATTGGTTTTGCTCTAAGTAATGCTTTTGGCAGTGATTGGTCAAGAGTCACGAAATACTTTTTGACTTAAATGAGTACTTACGAGGGCGAAAAAATAACAATTGATAAACTTGATAAAATCGATGGAAACAAAAACTCACAAACTGAGAGAGAGTAACTACGATTTGTTGCCCGTACCGGGCTGAAGTTCGCACTACAGTGCGAGCATCACCCGTTGAAGGAATATCTCTACCAGAGACGATCGATGAATCGTTGGATTTAATATCATGCAGCAGAACTTGCATTCCATCCATTTCGTTGGCGAGTTCAGCATCCTCGGAACGTGTTGGCCCCATATGATCATCCCAACCCTACAAAACGTCGATAGGTACTGGAGATGTACATGCAAACGGCATGCCAACTGCATTATTTTTGGGCTTATAAGGTATAGCGATGGATACATTAATCGAAAGTTACATTAGCAGAGCGAACATATAAGCAATCGTGCTTCAAGACCTCAAATGGTAGTACTTAATATCTAGAGTGTTTTTCTAAAACTTTTGGCAACCTTACGTCTAGGTGGAAAGTTCATAATAGTATTAGACATGAATAAACAGGAAACAAATTCACTGAAAAGTCTTAAAGTTACAGACAAGCTCTCAGTGCTGTTTTCCGCAACAAGTGGTTCATCTGGTTAAGAGTTAATAGTTTGGCCTTCCTTCAAACAAATAATCCAGTGCAACTAATTGGCGTTTAAAATATCACCTGATAGAGGCTAGCGTCGGCATCAGCATGGAGGAGAGCGGGATGGGTTTCGGCTGGGTTGTAGGGTCTTCTGAATATTAAATGCAAACCCGCTCTTGAACCAGCTCGTTTAACACTAGTCACTCCCATACGAATTTGAAAGCATTGATATTTTGCCGCATCAATTGTCACAACTGGGGATTTTGGCCATTTAATTGGTTCTGGCATTGTCTTTGTTGATTTTACGTACTCTTCAGTGGTATCCTGTGAGTCATTCAGGTAACCATAGATCCTCCCAGGGTCCAAAGTCCAGTGAGAAGTTCCAAGATATAGTCCTGAACTGCTTGACACATTCTTCCCACTATAATTGTCTCCGGTACCAACAAGAACTGTTACATTACTTGATTCTTGATGAAGTTCTGAACATGCTTTTCCATTGAACTGACAGGCGATAAAGTACTCCTCCCAAGGGACTTGGAGGCTTGGTGTATTCATGTACACGGAAAAAAAGGTGTATTTTGTCCGTTGGCGCCAATCTCCTTCAAATTGTGGCCAACGACCTGAATCCGGAGTGGACGTGTTGACAACTCTTTTCATCCATTTCTTGGCAAAATCGGAGTATCTGAACACTCAAATGATGTTAGGTTCACAGAATCTCTTAAGGGTGTCTTATTTACGCTGAGAAGCAACGTACAATGTTGTGTGGTAACCGATTTCTTCAAAGGTGGCTACACATGTAAGTACTTATTGAGCTTAAAAATCTCTAATTATAATTAGGGTCAAACCAAAGTCTTTAGGCCTACGAAACAAATTTTTGACACCTGAATTCTGTATACTTAAAAACATTGAAACTGCCACCACTCACTTCGATGATAAACGCCCGTATTGGTGGGATTTCTCGCATGTTATTTTTGACGTCCACTCAACCAGACTTCATCGTCGGATATCCATAAATAACGTGTTAGGTAGAGCTCCACACTCCTCCTCAGTGCGCAGATTTACAGATGTAATCAGTTTCTCCTTTTTTGCTCTCTTAATTGAGTGGCTAAGTAGGAGTTTTTTAAAGTTTCGCCGCCTATGGTTAATAGCTGAGCAAATAAACCACAAGCTGGGGACTCCTATGTCAACCCTATTGCCTGCGACACTTGACAGATAATTAGCCAGGACCTCTTTCGACGAATTAGGTCAGGCATTCGTTGTGGAAAGGAAATTAATACTAAAATGCTTGCAAATAAGGTACTATAAAAGAGTCGACTAACATTCAGAGAAAAAGTGTATAAATGACAAAAAAGGACCTTGATTTCTCTCGTCTAACCAAAATTATAAATATCCAACATGAGTGGATATAGCATGACCATTTTGTTCAACATAGTACGGCATTTAATATTACTCCCTATTACTTGTTGCTTAGAATTGAGTAAGTAGCAAGTGGGATACGTTAGATGTGCCATTTACAAGATGAGACCAGAGCCTCTCGAAATGGGACTGATATTTTGAGAGGCTTAGGATTACGATGACCGATATCCATTGCATGGAGCTCTTGAGTTCAGTTCCAAGTCTATAATCGACATAATCAGTGCTTTTCAAAAATTTTAAAATCTACTGTTTTATGACCTACTTCGTGCAGTCACTTGAACCACCAATTTCTTGCACGCCATCTATTAGATTGACTGATGGGGAATCTTTACATGTTATGAAAATCGATACGATTGAAGGGCGAATAGTTCAGCGAATAATTTTGTGCATATTTCAAGGAAAATACTATCTTCATTTCCTTGGTGTGCTAAGCGGTCAAGAAAACTCTGGAAGGACAGATATGATGCCTACCATTGGTGTTAAACTGAATACAACTGAAATAAATGACGACGTTGAGCTAATTCCTTAACTCTTCTAATCGGAGGGCACTGATATACATAAAATCGAAATGAATGCCAGAAAGGGATTTACGAAGCTTTTATTATATGGCAAAGGGAATGTGCTCTAAAGCGATCGAAGAGAGTTCCGAGTCGGTGCCCTCTTCTCTGTAAACTTGATGAAGCTCTTACTTAGGAGTGACAAATTCATTCAAATCCCTTTCGCAGGGGATGAACTTCAAGTCTGCTGGTATTTTCAAACGATAAGATTGACGCACTATATTACAGCAGATCTACAATAATTTGTAAACCATCCTTCAGTGGAGCTGTGAGCAGCTGAAAAACTACCTATTGAGTTCGAGTATTTGATAGATTACCTTGGAGACCCGAAGACAGAAATGGTCCACGGTTCTCCAGGCACCATGAGTGCATGAGTGAATATGCACTTGCCTCTTGCCTCGGGAATCTGGACATTGTTCAGCACTACTTATCATCTGGTTTTCAAATGATAGGTTTTAAATCAGGATTTTACTCAGCTACTTTAAGGAAGGAGTCTGGAAAGGGTGAACTTGAGAAGCGCTCATAATGATGAGAAAGACTACTCGTGTTCATTTCTTCGCTTTCCATGATTAAGAGTTATACAACTCTTCCGCTGTCAATAAGGCAATAGAGATCCTACTCCAGTTTCAATAAAAGAGGACAGTATTAAACTCAAAACTTCTTACTTATCGAAAGTGCCCGATTTCTGTAGTTGAGCCATTGAGAAGGGGCTATCCGGACAGACAGTAATGGCTGGGAAACGAAACTCGGCAGCATCCTTGATAATCACAGTGTTAATTGGTCTGTTAAGAAAGCCAAAGACCATTTTGAGAACACACAGCCAACACAGAATGCACATCAAGGTCAGTAATAAGAGGACCAGAATTCTTTTCCAACCAGGTGGAGTTTCGGCAAGGACATCTACACCATGGAATGTACTTCTGTCAGCCCAGGCAACAAGTCTTGACTTTACTCTTTCATACTTCAATGCATCGCGTTCTTCCAGCGATAAGTTTTCCATTTGTGGATCCCGTTTTCGTTTAAAAAATTTTCTCCAGTCACAAGCTTTCTTACATTTACAACATATCTTCCAATCACAACCTTTGTTTTTCTCCCCGTTGCCGCTATCACTGGCTTTCATCTTCCTAGATGTGTTATTTTTTAATCTAATGCTACTGGTTCTCGACGTCTTTGATGGAGTGGAATCAGTCACCACATCTCCAGCACTTCTGAAATGGATCGTTCCAGGAATATTCCGTTTCGAAATGCTAAAAGATGATGTAGTAGAGCAGCTACTAGTCGAATCCCGGTAAGATGATCCCCGATTTTGATTGAAGTCGTGGACAGTAGTTTCAAGATTCGAAGAGGCGAAATCACTTCGAGAACTCACATTTCTTCGGTAGGTGTAGGTTGCAGAAGACGTATTGTTGATGAAGAAGTCGGTGTCAGAAGGCGAGGCTAATGTGTCGTCGTAGTATCTAACGCTACATGTTTCGTCAATATGCGCTTTATCATGCCATTTATGTTGAGGCATGTTAACGTGTGCAAACTTGCGAAAAATCAATGTAGCCTTGAGCCTATGTGAAATGATTTGAACTATCGATCGCCTTTCAGTCAGCGCTTGTTACGGTGGCTTCCAATAATTAACTAACTCATCGAGAGCATCTGTTGGAATTTAAGTAGAAATAGTTTAAATCAGTTCATATTTTTGCTCGTTTAAGCACCATGTAACTTGCTTTTGCAAATGAAACGTTTTTTTATGGGAACTGGTGTTCGGTTACAATTCGCCCTACAGAATTATGGAGACTGCGTTACCATTCCATGCAGATGACTTGTAAAACATTTTTCACTGACTGCTATGAGCAAAAATGATTTTTCGGTGGTTAAATTACTCTCTCCTAGCCTCTGGGAAAAACAAGATGGCACTAAGATTACTTACTATAATAATCATAAAGGATGATATCATCGAAACTGATATTAATAATCCCACTTTTAATGGGACAAATTTTAAGACACTCAACGTTTGGAACTACTGTGGGATACTCTTAGGGGGACGGAGGATTATTTTTAAGAAAATTAGATCCCTAAAATCGAAAAACCAGTTCACTCGTGCGTTGCAACTGTTCCTATGTGCAATTGCACTTACTATTTGTTCAAATTTTCGCAGTTAAAATACTGTAGCTCTCGGATGGTCGGTGACGCCGGCACCGTCGATATACACTGTGTTCCGCACCAACACATCTGTATCTGTTACGTGAGAGATTACCATATTGCTGAGTTGTGTGAGCTATATCGATCGAACTGTCTTATTCTGGCACCAAGAGAAACCAGAAAGCCAGAACGGAATGCAGCTTAAATGATCAGTGATGATTTAGATCAGCAATGCACACAAATCTACCTAGCCAAAAAAAGGATAGAATTAAAGCCGATCTGATATAACTGCAACCTCGTATAACGAAACATGGCTTATTTCGGATATGATTATATCATTTATGATAAGTCCGGGTTTATTTAGCACATGTGCGTTAGGGTTTCAAATTTGTACGGCTAAGACCAAGTTATGGCGATTTCGATATGGAATGAATCGAACTAAGGGGGAAAAAAGTCAAGTCGATCGCGCATTGCGATTACTTTATTACAGAAGATTCTTATATGAATGCCTTTATTTAAATATTGCGGCTCCCATCCAATCATTTTTCGCACAACCGCAACTGCATCTTCAAACTCAGAGGCTATCGTGCTAATGGATGGGGTCTCATCGCCCGAGCTGGGAAAATGGTTGAGTGTTGTTTTATCCCTTTAGAAAGTCTAAAAGACTGGAGGCTGAGCAGCCCTTGGCGAGTCTGATTCATGCCATTGGAGATTGATGGCACTTGGGCAAACGATTTGATCGGTCAGACTGGATAACAGATCAAGATCCAGGTGAAGGGCGTTCTATTTGAAATCATGGCGAGATATTGACAAGGAAGTTTTCAAATATTCTCTTCACTCATCATTGAGATCGATGAAACAACTGACACTACTGCTAACTTTAGGGGAGACAGCCAAAATGATTCACGCACGTCATGATTTGTGCAGAGCTAGAACAGAGGCCGAAACATGCTGGCTTCGACACCTTGGCAATGTTAGACGAGGACAATCGCGGAAGTCCACTGCTAACTGATTAGGACAGCAATCGGCAACGACAATAGCCAATACTTACGTTCGACCTGATGTCTTTCTCTGTGTCTACTTGATGGTTCACAGCTTTAGCGAAATTCACTTTACTTTTGGACACACCATGATGCTGAATTTTGCTTACAAGGGGTCGAATATAAATATAGTAATGTGAATCCCAAGGACGGACGTCTAAATATTCTTGGGTAACTAATTTTCGGGAACGTAATGAGACCAGCCAAGCTGTTTACATTCTTGCACTTGCTGAGAATAAAACATAAGTGGATGCCTCGGAGTCAATCAACTCACAAGCCTCGAGAACACGGTAAGGGCGAGCACCGGAGTCTTGATTAGACGGAACCATCTCCTGACTGCTGTGGCCCGACTTGCGTTCGAAGTTCACATAGAAGCCTTTTACGAATTGCCGAGACTATGCATCTTTAAATTTAACCCCCGCTTGCCGGCGATGGCATGGGGTAAGAACGCTCTTGTCCCGACCTCTAACTCGGTTCAAGCCGACCGACAATTCGAGTGCGACAAAAAGCTGGCGCATACTCTTACACAAATGAAATTGCATTCATGTTAGAGAGAGGGATGAATGAGTTGGGAAAAGGAAAAAAATCACTGTGAATGGGTGGATAAGTGTAAATGAGTTGGCTGGTGCAATTTAGGGGTTTAATGAGAGAAGAGAAAAGCGGAGAAAAGCACCGCCTGACAAGAGCAGCGCAAGATGGAAAGGAAACATTAGCCGCTTTGGAGAGAAAAAGAGACTATGTACATAGTAGTCCATGCAAGCGTCTAGACTCAAAAGGGCAAAAAGAAAAAGTAAACACGGGGAATGTATATATCAGTAGCGTATAAGCAGCAGCAATAGGAAGATTATTTGATGCGGAAGCCTCTCGTTTCAACTAGGCAATGTAATTGTACACTTTGTGGTCCGTCTCCGAGCGGGCGATGAATTCACGGTTGATGAGGGCCTCAATACGCTGTTTGATATCTGTGGAGGTTGGTCGAAAGCGCGATTTGAGGTGCTCCATCACTTCTGCCAGAAGCTGGTTGTGTTCCAAAGTCTTACGAGCTTTCATGACGCGCACAATGGTTGCTTCGATAACGTAGCGCCGGTTTTCATCCACCTTGGTTCGAGTCTCCTGTCTTTCGGGTTCACTTTCACGCACTGATAGATTCTTTATCTAAAGAACCCGAAGAGATCACAAGATAAAGAGTTCATCGCTATAATCATCCCGAACATGTTCTAAGCAGTAATTGTTCTACCCACGAAGTTAAGAAAGCAGTTACTTTTTCCTAAAGGCAGTAATATAGATTACCACAATCCCACTACCCTTTGCAACTAAAAGTCCTTAACTGTTACTAAAATCAATTTCACTCTAAGTTCACTTAAGCATAATCCTACGTCTAGTGCATTGCGGACATCTTATAGTCTCAAACAGAAATTTCAAGATGACCTAAAGCTTGCGAAGTGGAAGACACCTTCACTGAATCTACCTGCGAAAGCGAGATGTTAGAATCAGTCTCAAACAGTCGGCAGTTATTTAATCTCACCAATACGGAGAAGAACAAATCTAGATGGAAAATCCTTGGACTATTTCACTTCAAAGAAATGACGAACCTGAAAGGACAATACAAAGATGGAATCTATTAAAGACTCATTGATACAGTGAGAGAAGCGAAAAACGGAAAAAATAAATATCAAGAAATAAATTTCTACGAATACCTCGAGGCCCACAGGCTCCGAGGATGGTTTTAACGACACCTTCAAGATTGTCATTTATTTCTCCAACTTGAAGAACGAAAATCAGCAGTCACCCAGTAAGATCCAATTACAACCTCGACTTGAAAGGCAAAGGAGCGAAAACATCCAAGAAAATCAAAATGGTGCTTTGTCAGCTTTCTAACCATCGGAACCCTTTGCGTATTCAGAGAGACATGGTAAATGGAGACCAGATTCCAAACAAAAAGTTATTTTAAGTGCTGATCTACCCTTATAGACTTACCTGGGACCAGCCTATTTCTCTACCTTGATCAACAGAGAATGGGAACACAAGCAGAGTCTAGGCTTACCTGAACTCCTTAAACCATGAAAAAACGACCCTTCTGCTCCTCCGGTAATTGAACTTCGGCATAAAACTATTTTTACGTTGCTTATTGCAGCCTAGGTTCAAACTAATCATAACCTTAAAGGGCTCAGATCAAGGTTAAACTTGACGACTATGGAGCAGGTAAATATTAAGCCGCCACAACAATGACAGTGGAAAATTACAGAGATCGGTTGTGAACAGAACCCCATGATAAATTACTTCACAGGGTGCAGTCTCCCTCTAGCAGAAATTTTTTCTCTTTAAGATAATTACAAGAGTAGAAGCGATAGTATCTAAGGGCCTAGAGGAAATCACTCTGACAGCAGATTATGGCAGTTATAGGCATACCAAAACCACAGCGAAATCCCCAGAAAAAAAATAGGCAGTGGTAACGCCGACTTTTCAAGATAATGGGGGTCTGTGGCCTACGAAAGTCCTAATCAGCAGGCCTGACCAGCCCTGGAAACATCAATCCATAATGAGTGGTTTATTTCTCATTTCTCTATGTAAGGAGCCACCTAATCCACGGGGTGAGCAGGGATTTGTTTGGGGCTAATAATTTAGTAACCAGAGAGATTTCGGTGGAGTCTCCAAATGATCGGTGAGGGTTGCTGACTATGAAAAATCGAAGGATTAGCTCCTGAACTTCTACCTTCTTCCAACCTACGTTATTAGATTCCAGATATATTATAACAAGTCTTATTAATAAAATTCATTCAAATTCAAGCTCATATTTTAAGAAAATGCCTCCCAATATTTGTCTTGGTGCCTCGATCACGCCTTTGTGTAGTTGGTATTAGAAAGTGTAGGTGGACACTCTGATTACTGGATATGTATCGATAGGCTTCGAATCCATGCTATCTACTGTCAGATTAGTTCATGAACGTCGAATAATTGTACTGAAGAAGAGAAATGCTAATACCACCACAAGGGGGCAGGGTAGCTGCAAAAACGTCTCTAAAAATCGGCAAGATACACAAATGATTCAATATAGGAGGAAACAGTGTATTAAAATAACAGAGAGAAGACTTGACCCAGTCCATAAAATAAGTACACACGCGAAGATCGACTAAAAGCAATCCCTTTACTTTGCCAACAGAATTCAGAAAACTATGAATTCGGCACCCTTTTTTTGCTCAAAGCAAGCCATATAAGGTTATTTCAGCATTTAATCTACTGTAAATAACCATGAGCCCAGTTATGGAAAGTGCTACATTGGTATGCGACGACAGTGTGGCAGTCGCATACATGCCTGATAGATCAGATGACATCGAAACCCAGTGTCTGGGTTGATTACTCATACCGGACAAGGCTGATTTTCGAAGAGGTGGCTGATGTATTTTCGTTCCATCTCGAAAGACACTTGTCGTCGATATATCTAGACATAATTATTACGCACTGGCAGATGTGAGAATCTCAAGGCTTAGAATCACTCTCAAACAACACGTCGTATGTGCTAAAAGTTAAGTGCAAATGAGCCCCTATGAGAAATGAACGAAAATCCTTCCCTTCCGCTTCCTCAATTCATTCAGTGATGGCAAAACAATGATAGCTTACTTTAACTTTGTGAAGTCTTGAGAAGAACGAGTTGTTAACGTAGAACACGTCCGTGGGTTCAACGTCCTTGTTAGTAGCAGAAGCTCTAGGCTCTTTGCAAAGAATGCGCTGCGTTGATTTGCTCATACAAAGAGCCATCAAATTCCGCAGCAAATCGCGCTCTGGAATGCCCGATTCGGCCAGGAGTTCATTAAATGTGTACCTACTGCGTTGGTTGAAGAGCATAAGAATGACCATCTGGAAGGTGGAAACCATGAGGATATACTTCCGCATTGGAGCAGCATCAGAGATACCGGGACTGCCGGGCAGACCACTGTTAGCGCTACCCGATACCACTGATGATGTGGAATTTGCGGAAAATCTGTGAGAAGCGGCGGCACCCGCAAGAGACGAGGGCGTTCCAGATTCAGATTGCGGTTGCTGACTGGAAACAGCCTCTTCAAAATTCGCCACAGGTCCGTTGAAGATGGCTGACAGCTCCGCGTGACCCAGATTCGAGTGCAGACTGATTTTGCGACCGGTATGCTTGCCCAAGTAGAAGCTGTAAAAATGCAAATCGCTAAGAAATAATTAGCATAAGCCAGAAATGATGACTAAGGGAGCATATAACATGAATAACGTAAGCTGAGTAATCAAAGCCGCAATTGTTAGTCAATAAACCAATCTCTTTTTACGAGCCCTTCAAAGCAAAGAATTGAAAAACGATTCCAATAAAGAATCCTTTAACATGACAGGGTGCTTTGGGACTACATAAACTGGAGAATTCCACTGCAGGAAACGTAGAGGCAGTCTGAAACATGAGGGCACAACAACAGAACCCGATGGCAACTTCAGTTCAAAAGGCAAAAAGAGAGCGAAGATCGACTTTAATTTTTGGGTATCGTTTTCTTCCGAACGTTTGAAGTCTCTAGAGATTCTCAAGACTTGCTCTTATTCTGGGTATATTTAGTGAACAGACATTAAAATTAGTCTGAATTGGTGAGAAAAGTGCAGTACCAGAGTATAACGTAGAGAAGATTAGTTACAAATGACAGTCTTGTGAGTGGAATTTACGCTACACAATGGGGGATAGGACAATCTTGGGCCGCGCGATGACACCACGCTAGCAACAGATGCGAGAAACTTATTTCCATGGTAAATTCTCATCGAAAGCTCTCTAGAGAAGAGCTTAAATCCGAAATTGTCAAATACAACTTTCTGGTGATAAGAACTTAGCTCAAGGTCGATATTAAACAATGATGCACAAGTCATTAAGAATCAACAAATTTACTCTAACTCTAACGGATTGAAAAAACTGAGATCATAATTTAATAGTCAGACAAAAAGCAATTAAGTGGCACATGGTAAAAGGGAAATGTGGGACATACCCAGAGTAGACGTTGAAAGCCTGCACCGCTTCTGCAGGTAGTGATACTCGAGGGCTGCTACTTTGAGTAGGCCAAAGACCTATGGTAAGCACTCGGACATATAATTCTAATCCCAGCGATGGAATATCACTTTGAGATAGAAAATCATCCATCAATGACCTAGAGACGGACATGTCCTTGAACATGCCCTCCAATTTACTAGTGAAAAGACCACCACACTCGGCCATCAACTTGGCAATCATGCTCTTTTCCTGATCGTCTGACTGACATTTGCCCAAGAGCAGTCTCTTGGCCAAATGCTGTTTGTAGTAGCGTTCAAAAACATCTTTATCTTGAATGTAGCGGAAGAGAACAGTACATTGATCGAAGATATTATCAACTTCATGGTCGGACATGCCCTTGAATCCTCGACGCAGTTTCTCATCGATAAAGAGAGACAGGAACTCCGCGGATTTTGGGTTCTTATTGATAAAGTATTCAAAATCAGAGTTTAACTGAGTGCGAAAGATGGCCTCATTACTCAACGCCTTCAAAATATCGTCACAACGACTGCGAAGCAGGAGAAGGTCCTGAACGTATTGGAGGGGATTGTTGCTGCCCGTATCACGGACGATATTTAGACCCCGCTCGCGAACAAAAGAACTTATGCACTGACTCATGGCTTTAGGACCCTCTGGAACACGAGACAGTACCCTATACATGGTTGTTATGTCACCATAGCGTTCGTTTGCGAGGAGATATGTGAGTCCACAGTTCTCAGTATTTACGATTGTGTCTATATGACGACTAATTAACTCCTGTTCTAGCACCTTTACAAGTTTAGGACCAGTTGAAGCATCGAGATAGTGATAAACACGAGCCATTTCTTCTCCGATTCTCTGTTCGACTTTGTTTATGTAGAGAATAGCCGATGGATTTTGAGCCAGAAAGGTTTCACTCTCCACAATATAAAATTCTTGGGTCTGTTGTAGGAAAGGCTGTTCAAAATCCTCTGTGTATACGTCAAGGGAGCCAACACCCAGCTGTACGAGCATTTGACAAGCATCACGAATCTGTGGTCGCGAAATAATCTCGCCCTGGCGTTCACGCTTGACCATATCGAGCAACGTCATTTGAAGATGCTCTTTGATCACATCGAAGCGAACAACATACTGGCAAAACATCATCATACCCATCTTGTAGATATTATCAAGCTTATTCTGGGGAACGTAAATACGATCCATATAAAGTAAAATATCGCGAATCATTGGCATAGCTGTTTGATGATCTTTCCAACAACTGTTTAAGTAAGAAAGAAACTTGTTGTTGATATTTTCAACAACTGATTCGCGGATACGCAACATGTGCTGCATGACGACTTGTTTCGTTCCATTATAGAGCAAACCGCCATGTCGCTGCAGAACTAGAGTATAGGCGTTTCTATAAAGTTCCTCGAAACTTAATCCATTGTTATTCATTTTCTGGATCTCCAGTATAGCCGACTTAAGTTTATCCCAGGTTTGAGCAATGTGCTGTTCATTAAGGGTGACTGGAAAGCTTTTGATGCGCATTTTTCCGCCTCCATTACTGGTCATTTTTACTAAATGACAATATATACAAGGACTAAAATAAACGAGAAAATAGCGTTAATAAGTGAACAATAAATTTAGTACTGGAGCATCCTATAGAAGAATTTATAACCTAATAAGAATCAAAAAATTTTCAAAAAAAACGATGAAATTCAAGCGTAGGAACGGACCCAAAATCAGTGACAGCAAGCTGACAAAATAGTTCGAAGGCGACGCTCTGGTTTATAAGCAATGGAAACTATTAAAACGATACAT
Organism: Moniezia expansa; assembly: GCA_019097775.1. NCBI lineage: Eukaryota > Metazoa > Platyhelminthes > Cestoda > Cyclophyllidea > Anoplocephalidae > Moniezia > Moniezia expansa. Next base: position 5,665,685 of record JADFDV010000064.1, read on the forward strand.
GGTCGCAGAGATAAATAAATGTGTCATAACTTATAAAACCGAATATATCATTTTTTAGGAAGAAACAAATTTTGAATTTCTCATACTGACTGTTTTTGTCCATGAAATGATGCGTTTTTTTATTTGGGCTGAATGCAGTAAATGACACTAGGTAAGGTGCTAAAAACTTTATTGGCTCATTCTTTACTCTCTTGTCTGGCACGAGGGTGTAACGTGCCCGCTAATTCGTTAGTGGGCAAAAATGTTCGCATCGATATCACTTTCGATATGATCTTGCACTTTTTCATAATTTCTTTGCCATCTTGACACAAATCCGCGCATAGTAATGCTGAACCCAATTTCTGACACACGTCCCTTCTCTGGGTTGGATCATTTTGAGCTCGTCTAATGTTGAACTACTTTAAGGAACTTTCAAGTCAAGCAGAAATAAACGATTATTTCGTTCCAGAAATACTTCTGATATGTCTATGCCATTTTTTTTTAACGCAACCCAGATAGAGCTCTTAACATTTAAAATTAGCCAGATAATACTGAGACAAATGCTAAGCTTTGATTGTTGCCACTTTTTAAGAGATGCAAAACCACTAATTAGATATTTTGTACGTCTGAATGGATAAATGATTTCTATTTCTCTTTAAAAATGATGCGTACATTTTGAACATTTGGCAGTAATGTCCACTTGCTAAAGGTCACTCACCAATTACGGTGGGGCACAATCGTAGCGCTGATATGTTGAACTTATCGAAGAATCTGACGAGCTCTTTAAGGAGGTTGCCTGTGTATCAAGGTTTGTAGGGCTTTCCATTTCACGATCTTTTATGAAGCATACCGATCCTTATTTATTCAATGGAATGAAACGCCGAATCCAAATAGTCGCAAATTTATTCCAGGTCGGTCAGTTCTTGGGAGCGGAACGATGGATTTTCCGACCAAACAAAGCACGATTAGCTCACCACTGGCTAGGTTGATTTATTTTCACCATAATATGTGCGATTTCTTTCCAGGAATCTATTCCTTATTGAGGGTGTATCAGGAGTGCTCCTGGGTCCGGATTTCGTGACGGTAACGAAATCGGTTGACGCTGAATGGACCACTCTTAATCCAGATATCTTCGCCTGTTTAATGGATTTCTTTACCGCTGGCACACCCATCGTCAACCAACCCCAAGAAGGTCCTCTTTTATTACCCTACTATGTTTCTTTTGTGTAATCCGGAATTTTTTGCATTTGTTTTCCCAGTTATGCCGAATTTATTCACAGGTCTTTGAAATTGGTTTAATTTCTTCAGAGGTTGAAGTCGGCGAAGATGAAGATACAACTGTTACTATGATTAAGGAGCTTCTCGATAGCCGAATCCGTCCAACCGTTCAGGAAGATGGTGGTGATATTACCTTTGTAGTATGTTCTCTTATATTTAAACCGAACTACTTTCTAGTAAAATATTTCAGTTCGCCTATCTTTTGATCTTAGGACTTCAAAGACGGCGTGGTTTACTTGAAGATGCAGGGCTCCTGCACCAGTTGTCCTAGTTCTATCATCACCCTTAAGCATGGTGTTCAGAACATGCTCCAATTCTACATTCCTGAGGTTGAGTCTGTCGAACAGGTCGATACAGATCCAGTCTCCCAGAAAGCTTTTGACAGAACAGAAGCTGAAATCGATAACAAAAGGGTGGACAGTGGTGAGGACCCAATACAGAAATAATACGGCTTGTGATCGTATTTAACTTGTACACATCTGTCTTAGTATCGTATTCGTATTTCCCATTCCCCATTTCGTTTTAATAATAAAACATGACCTAGGAAGGAGTCAATATTTAGGGGAATTTCTTTTTTTGGTTTAGTAATTTATCTGGGAAATGTCTTGGCAAGTACGCTAACCTTGATCGATTCTGTGATATTTGTGCCTACTTATCCACATTTTAGTAAGGAAGTTGCAATATCTGCTGTTCATGAATATTCGGGTTTGAGCGAGCAGTCAAGGCTAAAGAAAAAATATTTCATTACCCCAAGAATTTGCGTATTCGTCACTTTCACCCGCTCAGCATGCGTTATACTCTTCGGCTTTCATGAAGTATCTACTACTTAAGTAATTCTATCATATATTAGCTTAAGAATTTAAATCTAAGATGCGTCGATATGATCCGCCATAGGTTTCATGATTTAATAGTTCATTCAGCTTAAACAACAACGAATATGCCATTTATTAACATATATTTTGATCTACAAAATGTTAAATCCTAGAGCCGGTTGCTGGTCAATTAGCAATTTTGACAACGGGTTTATTTTCATCGACGTCGATTACAGTTTTCTCGCTGTTTTCAAAGAACTCATAAGCGTAGATGAGGCTGCTAAGGGACTCTCCGGCTTCATTCAAAGCTGTAGAAACGTCAAAACTGCTGTTAGAAATAGATGAATAATGGTGAAGATGAGCATTTCGTCTCAGGAGTCGCTTCATGCGTTCATGAATCGCGGTTAGGGGAGGAGCAATGGCAGTACTATTAGAAATTGCCAGAAGTGCTCCACCATGTTGGCCGACCGGGGGATTCGAACAGTGTCCAACTTTCCAGCCTTCGCGATTCCAGTCAACGAAACGTAAACGTTCTTGGAGCCTATTGAAGAGTCGAAATTCCCATGTCAAGAGGCAGATCACATGCCTATAATGTACTTTAAAACATACCGATCAATGTTTCGTCGAATATCGGAAGCACAACCGGGACCACGAAGTAACAGAGCTGTTGCTAGAAAGGTGTGCTCTCGAGGATTTGTACAGATGAGCTGGTAGTCTCGAGAGTAGACATCTTGAAAAATTTGGTCTGTACTACATAGAGAAGGCGATTTTGAATGGTTAATTTAAAGCATACTTTCTAGGAGCAGTGATACTTCTGTAGGAAGCAAAAGGACTCTGGGCTGCTATGAGATAATGCAGCCTTGGAAACGGAACTAGATTCATACTGATTTCATTTAAATCGACATTCATGGTGCCGGGAAATCTTGCAGAGCTAAAAGTTTCAAAAAAATACCGTCTCAAATAAAGAAATTGGTCGAATCCCGGTGATCTATTGGCTGAAGACACCAACCAATAAATGCTACGCAATTATCGAATTTCAGCAGCTCGGAACGAACCATGTCAGATTCAGCAGCATATTGGCGACAATGTTATTCATTTCATCAAAAGCTCTAGATTTTCCACCTGAGACGCCACCCACGCCGTCGATTATACTCCCAGATGCGGGACATTGTTTTTCTTTACTTGCTTTAATCTCTTTGTAGATCTGATTGACGATATTTTCAAGAGCCCCATTTTCAACTGAGATAACGCAATCTGCTAGCTCAGTCAGTTTATCAATGGCCAAAACGGAATTGTAAGGAGACGTAATAACATCATCATCAACCGAGGGAAAAACTGCGGTGATGATTCTAAAAAAAGTCGTGATCTGAACTAAAATTACTTGAACACTTTAGGAAAGTTATCGGCTAAAATACCAGTTACAAGACTTCCCACGCCAGATCCGGTTCCGCCTCCCATTGAATGCAAAATAAAGAAGCATTGCAGACAATCGCATAGCTCGGCGCTTTTCCTGATAGCTTCCAGAATTCTTCCATGGTGCTTAGTTCCATGTTCATAGTAGCCAACCGCCCAGTTATTTCCAGATCCTGGCAAATCGGTGATAAGGTAGGCGTTGTCAAAAAGTCCTCCTATCGGGCTGCGAAGAAGGCTCTTAACAACACCTTCCTCCATATCAATCAAAACAGACTAAAAATATATTACAAACCGAGCATACTCTGGCTTTTATAACAGAATTTTTTGTTGGCTGAGTGGGGTAAAAGAAAGTTTGCATCGAGTCGTCAAAATCACCACTCTATGATTGTATTAATTAGTAAATCACTCCAAACTTTATTTGTTGCAGCATGCTCCCTTAAAGCTAGATCCCAAAAGCGATGGCCGATTTGATTACCACATTGACCAACTAGAATAACTAATGAAATCGAAATTGTTCACCTTGAATGAAGATTGATTGTGTCATTTAACGGATATGCAATAGTTTCTTCGATTCTTCTTTAAAATGACCTTAAGACTTAAAAGTAGCTGTGCAATTTGTGTTGATATATTTACTAAGAACAAACGAAACTTGGAAAACGTTTAAATAAACATGATTTTTATTTGATAATTTAGTTTCGAAATATTTTTAGACGTTAGTATTTATGTAGTGAAATCCGTAGAAAGTTATACGAAAAAGGTTAGAAAGGTTACGAAAGGTTAGAAAATTCAAATTAAAAGGAACTGTTTTCTGTGTTCCATAATTCTGTAAAATGCTGATCTGTATTCCTTATCTTCCCAACTTAAACGATGATAATTAAATACTAAGAGTAAGATTTGATGATCAGCTTTCTATCTTGGATTCTGAAAATAACTGCCTTCACCAATTGTCTTCTCTCCTAATACTATTTGATGACTTTGCTTTCTACTGTCAGTAATCTTTGATTCGGCGTAGCTGAAGTGCAGATTTAGTTTGCTTCTTTAAAATGAATTAGCCTTCTGTAAACCGTGTTTATTTAATCGCAAGGACAGTTTTGCTTTCTCTGCAATTAGGTTTTTATTTTGCTCTTAAATCCAACAATGCACAAAGAAGTAATCATAAGAGAATTAGATGGAGAGAAGTTTGGCTTCACTGATAGCCCAAACCTCGCGATAGGGTGGTCGTGAAGTGGGAATCTGGCTTAGTAACAACCAAAATGGTCAGTATTATTTATTTTAGCTGAATATTAATAACGTAAATAATGCGATCTACAGACGAATTCAGATCAAAGCTAACTGCATATAGGCGAATAAGCCAAATAAGCATTTAAGTCGTATCGAATAACCAAAGGCTTTTCGGTTTTAAAAATCATAATTTTGGTGATATTTTGTCAACAGGATATCCAACCTTCAATGGCTGATGCGATCAGTTATTCTGTGCAGCTGTCGATGTGACGCACATCAGCATTCTGGCCATTTCCAGCCGGTCATTCTTCGTAATTTAACTTCGCTGGTTGGATGGCAACAATTGTTTTCTGCCTAGTTTGGTTGCTGACAAGACAATCCTATATAGTTTTCTCAATTTATATACTAAGTTAACATTAAGCGCAAGCAACAATAACTGAAGCGAGGCCTGCTGTTTTCTTGTCATTTCGGTGGTCATTTTTATGGCTATTTCTAGAATTCCAGTTTCATTAAAAACGAATTTTTTTTCCAAAACACATGAATTGGCGCCAAAACTGCAGTTCTCTTTCCTTCTATTGGACGGCTGTCAAATTATGCTAATAACCGATGCGCTGATTTTAAATTCATACAAAAGAGTAATTTGACAACCTTCAAGTATCCGTTGCGATATTTGAATAATTGAGTTTTAAACCAAAAACCTTCTGCAAGAAAAACCTGAAACTTATGGATAGGAATGAATGACAATTTTGCCGCCGGAGCTCCATAGATATGAAATAACTGTCAGGCACAACCCTGGCTTGCAAGATTCTACAAAATGGTCAGGAGGAATCGAAGAATTTTGATTTTGGTAGTGGTGAGCACAGCAAATTCTCTGCAATATGGACCCTCCATCTCTGGATATTTCAATTCTTTTAAGGCTTAAACTATTGACTGTCACCGTCTATCTTTTGATGTGCAGGATCTGACACAGTTTCGCTTCGCAGAGACTGAACAAAGCCCTCTCTCGAGGAAAAGCATCGCAAATAATTAACATGGAAAGCATGGTTTGTCCGTTTTCATCAGAGGCCTTGAAGGTGGTAGGAGAAAGCAAACGCCTGATTGCGAGCTAGAAGTGTTGAAAAGACGAAATCTCACGATGAAAAATAGCCAATTTCTACATTCCTCTAGTTCAAATCCTAAAGCACGACAAGTTATCAAATCTTTAGTTTGGAAAGATTAGAAGAATCTAATGAATTGGAGGGTTCTAGAGAACTAGGTACCTCCTAGAAGGATTACTTGCTTCTCTGTGCTCAGTGCACTGGATTTGGTGCTACTTTTCCTCTTGGAGAAACGGGAATTTTTCAAAGGCTCCTTATTTCAATAGATGTTGTCAGTTTACATTTCTCGTAATTTTTGCTTGAATGAATGTGAACGACTAAAGCTTGGAAATATCATGTCCTCTTTAGAGCCACTATTGAACACGCCTGCGATCAGATTAATAACCCTTCATTAATCTACGAGTCGCTGACAATACCAATTCGGTACAGACCGAAAAATACCCTCTTAAAGAGTCATTTATAATTCTTAATTCAGAAAAAATTGTTATTAATTTGAACTAACAGTTAATAGGGCGTTGTCTTTTGGGTAGCTCTTCAACTACAATTAAGCCCACATTATTGTTACTTTACTAAAACAAAAGGGCACTTGTTTACTCCATCGGTTTATATTTTCCATCCATTTGTGTAAATAAAAATGAAATTAAGTAAGGAAATAAGGGTTCATCAGGAAGATAGGGTCGGGCTATAAGAATTCATTTCATATAATTCAAATATGTTTAAAAGTGACCGATTCACTCCGAAACGAACGCAATAACTACATTTTAACAAAAAAAAGTAAAGATCACAAAACTCGTGGCAAAATTTGTCAAAGTTTAGCTTCAAACACGGCTACTTATTGCTTGAGAGCTCCATCGTCCAATAATGGGTCGTCCTGGATGCGAGTTTCCTGTCACTAAATATCCCCAATCCATCTCGTTCTCATCTTCTCAAACTAACAAGCAAATCTTCTCAGGCTCTATAGGGCGTGTTAGGACGACAAGCTGTCACAATGTTGACAAGCTGTCAAGTAAAATCCTAACAGAAACGGGGAGGAAAAGAAAGAATAAATTAATTTTCGGAGTAGCGAGTAATCAATGGAGATGCGAATCCGTGAGTTGAAAACGGAATACACAAGTCAGAGGATCTGCCGGTTTAAGTAACATTTATCTTTTTCAAATGACCTTAAATAATTTTGTTGAACAATAAAGCACTTCAGTTAAACAATTTGTGATGTTCTTAAGGACATATTTGAATGATTACTGGATTGATGAATTGATGGTTGGCTAGGTGATGACTGACATCTAGAAAACAAGCCCAACCTTGAAGATGATGGAGGGACTTGAGAGATAGAGTTTTTAACTGGTAGAGTCAAAACCACCCTTGGTGCCCGATACAATGATTTTACAACTTACAAAAGCACTCAAATAGCTGCCATAGTCTCGAAAGATTCAGCTGTTTCGCATTCAGGTGTTTGAGGTTCCACTGAGAATATCAAGGGAAACCACTTATGACCTTAAACCACTAAGCAAGGCTTAGCCAATGCTTTGGAATTTGGACCGGAGGTTCAGTTGGATCAGTCACGCCTAGCAACGATAAGTGATAACCCTTGCTGACGTGCAGTAGGATCGATGTGCATGTAGAAAGCAAGCGTATTCCAAATCTTATCTTGAGAGAACCAAGGCAACTATTTTGTCGCTGTGATTTGGAGATTTCGTTTTAAGACTAGCAGTACACATTAACGGACCCCAAATAAGTACCATCTGATGATATTTGACACAATGGGACCACCATACAATCGTATCGTCACAACTACTCAGTCATTCAGTTAATGAGAGGCAGTTGTAGACCAACCAAGCCGGTCGACACTGTACCGACCAGTACAACAGTAAATCCCTGTCCTAGAAGGGATTCGACATGTCAAAGCGACAAATTTCATAAATGACTGCAAGCTCCTCATCAACTGCTACTCTCAGTCAGAGATTCAATCAATTAACTACTTATAAAAGTGCATTTTTAAACTCTTAGGCCCTGGTGATGTTATAAAAATGGTGTTTTTGCATCTAGTCTGCAAAGTGAGGCCCAGATGAGAGGTCTTCAGTCCGAAGCACACTTGAATCTCCAAGACAGTTAGACAATAAAACGTAAGAGCAGGTGGGATTGGGGTAGCCTTAAACGATTTTTCGAACCGGGTGATAGGGTATACCCCAAATTTAGGAAGGGTTAATTTGCCGATTGCGAGATTAGGCAGCAAGATCAGTTTTCGAAGTACTTTAAATCGAGACAAATTGTCCCTAACAAGAGGGCTGGAGTGCTCAAAAAGTACAGCGCACTTATTTGAGCCAGGACAGGACGTAATAGTTGTGTTTATGTGGGAATAGTTGGCTGACAAGATAATCAATGATGACACCGTTCATCCTGTTGGTGGAACAGAAGGTTAACTCATAATTAGATGTAAGAAATTGAGCCCAAACTCACTGGGGTCTTAGCCCAATCCCAAGAGGTAAAGGAACTTTCTCCTTCAAAAAAATGTAGAAAATCTGGGTAATATGCTTCAATTTATGTTTCTAGGATTCGTTCTAAGATTTGAATTAATTAAAGGTTCCACAATCAAACGATTCATCGAAATCACCATGGAAAAACCGAGGCGTCAGCATAGACACATTTCTAACATTCCTTCGCCATTTAAGACGTTCTTCAGTAATACGAAGCAATGCAAACTCCTAAAGTGAGATATTGTTTTTCCCGTTTTCCCCTCTTTTCGGGAGAAAATTCACTCAAAGCATGGTGATTTATCATGTCTACAGCCCCTCTGTTTGCAAACGAAACACACATACAAAGTAGACTTTGATGAATTGGGCAAATAGTTTCAAGCTGAACTAACATTTTCCCATCAGTATTTTGTCCGATAGAGAGAGCTTTGAATGTGGGCGCTTCAAACGCCATTTGAATTTTCAAAACGTCTATCCTCAAGTAACAAAATACCCTGAATTGAAATTTGAACCCCCTGAGTCTTATCAAAGACCTATCATGTCGCTTCAAACTGAGGTCTTCGACCGCTCATTCATTTGTATGATGAAATACATTTAGTTGAAAGTTTAAATAATTAAAAATAGGTATTGGAGGTTAATCTGCCTTAAGTATTTGCACTTTTTCAATTCTCTTGAAATGATGATCTCATAGGATTCTGATGCCTGACTATCTTCTAGACATTCGCTGAGTTTGAAGCAAAATGAAGTAACAGATAATCAAGTAAACAGACCGTTGAAATGTTGATTCCTTTCAAAGTAGTACATTTATATTATCGTTAATCCAGCCTTGGACATATCTGTCAACTACTGAAAAAATTCCAGATTTGCTGATGTTCCCTCAGCGAATGCCATCTTCCACTTTGAAACATCCTATAACCGGCATTATATACCGTCGAAACCACAGTGTAGATGGATTTCTGTCAAAAATCCGATAATTTAAAACATCTGTTGGACAGGCGGCGAATCGATAAAGGTGAGTCACCCGTTGCAGCTGTTGTTACGCTGATTCTGATCAAATTTCACGATTTTGCTGACTAAGCCACGTAACGTTTTTTTCAACTAAACATCTGGCATTATATGGACTTAGATAATAGACTTGTTGGTGCCGACGTAAGCTAGCTCCTTGTCTGTTCCGGGCGCATGATCACGACGAAACAGACAGTCGGATTCACCAATACCAGCAGTGGTCAAGGGAAAAGTCTCATTTAAAAAAGCAGGCCAGATGTACCGACCGCGTCAGCGTAGCCTCCAAAATGTGCATGTGCAGATCCGATTTAGGGGCTAAAACTTGTTTACTGGAAGGGAAATAAATGTCTGGCAGACATGTCAAATCTGCGCCATAAATCTGCGTCAGTGACTATCTCGTCAACTGCAAATTGTGTTCATTAACATAACAGTAAGTACACGATCCTCCATCTTTACTTTTTAAAAATGCTTTACCGCTATTCCAATTTGAAGTACTATAGGGCAATGTAAGCTCATGGTTTCTGAATTCACAAAGAAATCGCCTTCATGCAATTCAGACGGTCCTGGTCTGCAAAGTGACCGTCTCTCGGACCGATCAACTAAATCAGTCAGTTGTCATGGCATAGAGAATTTCTAGTGCGATTACCCTCAGCGAGGAGGTTGGGAGGGGAGGGTAGAAGTGATCAATATTTCAAGGGATATGCTCGAGCTAGAAATAGGGTAGAATGAGCAAGTCAACTGTCTCAGTCGTCACTGAAATGCGACTGAAATCTACCTTGATAGATATCTCTTTTTAACAATCCATACTTGATTACACTTGTGACTGTGTGAAGTCCCCAAATAAATTGTCTCAGAAGAATGAGACGAGCTAAAAAAAGGTGACAAAATTGTTGCTTAAATAGTAGTCTTTCGGGATCAAGCTAATCATTGACTGAGTCTAGTTATCCATGGTATAAACCTTATATGGTGAGAGCTGAATCCGAAGATTGGAAAGACGGATCAACCAGGAGTTGAGGAGTTTACTATCGAAATAACAGGCTATTTATGTTCAAACCTTCAGTTAAAACATTAGTCAATATTCTTTATTATCCGACGACCCAGTGATCGCGTTCATTGCTGACTTATCAACCGACTTGGTTTTGAAGCTCGTCGGAGTTTTTCCGCTGAACGGAATAGACTGTAAATCAAGTGTTCAATAAATGAACGTAGTTGCGATTTCTAAAAAGCTATATTTGGATTAAAGTGAACTAAGGCATACCGGGTGATTTTAGAGATCCAGGTCCCTCCACCGCGCATCTATGGATTGGAATAACCAACCAAGCATTCATTAATTAGGCTTAGTTCCAGCTGATTAGGAACAAAAAGTGCATAAATTTTGATTCTATCTATAGCGTCTTAGCTAATTTCAACGAATAAATGAGATTGGAGAAATGCGAAAAAACATCCTCACTACAGTTCACGATTTTCCCACTCTACGGGACCTCGTGAAAAGCTCAAATGAAGGGGGCTTGATAGACTGGAGAAGGATGTATTTTTTGGTCAGCTCCCATTCAGAAAAATTGCCCTGCCATGAAAATGATTAACGTGAATATCAAGGTTCGTGAGAAATTTTCGGGGCACCAGGTACACGATACGATAAAGTTAATGAATGAAACAAACCATTTTTCTTAAAAATTAGTGCATTTTATTAGTCATCGTTTACTGCCAACTGGAACTTGTGGGCTTGTGTTTCACATCAGAATTTGTTTATCTTGACGAAAAGTGAAATTTCGCAGATCCTTTCTTTCCGAAATTCAAAATTACACCCGAAAGGTAGCAAGTGCAACTTTGACGAATCAGAGCTGCTCAAGGTTTAAAGTGGAATGCACTCATCGACTTTTTCAATGAAATCGTTCAATAAAATCCAAATCGAGTTCTGATTGGACTTATGAAATGAGGTAGATTTGACAAACCGGGTTGTCTCATAGCATTATTTTTAATTGATTTAAATCCAATTAGATTATGCGGCAGTGGTGCACCTACGCGGCCTATCCGTTCACACGAACTCGAAGCCGATTGGCAGGCATCAGGCGATTGGAATGAGCACCCACACGGATCAAATGTTCGTCTAAAAAATAATGGCCGGGGCAATCGTCGGTGGATGCATTCCCTTGTTTTGTCCAATTGATTAACTTTGATCAAAACATATTCCTTAATCTAAGAGCCTATTTCAGTTTAAAATTTCCTCCTGCGATGAAATCTATGTAGGTGCGAACTGGGACAGATCATGTATCTGTCGTTGCGATTGACGTTTTGCAACATTTTCCCATCCATACATCCTCTTGTCCGCAGTGCATGATGACATCAGCGACATCATCTACCAAGTTCCGATCGGCAAGTAACGAAGTGTTAATCTTGCAGAAGGGAGACAGACTTTAAATACTAAAATCTCATTAAGTTTCAAGAACGCATTTCACAAACCTGTGTTTCAAAAAACGGTAAATACAACCGAAAAATCATACTTTCGACACCTTATGGTAAACAGGGCTGACTACAACCTCTAGAATGGTTTAAAGGTCGACGTCTAACAAGCCGTTCTCTGCCAGCTGGTCAATGTGAGGGCTAAATAAGTCTGACGAAATTTGAGAACTTTCAGTCCACCAGTCAGAGATACGGCCGACCTATAGCAGCAGCCGATGCGGACTCCGAATCGGTACTGGATGATAGTTGGAAGTTGAAGCTGAAGAGCTTTTTGCACTCTTCAAATTAAATCGAGACAGGGTACATCGAATGGGATTCCGAGTTGCAATAACTGATTTCCCCGACTAATTCATACCCCTATCAATCCACCCCGATACTCCTATTAGTTGCACTGACTAGTGATCGGGAGATAAAAAATCCCCATCATCTTAAGGCAACTACGAGATTTATAAGTTTGAATTCTCTTGTATTCTGCGCTTTCGATCGTTCCCTATCGGGCAGTCGCCATTTGAGTACAGAATATTCTGTGGATTCGTTTGCAGCTCTCCGATTAATGGCAGAACTTTGTCATTTTGGACAAAACATTAATGATTTTTAAAACTTGAACCTTTGAACTGAAGTGAGTGGGATTTTGCCAATGGCTATGACTAATAATAATTATTAATAATAATGATAATAATAACTAATGGCGTTCGAAAATCAATAAATCATTTTACTTCAAATGTTATTTTTAAAAAAGTGATGAAATTGAGGCTATTAATTTGAAAACAAATATTGACTTTACAGAGATGATGGGAAACTGACTTAAACTTTTAATATTTTAATAAATCCATAGATTTATTGCATTCTTTTTAGCCAATCAGTGACTTTCCATATCTTCAAAAATATTCAAGTCGTGAAATTTTTAAGTAAAATTTTTAATTTGTCAAGTTTTATTGAGGTCTCAGAAACTTTCGCCATAGGAAGTATTCTATCATCGCCTAAGAATTCATCTTCAGTGTCTTGCAGCTGCCTATTCCAGTGGGTTGACATAGAAAGGACAAAGGATTTTGTACTCGATCCTCATGTTATGTTCCTTCGCCTTCGCAAAAAGCGGTTTCTTGACCGATGCACTGACCATTTTAGATAAAACCAACTGCGTTAAGCGTAGGAGGCGAATTTATGAAGGGGATTTGTGATGTTAGACTCAAATTCTTCGCTGCTTTGTGAGCCCTAAATCTTTACTTTGGTAGTCTTTAAAAAAATATTATCAGCCTGAAAAAATAGCAAAGCAAGCTGTAGATAACTGTCTGGAGGCTCAAACCGATTTGAAGGGCAATAAAAGGGAAGCGGTCTAGCTGAAAGTGAACTCCGATCGACCTCAGTGGGCACCGAGTTGTGGATTCTTATGCTCGTCAGTTGACCTGCATAGCCATAAAGCTTTCACGTGTCACAACATGGGCACACAACCCAAAATCCTATTTCAAGTATGGCTCTTCATCTCCTTGACTGAAGTTCATGGCCATTAGGGGACAAATTGTAGGCCATCTTGATCTCTGATCTTCAAAGAGTATTTGCCTATTACAGAGAAGATTATCGCGTGGTCTATTGACTCCTAAAGATGTTACAGTTGGTATGAGGGCTCATATAACTGCTAAATAGTTGACTGCTGTTGCCAGCAGAGGTTCAGACCTCCACCACAACTGTCCCGAGGTCCCACAACGCTTCCATTATGATGAGGGAAAGCAAAATAAGTAGGCACAGTCTCAGTGCTTCTTCTAATTCATCCTCCTTTGCATTGACTCATAGTTTAGAAAATCTAGTTAATTTTGAGGATGTTCCTCATTTTTCTTATCTCTGCGCCGATTTCACTTTGTATTACTCCTCTTCTATTCCAATTTTTTTGAGCGTAACAATGATTCAGCATGGTTGGGCTGTTGAGTCAAAGATGGGCTTTAAAAGTCTCAACAAGAATGGAGACTTTTCAAACTGGTTCATTATTTCTCGGAGGCACAAATAGTGGTATTTTCGACATTATAATGACTTGAGCAAATCAGTATCAATTGCTAATGCTCATCCACATCCAAGGAATATACAATAAGCCCTAATATTCCTTTCAAATCAAATTATCTACTTTGCAAATTAAACTGCCATTTAGCAAATTAAATTAACTATTTTGCATGGAAAGCCGAATACAAATGGTCCATCCTGTTTGACGGATTTGCATTAGTCAGTTCCCCTTGTGCTGCTCGGTAGCCATTTGTTGAAGGCGAATATCCACAGATTTCTTTAATTTAAATTAAGATAACAGAACAATTCGTTGGTATGCTATTTTCAAAATTTTGTTGAGTAGCTGTCAATATGAAAGCATGTTGGATATTCATGCATATCTAAGGAAGTGTTAAGACGTTTCTTGTATTTTTTGATAGAACATGTCAAGATGCACTGGTTTTAAAAGTTTCCATCTGTAATTAGTTTTCAAGAATGTTTTGCCTTTTGCTATGCGATCTTCCAGAATCTGACCAATCAGGGATTTCTAGAACTTGGGATACTCTTGTAAAATTACAAAAGAAATCTCAACCTTTAGTATTTTTTCGCCATTTGGAACCTCCGAAAAAGTGGCGACAACCCATTTGGTTCGTCTCCAGGGCATTGAATTTCGGTAAATATTCAAGAATAATGGAAATCAAATATGGTATATTTCTATAGTTAGAGAAATGTACTCCAGAACCAAATCGAAATAAATGATTTACCTTTGGTTTTGACCAAAGCCTAAAGGCCAAGCTCTTCTTTGAACAAGTGCCTCTGTACCATGGCTTAAAGTTCGGAACATAGCTAAAAAGACTCCACGCTTGTGAACAATCAGCCGCATAAACTTTGAGGCCAAGTAACCTGGCTTCCCTAGATCAGCAGAGAAGGCTTGATCTGTGAGCGTTTCCATGTTAATTAGGGAATCCCCTGTTAGAAAAGCCGTGAGAAGCACCCTGTAGCTTGAGCCGTCAAGGGGCTCTTCTTTCTTTCAGAAATGCACATGTCCAGGTCTTTTCTCAATTGGAGACAGCTGATTATTTGATTTGAGTGCGGTGGTAGGAGTCCATTCCCTGGCTACTTAGAAACCCGGGGATAGAAAGCGGTTATCTTCGTGCATATGCATTTAGGAACGGTACTGATATACCTCAAGAGATCAGATTATGAGCATTATGACCACCAGCGCTGATTGAAAGGCACCGTACTAGTGGGAGCTGCTGTTGCGAAGGGCTCAGGACAAAAGAGGATTTAGAAAGTGCTTGTGCTGTATTAGAATAGTACAGATATTCTGCACATGGACAATGGGACCCGATGGTTATAAAATGCTGACTATGGGCAGTATTTTCTGAAAGATGGTGGAGCAGTACCTTCAGTGGTAATTAAGACTTTTGGAATCTCTCGATCCCCACAAGAGTCTTGGAAGAGTTTAAAGTCGTTAACGCACTTATTTTAGAAATCATTTGTTCCTGGAAAAGATTGCTCGAATATCACTTCCTACTAAGAAAATTGCCCCACTAAATCATCGTTAAAACGGTCTTTCTGGAAATGTGTGTTAGTAGGAACCAATCACTCATCATTACTTGTCATTTTTTCATGGTGCTTCTACTGCTTCTTTGTTGTTGTTGTTTGCAAACAAACGATGCCTTTCAGAAGCATCAGTAGCGTGATGTGCTGCCATTTGTTATGGGCCTGTCAGACTTCTTTGAACACTACATTTTTTTAAATCCTTCTATGATTAGCCATTCTGAGTGTTTGACATGGTCCAAATGTTTTGTGTTTCTGTTTAAAAGAGCGGTACACGTCAATAAGTCAAACTTTGAACCATGGGAATCAAGAGAGCAATTTCTATTGCTAAATAATTTATACGACACAGTCGATGTTTAAATCACCTAATCAAAGTATCAAGTCCATTAGGCTCAGTTTCAATCTTCCACTAACGCTGCAATTTTTCTCCAGATAATCCAAGGTAGAATTAGCGTTCGAACTACCGATACACTGCCAGGCTGGCAGCAATCCACAGAGCGCTAAAAAACATAAATGTTACTGAAAGTCATATAAGACATCTTTCTTTTCTAATCGAGTCCTTCTAAAGATCGCCAGACACTTTTGGTTGAAGTCCACTTAAATCAAAAGAATCAGTGCGACATTTGTGCGGAGTGACTGATACCTCATCATAAATCAGCGTTAAAATCGTCTTTGCGAAACGAAAACGACCCCATCACTCATTGCGTTTCTTTCAACCATTTTTTCCAACCTCCTCTTCATGCTCTTTATGCGTGCGATTTCTTCTTTGGTTGCAAATGGAGTGGTGTGTTGTACCACGATCTCGAGCAATTCGTCATCATGTCCTTCGCCCTCCTCCTTCGTCAAGAGAGGTATTTTGTATTTCGAAGCCAGTGCTTTTAGCCACGTGCTGGGTGAATTCCACCTGGGTGAGCAATAACCAGACCCGTATGAACCAGGAACTATTTCGACACTCTCTTCGGTCAAACATATTTAGCGTGTAATTAATACATTTTAAATGAAATTTATCGATGGGAACTTCTTATAAATCTATGTTATATGTTAGAGCTTAAGATTTCTTTTTGTGATTTCAAACCAGTGCATGTTCCTCTTCTGTCAATCAACTTTTTTTCATTCATCGAACTTCGCTTTTCCAAAATGTAAGAACTTTTTTTGCAGAGAAAACTAAATTCTATTCCATAGTAATCTTTCAAATATCCTGATTTTTAACACCTGGCAAGAGTAAACTAGCTGTTGATTCTGCACCCTCATACACCACTGGTTTTTCAACATTGTTTCCTCAGTTGATTGTTAAAACAAGGTGGTTGCTTATTTCGAAGATCAAGCAGAAGTCAGCAATATGCATTAAAACAGTACGATTAAAATCATTTTAGAGACTGATAATGAGACCGTTTCTGTCCTTGAAACCTATTTCATTTCACGAGAAAAGTAAATATTTTTTTCAATTTATTAATTCCTTTTCCTTTCTCCCCAGTTAAATCTCCGAGTAATTCAGGTCCAAATGCCGAAACTTGCGATGAACTTAACATTACAAAGGGTTTACTTAAATTTATCAAAACAAGACTTTGAGTTGCCCAACAGGATTCATACCTAGAAGTGACTTATAAAATCTCAATTTTGGCTTTGATTCAACTCAACAAAGGAATAAAAAGTCACGTTCTTTCAAATACATATATATAGACTTAATTTAAGTAGCTTATTAGTAGTGTATCATTTATAGGATTCACGAAATAAAATCAGACCGACTTTTCAAAACAATTATAGTTTGAATGTTTTATTATTTTTCATTTGGTTCCAAAGATTAAATTATTTTTATGACACAGTCCTAACTCAGGCGTTTTATCTAATTCTCAAAATCATGCTCCTTTGCTTGCGTGGGGTAATTGTCAATCCTAATAATCAACGAAGATAAAAGTCACTTCTTAAAATCATATTATTTATTAAGACAGTTTTACTGCCATGAAAAGGACCAAGCCTTCGTTTTAATTTATTGTTATCGTTTTGCGTAATCAAGCGGCTCAATCAATTGTAAGTCACATGCGAGAGTTACAAATACGACGACTTAAGAATTGAAGGATTTGGCTACTGCGGGCAATGTCTTCAACGCTTTAAAGTCGTTGATTTTCAAATCAAGCGCAAAATTGTATTTATGCGATAAGATGCTAGATTGTTGGTAGGGTAATGCAAGTCAAATAGTCAATTGAAGAATTCAGATCTCAATAAGCACTATGTCACTATTAAAAGTCGGATTCCCAAGCCTCTAGATAGGCATTCCCCACTTGTTCTAATGTTTTTCCAGAAAGGGTGGGGTGATGGGGCGAATACTTGCCTCAATTGCATCAGAAGGAAAATCACAGCAAAATGGTGGATTCCAAACTCATGAAGAGGATCATCTTGCCCTTTGATTGAAAGAATAGAGGCTTAGTGCCAATCAGGAGAGTCGGACCATAGCATCAGTCGGAAGGAAAATAGAGACTGTTTCAGTCCCTCGAACGTTTTTTTGTCTTTAATTCGGGGGAATGTGGAAAGAAAGGGTGAAGAATCATCGTTTTGACAAAATCTTTAGTCATTTCGCGATAAAAAAACATTCCGCCTTACCCGCCCTCACATTAAAATGATGTTTTGTGTAGCGGGGGCTTTGGGAATAACCAGTCATTTCTTTTTAGTCATTTAAAGCGGAGGTTCCGGCCAACCTCGTGACCACTTGATTTGGAACACTTGATTTACCTCCAACAAGGTAAATAAATGTTTGCGTGGGTAGGATAGGGTATAAGGTATCTGGAGATAAAGGTTCAACCGACTGTGTAAGCATTCACTGAAATGGTCGTACACTGAAAGAGAAATCCTGGCCTGACCAAACCAAAAGAAATTCAATGTTCGAATGATTGGTTAAACCGAGAAATACTTCCACCTGTAATAAGTAAGGATTGCTACCAGCATCAAAATATTATCGTTTTCTAGTTTATGTGAATCAGCTGTAAACCTGAGGAACTATAAATGGTATTTGCTTTAAGGCCTTTCGTTAAAGCATAATTTTTTTGTGGCGAGTATACGGACAAGTCTTATTTATCGTCCCTGTTCTAGTGAAAGGGAAGAAAAGCGGATGACTGAAGGATCGTCCTTCCCTTCTCCGGCCCTAACTTAGTCAATTAGCAACGCAATCTTTACTCAGACTCATCTGGAGCCACAAGTCATCATCCACGTCTGCTCCCAACTTCAGTAAACTTATTTTCGGGGCTATAAAACTGAACAAAACGCGTTCTATTGAATGAGATGCATTACACGATTTATGATGGTTCGCTGACTCAAAAACACCACCTTACAGTGAAATTTAACTGTTACAGAGCTTTTCAAAGCACATTAAATGATATTATTGACGATGCTACGGTGATAATCCACTGATTGCTCTTTTAATATTGTTTAAAATTAGAGCACCTCCATTCAGACCTTTTGATCCAGCTGCCCATGATATCATGGTAAAGTCAGCATATTTTGTTTAAATTAGATTCACGAAAATGCCTCGATCAAGGGCGATATTTTCGCCAGGTTGTTTAGTCGAAATTACCATTAATAATTTAAAGTACTTAATTTATTCAGCTAGGTCTTTGTTGAATTAGAGTATGCGCACTTAGTCCATTTCCAGAACGAGCCTTAAGGCAGTACCATTCTTAAGCACTTTTTGGAATTCCTTCTGATTCACCTGATTTGTAGATGATTTCAATAGCTCCTCATCTCAACCCTTTTCTCAAAACGTTAGGTATTATGACTCGAACAGACATCATTGTCCCACGATTAACTATTAGATCAAATGTAACCAAGTATTTGAATCTACAAGCCCTGCTTCCAGTTTATAGAAGGAAAACTGGGATGTAAACGACTCTGTCCCTTGAAATAAAAGTAGTGAGAAGCAGCCTGAGGCCAAAGTTTTTGACACCTCGTTAGTCCCAAGCAAAATTGCAGATATAAGGGACAAAAGGGATGGAAAAGAACCATTGGGAGCCGAATGCAAACCTCTATAGGTGAAATATCAAGAGACCAATTTACTGCCAGGAGAGTCCTTACATCAGTCAAACCTGAAATGTCTGTGCAAAAGAGTTGTCATCTGATAAACAGATTCATAATCATCGACCATTTGGCAAATTATGTGGAAGGAACGAAACCATTTGCGTGTCAAGAGCGGAGTGGCTTTGAGACAAGAAAAAGTTTGGGGACGACGAAGACGCCGCCTTCTGAACTGTTATCCACACCTTTTGCAAGAAAAATGAAAAATCGCTGGCGTTTAACTAGCTAATCTAAATTTAAACATCTAGCTTTTCGTTCTAGCCATTTGAAGTCTCCAGATGGATCGCAAATGCTTGCCTTTCTAATGAAGAATAATTAATTAACACCACTGATAAGGAAGACTAAAATCCCTAGTTCCAGGTTCCCAGCGAATTTGATCTAAAGCCAGGTGTCAATAGTTCTAGTCAGATGGAAATTTCTAATTCACATCACTTGGTACCATGAGAACATGAGGCCGCCGTCGAGAAAAAATGAAATCGGATGGCTTTCGATTTCGCCTTTTCTAAACTCTCGAGGGAGGGCGGGAAGACTAGGCAAAGAGCATTCTCACATTCAAACTGTCACCCAAATCCACATTCTCACATTCTACTTGTGCGTATATGTGTGTGCATTTAAGTGCCACCAAGTTTATTCGGCTTGTCGCCACGTGGCTGACCCACCATTACTTATCTACCTAGAAAAATTACCGCTCTCACACGTTAACTTCTTTGACTTCTGATGTGACACATTTACTTTTGACTACTTTTTCCTTGAAAAACATCACATGTTGTTCTCATCATCCACTAAAGTAAATGATCATGGTACGATAATCATTTTCATCGCTAAAATTGCGGTGGCAGCTGGCAAATGTGCTGTCAAAATATATGAAGATTCCATAAGTAAAGCTTATTCGAACTTGCAAAATGGCATCTCATTCAGTAAAACCATAAATAAATATGTCCAATAACTGCTCCACTATCTTTGTAGACGAATGAGCTACATGATTGCCATACTTGTGACACGCCGGTCTGAAAATCGCTCGCTCTGCATGTTGAGAGTGTCGCCTTCAAAATTAGGGAACGCCCTTTCAAGGGAAGGAGAGTAGTGCAATCTTAGGTTTAGAGTACACAACTAGGAGTTGCACTCATCTCAAAAGCAGAATCAAATGGATCCAAGTTGATGCGACGTACTTTCCTGGAAAAAATCCAAGAGCTTGTTCACCTCAGAGAAGTGACTTTCATCGCCCGCTCCCAAAATGCCATTGAAAGTGGTGTGCACTATGACAGGATCCAGGCTAAGGGGAAAGACATGAATCATGCCGAAAGGCTGATTCGAACAGATCCATCATAAAGTCGATGATTTTTTAAGGACTTTGAGGTGATCCTCATGGTAATAAAGTTGAATGAATGAAAGTTTCTACCGATGGCTCTTTCAAGACCTGTTTAGGGAGGCTTTTTCAACCGCACAAATGCCGTTCAGTTCACACTTCTGAAACGTGGGATTTTGCTAACTTTCTCAAAACGTCCACACTACTGTTCTGACACGAAAAAATAAGTCTTCTGTTTATTTGTTAACGTTCTCACCGATGGCAACATTTGACTAATAATTCACATAAATTAACAGACTATGTTAACGTTAATTCCACTGGGCTCCTGTGGTGACAGTGAGAGTTAACCAGGGTTTGGGGTGGGCTTGAAAATGGTCAATTATTTCTTGCCAGCCAGCCGGCCAGCCATCTAGCCGGCCAATTTAAAGGTTCAGCAAACCTGACCTGCTTCGCGAGCACTTGATCCTGTGTGTCTCCTACGGCGTTATAAACATGAAAAGCCCGACTTAAAACATCACCAAGTTTGTGGGCTTGGCTACGAGGATAAGATGACTAAGTACAAGTACGTTTGAAGGCGAAACTTCTGTAACGTTTGCGAACCACCACTGAGATTGCGTAAACCGCAAATTCAGCGTTAGCTGTGATTCTGATTTCTAATACCTACTCCCTTCCAAGAACTCCATTCCCGCTTAACTCACCCAATTAGCATTTCTGAGTGCAACCCTTTGAATCTGACGTTGAATCTGATAATGCCTCTGCTGAGGATACATTAAAATGTAGCGATTCTGTTCCAATTGAAAACATTTGTTTGAAAGTTATGATGTCTTGAAACTTCTTTCTGGCATGCACTTTTCTGGTTCGGCAAATGAGTATCATTTTGAGAATACGCTTTTAATTTATTCCTTTGTATTGGAATCTTAAAACAGCCCTCCACCCAACTGGGGAGTTTTCTTCAGAAGAACTTTTGACATGGCGGATCTGGTCATCTTAAGTTCTTCTTGTTAATTCCTTAGCGTCGCGGCTTGGAAACGAAGCAAATTTCAGAAACTTTCGGCTAAGTACGTTCGCCTTTATCTTCTAAAAATTTTGCTGCCTCACTTTGCACCGGTTTTTCCCTGCAGCAAGTCGACTGACCTGCACTCTATAACTTGTCGGCTTCGAGATTAAGGAAAATCTGTGGCATGTGTGTAATGGCCTGTATTCTCACATCACGGCAGCATTTGCATTTGTCCTCCTCGTACCTCCATTCACTAGTTCTCTTCTAGGCGAGCACTCCCATCTCATTGTTCAAGGGTAGCTACTCTTCACTATTTTGTTACACTAAAGCGCCAATTCAGCTAGTGACTTCTGATGTACATCTGACCGAAGACCTGTACTTGGCCTACCAACAATCAAACGACATATGTCTTCTAGTAGGTTGCAAACATATTGATGCACACATCTCATTTCGTCATTTGAGGCTCCATCTCATGATTCTCCAAACGCATCTGGCTTGTTCGAAAGTATTAACAAATCATGGATAACCAAACTTGAAGCCCAATCACACATTCCGCTGTCTACAGCTTTGGAACATTCGTAGCCTCTCTCTGAGTTTGCGCTAGCTATAAATTAGCTAAATACATTTCCGCCTACTTGCTCCCATAAAAGAGAACTAACTTCGAAAGGCAGAGAGATATACGGCGACAGACACTGAATTTATACCGTGAATCTGCTTGGTGATTTATACCTTTGCTGTGATTTATTGTAGATGCAGTAAAAGCCGTTACCGATTACTCCTAGCCCTGCTAGACACTCTCCAGTGAAACACGGAGCCAGAAAACAGCATATTCAGCAGTTTATTTTCTCAAAATCGCACAAAATTTAGTTTTACTGCCAAATTATGAGATTGTAACATAAGCTATTAATTAGAGCGGGGCATACTTTGTAAAGTTAGCAGATGACAACACATTTAGAAGTGGCTGTTCCCGGTAAAAATATGTCGTGTACCTAGTGATGGACACTTAGTCGCAAGTGGTGGCTGCAACATTGGTTTACAGAACCAAAGTGAGACCGAAAAGTATCCTCTTGTCAACTAAAAGTCGTCATATTCCAACAGCACTGATCCAACCTTTGACCACGTCTATAAGGCGAAAGTGTAATGAATACAGACGAACCTGAAAAGCGGTGTGAAATGAAAATATTTCAACTAACAAAATGATAAGCCTCGAAGACGCACTTGAGAATTTTACCCAAGTGGAATGAGGTGACTTGGAACAATAAGGAATTAGGTGGAAGTATTTTCAGTATTTCCATCCTTTTTTTTTCCTATTTTCTCATCTAAATATGGTGAGAGCATCCTTTCTCGGCCATTTCTTATTCAAGCAAAACGTCTCGCATAGTTCGGTTCTTGACAGACTAAACCTCCTTTTGTAGTTACCCTCTACTATTGGTTGAATGACAGTTTCTTGAGAGCAAGATGATTCCAAAATGTTTTACACCGAGGGGTGTTCTTTCTTTGACTAAAAGTGCTTTTGTGTCCGCATACACCTACTGGGTACCGCATTCAGCATGAGGGCAACAGGTTGTTAAACACTCATTTTACACAATGCTTCTTACCACGTTTCTAATGAGGGAATTTTCCAGTTTAATCAGAAAAGCATAAATTTTTAACTCACATGTACCAGCTGATTTATGATGGCAGGAGGTATTTTGGGCGTTCCAGAAACTCACTTCTCAACGCCCACATCTTGATTACTGACAGGTTGAATCGGTGGCCTACTTCAACACATTATTTGTTTAAACGATCTCGCCTACCATAGTTAAGTATGGCGAGGTAGTCTTGTGTGCTTTGGCTCAACTATAAAAGGCAAATCATTTTTTTTTTCAAATTACATATGAAGTATAAAATATTGTGAATCTAATATTCTAGATTCTCATTATTTTTCTCTCTAACAACAATAAAACTCAGTTGCGATGGTCTGTTACTACCCTTTGCTTTGCTTATTGAATAACTTTAAATAGAACTAAGAAAGTGGGATATGAAGAGGACGTAATACCGGGGTGAAGGAAGTCAAATGATGAGTTTTCTGCTGAAACAATAAGTCAACTCTGCCGAGCGGCAGCCAGTTTGCTGCCCTTCTCGTATATGGAAACATAACGCCATATAAGGCCTTTTTCAGAGCATTTCAGAATTTCGAAAGCCTAAAGCAAATCCTCTAGTGAGCAATTATCTAGTTTTCGGTCGTGTGGTCTTGTGATTTTACTTTCAGCCTCCGGTTCTAATGGGAGGTAGCGAGTATTGGGGTCTGGGAACACAATTGAAAATTACTAGTCCTTCCTTGATACGTGGCCATTGCTATGACTGAAGAATCCCGGGCTTGGAGTGGTATGCGCTTAAGTCTCTCGAGGATTAGCATTCGAGAATTCCCTGGATGGTCTCTGAGGAGGTCAAATTCCGCAAGGAGAAAGTTGGATAATATCGTCCAAAGAGAATCACAGTAAAGGCGATTCCGTTTCCTCTCTCTGAGCTGAGTCTTCCTTTTATCATCCTAATGCTGTGAACCTATTAGTCATACCAAATGATAATTAAGAAGGAATCTTTAATACCAGCACCAACATTAGTTGTATTCTTCCGGCTGATCTGATTGAGATAAGCAGACTTTTCATCCAGAGACGTCCTCCTTCAGCACCTAAATGATCTTTTACAATCACTTGGAAGTCTGGGGATCTGTTCTCTACTCCGAAAACCGTTCTAGGCACCGTTCTTCGGAGATGAATTGAAATATCAATTCCGCTGACCAGTTCCAACTGCAATTGCATAAGATTGTGTTGGTAAAATCGACCCATACCGATCTCTTTCCGTCAAATGGGATTCTGTCCAATTTATTACCACACAAGGCTTTTTTAGACCAGCCATCTTCAATTAAGAGTCTTTGATAATAACTGTGTTGTTGACGTCTATCCGCGTACAGTTTCAGTGTCATTGCTGACCTGCGGACGTGATCAGAGGCACTGGCCAACGAACCATTCCTCAATGATTGATTGTCCGATTTGCCATCTCACCAACAGGAAAAATGGGGGGCATATGACACTTAATGATCTGATCCTTATGGGCCTGATCGATAATCGACTGTCGCGGACCAAGTGTAAAGGATGCATTCCGCAGGCAATGTGCCCATAATTTGCATGACTAGAATATGTATTTCGGGCCTGAATTTCCCATCAAATTACTAAATATTCCGTATCTTCGAATAACTGCTTGAGCTGCTATTGATATCACTTAATGAGTGCCACACGAAAAATTCCCGGTCAGGTCTTAACGACATCACGTGTTCAGTTTCAACAATTCAATTTAGCCAAATTCAACTATCGATCGCTTTGTTTGCATTCGCATGTAAGACATGACTCAGCATCTGCAGAATATTGATTTCGCCATGAGGCAAGGCAAAAGGATCGATGAATTTAATGTAATTTACCTTCATTGCTTTATGCTCTAGTCTAACAAGCAACTGCTCGGAGAGGCTACTCATTAATTTGGCTAGTAATCTTATGTCTGACTGCGTCTTGCCTAGCCGGTTCAAAGAAGATCAGAGGATTTGGGGCTAGTGACTAATCATTCAGACGGGCCAATTACTATCTAGTAGGAGTGGTTTGCCTACAATAGGGGTTGTGCAGCGCTACCATTCATCAGTCACTTTTATCCGCCTTGACGATCAAAGGAAATCTGACATCTTGACAGAGGCTTATTAACTTGGTAAGTTGTTTGATGTCTTTCAGTTGGAGCACAGAAGTTTGCAATTCTCCACATTTGTTTAATCAGTGTCCTCACATTGTATGAGTGTATCCGAGAGGACTGAAAGACAGACCAGCGCTAGGCTAGGGCAAAAAACAACAAGAAATCAACGAGAACTGTCAATCTCGATAATAACTTTTCCGTAAGGTGAAGTGCAGAGAGCCTGGGAAGTGGAGAGTTCCATGAAGGAATGACAGAAGGGTGCACGATAAGCAAATGACAGCGGGCTAATTAATCACGTAACGTGAAGCGTGGAAAAATTTCGACAAGAGAGACAGAAATTGATGCTGGTGTGGGAACGATCGTCGAAAAGGCGAAGATGGCCTGAATTAGGCCCATTATCATGCAGGGACTTGGCTTTCAAATTAACATTCTTCGGAATCAAACGATTGAGCCGACACTCCACAGCTCTCTTACATAGACACATCAGGTCTCTCCTGCTCAAGTCGCTTTTCATCTATGCAATTCGTTCAAGTTAACACAGGCACCAAATTATCGTATCTATATATAGGTTTAAAATCTACAACTTTGGTAAGCTTATGGATAATGTTCCGGCTAGCGGAAAGCGCCGTCCAGTATTCACTTACTTCGCCCATTTTTTTGGGTACTTGAACTCGGTCTAACTCAGCTTTGCCGATAAGCATCCTATTGTATTCATTCTCTGTCTAAAAGTCCATTCAAGTTGTCTGATTTCAGACGGTTCAGTACCTATTGTGAACAGAATTGGATTGAAATCAACCGCACATGCAGGTGAGACCCATCTGAGGCACCTGGCATCACGGTAACAAGTAGAACGACTTCACAAATGAGTAAGTTTGAATAATATTTGAAGAAAAAAGTGATGTTCAAGCAAATTCGAGTTCTTAACTTCCAAAAAAAGGCCAAGTTCAGGCCGAGACATTCTAAAAGCCGCTCTAAGCAGCTTGTCTTTTAAATAACAAGAACTTTCTGAAAAGGAGTTTGGCTAAAATACGGGTTCAAAGAACTAATCTTGAACTCGATCTCCTTTACCAACTGTGCAGAATGAAGACATTTAAGACTCTTTAAAAAAACTCTTGTTTCTTGTTATATCATTGACTTAATTCTTAAGTTCCTCCGACATTTACATGTAGTATAGCACTCTTCTAAATGATGCTATTCTCAATTTGGAAATCGGGAAGACGATGGGTGAGAATTTCAGGTTTCTGCTCTCGTTCTACAATTTTATTTTCCGTAGGCTTATGTCTGCTTTCTCGTATTGTATGTAAAGTGCTGCTCAAAATGGGCAAACCAAACTTTTCAAGCCATAGTTAGTGTTGCGTAGCCTTGGTGGAGATCGCAACTTTCACCAAAGTCTTAAATAGCACCTTCGTGTGCACCTTCAGACTATGTCAAACATGCCAAAAGTATTCAAGCTCAGGGTTAGGCAAAGAATTGCTCAGCAGAATTTTAAGGAAGACAATACCCTAATCAACCCCTTCCTTTTATTAGAACCAAGAAGACCGAAGTACTCTCATTTCTGGGTTGACAAGGAGACGGTCTCTTTCTCAAACCTGTTTGTCACAAATATCATGTACAGATAAAACGACTTTTCGAATATATTCGGCCCATTTTAAAGGGTGCCATTTCAGACCACGAAAACGTCATGATGTCGCTCACAAATGCAACACCAATTTGAAGTTTTGCGAGTTTGGCTTTTCCTCATGAATTAGAAGAGAAGGGCTTTGTAATTATGGCTATAATGATTGACCCATTAATGAACTCCGTCCATATTTTTATGTAATCTACTACATCTTAGCGGCGGATCTAACTGAAGTTAACTTTCGGTTGCTTCAGCTAAAGGATACATTTTATTGGGGGATTGAAGCTGACCTATCGAAGAGTGGAGAATTTTTAGACATTCAAGGTTGAACAGCGTCTCGTGAACTGGTAGGCATTACAGCGATGAATGGCTCTAGAATGTAACTGCCAAGTCGCAATCACATTGCTAAATATGTTTTACCAGTTTTCCTGCATGCATAACAAGCATGTCGGTCGTCGTAAAGCAGGTCATCTTGCCACACATGATTGATACCCGTACAAAGCACCCACACGTCCGCCCACACCGCTGTGAAAACCTCTGCGTTTTGGTTCTAAATTAATGGTTGCATAAATCACTCTCTTTTCGGTCAGGGCGGTGGTTAGTTCTGGTTCCTGATGTACCAGATAACTAATAATTGGCCCCTTTAACTCGTGCTTAGAGTGCAAGTAGTTTTCATGATTAATCGCCCTTCAGTGCCACAAAGACACCTTGCCGAGCTCCATGGGAACTGCGGCCACAGCTAATCGACAGTTAACTCGAGAGCCCTTAAGGGAGGGCTTTTCCGTTTCACGCAAGCACTCAATTTAACCGATTTAAAGTAGTCCATTTTCAGTAATGGAGAAGTGGATTTTCGCTTCAGATTTAATCGATCTTGAGGTCATTTGCCGCTTTCATCCACTGTATAGCAAGGTCTTCGTTTTTTTTTTGGGGGGGGGGGGGGGGGGGCAAACAGCATGTAATACAGAAAGACAATCAAAATAGGGAAAACAACAGGGTATGATTACAGAAAGGCGAGTCTTGACGACTCTTCTAGAGACAAATGTGTTGTGCTATATTCTCACATCACCTGATCAAAAACATAGCCACCTTCACACTTGGCATCTCTTAGATGTGGCCGCGCATGGGGCCACAGTGGCGGCGCCTTTCAAGTCGGCTAGCCAGTTGGTAATAAATCATCGAAGTTGCCTCTCAGTGATATCACCACGACGCCTCGTTAAAACACACCCACGAAGAAGAGCATGGCTGCAGCTCCCATCGGTTTTCTCACAAGCGGGAAATCACACTCACAAAAGGAGTGCGAACCATCCCCCAACAACACGTGGATGGTTGGTCTGTCTTTGGAGGCGGTAAGATCAAAAGCGTCTGGTCCCACCTAAGGCCATGAAATCTCTGGCCTGAGGGGATCTCTCCTGTCGAAGGATTTGTGGCTTTTATTGTTCATTCTGCTTAGAATTTATGAATAGGGGATTAGCCTGAAGTCAAAATTAGACAAAATCAAGATTATTTGTTGGGAGTGCTTATATTAGGAAGGTATAGCTTGTGTTGGAAGAGGAATTTAGGAATTTACCTATACAGAGTTATTCAACTAATAAAGGGCGAAAACTGGCTTTTTTTTTAATCTGGAGCTTGCTAGTAAAGAGTGCTAATGTCAATTAGGAGTTATCTAAGCCTGGAGCAATAAGGGCCCAGCTGAAATGACTCCTGAACCTTAGCAACATGATGCCATCTAGTTTTAGAGATGTAGCTGCAGTATGTGGATAGCTACGTACAACCACATAGTACATCTTTCGGCATTCGCTGTTTTGGGATTGAGTTCATGATTGAAAAGGAGCGATAGTTATTCACCAACAGCTAACAGCTAATAACAATAAAATAGGGAGATCTTAGGTCTCAAAATCGATCTAGCTACACGGTCGATTTGATTTTTCTCTCAGAAAGCTAGAGAGGCGGTGGAGATCATCTTCTGACCTCCATGCCATAATGGCTAGATAGCCATATCCGATTCAGTGTTCACCAATCATTACAAATATAATATTTCAAGGCAAATCTTGACGTGGTTCCACATAAAACTTGGTGACACTGTCGAAGTATTAAACTACGAACCATAGTGTAGTAATGAAGCAGTAAGGAAATTATCTTCGCTCCCTTCAGAAGGGGACTTGGAATGTCCTGGGAGAGAAGAGTAGAACAAATTAGATTCTTTTTTACTAGGGGTGAGTGTGGAACTCTAAATAAAGAAGATTTATGGTTTCCCTTAGCTCCTCAGAGCTAAACAACCAGACCTGCTTTTCTGGACTTTCAGTTTCGAAGAATTTTTAAATTCGAAATCTCAAATTCTATCAACGAAATTGTACAGTAAAACGTTTTGTTGTGTTGATGTAAAATATATTACTCAATTCACTTATTAATAATCTCAAAAATAAGGTATACTGAAAAGAGCAAGAAAAGTAGGCATAGATATAAATCTCCTCGTGAGTAAATTAGCACTTCGGATCACTGAAAAGTACGAATTCACCAACATTATCGGCACAGCAATTTAGAAGATATGTTAACATACCCGGTCAAATAGATTTTAGCGGTGTCATGATCCAAATTGACTGAAAGACTAGTAAATTAGGCTTTTGGTCATGAACTTAGGGGGCATAAACCAGGTCTTCTAAAGTGACGTACAAGATGCCATAGGGAAAGGTTTTCCTTAAAGCCCATGAATTTCGGCCAGAAGACTCGACCACGACTGACCCAAGTCCATTAACCTTACACCGCCTTTCAAAGAAAGCAAGAACAGAACAAAAGATAGCAAACGTCCCATCAAAAATTTTTTCAAATTCTAGATGTGAAGCTCCAATAATTCCGAACTTTTGCCTTTACCAGGGGATTCGTGAAGACGATGAGGACGAACAAAGGAATCAGCAAACCCTACTTTGAAGAACGTGTTCTTTAGTCTTAAGCATCAGGATAGATGTTCTGAATGAAAATCCTTGGGATTGCATACTTTCGGCGGCCCAATTCGTCAATGAGATTTGACGTATTGGAACATAACTTGCACAAGATTCCTTGTAACAGCTGAAGAAGGACCGAAACCCTTTCTTAACAGACATAAAAGAAGGAGTCTCATGTTACTTACCATTTTCTGTACCAAAGCACCGCACTTGTAGTACTGTTACACCGAAAATTAGCAAGGGGCAGCAAGTCCTCATGATTATTGTATAGTAGATAACTCTTGATAAATAATCTTAATTCTTTGAAAGAGTGCCAAAATATGAGGCCATATCTCGCTTCCACTTTCACCATTTTTAGAAATAATGCTCTAAAATCTACTTTTTTCTAACCTACATTTTCAAACGATTTGTGACGCGGTTCATTTAGGTATCACGAAAGGCCTATATTTTGTCATATCTGAATGGTCTATTTTTCGCTAAAGAAATTAATATTTGAAATATTCCAAGCTTTCATGATTTCATCCCTATTCATGGCTGAATTTAATCACAGTGAGGCAAAGAAGTATTTCACGATAAAACGTGATTAGACATAATATTGCCTGCTAACGATTAGAATTCGAGATGATGTTTGGACAAGGCTCTTCGACATCTAATTCGACAAGCCATCAATTACGAGCTGTGTCGCCTGTCGAATTCAATATGCTTACCTGTCCGAATTCGGACGATTTGGAACACAAATAAGATACTCTTCTCTGTGCAAGAGGTATTCGAATACCACAACCTAGTTTATCACAATTCAAACACTAAATAAGCATAATTTTTTAAATTTATTTATAACCTGAAGGTTGGTAATCATATCTAGAGTTCTTTGTAGAAGAAAATTCTGGTTTGAACTTGACAAGTAAAAATTAATCGGTAGACAAATCATCGATTAATCGATTATTTCAAAAAGTGCCAAGATATCGGTCCAAGCTCTAATTCAGTGAAAATCGAAAAGAGCAAGTGTTTTAACCGAAACACCTCCTTAAATGTTTGCGAATTCGAGCTTTGAGAAAAAAGAATGCCGTTTGTATTCCTATAACGATTCGAAGACGATTCTAAGACCTCCTTCTTTGAAATATTAAGGTACTTATACAAAAATGTGCAAACGACTACTTTCATTTCGATCCTATTCATTTGGTGGTGTTCGCATTGTGGTTAGCCGTAGGAGAAGTGCCCTCTTCATTCGAATAACCTTAAGTTCGACGAAAATGTATTGAAGGTCCTCGTGAGATTTACTGGTTGTATTCTTAGCCCTCTGGGTTCGGGTAGCTCCCAAATAACGTGGCTGCCCCGACTGATCTTATATCTATCGCACAAGGCAATGCCCAGAAACATTTTTCATTTTCTAAGTGAATCCGAGGTCAGTGTTGGAAATGGCTTGACCATTGAAGAACCTTGGAACTAACTACACTTGAGCCGTACTTAGTAATCGGTTGATCCAACCCCTTGAGAACACTGAAAGCGATAATATGAACACCAAACGAAAATACGTCAATTTTATTTCAAGAAAGACGTTGACGGGGCTGTTCATTTTACTGAAAATGCTTCTGGATTTGGTAAGAGCTTGCATATTTATCTGTTTTGCCTTTCTCTGGTGAGGAAACATTAAATGCCTCTCAATAGCTTTTCGGAAGGATGGATGGATCAAATTTAGATCGGCACCTATTATCCAGTAAAGTTGAGGCCTAAAGAACGAAAACTGTTCATGGACCTCTTGCTCATTTACATATCACCGCTTGAAGTGAATCAAACAGGGAAAGAAGACCTGAATAACCGACTAAACTGATTGTTTTTTCAGCTTGTAGAAACATGACTAAATGAAGGCCTTGAAGCGTATAGACTTCGGGTTTTGTGCTAGAAGGGAATCAAACATTGCCATCTCCACAAGAGAGCAAAGCTACCAGGAAGCCTCCACCTCGCCGTGAGTTGACTGAACTCACCTTTACCTACACTGGGTGCAGTATAGACCAGTCACGAGGAGAAAAATCGGACATCAAAGTTTAATTTAATCTCTAAAGTATGAAGCCTCTGCAGTTTACCAAGTAACACTGAGCGCTGTCACGAGCTTGGCTTCAAAGCGAAATAACCTTGATATAACAAAAGAGAACATTAAATCTATCAACGCGAGTTTTAGCCTGGACATCTAGTCTTACTCTTTATACTGCTAATGATTAATGAAGGTTCAACCTGTTGACTAATAAACTGCAAAAAGCTGATCAAATGTAGGCTGATTTATGACCGACTAATTGGCCTTTAAAGCAACAAGATGTCATGAGTGAATAATAGGGAAGAAAGGGGCGCCTGAAATATAAAATATACAGACTGCCTCCAATTGAAGAAATGACTGGAATGGAGCAAACCTGAGCGAACTAAGCTGTAGTGGTGGAAACAGACCCTGGGCGTGCCAAGTTTAAAACTGTTATCAAAAAAATTAAAAAAATCCTGGGTTGTTTATCAGAGATTGAATTCTTTCAATTAGACATTAACCTTCCTCGCCAAAAGAAACCCTCGAGTCGTTTTGAACGAGCTGATATTGCCCCAAAGTATTCCATTGCAGTAAACAGTATCAATGAATAGGTTATCTATCAAAGTTGTTTTTTAACCATCTTCGGTTGGTCGAAATAGGGAAATCGGGATTAGTCCCACGGTAGAGCTAATTTTGTGGCCCGTAACATAAAAGTGGCATAATTTATCAGTTAATCAAAAGCATTTATAAGTAAGCATTTCGTTCCCAATAGTCTATCCTCCACCACCACCACCACCACCACCACCACCACCACCACCACCACCACCACCACCACCACCACCACCACCACCACCACCACCACCACCACCACCACCACCACCACCACCACCACCACCACCACCACCACCACCACCACCACCACCTCTTCCTTCAGGAATGAATTGGTTATCTCGCCCTGCACCTCTGATTTGAATTCGCCCACTCCCCTATAAATCATCCTACAAGAATAACAAAGACCGGGCAATCTAATATGCACAGGGTAGGGATCGGACATTAAAATTCTTGAACAAGGGGAAATAACTGCCCCTTACTTCCTGGTGGGCTTGATTGACGGCTCTCACAGATATGGGATATGGGAACCGCTCAAAGAGTTAAATGTGGACCAAATCATAAACCTTGTAGTATAAGCCAATAACCTCATATTTCGATAATTTCGTAGGTAAATAACTGAATTTCCATTGGTGGTGAATTTTTAAATTGTAAATAAAGAAGGCCTACTTTTCTATGTGTAAAATCGAAGTTATTTGGTTAAAATATCGATAATTAAATCTCCTCTTGGGTTAAAAATGCTAAAAATCGATTGAAAGTTCATCCTCTTGATAGAGCAATGGAAAAAAAGGCCTTCATGCATTCATTTCGGTGACTCACTGACACGAAAGTCGATTACCGCTAAGTTTCCGCTTGATTTCACTAATCAGTCGCAAAAGTTACCTGTTGGTTCAAGACCTTTGAAGGTAAAGCCACTTGGGCGAGGACATGACGTCTCACCCACCGGCTCTGGTTATGGTGGCAGCCTGTTAGAGCGGGGTCATGTTTATGCCAAGTTGACGGATTTAGAGCTACAGTTTACCCTATCTATTAGCCTTAATAAGTTCAACTTTTAAGATCGCGGCCCATGTTTATCGATTTGGCCCAAAAATGTGTGCCAATTGCCTCAGAGGGGCCATTGGCTTTCTGTTAATTTAATCCTACATTTCAGAACGAAAACGCTACCTCCTGTTTATTGTCATAATATTTTTCAGCTCGTGTTTCTGCCGTTTGGTTCGGTAGGCAATAGTCAACCCTAATTTGGACGAGTGGACCTCGAGGGCATAATGTTCTATGTTGAACTCTAAGGTGCTTCAGCGCAAGGATAGAAACCTAGGAAAACTAGGAAGTGCTGATACACAGTAGGACAAAATCCCCACAAACCTAATTCGACCAATTCGAGAGAATGCGGACGACCAGCCCCCATGTTTTGAACCTTGCAAAGGGTATTTAATGCTTCCAACCTCTGAATGTCACACTGATTCCAGTTTACTCTCCTTCTAGAGGGTCCCCTTACCTAGGACTCCGGTCGGTGAAAAAGAACCCGAGATGAACAAAAGCTAATTTTAGAGCTTCGGCCAAGAGGGACACTTGTCCCCAAATCACTACAGATCCGTCTCTCAAAAGCCCAAAGTACACTAGGCGAATCACTTTAGTATCTTCGTGTCCTGCCAATAACGATCACTTTGTGACATCAACTAACCGATCTGAGCTGGAATACTAATAAGTCAATGAGTACTTGGATGATCCCAAAACATGCTTTTCACTTGAGACCCAAGAGAGAAAAACCTAGTTTTAGCACCACGAACAATTTCACATAAATCGTGCCTTACTAGCTTGCGACTACAAGTTTTCTCAACTTTACTTCACCTGCCAGCACACCAACAATCCTTCAGTATTTTTCAGTTGGTTGTCGATGCGAATTCCCATTTGATCTTGCTGACATGAATTCAGTTTCCATTCTACTTGTTCTCCTCCCTCTTGAAGTAATCGACGACACTCAGTTAACTAACGAGGGCCTTGCTGGTTCTGGCGTGTAGATTGATTCTTTCTCTGATAGAAAAAGTTCTCCGCTGCTCTTTCATTTGCAAAACTGTTGTTGAGGGTCTTTTACGGGTTCAATTGACAGATCAAGTCAGTTTGGTATTGAAGCTTCTAGAAGGCAAGTTGGCGCAGTCCCTCAACTTAGAATCATTCTGTATTTGATAAAACCCATCAAATCCAGTCTTCTTAATTCAACTTTGGTTTTTTCATAACTCAGGTCAGTGGCCATCTTGTAGCTCTGGCTGAAAAAGCCCAAGGCCACTCTACTCTCTATTTTCTGGACATTTGGGAATCTAGCTATCATGGGACCATGGTTAAGTGATACGTGCTCTAAGAACTAGTGGGGAATGTCGACCTTTCGGAGATGGGTGATATAGAACACATATTCTATCATCCCACAGCAGCTCTTTCTTTTAAGCACGGTAAGTGGCTCTTTAATCTAGTGATGCTCAACTGCTTTGGGAAACAGTCAGCAATTTAGACAACTAAAGATAAGAGATGATGGTGCGGAGTCCTCAGTATGTGTTACCTTGTCCACGCCACGCTTTGGATAGATACTGAACAAGATGACTGAGGAAACGTTTGTGCAAAGATAATACCTCGACGGCGTAAGCCATGACTGCTAGAGGAACGAAATCAAAACCGCGTCTACATAAGGTGAGTAGGTATCCTAAACTCATTTTGTCCAATCTCGCTTTGATCCCTGACTAATGTTCTTTATTTATTCTTTGTATCCTTTTGCTTTCTAATCGACAAAAGATCATTCCTTTCACTTCCAACTTAGAATATGATCCTCGCTTGGAAGTGTCTAACCTAAGCTGAATATTGCTTGAACAGTGTGGAATAAGTCGGCCTTCTCAGGGTACTGTTGATCAATCAGAGGTAAGGAAAACATATTTTGGCGGGCTTAAATATAAATGAATCTGACGTACTTTATTTGCCCACGCACTTCTAAATTGGCGGCACGAACCTGAAATAAATTGTGGCCCGGGTTTCTACCGAGAGGGAACACAGGCATTTGTCAATTAACCACTGCTCCGTACAAGTTTAATGTACCATTAATAGGGGCTTTTTTGTCAAATATTGACAATTTTCTCACCACTCCGAAGTTCATCTAGTCTAGAGTTGTCAGAAAATAAATTGCATGAAGGCTGATCATCCGAAACAGAACCCGCGCAATGTTCACAAATATGACAGCTTGTGCGTGCATGTTTCGAAGATTTTTGGGTAAGTGTAGCACATTGCAGTGGCCATGGTGACCATCAACACTAGTTAGGTTTCTGTTTCATTGAGAGAAGGCCAAGCGAGGTATCCTCGCATAAGTTGACGCTTTAGCACGAGAGAGTAGGACCTGGTAGAGGGGATGTCGAGAGAAGTGCGGTTTGGAGAAGACGTTGGGGAGCGTTAAGCTTATTAAGGAATACAACTCTGATGAAATTAGAGCAGGAAACAAAGACGAAACCCACTACCAGTGACAGTCCCCAGAAACTCACTAGACAGAGCTTCGAATCATTGTGATCCGTCCATGGACTGACGATATTTGTATGTAGCTATGCCGATTTATCTTTCCTAAAAAGAGGTTAGTGGAAGTGACTGACTGATTTGATTTCCCTCATTAAGTTTTCACAGAAAACTTAATGAAAACTTATCGCACATGTTTACAATCGTTTTATTTCTCTTTGAAATAGCATCTCCATCGATTCACCCAAATGCTCATTTTCGGGTCTTAGGCAAAGGTCTTTGTTAACATTTTGATTCGTGTCGGACCACTTTCCGGTATTTTGCCCTTCATATCAGTTTCATTCAACTTGTTATCAATCGTGAAGAGCAAGAAGAAAAGTCGGATCTAAGAATTGAATTGCAAACCGTGCGTGGACAGAACGACGCCAGAGGTAGGTATGATAACGACGCCACCCTTGTTCTGAGATGAAGCCATAATGCAGTGTCGTAAGATCGCCGATGATGACCTATTCGCTCATCTAAAGCCAACGTTGAATCTCGATCACACAAATTTCCATATTTATTTTTAAATCATTGAATGGGTAGCGATTACTGCCATATTTGATTATGATCACTTCGCAAGAAAATTAGTTGTACTTTTTTAACCATAAATTGTCAAATTAGTTTGACCTCTTACTGTCAACATTATAATTACGAAATGAGAATAAACCATACATCCCAAGGACATTCAGACAAAGGTAACAAATACTCTCTCTTTTCTTATATTAAAGAAACTCATAAACTCCATGACAGATGGGTTTGTACCCATACCTGTACCGTTCTGCGTTTGAAAACATCTGCTCTGAGAAGGGAAACAATTTGATTGAGCCTG
Organism: Moniezia expansa; assembly: GCA_019097775.1. Classification (NCBI taxonomy): domain Eukaryota; kingdom Metazoa; phylum Platyhelminthes; class Cestoda; order Cyclophyllidea; family Anoplocephalidae; genus Moniezia; species Moniezia expansa. The sequence continues at coordinate 5,702,559 of JADFDV010000064.1, forward strand.
TAGATAGACATCAAAATTATCAGGGGCCGTTTAGGACAAGTGCGATTTGTCCGGCATCTCTGAATAGACGCCTCTGTAACAATCGAATCACGTAACTTTAATGCTCTTGTTTTATTGAATGCTCAGCTCCAGGTCGAGGGCCTTATTCGTTTGTTGGTGATACACTATCTTACCTCACAGCCTGAGACAAGCCAATGACTAAGGCGTATTAAAGCTTTGATGGTAGCCTTTCTGGAGCGAGACTGCAGTGGGCCCTGGTTACCTGAAGATAGCAGTCGGTGATGTGATGCCTCAAGCCCAGACCGAGGTGGAGCATTTCAATTCTTTGGAAACTGTAGCGTTCGGACTACAATGATGTTTTCTTCATTAAAGAACTACATCCTTGTTTCCAGTACAGATTGCCATGTTACTAGCGAATTCACATTTTACTGTTCTTTGAGTACTCCTTTAAAATTTGGATTTCTGGTCGGATTCTCCGGCCAGGCTAATTTTGGACTTTAACATCGGTTCGGCCTCCTCTACTTGTTTAAATTCTACATTATACTAACCTAAGAAATTAATGAAATCGGCGTTCTAACGAGTCCATATAAATCAAGAAATTGGTACGATATGGCTTCCCTTCACTCGTGTACGTGCCAGCTAGTGTTTATCGGCGCCTTCCTGAGGTAGACGGCAGATTTCCTTCTCGGCTTGTCAGCCGCTTGTCATTTACGCACAAACTCGCTAGACCAGACGTCCGGTAAGTAGTCTAGCCAGTGAAAACATCTGTCATGGTGTTTTAAGGAGGTGGTAGTTACTGTCGAGTCAAAACCTCATACTTAATCACATCTATTCTCTCGTATACAGACATCATAAATGGCAATTAGGCCTTTGGGATTTAGTCAGGAATAACCTTCCGTAATTTGCCTTAATAATTTATTTATTCATTTACTCTCCACTCACTAAGGCAAGTCTCAAGGACTTATTGGGGATACAAGAGAAATGCAAATAGCTTTTATTACATGTATCACACAACAGTTAACACAGAGGACGGAAAAGCGTAAATCTGGCATGGTTTCATCGTACAGATAGCAATTCAACTTCATATTGGCGCCTCTTCCAGAAGTCTTTTCAGCTTTCTGGTGGGGATTCCATTCACTGCAACATGTACGCACTTTCCAGAGTCCAGTTTGAGACCATGAATTCAGGTATTCACGTCGCGCCTCGATTACCAGGCTGTACGAAGTTGTACTGCTGCTGGCATAATTTAATTTCATACGTCCGGTGGGTGATTGGCCCTATCCGACCGTGCGTTAATAATAAACTTTGTGACACAGAGGTCAGTTCCTGAAAGCCTACAATTTGTCCCAGAGACAAAAACCACTTTCTTAGGGTTGAACGACGCCTGATTACATCTTGTCATGTCATTGATTTTGTTGTAATACAATTTGACAGGCGCAATCAATATTAATTAGTTAACAAATTAAAAAAAAAAACTGTCTGATGAACATAACTCCCACTTTTTGGTTGGATGCATTTAACTAGAATAAGTTTGTTGAATTTAATATAAAATAGTGCCTTCTTCATTGAGTTAGTCGTCGAGAACCTACTTCAGAGCAGACTTTTAAAGTCCAGGCTAATAATGAACACTTCACATTTTAATGGCTGTGAAAAATGAAAATCCATCACTGTTTATCTGCATACCAATCTCCGTCTAAAAACCCGGATTTTTTTCTTAACTCAAATCAAAGAGTTCCCTGTCATCTTTGTCGGTTGAATAATTTACCGCGAAGAACAGCACTAGAAGTAAGTGAATTTTGAGTATGGGCGTGGGCAGACAGCGAACTAATTTATTCGCGGTCTGAGATGTATTAAAACAACATCGTCTAACAGAAAACATAAATTTGCATCTCCCAGGTCTTTGAACTAATCTCGAATCTCGTTTGAGGACGTCTCTCTATGCGATTAGAATCGGAATACGCGGTAAATAAAATAAGCGGAATCAGGTTATTAGAACTTACTATTCCAAGAAGGGCGTAGCGGTCGTAGAGGAGTTTGAGTCACAAGACGACAAGGATTCCAGATTAGTTGACGCGCATTCAAGGCTCAAAATGAACACCAGACTGACGAAAGATCATTCTACAGAGCAAGGCCCAGGACATCTTCTCTCCCCAATTTGAAATTCTAAAATCACTTTTGTTTCAATATATTCATGGGTACTCTTTTTCTCTTTATAACCTGAATCTCGGGGCTCTGCCAACTGAAGAAGGTCTGACCGGAAAAGGTATTAACTTGACTGGCTTTGGGGTTAGGAACGAATCTGAAATCAGTAGATCCAATTTTGATACTGGACAAAACTGTTGGAAATTTCTGTCAAAACTGTTCCTCTGAACGGTTCTGCCTTGGGTTGACTCCTTAAAAGATTGTTGACTGAGCAACTAAAGGCTATCGAATGCTGCCCCGTTTGCCGATTTCGCGGCTATAAAGCAGAGAAGTGAGGGACAGCTCTCTCAAAACGCTCCATCTCTACAAAACAGGCAATTTAAATGCAAGAGCTGCATAACAACTTGCTCAAAATTTGTCGAATTTCACGCTATCAAATAGCTTTGAGAAATAAAACTATGAGGGAGGAAAACTCAGAACTACGGAATCAACATTGTATTTCAGCGACCTAATGATTGTGTAGTGGATACTTTAACACGAATGAGGCGATCTCCAGATTAAGGAACTGGACTACCTCCGCAAGGACGGTCCCATCAATAGCGGAACGGCAACTATTCTGCCACCTTCAAATCTCTAAAAGAAAATGCATTGTCTGATCTAAGAGGTGTTTAAATCTATCAGATTTAAACAAATGGCTTTGCTAATGAAGTATTCAACTCAGCGGCATTTCGATTCTTCATGACAAGATCAAATGCTCCTCTGCCTCTCCTCCCCCCTCAATAGTCCGACTATCGACCACAATTGAAATCAATACTTCGGAGAGAAGCGAAGCCAGTGCACATGGATCGATATTAGTATGCCTGTCTCCATTAAAGAGCTGCTATTGGTCCATAAAACTGGAGGCTGAGCTGTGTTCCCTGCTAAAGGCCTTCAAGTGGCTGAATGGCGTCTCTCGTTTTGTGTATTTTCGGCTCTGCATGTAGTGAGTGCGTGAGTGTGCGCGTGATTGTGTCAATTTATAACGGTTTTTTTTGTCTTGTCTGCCGCCGTAAAACAGTTTGATGAATGTGTCTGCTCTCGCACTCAATTGGTCTCCATGGCTTGTTTTTATATTAGCATTAAAGAGGACTTAGCGGTGAATTGATATCCAATTCGTGGTGGTGGATATCACGAGTTTTAAATCTCGCATTCAAAAATTGTGCCAAATCAAATGCCTTATCATACAAACAACGATCAAAAGAACAGCCTATTTCTTTATCCCCCACATTCTTGTTCATTAATTGCGCTATCAGTAGCAAATTAGCAATATCAAAGCCTCATTCTCTTTTATCCTATGAAGGCGCATTAACCTTGAGCTCATCGCTCTGCAACACTTGTTTTATCACCAAAACATGGTAAATGGTCAGGGACTTTCCGTTAAAATTGCGCTGGAAGAAGACAAGAACGTGGCGACTGAAAGGTTGATGATTCTAAGATGAAGCTTAGTCAAAGCGTCCGCCAACCGAGGAATGAGTGAACCAGGTAAGATCGCATGTTTTAGCAAGTAACGCTCTCCTATAACTTCATTCCATTTTAAATGCGCCTCAGTGGTATTCTTGCATATCATCTTTAGACCTCAGTTATATTAGTCCCATTAGTATAAGTGCCAGCATCTTCAATGTGTCAGCATCTCTTATGGCAATATCATCAACTTTTGGGATCAGTAGTATGCATATAACCGGTAGCTGCCTTGACAGAAGTTCAAAACTCGGAGTCACTTCCAGATATTGCGGTTAGGGAGACAGTCGAGCTATCCATGTAATTATTGACCAAAATGATGCCCATAACTAGGTATTAGGTAATGGCCCTGAAACTCACCGAAAACAGCTAATCAGTAAAGTGAATGCTAATGAAATCCTTAAGCTAAAACTAACCTTAATGACAGCCCGAAATGATGGAATTGTGTCAACACAAATCAGCACAATTCAACTAAACAAACTGAGGTATCTGCTTCTTCGCCTATTCGTCATAACCAAAAGAGGGTTTGTGCTTTCAGAGGGTTTGTCGCAGTCTCGTTGGACATTGAAAACCACTCCCCATGGGTTTTTTTTTTCTTGTGTTTTTGCTAACATTTTATCTGGAAGGTCAGTCTCAAATTGTCGCAAATTCAACCTCTTTTATGCGGAAAGAATTTAGAATTTCACGAGCACGTTGGAAAGGGCATTTTCTTATGGCATCTATAGTGGGAAGCAGAATCGGTACTGGGAACCTCAACCCTCGAAATCTGCAAACCCTGAAAGTGTACCGGTGGCTTTGGGGCGAGTAGAAAATGTGCACTTCCGCTATGCGGTCAACTCACGGAATGTGAAAATGGGTAATCAGACAGCTTGTGAAGCACGGGTGCAGTTGTAGTGCGAATACAATCCGCTGGTCCACGACCACGTTTCTCTTAGTACCTGAGTTGGGTGTAAGACTATCTGGAGAATAATATTGAGCATTCCTTCATCAGATCTAATCAAATTTAAATGGAGTATAAGAATTGAGAAATCTTGCAGATCGAGGCTTAACGAGGCTGATACACTTATATCTTTAAAAAAAGGCTAATTATTAATCCTTCACTGCTTCTCTTGAGATCTCTTCAAACTCTCTGGGCATCAAAAATGAAGCAAAAGCATTGGACACATGGCTAGGTAGGAATTCGATACTTCGGAGTGTTAGGAGATATGGCTAACCACTGGATGAAATTATGGCTCATATATATCTTAGCCAACTCGAGCTGAAGAAAATTGGAATTTCGTGATGAAAGTCGAAATCGAAACTTCCAAACTCTACAGATCATCACTCACCCGATTCGAAAAAGCATAAGAGCTCTACGTCCCCATACGATTATGCGATTAAAGTCAGTACATATTGGTTTTTAATCATTTATGAGATCATTATCATTCCGGACTCCGACAACGCCAAGAATTGTTCTACTCTTTGTAATATGACACAGTTGAAGCTTCTACTGATAATAGGTAGCATTCTTGGTCAATTTTTGCTTGTTCAAATGAGAAAAAGAATTTACCAGGCTCACTAGAAAATAATTTTTAAAGTAAAACTTAATTACAGCATTTAATTTTAAACTTTTATAACCGGGTTATCATTAATCCTATTCCCTTTCCTTAAAAGGGCTTATTCGCTGTGATTTGGTAGCGGTTTTACCAGGCGGAGGGTAGTGAGAGGTTAATGTAAATGTTGACGTAAGTTTTTAATGTTTATAGGCACCGTCATTAATATTATATCAGTCTGGAACACAAAATATAGGTGCCTGTGAAGGTGTGTAGATGTTAACTACCTGAATACGTCATTACATGCGTGTGAGGGTTGATTTACTATGTTCACGAATGATCATTTCAAGTGACGGTAGCTCGCAGGCTTTAGTCTAATGTGGCAAAAGGCAGATTATTATAAAACTGCCTTCATGATGGTGTGCTAGTATGCGCGCAAATTATTTGTCCAGGCAATTAACAGAGTATACTCCCTGTGAAAATTCCACATATATACTACTTATAATTGTCAGTTCCAATGGTTAGAAGAGACATCGATGCTGCATCACAGCATCACGAGGAGATTCGCATTCGTAAATTCCAGCTTTCACTGAGAAAAAAATATGCGCCCGAGCTTTGATGGCAAATTCAGGAACTTTAGACACCTGAAAGGGAAGAGTTCAGTGGAATAAAAAGGGACAACCTCGAAAGTACTTCATTGAGAGTCCTTTAGTTTCCACTCGCCTCAACGAGAATTTAAAAAAAGCGGGACACTGCTAGGCTATTTCAGTCTGTGCCTTCCTGTGCTTCAGTGTTCACCTTAACCAAGGCGAAGACGGCGTATTCACTAGGCGACGATTTTATTACCTGAAATGTTAAAGCACCACGAAATGAAAAACTTTAAAAGCTCTAAACTCTACATTTTTTAAGGTTTCATACACTTTATTTAATGACAGGTTTCTGAGAACTTAAGTACATACATTAATTGCCCTTATCTAGTAATTAGCAGCGGTTTTTCAGGATTAAAATGCCACCTCACTTAGTAACACCCTGTCTAATGAGTGATCTACCAGACGCCCTAGTCGCCGTCAAACTTCAGACGTAGGGGAGTGAATGTGCTTTATCGCTTTAAAGTACATTCTCGACTTGATTAATTGACATGGGTACTTATGACCTTGAACATCAGTAGACTGCAAGGTTCTTACAGTCCGAACTGCTTTGCATACCCCGATTCGAAATTGTTACCGTCAGTATTCAGCCTTCAAACCCTGGTTTATTTAATCTAAGCTCAGTTTTTCAACCGAACTTCTCTAGGGAAGGCAACTCTTAGCGACACATAAATTCTTATTTACGAAAGTTTAGGCTCGAACTAAGTGAATTTGTACCATGCATTTTCTCAGCACTAAGACGAAAAGAGAGCTGTTCCGTCTATCACTCTTTCCTTAAAGAGATTATCACCAAAAGCTTCACATTAGGCCTCGAAACTAATTTTATGTCTACAAGTGCTTTTAGCGTCTTCTTTCGATTGAAGAGCTATGAAATAAGGCTTTGTATAACGTTCAGTCCAGTAGCCAATAGAATTGCAGTGAATAGTAATTTTCGTTCAGCTGATTGGTCATCCATTTAACATCTTCTTCAAATAAATATACTCGCTAAAGTACACGTAGGAACAAAATATAGATTTTCTGCCCTACTGTCTAATTTGTATGATTTCTATCGAATGAATGTAACTGCTCATATTGCACTAAATCAATTCGAAATTGTAACTTTGGAAAGAGGTTGCTTCAGAAAATGTGGAACTCATTTTTAGTCATTTCCTTCTTCCTGCGTGCCTCTGGAGAACGGTAGTTACAGTAACCTTCACTGAGATTATAGATATGGGTTACACGATAAATCAGCCGATCACTTTTGGGAAGCATGACCAACTCGCTTTTCATCAATTTGGCCCAAGATGGGTATCGTATCACATGACGACCAGCTGTTCCATATAGCCCATTACCTTGGCCACGGCCTTAGCACACCCCGATTAAAGCTAGACTTCATCACTAGGACAACGCAGTGGACATTTAATACGTCAGTCATGTCTAAAAAGTCGAAAGGGCTGCAGAGAGGGAGATTAATGCAGACATTCCATCTGTCATGTCCTGCCATGATTTGCTGGCCTTCTGACCGACCGACCGGCTGATCACACTGCAACTTAGGCATGGGGAATTACGGCTAAAGAAATGTCAAAGCGCCATCTGTTCAACCAGAAAAAAGACAATGCGTTGGCAGTTTGACACCACCAGTCAAATGCAATCTCGCACATCTTGTCAAATGAAATGCCTTCTTTTTAATATTAGGATTATTAATGAAATGCAAAGGTTAGCTAGTAGGAATCATTCAGCTGGGAGACTGCTTCATATTGACCAACTCGACCGGGTTTCAGTTTTCGCTGCAGAAGCACTTAGCTGCTATTGAGAAGGGTCGACGTTTTGGCCTTCGCAACTGAGCAGGGCCACTTTTTGAACTAGCTTTCATTTTCACAATTCGTTAACAAATACGGCCTTAAGCCAGTTTCATCCAGAATAGGGTAGTTAGGTCAAAAAAGATATGTGATGTAAAAAAGTCACACTCTGCGAATCCATGAGTTAATACGTTAGTAGAAATGACATTTCACAAGACGGCTCCAAATGATGATGTCCTCGGTCAAAATGTGGGAAGATCAGCTGAGTGGTGACAAGACCTCCCAAAAGAGCTAATCTGATCGTGAGCTTAAAAATTGCACCAAAATGATTTAGAATATAGATGAATATTCGATATATTTAGACATCGATTTTCGATTAGAAGCTTTTTTTATGAAGTATTGTCTAATATCAATCCCGACCTGAAAGATAGGTTGGTTAAGTCTTTTCCGATCGTAGGCGGTCCGATTTCGGCCTGGATTCCATTTTTACTTGTTTTTATTATTTTAAAGGAAATTATCTGAACGTTCCCATTGGAAGCTAGGCGAAAATTGTATTTTGGAAGGGAAGCAATGTGTTGCCCTCAACTTTAATTGGCCAATTCGTTCTAAATGTCCTGCCAGAGACTGCCCCAGCACTTCTTGAACGACAATGTTGTCCTCTTGGCCATCAGCTCTCAGTGAGGGCACTTTTTCCATATTTTTTAAGAAACAATATAGCAAGGGTGGCTAATAAAAGGTAATTTCCTACCTGAAACCATCTTATACGCTGTTACACCTGATCTTACCTTAGGACATCGTAAGGAGTACCATGGTAAGATGTTCACTTCTGAATAGCTGTGATTGCCTAAGCTACACAAATAAACGACCGTTTGGACATCTCCAGCTTCGGTCATCAAGCCAGCTTGCACTTGGAACTCTTTAGGTACTATAGCTTAAACACTCCCAGTCTTGGAACGCTGCCAGGTAGATGATAGCGTTCTTTGACGGAATACCCATCGGGGAATCCCACTATATGCCCCACTCTGGGATTAATCAATCATCTACACAAATACCCATCACCCACACCTCTTCTGTAACTCTCTTCCTATTTGCTCACGCCTCATTCCCCCACGAAATTATAGCAAGGAGGGTGGAAGTTGAAGATGTGGGTCATTTCTTTGCTGCAATAAGAGATAACCTGGTAATACGACCATCGTAATTTAGGTAGACGCACATTTGTTTGTGTGAAGCCTTGGGCTTGAGTATTGGGGTTTTACAACCCAACAGAAGCATCAGAAGCAGCAGTCAGTCACTTTTCACCGCAATCATTCCACCCGCCAGTCATTCAAACCCGGCGTGTGCATGCAGTCAGCATCCTTTGATGTTTTACCGCCTCTACCGCCATGCTGTCGCCGCGCCATGAAGCCTCACCCCTCTCTCTGTCCTCTCGCACGCACACACAAAAACAGACTCGATTAATATTTTACCCGACAATAATAATGAGCTCCATCCAAGTGACACCCACACTATTGCTGTTACATTGGTGGCAGCTATAGTCTGGACGCGCGTGTTCGCCGCTTTGGCAAGGCGGAGCGCAGTAACGACGAATCACTTGAGATCGTAATGATGATGCTGGTTCCAAATTTTATCAGAATGCTCAGACTGGCATCCGAAATTTTGCCTCAGTTGATTACAGGGCTCTTTGTCTAAATGAAGTGGATAGTGGTGAATTTCACTACCCCGTTGTCAAACGCACAGTTTTTTGGCAGTCCGCATGTTAAAGTCATTTGGTGATGGGATAAAAAGTAGTAAGCAGATTAGCTTTAACGTAGTGAGCTATTTATTAACCAGGACCGATAGAATTTGCATTTAGTATTATTTAAATAGAAAAGGTGTACTGATCGATCCAGATGAACAAATTATCAGCTCCGTGTAGGAAGAAATACTAGTTTAAAGCGCAACAACAAATAGAATTCACCTCTCTGAAAAAGAGGATCCGAAAGCAGACCTGAAAGAATTTGTAGAGTAAGAAAATCATGGCTGTCCGTCGGCGAAACTGAGTCGCTTGCTCGGTACACCCAACGAAGAAACGTCAATAAGCTTATGGAGACTCGATAACCGAGGCGGCTAACGATCTAAGTACAGCCTCTGATTGATGCAGGAGAGCCAAAAAACGGAATCTCCACTATCTCGAGAGCCGAAAACCATTGAAAGATCTTCAAGATCCCTCTTAGCAGAGAAGATAAACAAAATGCCTCAAAAAGCCCTAGCACTAGAGACCTGAAAAGCCCCTTTATTAATACATTTGTTTTCTATAGAATTTAACGGGAAATGGAGAAAGAGATACCTCAAAAGTACAGAAACTGGCTTTCGGTTAGTCGGATCAGATAACAACTTAAATCTCCTGTGATTTACTAACTAATTGAGGCACTCGGTAATTAATTTGAAGGCAATTACATTTTTGACAATTTTTCGAGGGTTGGTTCGTTGAACAATATTAGCCAATTATTTGGCCGTTTTTAACACCCAAAATTTTATTTTTACGTAGGCGAAATCGTTTACCTATGTCTCTAGGATTCACTATGTGTCGATTTAAATATAGGTTCGTGTAATACTTCCTCAATCCACTCAACCAGACAATTCTAACAAATCAAGGCGTCTCAGTGAACCATCGTATCCACTTGCATACCCCCATTTCTCCCCTTCCGGTACCATTAATCAAGAGTAGTTTACGGGGGCAGGATTAATTGTCCCATTTTCTGTGCAAATCGTATTTAGAAAGGGCTTAAAAGACAAAGTGTTGTGTGAGAAATGGTGGCTATAAATCACTTTTTTTTTCTAACACACTTCCTGCTCATCGACAGCGTCCGTATTCAATGTGAAGTAGAAAATGATGCTTGACAATGAGTCTGCAGTTTTTACTAGGAAAGTTTTGCATTCCCGATCTATTGAGAGTGAATGCAATAAGAAATTCGACTACCATTCTGAGTTTTTCAATTTGTTCTTGCACTTCTGATATGAAGCTTCGTCCTTTCTCTGTTGAGTTGAGTTCTCAGCCTTTACCAGGGCGAAAAGTTACTCGATGTCATTGACCAATTCCATGGAGCTCTTTTGCAATCAAGCGTTCAAACTTCTGGTCACCATTCACATGTTTTTTCACATAAGAGGTCTCCTATTTGTAAGTCTATGGCTGTAGTTTATGTAATCTTCTTCCTAAGTGGGACATCAAATTTCACCTTAACATGGCTTTGCTCATAGCTTTGGGCATTGATTAAAAATTTAAAGCTCAAGAGAAGTACAAATACATTCAAAAAAATAAGAGAACAGTATTTAGTTGAAGTAATTTGATGATTGAGAACCCTCTTCCATGGAAGCCTTTCCGCTTCTGTCAGAATAGGCGATCGTAATGACCTTAATCCAACTTTTACGAGGCATTTTCAAACACAAAGAGTGCACGCTGTAATAGAAGACATAAACGCCTCTGTTTTATGGTTGGGATCAGAATTTATTCCCACTTCAGAACCAGCTAATAGCCGTCGTTTATTCGAACGACCTTATTGGATGATTAGTGTGTTATCTGTCTGCAATTCAAATGTTGAAGACTACAATAGCCTCCTAAGGCCTAGTTTAATGTTTTATTATTATTACTCATTCAGAATCTGTAACTGTTTGTGCGCTACTCCTTCAGGTAATGATCGCGTGTATCGCATCTATCCTCGGTGATTCCCGACCAAATTTGTTTTACAATCTGAATATGTTATAATACTATTAAATATGATGTTAAAGTGTTGTTCTGACACCGACCTAGAGGAGACACTTTAACTTTACTACCCCCTGGCACAAAATCAAATACGCGCCTTGTTTGTTGTTGGTATGGAGCCAAGTTGCAACTGTCGTCCCCTTTGAAGTAGAATATTAACGTGCTGACATTATTAATTGAGCTCCCATAGACCTATTTCAACGTAAACAGGAAATAGTTGGTGAAAATACATTTTAAATTCTTGTCCAAATAGAGTCCTCCAGACTAGACGTTTGTCAACATTATTCAACTATAGCCAATCATAAACATTCTGCAAATCAGATAATCCTTCAGTATGTTTTCACCTTGGCCACCAAAATCAAACCGATAGAAAAAGCAGTTTATTTGTAAAATTTAATTTAACTAAAGGATTATTTGGATTGTTCTTGGCTGTTGCTTGTCAACGCTTGGGACTAATACCTGACTTATTTTTGACTTTAAACACACATTTTTGTGGAACAAAGTTAATGTAAAGCAAAATGCATGGTCAGCTTCTTTCTAATTTTTTAAAGAGTTTTCCAAGGCGAATTCCTGCCACTCACTCGATTTAGAAGTAGTGTAGGGAGCGAAAAGAATTTTCCAGAGTTAGTTATCAGTTGGTGTTGAATTTGTATTAAAGGAGTTAAATAATGTATAGGACCAAGCAAAAAAAATTCCCCTGGCTTGTTGAATACAACCATGAATGGCTGAATGTGTCATTTAAATCTATCTTTGTAAATGAAGACGAGTCGAACTGTTTTAAACCTGTCTAAGCGAAACTGCTGGTGAAGTGCCACAAACTATTTCACGGATTTGTCACTTGACTAAAAAGTTTAACATTTCAGGGATGCTATTTTCTAATTTTTCCAAAATTTTCATTATTGTACCTCCTGGTATTGCGTTGCATTTCGTGCTGCCCTAGGAAATTCCGACCAATTTCACTTCTGAATACGACATCTATTAACGCTGCATATCTCCACGTCAGTCATCTGCTCAAACAAAAAATCCCAAAGGCCCTATAAGGGACCCCTGACTGCGTCAGATTTTACCACCTAGTCCATTTCAACCGTTGTATGAACAGGTGCAACCGTTGGAGCGGTTTTGCTTGTCAGTCAATAAGCCAGCGCTTCGTCTAATTCTCGCTGCTGAGATAGACAAATCATTTTACTAAGAAGGGGAAAATAATGGGAAGAACGTACCCAGGAGACACACAATCAATCACGTTTCTCGATGTTTGGTGCCCTCCCTCACCCCCTTCCCTGAATTCTTCAACTGGGAATCGAAGGCTACCCAAAAAAGCATGGGAATTATGCTCGCACTTTGTAATCGATTTTTACAATTTGAGTGTTTTTGCGCTAATAAGATCAATCGATAAAATTATAAATGTGTATTTTTACAACCTTTTTTTAAATGTCTGGTATATAAACCTGCTATTGCGTTTTAAAGCCACTGAAACTACAGAGGATCGATGCCATTATTTGAATTTACCATATTAAAGTGCTAAGAATGGTTATGAAAAGCGAACAATAGATGTCAACACAGTAATTGAAGGCCCTTTGAGAACAGGTACAAAATAACTGACAGTTGACAATTTGGGTCCGATTTGATAAAGGAGATACGCCCACACATTATATGCACACACTAACGTAAATCATAATTTTGGGAAACTCGCTGAACGATTACAAAGCACATGCATACAACCCATGTGTGCATGATTTCAGAACCTTGAGGAAAGTGAAGTCAGTGGTGCGGTGTGGGTGTAATCGCTTGTAATAGTAGTCTAACAATCTGCTGGCATCTTCAATGGGGATTTCGATTTTTGACATATGTGCGTTGAATGTAAAACGTTTGTACCCAAGTTAAAATAAATGGTCCATCAAAATTGATAAAAACAGTTGCCAGTCGTTACGGCCTTGGAAATAGACTTCAAATAGAATGGCTGCACTCATAAGAGCGCTACTTTAAATGACTGCAAGGGTACTCGTAACATATTTACCTGACCAAATATTTTACTAAATTCTTATATGATGATGATGAATTTCTTAAATTACGTGTGTTGAAATTATAGTCGAAAGATTAGGATAAACCTAACTGGTAATAATCCAAAATTCGATGCATTCAGACCACCTAGAATCTGATTAAATTGACGACATTTTCAACCCCTAAGCGCAGATTCTAATCAGGTTAATTTTGGCTGCAATTCGGACTGGAGGCAAATCGTATTGGCGCCAGACAAAAATCGATGAAGCCATCTGAAGCAAATTAAAGCAGCTCATGAGTCATTGCAGCTGCTTTGTAATTGCATTAGTTCGAAATGCAAATTAGCCTACTTATAAATTAAAAGTTGCCAACGTAGTTAATTTTCTATAGGTTGGCCATAAAATAAGGGGGCACTTTTAGGTGAATTCAGGATGACTTCCTCTTCTAGCGAGTACATCGCTCAGATAAAACGATCAGTTTTGGGTGAAATTCGCCTCCGATATGAACAACGTTTTATCTCAAAAAGTTAGTCAAAGTAAAGAAGCCTTCTACATCCACAAAAGAATATTGTCACGAAACACCCTACCAGAGAAGGAGACGAATGACTTACTCTTGTTTCTTTTAATGTGTACATACTAGAGGTTTCTCCTCAATTATAGAAGAAAGTCCGCTGCCAGATTTCGTAGCTCATGATTAACTAAAAAGCTTGGTAGCTTAGAATGTCAGGAACTGGCAAAAATTCTTGTAATTTGTCACAGTTTCCGGAGTAAATCGGCATGGGAAAGTGAGGATCTTTCGAGGTACTACAAATTCTCCCCTACTGAAGCATTTGTCAAGCCAGATCAGATTGTCCAAGATTCGGACTCTCTCTCTCCCTCTCTCTCTATCTGTTTCCTTTGAAGTTTCGGCATTCATTTATTAATATTTATCTAACCGCGTTAATTTCAAAACTTTTCAAGTAGCCTCTTCACTGCCAACAATTTATGGTTTAGAAAATGTGCATAAATTAGCCCCCAAAAAGGAGGGGGAGCAATTTATCACCTCTGCTTCTTATGAATGGAGAAAAAGGCCTTTAATTTTAATTCCTCGGGCGAGCTGGCGCGCAGAAAGTGGCAATAAATACGAGCTAGATAGCGGTTAGTAGACAGACTCCATAAATCCTGCTTTGCATGGCATTCGAGCACTATTCTCTCATAGACAGACATCCGACTGATCGGCTTGTTCGCATGATAATAAGAGAACTGCCTGTCGCACTCATTTAACGAGGTAGATCAAAGACCTCACCGAACATTAGCCGACTTTAGACATAATCATGTCGCAAATATGGACCCTTGTAAATCATGCAAACTGCATTTCTCCATCTGATTCTCTTCCATATTTTTCACTTTTCTTCAACAATTTCATCCATTCTACTCTGCATTTACTTGGGTTTTATGCAATTTTTTTAATTATTTATTAGTTGCCTTTTTCCAGCTTTCATCAACATTAAAATGTTTGCTAGCTCAAAGCTATTGCAGGGCAAAGTAAATTTTCTTTGATTAAGAGCTTCCTGAACCTAGCGATTTTTGCAGGTTTCTGACTAACCTCCTCCTTTGACACCTACGTGACCTGGCAGTGGTCTTCAACGAAGACGGCTAGCCGGTTAGGTTCATCAGTCATACCACTATGACTGGCTAATGGTGCTCTGCGGTAAAAGATGAAAAGCGAGACAAGCTGCACATGCAACAAACGCACCGGTTTATCAAAGAAGGCGAACTATCAAACAGGTTTGAACTCGCGCCCATCTGTTGAAGAAGAAACGCCTTGTGGCGGCGGTGACTTGTGTCTGGTGTGCGTTGTGTTGCCTGCAGATTAGATACTCGACTAGACACATCAATCTGTATAGCACTTAAGCTTTTATGCGGCTTCGACTATCTATGTAATAAAAATTACCTGCTTAGCATTAGTAGATACAACTAATCTACTCATCTGCGATGCTTGTTGCATACACCCCTTGCAGTCCTCATAATTGACCCCTCTCCAAAAACCCAAAAATGTATAACTATTCCAACTCCATGAAATGGTAACTAAAAGTTATGTAGTCCAACTATTTTATTCATTTTTTTCCCTAATCGCTTGCATTCTCAAAGAGAGAAATCCTGGATCCTGATTGGATCGACTGCTAATGTGAATGAGTAGTATAAAACATCTGACGATAATTCTTGCTTAGTCATGCAGCATAAGATTACACCAGTGGAACTCGCACCGTTAACGTGATTGCTTGCATAGGAGAAAAAAAAAGAACAATTTCAAGTCAATTTCAAGTTAGTTTATCATATGTGGCGGCAAACAGGCGAATTGGGTTAACTGCCGAGAAAAGTGTCTCTGGTTTATGGTATTGCGGATTATTGAAGGGACCACTTGGTTAGATGAATTTCCTATTCCTTTAGCCTTTTCTACTACGCCTTACCAATCACCTAATTAGACTAAGAGCCCAAGGTAAATGAGGAATGTTAATAAAGCGGTTATATTCGTTCCCTGAAATGAAATATAAACTAGATGCTAGTTATCCATTAGGCGGATACCATACGCGACGAATGATTAATAGGGGATAAGTCCCAATTCCCTCATTCACCCCTTTGCCGAGATGATTAATGACGACGGGTGGCTATGGAAAGATCTACAAACGGTAAAAATGTTGCTGTGACTAGAAGATCACATGCTCCTCAAGGAGTGAGTCTATTTCCTCTGGTATTTGTGACGGCATCCAATTCTCCCCTATCCTTAAGCCGCACTTAGACACGTCTGATTTCCTCTGCAGAAAATAAATATAATCATCCTCCACCGGAGCCTGGTCGCTAATGTCTGGTCTTGTCTGCACTACCCCGAGTGGCATAACTACCCAAAACTCCCCGGGGTGAGGAGTTTTTATGTCAACAGGTGTTCTAGGTAGCCACTTCAAAGCAATTCGACCATCCATCAGGCCATCAATTCTACATGTCCAGTCGCTAACACCCACTCTGTTGTAAATGCGAGTGTGTGTACATACACATTCACATGAAGGCTTGATTAATGAACCGCTTTGATCTCGTGTGTGACAAGAGTCACACACCGCACCAAGCCTCGCGTACACGTGCTTCTCTCCGCATGCAGAGGTATGTGTGCCTGTAAGAGCTCCGCCAATGCCGAACAAGTAATTACCAACTGTATGACTCCGGCCATAGCGAAAGTCAGAAAATCTTCTAACCGGTCCCCTGCCCCTCCACCCTCTGTCCCGATCTACGCTGGCGTTGCCTAAATGAGCGTCTCCAAGACCACAATCACCTTTGTAGTCCGTCTTCGAGTACGGACCCGGTTCTTCAGTGACACCTTGCATACTTGATCATCCACCCGATAATGATGTTACAAGTCAATTTTTAAAAAAATGAATGCTTCAGCAGCTAGTAGGCTATTGTTATTTGATTGACACAAATAAAATCAGCTGGTACACATTTTGTCAGACATTGTTCACTTTCATTCTTCCGGCTAAAAGAATCCATGATTTTGTCATGCCTAGAACGACCTTCCGTTTAGTATGAGAAGGAATTGCCGATTTGAGAAGGATTTTCTTTCCCGCTCGGCATAAGGCACTCTTGACAACTTCCATCTTCTTTAGAGTTGAGCCTTCATATTTGGCTGAGTCAAGTCATCTCCACACAGTGACATTCTTACTCATATTTTCACTTACCTACATTCCTTCTTCTTCTTGACACTTGACCGCGAAATGCTTCCAAGCTTCCTCGAGCTCTTTGATCGCACCAGACATTACGAATGGCCCAATTAACATACAGCTGAAGGCCAGCTAATGACAGGTCTAGCAAATTTATCGTTCTGTCGAATGTGCAGGTGGAGTCGTCACATGGCAGTTTGTGGAATATGGTGGCAGCACCTACGGAGCACGCACGAGAAAATATGGGCCGACTGGGTAACGGGCTGCCTGATAAATTGGTGTGTATGTGATTACCGGCTGCGTGCGAATAAGTGACAAACCACGTCCATTTTGAGAGACGTAACGTGGTTGTTTGGGTTCGTTGATGCAACATTATCTCACTTCCTCAATTCGAATCTGAGAGATCGAGTTCAAGTCCAAATTTCAAATCCTTTTCAGCGATGCTCTTCTAAACAAAAAACAAAGCATCTTCTGGTGAAGGAAAAGGGTCCATTGAATAAAAACAGACTTCGAAACATAAATGCATCTTTTTCTACACTGTCCTTTTATGAACAATCATGATCGCAGCCATCCTCTACTGATTGATTTGTACATTCTCTGATGAACCAATACTTTTATCGTACTTTCCAGCGATTTCCTTTTAGCGCGTCTTTTTCTTTCAATGCCCTTCACGACAATGGCGTCGACCCACCTTGCTTGGTCAGTTAGCTGTCTTCTGCCTGACCTTTTTTCCTTCCATTGCTAAAATGCTGTTTCTGAAAAATGAATGACCCGAAGGAAGTTTTCACTGTCATCAGTACGCATTCAACTAACTGTTAACTAGGAGAATAAATTGCATACCTACGTCCGTTCCATTGACTTTCCTATGAAGGGCTGCCCAGTTCGGCTTTTCGAAGATTTTATTTCCATTGGGCTGACCTCGCAGGTTTGACTGATGCAATGAGGTGTTTCCAAGCTTGTCTTCCCATGAACTCCATTTTTTATTAACCAAACGTTCTCTTGCATCGAACTGGGCTCATTTGACTAAGTGTCGTGCAAACACAATTTACAAGAGGTTACTCAAGCCGTATATTACTTTCACGAACATCCAGAAAGATGTTTAATAATTCTTTTTTTGGAAAATGTGTGGGTCAAGAAGGCTGCATCTCAGTCTTAGCTTTTTTTTTCCGGATGTTTTAAGGCAAATATATGTCCGACTGTGAAGCAGCAAACTTTTCAAAATAAAAAAAATAGGATAGCAAATCAGGTTCATTAATTAAATAGGCGAAATTTCAGTGAAACCCCTGGCTCATCAAAGCGCAGTCACGTCTAATGAGGCGAGGGAGCAGGAAGCTTGGGAGCTTATTTTTTGCGTGGTTAAAATTTAACCACCGGAAGAGCCTACTGGTTGTGGTCTAATGAGGTGGAAACAATGTCTTCTTAAGGTTTCATAGTCTAAATTGGCACATATTTTAGCAGGTTCAATTTTTAATTTTGTTCCTTCTCATGCCATCCCACTCCTGAGTGGACGTCATTTATATTAATATGGGGAATCCAATGCTCACCTCTTCGGCGTTCTCCAATTATTTCATCAGCCTTCTAGGTAATCAGAACTTAGTGGCCGGTAGAAGCGCTGAATAGGACTGAAAACGACCATCCACCCTCTAGTAGCCAGTCAGTGCGGCGACCTAGAAGGCATAATCAACACCTGACTTATCGGAATATGAAATTTCGACGAAACCTCCAAGCGGCGATCAGATTCTATGAAAAGAACGCCAGCAGCGTCCCAAACGGTGATGTGAGCTCTTACATTAGCCCAACCAACAGAACCGAACTGTTACTGATGTGCCAATGCATTAACTAATAACCAGTCAAAGAGGGTTATTGCTAGGGTGTCAAGAACAGGAGCTGTTATTGGTTAGCCATTGATGAGCCATTTGTTCCAGATCGGTCGACAACAAAGATCGAATATTTAGTACCATTTTAACATGTTCGGCTGAACACGACCGAGAGAATTCTGAAGGCCAAAACTGTACGTATATTCAGGACAAAGTGCCAGTGGAAAGGCACAGGCCAGTGTCTAGAGTTCCAAGGCTCACTTTTCAGCTGTGCATTGAATGCACTACAGTTACAGTGCAACCGTCATCAGACCGAGCATACCACGTGCTACTTTTATGGCCTGACGAGCCGGCCGGAGTGAAAGTTGTAAAATTTTTAGGCTGTTCTGAGGTCTGGCAAAAAAGTGTCGAACACATGCAATAAGGGGCAGATCATAAAAATCACAGATATCAAGAAATCGAGTGACGAAGTCAACTTCTTCAACTGTAAATGCTTCCAAATGTAAAAATTTTGTGCCCCAGAATATAATGAGTAACAGGCGATTGATAATTGTCTTAAAGACAGAAGAACAATGGGCAATTTTGACTAGTTAGACCCAACCTTAAGACGTAGAACCCGGTATCTGGCACATGTGTTGGATCCGACCAAGTGGAGAAATCGCAATGCCATTTAGTAGTTTACTCTGATTCGGTCTAGAAAAATGATAAGTTGGGCCAGGAGCGAAACCAGGCTAGGTTAGGCTATCCCCTCAGGATTGAGCAAAAGCACTAATAGTTGTCTGACAAGCAATATCTTGATTTATGATCCGCATTCCTTATTGTCTAACCTTCCAAAAAGCGACTCTCTGCTAAGTCTTTTACACGTGGCTTCGTTCTCTTCACTGCACAAGTAAGAAGCCATTGTCTCTAAGGTGGATTTCTACCTCGTTTGTAAATATTCTTTAGAAAGGCTACATTTTGTTTGATGAACACAAGAATTTCCCCTTTAAATTGTGTGACTTGGCACATCTATCAATAGCGATGATGAATGCAGTGCAGTGGTATTTGCAAGACGACATTAAATTGCATACTCAATGAACAGAGGTCCACACAATTTATCATAAATGTCAAGGATTAAGTCACTTTGAGTGTGCCGAGAGTTCCCGGATCGTGTGAGTTGTTAAAATAAGCCGGGTTATTTCGACCATTTCCAGGTAGCTTATTTTTTTACCAGATTCCAGAAATTTTAGCTGTTGCAGACCGCATCTGATGTCTTGAGATGGGGGAAGGGGTGAATTACTTCTTCATACTGCCATCATTTGACAGGTGAGGGTACTAGCTACCTCATGGCCTTTTGACAGTTTTTGCAATAGTACCGACCTCGCTTCTTGGGATCTAACTGAGGACCACATTTGTTGAAGTTGTCAACCGACAACCATGGTGCAGGCGTGTGACCCGTCAACCAAAGCCAGGAATGTGGGCCAAACAGGAAATGTTGGCGTATCTTAGGCAATTTATTTCCTCTTCTTTGAAGCCACCTAGTAGCAGAGATTAGCCGTAATTATTGATAATAACTACCATAGACGAATGGCCGGCTCGCTTCCTGGTCGGTCGCGTGTCTAGACAGCGTGATGGAGAAAAATGGGATTTTACTGAGTATTCACATTATGGCTGCCTAACAAATTCTTTTCAGTTAAACCGCTTAATGTTTATCGCACGCGACTCGGCCAATTTATACCTCACCCTCTCCCTCCATATCTTTTGCACGGTCTAGACGTCTAGGTCCGAGAATTATGCGTCTTTCAATTGCTCAGCCTTGCACAATTTACTACCGGAAATACTATCCTCGTCTTATCTGTGAATTCCTGCCTCGAAACCGTCTTTTAACCATCATTCAGCACCTAAGCAAACACCTATAGGTATTTTAGTTTTTCCAAACTTTTTTTTTTCTTATATCGATAGTGCAACGATCGCGACTGTGTTCAACTCATCGAATGATGGAGATTTAAAATTAGAAGACATGCATTGGTCAAAACTGGTCTAAAAGTGTCTATCCATTTGATGAATCCTACCTGGAGAAGTGCCAAAGCGCTTTCGTGCTCACAGAGAGTAAGATAATAGGGAACAATGTGACAAAACAAGATACAACGAGGTTCATCCAATTGCTATTTGATTGCTTTCTTCCATTCCTTCTATCGCAATTTTGTTTTTTTTATAAACTCAAATAAGGGAGCTTAAGCCTTTCTTGCCTCTTGAAGCTATTGAAAGTCAACGCAATTGACTATCAGTGGAAATCTAATCAGGTACCTTAGTAACTGACGACGTATGATGGGCACCGAACGATAAACAGTGCAAATTGAGACATGAAGGTACAAGGCCATAATAATACACCACCTTTGGTGCTTCAAAAGGCGCGCACAATCAAATTATTTTACAATCACGAGTAGGGCCACATCAGCTCATAAGCTCTTCAGAAGAAAGGATGGACGAGAAGTGGCGGCGTTGGAAAAGACCTCTTTGATCTCTTCAACCACGGAATTTTATGCTTCGCGTTATTCCGGATTGGAGCATCAATCCGGTGCTAAAACTGATTCCGGGACGACCAAATGGTCCTCATTAAAGTGGAGCCATCACATACAAACACACCCATCGTAAAACCTACCGGAAACATACGAGGGGACGCCGAAGATTCCTACATTAGGAGAGAACACTACCGGAGCCGCAATGATGCTCTTAAAAGGGACCTCTTAATTAGTAGTGGCTAGGGCAGAGTGAGTTGGCTTAAAGTTAATTAGGTGTCTGTAGGAGATTTCATCAGGGCATGCTCCAAAATTTTCCAGGCCCTCCATTAGTGAGTGCGTCCCCTATTTAGGATGATTGTCAAACTCGCTTAGGTCCCCCCTCTCCCGTGAAAAGCGTGTTTGACTTACGCCGAGATAAACGTCTAACTGGCAAGCCTAATAGAACTCTTTGTTTCCTCGCGGCAGGTGATATCACCGTGACAACCTACAGACGATACCGATGATTCATGGTCCCCTGGAGTTTCGTTTTGGACTCACAGAAGTGGATTTTCCGAGATGTTAATCTATCCCCCTTTAGAATCGAATACATATCCATTTTCGGTGAGCTGAAGTCGACCTTTGTTTCACTTTTTCACCTTTCTCTACATCATTCAGACTCCCCGACCTAAAAAAGTTTGACAGTACATTCCTATTGTCACTCTATTTTTTAACAAATGTCGTATCGTGGACCCAGGGAGTGTCGGAGGCTACGTGTAAGAATGAAGTTGAAAACTCTTTCGTTAACCAGAAGCATTTGATAGGCACCTATGAGAGCACCTTTATTGACAAATCAAAGAATTTTGGACTCCTGGATTATTGAAGGAACTTAAGAAAGCTTTTTACCCAACTGGGCACTCGAAGAAGCTGGCATCACGGGCTAAGTTGTGGAGAAGCTGTGGTTACATTGTTGGAATTGTTTGTCACTGGAATGAGTCTATAATTTTGCGTCTGAGTCATGCTCAAAACAGTGAGGTTTGTAATCAGCTATGCTGGCCTGGAAATGTTCGATCGATAGACTTTGTTGATTGGCTAGGTAACCCAGAGATTGGGAAGCAGGTGTGTGTACCACGACACCACCCTTTCGCGCTCTTCTCTCGCTCTCTTCCGAGGTCGATAAATCAGTCAGAGGGTTTATAACCTCCTTCATATATCACAAGCACACAAGCAACCGACACACACAATAGATTACGCACGAACGCCTAGGTGGATGAGAGTTATATGGGAGGCGAACGACTGCGTGTGCCCACGGATGATTCATTTCATGCGAAACTCGTCTCCCATTCTTTTTCGTCGCTTTGATTGCATTCGCGACGGTGAGCGATCCAAAAATAAGGTGTAGTAAGTGTGGTTTGTAAAAAATACCATGTCCACGCGAACTTCACTCTCCTAATCTTGTGACAAACTATACAAGTGTCGCATGTATGAAGCGTTTCGATGTACACATGTTTGGTGACGGGACGTCATGTCAACGTCAATCGGCACAAAATAGCTAAGAGATGTAACCTGTCAATTTCCTCAAGTCAGCAAACGTGATTCCCTTTATAAACCAAAACTATTCAAAACACAATTTTTGCGTCTTCAAGGAAGGCTTGAAATTTGGAGGCAAAACAGATGTAAAAAGAATAAGCCAAAGAAGTTAAACTCCTCTTCTGGGATGGCTCTATTTAGGTTCCTGGGAGGGGTGAGTCGATTGATCTAGGGTTCCTATTAGAGCGAAAGTCGGTTATAAAGATGTTAATAGACCATATTAACAGCGGGAGGTAATGAGTTGGCTCTTGGAATGACACTTAATCATGTTATTACGCCATCGTTCCTATCCCCATTTTAGATCTATTTTGACAAAATTTCCCCCAACGCATCATTAAAATCTGTTTATTATTTCTACTG
Source organism: Moniezia expansa (assembly GCA_019097775.1). Taxonomy (NCBI): domain Eukaryota; kingdom Metazoa; phylum Platyhelminthes; class Cestoda; order Cyclophyllidea; family Anoplocephalidae; genus Moniezia; species Moniezia expansa. The sequence continues at coordinate 5,725,824 of JADFDV010000064.1, forward strand.
TTTCAGAGCCTGCCTATACATATACTCGTGGCAATTCAGCTTGATGTGGAGTTCCACTTCATGAGTGTATTATTCACTAAATGAAACCACGAAATCAATTGCTCGATTGTCAGTGTTTAAAATGGATTTTCTGATTATAGTTCAATAATGATTTGTGAACTGAATAGCTTGTCAAGGTGCGTTATAGTGTGATTTATTACAGAATCATGCCGGCAGTGCTGCCCCTTGAAAAAATTAATTCAATCAAATTCACAGGTTCGAGTGACAGTCCATTATTGATTACGCGCAGTGGTGAAAGGGGATATCGAGGGGAGGGGGTGGGTGGCAGTAAGGCATCATATCAGCCTACAAATCCATCACCAGGCTATGATATCACTCACATTCGCACACAGCGTGGCTTTCATTGGATAGGTAGAGTGAGCTTTGTGATTGGTTAAGAGGCCCCAGTGGCAGCCAATCACCTCAAGGTGAGCTGCGATTGGTTAAGGCGCAAACGTGAATTGATGCCGCTCTGACATCAAGGAATCATTTCTGAAAGGCCGACTTCTCGTCAGGTGTCGTTCCGGACCTCTCTCCGAATTTGCCATATATTTCAATCATCTTCCGCTCTCTACTCTGTCATACATTAGCGGATTTATTCTTCTGAAAGGCAGATCATCATATCGTCGTCACTAAATAACGCCATGAGTGAAGTATCCGCTTATATCCAACCTGATCACTTCGACTCTGATAAGAAAAATGTTGTAAGTCCCACCTATGCCATTCACCATCATTTACATTTTGTTACATCTGCTTACTCCCCCTCTCCCTTAAATGGTTCGAAATGGAATACGAAGGGAAATCTCGGCTCATGTAGCCTCTTAATGTTGTTTGTCCGACTTGGTTGTTTATCATAGGATTTCAACAAGTGATAAATTACCCTCATTCGGTTGCAAGCTCTTAATCTGTCAAACTGGATGGATGCACCGATAGCACGCTTTCGTGACATCTGATTGCATGATGACGAGTTAATAACAAGAGAGCAGAGAATTTATCACCAAATTTAATTTAAGGAATTTGATTTAGCTCTAACCCATCAATCTTACATTCCTCTCCCTCAGTCTATCAATCTCCCCATCCGTCCATTTATCCATATCCCAGTTGCACGTCACCTAATTGACAGTAACAAGTGTGCGTGTCTGTGTGTGTGTGTGTGTGTGTGTGTGTCAGAATAGATACATACGTCTCTGTGTGGAAAAGCCAAGTACGGCTCTTCACTTAAATAATGGAAATCAAATAGGCGGATTTCGCAAGTCATGCCCAAGTCATGTGTAGGACATACTTTGTAGCTATCAGTGAGTAGCAGTAGCAGCAAAATGGAGGACTTCAAAGCCTTCCGCGGCGATCCACCCACGCTAGCCACCAGGTGTGTATGTTGGCCACAATAGTCAGAAGATTAATGACTGCCTCCCTTTCGCGCCGGGAATGGGGAGGCGGACATAAGGTCTGCGGGCGTGCATTCACGAATTGTCTGGTCCCCATGTCACAGACATTCGCACAACAGGTTCGATTTCTCGCACGCTTTCTGCACACTTAGTTTTGATCCGCAAAGGCAGTGATTAATGTGCGTGTCTGATCGCGAGTTCCTTCTGCGTTTCAGAACGATTTTCTGGGACAGAACCCCCTCCTTTTATTGGCCCGCACCTGCCAAAATATCGGCGTTGAGACGAAATCTGCCTCTGCCACGTCCTCGTTATCTGGCAGTTCTTCGGTGAAATCTGCTACCATTGGGACACTTAAACCCTCTAGCAATAGTAGCAGTAGCAATGCCAACCCATTTTCAATCTCCAGCTCGTTTAACAAAGTGGCTCCAAGCAGATCAGTTGCGAAAGCCACCACTACGATGATTCCTCCAGTTCAAACTTTCCCCCCTCTCAATGGGACCTCTCAACAAAGCCCCAAACTTCCACAGTCTAATTCAGTTCCGCCCACAGGACCTTCGGCAATAGCGTCCGCTGATGAGTCAGAGTTGTACATTCCACCTTCCTCAAATTCCCTCATCCAACTCGCTCGCCTCTCTTCTAGTTTAAAAATCCCCAGTCCTTCAACAAATTCTCCAAGTCTCGGTGGTGAACGACAAAAAAGGAACAATAAGTCCATTGATGTTCAACCACCCACATCCAAGTTTGGTTTGGGAGGTCTTTCGGCACTACCACCACCACCACCAGGAGTGAAGCCGCAAAAACGGTCTAGAAGGCAAAGTTTTGGACGAACTTCCGGTAATGCTAAGCCTCTCGATTTTTCTTCGCATTTATCTTCCCATTCTTCTCCACTCTCCACCTCTTCCTCCTCAGTTTCTCCCTCCTCTTTACGGTCTACTCCACCCTCTCATACTTCTCCAACTCCCCCTAATCCTAATGTATCGCAACCGCCAAGCATGAATCCTACTTCCTATGAGTTCATGAAAAGCTTGGCGACTGCCGGTTTATCTATGCCAGTCGATTCGTGCACGTCAGCAGCACCAAGTCCTTTAGAAGCCTTCTTTAGCGTCGGTAGCCTATTCGGTTCTTCTCCAGAGAGTCTTCGCGAACTTCTTGTCTCAATAGCACGCTCCTTGTCGGAGCGCCGAGCTGCCGAATCGAACCTCTTGCTTGAACAACAACAGCAGCAGCAACAACAATCAAAAGTCCTTCACGGAAGTGTTTCGGATCCTAGCACACAGTGCCTCTACTGCGGACACGTGTGTTCAGATATGAGTAGCTTGGTTCAACATATCTACATACATTTGGCGTCACTACATAAACAGCAAACAGAAGTGGCGGCTGCAGCGCCTCCTCCCCCAACGCTGCTACCTCCGCAGCCAGCACCCATAATTCCACCAGCCAGCACCCCTCCCTTTGACCTCGCGACATTCTACGCGAAGTTATTACAAAAAAACGCTGATAATCAGCTTACCACAGCTTCCTTTCAACCCCCCATGGTTTCGCCCGATCCAAACTCACTATTCCTTGCTTGGTTGAACCTTCTTCGCCCGGCTTATGCTGAGGGCCTGACGGGAGCTGCTAATCGATAATATATCTGAACCTCTCCCTCCTGCACTTCATTTCTTTATTACCCTTCACATTTAACCTAGTCTTTCAGAGAATGTCAAAGTATTGAAGAAGGAACGCATTTGTTTTATGTAATCGAATAACTGTTTCTCTCCTGCCCTTTCTGCCCCACTTTTCTGTTTGTCTGTCCCCTGCACTCCTTGATCTCGACGCGCGGAAAACGAAATCAACTCAAGCACAAGACCTCTGCCCCTTCTCTTCAAGTTTGTCACTCCCTCCAATTCGCTTGATCCGTTTGTCCAGTCCTGTCTCTTTATTTACAAAATGCATATATATATATATATTCACATATATATATATATATACCCACTTACCCACCCATCCCCTTATGCGTATTCAAGCCTTACTTGTACCTTTAAAAATAAGACATTCTTATCAAAAAGACTAATTTTAAGGTCTGTCGTGCGTAATGCGTGAATCGGTTTTCAGTTGAAATGGCTGGCTTTGGTGCTAGTCTTGTTAAAGACAGCTAGCAATATCAAAAGGAAATATATGATGAAAACGGGTTTCAAGTGATAATGTGGATTGCTTGTGATTACACTTAGGAGGTCGGCCATCTTCATAGTTAACAAGTGTCGCGATCTGAGTGAACTGAAATTTCTTATTTGGTTGGAGTATCTTTGGTACAAGTAATCAGGACAGGTGAAAAGTGATTTTCCCCAGCAGTGTGCAACGGCGAAATTGAATCGTAGCTTGAGCAGTCAAGCCATTGTGAATTCGTCAATCTAGTAGGGATGTAATTCTGTAATTACGGTCATTCACAAGTTAATTTAGTCAAATAATTCGTACTTCTAAAGTCACTTCACTGTACAAGCAAGGAGGAGTGCTGCGAACTGATTGTACGCGGATGCAATCTTTTTAACCAGTTTGAATTGACAGTTTAGTTGAAGTAACCAGCTGTCAAGCACTTTAAAAAGAATTGGATTCGTAGGAAAATACCCGAGTTTTTTAGTGACCTTCGAACTGCCGTGAGAATTAAGTGAGATATGAAGAAGCTTTATCCGGAACATTTTATTTACAGGCAGGCTAACGTCAATCATTCGTAGATCGGAATGCTCAGGTAAATTCCCAGTTGCTTCGGTAACTTAGGGGGAAATCATTCGGCGAGCTAACTATTTGCCATTGAAAAATTTCAAAATAGAGAAAGTCTTGCAATGTGGAGGAAGATATCACTCTGAATTCGTACGGTTGTACAGATCCTCATCTGTCGATTTATTCAATTTGACCGTAACCAGTGGGAACAAAAGCGAAAGACCCTCGATCCGACCAATGCCAGGATCTAACAAGTTGGATTGACGAGAGGGTCGTTGGAGAATAACCGATGTCAAAGACAATTTCAGATGACCAACATGGAAGTTAGCCATCACCTTCTCATCTTCGTCACCATATACTGACAGCCTTCCAAGTGATTGGCGACTAATGAGAACGCTGGACAGATTTGAAAATGACTATTTATACTCTGTTCATTGAGATGTTTCAAAGGCCTGAACAACCTCATGGTCAAGAGGTCCTCAGCTGAAGGGATATTGCGTCGTCGAGCTTGCTGACAACCTATGGGCTTATAGGAGCTTGCGAAAACGTCCATCCAAGCACGAAGTTTAAGGCAACTCCTTTACGATCACCGAGTACGTTATATAGTTTCGGAGAAAAACAAACACGATTCTGCGCTCTAATGAGCAATCCCTCTCTTCAGTCCCTCCAATTGCAATCCGTATTTTTAAGTATATCTTTAAATTTCCTCCAGATCTTAATAGTTGCAACAGCAAATTATCAATGCAGGCAATGATTTAGGGGTTGGCTGCCTCATTCTCTCCCAGTACCCATAAGGCTTTTGATAAGGACTGAGGCCTTAAGTGTTTACAAGAAACCTGATAGTGTCTAGTCTTCAATAATCCACAATAGCTGATTTCGGACAGCTCTTTCTAAGTACCATTTTCATTCCAGACGGTGAGTAAACATAGTGAGGATTGTTAATCATAACTGAACTTTGGACTTGTAGACAGCTCATGAGAATTGAAAGCCGTTTGATTTGTCGATCCTTATTTGATTTACCTTCCAGGGTCAAAGTGCGTGATTGTTAAGTGAGTCAATTTCTAAATAATTAATAGTTCTCATTAAATGACAACAGATGTCGACTGAAAATTAACTGCACATAGGCGAGAATGGAGTATTCTTTTACAATATGTGTTTGATTCATGTGGGGATCCAAAAAAGAGAGATAAAATTCACTTTATTATCATTAAAATTCGATGCGGTTACGAATGATTTTAAGATCTTAAGAGAAATCTTGATTGAACTCACCTCTGGGGCTGTCATTGACGTTTCTAAAGGATAGGTCCGTTTTTCCACCGAAGTCAAGCAACCGAACCTCTCGGTAAATAAGCATATTATAAGATGTTTCGAACTGTCGTTTTTCATTTAGAGAACTCAACAAATCATGGCCAGGAAAAAAAGTCATATCTGCAAGAAAACCTTCTAAGGAATATCCTCTCCAGAGATCCTTCCTTAAAATTTGTTAGAAAAATAAGAAAGATGAATGACGGAAACTTTGTAGACCTTAGAGAAATCTTCCATTTGACTTGCGAATAGGTCTTTTTCCTAAAACTTTAATTCTCTTGATCACCTCCTTCATATCTGCTCATCTTCTTCTGAACTTTTTGAGTTGGCTGGTCGAATTCTTTTCTTAAAATGTGATGGTCTCAAAATTTGCCAACAGCCTTTAGCATGAACTTGGTGGATCGAACCCGTGGTAAGAGACTTACGACCATTGAAACACTCGAGTTTCAGATTTTTCTTGAGTTTTTTTCTCGGAAGGAAGTTTTTAAGCTCCTTCATTGAACTAAGGAGGTCGGTACTCTAGGGAGAGCTTTGAATTTCTTATTCTTTGTGTGTCGCAGGTCTACACTTATTCTACTGGTGGTGTCGTGCAAAGTTAATCCCTTTACTGAATCAGAGGATGACGTCGAAGAGTACTTCGGCCTGTAAATCTCGAATACACCACCTGGTCATTAAAAAACTAACTGGAAAGCCAACCGCGGATGTCAGTGTCCGTAAAACGTTCGTGTGAGACTGAGGCGTCAATGCTATCGGTTTTAATCGGTCACAGAGGAAACCAGAGACGAAAATTAACCACAGAGAAGGTTGAGTGCCACTCGTCTCTAGTTTGAAAATGACAAGCAACATCACCAACCCCAATCGCAGCTCCAGGAAAGCTCTGATATCCGGCAACCGTAACAATTCACCAAACTTGACTGCCCTTAGGACCATCAGTCAGCAACGGCTGGATGAAAAGCACTGGCCCGTGCAGGCAGGAGCTCAACAAAACTTCAGACATGGACACCTTAAGTCTCATTTATCAATTAAACTAGTACTCCCAATAGCAAGTCCACTACTCAGATTTACATTCAGTTTCAAGAGAAGGGCAATATTCAAATAAATTGAAATTTTCATTTTCGGAATGATTTGATTTAAACTGTATTCGCTGTTCTGTGATTGAAGGCAGAAATAGTAGCAAGAGCTGTGGTAGTCAATCCTACCTTCTACCTCCATGTTGTGACCACCGGTAATCTCAGGGGCCACCCGCCGGACGTAAAAGTATAATATTATGCCAGCAGATTCACCAAGAGCCTCTCAATCAAGGTACGACGTGACATCTGGATTCATGGTCTTAAATTTGGATTGTGCAACATGCGTGCATGTAGCAATGAATGGAAACTCCGCCAGACAGTTGAAGAAACTTCTGGTACGGAAACTCGATTGAAGTCCTGCTCCTTACACAGAGATCACTGTGATTTCTTTAACTTTGAACACAGTGAAAGCTCTAGACCAAATGATGGGATCGCCTTTCTAATCAAAAGGAGCAGAGAAGCTGAATTTAACCCTGTCTCAAATAGACATGCTACACTAACCTTCCGAATTGGAGGAGTAAAAGCTGGACTGATGGGATGTTTTGCTCCGACTGAGTCCACGAAGGGCTCAATTATTTAAGAACCCTTCGACAAACCAGTAGCCAAAACCTACAGATCATTTCTCTCTAAATGTGTACAAACAATTATCCTTGGCTATTTCAATTGCAGATTGGGCTCTAATCCTTGTAACGTTGGCGTCAAACTAGTCGGTCTATTTACCGATCGAGAAGACACCACAGAGAACGGACTAAGGCCATTCGGCCTGTGCAAAAAGTATAATTTAAACGTGATGAATACTTTCTTTTGGAAATCAACTTCTCGAAGATTGACTTGATACCATCCTACAGGGAAAGGTGCTATTCTTGACTTTGTTCTGATGAAAAGGTCAAATATATTCCTTATTGGTGATATACGGGCTTCTAGAAAGGCAGATGCGAATTCTGATCACTGCACTGATCCTAACGCTCAAATCGCACATTAGAAAGCGCTTAGGAACACGAATGAATGTAACTTTGATAGAGGGCATAGATATTCGAAAGCAAATGTAGCAACTGCCTAAAGGCCTTGAACAAATAAGAAAATTGAAAGAAACATACCAGGGAAACCTCAAAACGAAACTACCTCAGGACCCTTTGACAACTACTTATCACGATATCCCGAACTCTATAGAAAAGGCTGCTGCCGAAACTACGCGGCTACAAACTGGGCAAAAGAGAAACGGATGGTATACGGCTATACGTGAAAAAGGGCGACAGAGAACTCCTTTTACAAAAGCAGTTGAGAAAAAAAATGGCTCTCAAATCCATCTCAAGAAACGTTCCTGAAGTACAAAGAGCAACGAAACAGGGTGAACAACCTGATTCGAAAATGGAAATAAGCATATCAAGAAGAAAGAATAATCTGCTTTCCAGTATACCTCACAGAGAGAGAACCTCGAAAGCCTTCAAGCTCTTGAAGGATATGATGAATGAAAACTCCTCATGGAAAGCACAGAGCGCAAGGATACTAGTAAAGTGGAAAGATCAGGCAGTACACTACCAGGAACTGTTTAAGGCCATAACTACCCGAAGAAATTGAAAACTATGATCTACTATCAAGAAGCTCTCCAATTTCAATAGAGGAGAGAGAGGCAGCTAAAAGTAGGCTAAGACTACACAAAATGGAATTAGATCTGAGTTGCTGAAATGGGACGCTCAGTATCTAAACGCTTACCTTCAAAAAGTTTTCAATGACTTCTACAATGGGACCACTCCTATACGTCGAGCCTGAATTGGTGCTGAAGTTATACATTGGGCAAGTTATATGCATCTATTCTGTGCCAACGTTTGAAGCACCACCTTGCCGAAGTACACTTAAGACCCCAGTTTGGATTTTGCGAAGGAAGCTCCACTGAGCAGGCTTTACTTGGAGTAAGAACCATTATACAGAAAGCCGTGGACCAGAAGTAGAAAATAGTGCTAGTGTTTGTTGACCTGGAGAAGGCCTTTGACTCGCTGCCTACGGCTGCAATAATCAACCGAATGATAGATCTAGACTGCTCAGTAAAGTCCTTGATGGACGCACCGAGGGGAAAACTGAGGGGAACAAGGGACTACTTTGAGATGAAACGTGGTGTAGACAGGGCTCAAAAGAAGGGCCGCTTCTCTTCAACTTAACCTTCCAACTCATTTTAGATGAAGCCTTCTCCTCACTCAAGGACGGTGCAGTTCAGATGATTGATCACTCAGGCAAAAGACGGCAACTAAATCATCTACAATACGCAAATGACCTATGTCTTATTGCACCAAATAAGGTCGCGGCTGTCAGATTAGCAGAGCAAAAATATGGAATGCAAATCGCAGCAAAAAAAACCTTCTGGTTTCAAATTAGAGACGGTGAGGATCAAACGCCTCTTGAGGCAGCTGGAATGTCGTTCCGAAGTGCCTCATACCTCGAATACCTTGGCTCTATAATGCAAGACACCGGGTAGCCAGACGGAGAAAATAAAAGCAAACCTAGTCAGGGGCAAAAAAGCAACTAACACGACTACAGGCATTCCTCCACTCAAGAATTCTAAACATTACCCTTAAAGCGACTCTGGTAGGTATTTTTGTCGATCCTGCAGTCACCTATGGGTAATCTACTATTTTCTTGAGAGTAAAAGATAACAATCGACTACAAGCAAAAGAGAATAGGGCTCGACATATGATTCTTGGATCGTATTCGTGAAGAGTCAAAAGTGTAGAGAAACTCCGAAAGGAGCTGCTGATGCGTAACTTGGCAAGTCTTATAGAGGCAAAGAGGTTGAACCTATGGAAGAGTTTGAAAATGGGCAAAGATTGCCTGATGCTCTCCATAATTGAGAGTTAATTTGAAGCCGGGGAAACTAAGAAGGCCTCACATACAAGGAACTGGATACTTCAGTTAATCAAAGGTGCGAAAGAAATATGGCAAGAGAATTCCAAATCATGTCTACTTGATCCAAAGGAAAGTTCCAAAGTTCGAGATGATAAATATGCACCTAGATTGATAGCAGAAAGGCAACGCAAACTGCCACAGATGCTTCGCCACAACAAAGAAAAGATGCGAAGATAGGTAAAAAAGATCGTGGAGAGAGACTGGACCGTAGACTAAAGTGCCCTCTTACAGACTGCCTTAAAAGATGTAAGACTCAAGGGTTGCTAAAGAGACACAATGAGGGATTTTCACCCTTCGGTTGCAATCACAGAAAGTGAATAGCCAACAGAAAAGGGGAAAAGACCAAACGATGTTGCAGAGAATGTGGAACAACTGAACACGATGGAGGAAACTGGTTGGGTGAAAGGCAGGAAAAATGGGTGTGAAGAAAAGAATATCCAGCACGATAGTGGTCAAGCCTACTCTCAACCTCCTCGTGGTGACCACCGGTAACCCCAGGGGCAACTCTGGGGGCTAATGAGAGGGGCGGCCGATTAGGAATTATCATCCTCCGGACATATAAAATTAGATTATGCCAGCAGAAGTACAACTTCTTGCAGCTTGGAACACGAGGCACGATGTAAATAACCGGATTCAAGGTATCAAACTGGACTGTGGAATGCACGTGCATGTAGCAATGAATGGAGTCTGGTAGGAGACATGAAGACGGACAAGGACGGACGAGGTGCCACGACGAAGATGAACAGCTAGCTGTACGACGAAGCCATGCCAGAGAAGAGACCAGACAAACAAAGACGTCAACCAACATTTATACTGTGTTCTGTGTTAACTGTTGTGCTCACTTGCTCTAAACATCATTTGTATTTCTGTTGTGCCCCCAATAAACTCTTGGCACTTGCCCAAATGGGTGAGGAGAAAATAAATACATAAAAAATAAACCAAAAATCCAGCAGGATGAACTACACAACTGCTCTATCTCGGCTGCGAACAGCGCTTACCCACACAAATGGTCGCCTACAGGAAAAGAATTCCTGGACAACAAAGACCCACCGAACACGAACGATACTAAAAAGTGTCAAGGAGGGACGAGATGCCGCAAAGAAGTGCAACTGAAGAATGAACTGTTAAGGCACGATGAAACCATGCCGAGGAAGGACCAGGAAGCCGAAAACGTCAATGCAACTGTTATATTACCATGCATAGGTGTTCAACTGTTGCACAAGCTCTTTGTGCTTCGATTGTACCTCCAATAAGTCCTTGGGACTTGCCCAATGGGTATAGATGAATAAAAAAGTCAGTACTATGAACAGGAGATCCACTGCGATCCTATTAATGAATCAAAACCTCCACCGTCCACCATTTCGCTACCCACGTTTGGACTTCTTTATTTCTTTAACATTGTTAGATAATTAGAGCAAGGATGTTGGAAGAAAATTGTAAAAAATGGTGTTTTAAATAAATATCTTCCTTAAGTCATTCCTCTTATGCCAATATTCTCATTGAAAGAATATGAAAGTTACTTTTGTGAAATTAAAATATTAAACACTTGTAGAAGAGGAGCTTGCGTCGTTGACTGTTGCAATGTGTGGTGAATCATCCGACTGTCAATCGGTACCACCTACACTCAGAGGAGATCTACTTCTTGTAGACGTCAATGCTTGACTTCCCGAAAGAAGATTTTATTATCCTTGACGTAGGAAAGTGGTTCTTCTTTGCTGACGATGGATAGAAAAGGTGCCTCTGATTCGTTCCCTGAGATTTATTTTTTTGAAAATGCTCGTCCAGTGACCTAGCCCACTGAATTTGGCCACTTGTTAGCTCTAAGTTTTGCAGTTTTTCCAACCAATGAAATTAATTTAAATACTGATTTGTGCATATTTCGTGGCAATATTTCAGTGGCACGAAGTGCGTTTTGCGGATCCAACTTGTCTAGCAGTGGTCCACGATTTGAGGCACAGTTATTGGTAGTGACTTACGCCCAGATCAGAATATTACCGCCGCAGCTGGCGTAATTTCAATGATTAGAATATGGAGTTTTTTGAAAAGTTGGCTGGATGCTAGTTGATAATGACTGCTCTTCCCTAAGCCCAAATTACCTTTCATTCTCTGTCAACTCACCGTGCTTTGAAATGGCCACGGTTTTCTATTTTACCTTTACTAACGAGAGTATCAGCCGTTTAACTTTTACTGCTTCGAACAATCCGGGTGATCATTCCAAGCACCGGGTTCACGCCAGTGGGTTTCTAACTTGAACCCTCCGATGACTAAAAGTGGGGTGCTATCGCACTGCACCACTTCATAGGGAACTCATAACCATCAGCCGTTACTTGAACTATTGCTTCACATTTCATTGAGCGAAATGAAAAAAATGAAAGCGTATTTGTAGTAAAAACTTCATAAATGGCGTTCCAGAAAACCAGTTTGACAATAATTACTTGTTTCAATGTGGTTTAGATGAATCTTTTTAAGTAATTTTATACATATTAATCTGGAATCAGTTGCTTCTGCCGAATTATTTCTTCTATGAGAAGCTGGCGACTCCCCATGGTGGTGTAGCGAAAATATCACGATGATTCCTCATTGCTTCTTTTTGGTCAGTCGGACAATAACAAAGACGACCTTTTTCAATTTCTCTTGGGCATGTCCATATCCTCACGCGTCATCGCGGAATTCGAGAAAAAGAGGACAAAAGCGTCCGAATGAAATAGTTTGAAGCCACCGTGAATGTGTGACAGTCTCAGAGTGACTCCTGATGCCTTCAGAGCGTCTTCAGGAGAATCGCGTCCTCTTTTATCAATCTCGCTGCATCATGGAAAAGCCAAGATGACTGAGCCTTGCTGTACAAACGTGATAAGCCCGATCAATCTGTTCTAACCTTCTTAATACTTTTTACGCACATCATCAATTCAAGTGCATCAACTCAGCGTAGATACTGTGGCAAAGGAACCCATTGAATCGTCTGACTTCCTGATGGAGTCTACGATGAGGGTAGTAATTTTGGTAAATAGAGCGGTAAGCGATCCTGTCAATCAAAGATGTGCCATGGGAACGGTTCACTTAACAGCAGCGTGTCACACGATGCAGTTCAAGGCTAAGTCAAGACTTTCTGTTCGTTGACAGTACGTTGAGCAGTCCGAATTTCAATCCCTCCAAGTTAGAAGAACGAGGTGAAAGTAACGTTGAAGGCGGTGGGAGCGGGTCAATTGATTCTCCAGCCCCTCTTCGGTTTATAATGAGTTCTTTTTGTGCAGGAGACCAAGTCCCTTTACTGCTGTGACTTTTCAAATTGCGAAAAACCCTGCTTGAAATCTTGTTGAAAATTTTCTCTGGGTAACCAAAAGGCTAGAAGAACATGATAGAATCAAGGTTTTAGTTCAGTAATAGATAAGTTATCAAAAAATAGAGTCTGATTTGAAACCGCTCCTATCGATTCGTCTCAATCAGTACTACTGTCATAGTAAATGGCCGCCTCAACAATGAAAGCCTGGAAATTTCACCCATTTCATCCTCAAACGACCCCTTCAATTACGTTCAATATGTCCTCAAGATTCCGTTAGTGGAATCTGATGGTCTTGAGCATGTGAAATAGGCTTTTCATTTGATTCTTTTCTCATATTAACTACTAAAGAGACAGACGAGCAGGTGCCCTTTTTGGATGAACACCTTCACGTTGACACATTTCCAGACATCAAAGAAACGATGCTGAATTTCATTTCTATAGGATTCAAGCCAAAAACAGAAACTAAGAGGATGGTGATCAAATCCACCTACAAGTGAATTCGTTTATTTCCAACAGCCATTCATCCTCTAAATTCGCATTGCCGGGCACCATTTTTCACTCCTCCATAGTTTATTGAGCCGCGCATTTTTACTTTTATCCGGCGGTCTAAACAAACGACGTTTTTCTAAGGAAAGGACATTTCTGTGTGATAAATATGAGTTTACGCAGCACCTTTTCCTTACATATGTTTGTATTTGTGTAAATGGTTCTTGACTAATCGTGAGAATGAACGCTGCTGCCTTTTCAACCCACGCGCCATTCCAGCCGTGCCAACTCCGTGTAGTAAGTCATTTGTTTGTCCAGACTCCGCAGTACTAGGTTTATTTACCGCATGGTTTTTGATTCGACAAGATAGGAACCTTCAGATCATTTGCTGAAGATGAAGCTTAAGCTGAAGCTGACGAAGTCCATTCTATAGGGTGAACTAATTAGGTGTGTACGGGTTAACTAGGAAATGCATCTAGTGACCGAAATAACAATGCAAACGCAAGCCATAAAGCCGAACTTCAAATGACAGTAAAGTGCGGAGCTGGTTGTATGCAAATGTTCGTTTAAACGGCGAAGAGCCTCCTCATTATCAGCCAGATAATGCAACCCGAAAGTGATAAATTCCAATCAATGCAAATGTACCTTTCCTTGATGCCTCAAATAATACAGAAAAGAAGAGTAATTAGAGTCCTCATTTCTTAAATAAGCAGAATCAAGTACATTTCCCGACCCCCTCCAGACAGAGTCTCTCGGCTAACCTCCTATGGGCTTCAAAAATTGCCTCATTGTAGGGCGTTGGAATAGAGTGAGGACCAGAAAGGGCCTAAACAACCGCTGTTTGGTGTACATGTTTGGTCCATCTAAAATAATGTAATTAAAAATTAAAACAGAAAGTGGGTGAGAGTTTCAGGACTCAATCTTCAAAAAAGACGAAACTTACTGATCGGAGTATGGGGTAGAAAACCCCATTTTCCACAAACCTCTCCTTCTAATCCCGAGATGCTGAATACTAACCAAATAGCGTCTATGCCTGCAAGCTTCGATGTCTGCACTTATATAATAACTGGTCCACTGATAAGCTGACTAGGGCTGTTCTGCAAAGGGATAACTACTCAGGAAACCCTTATTTAGAGGCCCATAAGGTTGAGAGAAGAGGTGAGGAAGGATCACCATTTAGGGGAAAAGGGAAGCGATTGTCTGGACTCCAGAAGAATCCTCTAATTCAAATGACCGACTTCAAATGAGTTGAGCTAGCGATTAGATCGTTGAAACGGATGTTCATATCTTTTTTTATTCTGCATCTTCGATCAGGAAACGAAGTGAAATTTTGATCCTGCAAAGTAACCATAAAATGTCAATTAAACAATGATACTAAGGCACTAGCCCTTGGCCTTATTTATTATGTGATTGAATTTTTACAAATCTTCTGCGTTTGTGCACAAAACTGTTTTTTTAAACCGTCTATTTTTTATTGTGGTCGAGATCGGCAGCATCTTTGATCCCAAACACATCTGCGCAATTCTACCTGCAAATTGCACAGCCATCCCCTTCTACGTACCTAAGGTACACCACAGTCTCATTTTTCATGATACCATGCTCATAACTAAGTGTATCAAAGTGAACCCTATTTCACACCTCACTAAACCTTGTTAAACCTTTGGTTTTTAACCGAGCTGGCCTCGACTGAATTTAATTTAAGTAGTATGTTCCTCAATACGTGACCGATTCAGTACTTTCAAGGTCAAAAGCAGTTTCAACTGCACAGAAATCGGGTTACTTGGATCTGCATAATTTAGTTCCTCATGTTTAAGTCAATAGGAACTCCAATTGCATTGGCCTTCTCAGTCAATTGAGATAGCGGTAAAATCCTTTATTTCCATTAAAAACTTCTCAATAGCGACCGCTCACAAGAGGATAATAGACTTGCGGAAATCCATGGCGGAACTAAATTAGTCGAATAAATACGCTGTCAGTTGTTTTGAGTAATAAAAGTTAATTGTTCTATTTCCAATTGATTCAGTAATCCATAAATTCATTGAAAAATGAGCTTGCGCAATTAATTCTTGGTCCTAAGTCAAACTTTCACTTGAAACGCAAGAGGTTTCCCCTCCTGGAATAGGTTTTTATGCGTCTGGTGATTTTCCCCACAAAGAGCTCGAAAATCCCCTGCGTGGTACTTTAGAATTTAAATGGGATAAACCATGTCTTGGAAACACGGTGGTACCAGTGTTGCCGAAACAGAACCACCTTCTTCATATTTGCTCAAGTTTGGACTTGCAAGACCCAAAACTTTGTTCGAGAACCAAGGAGGCCATGTTTCGTAAAAAAAGATGTAGGATATCAGAAATCCGGGATTTTTAAATCAAATACTTCATCAGATTGAGAAAAGTGGATATGCTCGATGAATCTGTAGAATGACTCTAGAGAACGACATATTTCCAAAACGGGCAGGGTAATATTGGGGTGCCTGATAACTTTCAAAAGATGTTTATTTGTAAATGCACCATGTGCATGTGGCTTTGGATATTTAATTGCTTGTCATGTCAAGTGGACTGACAAACGACACATGAGATGGCGCGCCAAAGGACCTTCTTTCATGGTTTGGTGTATGCAAAACACATCACAAAAGAGAGGGGGCGACGAGAAAGTTACATCCAGGTAGGTAAAGAATTCTCTTTTCATGAATTCACGAAATTGAGACTGGGAACGTCCATTTTGCTCTAATTGGTGTTGTCGGTCTCCAATTTAAGAATCAAGTTTATTATTAATTTGAAAAAATTCAAAATAATGAGGTTATGCTACTAAAGTAGTCCCTGGCTATTCCCATAAATTTGGACAAGCTGGCCACCAAAAGTTACAAAAAAATGAGAATAAAGTTTTGTCTACACTATCTCTTATTGTCTATTTACCAAGTTTCGTCTCTCCGTGGAGGGAGATTTGCATTTCAACGAAGTTTGTGCCAATCACTTAAACCGCGTAAAGGTTCAAGCAGACATTCCTATTTGGAACAAGGCGTATGTAGCAGAAAGAGCAATTGTACTGAAGAGCGATTCACACACATGAGCTGACAAGTCTGATAGCAAGTTTGAATAATTTTTTTGATATACTTTTCAAGCAAGCGCACTCATCAAAGAGTTTTCAGCTAAAAGTGCACGGTCTTCTCTATCATTGTCACATATGTCAGTGTCTTTGGCATCGTTTGGCATAAAATGACTCCCAAAGACGCCGGAAATTTCCGGTTTTCTAAGCGCCACAACACGCTAATGCGTATAGTTTGGACCCGGTTCATTTGAAAAAGAAGTTATACATAAAAGCTCATTGTCAAATACAAGAAAGTCTTGACGAATCGGCCAATGACGATTCTGTTATTTTTTGACCTGGTCCTTATTCTGTGATCAAAAGAATATAAGTGATTTTGTCTATTAGCCGGCTCCTGTATATGCATATAGGAGCATTAAGGTTACTCCTAAAAGTCCATGTAATGAAGAAAATGACCTTCAAAACCAGTTATAATGTCCGTCCTGATAGGTGGAGCAAAACGGTAGGTCTCTGGACTAATAGGACTCGAGAAGAGGTAATGTTGAATAGGAAAGCTGAAAGTTGCTATCCAGAAGATCACCCGTCTTCTTCTTTGTCTTATTTTAAGAGCGAACCTGGCGGGAACGAGGGTACATAGAGCCTGGATCAAAGGCATCAGTGCTCTAACGACTGGGAGTTGTCAGAACCTTTCGTTACTAATGAAGTGATGACTGACACCATCAAAGTCTGTTAAAGTTGGCTTTGAGGGATAAGAAATCGAGGAGGATGAATCAAGGTTTTCTCCTAGAAATAAAGCAGACAGTTTTGATGGTAATTTCATCAAGTATCAATTGCTTACACGAGCTGAAACCGCGGACTGTATGACAGCTGTCATTCATCCATTTTTGGATACTTGTTGAAAGGACAGTGAGGCCTATATTCACATTAAAGCTAATTTAACTTTGCCTTTGGGAACTTGGCTTTTATGAGCCAAAGTACAACGCGATTAACATTGTTGCGATTTAACTGCGTTACTGACATCGCGATAACCTCATCCTTGGCCACTGAACCCATGGCCGAACCAATTTGGAGTGCAGATTTTTATTTGATGCGATCAAATTTTGCGCTCTCCATGACAAAAGTGGGGAGAGTGTAATGGTAACCATGGCATCAATCAAATTGGCAAATGTTGTGCTAACTTGACTGCGCAGTAAGCTAAAAAAGACTATTTCATTTTCAATAAATACTAATTTCCTAAAAGTACCGGCACATGTCGCCATCTTAGCAACGTATTTTAGGTCAACTGTAATTTTTGGCGCTAAAATCGTGTCTGTTCAGAGTATGGTGCTTGTTGTGGAACAAACAAAGGCCAGACCGGTATAAATGAAATAAGATGTTGTGTAATTTTAGTCGATCCTTTCACAATATGATCCACTTGGGGGTCTTCGGCACACCAACAAATCGTTCCAGTCTTTCATCCATTTCTACCTTGGACGCATTCAAAGTTTTGACAGAAGAGGTCTTCAGATAAAAGGAGGAGGAGGAGGAAAGAACCACACTAAATTATCATCTGCAATTCTGTTAATCCATTTCACTTGGATCGGGTAGATATTTTAGCTTTTCTGGTGGTAAAAAAAAGTGTTGACTATCCGAGAGATGCGATTTAGCCAAATACAGACAATGTAGGTCTTGAAGAAATATTCTGCATGACATGCAAAGGAGTGCGTTTCAGGGGAGTCAGTCCTTGTCTTATCCTTTCTAACAAGTGCCTATTTTCCACAAGTCTTGCATAATTCGAACTTTCGTCTTGACCTTGCCGGCCTGGCCGTTCTGGTCGGTTTCTTTTATGTTAGGAAGTCTCGTATTTCATTTCAAAGATGCCTTGCTCATTGCCCAAGAGGCCCCCTTGTATCAATAATCATATCCATCCATCGGCCTGGCATGTATGGTTCAGAATCGAAGTAGAAAAGTCAAGCACACACAGCAGATCAAGGATTTCTTGTTCAAATGGGGCAATAGGGAGCTGATTTAACTTGTAAGAGGTCATTTCTAAATATGTCTAAAGGCATAAATTCATCGAGCCCATGGCAGTCACTTTCCTGGTATTCTAAACAGGTGAAACTTTGACGAAGCAGTCCATTGATAACCGAAAATAACTAGAATCTGTAACTCTTTAAATACTTATATTTTTCACCCACGTAAATGGTAAATATGACAGAATATACTTTGCCTAAGAGTATTTCGGGTATATTTAAAGCCCATGTGGATAACATCAACGTAGATTGTGCCCACGAGTCGAAGAGGACCGTGGTGAGATAGCCGCTCAACGCTAAGACCTTGACAGTGGTGGAGTGTTGGTTTGAACGATTCGAGGAAGGAGTGTAAAAAAGGCCAAACTTCCTAATAGCTAACCCCTTCGCCAACTGCTTTGCCCTTTAATCCAACTCATTCAAAACTCTCATTTCCGTCTCAAACAGCTCAATTGATGTATTGCTCAGTTACTAATAAAGAAGAGCGGCTAGCACCTCCATTTCTACACTTATCACAAATGTGTGGGCTTGGAGTATAGAGCAAAAATGGTCGTCAAATGACTGTTATTGCAGGGGAGTGGTCAGCAATTTATCACTATTCCGCTTCCTATCAAAGCTTCAACCTCCTCCTCCTCCTCCTCCTCCTCTTCCTCCTCCTCCTCCTCCTAATTATCATCGTTCTCATCATCAGCACTAGCATTTTTAGTTGGCGAAATAAAACGAGATTGGGTGGGGTTATGCTACTCACGACGTGCAAGTATCTGCCAGTCGTGTGTCATAACCATAGCAAAGCCATATCCATCTCGTAGGCAGATGCGTTTATTGACAACTAAAATTTAATTTCTAAAACGGAACTCTCTTTACAGCCTACAAAAGAAATTCTCCGCGTAGAATGTTATTGCAACATCTACAAAGGGCGGTTCAGAATTTGAGTCGATAGTGAGTTGATGGTCAATCCAAAACAGATACAAAGTTGTCTAGAATTTAGCAGTTTTGAAAATCTTACTTCCATATTTTTTGGTAGGATATATGGCGAGCAAACCGAAATGCTCCTGTCAGAAAACACTTTCAACCTAACCAATTTGTTGACTTGACCGTGTGGCAGTAGTGACAAACCAACCCATTAAGACTTGAGGGCAGAGATGGAAAAAGCTCAGCGAGGCAATTAACTGTCGAAACATTGTCTCTTTTGACAAGCTCCCACTTTAATTCTTTTCTCCTTGCAATAAATGACCACACTGGCCATTGCTCAGAGGCTTCCTCGCAGCTTCTTGCTCGAAACACATTTTCGGGAACATCTCTTACCTTTAACATTTCTCTGGAGATGAGCCAGCAGTTGAATAAGTTGCCAGGTTTACTAAATAGCTAATAGTGAATATCCAATCTGAAATGTTCGGTCATCTCCTACTTTTTTGAGGTCTTTGTTAGCTACTAGCTTGCACCCGCATAGAAAGCCAACTTGTCAGCCAAAGAATAGCCGATTGAAGAAGATTAAACTTTCGAAGAAGACGTTGGTCGGACAATCTTTCAAGGGCCAAGTTTTGACAACTAAGAGGATGCTAGTGCGAGAGGAGTGATCTGACTGAGACGATCATAAAGAAAACAAGGAAAGTGAACTTATCCAATCCAAAGTTCCCTTTTTTTGTACCTACAAATCTTTGATTATTGCAAATCGAGCACTTTCTAATCAATAAATTCAAATTAAGTACTTCAGTGGTTAACCTTCATGTCAAAGTTTCGTATATCCTTCAAAGGCAGCTAAAGCATAACAATTAGTATTCACAGGTCCAAATGGAAGGAGGAATGGATAGTCCTCCCATGACTTAATTATCTCGTATTAGAAACGAGCAACAACTTCCAGAAGCCAAGTGTTTCGCGCGTTTGTAGCCTTTAAATTTATTTTTTGCCATGAAAGCTTAAGGACTTGTGAATATATTAGATCCTCTACATCATTCGATCTCAAAGTCAGCACAAAGCCACAGCATCCACTATTCCACTTCAAGGCCACGATTTTGTGCAATAAGGTCTCGGATATGGGACCTGCTGACAACCTTGCCTTAGGTGATAGGTAGGCAGGTCCTATATAGGCAATAAAAGGTGGCGATGAGGGGTTGGGTCAGCCTTTAGAAAATACTTGTAACATGCCAATCTCAAGTAATTACTTGTATCAATCAAATTTGAAAGCTAAGCACAGTGGAGTGCTATCCATTCCTTCAAGCTCAAAAGTAGAAGGAATCTGTAAATGTCATCTTAGAATTCACTAGACAATTATAAATTGCAATTGATCATTCACTTTAGAGATTAAGTGAGCACTTTACACCTAGTTCAAGATGAAATGAAACTATTCACACATGCACACACCCACCTGATCTTCGGTTTCATCAATAGAACACTAGGTATAGGTTGTCAGTAAACTCGTTACTCCCTCAAAATGCGTCTAGTTAATCAGATGTAAAGTGTTGAGTTTTAACAAGTGATAGTCATTACTGGGCTACAGTTGAGATGATGTTTGTTATAGACCCAGGTGATATGAGTGTGGAAAGCATTGTTCTTGCCTAAATTTTTAAAAAAATGTTATTCTCTCCTAGTTCGTTGTCTGGTGAGGTGTTCCTCGCCGTCTCTAATAGGCTCTCCTTCAACAGCACTAGAGGATGAAGAGAAATCGGATGCCCCGTACTTAGCACTAGAAAATAAAATTTGAAATAAACCAGAACAAGTACAAAACGCCTGAATCAGTCAGGCCTGAGAAAGAAAGCGAAGACCACACATACAGATTCACCTAAATCGGATCATTCCTAAATCAGCCGAACCTTCACTAAACGGTTTAAGATTTCACTATTTGTGTGTGCGCTGACCACCCATGACCAACATGAGCGACCTCATTTTGACACCGATTTTTGTTTAAATTAACAGGCCACTAGATGGCCTTCAGTGAATTTGAAGATGTTCCCCATTAAATTACATGAGGATTTAACATTTGATGCCATTAGGTGGACTTAAATTGTTTAAAGTTGAAGAATATATCAAAATATGGACCACTCAAAGCTTCCTTTGACTTCGAGGTTTGAGATGCTAAGTCTAAATACCTCTGAATCGCAAGATCAGCATTCACTAACTCGTACCCAACTTATTTTGAATAAATTGCCAAATCAGTTGTCATCAGTTGGCATCTGGTAGAAGTTATCAAGTTAAAGCAAATTAAGCGGTCAATTTAATCCACGTCTTGGGATTCTGTGGATGAAAGTCCTTCTTCCTAGTACATCAGGGGCAAGAAATAGATAAGATGGCAGTCAAATACTCAAACGATACGAAATTTCTTTTGAATGATCCACTGGGCAAACTCACTTTGGCTTCAGTTGCGCTTTCAGTAGTCGCGAAAGAATTGCCAATTTTTTTATCAAAACTGAAATCGACGTCTTTTAACGGTGGATCTCATTTTATTGCTTTCTAGGGGAATGATTACATGTTTAGAAAAAGGTATCCCAAAGACATCAAAGAGTGGTTGGTCAATTTCAATCCACTGCAGAGCCGAAAGAAGATGAAGAATGAATATCTTGTGATAATCGACGTTTCCCAATACAGTTGGTGATCTTGGAGGTCCTTTTTGAACGCCTTAGGATGCTGCAAATGGTTGGAGTTTGATTTTATGTTGTTGAAAGTCCAGATAAATTAGATAACGCTCGAATATCATTGTAAGACCTCATTAGAAGTAGGTAGAGAAGACGATCCTCATTATCTGAAATCTTCCTACTGTTGAAACTAAGATCATTTACGAATCCCAATTCCATAATTTCATTAGGCTACCATTCCTGTAAATGGGAAATTGTGTTTTCTCTTACGTTTCAAACGACAAGGCTATCGGTATTTCATCATTCATTAACAACTTGGCAACTCACAATGCTTATTATGATTATTAAGCTAATATGGCCAAAGTGTGACAACTGATAGATATTGACAACGTAGCGGTCAATAAAGAAGGAGAACAAGTAGCCGATTTCAGCCAACTTTCTCGTCTGGTCGATTGATGTCAATGCTAAAATAGGCTTACCAGTCAAAGATCATTCAATAGTCTTCAACTTGCATCATTACATTAGTTGGAAACGGCAGTATGGACCCATCTGGTTAGATGATTGTTTGTAAACTACCAACATCTTCCGTGGTGGTAAAGTCACCTCCCTAAGTGAATAAGAGCCGGCGGTTAAAGTGCATCTTGAGCAAGGTTTGACGCGGTGGTTCAACAGGCCTGACGAAACTTGGAACCACAAATTCGCAAGTCCATAGTTGAAGAGGCAGTGTGTCCATGTAAAGATGGCAACCTGAACTCCAGCTGGAGCGGAATAGAATGCTAGCTGAGGAGAACGCTGACCAGGAGAAATCGATGAAGTTCCAGTCAACAGTTCTCTTTTGAACTCTTCCCATCATGTCAGGCTCTTCGATCCTAATAGTTGCATTAAGTGCTGATCACTAACGAAGTGCACCTAAACTGCTAAGATCGGGTGGTTACTGAAAGTAAGATTCGCTACACTTGATCGTGAATCTGCGTCTTCTTCAACAATTAAAATCGTGATACTTCTATAGGAAAACTCAAGATCTTTTTCAGATGCAGATTCCGTTCCCTTCCACTCTCCCAATGACTTTCACAGCGTTCAGCCATTGATTTCTTTACATTTCGGGTAGGTATTTCAAGTACAGTCCAGTTTAACGATTCTGCCGCTCATACACCAAAGTCCAACAACGATTAAATTAATTCTACTACGAGAGAAATTAAGCATTTATAGATAACTTCAATTGTCAGTCTTCCAAAATATTGTTCCAGTGGGTTTGAATTAATTCAAACAGCACTTCCCATTGTGTGTTTAATGCTACTTTCGTTCCGTAAGTTGAACCATTTGTTAATATTTCATCCCTTTTTATGCGCTTTCTAATGCACATTCTAGATTCAAGGGGTACTGTTTAGGGATATTGAGGGGACGAGCTGAAACGAGAAAGAGCTCGAAGATGAAATCCAACATCAGAGTAGAGAATATCTTTCAGTCCAGCCAAATGTCTCTTTCGCGGTAATATGGCCCCCCTAGTGAACATTCAAACTTCTGTAGAACAGCCTGTTACTCGGCACCTTTGTCCTAATCAGGCATCCTTCTAAGTTATTACCCATGTCTGATCCGCATCAGCTCGAAGACGCTGTGTGGCTTCAGTTTCAGATCTCGCAGCTCTATCTTTTCCTTCGAGATAACTTAGAAGCTGTAGATAACACGGGCATGAAGTTTGTCGGGACTACAGAACCACGCATTGGTCAGCTATCTGTAGTTGTTTAGCTATTACTAATTCCGCCGGCTTCTCTTCTCTTAGACAGCTGGTGCTACCACCACAGAACCGCGTGGAGGTGAGTTCTTGATTTCCTTTGGCAGTTTCATCATCATGTTTTACCGAGGTGCATTAGCAAGGTTGATCTTCTCAATGATTAAGGTAAATTCGGTGTGAAATTTGAGTGGTGCCTGAAAACGATACTTTTCATACCCATATGAGCCACTAGTCTAATTCCTCTCTTCAAAAATAATTTTTAGCTTTCAAATAACTCTGAGTAAATTATACCATTAATTAGGGAGATATTATACACATTTTCCGAGAAGACATTCAACTCGAGAGCATGCGGCTTAGCCAGAATCAGTAAAATAGTTTCTTTTGAGTTGGTAGATGCAATTTTGAATGGCATCATTCAATTTCCCTGTTCCTATTCAAAAGAAATTTTTTGTCAGACTTGGACCGAACAGGATTTACTGTCTAAATTAATTCATTGGACTAGAGAAGTCCAGAGTCCCTGCAACAGTTTAAAGTCCTCGTAGGCTTTCAGGACCCGTTTGTCTGCCACTTGGAGATGAATGAAACACGAATCTGTTTCTTCATTGTTTTTGGGCTCTTTGGTGAAACGTCTCCATAATGATTCGATTCACATTTGTATCGGCTTTCAGGCGACTAATTTTATTGCTAACTGAAAGTTGTCTAAAAGAATCTAAGGTTGAGTGGGTGGATTCGCAAGTTTCTGCATTTGACAATGAAGGCAAAACTGCCTCACAGAGGCGACTCTTCCAAGTTCGTGTGTCAATCGTTGGTTGGCTATTGCCACGGCAGTCACCGGTACAATATCAATCATCACTGCCATTTGGAAAAGCCAAAACGACTGTCACAGAGTGAGTGACAGTATGGAAAGACATTCAAATAACTTGAAGCAGTCTGCTTTTTCCTGTCATTACTTATCAATCAAGAAATGTTTGTGATTAGTCAACGATATGGTATCGAGTGCTTGAAAATTAATTACCAGTTAATTTGACGTCGCGATTGATTGACAAGGTGAAATTTTAATGAAAAAACAAATAGTCTGGCATGATTAACAAAATAGATTAAATAGATTGAATTTTACTTATTGATAGCAATAATTGTGACTGGAATGAAACTGAATAATTCTGCAAGTCTTCGATAAAGCGATGAGGTTCATCATCGGCCAAGAAAGGTGTAATTTCTCATTCTTTCTAGCGTCTTGCCACGACGACAGCTTTGGTCCATCTTTTGAACCCGTTGCTCTTGTAGACTTGTACTTTCCGATTCCATCAGGTTTTTTGATTTGGTTGACCAGTTCCTTGTTGGACGCTCTTTTTCATGTTCAACTTGCTTTTATTTTTCCACTTTCCATTATCGAATCACAAGTTTTCCGGAGCTGACAGACCCATGCCTCAAGGGAAAGTTGTTTGATACAACGTTTTTGACTGGGATTCGCCTGATCTGGACTTTGAAGGCTCTGAAAGAACCTCCAAAATAAGATGGGGCTTATTTTGTGAATAATCAGTTCCATCAGGAAGCATACTATCTTCATTAAAATGAGACATCGTTTCAACCCAACTTCCGGCGAAAACGCATGAGGTGTACATTAGAGCAATTTTATGGGCATCTGCTGGACCCCCTAGCTGAATAAAGACTTCTTTCCAAGATCGCATTTAGGTGATAAGACAATGCAATGTATCTGTGGCGCCAGAGTGAACGACAGGATAACAACAAGCTAATACAAAAAGGGGCCAGAAGAATTTGAAGAATCTAAAGGGTACTGGATTTAAATAACACAAGTATGGTTGAATTTGAGTTAAAGAAATTTCGAAGGTATATAATGATTGTAAAGTGGACTGATTTCAAATAAATTATACTGAAGAATTGTCAGTGTTCTAATTGAATCTTCTCTGATATTTAGGGCATGTCATGAATGTCAGTCCTTGACAAGCGACTTAAAACAGGAAACTCAGCAAGGTTTTCTAAGAGAATCGTCAAATTCACTTTTGGACTTGATGAAAACGAACTCCAGTGCTAACTTTCCGCCAAATTTGTATAAACTCAAAGCTACTTCTGCAGTCGCTTAAGCATGAGATCGTACTTTTTGATTTCTCTTTTTTTTTGATCCGCGTATCTTTATATGGATGGTTTTTTTTAAATTTTTGAGTGGGCGAAAATCGTTTACTGAAGTACTGGCTGCCTCATTATTAGGCAAATTATGCTCTGAGTCTTGTGCTGCCGAACAATGGGTGGGATATCTGTACCTCTGGGTGGACAGCGTTGTATCAATGCAAAAGGAGAACGGTCGAGAAGAGTTGAGAGAACAGATCGGTAGAAATTAGGTTTTTACAATGACCACTTCATTCCCGGAGGTGGATTTGTGCTGGTTTTATTCCGATGTCCACGAAAGTGGACTTCGCCTGTGTTAAATAGCTGCTTTTAGGGCATGCACATTGGCATGTGATTAATAGGGTCGCATAAAGTGAATACTGAACGTTTAACTTCGCCTCCATTCTAGGCTAAAAGATATTGTGAAAGACTGCTGTTCTTACAGCCATATTAAAAGAATCCATTGCACTGCTACATTTTTTCGAAGGAAAGCCTTGTTAATAGAATGGAATATTTCCTTGGAAACGTTATCTAAGACTATTTATATTAAATAAATTGCTGCCTTAGATTTCGCCCACAGTCACAGTTAACGCTCTTGTTTTAGCAAACTGCGAATACCGACCGCATCGTTTTGCAGAAATAAACATTCTAAACGCCGAAAACTTTTTAAGCACAACTTGAAATGACCACCAATCAGTTTATTTTTTGTTCAAAACTAAAAATTTTCTTAATTTTTCCTGGTCACGAAGATCATGCCGACTTCTATTTCAACCATTTAACTTTATCAGAAGCTAAATAAAAGTAGATGTCTTAAGAATAATATTAAGGTGCATCTTATGTTCTGAAGCAATCAAACCTTGCTCAGGATAAACTACGCAGAAATGGGAGCAGAACAAGAGCACAATCCCTTCTTGTGCCTACGTCCATTAGGCATGGCACCGACAACCGAAAGTGAAACATAGCTCGGTTTTCAAGGATTGTTATCCCCAAGTTCTCTACAAAGTTTCCGCTAATTATTTAAAAGGTCTGTTGACTAAGGTCAGAATTCAAGCCATTGTGGTGAGCTTTAGCGGTCGAATTGTTCCACCAGGTATGCGGTTTGCACAAAGTTGTCGACCCTTTAATTTTCATCTGATGACTAGATCACATTCGACATCACGTGATGGGATCTGATATGCTCGCCATCAGAAGAAACACAATGGAACGCTTATAATTTCCAACACCATGTAAATCATATCGAGACGAGACGACGGGGGCATTATTGTATGTAGCCAAGCCTTTGGGATGACATGTTTCGCCTAACATAATTTTAAGTGACTCCCAATCCACTGTCGGATAATACCTGAACCTCATGACAGGCCTAGGACTCTTTGATAGAAGGATTTCCAGAATATTATCTGTGTTGACTTGAAAATAGACAGCTCATTTTATTATCTGATGTGAGCCAAATAACCTCAAATTATCGTGCTGTATTGAACGCAACACTAAAACTTTACATTACGAATATTACAAAGCTTATCCGTCCGGATTTTACTGGTTGTCATCAAAAGGGAATAAAGGGGCTTCCCAGTGGTATCATTATTGAAGAGCCATGACTCCTTTTAATGTGTCACCACGAAAGATATCGCTCTAACCTGGTCGTCATCGAGCGGCTGATTGTAAAAATCGCATTTTTCTCAGCTTTACGATGTAGTTGGTACCGCTGCGTGGGAGAGAAACGCTTCAATCCTCTTTCTTATTCTACTACACATACCTACGGAATTTATGTCATTTGTGTCACCGTAGTGCCTATTGTCATCGCATTCCCCTTTACAGTCTCTCATTATGAGCACTCCGGTGGCGGTTTGAATTCCCTCCTCTTTGAAGATGTTCCCCTCTTACTTTGTGAGAATTTGACATCTCTTTTCACATTCTGAATTAGGAATTCTTTCCATGACAGTCTTATTTCGTCTAGATTTTGGTCAGAAATATTAGCCATTTCTTGTCTTCAAAAAGAGTCAGTCACAGCAACGGGACTTTTGCCAGTTGTATGCAACAGAATCATTTCTGTACAACAAATTGATATTTTGTAATAGTCGATGCCATTTGAAAATGGACTCTGTTTACCATCTTACTCGTAGGCTCCGGGACAAAAAAAAACGCTTTCATCACTAGGCTTCCGCAACAACTTTGCAAAGCAATTCGTCAACTGATTTTTATGAAAACGAGAATTCGATTGAAGATATCTCTCGAATGTTTCGAATTTGCAAATTAGAGTTTGTGGGCGGCGCCTTGTAGCGAAATAGCACATGGAGTGGCGTCATCAAATACCACTTTGTGGACGTCGCCAGGCTTCAATTTCGTGGTAAATGGAGCCGACACAAGTGTAATTGATTACCAAAACCACTAATATGATAAATATGATCCGAGGTACTTTTGTTATCGCAAAATTAATAACTAACTGGGATTGAAGGCTGCGATTTCAGATTGACCAGTATCAACTCCTCTGAACCAATCCCGAGTTGCTGTACGAAGAGTTACCCGATTAATACGACCTTAAATATTTTTCGGCTAATGGTGGTGCAAGATCAAAGACTCGGTAATGTTAAAAAGAGATGTGATTCAGCCGCTGAATTTATTAGCAACATACTTTTGGCTTGCGGTTCCCTCTTTTCGAGCATTTGCGGAATAGCGAGTTGCCCGTTCTACTATCCATTTGTTATTCCCATGGTAGTGCTGTCGTCTAGACAGCAAATTTGGTGGCGGCACATCATGTGATGTATACGGCAAGAAATTCCTGTGTAATACATGCATTACCATACTGCCATTCGGTAGCTGAGTGGGTCCAGTCCTTATGATGTCTGGTCTCGTATTTGGTTTGTAGTCCGACGGAGCAAAATTATTACGAGCCTTTGAATAAAGGCGGAAGTTCTAAGAACGACGGTGAATGAATCTTCTGGTTAATTGGTTCAAGGCTTTGCATAGTGACTCTCGTAATGGAAGGCATTAAAAGTACCTCATAAGTGGTCAAAGACTCTGACCCTCCTAAGATTCGTTCATTAATAATTGACCACCATAACGATCATTAAAACCAAATTGCAATTTGTATCTCTTGTGAGTAACGATTGACAGCTCTATCTGAGTAAAATCAAATATTACCGAACTCTAAGATAGGGATCTAAACTGGTTAAGGCGACTTCTTAAAAGTGAGAAGCGAACAGAGGCAGATGAAATTTTCAGTTGAATTTCATTTCATAAGAAAAGAAAGGTGGTTTTACGACTTCTCAAGCTAAGGTTTAGTTGAAAAGACACTTGAATGGTTGCCGCACGTCTGCGGCTGGGCTGAGGTACTTAGAGACAAGGGGGTAGAAATTGTTCATACCTATAGATTTTAGTGATCTGAATGACGAGTAACGAAGATTCCACAGCTAGTCTAAAGAAGGGCTGAATACAGGTAATCAATCAGACCTGACTCAATGCCCTTGTCAGGAATGCCATTGGAAGATCGCTTGTGAAGAGCTCATTCTGTCGATGAATATAGAGGCGGTCATTTGAAGGTGTCGAACGCCATAAGTTGAGTCTATCGGGATTTGAAGTAGTTCACCATCACAAGGCCTTTGCATTGAAACTGACGCCAAAAACACATGCCAACAATTGTCCACCACAGCTGACACATTCATTTCGCTATTGACAAGTGCCCTTCTTACCTCAAAGTACTAAGATGGCGATTTAAGGCTAGATACCATAAACTATGGAATTTTTCTTAAAGTCCAAAGCTCAAAACCCAGTTCTGCATAACTTATTGTCCTCGCATTATAAGTTCACACCAACCATCATAAATACCAGTGCAATATTAATGCTCATGCACTTTAGAGCTAATAATTACTGGCCTTGGTTCGGGATATAATTGAAAGTGCCCTTTTAGATAAGAGGATAATATTTTTTGATAAAACAATCCTGGTTGATGTAGTATCGATTGCTGTCTTGAAGGAAGGGAGATTGGAAGACTCTACTAGTTTTATCAAGGAATATTCATAATGTTAACTCGGATAGAGTACTTTCGGAAATTGGTGTGGTCCAAATGTGAGCGCAAGTACTAGTGCGTTGCATGACCCAGAGTTGGATATAAATAATCCAGCAGAACTGGGGGGTGTCAATAAATCACCCGCGGTGGGCTTTGATCTGGCGCATAAATTAAACTACCGCTAACTGCCAGTGTATGCACGCATGCACGCACGCACGCACGCACCCTGGCGTTTGCATGTTCGTTACGGACACCAAATCGCTCATCCACATATATCTGCACTTAGGATGATGCTTGATGTTCCACATACTTGACACAAACAGACACATAAATCTGTGGATGAGTGCGAATGTTCATGGGCTGCTATGTGCCTGTTCAAACCTCTTTTTATGCATTTAATTTAATTTTAATTTTAATCTCAGATAGAAACCAATTATTGATGGTTCAATGTGGTCTTCGAATGCTACCCGTCGGATCTGACACTTCATAAATAATATAATCTTCATGCATGAGAACTTACCGGAAGAAATTTTAATTAGCTGCAAGCTGCGAATTAGGGCTATCATCAATTTCTCTGCCAAATTAAGGTTCTGGCATCGGGTTGATACAAGAGCGAAGGAGGGAAGAGGACTTATTTGTTACAGTATCATAGATGTCACATTGATTGTCATTTTAGCACAGTCAAAGTAGTTTTTTAGCTTAGTTAAATGAAATATCATCTCATGATTGATGGCGCTATTATGCATCCATAAATCTCAGTGCTCGACGATTCATCCAGGCATATGCGTTGCTTTTTGCTTGTCCTGCTATTTGTGGCCTATATGATCTCATGATAATTTAGCTGAAAAAAGCACTTCTGCTACGCACCCTTTGAGATTCATTTCTCTTCTTTTGTTCTCCCCTCGATCTACCGAGTGGCACCTTCCAAAGACCGCCGAGATTGAAAACATCTAGTCGTCTCGGTACATGACAGCAAGTGGCACAGTGGAGATGCCAACTGTCTTTTTTCACATCCATGTGCTGCTGGGTGCCGAAGAGCTTAATATGTTCAAATTCTACTGCGAAACACTTTCAACAGGGTGAACCACGTTCTTTCAAGGGTTGATTTTCATTTCTAGACTTCGTCTCATTCAGTCCTCTCAGCATACTTGGATAAGAGACTAAAGGTTGCTCAGAATACTGCTTGACATGCGACATCACCCAATCAAAGGATAAGGACAACGGCTGTCAAAATGCTTGCAGAAGAGCCTTATAACATCAGTTCATAAGAGAAGACCGCTTCCTTGAGCAAATATACACACCAACTACCGAAAATAAGGCAATTCAATCTTCTACATACCTGCAATTTGTCATTCCCTCGGGGAGAAAGATGAACAAGCCTTTGTGTCTTGTGCCCACGCCATCGTACACCAAAGAGGTGTGTTTTTCACGAACCCTCGGAGGTTACATGAGGAGACACTGATGGGATGGTCATCATTGAGCCTCGGAACACAAATCGACAGTCAGACTCCCTCATCCGATAGGTGGATGCTGCAGTACCTGCGAGAAAATGGGATATCCATGAGACCTCCTAAAGCAGAATATCCATCGTTCTCCTCGCTTTGAAAGAAGGTGCTGAAAGTACAGAAGACCCAAGTAACTGAGTGCATTTGTTTGGTGTTCTCCAAATTATTTTGTATATTTGAACAGCAATAGTTGCTTTTGCTGCCACCTCTAATCAAATGCATCATTAGAATTTGTTTTTTTTAGTCGAGGCAACTAGGATTAGAAAGGCTAAATCAACACACTAATTAATTTGACGAGGATAAATTGCGGCCTCTGCCACCGGCTCCCATGACCTTAAACCCGTCCATGATGGCAAGAGCAACAAGTGGAGACGATAGGTAGGCGCTCCCACGGCTGTACGCTTAAGTCATGAGAATAGCGCCTGTATGAATTCATAAGTTTGCCTATATTCATAAGCTGTAAATCAAAACTCCACTAGTGTGGATCCCATTGAGCTCTTGCGTTAACATCTATTTGGTTCACTTCCCACCATCTTTCACTTCCTCCACCACCTTCCTGAGAGGAGCGTGTTGACATATCCTCGTTGCTGGAGAAATCGGCCCTGATGCAGGAAAGGCAAGCTCCCTTATCGAGATTTTCATGCGTTCCATGAGCATCGAATTGATTGAAGCGAAAATCGCTATCCAAAGGCCTTCACTTCCACACTTTAGCTTAGTTTGTTAAAGGTGAAATCATTTGAAATAGGGCGCAGGTTAAAGTATATGCACTGGAACGTACTTAAATGATAGTTATCATTTACACCCGCAACAATTGAGAAGTGCCTTCAATCTCGACAGGTGAGTGATACTGGTTTTTGACTTGAAAATTTCCCACTGAATACTGGGAAAACGAAGGCCCTTTTGATGGCTGTCATTTACGCAATTTATCAAGATCGGAAATGGATTAAGATTGACGGATCAATCATTATCAGAATCATTGTTCCATTAAGAAATCTCTGGCGTATTGCCGCATTTCGCAGACTGAGAACACCTTGGCAAAACCAGAAACAAGAATTTGGAGGTTTAAAATTAAAAAAAAAAGTGTGAAAGTTTACGTTTTGGCGGCACTGAGTTCTCCAGGAGATCTGATCTCCAAGTTTCAACAAGCAGCAGGCTTGTTCTTTGCTTTATTGTCAGTGAAGTTTGAATAAGTATCAGAAATTGAACGGTCGATTAGTCGCTATGTTCGTTAGGTTTAATCGGTAGGATTAAACTCGTCGCTTGGACAATCCTGAGTCAACCTCGGCTGAGACCCACAGATCAAAATGAGAGATAGAGAGAGATGAACAGTAGACAAGTAGAGAGATAATTAAGAAGCGAATCCCCTTTCGTGCCTTTCAAGACGACACTTTTCGGAACTTAAAATCACCTTTGCTTGAAACAACTCTCCACCGATTTGAGGAATTTCGATGATCGTTTTGATTTTTGCTTGACTAAACCTTCCCCCTGATAATTTTAGCGCCATCTTCTATGACACAATCTCGGAAGCGAATTCAATTTAAGGGGGTGCAAATCCGACCAATTAATAACTTCCCCACTGTCTAGCCTCCCCGATGAATACGAACGTCTGGTTTCTCATGGGAGTGATGTCCCTTCAACTGGCAATGTGTCTAGTCATCACCTTGGCAAATAGCGCTGTCCCTAGGAGTAGTATTAGTAGTATGAGTTGTGAACAAAATGTGACGTTTATGCTTTGACGTAAATTTGTGCTACCCTTCAAGCGCGAGAGAAGAGAGAGGGATGGTAATATTACCTCTCAGAGGAGGTGAGGAGGAAGGCAGGGAGAGAGGAGATTATTACCTGATTTAATCAACTTTTATTATTGGCCTAGGTGCTACACCCCCTGTTTAGTCCCACCCCTTGGCCCTGTCAACCATCCTCGCGGGCGGCCGTAAACCGAGTCCTTTGAAGTGCCTGTCTCACCACTCGGCAATTCGCGCTTCAGCCAACCATACACCTGTGTGTTTGGAACATACCTACGCATCGCGCAAAGTGCGCACGTGAGTCTGTGTGCAGGCACGCAGGTTCAGCAGCAGAAATATATTCTGAGGACTAGTCGATACATTTCGAGGGTTTCGATGATAACAAGTGTCCGTTTGACGGTGATGTCGACTTTTATCTCAAGTCTGGGGCCCGTTTATCAGTTGGAATGATGCGTTTTTTTGTAAGGTATCACATTGAGTTCGTCCAAAGGCGCTTGGTTTTACTGTTAGAATGGCTTTACCAGAATAGAAGTGTTGCAGCTAATAAGTTATTAAGTGAAGTACTGCGTTTTAAAGTTGCAGCTATTGCAAGTTTCCTCAAGCATCAGAGCTTCCAATATTCCAAAAAGTCCTAGTGAATTCTAGGACAAAGTAATAAAGACTGACTCTAGGAGTACGTTACCTGAAGCTCTGAATTTTAAAGGAACATCCGATTTGCAGCCATCTATTCGAACGTCGAAGAACTCGTTCACAGTAAGAAACAATCTGAATATCCAGCACTGATAAATCTGTGGATCTAAGAGATTCAGAGAACATTGCTGCATCAGGAAAAGTAACTTCGTTCTAAACCTTCTTTCTACTAATGCTGTGCTAAAAAAATTCAATACATGGGGTAAATTTCAAATAACTAATTGCACCAATTCAATATCATCATATTTATGAATTACCGTTTTAGTGTCCGTGTAGGTTGCCAGAAATTTATTGAACTATGTCCCACTTTTCGTTGAAAAAGTAAAATCGACCAAAACACTTTCCACGGCGAGTAAATAAGTTTCCAGCTGGTTTTGTAGCTATTATTAATACATTTTAGCTGATACTCAAAGCAAAAAAGTGTAGTTCAACTTAAATAATTAATTACTTCCGAAAGATGGTCACAATTCATTAAGATAGGACAGTGTCAAAAAATGAATTATTAATGCCGCAAGTTGCAATTTTCGACTGAACAATAATTCACCATGCAGTGGCAGTTAATCATGATAGTGTGACACAAGTAGGCGAAGCTCGCTGAAAGTATCGATCGGGAAGTTTGTGAGGGAAGTTTATTGCGTCATCATAAGCCAAAGCATATGAAATCGATAATCGTCAGCGCAATCTCTGTGGTGTTACAAACAGCATTTCAGTAGTTGATTTTTAGGGCAGATTCTTGTCTATTTCAATTCTTTCCAATGGGAACTGCATGTTAATTCAGAACCTAGACACATTATCCATAAAATTACCATTTGATTTGAGTAGCTGCAGATTGCAATTTTACAGAGTCAAATAAAATTGGGAAAATAATTTCATAAAATGTAAACTCACACCCCTCCTCCGGTGTTTATGATGAGCAAACTCAAAGATTTTTATTTGTCCGACATCAATTGCGAGGCCGTTATAAATTTCATTGCCATATGGTGATTCCGTCAGTCCCGATTTTCCCAAGCACTTCGCCCAAGGAAACTTTCTCTCAAAAAACCGCTTGCCATCATGAAAAATGATTGGAATTTGAAACCACTGGCCTAAAGCCATAAATCAAAACTCCTTTTTCACACGGGAGAAGTTCATGTAGCTTTAAAGTAAAAATACCGTTTTTTTCTGCATGAGAATTCTCCACCACCATGTCGACTCTGAAAACGAGGACACTCACGACCCTGTGAAGCTCAAGACTGAATTATCTTTGGTGTACCAATCCTAGACTGAAGGTTAGATAAATCTCTGGGGCTGATGAAAAATTAGCAGTGCTAATCAAGTTTTGTCTCTGATGCAGGTCAAAAGGGGTCATTATTCAAATACCGATGGGCAAATGAATTACGTGTCCATCTTGCTACTGCTGCTGACGTCGCCTGTATGTGAGACGCTGGAAAAAGCTAAAGAGCTACTTAGAATTCTGTGGGAGGCCAACGTTGGCAATTTCTGGTTCAGCAACGTTTTCTCACTCTTTTGCATTTAATGAAATATTATTTTCTCACGGCTCAGCGAATATGGGACCCCGGCTGTGATTAATATCGAGAGCTTCATCATTTGAGTTGAAAAGAACACAAATTTAATCCAATAAAATTGATTATGTTGAGCTCAAAATTCAACAAGTCATCTAGGGAACTGCAACATAATCCGTGCTTGTTGAAAATCAATAAAATCAAGATTTTGGAATCGATTTTATTAGTTGCTGCTGCGAAAATTTCGTAATTTACATCGCATTAAGGAGTAGCACATTAACTTTCGTGATTTCGTATTGGCAGCAAAACTGAGATTAGGGCTGAGGACGCTGGAGAGGTAGTCTGGGTATCGAAGTGCCAGTTAGTAGGTGAGTGCAGTCTGCTTCAAAGATGTGGGCCAAATTTCTCAACAAGCTTTAAATCAAGTTCAATTCACTAGAATTCTAATAGGATTAGTTACCTGAACAAGATCATGATTTACGAGCTTAAGCAATCAGGTCCCAGGTTATGCTTTGGTGGGGCTCATCATTCATACAAAGTCGGCGAATGCATTAACATTCAGGTTGAGATTTGATTCGTCTGATGGCCTTTTTTTTGAGACCTCTTAGAGCGCATTCAAGGCTTGGAATTTTCACCCGCAGTGGCTTTCTATTGGTCTACAGTTGATGAGACAGACGATTAGTACTAAAGGGTCATAAACATATTCCCTCCGTTGCAGTTCCTCCTATTTTTGGATTTATAGCTCCCATTTTACCCATTACAGATGTCACTGACGCTGATTTAGGCGTCTTTTGATAAGTCTCGAGCTTAGCAAGGTCCTGAAACCACTTTCATTTGTCTAAATTACTTTTTGAGAGGAAAATAGCTCCAGAGACACGTTTCACCACTGCACTGGAGACTTCGGCCGATTCATTTAATTTAGCAGTTTATTTACTAATATTAAATCAAATCTATGATATAGTTGCTGCTGTCGGGACATTAATGGCCGTCGTTTATAAAAATATTGCTAAAAAGTGACTTGAATTGGTCCACTCTTTGTCACCTATTGTTAATATGATTTCAGTGCTTACTTTTACAACCATCCAGAAGTGCAAAAATATAATTGCTCTAAGTAAAACAAACTGATAAGTGGAAGTAGATAAGACGGCGTAAATAATACATTAGATTTAAAGTAATGACGGTAAGATTAATAAATCTTGACAAAATCTTGAGGAGATATTGTAAAAAAATATTAATATTTACCTTTATGTTAGTGTTTATTGGGAAGAAAGTTGTATGAACAAACTGTTTCCCTGTCATTCGAAGTTACCGTTCGTTGTTCTAACCAAGCTTGGCTTTGACATCTTACTTGACTGATGTCTCTATGAATACAGCCAATCGGATTCGGACCAAGGTCAAGCCGGCTTCCGAAATCGGCGCTTATATTAGCCGTACTGTCATCTTGGATAAATACAAGTGGTAGTGTAGTAAATTCGACACCCTCGACACGAATTTAACTTCTCGGCTTCTTTGAGTCAACAAATAATTGATAAAGACGGGAGAGGTAGGGATAGGAATATGATGGAAGAAAGCAAAATGTTACATCATTGACATCATGATTGGCTTCTGTTCATCTGCCTTCCTTGTCTATAATGAAATTGCCCGTTTGTCAAATTGACAAGTGGTAAAGGATGGGGTTGGGGGTTTTTCATTGTCAGAGGAGGAAATCGAGCCACGAGGGGAAAGTTAACGTGTCAACTCATGGTAAATGAGAGACAGAATGACAAGCCGGAAGGTAATGTGCCAGCAGGCTTGTCATGACTGTGTTATTTGACATACGAGATGCCTTAATGGGGAGAATGATAGGAAACACGCAATAAAACAACTGCGAAGCTTATACTCTATCACGGTGGTTTATCGCGTGATCATTTGTAAACAAATGTATATTTGTTTATCGATCGGTTTGTCACTATTTTCACGTTTATTGGCTTGCAGTCGCAATCGAATTTTATTTATTCACAGCCATTATTTTTGGAGAAGGAATAAACATACTGAAACTAATAGCAGCGTTGATCTTGAGCGCCACATCGGATAATGCAGTAGGTTGGAAAGGGAATCAAGCCTGTAACGTAATGAGCAGGAGTAAGTTCTTGCTGTCTACTTGAGCTCGCCAATGGACCTTGTTAACTGGCAGTCACTATCCATTCTTCTGGTTGAGGGAGTAGATGACGATTTCGAGGATGCGCTTCAAGCCATCCTCCAAGTGATTTCTCTAGTCGTTGTTTCCTATACGTCAGTTCACTTCCTCCACAGCTATTACGTGCTTTAACATATCATCACTCTTTCACATTGGCATTTTGGGTTTGAATTCTGATTTAAAAGTGAGTGATAAGTTTCCTTTCTAAGTGGACATACAGTCCTCCTTATAAACGAAATTAATTTTTAAACACCAAAGCTTTCTAAAAACACTTTAATTGATAAAAGAATATACTTTGAGGACAGTTTCATGGTGGTCGTCTCATTGGGCCAATGGCTAGATAGCTCTAAGCTACTTGAAGTGTGTCAAATGAGTTCTGAGGATGTCTCTTCCTTCTTCCATTTTCGTTTCGAGCAAAGTGACTCATGGAAACACATGGCTTGGCCATCTCTTTCACTACACGCTGCTAACCGATGGAAATATGGACATTCTGTATTCGAAGCAAATTAAACAATTAGCATAAGATTGAAAGGTGAATTGTAACTCTCTCAAGTACAAGGGTGAACCATGTCGATCTCGTTCAGTACCTTCTTGATAATAATTCTTCTGTTACATAGAAGTTGAAGCAGACAAAATAGTAATTAAGTTGGTGGTCTGGATGATTAGTTTATTTTTTTTTTTAAACGTCATTTAATAGTTAGTTTGATTCACTTTCACACCAGGGCTTTTACAAATTAGCTGCTTTAAGGATAAAACCATTCAAACTTATTAAATGCTACTTCAAATGAATGTGTTTATGCAGCAGCTTTATTTTGTAGACAAATTGACATTTCTACTCTTCTCTTGAAGAAAACTTAAGAATATCTTAAAACGGAGCTTTATTTTCTAACTACTACAAGCCTAATGAACCCGGCAATATTACAGGGGTTTAAAGTAAAGCGTTTAGATCTTAGCATCTTTCCGCGCATTCATGCAAAACTTACTTGCACGCTCTAGCGACCGACCTAGCCCTGAAATTGTCATGAAATTTGACTTAACTGTCAGTGTTGTCAATGTCAAATTTCAGGGGAATGGAGGAGATTTATGTCACCTAAAATTGGCAGTATTTTATGTCTACGATGTGCGATTCGCTATGAGGATGGTGAAATTCATTAAGATAGTGGGTACCCACCCAATACACACTTAAATCACTTATTATTTTCTGAAAACTATTTTGCCTAATAGTAGTTACATTAGAAGCCCATCTTTATCAGAAATTCTCTAATACAACTGTTTGGTTAAGAGAAGAATTAAAATAAAAAGAGGTCCAAGAGGGGGTCAGTTACGAGAACACAGAGTCCTATTACATTTATATTTTTCCTGTAACTCGTTCCAGTTGGCGTTCGTCTAAGCGACCATCCAGCTACTCTTACATAGTTTTATATTCGCCACGTTCTAATCCAATTTCCTCTTCGGCTTCTACCGACAGTAGATCTCTGCCCACTTCTACAAGCCAATGCCTGTTTAACATAGAACCGTTAATTTTTATTTCTGTCCTGGAGATAAAAGAGATCTTGAGGAGGCTGGTCCGGCTTACTGAACCACCGCATGGATCAGAAAGCGAGGAATGGCTGTTCAGTTTCAATCCTGCCAATATCTCTGCCGAGCAGCCAGCGCTCGTTCAATTAGGAGACAGGAGCTCCTTGTGGCTAGTTAAATCTTGCCTTCATTTCTCTAATGCGTTCATATTTGATATTTTTCAAGGACAGAATTAGTGACTTATTTCAACACATCATAAAACAAGATGGCACCACAGAGAAATTGAGAATTTTGTTCTTCCTTATTTTCAGTTTATTTCAAACTCCATTCGTTCTCTTATGGTACTCGTCTCTGTAGGCATCATTGAGCCAACAATAAATATTCTGGCCGAATCTCAAAGTAATCCTCTTAGATTTAGAAGCAACTTTTCATATAATAAGAAAAAGTTTCATCACTCACCATTCCTTCCTCTAAATTTTGCTTTGCTAGTTTTCTTCAACCCCTGATACATCGAACGGGGCTTGACATTTTATGTTTAGACGCTGGAAATTCAACTACCCCAGAATTCTCCAGCAGGTTGTGAACTCCTTCACCATTTAACCATTTTCGGCATCATTTTGCAAGCGTTAAATCCAACATTTGGCATGTCCTAGTCAGTATTATTTGGGTCATTCTGTCTTGATTCGCTTTGAAAATTCAACTACGGAGTCGTCATTTCAGAGGAATATTCGATACCAGTAAAGGTTTCTCTGCCTCCTCTTTGTATTCAAGAGCTCGCATAGATTGACCTAGGTTTTAAGATGAGTTTGTAAATTTCGGACTCTAAAGGAGAGAAGGCACACAACCAAATCGAAAAGGAGGAGTCAAACGAACAACAACAGTCTAGGCCAGTACTCGCTCATTCTGCGCTTTTTCCCTTTTCAAGTATGAGGTCTTCAGAGAGGTTCTTGACTCTCTCCGCAATAAATTTAACCTTGAGGACTATTTTTTAAGCAAAGATTAACTTAAAAGAATGTATTAGAGGAAAGCCTCCATGAAAAATACTATCTTGGTGCCTATAACATCATCGTATTATTAGGAATGATTCCCAAGAGTGTCAAGCAGTCTTTTGATCCGGCAATTGGAAAGGCTACCTAGTTTAGTTCAATCGAAAATCGAATTTGCGACACATAATGAACCAAAAGGTCATTGGATTCCACCAATAACTCGTCAAGCCCTTTGTCCCCCTATAAAATTGAGCTTGAAGCTTCTCCTCATAATATTTATCTGACTTGATGTAGAAAATGATGAATGAGCTTATTCTTTAGTAATCAACACGATGAATTTGCCTAATGCTTCAACCACAGTTTGCCCTCATCTTGGTCCAACCTCTAGTCTCTCTATTAACTGAATAGATGCGACAAGTCATAGATAAAGGCATCACGCTCTTCACTTGTCAAGACAGGACTACCATTTCGGTAGCATTGAAATAGTTGGTAGGTATGACAGCTCAAGATGTCTTCCATGCGAATGTGTTTACCGACTTTTTATCGAGCTTCAGGACTGTCTAATCTGTTTATTAGGTCCGATTTGTCGTTTTAAGACATATTGGTTCATTCTAACTCACTTCACACATTAATTAGACAGCCAATTGGAGCCTTTTTAAGGTGAGATCCAATCGACAAAGCACGGCGACGCCATGTAGAGGGTGACAGATTTTGTCAAATAGGTGTCTCTACTTGGCGTCAGAGTTTTGGGTTCTAGCTAATTCGTCGATTATGTTTTTGGTATTTAGCGATTTTTTAAGGAGCTTATTCAGCTTGATACAAAGGACCATTATAAACTGAGTTGAGGCGATACGACAGTTGTGTCAAATTTTTTAAAGGCACTGCCTTGGTTCACTTTGTCATTTCAGCGCGATATTATGAATTCAGACTGGTGAAAAGCGAATTGGTGGCCATCTGATGAATCCAAAGTCGAAATGATGCGCAAATTTCGATTCTTTAGACGGTACTATTCAATTTAGCGAGCTTTAAGCATCCGAAACCCAAGGGATCAACACTTGCTTTTAAATGACTATGCTGGAGAGTACCTGCGAACTCGTTCTTCTGGGCACGTGGTCATTTTAAGTGTCGAAGTGCGGATACCTTCCCTCCGGATTACCTTCAAATCCAACGCAGATATGCCGGCCAGGAGAGAAATTCAGACGCTCGAGGAGCTGGGCGTCAAGAACATCCGTCTGAACCAACGAAACACCACACGCCCACCGATCTAATTCCTTCTCGAAGGCTCTTCATTTCGTATATTGATACAGCGGTAATGAAAGTTCGATGAAGAATGCTCAGATGTAGGTCCAATTACAATCAGAAGGAATAACAAAAACGGATCAAACTTTGTTTTCTTCCGAAACAGATATTCCACGTTTCGAGAATACAATGATTCATTCTGCAAAACTGAAAGGATATCATCTACATCTCCCTTGAAGGATAAGAATCTCAAAAAGGTCCTCCCCTATTTGAGTGTGGAGTAGCTTAGCATATAAATGTCCTTTCATCTAATATGTACCTTTCTGCATCTTACGTAACCACTGAAGAGGTTAAATAAAGTAGATTTCCTCTGAGTGCTCGTTTCCGTCTCTTGTCGAAAACCCGATTTTTGCGGTATTCACATGTATAGCTAGGTTCTAATTAAACAGACATTCGATGTGACTTATGAACACATCACTAACACTGTATTTCTAAATATCTTCGTTGGTCGGTTGGAAGCCGCTCGGACATGTTCAAACTAGGCCGTTTGTTCATCCGAATAAGAGCGTCATGCAGATATTTCCATTTTTATAATGGTTGCTGGGCTTGCGAGGTGCTATAATTGTTGGAGAGCATGCCAGAAGAAGAGATGTCAAATAGGCGAATCATTCAGGTAAACATCAGGGGAACAATTGCGACCTAGACTAGTTATTTCTAATACACACCCCTGTCCAGAGCTCTTGTTTATTTTATACCAATTGATCTGATTTATCACCTGACCTGATCTGACCTGATTTTACTTCAGTCCAACCAAAGCTACGGCAAAAATTGCAAAAGTACCTCAAAAATGCCAAGACTGATCAACAACAGTGAGTTGTGGCTGTCCAGCTGCATCTAAACTTGTCAATCCTTTAACACAATATTTAAAGGTTCATAATCTGAGGGTCCAGGAGTAAATGCGTTTCGAACCCGTGCCATCTGATGAGTCAAATACTGGCGCAAAGGCGTCGTTTCTGTTGAGGGAGACTGGGTTCGATTAAGTTTTTCTCTTCGTGAATGAAGATCCCCTTTACAACTGTTTGATCTCATTTGCTCATTAAACCGAACAAAATTTAAACGACTCTCAAAAATGTCCATTGCCATTGCTCTGCACATGCGGATTATCACTTAATTAACTCTACAACGCAAATGAGCAGGCTTATACAAGTTTGGTTCCAGTTGCAGTGTCCACATCGCGGCGCATCTATTTGATATAGTAGTGAGGTTGTCTGTTACGTCTTTTAAATAGCTGTGTTTGAAGGGTGTTTGCTAACCCCTGATTGACAATATTCTCTCGCTGTGTCGATCTCGACTCGCGTAAGGAAATGGGCTATATAAGGCCCTGTGGTCTGTCGTCAAGCCTACGCCAATAGGTGTTCTGAACAAACGATGTTGTCCACCAAGTTTGTCAGTTTGACGGGCAATAGTTTTTTACTTTAGGTTATACCCCGCGGTAGGATGATATTAAGTCAAGTATTTATAAGCAAATTTTAGAAAAGAGCGTGGACCCTTTTGGTTTGAAATCCAGATTCATGGTCCTTATTGAAGGCGATATCAACTGTGAAAGTGGAAATTTAAACTTAGACATAATGCAAAAATGTCAACCTTCCACTTTACTAGTGGCCTTTCTTGTAGTCTGGGTTTGCAACATACCAGATCACGATCTAGCGGAAATTTGTAAAATATGTAGAAACGAAATTTTACCAAAATAAAGGATCTTGACGAACGGTCGGGTTTTCAATCAACGCCCAGAAAATAATGCTTTAGTCGGACCCATCTATGGGACTTGACCCGTCCCATAATCATTCACGATTCCACATCACGGAAACTCATTCCTGTAGAATGACATCAGCCTATTCGAGAGATGATGATTACGAGGACAATGCTGATCAAATGCTTCAGTTACTTTGGTACTTCACAAGAAAAGTCAGCCATAGTTTGCTGCTGAGCTGAAGGTGCTGTGGTCAGAACTGCCACAAATTCCAGCAATCTTTGCTCTGGTCAGCATTGTTGCGGTTAAAGGACACTGGATCTATCAGCATAGACACCAGGTGAAAGTGAGTTGGCTGTTGAGAGTCTACTTGAGACAACGTTCGGAATGAGTATTTGAGGAGAGGGAAACCCGTGTACTGATGAACAGTTCTTTCTCTGAAGTCCTTTCCTCAATGCAGACAATATTCCTTGACTATTTTCTTATTTGATTAACAGAATTCCACACTTTACTTTGGTCGGTAAAGGAGAGTAAATAACCAGCTCGTGATAGATTTTCTATTAGAAAAACAACAGATACTACTTAAAAGGCGTTTCCAGTGCTAGAATGGCACAGTGGGATACCGGATGTGCTTGTTAGCGCCATGTTTCATTTATCATACCAACCAAGGTGCAGATTATGAGTAAAAAAACGCCCCTAACCTTTCTAGAAAAAAGTAGCACTGACAGGCGAGACGCTCCTTGTACCCCGTTTGACATGTAATATGCCTGTCAATTATTTGGCATTTTCAGTAAAATTCCAATGATGAAAATATCCATATACTGTGGAAGTAGAAGCACTTGGCAGATTCATGAAGCTCATAAATCTTCAGGAATTGACGTTATTTCGAATAGGACTTACCGTTTAGAGCCATAACTTGCTTCATATGCACTTTTGTTGACAGAATGTCATATTCCATTTCTTGGCGGTGTTATAGCTGCGATTTAATCGCTTAGGCACGGAAAATTTTTCATCTAGTGACTTCTTTCTCTTCTGTTTTGGAAATAATGCGAATTTGATTTCACGTACGTGATTATAATGAACAACTGAACACGTACAATCCGATTAATTTCATTACTAAATTTTAAGAAGATATTCAATGCTAAGGTACTAAGCTTTTTGGATGGAGTCCCCTCCCCAGTCTCGCATATTTCCCCCAACATTTTGAGCCTGGGCTCACTACCCTGGTTGTGATCAAGATGTTGCTGATGCTGCTGATACAAGTAAGACATCCTCAAGATGGATATGAAGTCCTGGTGATGATCTAGCGGTCTTAATGGAATCAATTCTTTTAAGCACTTCCGACAGTTCAAGTATTCGATGGGAATCGAATGTCTCGGATGGTTCCCCTGAACTGACTCATCTCACTTCAGTAGATGGTCGATAACGATGATGGACAGATTTAAGGAATCACTCGGAAAAGCTGATGCGTCCAAACTTATGATGGACAATCATTATAAAAAGTATTAGAAGAATCCTAAAGTTGAGTTGAATGTCTGAATCTTACCTATCAACCTAATCTTTTAAGTTTAAATAACTAATTCGGGATAGGAATGAAATACCTACCAGTCGATAGTTACCGTGACCAATCTCCCGTTTAAATTCTATTCCAATTCCATCACAATTCGTCAATTTTTTCCAATCTTGATGAAGACGAGGAGTTAATTGTTAAATGCTAGTTGCTATTTCTAAAAGGTATCATATTTTCTCAACATTTCTTAAAAATAGCATTGTAAGGCCCCAGCCTGAAGAGTATAAAGTAACAGTATAATCCGATGAAGCGGTCAATACTCATGTCGTGTGAAGGAACCAGACAAAAACTATTTCGCGAACGGTTTGACGGACAAAGTCAGAGCTCCA
This sequence comes from Moniezia expansa, assembly GCA_019097775.1. Lineage (NCBI taxonomy): Eukaryota > Metazoa > Platyhelminthes > Cestoda > Cyclophyllidea > Anoplocephalidae > Moniezia > Moniezia expansa. Next base: position 5,770,470 of record JADFDV010000064.1, read on the forward strand.
GCTGAAGATGCTTTGTCTTCAAGCGATGATTGGCATCACAGTTTACTTAAATACATGTACAACATTGTAAGATGGTCTAAAGACATAAATGCCATTCATAAACGACACTCTAGTCCTGCATTAGTAAGAGAGAAACAGCAAGATAAGTCATGGAGACTAGTCTGGAAATTGCAGACAGTTAAAAGGGAATAAAGCATAACGTAAGCTCAGCTAGGGTTGCCTACAATCCTTTATCTTCCATTTTTCCACTGAGATTAATGATTCTGTTGATTAACAAGCAGATTTCATCCTTAATGCTGGGTTAATGCAAGACATACTTGTAAATTTTCCTAGTGTCCATTCACTTCCTCGGCATAGTTTAAATTTCCACGACTTACATCTCTTCTGTGGGAAGTTTTGCGTTGGAAGCATGAATCGAACTCAAAATCTTCTAGCCAGATTTAATATTGTAGCCACGGACTAGTACTTCCGTCGCCTCATATTTTTTATTCCTAACTACATAAATGCACCGAATCTACATGGTGCTAAGTTAAACGCATGTTCTGGCAGGAACCTATGAGAAAGTAACATGAGAACAAATTCACCACTAATGAATGTAATTTTCAGTTCCTCGAGGCTTTATGGACAATACCGATCTCTTAAGAGGCTTTTAACATTTGTTACCTCCAAGTATTAGATGGATTTTCAAGCAATTCGTTCGTGGAAAGCTAAATCTGACATTTTGATTACAAAATCATTCCCAGGTACACTTGTTGATGTTACCCATTTACCCCTCGAAGTCAAGAACCGAGGTTCAGCCTCAGGTAATAACGCTTACTCAACTGATCTCAGCCATTTAAACTTGTGAGCCTACCAGGCTGAACGGATCTGATTCCTTGTGACCAGGACTTTATTCCCAAGTTTTCAAAGTACCCTGTGGTCTATAGATACGAAACTATTTGAACAGATTACGGCACACATTTGCACTGTCAGTGTCCCCTTTTCTGCAGAACCAAAAAAAAAATTTTTACTTTCAATGACATCTATGTCTCAGTATTAGTGGAGGTGCATTTCTACTAACTAGCTTAGCATTTATCATCTGGCGATTGTCAATACTACTTTAAAGGCTATTTAAGTAGTTGTCGTCGTAAAACAAGATGTAGCACTTAATTACTTTTCAGATCCTCGAGGGCCTACCTAGGAAGATATTTGTGAAGCAGGTGTTTTCAGTGAGTCTTACTAAAGGGAAATTATTTAAGCCATTTCAACTCCGTCTATGGATCGAGGAGATATTTTCACCACGTCTTGGCAACTTTTGGGTTAGTTAGATTTTCCATTTCAAGACTACGAAATTAAATGTGTCCCATCCTTTTAAACTCTAAAGCGTCACAAACCATTAATCTTTTTAAATAAGCTTCCAAGAACGGCAGTTAAAGCTGGCAGTTGTTGGTTAAATTATACTATAAAATTAATTGTTTGTTTAGTCGTAGGCTTTACCCACTAGTAGGGTTCCCTTGCGATTTCGACTAAATTTTCAGTGCCAAAAAACTATAGATAAGAGATTATTGTGAAGTAGATCAAAAAATACGCCGCAATTCACCATTCCCCCATTTTTTCATGAAGTGATGAAATCATCACTCATTTTCAATTAATTTTACACATGTCGGGCAATCTAAGTTCATAGTTGGTTTGGATAAAGCCGACAATTTTAATTCAGGTTGGGGATTTGGTGAGGATTTTTCCAGCTAACTGCTCCACTGCCCATGTGTGTGAAATCGGATTTCAAGCAGTTGAAGTGAGAATAAAAAACCGTTTTATTTACTGATATTAAACATTCACTTTTCCAGTTGATGGAATAGCTATACCTTCTAAAGTGTCCAGTTGAGCTCTTCAGTACTTTTGACACTGGAAGATTGGAGTGTTCAGCCTTTGGTTTTACACCTAGTGAAGGTCATCTACATCACCCTGAACTCAACGTTTGGCGTGAGAGTAAACGAGCCCACAAGCTCTCAAATTTAAGACCGTTCTTCTTAAAATAGAGCTTCATTTAATGAAGAAACAGTAACCAGAGAGATTACAGCCATGAAAATCCAAAAAATTTAATTATTTCGACTTCACAAGATTGAAATTAGTCAATTTAAAAAGAAAACCTTTACATTTCCTCAAATATAGAGCCATCCAAATTTAAGTAGAAACATAGTCCATGGAGCACGTTGGGCAATTTCAACTTCCATGAAGGGTAAAAGAATGTTTCTTTTAAATGATAGGAATGCTTAACTATCGCTGGCACCAACCTTCCCACTAAGAAGTGGCCGTTAAACTCGTTTTGTTCTAGACCACTTTCAACGCGAAGTTCCATTGCATTCCAACTTCCAAAAATACACTGGGCTCCAGAGAGTTCCTAACTTAACCATTAGGAAGAGCAGGTCTTTCTATTCTTCTATAGTGCTCACTTTGCCCCTGTTATGCCCACTACGTGGTGATGAAGGGTACACATGAACTAAATCGGAGTGGTAAGATGGTATTCCAAAACTGTCTATTGATTCTTAATCAAATCAAATCAAATTTAACCGCAAATCAGCATCCTGAGGGCTATCATTAAAACTCAACGAATCTCGATGCCAAGGGTGTTCTTCTAACCTCGAGTAAGTGGATCATTTGAGACCTTATGCTCAATATTGTCATCTAGAAGGTGTAGCAAGGTGGGTACGTTTGGGGCGTCACCGATGACGCCGTGCTCACTCAATCCGTAAATTAATTACTGCGCTTGAATACTCTAGTGAATTTCAAACATTGCGTTGCCTACTTTGTCACACGTGTCAGATCACGTTTGACACAAATGACTGGGACCTGACTGCCATGTCTGGGAGTTCTTTTAAAGACGTCTAAGGGCCAGTCTGTGTTGTGGCCCTGGTTACAGCTAGCACCTACTGGACACTACATAGCCATGATTGAATAGAAAAGGGCTTAGCTACTGGCGCCGTGACAGTTGTTAAAATGAAGTACATCTAGCACACAATTTATGGAATCTCGAAAGTCAAAATGGAGCCTTTATTAGCTCACACTCTGTCCTTCCTTATAAATTATTAACCTTAAAAATTTTTGGTCTCACATTGCCCTGAGATGGTCTAGTATCCCAATATAATATCTGGGCTTTATGATATTGGCAATTAATAGGTAGCTAAGCTTACGCGCTGGTGGCTTTATCGCGACATTCGCAAAAGTTTCCACATTGCGTGATTGCTTAACTATACTTCCGAGAGTTGTTATGGCAGTAGTACTTATGGCTTCGCCAAAGCTAAACCTGTTTGAGATGCCTAATCGCCAATCTCGAAAGGAACTTGCTGACAGTAGTAATTCTATTTCACTTGTCTCTTCCTTCTTATTATATAGAACGTATGCTCCTCTTTTTCGCCTTCCAGCACTCTTACTGACCACGGTGTCGACGAAGTTCGTGAACTCTGTCATCCCCTTTCCTTATTACTTATGCTCTTGGTATTTTTGAATTTGGAAAAGAGCGGTCCGTGTAATTTGGACATATTTATCCGAGGCTTCAACCACGCAACTATGTTTCCTGCAACTCGATTTCGAAAATACTTTCCTGACCTTTGTTACTGTTTGGCCAATCACATCCCTAGAAGAGCAGCCCCTTTCCAACGTACATCGATTGCCAATATTATTGCCAAGGTGGCAACGAACCTATTAGGTTGCCTAGGGACCCCGAACCAGCACTATCTGGTAATATCCGTTGATTTATGTGGAGCCAGTTGGACCGGAAGGCTTGTTTCAGTATGCTTTTTACTAGATTTCGCAAAATCCGTGATACTGACGAATTGACTACAATTTTTTCCACTAAACAAAGGAACATAAACCCTAAAAACATAAATTGATTAAGATCCTGGAGGCAACCTAAGGGTTTGAAACAACCTTCCATGCGCTATTAGAAGAGGCTTATTTCAACAATTCTTCCTTCAGTTGAAAATCTTGGGTCAGAAGAAGGTTTCCGAAGGAGACCATAGTAGTGGTTGTTTGTAGATTGAAGGCAGACACGAATAAGTCTAATGCCAGCAGGAATGTATCTGTGCGGAAACGGTGATCGGCTTTCCTAATTTTGTTTCCGTTTGATCCGCTAGGTCTGCATTGCTTGGTTCAATATAATGTTACGGTCTTCAAATAATGAATAAAGAGTCGATGGTCTAAAGTGAAGCATTTTGAATGAATGAATCAGGTTTCGGAACTGCAGTGTCAATTGAGTTGCGCTGTAAGATAATCTGTCAAATTTATGCACACACTTCTGTCTGATCGGCGGTATCATCACCGCGGTTATCCTTGCTTGCCCAACTGACGGAGGCCTTACCATCACGGGTTGACGATTCATGGTTGAAATGTACACATCATGGTAGCCACCTCCGTTATAGTAGAATTTCCACACGTTATTCAAAAAGCATTTAAATTTGTGTCCTGATTTTCGTTTCAATTAAATTCAACTCTCAATATGAATAATGTATTGAAATGTATATTGAATTCATCATCTAATGTTTTGCTGTCATGAAAAAGAACACCTTAAAGTTATTAATACTGCGTAGAAATTCAATCTCAAGTGTTTTGAACCACATTCCAGAACTGCCGGGTGATTTCTCCCGCTCCGATAATTCAAAAGTTTTATAGAGAATTTACAGCGATTGGTTGGATTAAATGACTTGAAGGCCACTCTATTTTGTGCTAAAACAAAGAGAAAATGCCTTGCGGGTTGGAAGAGGTCAGCCATAATACCACTGGCGGAATTTCTTTTAGACTCATGTCAAAATCGTTCACTAATATAGTCCAATCCCTTTTCAGAAAAGCAAAGCACACGCTTAAACTATGAGAAAGACTAATCCCGGCCATCTGTCTTGGGACTTCGACCGGTTAAGAGAGAAAAAAAATAGCACAAACGAATAAATAGGGAATTCTGGGAAGACTATCTGTATCTAGTGCTTCGATGAGGACTGCGATGAGCATCATTTAATAATTTTTTGGCCTGAACTGTAATGCTCAGATGCCACATATTACAATAGGAAAGCACAATCAAAAGTCTTGATTCGAGTGAACTTCTTTGGTGGTTGAAGTTTTTAATCTCAACTGAAAGTAAGAGCTATTAGGCCTCATAAGTGGTAAAGTTGGACAAAATTTGCAAATTAAGCCTTCTTATCAGAGTTGAATTTTGCTTCAATATTTCACTTGATCGAAGCTACTCTAAGATCTTCCGCCCTCTAACGTATTGCAAAAAAATGCACCTATTCTAACGAATGTGAAGGAATGCAGCCTCTGAGCGTTTTGACAACAAAAGTTTCATGTAAGATGTGTGACTTTCGAAGTTAGTTGAAGAGAATGTAAACAATCGTGTCAGCTGAAGTAGTGTATACATTCAGCAGAAAAATAACCCTTAAGTGGTGAAGGGATATGTCTTCAGGTCGTAAACCTAGAGAATCTCCAGCCTCTACAATTTTTCAAACCAAAATAGGGGCCTGATCCAAGATCTGAATGCTCAGGGCCAGCCAAAAATACATCCATCCATTTGGGCAGCTAAAAGGATGAAAAATAATTCCAGTTGGAAGGGAGACTGAGAATATCTAGGATGTCTCTAGATAGAATCTTTATAAGGTTCTTGTTTGAATATTAAGGGAGACTAATGGAGAAACTGTTTCATAACGACACTGAGGTTCACTTAAAAAGAAGACCGTTTAGTGAACAAAGGCAAGATAAACGCAATAGCAAATTGAATCAAATAATCTTTGACTTATGAAAAATACATTTTAAATTGGCACAGAAATGAAGAAAGAAAATAAAATGAGCTATTAAAACTTTCAAATGCTTATAGCTCTCGAAATTCCCCCAAGTCGAGACGCTTTTCGGATAAGGAACATCCTGTCCCCCGTTAAGCTCTGTATTTGAATCGGCACGAAAAAGTCTATTTTAAATTAGCCAATTAAAAACGAAAAAGCCGAATGACCTTTGAAGTTGAAAATCCTGACACCGTCTTCAAAAAAAAACGGCTAATTTTTTTCCCATTCGCTCCCAAAAATAATCACCTTCTGAATGAACGTAATTTTTACGGATGCGAATTTATTTTTATGGTTAAGGGGTGTGGCAAATTTCCCCTGTGAAGTGTTCCATCAAAAATCTCTGAAATTGGTTTGATGGGGCTGAATTGCTCAAAAATTTTATGAGTATGGAGCAGAAATTAAAATCTCGAATCTAGCCCCTATCTATGGCACCGAGGGGAAGTTTTTTAATCACTTTCGAGGATCGTTAATCACAGAAGGGTCTGGGTTTGGTAAAAAAAGCATATTAATAGATATCTCTTTCTTCATTAGATGTGGTTGATTTCATTGTCTTGTGCGGGTGAAATAGGACCTAGTTCGAGACCGCGTAGAGTCTCGCGGATTGAGAGAAAGTTATCCAGCCATATTATCTAAACATTCCTATCTAGCAGCAAAGCTAGCCTGCAATTTCTTACATATATGTTTTTGGCGAGAATCAGCCCCTTTATATCTGTTTGTTGTGACACATTCGCGGGTTATGTCAGAGGGTGGGGTTGTCTAGTGGCCTTAGTGTCGGTTCCCTTTGATTACTGTGAGAGAACTTAGGCTGGGTAGATCGAGCTAGATGGAGACATAAATAAGACTGTGATAAATGGGCGTGAGAGGGAATTTATGGCGGTTTATTTGATGCGGCGTGTCCGGTCTTGCCGACCAAATAACAGGCTCTTCCCTACTCGCTCTCTTTTAAGACCACTGGCTGAATTTCAATGCGTCTGCTCGAAGGTCTGGGAGGATTCTGTGCCTCCCTCTTACAACTCGCATCACTTAATGGATTTCTCTCTGCGGAATCTGTGTACTTTCTTGACCACAGACAGAGTACACAGGACAGTCATCCGAAATGAAAGGGAACTTTCCGTATCCGGTCTCTTGATTCGATTGACTGGTGTGTCGTTTACTTGTGGTTCTAAGGGCATACATTTATAGAGAGTCTGATAGCAATAATTAGAGTCGTTAGTTGCCCAGGTTAAGCATCGTTTTTGCACTGCACTTCTAATCCATTCTTCTTCATGAGTCACGCCCATCGTTTGTTAAACTAAAACCGCTAACCGAAAATCGATTTCCGTTATGTGATACTGAGATTTGTTCAGTTCATTTGTGAGGAAAAAATCAATATTTGCAGCTTTGAGTTGAGGCACAACTCAATTCAAAGTAAACTGCGTGAATCGGCGGTGGCAGATGTTTGCTGAAAATTTTGCAAGCTAATTATCGTTACTTTTGCAACGGAGCTAATTTTCTAGATGGCGAATTTGTGTCAGCAGTTTAAGAGCAATCTAATCTGCATTTCGCCTCTATAACAAAGAGAAAACCACAAAGAGAGAGAGAGAGAGAGAGTTACTCATGGGTCGTTTTTATTTCGTTATTATACATGCATGTAAGCCAAGAGTTATCTGCAATTATTTGCATAAAGCCGTCTTTATGTGCGACATATGTATCACTAGCCTGAATTATATTGTGATTTTATTGACTGCCGGAGCCTGGTATATCTGCCAATAATGTGAAATATGCCGGCAAACACATAACAATGGCATTTGACTGAACTGGCCTTTTTGTGCATTTAACAGCAGCATTCAGTAAGCTTTTCTTATTTTAATTTAATGATATGCAGGTTGGAAAAGGACCTAGTGAGCGGACTTTGCCTGGGTGGCCCACTCAGCCAAAATCGGGACAAATCGGTAAATAAACAAAGAATGAAATGTTTTAGGTGACTCTTTAGGACCTCTTGTTTTTAATAGGTATAAAATCTGCCATCTTGGTGATACAAATCAGACGACGCTCTTCAACGACAAATCGATCAGATAGAAATGTTATTTGTGAATTTCATACACATGAACAACGTGGAAACGTGCTTAGGTTCTCTGGATAAAAAATACACCTGAAACATCTGAAACAGTTGAATAAGTGTTATAGGAGGCATGAATCTGAGGATTCTTTCTACAATCCCCAATAATAATCATACAACAACTAAGTGCATTCAGGTAGTTCTGTAACCATTCCCTCAATCAAGCCACAAAATGGCCCGAGAAAAGGCATAAGAAGGCCACGTTCGACATTCATCTCCCCATGGTATCTAATTAGTGTCTAAAGGGGATTTGCAATTAGTGGAGATTGTCGTTAATCCATCGCACTAAGTGGTTATTTCGGTTTCAGCTCCTGAGGTCACGCAATGGGGCGGGATAATGGAGCGTTTTAATTATTTTTCTACAACCCTTTTGGAACAAAAGGTTTTCCTCCACTGTAAACTAGTGGTAGCTCGTAATTAATCCTACTTTTTACTTGTCCAATTTGCAAAAAAAAAGTATTTGGAAAGTGGAGTCATCCAACGGGGGAAGGCTAATGGATTTGAAAGAAAAAAAATGCCAACAAACGCCGTCGATTGTCGATGGGGCGTGAGTAATTAACTACCTCGAGTCTAGACAAACGCCTCCTCCAAGGTGCCTCGTTTGGATATTAATAAATTCATTAATTTTGAGTGGATTATCGAATTTTAATTTAGTTCTAATTATTTTTCTTCGATTTAGATATTCTAGGCTGCTGGAATTTAAAAAAGTCAGGAGTCAAAGTGGTTAGTAAAAACCGAATAAAATGCCACTTCTGACAATATTTCATTCCAGTGGTTGACTTTACTTTCAGTTCAGACATTTTATTTAAGTAGCATTTTTAAGTAGCAGGCTGAGGATTTGGAATTTAGAGAACAAAACTTTGCTCCTACTTTAATCCTTAATTCTAATAAATGAAAAAAAAATAAATCATTTAGAATCAATATCCTATTTGAAATCTTTCTTAGTTGAATCAAGAAACGAGACCATTTAATCCCGTCACAAAGCTCTCTTTTGAACCTATTTCTTTACACAAAATGTCAGAAAAGAAATGGAATAAAAGTTACAGCAAAGGCACTCCGACTATAAAGCAGTGAATAAGATACGTTGCGTCTGAGATCATTTGCAAGAAAGCCAGTGAGGCTTGGGGCTTGACAACCCACTATTCCCAATCGGATTGCTGGATCCCTCAGGTCCAAGCTGACGCAAAAACTCCTTGAGCCATGAGAAATGTCTTCCTCGTTTTCGAAATTCGATCGGTATCAACTAAGCCTTAAGTGATTTGTCAAATGCAGAACCCAAAGACTGAGAAGAAGAAGAAGAAGAAGAAGAAGAAGAAGAAGAAGAGGAATGAACTAAAACACAAGGTGTGATCATCGCGTTAATGGCCATCCAAGAGATGGACTCCTTCTGAAAATCAAACGCAGTCGAATATATGCATTATTTTTGAGGTAAAAGATGATTTGGAAAGACAACTGAATGGTAAGATTTTCATACAATTCATAGGAGGTTAACCAATATTAAATGCTCTCTTGAATAACGCTTGTATCTAATAGTTTAAGCATAGAAAAGGTTGGGCTATAAGTTTTGGGTTTTAATTCCTAAATTATTGAGTTACATAAATGATTGCATGGTAAAGGATCATAAAATATACAAAACATCTATAACCACGACCCAATAGCTAAATTTGATGGTTGAACAGAGTCAAAGATTGCGAATGCCTTGCTCATTCAATCAACAACACGATCTCAAATTTTGAAACTTTACTAAGTTTTTTGGTACGATGAAAGCGATTGATAATGCTGAGATGTTTTGAAACTACTAATTGCTTCATTTCGAGCATATAACTGTCAATGGGGATGGCACTTGATTGACTTTGATGAGAAAAACAAAGGAATGCAATTGATTCTTTCCAATGAAATCTTAAGAGCAATTTATGTGACCAATGGGGAGAGGCGGAGGAATTTGGGTGCGTTAGCCCAGAGCAGCCAAACCTAAAAGATCAGTTCACTATAAATGTGTTTGGAGATGATGAAAGAATCCACCTATTCTTCATCGTCAACAAAAAGTCGTGCTCAAGTTCAACGAGTATATTCAAAATAAGGTTTTTTATTGGGTATTGCAGTTGAGATTTGTAGAAATTGTGTATGACCGTAGAAGAATGCGCATCTCAGTCCGCACTGAAAATCAACCGATATTCCCTTTCACAAAGGTCTAAAATCCAACGGTGGGATTGTCGAGGGCCAAAATAGTATAAGGCTTCTAGATTCAGATGGGAATAACCATTACATAGAAGAACGATTTATATGCTACAAGTTGCTTTAGTATCGCATAACTCAAGGTTGATTCGAAAGACATTTGTTCGCCTCGAAGAAAGGAGACCGATTCCGACTCAAAATGCTAAGAAAGGGCATTGAAATAACCGCACTTGCACACATTCTTCAGGGACCAAGAGTAGTGCAACTGTAATTGTAGGACGTAGAAGGAATCACAAAGGTGTCGTCGTGGACGAAGTTCACTGACAGAGAAGAATCTAAGAATACCGCTATAAACGTGATGCACTAATTTCGTGCTTGTTTCTATTTTTCTACGAAAGTGTCCAGTTCAGATAGCAGAATCCGAGCAGCAGTCGCCCCACTGTTAGATCAAGGTGCTCTATCATTCCATTAATTAAGGTAGAGTGGAATAAGTGTTGAAGTCTACTGATGTTTAAGCCTCCTTGACCTAGATTTGAGGTCAAAGCTTTTCTTTGTACGCGTCAGAGATACCAAGTTTCTTGCTGAAGAAGTTGACCAGGGGAACTTCGATGCTTGAGGATGCCACTTCAAGCAGAGCTAAGCACTCGAAAGGAGTTCAATTGATTGCACTGAAACTGGGTTGAGCGTAGTACCTAATTCAATGAGTTATGCTTGTCTGAAGAGCTACCTGCACTCCGGTAGCCTCGACAGATTAATTAGCGAGCTTGTAGATAACTAGCAATCATTAAGCGAAATTTTGAGAAACATTTCCCGTCGGGCTTTGTTTGGATGGTTAAGAAAAAGCTGAGCATTCAAAAGTAAATTGTTCACCTCGAAATTCATGTGAATTATCCCAGCCTCTAAGAAAGTTAGTGGAATTTCGCCTATAAGATAGTTCACCACTTTTTGACCGATAAATAAATAAACAAAGAGATGGAAATTAAAGTGCGTTGAATTCCAGGAAACGTTTTAAAATTCTTAAAGTGTCATCCAATTCTCCGACCAGAAGGAGACATCAGGCCAAAATAAGACGAAGGTTAGTAGGAATAGAGAATTCCAAGTTATCATTTCTTTACTACGTATGTATTTCTCCAGATAAATAAACATGTTTTGCTCTACCATAATATTAAGCATGTTCACTGTTTGAGTTTATTGAAATGGCAAATAAATAAAAGGATCAAATTTTCTAACCTAACCGTAACGAATGTTAAGGGAGGAAATTCCAGTCCCTCTTGGATAAGGAGCTGCTGAGCTGGATAATTAATGAGGATAGAGTTCATTTGATTCATTCCTGATTATCATCGGTTCTAATTTGGTCTATTGAATGCCAGGAAGGCTGAGGTATTTGACAGGCAAGCAAGAGGACAATAAGGTGAACACTAGGTCAGCAACAGCTGCTGTTTCAAGTCTTGAGCAGTTTGACAATGCGCTCAAAGGAAGAGGAGGCTTAGATAAACTCCGCATCATGTCTGTGTGAGCAATGTGTAAGAATGAAAAATGATTATCGTTTTCTAGCACTATTAAATGGTATTTAGTTTTATGATAAAAGCTGAGCCCATCCAGTTGGCTTAGTCTGCCTTTGAGGAAGCGCAACGTATGCAAAGCATCATCAAGTTGCCCAAATAACGACTTGAGGCAACTATTCCCAAAGCTTCTGACAGGAAGTCTCTACATCAAGGCAAATAATCCAGTCCCAGAGTGCATTTAAATTCTATTCCTGTTGGCCTGCGAGTTGGATTTATAATTTTTGACTTCCTTAAAAATCAAACAGGCTTCATCAAAATAATATTGTTTCTATCCAATGATTTAGCCAATACTTCCAAGCTAATCTTTGTATTTCCGGGTTTGAGATCTAGCATTTCTACTTGCGCACCTTATTAAGACTGAGGAAAGCGGTTCTATCAAGACTCGGCAATTGGATGAATTTTAGATTTAACTTATTTGAATTATTTGTCGCAAAACACTTGCTATCATCTGTACAAATTTTCAATCCGATCAGGAATGCGAAAGTAATTCTCCAGTTGGGAATTTCCTGTAATTTAACCAAAACCTGTTTTACTCGTTTGATATCAGTAGTAGTTTTAATTGGGAAAAAAATTCGTGAAATTATAAGTGAAGCTTACTAGCTGGTAACCCAAAAAGCTGGTCTTTGTACGGCCGTCCTGTCGATAATTGCGGGCAAGTATCCTCGACACTTTCCGACAATGCAATTTCTCTAGCGACTCCCAACACACCCAAGCGCGTAAATGTTCGTGGTTTACGTGGTATATGCCTGGACAAAAGTGGCCATTTAATGTTATGAAAGTGCAATTTCAACTATGAGGAATAACAGTTTCAACCACACCGGAACCCCCCGTTAGAAGGGATAGCACGATCTGTCCCACTGCCGGACGAGTTGTGATGTCAACCACAGAAAATACGACTCAGATGCCAATTTTACATAGCTACCATATTGTAACGGTCTGTCGCCCATACATTATCCTTCAATAGACAACTAGTCATCTTTTTACATCCAGAAGACCTCTCTAAAAGGCCCTTCAGTATGCTAATGCACGCATTTCCTTTGATATTGAACATGACCCTGAAATGAAACATTTGCAAAAGATCACAAAATAAAGGTGTTTCAAGAAATACATCACAGAAAGTATAGCAAGGTTATATACAGATGGAGGGGTAGAGTTGAACATCCAGCCCAAAAACTCAGCTACACAGAACATTGGTTGTAATTGCTGGTGTTGACAAGGCGGACACCGCACATGGCACAAATGCCCTTCTTGAAAGCGCAGGATTGACAATAGTGCGCTTCTGGCTGATGAACACTCTGTCCGCAGATTCGACACTTCCGAAAAATCGTAGAATAGGGGTTGTAGCGACCTTTGTTACCTGTCAACAACTTATTCTCATTTAGACGCTTCTTGGCTTTCATGGCGGAGGCACGTGAACCTGCTTTCCATGGATCCGGCGTGGCGATCTTCACCAATTTCTTTTCACCTGGAAGGAAAAAAATATTGAACTGAATTGAGGCTTTGGTCAGAGAAGATGAACTTTACGGGTGGCGTTAATCCCATCACTAAAAGTGTATGATATAGCTTCGGGGAGCATATGAGGCTATTAGCGCCTATTTTGCGCTATAAACAAACAAGTATTTGTCATGGATTCACTGAAAGACTGACCGTTTAAGGAAACAAGAAACCGCACTGCCAAAGGGTATATTGTCATATGATTGCGCAACTTTAAGCCATTGCCTCTGACGAAAAAGAATGAGCTTAGGAGGCTTAATTTCAAAATAATGTACAAGGCACACGAGAAATTAGCAGAGAAAAATCCCACACAAAGCAGGACAGGACTACCATGCAAAAGTTTAAATATAAAGTAGTGGAGAGACCATCAACAGTCGGGATCACTATTTAAGGCTACAGTCCACGTGAAGGTTTCTAAGCAGATCCATTTTTATAGGGAAGGTGGCAATAGCGATGAGATCGACGAAAATCAAAACTGCCAATATAACAAAATTCGTTCCAGAAAAATAATGGATAACGATTAACGGGGTGTTTTGGAACGTTGCAAACGTAAGCTAGCAACAATTCGAGAAAAATCGAATACACAATGCATGCATGTCAGCAATATATACCCCAACAATATTGAATGAATTACAAGTAAAAACCCGAACGACAAGTAGAAATATCAGGAACCAATCAATAATAAAATCAATGTCAAAAAATACTAATAACATCCTCAGATTTGAATCAGTTCGTATTTCTGCGCAGACGGCTAGAACGCATCGAAAATTCAGCAATGATTAGATTTACATGGAAAAGAAATCCCGTAACCCAGCATCGCCAAATAAAGAAAAAGCCGGGGGAGGGAGAGAGGAAGGCTTACACTTTTCACAGACCATCAAGACGGAACAAATCGATAAGCGTAAGCGCCCAGAGCCGATAACCAGCTAAACAAAGATAGTTTTTTTAATTATTAATTTCAACTATTTTCAAAGTGATTATAAATTACTCGGATGGTTTATAAGTTTTCGAATAAAACGCTTTCTTGTATTTGGTGCAAATTCCATAGGATAATTATTTTGCGATTTTTAAGTTATTGCTTGTTCAGCTGTATTAAGGGTCTTTTGCCACAAGTTTAAGTTTGCACAATTTGATAGTATTCTTTGTTGAGTCAATTTGGAAGGAACACAAAGCAGTCAGTCTGAATAACACTAGGCATAATCTAACTAGACAATGAAACTCTAAGAGGTCCAAAGTTGTAATTGAAAATGCTGCAAGAGCAGTGATGAGTTTGTCACTGAGTATCAGCTCCTTAGGCTTATTAAATAAGGAGAATAAAAGGCCGATTCGACCATTCTGAGGACTTAAAACCCTTCATACTCTATGATACTTACGGACCATACTCATTTAATTGCTCATTATTTGACTTTTATCGGGAGAAATTCCGAAAAAGACATCAGCCAATGCCCGTTTAGATACTACCTAAAAATAGTCAAGATTATACATTTATACAGTAGATATTAGAACCTTGTTCGTTCACAGCATAGTAGGCCATATCTACAGGCTCTGTCTAGCTTAATTTATGAATTTTCTACTGGATCTAGAATATCGAGACTTACAATCCATAAATTTTGATAGGAAGTTCGTTGTAAGGTGGGGCTACCACGCAAATGCCATTAGATGATACATCCAATAAAAGATACGCGAGAGTAATTGCTTATAGATGTCTCGTGTGGATCAAAACAGCTCCTTAAATAAGTACTTAGTTTCAAATCTTAAAAGAATAGCACTACAGAGCAAACCGCTTTTAATAAATTCCATTCCCGTAAATGCAGGCAACCGATTTCGAATACATTTTTCGCCAAATTTAAATCACGGCCTATGTAAAATTTCAGTGCCACCCCAAGGTCATTCTAAAATATCGGGAGCAAATAATCAGTTCCCCTGTCCTTAATTTTTTTGGCCATAACTGTGCCACAGTGATGTTCTGAGACAGTTTTTACCATGCTTGAAGAGCTGGTGAACAACCTTGGCATTTGAGTGCACGTATATTTAAGCATAGCACAAAGTAACCACAGGTTATCAAGGAGTTCAGCCACTCCCCTGATGTTAAGTCAAACCCTCGATAATGAAACAGCAAATGATTTATGAATAGTACATTGTGTCGATTACAGATATTGATATTTGAGCATCCTATCAAGCGAATGCGTTGTTGGGATTTGCAGGCCACTTAACATGACTGACTAGTTAGTGATAGTATATACAAAAAATAAATAATAAGGTCTGACCTCTGTAGAGCTATTCGTTGTTAAAATGCCTAGCTAAAGGTAAGATTATGCAGAATAATGCCATAGAAGGAAGAAGGGTAAAACCAATATGTTTAACAAAATCTGAATATAAGCTAATGACTATTTTTTTAGAAATCATCCATCACTGATTGGAAAAATTCTTATTAAGAACTTAAAATCAAACTTTTAAACATAACAGCGGTAAAAACGGTAACGCTTAAACGAGCCAGGTGATGATATTAAAGTATTAGATTTTGAGCGATATTGAAGTACATCACTTGTGTAAGTAATTTCAAAGAGAAATTTTTGTAAATCCACGGGAATAGGCAATAATATAGCTATAGTGTTCCATAAAATTTGAAAATTTTACCGTTGATATGTTTGCCATCTATTAGAATCATAAATTCAAAATCTAATCGAACGAAAAAAAAGTTAAATAAAACAAGTTTACTTATCAAATGTGAGTGTTATTACTAACAATTGAGACTGCTCTGGGTTCGTTACACATTTGTTTACCTTTCAAGGTTGATTGTGTCAGCTGCTTTTAGTGTGGCTGCTGTGATATTGTATTTTTTTATGAATCCACCATGGAGAGCGTAAGGTTTATGTTTTGGATGTTATTTTTTTGACAGGATGTTGATGAATTCAATGTCGAAACCTTCGGAAATGCCGAAATCGGTAAGTGTTTTATACTGCTATTTACTTGTATTTAGGGGATTGGGAAATTGAACACGAGAAATTTGTGATGGAATATGATGCCGATAAGCTTCCTCCAAGTCCTCATGAAATACCGAAAATATGGGAAACGACTGATCTCTCAAGTTTTTGGTCAGCCGGGGACTTGGACTTGTCCCAAACCTACGATTCGGTAATTTTGATTCTCTAGATTCAACTTCGCCCCTCTTTCATAGGTACTGAACGTTGTAGAGTCTGTAGAAAAGCTAGTCAGTGAAAATGAGCTGGAAGATCCTGCTATCTTGAACGCCTCAAAGTATGGGCCTCGCCTTCATAATAGTCAAAGTATCCCCGCACTTTCCTCTGCCAAAGTTAACGATATGTGGGCGTCCCCGTTTCAGTCTCGGACTTCCGCAGAAAACCAGAACAAACTCCAGCTAAATAATAACACTTGTTCTCCAGGCGATACTGATTTACTAGTTAATCAGTACCAAAATGTACTGTCATTAGGCGATAGTGGAATTCCTAGGTTCAATCTCCCCCCCTTTGGAGGTGAAGCGAAGCCACCTGTCACGTCACTAAGAGAATCGGTAAATTTTACCTTTCGGTTATTCATTATCATCTATTTAGGAAAAGTTCGATTATCCATTAAAGCAACCTCAACCTAGGCCTCAACCTTTGCTATCAATACCGATAACTCTGCCGGAACAGCTTCGACAGACACTTGCTCTCCAATCGTCTCAGTTCTTGCAGAAGTTGGCTTCTTGAATTTCGTTTCTGTCTAAACCATTTTTTGGCATCTGTTAATCGACTGCTTTTACATAGCAGCTTGGGAATGCCTCTACAAGGTTCGCAGGCTCAACAGCTTCGGAGGGGTTTGTTGTCGGTACCACAGCCCGGGTTAAGTCAGTTTTCCACACCTCCACCACCACCTCTGATCTCCACCGGACCTGTGTCATCGAATTCGGCTGGGTTTCATCTCGTAAAACCGTTTCCCATGCCACCAAACTCTGCTTTAAGTTCTGTCGGGGCACAGCAATCAGTTCCGCAGGCACGAAATCAAAGATTTCGTCAATTTCAGCAGCAGCAGCAGCAGCAGCAGGTTCTCTTAAGGAGTACGCCTTCTCTTCCCCCTCCGCCACCACTTCCTCAACAGGGATCACGTCTGCCGCCAATGGTTATAGCCCAATTGACTGACATTTTCACCACGAGAATGGAGTCGGAACAGCCAAATCCACTGAGTTTTGATCTACGTCGCGGAGCCTGGATGACTCCTCAAGACCAAATTCTTGTTTTTAACTCTCAATTCCGCCTATTCAACTCTGGAAATGCCTACGTCGAGGTTCGTTCCAAACATTTTTGTTGATTTAGTCACTGAATTGCCATTGCCCCAATCGCCACTTGTAGCTGATGACTCTCTTTAGTCTTCTTCTCAGCTCGATTTCAAGTCTCCTTTATTCGAATTCTTCAGCACAAATGCCAACCATATTTGCGTACATTAGTTTCTCACCAACTGTGAATTTCTCACTTAGCCTTACCTTTATTACTCAGACGCATAAACAGCATTGGTGGTGAAAGCATGTACATTAGCTGTCGGGTTGCGTAGCGTGAACAATTTCTGCCCTAGACTTTCAAGTAATTGGACTCGTGCCGGTTAGCCTTTCTACTTGAAAAACTTCTGTTTTGTTATTCCTTTATGGGTTAGTCAGTGGAGGCCGCCGACGGGTCTTCAGACTCGTCATCTAATAAAGCAAACGCGTGTGCGACTGATGCACCACTTGCACACGGTGTTTCACAAATTTGACCAAACATCTTTCAGCGTTATTTTAGACACCAAATTATTTCCCATCAGGATAATAGGGGTTTTAATAGGAACAAGCTCGTCCTTGCACTTCTGAGGTGTTAATCGACCTTCTGACTAGTTTAAATAGAAATTTAATCTACTCCTTAAGTGATACGTGTGTGTTAAAATTGTGGAAACGACGGCCTCCTCATGAACCTGGTCCAAATCGTTGCCGCAACTTATCAATGGCATGTGATATCGAATGGAATTCACGGTGTGTTTACGTCCATTAACGCAATCCAAGTGATTCCCTTGCGAGAAAGGGGTTCAAACTGTGGCAAAAGGCGGGGCATGATCCTTCCCAAGTTTTTTCCCCCGAATGAGCTTTTCATTCTTTCAAACAGGCATTACCCACACCTTTGACTTGTAAATCCTCTACCTTGATTCCTGTTTGATTTCCTCCTATATATTATCTGGTTCGGACTTAAGGTATAGATAATGTTGCAGGACTTGAATCATGGCATCGGGGCCGAGTAATAGCTTGACCAACTGCAGTTTTAAAAGCATAGTTTTTCTATCTGATCTAATATCCTTATAAACAGTAAGAGAAAACAAAGGTATGCTTCCGAGCTCGAGCTGAAGGAAAGTAAGAACTTCCTCGATGAATCCCAAATTCCACAGACTTTCCTCAGTGTATGGACAATGCGCCTTCCCCACCCACTCCTGTATACTGCCTATTAGTGATCAAAGTGGTATGATAAATTGGCTCCTAGTTAACTAGTCTCTAGTGGTATAGACGGTATTTTCTCGAAATTCAGGATTATTACTGTGTGGTAAAGTGGCTTCGCGCAATGACTCGTCTCCGAGAAGCCAAGTTGGCGGCTGGCGTACCTCCCTCCCAATTGAAACAACCCTATGTTTGGATTCCCGCTCCTGTAACGTCCTCTCATCTCTTGGCTCCTGATCACCCACACCGCATCGCCATGCGTTGCGGTTTCGCGATCCAGCTCGTTTGGCGCAACCAAGGTTCGGTAGCTTCTCCCGCTCTACCGGCTCCTTCTGTTGAAACATTGGCAGAAAAAGACGAACAACCAACACGACCGGCTTCAGTAGCGTCCACAGTCATGACCATTCCTAGTGGACTCTATCCCACTCAGCTTGGAAGGCCTACCAAGTCTAATATAAATACTCAGAGAATTATCGCTGATCTCTCTGTGGCTACTGCTATTGATGATGAAAAAAAGGAACGCTTTAGGACAGAGGTGAGTTTTGTAAGCACTGCTGCTTAGGTTGGACTTCGATAATTGCTAATCTAGGCGGTTCTGCTCAATCTCTAGGCAGAAGAGGTGGCTTCAATGTTGAAGACCCCGGCTGGGAGGGAAGTGACCCTAGCGGCTACAACAGAAGCCGAAGAAGCCGCGGCCTTGAGGAACGCCCAACATCGTCTCGTTGTCAAACAGCGCCGTCGTCTTTCTGTCCTGGCTAGAATTGAGCGGCTTTACGCTACTGTGCTTAGTATTGATGAAACCAACGTCTCCCTAGCTAGAATCTTTGTTCGTAATGAGGAGTAGGTGCATTTTTCACCCACATACGTTAAGTTCTATGTCAATAACGCGTCTTTTTCCGACAGATCACGTCGTCTGATGGGGCATCGGTTGATCCTTCTCAAGATTCTTCATCGCGATCTCTTTATTGTTGATGAAGTTCAATCTGAACCTACCAATGGTGAACAACCAGAAAACATCCGTCATCTGGCCGTGGAAATCTTTGAGGTTCCCAAGGGCATTCGTCTCTTCCCTGTCATCCTTCGTTATCTCTTCCCTGTAAGTTATAATATTTTCCTACTTACATGTAGTGCCTAAATTTGTTAAATCTCGTCATTTTTTTATTTAGGAAGATAGGGCATTCTGTGTAGCTGAATTCATCTCCAATTACTTGAAAATTGACTTATCTATCAATGGGGGTATTGATCAGGTAATTTCACGCCTCGCTTTTATGCAATGCTTAACTGATGGGAAGCATCCATTACCCCTCATTGATTACAGCACTGTCAGTGGTTGTACAATTCGTGCCGCGATGTGATCTATAAGGCCGTAGAAACGACTCCAGACTTCCCACGATCTTGTCTTCGTATACCCTTTTCTTCACTAGACAATCCTTGTTCAACTTCGACATTGAAAGAACTCCTCGATGGACAGTTAGATCCCAATGTTCTCGCTATGTTCCACTCTTCAGTAGGTCTTGTTGCTATGTGGAAATCTGCTTACTAATTAATTCAGTAATGTTATTTCCACTTGTCCTCTTTAGTTCGGAATTTCGCTTTACTACTGTCTGATAGAAGCATGTCTCCGAAACGAAGGCGGGGAAAGTATAATTCTGTGGTGCGTTGTTATTATTTAAATGAGCTTGTAGTATTGTATTAGTATGCATATGAAGTTGAAACTTTAGTTGTACAATGTTATGGCAATTCTCTGTCAACTAAGGATGCGGATATTAGAGTCACTATTTTGTTCCGCTCAAAATACAGCTAGAAGGATAAGTATAGCTTTGATAAAGGGAAGAGAAATGGGCTCTGCAGTTTTTGTGTCACAAACCGTTAAGAGTTTAACGAAAAGGACTTCGGCTCTGACTGTTCCTGCAGGCTAAATAACTCCCTCGTAAGAAAAATAGTGGGAAGCAACCTGAAGCTTATTACTCTCTTGGTAAGTGCTGAATCTGCTAGGTCCAGACCGGTGCCGATAACTAGCTCGGTGGTGAATAAAGACGTCTCCAGGTGGCAGCCTTGGTATTGCCTCACCTAAAAAACTAACTTGCATTTAAGGAATCTGAAGAATCGATGCAAAAAAACATCATCTGTCCCGACCCAAACTATGCTGCATTGATTGGTTCATTCAGGGATGGCTAAAAAGATACTTTCAAGACCGTCATCTAGATCTCTTTAACCAGAAAAGTGGAGACTGAATGTCGTTCATCAGGATACAAAGTCAACTTCATTTCCGAGCAAAAGGTGGATGAAAAAAATAAATACAGCTTAAGTAAAAACATTTTCTTTCCCTTTCTACGTATTTTAAGTCCTGACTAATTCTCCAGGCATTAATTTAAACGCTTACTTTCCTTTCTTCTAACAAATTAGCAAATGTTCTGCTTTTAAATTTAGTCAATATCCTCGTTTTTTAGTTCTGAGCTTTTTATCTATGCCTGTCGAATCGTGGCAATATTCAATTCCAATCTGTTATCTCTGCCTCTGGTACTGGACCGATTCCCTCGAGTTGCCGAGTTTGACCTCCGCTCCTGTATGCGCCAAGATTTACTTTTGGCTTACGAAACCATGTCTTGGAATCGATGCGCCGATATTTTCCGCCGTGGAGCTACCCGTTTTGTTCCAGGTGCGTCAGCGCCTTCCAGCGAAACCGGAGCCATCTTGACGAAGACGCCATCTTCCATGATGCAACTACAGTTGCAGCAGTAACAATAGCGACAACAAATGTATTCGAGAGGTCTCTCTGTGACCTAAGTACGTTTCGTGTGAACCTACGCCAACCCGTCCTATGATGTCGTCAGCAGGACCTCTAGCGTGTACAATTGTTCTTATTTTAAAGTGCATGTAGATCCTCTCCCTCAACTGACCAAAAATTCGCCATTTATTTACTTCCAGCTCCTACTTGTATATCTGAAGGCTCAGATACTTCGTTTTAACCTTTTTACCTCCCCAATATGATTGCCACTCCCCGCCCTCTTGACCCTGACAATTGTTTACCCGCCTTCCATTTTTCTAGTTGTTTTGGCTGCATTCGATTCGCTGCATAACGTATTCTAACAAATAGATCCAATGTGTGCATATGTGTGTCACTTTTCTGGGATGCGCGACTCCTCGATTTATTACATCCTGATTGAAACTCATTTTCTGGCCCTTAAGGTAGTTATAAATAGGTGCTGCCTACCCTTAATAGGGGAGTTTGGTTATCCGGCGGAGTAAGTACGAAGAGGGTTTAGAAAAGTATATTTGTTTCTCAAACTGAGTATGTCTCCGGAGGAGAGGAGGTCTGGATCGAGTCTGAATTGGTAAGACACCCCCTAGCGAATTTTATCAATAACCAAATTTTGCGGAGGGCAGGTTTTTCTTACCCGAAACCAGTGAATAGTTAACCGCTTACTTCCCGTCAGTAAGTAGCATGATTTGTGTCAACTCAATTGAGTTTTATTCCCTGATGAACTGGGTGTCACAAGAAGAGAATGAGTATGACGCATAACTTGCTGCGTACTCTTTTTACAAGCTAAACTATAAATAATTGGGGCTGAAGTATAATCCTATCTACACTCATTTTAAACCTAAGTGAAAATGGTGGGTTTCTTTTCCCCTTGCATTCTCCTTTGGGAATTTGATTGAAATGGATCGCCACTTTAAATATTTTGAAACGCATCACTATTATTTTAAATAATTGATCATAGATATCACTTTAATAAAGCCAAACTATGATCAAATTCATCATGAAATTCTGAATTACATTTCAAAGTTGCCATAATAGTTAAAATATTTCCCCAAACGATGTGCTCCTCCTGGCATGTCTGAAACGATTGCAGAGAACTTGGAAGTACTAACTTGAGGCGATCCTTCATTGTTCAAGTGGAGGTCAAATCAAATGGACCCGTTTAAATAGGCAAAATTGATATTGATGTGCAGTCGGTCCGATACTTTCCCCTGGAAGCTTTTTTAGTTGATTGTGAGCACACCCATGAGATCGCTCTAGTCAAAGAAAGCTCTTACAAATCGATACTACTTGAACAGAAGATACAACGACTTCAAGCTTCACGTTGGGTTCACGTTTATGAAAGCCAGCTAGGGTTCAGAAGCGTGTAATTGCTTCCAATACCATTTATAAGGGGCAACGGTCAAGATGGACAAACTGCTTTATTCAAACAGTTTTTGGTTATGTAATTCTTCATTCTTGGTACCTTGCCATAATCTGGGATATAGCACAGGCCAAGCTTCGTGGAAGATTCGTTAGGAGGTTCTCGGAAGAGCGATTCTAGTCAGATGTCCGAACACGCAAAAACGATAAATCTGTCTACATTTGAAGTAATTCTCCAGGTTAGGTTTAGGCCACTTTCCTAGACTAAACCTTACTTAAAGAGAAATTAGTTTTGAAAATCCAGAATCCTGAAACTGTTTAGGATTTTAGACCCATCACGGTCTAGCAAGTGAGACCGATATGAGAGCTGGCCAAGCATCTTGTCTAAAAATAACTCTACCCTTGATATAAAGTACGCATGGACTTACTTAGAAGATTGGTAATCGCGCCGCGAAGTTAAAACGAAGTCTGACCTCTGATGATTACGAGGTAACTAAGAGGTTCTATAACTAAATTTAGAACTAAAATGTGCTGTCTTATTTCACAAATTGCTTATTAATTTAATGTTGACTTTATCCCCATTGAAGGTTGATGTGAGGTAGATGACCGACTACACTTCCTTAGGCAACCGATATAATTGAAGCAGAACCTGGGACTGAAAAATTCAACTGCTTGTGCGTTGAGACACTTAGAAGTCATTCGCAATTCAGCTCTTGACCAGCCAGTGATGTCGGTATCGTGGTTGTTTAGATCAATGGTAGAAAGCTGCCAGTGGGAAGTATTGGATTGACTGCACATCAGGTTGGACTAAAAGAGGACACTGAGTCTGACTTGGTGCATTTTTTTCTTAATTAGCTCTGGCTATCTCATTGCACTTCCCTCCCTTTCAGAAATTCGGCAGGAGGTTATTCTTTTGGAATGACTACCCCTCTATCAACGTTCGCCTCTGCTTCTGTTTACGTGTATATATTCATCATTTCTTAAGACCCAGTTTACTTTTAATTTAGGTCCTCTTAAAGTCATCTCACTCGGAGGCAGACCATGCTCACTTGATTTGGTGGTTCCAAAACCGACCAGTTACGCTGAATCGCTTGCATTGATCGGTCAGCGGAGAGGAACTGGTTACCTCCAGTTACTCGAAGCTTTCGTTCACTTAAGAGGCTGATACTATGACCACAGATTCTATAAGGAGTTTTGGAATCACCCACCCATCACCGAATCATATGGTTGAAGTAACTTGATGATCTGAAGGCCAATGGGAATGATAGAAGTGGCTGCGGTTGTTCAGAAATTCGGTGAAAGCCGATTCGTGAGCGTTAAACTGATGGAGATGTCAGTAAAATCTACAGGCTTCCAGTTCATGTATTTCAAAATCGAATTTTGTTCTTCTTCTGCTCCATTTCTTGAACACCTGCCTAATTTTACTATTCGGAATGTCCTGAGATGTAGCATTTGGATTAATTGGAATTCGTCGCTTGAAAATTAAAATAATCCTGCTACTACATTTCCTTGTTATGAGCTGACATCCGATGCGTCATCGTCGTAGAATTTTACTTTTCTGGCTTACATCCTTTTGAAGTTGGACTAGTTTTGTTTGAGCGTTCTAGCCAGGATTGACTGACCCAACCCGATACTACATTTGTGCCCGTTTTGATTTGCTTGCTTTTGGATTCTCGTGACTTGGAGAGGTGTTAGCGTAACAAATCCGGATCAAGCTGCATAGCCGCTCTACAGCAATGGGTTCTTTGTTGAAGTTTGCTCGTAGAGATTTTCGGAGGAATTGGGTGGGCATCCTCTGGGCGTCTCTATTCTTAAGCGGAGTCTTTTCCCCCCTTTTAAGGGATTTTCAGTGAACTTTCAATTGACTCTGTAGTTTTCAACAAAAAATGATTTGAAAAACTGTGTAAATTCAGTTTTTTCTTTTTGCGAAGAAAACGTCGAACTCAGTTAGATCCGTAACAATTTAAATTATTCAGAGAGCCAATTGAGATCGGCCGATGCTTCTTCCATGGACTTTGAATGGCATGAAACAAACAAATGGTAATGCGCTTATCATTTTGTATTTAATAGTCCATCAAAATATCTCTTGCCTAACATTTTCAAATCTTGATTGATGGAATAAAAAAAAATTCCTTAGGGTTTCTCGCAAATGTTTAAATGGTTAATGAGGTCCATTAGGACCTTACAGGTAAATTTATCTTTCCCGTGGAGCCCTTATAATCTCCATGGCAAAGGAGAAAATATACGGTCCATAATACCAAAGTGCGACCTCATTCTCGAGGGAATCACCTCACTCCATTCCGAATTGAAACCCCCTGGCTCCATGATTCAGCGGTCTTGTGGAATTGCGCCTGATCTCAATTTCCTGAACCGCTTTTTTAAAGGATGACTTTATGGAATTCGAGCAATCTCCACGGCAATACCTTAAGACCTCCAGGTTGGTATATTTTTAATGTCGTCTATCACTTGTGATTCAACTATTAGGAATTCTGTTTTTCAACATTTACAACAATGATTTGCAATCTTGGAAAATGTGATTTCACTATATAACTATGCAATTCTTTAAATTTATCTTTTTTTTTGAAATTGCTGAAATTCTTTTCAAATTAGTATGGCTACTTCATGTAACATCTTGGAAACAGTCGCGTATGAGATAAAGTTGAGTTAAATAGGTTTTGTTAACTAGTAGTATCGGTTTAACATTTAAAAAAGCTGTGCTGATTTTGATTAGTTAAAAGAAGTTTTGATTGTTTTCATTTCTATGGACTGTTACAAGTTTGGTTAATTTATTTCGCAAATTTTATTCATAACGGAGATAGTTTAGAGTAATATTGTGATTTAAACTACGGATTTATTTCTTTATATTTGCATTACTGGTGTATACGGCAGTATTCAAGTTCTGATGTTAAGGCAAACATTGCAGAACCGTCTGTAAGACCTCAAACATGCTGCGCTGAGCTTTCACTGACCTTGATTGCAACTTGTATTAGGAGCCTGTAGTTCATCATATAGGCACATTCATTCATTCGGTAAATTCATTTAATGCCAGTGTATTTCAGTGCCTTCAGTGCCTCTGCATCCGAAATCTCCTCTTTCATGTAAATCAGAAGTGACGAAACTGAAATTAGGAGCCAACTTAAACATTACAGTCGATGTCGACATTCAGGGCTCAATAACTTCAAGACAATCCGAGGCTAGAGGGAAGAGGTTGAAAACCCACCCTCGTGATGCTCAGTCAGCTTATCTGGTTTGACGTTGGGAATGACTATTTATTAACAATTTAACCTTCCACATACTATTATGCGTATAAGTAAATTAAGGATTCTTACATCAACATACTTTTGGACCAATTGAGCAGAAATCGAGTGAAGAGTCTATTTGTGTCGTTGACTGAATTGAATCACTCTTTCCGTGATCACAACGTAATTTGCGTCCATGCTCCATAGCACATACGGAAAGCTAAGCTCGTTAGTTGAGTAAAGTGATTCAAACCTGGAGGAGGGAAAATGCAAGTCGTTAGCAAAGTTTGGGCCAGTGTAGACGGCCAGTTCGTTGTCAAAACAACGGTGGTTTAACCACATAGCGGCTGTCTCCATAAGAAGTTGTTTTATTGTATTTTATTTTCTCCCCACCCATTAGGGCAAGTTCCAAGGACTTATTGGGGGTACAACAGAAGTACAAATAGCTTTTATAACAAGTAAGCACAACAGATAATACAGAACATAATAAAAACATTTATTGACGTCTTCGGCTGTCTGGTCTCTTCTCTGGCGTGGCTTCGTCGTGTCACCTTGTCCATTTTCGTCCGTCTTTATGTCTCCTACCAGAAATCTTTCAAAATTCTGATGGAGACTTCGTTCATTGCTACAAGCACGTGTATTCCACACTCCAGTTTGAAACCATGAATCCAGTTAATTGGATCGTATCTCGTGTTCCAAGCTGTAAGGAATCGTACTGCTGGCATAATCTAATTTTATACGTCTGGAGGGTGATTAGTCCTAACCGGCCGCCCCTCTCATTAGCCCCCAAAGTTGCCCCTGGGGTTACCGGTGGTCACCACGAGGAGGTTGAGAGTAGGTTTGGCCACCATAAGAAGCTGTAAACTGTCATGTGCTCAATCCAGACATAGGCTCTTGGATTTTGGGGGATGAAATGATGCGAAGTTTGTAAGCCATATTGACGCGCGTGTGTCAAATTTAGCAAGACGCTGTATAAACAATAGAGAGCATGAGGGCCATTACGGAGCGTTATGCCCCTATCTCTTCACAGCTCCTTGGGTGCAAAGTCAAAATTATCAGGAGCTGATGTATAATTAGGGCTCTAAGTCAAATTGGGAATAATTAGCTATGCCTTGATATCCATTCAGTGCGGCTCTTCAGTGCGACCCACCAATCTGGATTTGTCCATGACAAAATCGTGTTTCAGTCCTTGGAGTTCTGGGTCTTCAAGTAGTATTCTTTACTCTTAATAGTTACATTGACTACTGATCAATGATGAACAGGGACTAATTATAAAAGTAATACCAGGGGCAAGGCGGAAGGACAATTCCAGATTTCATTAGCGACTTCAGCACTTTCGTATTAGAAATAATAAATAGAATATAACTGATTTCTGGCATCTCCTTTATAATTTTGGTGAGTGAGTCCCAATAAGTTAGCAGGAGAAATCGGATCTAGAAAGTTCAGGTAACTTTGACCTCCATTGGCCGCACTAACACGACCAACTCAAGTGCATGTGTGCTCACAATGTTACTGCTAATTAGCTTCATTAAGCGTGCGAGTGGCTATTGGTCGGATGGCTGCCTGTGAATCAATAGCTGGTTAAAACAAACCAGTAAATTGACCGAGACTATTTCAAGAAGGCCTTCTTTTAATGGAACAAGATTGACAGTCTGGTGAAAATGTTCTGATTTTGTCATTCCGAAATTTATTTATAATAAAGCACAATCCACAAGCACTGATTTTTATGATATGCGACCAATTTATGGTGAACATTTGCATATGGCCAGCCGGGCTGCATTTTACTGTTTTTGCGTGCATTCATTTGTGATTCGGCTTTATCGCTAATGAAATTGGGAGTATCTCGTTCGGGTTTTTCAACCTGGATTGACTAGCTTCGCCAAAGTCTGCTTTTAAGACCCTTATTGTAGGGAAGTGAACTTAAAACTAATCGAAAACTTGCGATTCGCAACATTTAAGCCACATTGGTACCTGTAACTCTGCTAAGACGTAAGTTACTCGAACCACTTTGCACTTTTCATGGTAATCTTTCCAAAATTTCGAAATGTTGGCGCACGAAAGTCGCAACTACTTAAAGCCAAATCACATTTAGGCGTTAGTTGTAATCACGTTGCTCTGTTTTGCCGAAAAATCTCAATTTCCGCATCTCTCCCGCTCGAGGTGATCCCATTTCAGACACGCGCTAATTTTAGTACCGCATTCCCCCCTACTCTGAAACAAAAAAGAGTCCTCTATTTTGGACACACCTGAATTCGCCTCAAATCCCCATTAAAGTTAGTGAATTTATTTTTTTTTAAGGTTACCACCGAAAATGATTTGAAAATGATTACAGCTGGAAGCAAAATCGGCTGTCTCTTATCGAGTTATCGAGTTATAGACCTACAAGCAGCTGTGCTTTCATTCGTTCGACCAAAGTGAGTTCGGTCGACTCCGAAGTGTTCAAACAATTATCGGGTTCCATTAATCATGTGCTCTGGAACAGAATTTAAAAATGAAAAATAAATGTTTTTTTGATGTTTGGACAGAATTGGAGAAACTTTCTTACTCGATACCACGAAGCAGCAGTAAGAATATTACTTAATCATATCACGTCAGGAAGTCGCAATTTACTGGCAATTAGTTGATAGGTTTATTCTGAGTACTAGGATTATACCATTATTCAAGTGTTCATTTAAACAGTTAGCTTAAACAAAAATTTTTGAAACCTACTTCGAACAAAAATGGAGGCCTTTTGATCACGGATCGAGATGCGTTGTATGTTAGAATGAAGTATATAGTCGGTATGATATAAGTAGTAATTCTGGAGACAGAAAAACAAGGAGATGATAAAACACGAAGGCAAGGGATGAACAAACACCCTCAAGTTCTCAAACATGAATGTATTCAAACCGCTGCGCGATAGACACACAGAGCTGAATGCGGCCAATAGGATCAGTGAGTTGCAACCGGACGCGTGGGGACGTAATGGCTTGTATCGATGAGTCACGTGAGTAACAATGTTAATTTCGTACACCCCCACAATATCAAAAAGCCAATCAACGAACTCACTGTTGTTGATAAAATAATCGATTGTAATCTTCTAGAGGAAATTAACGCGAATAAAAATCAATAAGTGTTGTGATGCTGATTGACACTTTAGTCCGCGGTGACATACTTTCAATAGCCCAAATGAAAGGAAATTTAATGATTGGCGCAAAATGATTAAGCTCGGACCTTGCATAGCAACCGCAGAGTGAAAGTAAAATGCATTTATAAATGACTTCTAAATTATAATAAAACGAAATCCCATCGGTGAAGGTGGCAAAACGCTGATTTAGTATTTTGCATGGCTGAATAAGTCCTGAGAAAATAGACCAAGTGCTTAAAAGCAAATGTGAGATCGCTGAGGCACGGAAGAATCCATGATAACAACCATTAATCGTTTCGAAAACCACTTTTGCCTTCCGGAACTATTTCGTGTCTTTCTGACTGTAAGTTCAAAACTATTACTGTGGGTGTGATCCTGTTGCCCTTAAAAGAACTGCTTCGACTACTTGACTGCACATGCTATAAATTTGCTATAAACGCGGACATCAAATCATACAAGCATCGTCCACGAAACTGACGTTTCTCTCCGAGACGTTGTGAAATCCCACAGACTTCAACAATATTGGTATTTTGTATGAACTTCATTAGCATTTGGTTTTAACTTGAGTCAGGGAAGTCATATTTTTACTTTACTTCAACTTAAAATTAATTTAAACGTCA
Source organism: Moniezia expansa (assembly GCA_019097775.1). Classification (NCBI taxonomy): domain Eukaryota; kingdom Metazoa; phylum Platyhelminthes; class Cestoda; order Cyclophyllidea; family Anoplocephalidae; genus Moniezia; species Moniezia expansa. The sequence continues at coordinate 5,800,167 of JADFDV010000064.1, forward strand.
AATAAAACACTGTTGCACTCTAATGCTTGTCTTAGAGCAGATCACGAGCAAATAACCGACTGTTTTGGTTGACTATTAAGCTAATTTATCTTCCATTAAATCAACATTTTGAAGTTTTGCATTGCGTAAAAACGGCAAACAATCAGGCATGCGGGTGCGTACGTACTACCCACAGCAAGCCAGAAAGACTGCATTGATTCGCTACCAGCTGCATAAGTTCACGCGCTCATTGGCTCCTGCATCATAGAGATAGCCACTTCCATTGGATGTTGGGGTGGACTTTGGTGCGTACGTGCTGCCATCCACGCGCCTATTTTTCACGCGTTCATATCCGCACAACGTCATACAGGCATACGCAGGCAGAGGAGTTGGCTTGCCGCATCCGATTACAAAAGAGCCTAGGGGAGGTCATTCCTCTATAATGCCGCAACATTGCATTGACAGTAGGAGAAAACGGTGGCGATGGAGATGTTTGTGGTGGCATACTTGCCTAGGATGCACTTCTCCTAATCTCATAGAAATGGATCTATTCTACGCAATTGCACAGGGTGATTCTGATGAATTGGAAAATTGTCTTCAACGCCTTCAATCTACCCCCATCCGCTTAACCGTCCGACGTGCCCATCCCAATAAAATGCTCGGAACTTTCTTTCAAGAGTGTTCGCCTGCTATTTGGGCTGTGGAATGTTGTCAGTGGCACCTTCTTCCTATCCTCTCAAACTACGGTTTCGATATCAACCGTCCGCAACTTTGCCGGAGATGGACATGTTTTTGTCGGAAGCAATTACGTCCAAATAACTCTCCTTATCGACGCCTCTGGACTAGGGGGCAGTACACTTACCAATCAATACTAGATTACTTTTTTGCCGATATTTATGAACGTCTTGGGGAATTGGAAGACACTCCGCTATTGCTTCAGGGATCAGAACTACTTGAAAACCGTCTGCAAGTACTTCTTTCAGGAGCTGATGAGCTCCTAAGTCACGGTGTAGACGTTCATCGAATTGATTCTATTATCATCTTCAATTCCCTTGCTGGCTCTTTCGATCGATACCTTTGTAGTTACTTTGACTCAAACGATGACATTCTTCCTGATATTCCTAAGAGATTCGACTCCTTTGTTGAACTGGAAGTTCTCCAGCAACTGATTGAGAATGGTTTCTCTGAGTTTGAGTTCATGGAATACGCTAGTCCGAACACAAATTGGTTTGGACTGCTTATTTGCCTTCTTGCACATCCAAGACTTCGTAAACTCGTAGAAGCCAATCGCCCAGTCCCAACACTAATAAAATCTGCGGCTACTCTTCTAATCAATCTTTTGGTTTGGCGACACAAACTTCCTCAGACTTCAACAGACCTTCAAGAGAGCGTCAACAACCTTCGGCTGAGGAAAACATATGTCAGGAGGTATGCTGATCAGAGGAATCTATTCAATTCTCGTATTGCTGGAATAATTCAGGAAAGTGACAACCTCCTCAAATCACCTCCAAGCCTAGGTCTTTTAGCCCGAAACCGTATTCGAAGTCTTTTGGGTGGTAAAGGTTTCAAAGCCAAAGTAGCAAGTCTAGGGCTCCCACAAAATCTTGCCACCTTTCTCGCCTCCATTGGCGCTGAGCACATGGCCTGGATTCGAGCTCCACCCTTTGTCGTTGCCGTAGCAACAGGAAAGCTAACCCCGGCGTCCTTTGAATATTTAGAAGAAGCTGAGACTGAGAGTGAAGAGAGAGTTGAAAATGAACGAAATCCAATATCTTGGGTACCGCGAAGACCTCGCCATCTTGTGGAGTCAGTCGAGTCAAATGGAGGTCCGCCGTCGCCGTCTTTTTCGGAGATGATAAACCGTCGACCAGGTTTAATTAAACGAAGGGCTTCTGCCTGTCCCCGGGTCAGTCGATTGCAACCCATGACGGGTCCAGTGCTACGTATTCAGCGATCGATGACCGCTGTGGTTCGTGGACCCCGACCACGACCTACATCAGCACCCCTCCTCAAGGTCACACCACCCAAGGTTAGCATGCATCGATTGCAGATGCCCGTGCGGTGATTTTCATCCTTCTTGTGACTTTGTATATAACTTTTGGTTCGAATAACTTTTGATACTCATAAGGCCCGAAATGCCCTGAAATGCGATGAAACCCAGTCCCTCTAGATATAAGGCTAACGTGATGATTAATATGAGTCTTATTTTTGCAAATAAATCAATCTATCATGCGAACTCATTTTTGTATCATGTTTCTTAAGGCCAAAGAAGTGGCGTTTAACTTGGGGGTCAGGTGTGTTCTAAGCTCACCGGCATAACCAGTAACAAGATTTTGTGCTGGTTCCTCATTGAATTCGTCGTCTAAATTACGGTTGATTTAAACAGAGGAGTATTTACAAGTACTTTTTACCAAAAATTAGAGGGATTCGGCTTACCATTTACGTTTGAGTTTCTGCAGAAGTGCCTGAACCCCGTGTTTGACGATAACTTCTCGAGGTTGTGGGTATCGGTACTGTTTCTAATTTGGGCTTAGGAGGTGTTATTTTTTTTAAGTGGATCGATCCTAAAGATGAACATGCTGTAATTTCCAGTACAGTTCAGAGTCTAGTTGGTTTATTGCTGCGGTTTCCTCCAGTTCAAATTTAGCCCAGAAAACAATGTTACTTTACAAGTATAGTAGGTCGCGTCTTGTGTTTAAATTTTGATAATAGAAGAGTTTGTATACTGGAGGCAATTTCGGGTCAAGTGATGCACCATTATTACTTAAGCCCATTATCTGCTTAGCTAGATCGGGTAATGTCCGTTTTTCGGATGATTACTAGGAGAGTCGATATTTCAAATTAAAAATAGTCAAATAGTTTTTATAAACTGATTTCCAATTATGTGACAAAGTGAAAGTCCACTAGCCAGAAGCATTCCAGAATTCATAGGCTTAGAAGACGCTCCATTTGGGAACAATTGTGGAAGAATGGGGCTTAAAAGTAGCCAAATTAAATACATCTCTCTTAAAGAGGATAAGAATATAGACGCGATTAAGCAAATCTGTTGGTTGTAAAAGAGGAAATGAGAAAGTTTATGTTCTCTCTTTATAATCTTATGATTTGGGATTATGAAGTAGAACCCTTTCTTGAAAAGACGAGTTAAACTATCACAAAATAAGAATTTACGAAACTTAGCTTTTAACTAATAGCGTCAGCTGGAGCTGAAGTTTTCAACATTGCAATCCGTACAAACCCATATCACTGAGGTCTAGGCTGATGAGACTGAACCGTTGGGTGACAAAGGTCACCCCTGTTTTGGCACCAAAATCTGTCGATGCTTTGTCTCCTAAACTTGAGGGCATCGATTTCAAACTAAATCGGGTCTCGCAGCAGGATAGAAACAAAAATGCCAGTCCTAGTTCTGGTGCTTCAGCTCATGCCAAATCACCTAAAAGAAATTTCCTGAAAGCCGTCATTCCTCTTGTGGACTTTTCATTACAAAGTCAGCTTTCGGATCAGGTAACTTCTAGCCTGACAGACTGAGGTATGGTTCTTTTCTTGTGTTAAAAGTAGGAATGGGGGCGGTTAGATTATGGCAGTGATGCAATAATCGCTACAAATAACTACCCACGTGAAACTAGATGCCAAACAGATGAGAAAGGCATAAAGGTGTGAAATTGAATTGCTCAAGTTTGTGTATTTAATTTTCGCTGAAAATCGTCCTTAAGTTTGTTTAAATACACGCCGGATTAATCGGTACATTATTTATGTTAGGATGCGAAGAAGCGGGTCTGAGTGAAACGTCACATTGTTATCGTTTCTGACTTCAAGTCTTTCCGCGCAACTGCCGTCGACTGATATGCATATGCCTGACAGACAGGCCTTCCCATGGGTCATCCCCATACTCTTCTGGAGTTGGTCCAGTGCCTGTTCCCCTGAGAACTGTTTGTCGTTATCTTGGTTCCATACATGTACCTGAAGGAATGAAGTTGCTCTTCTCGACAACATGTACCTCATACAACCATGGATTGTTAAAATTCAGGCTCTTTTAGTGAGTTACCTTACTAATGAGCCTGGTGAAGTCGAATCACACCTCAGAATCTCCACGAGGCACAGTGGATTCTGGAAGTAATTTTATACAAGAGACTCAGTAAGTTGAGGAACGATTTCGCACCGAAGCAGCAACAATCGCTATAATCAATGTTACCTGTACCCGAAGAAACTAGAACCTTAGCCCGGGGAAACATTAGGAAACTTGATGCATTCAATTAAGATTCCCTATAAAGAGTTTTTCGCATTCGCTCAAATGATGATAAGTCGACAATAAAATAATGCATGGTTTTATTCAATATTGACGAACAAAGATGCACTATTAATTGAATCGTTGCGGTTGTTTGAAATCAGTTGAATCGTATATTGAAGCCTTCCTCACCCACCATAGTTGTTGACGCGCTTACGTAAACAGACGCATGTACCGGAAGTCGAACATCGATTGTAAATGTTTACTTTAACAACGGAGAATTAACACTACAGCTCTGAGCCGAAATTGCGAACACAAACAAATGAACAGTTGTGCAGGAAGTAGAAATGATGTGGAGGTTTCAGCCAACCTCAGACTATTCCAAAATTACCCGATCAGTTTGCTTGTAAGATCAGAATTGATTAGTGCAAGTGGTCATTCCTACCTCCGGATGCTCACCGACTATTTTGGAACCCATGGTGTCCAGTGGGCCAACTATGGTAGTTGATCGTATGGATTTTTTCTTTCTGATCCATTTGATGTTCAAACGATTTCCTTTGTTTTGACCAAATAAAGGGTGTACCTTAACAGATCCTGGGCCTATTGGTTTCACGAGAATAAATCACTCAGTTTTGTGGCCGATTTGGAAGTAGCGAAATGTCCTTCAAGATAGCATCCAATTTGTGTCATAATTTCAGCCACTTGCTTTGATTTGAGGAAATGATCTGTCATTAAAAAAGTTTCCTTCAATTCGCACCACCCTGCTATCGTTCTTTTCGCTATCGTTTTCCTCCGAAAAGTATTTGAAGCTTCACCAAGCTCATCCAGTGACTCCTGGTCAGGAAGAGTGGTTCCACCTAGCTCGTAGGCCGACTTTAGCCGTGACCGAGGGGCCTCCATGGACCAAGAAAGAATCGCTTTCCGATATGGTCAATCGATTCTAGACGATCGTCGTCCGTGGTACCGCAGCATGGCGAGATCAGCTTATATAATTAAAGTTCAAAGAGAACCACTTGCCTTTAAATCGGTGATTAAATGTCAAATGTATGAACCATGAATGCATAGATAAATAAATTCACAGAGGTACAGACGGTGAAATCAAGATAGAGGTATCAGATCACCGCAGGCAGTTCTAGAATATTTTACTCGATTATTTCCGTCACTGTTTTCTCAAATTTTGTGAATAATTCTGTATGGAGAAACTGCCATCTGGCCAATATAATGCCTCACTTCTAAGCTTATATTTTGTTAGCTTAAAAAGGATAAACTTTGTGCACTTTTTATTTTAAGATTCTCCAGGATCACTTCTTTACCTGTTTTTTCGATAAATCCATTAGCGATTTATGATAACCAAATAGCAATATCTGTAATTTTAAGTGAAAATGTAATTCACTGGTGAGTAAATGAGAAAAAGTTGAGAGATCTGAAATGAATAGTCAAACTTATATTTGTCCATAAAGTTGACACTCACGCAAGTTATCCGAATACGGAAAACCCTGCCATATACGTGTCCTCCAGTATTTATTATATTTTCTCGAAGATCCCCTTGCAGAATAGTATTCATTGGTGGAGGTGATTACTTCAGTCACCACATGCTCCTTGCTGTCTGATCGGTACACTACCCTAGTGCTGCCGACAAAGCGATGTCGCCCAACTTTAGGGTTATGGCTGCAGAGTTGAAGACGGCAATGACGGTATTTTATAGAAGGCTAATCAGCAAACATTTTGCCGTTTTGGCGACTGAAACTTGCTCTGATACACCTTGTGCTTCTATCCTGTTTGGAGACTATCTCCTATGCCGACATGAAGTAAGTCGAAGGCGTGGATGACAAAGACAGACAAAAGCAGCGTCTAGAACGAGACACCGATGGATATCGTTTTCATCCGAGGTAGGCCTGATGAAACCAGGACTGTTGCAGTGAACGGGACATAAGTGATCAAGTCCTTCTATAAGAGTTCGGTTAACGCAGTGTATTTCATCTAAAGTGTATCTGGGATATGGTAGTTCATTAAAAAAGTTGAGACTTTCAGAGAACAGGTAAATAACAAAAAGCTTGAAATAGTCATGCTTAATCGTCTCTTTCATTTATCATTAGAAGTTAATTTCATCTTTGACAGGAGAGAATCATTGACGCGCATTTCATTTAAATCTTCAGAAGCATTTACTTAAAATATATTGTTTGTTTCATCGGCACCGATTAAGACGATCCATTCTTGCTTTAAGGAACATTAATAATAATTTATTTTGATCTGCGAAAGTACAGTAGTTAGAGTTTGTTTAGGCGTAGATGGGAGATTCTCGGGCAGCATATTTGAGTGGATTCCGCCTAACGAAGGACAGGAGGTGACAACCGAAACTTGACTTTTTAATCACTTTTTAATTTGCAGAATTTCAAATATCTGGGACAGACCATTGGCATTCCCTTGAATTCGCCCAATTCAAAGTGCAGCCATTCTCCTGTAGTGTTAGAGAGCTTTACAGACCCACTTCAACAGTTAGCCCTGGTACATAGCACTGTCCTTGCATCCAATTCTTTTTCAAACGCTTTTTGCTTACCTAAACTGAAATTGTATTTTTAGAATTGCTAGCCAACATTAACAATTTCCACTAAAATCTCTGTTCAGTACCGTTTTATTTGTATAGGTTCAAATATTTGCTTTGCTGGTAATGATAGGAAAGACTATCACCAGGACAATAAGAAAATCGCGTCTATTTCATAAGTTGTTTGAGACAATAAACTACTACCTCGAAGGCCAGTGGCCCAACTTCCAATTAGCTCGCACCTCTCAATCTCTAGCTCAGCAATTCAGATTAATCGTCTGGCAAAGCTTCCAAAGCTGACTGCCACAGCAGTCGGGTGACGAAAGCCTCTAGAGGCGTTCACAAGTCCAGGCCCAGATGGCAGCCTGGAATCTGATTAAGAATGCCTATCCTGACAATTGCTTTGCAGATCATTTTCTTCTCAGTAATGGCGGTCAAATAGGCACATTTTGTATGTTAGTTTAGTAATTTAATAGCATTCAAATGAATAAAGCCTCGGGTTTCTGAAGCAGCAGGTTAATATTTATTAACCTAAACCAAACCAGCTCAGTTACAAGGCTTCCAGTAGTAAGTACTACACCTAGCGGAAGCGAGCTCCTCAATCGAATTCTTTTCACCCTCTGAAAAACCACTCTTTTTGATCCTCTTTACTGTTACCGATTAATCCTTTTTACATTTCCTACTCGAAGCTGACTAAAACCCTTATAAATCTGCTACGAACCAACAAGTGCCTTCCGAAAATGTTTCAGTGACGACTGTTTAACCATTGAATCAACCTTTCTCAACTGCTTAAATCGATTTTGAATCTTAGATTCGAAGTCCATGATGACAACCCACATTCAAATTGGTAAATTCATTAGTCTGTTTCAAAGATAACACAGGCAAACAAATAAACACTGACAGGTAAATAAACGAATGGAGTTATCACAATAGGCTCGAGAGTGATGGCAGAGAGGAGTCGCGGAGGCAAGGGAGCTATCCATACAGGCGAAGAAAGACATTAGGGGGCAGTAGGTGATCTGATAGGACTGATTCAGCGATCTCTTCTGAGAGTGACAGAGTTTGCACTGGAAGCAGTGGCATTTTGGGGTTGTGACAAGACCTCTTCTTCTCCATTGACTTTTCGAAAGGCACCAGTGGAGAAGTAGGGGGCTGCATCTTTGACCAAGAGGGTGTGACACATGTCACAGACCGCTGCGGGTCGAGAACGAGTTCCTGAGGGTGGAATTACCTTGGTGAGACAGGATTGACAGAAGATGGCTCCGCAGTGACGGCAGTTTTGTTTGAAGGAGGCGGATTCGAAGGCGCGAAAGCAGCCCGCGCATTGGTAGACGTCGTCTGGTTCCTGCCACCGAACTTCGTGAGTCTGTTCACGCTGACGCTCCAATTGGACCTATAAAAAACGTAGGTGTTATTTATATCATCAGTGGTAGCACAGACTAAGGATATTATGTAAAAGATCAGTACGTTCCCATCTGTCGACAAAGCCAACATTGGATGAGTTAGGTTTATTCTACTTTCCACCACATAGCACCAGTGGTTTAACGAAAAAGACTAATCCTCTGGAAAATATAAACTGAGGTTTTAGCGCTTGACATGACCTCCTACTAAGTGATGGATCAGACGGTTCCAAGTCGATGCAAGAGCTCTTTTTCGAAGAGGAATTACGCCTCTCGGGGGACGATACTAAGACTAACTCACTACCAAGCAATGATACATGCATCAGCCAAAAATAAGGAGCGAAAATTGAAAATAATACAAACTGACTAAATGTGCGAATAAGTGCCAGAATAAATACCGAAAGCTACTTAAATTCATATATGTAGTAACTGTCATATAAAGGAGAAATAAACGACCTACTTGAAGGTGTTGTGAGAGACGAACAAAGTCCATTGAAACCTTTTCGGAGTTTTCCAAATCATTCTGAAGGCTCATTACTTTGGCACGCAGCTGTATAGCTTCCTCCCGAGCTCGTTTTAAGGCCTTGTCCTTCTCGACCAACTCGGTCTTGAGGGAAGAGAAAATGATACTTAAACTTAGTATGAATGCGAAACTATTACTTAAGTATAAGAATTCGTTGCATCTATTATTGAGGGATCTATTTGATTCATCAATGGTTAAACAGAGATAAGGTCCAAAACTTAGACCTTACTTGCGAATCCGAAGAACGGCACAAACTGGCAGTAGAATGAAAACGCTTCAACAGGCCCATGATGGTACACGTGTCAGGAACATTAAAGATGGCGAATGAAGGGAGAGAGTTTACGACCTGTTTTTCACATATCAACTTTTTGTTTCAAAGTTGGACAGCTTTATTAACCAAACGCGTTGGCGTGGTTCTGTGATCCAGGTACAGTGAGATGTCAGAGCAAAAGTAGAACATAAATGACCACTAACGTTACTTAAATGTCTGATCTATAAAAGGACAACCAAATGCGACATTAGCATGCGCAGGCTGGGTCGATGCATCCTTTAAGAAGGATTCTGACTAAAGAAGATTTCAGGAGGTCGCACCGAAGCCGATGAATAGAGGGCTCCAGAAGAAAATGAAACAAAACAACCAACCAGTTCGGTGGGATGCGGAGCAGTGGGCAATCCGAGACATGCCGTGTTCTAGCGACTGACTGCCACTAGTTCCCACATGACTGACTACTACTACCACTAACAGTAAGCAACCAGAATGAAGAAAAGTTCGCAACTTCAAATATTTTACTTAGACAAGTTCAGTAGTATCATATGTAATCGAGATTCAAATCAGGGGGAATGTACCACCATGACTACGAAGAGGGAAGGATGATTAGCCAAAAATCAAAATGAAAACATTCGAAAATCATACTCAAATGGATTCAGTAGGGTTTAGTTGGGCACGAAAATTCAGGAGAAATTGCACTGCAATTGTTCTTTACCGACGCACCTTATGCAGTTTTACATCGGCGGCAGCGCGTTCGGCAACTTTTTCAATAGCCTGCTTGGCGGCGGCAGATGCTTGGGCAACCTCTAAAGCCTTCGTCAGTCCGTTAATACGTTCGTTGGCGTCGAGAGTGAGCTGCCGGAGCATTTTCTCCGCTTGAATGCGCTTGTTGCGCTCCTCATTCAATTTATCTTGATTAATCGTCATCTCGGTATCCAAACGGTTTCTCAGATGCTCACAAGCAACGCTGAAAAAAGCACACGAAATCAGACTTTAAATTAACAGTCTGGCCAATATTATTCCATCGATTCCTACTTAGTGGAAAGGAGTTCCTCTCTCATTTGCAGAGCGTAGAGCTCCAAGTCTTCCTTCGCTGAAGGGAGATCGATAGGAGCTGACATCTCTGCGGCAGCGTTTCGTCTCTTACCGAGGAGGGTGCGATAATGCTCTTCAACTTCGGATAATTCCATTTGAGCAGTCAAGCGTTCTTGCTCCAAGCGCGCGAACTCCGATTCGGTGGAACGACGATACGCCTATCGTAGAAATAACTAATCAAACTTGAGAAAACAGTAATACTGGGCGGAAGATAACAATCGACGAATCAACTACATTAGCGCGATCATTCTACTATTTAGACAATCGTATTAAGTGTTAAAAAGCGGCAACAAAAACTCAAGCTGACGCTCGATGAAAGAAAACTCCTCCAGGCGGAAAAGACTGAAATGTCTCGCTTCCAAGAGGAGTTGCATCAATGATGACCCAAACTATGCACTGGAATTAAAGACTTTAAATGCATAAATTTTTTTTTGCAAAGTGGAAGTTTAAACCAAAATACATAAGCTACTAAGTTGGCTAGAAATAAAACAAGATAAGCGTTTGCCATTGAGCTACTAGTATGAATGCACACCAATCGATAAATATCAATCCTAGGTGATAAGAACCCGACCAGCAAAGTAAGCATGTCTTTAAAGAGAGAGGCGTTGCGATGTGGATAGCAATGTAAAATCGAGGTGGGAACGCCACCGACTAGACGAGGGATACAGCTCCTCCATTCCTCAACATGAGAACGACTTGGCTTTTCATTCCAGAATTTGCTCTTCATTATACCAACTGCAGACGAAGGTGAAATCAATCATCTCACTTCATTTCAGAGTTAAAAGACTCTTCTCGATGTAGGGTCTAGTGTAAAAAATGAGTCAACCATTCTTTAAAACAGAAGAAAAGTTGATCACAATCATGTAAAATACGATTACGGATATCAAATTAATAATCAAAGCTTTCAGGACTTCAATAAAACGGTAGAATTACGAAAGAAATTGGAAGAAAGACCTACCTAAGCAGCATAAATTCATGAGTCGCAAAGTAAAATACTAAGGTTGAGCGAATAAAAGCACAAGTTAATCACGAGAATTGAGGTTATGTCCAACACATGAGTTTGAGCAAGGAAGATCAGAAGTTTCTAGTCAGTTTACGATTTTTTCGCTAATTGAGAGAACGACCTACCATGAACAACATGCATAAAAAATTGTCCCCATGAGACGGAATTTCTTATAAAAGCATACTTGATAATCCTTGAGTAGACTATCCAAGCGCTGACTGAGTTGTTCGATACGCTGTTCGAAAGAGGCTGTCTGTTCCTCAAAAAGATTTTTTTCCAGCCTCGTGCGAGATTCCGTCTCTTCCATAGCTTTTTTCACCGTGTGGAGATCAGCCACAGTTGCGCTCAGACGATTACTCACTGACTATGATGGGAAAGGGGTAGAAATGATAAAATGAGGATGGTAATTGGAAGAGATTTGATTAAATACACGCAAACCACCGTGTGTTCTTTTTGAAGAGCCTTAAATCTTTCCTCCCACTGTTTGCAACCTTCACAGATAGGAATGTTGGCAGGAGCACCGGGTAAGTGGGGGATCTCGTCATCAGCCTCCATATCAGATTCTGAGATGAGTGGTCGATCGTCCAGAGAGATACGACCTATGGCTGGGGTCAAAGCTCCTTTTGATATTAGGGGTTTAAGAGGCGTTTCTTTACGTCCCGGTGCCTTTTCTGTATCTTCTATTTCAGAACCGGCGGAGGAGATTGATGTTGAGGGTGAAGAAGCTGCTGCTGAAAATTAAAGGATTTCAAAACAGCGGTTATTGAGAGTTGAGAAACATCGAATTAGATGGGTTTGATCACACAACCAACTAGCCAAAAGAGGATGACGCAGAAATATTTTTTTATAAAAAACAGCGCAAATAAGGGGAGTTAAAACGACTGCTATAAAAAAGCGTAAATGTAAAGGAGGAGACTAGAATATCTGATGGTATGCAAATAATAACGTACAGGGTGTTGGCTGGCTTGAAGAAAGCATAACGCGGTTTAGAGTAAATATTTTCCTGCAAATGAAAACGAAATATTACGATTAACATACCCTTTACTCATACGAATGAAGTAATAGAGAAACAGAATTGTGTGGGGCGAGTACAAAAAAGTATATCTCGATATGAATGCAGTTATAATACGTCAATTTGAGCCAATCGACTAGCTACAAAGTAAAGTTGTCCAACAGTATCGGTAATAGGGCATTCGTTAAATTTTTACCTTCAAAAATTGGGAGCCGCCCGCCACCAGCAAGCGCACATTTGCGAATCTAGCTGCGTAAGCATTCGACAGTTTATGACCTTTAATTTGATGAATAGATGAATGAAAAGTCCAATTTTCTGAGTTCAGTGTTAAAAAGAAACTAACTACCATATATTCAGTTTTTTAGTAGCTGAAATTATCTATAGAATACCAAATTTATGAGCGGCAGGATTTGCATGAACAAATAGATTCTAAAAGTTTCTTGGAGAATTGAGAACTAAGATAATTTTTAGCTCCCTTCTCATTTTTATTTATTACTTAACTGTACGAAAATGGTTAGATTAATACATCCATGGGCTCTGAAACTGAAACGATTGTCCTCTTACCCCAAAATGGCCATCCAAATACAATTTTTCGTAAAATCAAATGAAATCAACTGTACTCTTTTTGTAGGATTCTCATAGTGTCCCTGGTTTTAAAATTATTGAGATGCACCACCTGGACAAGGCTCACTTCCGGCTGACCTATACTCTGGTCATTTGAGTTTTCCCCAATGCCCATACTGGCTGAAATAAGTTTAGCAAAGGAGAAATTCTCAAGCTTCAAAGTAGAGAGTCGGATTCTGTGGTTTCAAGTGGTGATAATGGAGAGTATAACTTAGCCCTTTAAAAGCCGAAAACGGATTTTATTTTATTTCATCGCAACAATCCATTTGCGTAATCTTGCTATTTGTGAAGTGAATCTTAAATTGAATGTCCTAAACAGTCTCTGTGCATTAACTCTCAATGAAAAGAGAACCAACAAATTATAGGAATGAATACGCAAAAGAAGATGCATTTAGAAAGCTACAAAGCCGAATATTATTATCAACAACATACTTGTTAGCTTTGTTAACAGTACTAGACCTTACTAACTTTTTACATTATTTTGTCATTTTCAAGTGATGGAGATCATCGATAACCATTGCCCCTTCCATTATTTCCCACCTATAGATTTTGAATTTTTTTATGATTAAAAAATAATCCCCATAGTTTGAAGGAAGGATTTAAATACTAACCATGGGGAAAAGCTCATCAAGAATACTATATATATGATGACCTATCCACCTTTTATTGAGTTCCGAAGCATCTCTTGTCGGAAATAAAAATGAGAGGGTAGAACAAGTAAGGAAAATCTTTAGGCTCCCAAGGTCTTGGAAGACCAAATTCTATGAAACAAGAATGAAAGGAGCACTGATCCGAGCCGAAATATATCTTTGTTTGATTAATGTGAAAAACCAATGCCCCGAAATATTGGGCGATACCAAAGGAGAAATAGTTTGTGCCATGTATTATGTTGAACTAAGATGATTCCAGGAACCTCAGTGGTTTTGGACTAATTTGCCCATACCTCAAATGGAATCTTCTTCGTCTTAATTTAAATCGACAAATTGTTAGAAAAATGTCCTTTAGGCTGCTTTAGAAGACTTAATAACATTTGCTCAAGAGTGTCTAGATGCCTTTTAGCAGAAGAATCGCAAACATTACATGAAGCAGAATGCTCTCCGTCGAACTTCCCCATTAATTTCAACAGCGTCTCCATTCATAGAAAAATTAATATCTGCTTGCAAGTAAATTTCAGAAATAAGTGGTGGCTTCTGCATACTTTCCAATTTGGAGAGAAATAGAAGTGATACCAATGGTTTTACTGAAAATAATGGAACTATGCGATTTAAATCGTAAATAAAACGATGGAAACCATCAGTTACCGGAGCGTAGGATCCCAGCTGTCGGACGCCGCTTTTCCTCCCATCAAGTTTACCCTTGCATAATCACAATTCGCTGACTTAGAACTTCTCACGGGATTGTTCTTTTTTTAACTACCGCAAACAATCATGCTTAGTAGTATAGTTAAAAATAATGACATTTACTGCTGTTCATGGAGAAAGTCCATGTCGGTGATGTCTTTGATGCGGCCAAAGACAAATTACTCAGTTTTGCGAATTTCAACAAGTTTTACTAAATCGAAATGTATGATAGATACTAAAGCGTATAAGAAAATTTACAGTCAAATTGCAAGTCTTCAATTTCTTGTACAGATCATCATCTGTAATTCGAAATTTTGATTTTCTGTTGGTGTTTCACAAGCAAATCGGCATTATTATAATCTACGAGCTTGGTTAAAAAGAGGCAAAGTTAACATCGAAGAGTGGAAGAAAAGGGTTCGCTTTTGCCATAACACCCAGCTTTTGCTTCCTGATTCTATACAAAATTAATTATTTTCTTTAAGTCACAATTCGAAATAAAATAGATAATAAGGCATGAGGGAAGATTTTAAAATCTCAAAGCATGCTAATATTCGCTCTAGCTTAAAGCTCTTATGTATTCAGTAGTAAGTTTATTCAATAAGCTTATCAACCTACCATAAACGAGAATAAATTGCAGTTTTTTTAGCTGAGTTCGTGTATCAGTACTTTTTGCACATATTTTTTTAATCAATTGCAAATGTTTTGAGATGAAATACCTTCCTTTTCACCCCAAAAGTTTTAACAAGAATCCTTACTATTGGATAACCTTGTTATTTGTGTTTTATTCAACCCCGGGAGAATAAAGTCCAAAAGAGGAATTCAAACTACGTCGGGAAAGTTATGCTTCATCCAAGTGCGTCCATGTGATGCAGTTCCCAAGGACATTTGTACCAACCCCAAACCTGAATCACGGTAAGTTACCTTTTAAAAAGGATAATTTGAGCCTCCTGAAAAAGAAATTCCCCAAAAATAGCACTATAGTAATGAATTTTATTAAAATAAATATTGTCAAAATAACGAAAACGTTGGGAATATTTGCAGAAGTAACGGGAAATGGCTATCATTTATATCACATCGAGGGACTCATGCGACATAAAATTCTTGTGGGCCGCAAATATGCTCTACTTAAAAAGGGTTACGATTTGATTACGAAGCTTTGCAAATGCATTCATTGGTGAACCAGTAGTTGGGATCATTCAGAGTAGATCGAGGAAGTTGCATAGAACAAAATGTGGATTTCGATGTGTGCTACTGCCTGTGCTGACTTAACACAGGTCGCAGAGTTGAGAATTAAAGGAGTATCCTCGTTTGACCATGAGGTGAAGAGCGCATTCCTGCCCACAAGATTTGGGGTTGCACTTGTGTTTACCCACGTTATTGCCGCTAGTGCTGCCATGGTAGCAGTAGTGCTTATAGTTCTGTTAATGGTGAGTAAAGTTTAATATTCCTTGATCAGTAAAGAACATATTGAAATCTGCGGTATTTACGTCTCACGATCTATGAATCGGATCTGGTACTCAAAGCTTTCCAAAACTGAACTGCATCCTATAATACGTAAAGTATATCAACCGACGACATCCTTATTTTTTAGTGATTTCAGGCCCTTTCAAACAACCGAAACTCTCGAAAACCAAGAAGAGAGCAGTTGAATAAAATGGGGTCTTGATCGTGGGGTTCAATGTGAGAAAACAGTTATTAGCGCCAATACTTGACCAGGTATTTTTTAACACAAACACGTTTCGGGCATCGTTTTTCAAACGATAATTTCGTCAGCAAATTCGGCGTCAATCGGTGTCTATTTCTGTTCCATGGGAGAATATGACAAAGCCCACTCTAAAATCGTGCACAATGGACAATGTGTCCTTTTTTTCAAACAGAAGGGATTAGAAAGCTAACAAATAAGGTGCACTTTAAATCTGGCGTTCGATTACAAGATGATTCTTTCATGGATACGCATTTTCAATCTCATGATATGGCAAATAGTGACGTGAAGCATTGAAATCGACCCACGTTGAATTCAGAAGTGGACTTCCAAAATCCGAAAGAGGCCACTTATGACGAACAGCATTGAGATTTCCGATATTGCTCAAGATAGCCGATCTTAGCTGAATCGACAGATGGGGCTGAAGTAATGAGGCCAATTTCACATTTTCGCAGGCAAGACTAGTAGAGATTGAAAGTAAAGCCACTTACTCAGAGTTCATGCTAATGCAAATACAACTACATCGATGAGACACCACAAGCTTTCAACAAAAGCACTGTGAATTTCCCCCAATCGGCAGCCTTCGATTCTCCCATGCAAGCTGACAGCTATGTCTGGTTTTATTTTAGTGTCCAGGTTGGGTCCATAGTACTCCTAATCGACAACCCAATGCCTCATTTTGGTAAGCTCCAAAAGGTCACTTTAGGTATACATATATATATATTTTGTTAACCCTCTACCCATTAGGGCAAGTCTCAGGGACTTATTGAGGGTACAAAAAAGTGCAAATAGATTTTACAACATATAGTTCACAACATAGTTTCATCGTACAGGTAGCAGTTCAACTTCCTCGACATTGTTAAGGACAGACAACCATCGTACCTATTTCAGAAGTCTTTCCAACTTTCTGGCGGAGATGCTTATCATTGCTATATGCACCTCTTTTCACAGTCCAGTTTGAGACCATGAATCCAGGTATTTATATCGTGCCTCGGTTACCAGGCCGTAATCCAATTTTATGCGGCCGGTGGGTGACTGGTCCCATCCGGCCGCCCCTCTCATTAGCCCCCCAGAGTTGCCCCTGGAGTTACCGGTGGTCACCTTACTTGTGCTAACAGCTTATTTTGAGCGGAATCCTACTTTTGAAAATGATCGCTGTTTACAGCAATGAAATTAGACGGTCTCCTTTCGCAGGGTTAGTTCTTATTGATAGTGCCCACATGTAGGCAAATAACGTGAGAGTGGATGAATCTTTATCCAATGCATTAATGAGCCTATTTTCAAAGTATGACCTGCGCACTGTGAGTAGACATTAAGAGTCAGTCGTCGTGCAAGTTTGAACTGCCTAAATGAGCTCACAACTCGGGATCCATGAGCATTTTCCCTTTTCAGACACCTAATTAATCTAGGCGGTATGGTGCTAGAGATGATGTAGTGCTTGAAAACCCAATCATTGCAGCTAGTACTAGAAGCGACGATCTTCGCATATACTTGAATGAACATGGTAGGTCGCTATATTTTGACAAGATTTGATAAATTTCACTTGATGTCAGTTTGAACCGCTAAAGCACTGCAGTTAAAATCAAAATAAGGCACATTTTTTTGCTTTACAAAGCTTCGGAGGATTTTACCATGCCTCCATTTTGGAAAGGTAAATTACAGATAACAGGGCAGAAGTTTAACTGTCAGTGCTCTAGAGCACATTTTGGGCTTTCTAACTTAGAATTTTTAGCCAAAAGCTTTTACAATGCCATTTTAAAGGTTAGTCGATACTAGGTTAATGCATACTTCATGGAATTTAAATGCTTGCTAGGAAAATAAGTGTTTTCTAGACCGCAATCAGTCCTTGATTGTACACATGGATCCTCAGAACATCAGAAACTCAAATGGAAATGATCGATTATATAGCAAATACACCTCTTTTGTGCGTAAATGAATGTATTTAGTAGATGTAAAACGCAATTAAGAGAGGTTATCCCATAAAGAAGATCTTTAAAATTGTCAATTTATATTGACACAGCGTAGTCTTTCAGACCGATCTTGAGGAGTAGGAACCGTTTTGAGGAAGTATTTAGAAATCGACTCACCAACGTCCGTAAAGGAAAAAACACATTATAGGCCATCTGAATTAGAAATTTTTGAGGATAGCCAGACTAGAGCAGTGCAGAAAGCTATCGATCTTTCTCTGGAGTTCACACTTCAAACACCTCCCCACTGCTTTGCGACCGCTGAAAAATAGCTCTTTTTTAATTAGAAAGAGCTTTTAGAACGGCGGGAATTGGTAAAATTGGATTACACACTACCCTAACTCTTTACGTACTTCTCGAATTCTCCGACTACGTTAAATTAAGCCTTGCATTAGGTCTCTGTTTTAGATATGTTATTTAAAAAAGGATACTAATTAATGTTAATAACTGATATAGAGCAGTTCTGTCACCGTTTTCGGTTTACAATTCATTCTGCCTAAGCAGACTTAACAGACATGCATGTGTTTACCACATACGAAAAGTGAATATTTAGCACTTGGCGCCATTTTAGATTCAATCGGGTGGAATAAGCAATTAAGGCGATAAAAGCGGTCGAGCAGAAGGAACATTGAGGGGATGAATGTCTAGCCTAAATTTTTTGAGGAATTCTTTTAATATAAATATCTCACTTCGAAAATTTTAAGCTCCATGGATTATTCACACACTCCAAGGAATTTTCCAAAACTCACGTGGGCCATAGGTTATTACGTTACATGGTGCGAATGATGCCAAAATCTTACAGTGATATTGGATGTCTTAGAAAAGGGGATGCATGATGCATGTTCGAAACTTCTTTCTGAAATATTTTTTGTTTCTATTCGCTTTTCTGCATCGTCCCATGTTGTTCAAATTCAAAGCTATTTCCTGAAGTCGATGGATTGACTGTAACGTGTTCAGATACAATGAAAAGCAGTCAACATGAATTCAAAATGATATTCCCTGCTTATCTTGACACCGCCCTAACCTATGCGAAACTCATAATATTTAAGCTTAATATGCTGGATTTAAATTAAATGCCACACATTTTCTTTCTGGACCATCATATCTTTGGAAACTAGTTAAATGCATTTACCAACTAATGAGATCATTGTATCTGAACGCAATGAATCAGCAACAATAAGGTAACAAATACCAAAAGGATGGATGCCATCTATACCAATTGAATGTGTTTTTCTGAGCATTGGATAATGGATATAAAGTTTTCTTAATTCGCTGAGTTCCATGGTACTAGGTGAAATCACTTAAATAAACAGTATACCTTATATGAATACTTTCACTCACTATGCACTGAATATACATGATTCACTTGGGACCTTTTTGAACTAAACTAAACTAAAGCGTTTTGCGAAAAATCTATGCCATCGGAGCATTCCTCAGTATCAAATTGCTATCCAATAAAATTTTTTCACAAGCTTTAACGATTCTTTGTCAGGTTTGGTTCCTTTAAGTCGATACCTTAAATTTACAGCACAGAATAACATTAACAGTTAATGACCTAATCTTGTTTAATACATCTGTTTGCTAATTCAGAACCATAAGCGGCATTTTAAAGGGATTTCGGAATGGCTTCGGGCGCTGAAGTGGTGAAGAAAGTTGATGAGGGCGTAAGTTGGAAATACAAGTTTACTTGCAAAGTTACATGCGCACGATTGCCATTATTTTTTTACAGGAATTCGGGGAGATTATTAGCGGCGAAAAACTTGTTGTTTGTGATTTCTTCGCTACTTGGTGTGGGCCTTGCAAACAGCTTGCCCCTAAGTTGGACGAACTAGCCAAGGCGAAAACTGACGTTGTGTTTATCAAAGTTGATGTAGATGAATCGGAAGTATGAGCTTTATTTTTTAAGTTTAAATGTTACAAACCTCTGCACTTACGGTATTATCGCGCTTATTCTCAGGACCTCACATCAAAGTACGAAGTGACTGCAATGCCCACCATAATTTTATTCAAGAGCGGTGTTGAAGTCGGTCGTGTGGTCGGTGCCAGTTTTGACAAAATAAAGGAGCTGATTGAACTCAAATCTAAATAATTTATAAATTGTATTCTTTATACATTTTAATGGCCCTAATGCGTGTTAATCATACGTATTTATTTAATAACTTAATTTTTAGCGGCACATTCGATTTCTCATTATTCGGAATCGACAGTGGTGAATACTGTAGTTATTCAATTTTAGGAGTGCCTCAGATTTATTCCACTGTGCTTTGCTTGGATGGTGGCTTTTCACTTGGTAGGTGGCACGGCCGCACCTTAGCGGATGTACTGCCATTGATCGCAAACAGTCACCTCGCCGTCTGATTGGTCAGTTATGCTGTTGCACGATTTGCGGCAACAAATACAACGTTTAATTAGCAAATGGGTTTTCGAGTCCAAAGCACATTTAATCCGTCTTTTATGCAAGTTATTTCACATATTTCGAAGCCTAACTGCTTGCTTTTACCCCAGCCATCGCCGCTTCTATTAGGTTTGAATAAAGTTGCTTTAATGTACATATGGTGCTCATATTTTCTCGCAAGATACATCGAACAATTATTAGTTTAATTTTTAATAATATGAATAGATCGCGCATCAACTTTAAGTTCCTAAAAATGTGATTGCTGGCTATTTCATCATTAATGTTTACGGATTAAATGCTCTAAATGTGAATGTGTGTTCGACCATTGAATTCAGCTAACTACAGTATAATACATAGGCGTAACACTTGTTGGTTCGCACCGAATTGTTTCTCTGGCCAAGTTTGATTTTTCGCAGATGGCACAGAAACTTGGTTACTTCCCTGATTGACGAAACATTTCTTAATCATGCAATCAAAGCGATGCGGTGCTGTGCTGTTCTTTAGTTGCGGTTTCGCGGGTTCGTTTTAAAAAAATCATTCCTAGATCTGTCCTATTGTTAAAAATAGAATGCAATCCCTGTTTACTAGCAGGACTACAATTTAAGGAACATGGTTAGGTGCTCAATGAGAAAAAAATGTGGATTATTCGACAATTTTTTTGATACCTTTCCATGGATTTGCATGTTTAAGTTGCCAGATTGAAGGAACTAATGAATTTTTAATTAAAAAAAAACAACGAGAGTCAACCATTGAACGGGGTTGCAAGCACATGCATCTGGCGTTAAGCATTGTTTGTGTGGGTCAGAAATGCTGGTCCACCTATATTTCATGTGATTTTGACCTAACACACTTTACCATATGCGTTCTAACAACCCATGTGAAATTATCAGGCAGCACTTGAAGATTAGAAAACGGGGAAGTGAATGACGTTTTGTTGAGTATTAGCACAACTCGGATAGAATAACTTGCAAATGGTGTAAAAATTGTCAGTCTCCATGGGGCGTGCTGCCTCTCCAAGCCATTAATACCATGCTAACAGCTTATTTATCAGCAAAGTCCTATCAGAGAATGCGACATGACAATAAAGCGCTTCTGGTATTCGGAATCATAGGCTTTCTAGTGCTAAGTCCTGAGAATTTAAATTAGAAATGAAACCATTCAAATGTTTATTGTGCGTCTAATAATAAATTTAGTGGGTTAAAATGGCCTTTCCCGGTAGAAATAGCGATGAGAATCGCATATCAAAAGAAATCAATGTGGTTTATCTGATCAGTGAACTTCAGCATACCTGTACGCATTGCTGAAACAATCTCTGTAGACTTGAAGCTGCACTAATTTTTACCAAACAACATACGTGTATAGCTAAACACGATCGAGGCATTTAAATATATTTGATTTTGATGACGAATCTACCCAGCAATCTTCATTCAACTATGCATAATCACAAATACTGCAGTGCTTTTAATGATTATTAACCCAAGCATAAGGTTTTAGAAATTAAATTGCCTTAAATAAAGAAAATGGCACACTATTTCCAAGCGCAATTATTTAACTGATTTAATCAAGATCGACTTCACTTGTAGGACACTGAACGCAAAGTTTAAACGTTTTTATTTTACGAGGGTGCATTCAAAGAGCAAGATTTGTTTCTTATTAAATTCGCTAAATCCTGCATTCTATATCCAAACTGCAATGCATTAGGCCAAACATGCTCTCATAGTCACATTCGAGCTTGTGGTTACGCGCTATTAACAAGGTTAGTAGCTCCTGAAACTTCCTCTTATAACTTTTCGTGCTTGCGTATTGAAGATGGGGATCCTGATAAGAAGTACTTGGTAGAGCGATTGTGTTCAGTATGGATCTCAGAGCTCATCAGTACGTGAGTTGTTTCTTGACAGACGGTGAAGCTGCATCGTTGGAAATCGTCACCTAAAAGTTTCCCAGCTTCAATGTGTAATTGATGCAAGTTACCCTTGTTTCTGAATGACCGAAATTCCTCTTTTTTTATAAATATTATTTCGGCCTTGTCCGCAACAAATGTAGGGTACCCTGAAGAAGCCTCTCTATTTCCTTAAGTTCATGAAATATAATAGGACAAAATTCCTTGTGGAGTTGTCATTTCACTTAAATGACTGATAAATGTCAGAGCTGTTGTGCATATTTTGTTGGCATCTCGAATTTTTAATATTTAGTCTTAGCGAACGTCATTTTAAAAATACTTTTAGAATAAGACGTTTAACGACCAGAATCGAGAAATATTTTTTAAGAAATCCGGTCACAGGATGGGGGAGGCTCCACTTCTAAACAAATTTTTTAGTGTGCGATCAAGATAAAAGCAAGAACGTTTCATGAGCAATTTTCGCGCTCTAGTAATTTATAGGATGAGCTATTCAGATCTTCGTTGTAATTCGCTGTGCCCGTTTTCAGGGTTGTTCAATAGCAAACCAACCTTACAGACAGCCTCCTCATCTACTTTTAAGCAAAGCATAAAGGGGGCTCCCCGTCCCATTATTATGGAATCACTACCACTTATTGAAAGTACAACAGCGGCTGAGAACTTTCGTGCGGCCTCAACCGCCGTCCGCATCCACACCACAAAGGCTATGACCCCCGCGAACCAACCCACGAATCAGACGCCTGCCACCCAACCATATCCGGCCGTGACCCCCCTCCCTCCACCTTACTTAAAAATCGACCAGGAAAGAATCAAGTTAGAAAATCGCTCCTAAATTAACAAAACCCCCAAAGTCTAACGCATTTCCGGTTCCTGACCGATACCAGGTACGCAAGATGGAACCACGACAGGTGTCCGTTTTCACTCCACCCCAAGTTAAGAACAAAGCAAAGGATTACTAGAAGAGCACATTTATTCGGTTTTCCGACAGCAAGACTACTGGGTTTGACAGTTTGCTTGTCCTGCAATTAAAAATATTAGATTATTATCCTTCGAGAGAAAATCAGGCCTATCATAGTGAATAATCACGAGTCAAATCTGGCTCGAGCTATCATCATACACTTACATCGAGTGACAATCCCACGATGATTATTGCTGCTTGGGACAGAAGCTAAAAAAATGGAAGTTATGACCATTAACGAGCCTTGTTGGGTCAGACCATCCTAACAGAATAATATCATACAGGCCAGGTTGAAAGAGTGGAGAATAATACGGACCAATCTACAAACGTTGAACCATTGCATGCTCGATCTCCGAGCATAAATGACCTCAATCATTCAAATTTCATGCTGTCGAGAAACAGAACAGAAGCCGAGTCCATCAGGCACCAAACACAGCAATAGCAACCACACGAACATGACTAAGCAAATTGCACCCTATATTGCAAAAATCATTGGTCAGAACCGGCTGAAAGCCCATAACACACTCACGTCGTCAATTCTGAGGTGATCTGAATGTAAAGTTCCATTTAACATTTAGAAAATCAGTCCTGTTGAGCTTGACCATTCACGCATTCATGCTGGTAGCTTATCATCACTAAACTCACTCAAAAAAATCCATACGCATGCCTCTAAAAATACAGAAACTAGACATTGCATGGATTGGCTTACATATTCAACTTTTTTTCAAATGTCGTCTTAAGTTCCATGTGTTTGAAAAACACAAACACAAACGATGTCATACATTTTACTATTGCGTTTTTACGAAGCAGATTTTTAGCCAAATCTGCCAGATACAAACGCGCGTGTTCACACGATGTCGGTAAAACTTACATCCTGTGCAAGGGCGAATTTGCGACCTTCCAAAGAACTATATGAAAGAAAAGAGAAACTTAAAGTAGCCACCATATGCTATCTGGCAAATCTTATCCTCAGGACTCAGGAACGTAAAGAACTCACCACGACGCTAGCTGACCACGGCGGGGGCAGACAAATTGAACTGTCAGTCGCTAAAAGCTAACGAATTCGGACTATATGAAAAAACACTTTCGTTATGCAAAAAATGTAATTTAGAAAATAAAGTTGAAGAATAGATTAATTTTGAATTCGACTAAGCCATTTTGAATATTTTTTCCTGCATTTATGTTATCCCAAGTGCTCATGCCTTTGCTTCACTTAGCATTTAACCGATTCCATTAAGTTCAGTCGACATTTACTCCATGAAATTAATCTATTTTTACTTATTACGGCTCGATTCAATGTGTTATAAATGATTTAACCATGCAATATCTTCTGTATAAAATAGCGTATAAAATTTCTGCTTCCGATTTCAGTTCTTAATTTGACACCACTGAATACATTTGGAATTTTGGCACGCGAACGAAACCCTCGACTCATTTTGATTATCACGAAGTCATCCTGCTTTCTCTGTGCGGACTTCATTAAAGAAAACTTTTGTGTATAATAAAGTTGCACGTATTGTCATTCACTAACTTCACTTCTTGAGATGCCTGATGAAGCACTTCCGTTTGCTGAATTATGCCATCTGTAATGAAAAATTCTTGATTTTATCAGCCGAGTTCAATAAAGTAAAGTAGAGAAATCTGCAAAAATTATACGAGCATAAAGTTCAAGAGGGTATGGGAAGTGTCCCAATTATAATTAAAATTGAACCCTGAATCAAATTCACCCCTTATTTATCATTAATCACGTTTCGATTTCCCTACTATCCACTTGCAATTTCCATCGAATTTAACTATTCCAACTACCGTCTCTGTTATGAATTGATTACAGTAATATTTCGCACTGTTTGTAAATAGCCATTCTGCTCTGATCAAACTTGCGATAACCGACGTTGAATGAAGAAGCGCAATCATTTACAAATGCGGTCAGAATTTAAATATACTTAAGACGAGATCTCAGAGAGTAGAGTGAAAATATAGACCATTCTTGCCGTGCAGAGTGAAAAGTAATTTCATAAAATTGTCCAGCCGACATTTGACCTGGCTTATTGATCGAATTCGCAATACATCTGAACTTAGCTTTGAGAACCAAACACCTTTAGTACTTGTAAAGAAACGTGGTGTTTCAGATTCAAAACTTACTGCCACCAAGAAGTTGATTTCCGTCAGGCTGTTGAACCTTCACGACTTGCAGCCAGATAATCTCGAACTTTTTTCATTTTCAGTCGTCACTTGCGGAAGTTCCACCAGCAATATTTGAATCCCTCTACTATAAATCTGACCTCTTCGGTTAAACTGATCGTGAATTACCTCTTGTTTTGTCGACTTCCTAAGCTTCCAAGTTATATTCAAGGAAAAATAATAGTCTGCGATCCATTTTAAAATGAAAATTACCTCGTCTCATTTGTGAAATGTTATTCTGGTGTGTTAATATGTTCACTTTGGCTTGGAAAACATTTAAAAAGTTCACCTGAACTGGGCCGATTTCCACCAGCTCGTGTATGAAGAATAAATGACGTGACTGGGCCACTCAGAAGTCTGATACGTTGATGTTCACCTCAAGTAGATACTTTTACGTCATTAAGAGGGATCGCTATCGACTGTTAACTTGCGTTTCTATTCGTAGCTTATGTTTCCACTCCGTCCAATTAGCTTAAACTACCCAAATATTTCTCCATTAAAATATGCCATAGCAATATATTTCTTAAAATATGATATATCAAACCGATGTCCAGGTTTGCAGCTCGCGAGCTATTAGGGTTAAAGGTAGGTGCTCATCAAAATAGACGGCACAGTGACTGCAATATGGAGTTTCGCTTTCGTGATCTGCCCAAAAACTCATTAAGCTTACAGTAAGACAAATCTATCGTACATCGGTAGCTATGGTATTTTGGACGTTGCAAACCGAACAGTTAAGCATTATTGCCAATGGTAACAAAGCAGGCTCTATTTGAAATCATTTTTTTACGACGCCATCTGATATTACTAACAGAAAAAAATAGTAGTGTTCAGAAATATTTATGTGACTTCATAGAGTTTGACGCATACACAGTAGCTGCATTATGCGACATGGATCGACGCCACAAGGTGCACCGATCGGAGTCCACAACAACGTGGACACTTGTTGCCGCTTGGTCAAGACAAAAATTGACAGCGTCCTGTTAAGGGTCTCCGCTCAAACAAGAAGTTGGTACGTTTTCAGATGACGTATTTCGATAATGCAAAAAACATATACAATTTCCTGACCTTCCAATTGGAAAGAAAACGCCGAAATAATAATTACAAGCTGGGTAGTGCTGTGGAATCAGCAAATATGAGGCAATTAAGTCCACGACGAATCTTCAAAACAGTGAACGGTAGAGCCCCGGAAAGCAGGTATAAATAGCAACGGCAGAACACTTTCTCGATATGAATCCGACTTGCAACCAGCATTCTGCTGGCATTTGATGGTGGGACATTATTTGACCAAAGTGAATGAGGTTCACTACCGTGAACCCTAGAACTTCGGTTTGACCGAAGGGAATGCATTGAATTAACCGGTGCTCTAATTTCTCTCTCCTTGATGTTAACCCTCCTACGAAGAATAAGAAATGATTAACCCCATGCAGTTTCCATCGGTGCCAAGTAGAACGTTAGTGTCTTCAGCTGTCTGGACTTTCGCCCTTTAGGTATCAACTTAGTGATTGGAGCTACTCCCAAGATCTCCCAAGGCCTTTAACAAGTAATATTATTAAAGGGATTACATCTACAGCTTGTCTCACGATTTAAGTCTGTTCTAATGCAAAGGAAAATACCAAATGGATGGTGTAGATTCGCAAACCTTTGAGTAAGGATCGGTTTTGTCTGTTTGCAGCGATCTCCCAAGTGCAGCTAAGTGGTTGCTAAACGGGTTCCACACGTATCAAATTTAAACCCACGGATGATCTTGAACTCGCGATGATTTCGACTTTTTAGAGAGCCTAGTCATACTATCTGATCTACTGACACAGACTGGAAGCATTCTCAGAAATGCAAACGATTCACGTAGCATCCCGAGTCTTCAATCGACACTTCAAATCAGTATTAGAAAAGTTACTAACAAATACAACATCGACCAGGTAGAGCTGAGAGGAATCCAACCAGGGATGATTCGCATGCTCGTGCCTAGATCTCCGGAGTTGGGCAACATTGTTTGCCCGAGGCTGTTGTGAGTCACGTGGACTGGGATTTTATCAATTCGGGTATGAAGAACCGGTGGTTGGCGTGCGTGTGCATTGTTACCGGATGCCATAGCAATTGTTATGACTGCTGTTTATTGGTCAAATCTACCTCTCGCTGTTCTTTTTGATACAAATGGGTTTTAATTTTCAATTAAGCAGTGAAGGAATGGTCTACCATGTGAGTTGCTAAACTAAAAATTTGAGGAATTATATTAAGCACAATTCCGTAAAAACGGCTTCCTTGGCCGACGTTTGTGGTGCTGATTTGTACTAACCATATAGATTTATGTTTATACTGCTAACTCACACATTTACCGTTTATCTTCTGGCGCTAATGCAAAAATCAGAACCGATCTGCTGCCTGCAATTTTTATTTACAAGCTCTCATTCGATGTTATACCATGTTAATAATCATAGTTGCACTGCACCCAAATGCAAGACTGCAACTTAAACAAATGTAATCGCAGTAACACGAAACCTTACCATTCAGCCATAGCAACTCTAGGTAACATAATGCCCAAATTCGATTCTCTGGACATCGATGTAGCCATTAACTTCTTTTGTTTGCGGTTATTAGTTAGTCGAAACTAACTCATGCTTAATTCATCAAACGATTAATCCTTACCCCCTTTCAGCGACAGATCGTCTGACTAAAAACTGGGTCATCTGGGATAGCGTCTATGACTGTTAACCCAAAGATAAGTGGTTTCCATTTCCTACTCAACAGTGAAATTTTTTTCACTTACATTAACTTAGCCATAGAACTCAAAAGGGTCTCCGATGCAAAAAGGCTAGGAGCTTACAGAAAAAGGATGGCATTATTAATTATATCAAAAAAAAAAACAGTTAAGTCTAAGTCTAGACAGAGAAGTCTAAAATTGTGCATTAAGCATAAACTACGACGCGAAAACCAGCTGTCGAAGATGTTTACTTACATGGACTAAAGGCATCATGAATGAATGTTTTGTTACGACCAGCAAAACAAACGCCCGAACGTCTTAAAGGAATCCAGAGTACCTTCAGCTTGAAAATGACAAATAATCAAAACTTTTACAAGCTTAAATTCAAATGACTACCTAAAGTTATACTGGGAAAGGAGAAGAAACCTTAACTGGAGACCTCTTCGGGGGTCTAATATTTAGCCTAAAGAGCGGTTAATCCAGCCGCAGGATTCGCTCCGATGAGTTTTGAATCTCCATCAATACTGGTTCATTGATGGCTTACAAAGAGACACTTGCCTGAAGAGAGAGCCCTTCTGGGAAAGATAGCCGGGATAGATTTTTGGACGTAGATCAGGGCATCAAGAATTTGGAGTTCTGACTTAATCTAAGCTCTACTGGCAAGACTTGAATTCCCTTTATTCGATTACTACTGATGAGCTGAATTTAGTTTTGGAATTTTTATAAGCATTACTGCTCTGTTGATATTAGCCTTGGCCCTCTCTACAAGGGCACTAAATCGGATTAGTACGCTAAACCAAACCAGTGAAATTTCGAATTTCGGCAAATTAAATTTACAAAAGTAATGCTCCAGAAGTAGATTTTACAGAACATTACAGTCTTTAAATTTGGAATCCTTAACGATTTTAGGGTTTCGATGAAGTTAACAACTTGTTTTGCTTTGGTTGTCAAAGATAGAGAAACCAAGTTATGAATGTACCGGCGAAATTCACTCAGGAGAACATTGTGAAAATTTGATTTCAATAGATATACATTTAAATGTTAATGTCACGAGGAACTTCCATTTCGTTTAGTAGTTATTAAGTGTTTTTTTAGTGTCTTGCTTGGTACATCGACAGTATAACGCAAAGTTGATCGAGAACTCTAGAAGTTTGCTCCAATTTCGAGCCCTAAATTGTACAAAGTTACCTAGCGCACCAGACTGTGGATATGATGGAAAGATGGATGATGGGGGGGGGGGGGTAGTTTTTCCCCCTGGAGGCTGCGGCTATATCGGGGCGCGTATTTTAGCCGTAGCATGAAATGAAAGGTCCCCACGACTCACGACTCAATATTTTATTCAGCCAATTTCCCCCTCGAGATCAGCTGACAGAGAGTCCTGGGTCATAAGATGGCAATACAGACAACCTAGTGTCTAACTACCGACTGATTACAGTCCGCATTCATACAATGTTGCTGCAATCATCATCGTACTAAAATGAACATTGGACGTCTCTAAGATCATAAAAACGAGGAAACTAGGACAGCAACAAAAACGAAACCAACCTGAGACACATCAGTAGTCACAGTGGCACTCGAAGCGTGGTGCACACCGACCAAGTCAACTAGCCGACATACTCTTCTAAAAATGCTAAGCCACTCTGAACGGTAAAAGACAACACTAACTGTTAAGAGCGCTTTATTGAGGTTGAGAAAATGAAATTCAAAGATTTTTCTCAATCAGAGCTTTGATCTTCGGTTCATCGGCGCCAGTGATTCGACCAAGTTCCTTACCATTTTTCAGCACGATCAGAGTAGGCATAGCCGAAATCTTGTAGGTTACTGCAAGTTCCTAAATCAAGATTTTGGCATGAAAAACGGAGATGTGATAGAGTCAGTCAAAAAAGAGCTTACTTCGCACTCATCAACGTCAACTTTAACAAAATGGGCATTCTTGTGTTCATTCGCCATTGCATCTAGCTTGGGCGCTAGCAGTTTACATGGACCGCACCATGTTGCATAAAAGTCACACACTACGAGCTTGTCACCCTTTAAGACCTCATTGAACGCCTATAATGGCAATCATTGCATTATCATGGAAAAAAAGTAATGCGCATATCTTGAGAACAGAGACTTACAGCCTCATCAACTTTCTGCACTGCAGTCATCGCCCGCTAATCGCAGTCACAGAGCCACTTTCAAACTAGCGCCTTAAACACTTTGTTAAAACGTTTCAAGGATAAATTTAAAATTAAAACCAAAGATTACTTTGAGGGCTTGCTCACTTATTGACTTCAATTACTGAAATTTTCTTTGACAGGAGGTACAGACGGGCATCCAATATCTAAGAGGGTATTAAGTATAACTTTTCAATTACATCACAACCCTAAAAATATCATAAACTGTGTTCCATTATTGTTATTGAAAAATTTGAACGTCTTTGTCCAAGTAAAAACGAATTCTACAATGAATGTCATGGACACAATTTTTCGGGTCAGTAAATTTTTAACATATATATGCATAATCTGACTTCACTAAGCATCTGGAACCTTATAAGACCATACTGTTTTAGCTGAACATATTCCTAGATATTCTCGTCAAAAGCATTAGTGGAATTATGCTGCTCGCCATAACATTTAGCACGCCTTGAGCCTAATGATGCGATTCAGTTAATAAATTTCACCGGTAAAGTTCAAGTATTTTATTATCCAGAGCAACTGCGCATCGACGGTGTCGATGGCTCCTCGAAAATCACTAGTCACAAAGCTTCATACTTTCTGCCTATTTCAAAACTCCTACAGTAGTCTGTAGACTCAGCAATGTCTGGGAAACTTTCCACTATTTCAAATCCCATAACTGATGGATTATCTAACATCAAAATAAACAAATCGATGATGATAACAATGGTGGTATCGAAATTTAAAGCTTTACATAAATACATCCATCAGCATACACATCAAGTTAAGCGGCTAATTTTCGTCGATTTCCGATTTGATGAGGTCTCGCGTCATTTCCCAACTTTCCCAAGTTTCCTCCAATTGCAGTTGGGGTGTGCCTCGTAACAGTGGAAACACCATCCACGAATTTCGTTTTGAACAACACATTGGCATTGTTGAACATCCCATCTTTCAACGACACTACAATGAACTGAAGAGAACGAAAAAAAAGTTAACTATCTAAGTGAAATAGATATTAAATCGATAGAAATGAGTCAACCTGGGCATTCTTAAAATGGTTTTTGATTAACTGGCCAATGTTCTGAGTATGCGACAAATCCAAAGCTGCATCAACTTCGTCCAAGATGTAAATTGGTGCGGGTTTGAAGAGCAAAAGCGCCAATATAAGTGCCAGAGCGACAAGCGACCTCTGACCCCCTGACAATTCACTCAAAGACTCCTTCCAAGTATCCCCAAAGGCGACACGGAACTGAAGTCCGTCTAGAATTGTCTGACCTTCAGGAGGAACTAATTGAGCTCGTGTTCCAGGTAGGAGAGACGAGAAAATGTTACAGAATTCTGTATTGACTTTTTCATAGGCCGCCCGAAGTACCTGTTCTTTCCTGGCGTCTAGGTCGTCAATAACTGCTTGTATCTTCTGTTTATCAGCGAGAACAATCTCTCGACGTCGAAGAAGGTCGGCATACTGCTCCTCCGCTGTGCCTAACATATTCATTGCGCGCATGTTGACTGTCCGAGAGAGCTTATCTCGTCTTTCCGACAAGGCCGTGACACGCTGACGCGCTTCTACTGGATCTCTCTTGCTGAAATCAAAGGGACCATTGGGCACACCAAAGCTATCACGCTCCTCCGCTATCCAAGGATTAGACTCCAGCATCTGTGCTAGCTAAAAAGCAAGAATATAAGAAGATCATCATAGTAAAGGCTATTTAAATCACGAAATCACGAAGCGAACCTTAGAAACAGCTTCCTTGCTCTCCTTGGTTTGGATACTGAGATCATGGGCTAGTCGGTCAATATGACAGGTAGTCGTCGAGATAGCCTCTTTTAATCGATCTGCTTCAGCCTTGGAGCCCTGAATAGCAGCAGCAACAGCATCAGCCAATCGCTGTTGTTCCTCCACGCGGGCAAGAGCTTCTTTCAAGGCCGCCTTTGCCAGCCCCGCTTCTTTTTTGGTATTTTCTACAGCCACTTCGGCGTTCTTAACTTCAACCCGTGCGTGTTCTGCT
Source organism: Moniezia expansa (assembly GCA_019097775.1). Lineage (NCBI taxonomy): Eukaryota > Metazoa > Platyhelminthes > Cestoda > Cyclophyllidea > Anoplocephalidae > Moniezia > Moniezia expansa. The sequence goes on from JADFDV010000064.1 coordinate 5,832,138, forward strand.
GAGGTCTGAATCTGTTCTACTTCGCGAGCCAGTTCATCAGCTTCTAGTCGGAGAGTCTCTTTGAGGCATTGTTTGGTTCGAAGAGCTTCTTCGGTAGCATCCACACGCTGGCGGGCTTTGCGGACGGTCTCCTCCGCCTCATGAAGTGCCCGTGCTTCAGCCTCCTGAGCATGTTCGACTCTCCACCGAGCATCTTTTACGGCCTGTTCAGCAGCAGTTAGTCGTGATGAGCCTTCCTTGATAGCTGCACGAACTTCGCTCAGCTCCTTTCCGAGTCTCTCCAAGTCTGAACGGAGCCGGTGAGTGTCAGATTGACGTAAGTTGGTTTCAATCAACGCCAGTTCATGTCTCGCCCGATCCAAAGTCTCTGTTAAATCAGCTCGATGTCTGGCGCGACCCGCTGCAGCTTCACGAGCCGCCTGGGTTTCCTGACAAGCCCTCAATGCGCTCGCGACGGCCGATTCTGCTGCCCGCCATTGCGCAACACGGATCAAAAAATTCGCTGACGCACCACTGCGTGAACCACCGGACAGGGTACCCTAAAGCAAGATGGCCATGAACTCAACATCAAAAGCTCGGAATTTCAAACAGCATCGAGGGGATTTTACCTGTGGATCAAACACATCACCTTCATATGTGATCGTTCGTCTATCAACCCCTGGATGGAAGGCTACCTTCCGGGCTTGATCTAAGGTTGGACATACAAGGAGACCTCCAAAGACGAATTCCATAATAGGGGCAAGCTTTGGAGGATATCTGATCAGGGACAAGGCAGATGCGACATTATCAGCCCCAACAACTGATTGTGCTTTTCGTAAAACTTCGCTAGATATAGGAGCACCTCGTATGCGATTCAGTGGAAGCATCGTCACTCGTCGAGCCAATTGACCACGTTCCAAAAGGGCCTTTCCGGTTGCTTCGTTGTCTACTACGATATTGTAGAGTTTCCCGCCCGCAGCGACTTCGATAGCTGTAGCATATTTAGGATCCACAAGGTCAAAGAGCTTTGCCACGACACCAAACACCCGTCTACGATCGAAATTTGGTTCTGGGTCAGTGTAATCGAACTGAAGCTGATGGAATTGACGTCCAAGTTCGTCACATTCAGCCTGCAACTGACGCGCCTCTCGAGCCTGTTGGTTGTGTTTGCCTGGAAATAATAAGTTGGTGATAGAGCAAAGCTGGAAATGGAGAAGTCGTGAAGCTCACTGGTAATCGTAGCTTCGTCGCCGCCAGCCTGTTCATCAGCCAAACGAAGTTCTTCAAGTTCAGCATTCAACCTCTCCATTTGGGAAATGAGTTGACGACGTTTAGCCTCATCACCGTCAATTCCCCCGGTACCTAATTGGGCCTCCATTAACGCAAGCTTTTTCTCCCCGCTAGAAAGCTCCTTCATTAGATGCTTCTCTCGCATTTCCAACTGCCGTAATTCCGTCTCTACAGCAACACACTGACCCTCCGCGACACGGGCCTGCTCGGCAAGACCAATAGCCTGTTTGGAGGACTTTCCACACCCGAGACCAGACTTTGTCACCTGGGACCAAAATTAACTTGTGAGGTTTTTCATTCATTCATGGAGAGGAGATTAGGGTGAGTACTTACGGCTAAATTCGTCTGAGCCTCCGTGAGAATTTCTTGTGCTTCCTTGGCTGCCTCTTCAAGAGCCTTGAATTCCACCCCCGCTGCATCGCCAGCGGCACGTTGTTTATCTTCTAATTGTTTGGCCATTTCATTAAAATGGATCTCCAGGCTTCGTAGCTGTTTGCAGGCTGCTCGGAGATTCTCTGAGGCTCGCGTCGAGGCCCCACTGGCTACGGCTTCCTCCTTTCGACGTTCTAAAAGCTGACGTTCGGCCTCTTCCAGAGATGTGCCAAGTAACTGAGAGGAGGAATGTTAAAAGACTATTGAAATTCACAGCATTAGAGAAGCTTCACGAAACAATGAATAAAATAACGATGAAGCAAGCTGATACATGGGTCTCAAATAAACTGGAAGTATTTTTGGAGCAATGTTCTGAATTTGTTCGATTACACTCAAGGCTACATTGAAAGTGAATAATCTGGACTGGTCTCACTGATCGATTGCCAAGTTAGAAAGACTAAATTGATAGCCGAAATATTAGCATTTATTAAATTTTTTTTGATGAAAAATCGGTTCCTACCGGTTTGGCAGGGATTCGAGTGCAACTAGGCTTGCTAGTTGATGTGACATCGTTGCCCACCGAGGAAGTTAGAAACTGACACTATAATAACTTGAAGTGTCGAAGAACAGAAGCCTTGTCATACATACATATGCATTCGTAAGCGCTGAAGTAACACGAGGTAAGCTGATTAATTGGGTGACCTTCAATTCCAGTTACAGATCTAGAATTTACAGAGAGTCCGACCAGCGGAGAAAAGTTAAAATGATCGTTCGTACCTGGGTAAGGCTGTCGAACCACTGGACAGTGAGTAAAGAAAACGAGACCTGACGTGATGAAAAAAGGTTCTAATAGACATGGATTCCAAAGTTACGCTTTCAAAGAAAACTAACCCATTAACCTATTGAAAAATACAGTAATACTGTGACACACGTCAAGTAGATGCTGCAAAATAATAACAAACAATGTCTAGGCATCGATGAAAAAAGAGATACGACATGGATTTATATCACTTATCTACACCAGCTTATGAACCTGAAAATTCGCTTTGCAGGTTGAGTAGCATGATTCTATACGGGAAAACTATGGGCATTTGTAATTAATTTTCTAATTCAAAAACGTTCTGAAATAAAGATCTCCAGTTTTAAAGATTCAAATCATTATTTGGACAAAACATAAATTAAAACAGATGGAAGGAAAACATACCGTTTGTCGCTCTTCTGAAAGTTGAACGATCTTCTGATCAATCAGAGACTTATCCGCCTTCAACTACAAATTGATATCAGTATAATAAAAAACGGCCCAAATATAAAAACTCACACTTTCAAGATCATTCTTAGCAGAGGCGAGTTCATGTTCTAGTTTGATTAAATCATCTTTACTACGTTGTTTAGCCTCTTCAAGACGAACGAAATCGTAGGCGACTATGAGGCGGGAGAGATGCTCGATTTCGCGCACAATTTTTTGATATTCCAGGTAGCTACTACGCTCCTCACGGAGTTTTCGGATAGTTGGGGTAATGTCCTCATAGAGAACTCTATCGATCTCGCAAAGTTTTGAATCCTTCTTCTCGATTGTTTTTAGGGCGGCCTCCTTCTTGTTTTCATATAATTTGGTGCTGGCAGCCTCTTCCAAAAGAGATAAAATCTAGAAATTTTCCTATAAATGTGTACGATTGAAATTACTTCAGGAGGCTTCATATTTAAGACCTTCGTGATGCGACCCTGCATAATAAGAAAATGGGGATTATTTACGTTCAGCTGAACAGAATGGAAAAGGTCCTGCACCCGCGTATTTGTGGCATTAGTTCCATTGATTAAATATTTATTTTTGCCTCCGACGACAATTTGACGAGTTATAGTCAATTCATCAAACTGTTCATAGCCGTACGGGGAGATAGACTTATCCGTATTATCGAAGACAATGCTAACAGTCGCTTTGGTGATACCTGCTTGCCCACTTTTGTATACAAGTTCTTGTAAATTAGTTGCACGAACCTATAAAACTTGTGACGAAGGGATATTCAGAATACCTGAGACAAATTCGTAATTCCCAAAAGAAAACAAATTGCGTCCAAAATGTTTGATTTTCCCGATCCATTAAGACCAGTAATTGCATTAAACTGAACGTCAAATCCCGGAATTTCCGTGCGTTGACAATAGGACTTAAATCCATCAATAACCATTGATTTTATGTACATTTCGGCAATTAGAGCAACAGTCGAATTTTTGTATAAAGCGCCGAAAAAGGGTGTTTGTTACGATGACTAAACATGTATGAAAATTTTAAAAAAAGTATAGGAATGAGTTTTTTGAGTATGCTATTTAAATGATTATTTACTGCTTTATAGGTTTTTTTTGAATGCACGTAAAGCCAAGCGCTTTTTCCAATAGTGTTAGGCGTTTCCACTGCGCCTTCTCATCATGGGGAACTGCTGTTTTTACGTTCCCCCTAGACCGAAATTTCTGCAGTATTTTTCTCGCCAATCTGGTGCAAATTTTATGAGTGGAGATGTAGATACCCTTATGGATTTGGTACAAGATCTGTTTATATTTATTTGTTTGTTTTAGGATTATCTTGAGGAGCCACAACTTACTTTTAGAGTAAATGATAATCTATTTACAGTTCCATCTTACCTTAACTGGGTAGGTCGAAACGATTTCGTTTTATGCAGTGAATGTTTTTTTCTGTTATTGATTTCGCTTTATAATTTTTAGGTTTCTAATAAGCCTCGACCCCCGGAAACGGAGCCAATAACATCCGGCGAAAGCTCCTTAAGTTCCAGACGTGGAACAGGAAAGCGGTCATCTCTTAGTCGGTTTATTGGAAATGGCAATATGGATTTAGCTACTCAACGACTCTTATTTAATGAAGTTGATCCAAAAGGTCGACCTCCACCTGCCTCCTCTGAGGTTGACTCTCCGACAGGCGGCGGTTGGGCTGCCCTCACTAGTGTTGCTGTTCAGGGGCACAAAACTTCGGTGAGTTAATAGGTCAACTTTTCCCTCAAGTTTTCTTTAAACTGCTCAAATCTTCATCTACCTAGCATTCATGTTAATTTTTTTCCCTTTCAAGTGTATTGGTAAGCTTTGTTCCGCCCTTATTTTGTTAACATTTTTGTTTGAATTCAATTATTTTACCGAATTCTTTTTATTCTAATGAATAACGTCTTGTTTCACTGTAACCTGATATCCTCTACCTTAATTGCTTTTTTACGAATCAATAAAAGCGCTGATAATTAATAATTTCACTTGCGATTGTTGAGTGTTTTGCTGAAAATGTAATTCTTCGATTGCTAATCTATACACATTTTATTAATTATACCCGGTGACTGGTGAAGGTGGAATACGTTTCCTCAGTCAAATCACTTTCTCAATTGTTCTATTAATTCTTCCTAATTTGTAGTTTTCTCTCCTACCAAGTTAGAATTTAGACTTGAACCCAATCTAAAGTCGCCTATCACATTAACACTTCACTATTTCTTCGATAAATCATACTCGAATTTACCGACTATTTCGATACGTAATCAGCCGAAAGGGCCTTCAACCACTTGATGCTGCAGTCCGAATATTTGTGTTTATGAAAATGGATGAAAACAAGCAGGAAATCATGGCATACAATAACTGGACTTATTTAATGAGGCCTCATTGAATAGCTCTGCAATCCAGTTTTACAGGTTGATTTATGAACAGAACCTAATTTCTGTGCGCCACTTGAACCGCCTAGATTCTTCTTAGCCGCCATATATTATTCCTACCACATAAAACAACCGTATTGACCCATAGTTTCTGCCCCTCCCATGATTGGGACTTGGGTGCAGCATCCTCCTCCCCTACCTAAATGTCAATACAAGCACACTAAGCCTGCCGTTGGGTAATTCCACCCTCACATTGCCTTCTCCTAAACATAAACTCTAAGAAAATTTCTTTTCATCTAGAGGAAAAGAATAAAAAAAACCGGTGCTTCTTGATCTCGTTATCTGCAATCAATGGTATTTCGAAACCGGTTACTTTCATATTGAAGTCAAACCAAGTTAACTCTGATAGGGTGCAAGAGGGGTCAAACATTACTTTATTTCTGGGAAATACTTTGCATCAGATTAACCCAAGCGTTTAACACAAAAGGGTATAATATTTCGTCATCGTAAGTACCAACATTCCTTCTGCTATATTCATGTTTCTGGTGATAAATTACTTTACAAAGTAGATCTGACTTCGAAAGAGGATGTTGTTTAACGTTAAATGCCAAGTTGTAAGCGTCTAGCCAAGCCCTTATATGGTCTGTCTACGCCGTAATCCTGTCAGTTCCGCAATTATGGCATTCAGCATCTGTAGTGAGCTTTATCCTCCGGCTGACCCAGCTCCAATCAACTTCCTCTCAAGCACCACTATTTCGGCGAAAGCGCACTGGGAATTTGCAGTTGTAAACAAAGATAGAGATGAACACTATTGGTGAAACACACCGAAATCCGCCTCTTCCCCAAACTTGTACCACAAGAAAAACTTTGATTATCAGCCCCAGCGACGGGGTTGTAAAGCGCATTGTTTATTAATAGGCGCAGATGCTAAGAATTAACATATCGATGGCTATTAAATAACGAACAGTATAATGTTTCCGGGAGTCCGTGAGTACACTATGAGGAAACTTCAAATAATTTAGTTGAGATGTTGCTATGCCAAGACTTGCTTGGTCTGAACGGGCTCTAAAACTGCTACCGTAACATCACGTGATAAGAATATTTTAGTTGTTTCCTGATTGGCTTTTCTGTAATTAGGAATATTTCGATTTTCCCTGACTACATGCCTACTGCGAACGATAGCTAAAAATAGTTGATTATTGCTTAATTTCTACTTGCTCATTCATTATGCAAGCAGCCCTTCATCGATTTTTTTCTGCTCCAATCGATTTTACATTAGTGGTACTATTAGATTTGATCTATAGTTCAGGTGTAGTGCATTTATAGGGCATCGAGTTTCTATTATAGCAACGCTGTTGGATAGGAAAGCATTTGCTCTAGCTTTAGAAAGCTCCCAAATTAATGGAAGCGCTCCTTTGTTAAGCGCGTCCTTGTTCCTCATTTCAATAATCGCAGTTCTTTGCAAGATGGAGAATTGAAGTCATTCTAGCAATTATATATGCTGAAGTTAGTTTTTCAATCGTTAGCTCTGTGACCACTATAGCTAACTAGTCTTAGACATTCATCACTGTTGGAATGTTTGGCGGTAAGTGGACGATAAGGTACTAATTATATAGAAGACGATTGTTCGTCCTTATTCATTGATGAATGAAATAATTGAATAAAACAATACAATGATCCGATGGATAGTTGTATGAATAGAAGGCTTTTCAACATTTTGATTTGTGCTGCGTCAATCGGTGATGCCGATTCTGATTGGTCAAATTATGGCAATAGTTATAGTTAGGTATAGAAACCTAATAAACTTTCAGTATATTGGCTCATTTCTTTTGAAATAATTATTCTGTTTAGTTTTGGAGTTTGCAAAAGCCCATCATTCTCTGCCTTTGATGGTCACAAGCTTTTGCGACAACATAGAAACGATCAACGATCAGTTCTGTGTCTAAACTTCATGAATGATTGGAATCTGCCTTTGCGAAGATCCCTTTTAGCTCTCCAAATTCCTTAATGAATAATCAAGATTTGTGTTGCTATCAGTTTGGACATGTACATTCGGGCAAGATGAATGAATGAAGCCAACCTTGCTCATTAGAAGTTAGATTTAACTCTTTCGGTTGAACGAAAACGGCTGAAGTTTATTCGAATGTCTTTAACAAAACCAATGTTATGCAGACCTTGAAACAACCTTCCAATTGGCATGTAGAGGGATTTAGATGTCGAGACAGTTTGTCCTTATGACTTTGAGTATGACAGTTAGGGTCGAAATTTTTCGTCAGCATTTGGGTTAAATTACTGTAGATCGTGAGCCAATTCAACGCCTTTGATTTTCTATTTGGATTAAAGCTAAGCATGCTGGAAAATTTTTTTTTTTTATATGGTAGCATTACAACTCAGGAGAACGGAAGAGACAACGAACTGAGATAAGAGAGCTGGAATTTCACTGTAATTTAAAGCGAAGTTAGGTTGCAAACCTTGTTGCATATGTAACCCTTAGATTAAGAAAGGTTTCATGGCTAAACAAACTCACGAACTTGAAACTCCCCTGGAAAAATTTTGCAGGTTACGTTAATTACAGAGCACATCGATATCCGTCTTGAAATTTGCCGATCAAAGACCGTTTGTATGCGCTCTGCATTGAAACACCTTTTTAGCTACGCTCCCTTAAGGTCGAAGTCGTTGCGGTTCCGACTACCCTAAAAACGTTCACCCAACATCGACACATGATTTTTAGTGCATTCAGTTAAAGTAGCTCTTTGCTTCCAGAGTACACCTCCTAAGCTTGGACCTTTTACTATTAAAAACTTGGATAGGATATTTTCAGGAGCCTCGTCCCTAAAATGATTAAAATGATTTGTTCACGTGAATTGAAACAATTTATTAGCGATTTTTTTCGAAAATCACGAATCAGCTGAGGTTATAAATCTTAGGGATCCGATTCCTTTAAAATTTGAAAGATGCTATTTTTGATTAAGATTCATTATAGAATGTTGCAATCCGTAAAATTTTACATCTGATTAATCAGAGTGTTAAGTTAATGAAGCTACATTTTAATTGAATTTTCTCACTTTCCCTTCTTTCCCAGACTGAAGCCGTCTTCGTCTCAAATCGAACTGCGGCTCGTCGTCTGATGGCTCGCAGCTGCTACGCCGCCACCGGAGGTACCAGTTCTGGACACGTTGGTAATGATGACGATGAAATTGACGGTCCTGAGATTGCCCGTCTTATGCGCCGATTCTGGCCTCGAGATCTTAACTTCTTTGGGGGTGGTGGAAACACCAGCGCGGGTTCGCGTTCTCTTCGCGATTCTAGGTCATCCTCAACATCTGCTGCTAATCGACCTACAGTGCTGAATCGCCGCGGTGATGGAGGTATAAACATTCCATGGACTTATTAATCTTTCAGATTCAAAGGTCAAGTTGTCAATATTCTATGGGCTTATATCTAAGCTGGCTCACTATATGACGATAAAGAACCAAACAATGTTTACGGACGTATTTGCTGAGGTCCAAGTTGACATTTCCAGCCAATCCAATGACCTTGAATCATCAAGACTTACTGCAGAACTAAAACACTTGAGTGGGGATTAAAAAGAGGGAAATTCAAAGAAAATGTCAGCTCAAGGACAATTATGATTTTATGATTAAACACTGCAGTTTTTGCATGATCCGAAATGTCTACCCCGTGTTTATACGTTGTTATTTGGAACACCGCGGCCTCATTCCCGACTTTGGACGTTAACGTGATGTTTAGTCCTGCGAATCAAACTGACTGGGCCTTTATAGTCCAGGCTTGACATCTTCATGGCTGGCGTGTGTGCTTCATGTTGGCCGACCCCAAGACGTATTTCAGGTTGCAATGATGGATGCAACGTTTCTGCGTCCTTAAATGATCATCTCAACCAAAACGCACCGTTATTTTACTGACAAAAAGTAGCCTTTTGAGATATGATACAATCTTTGGATCTTTCCACTGCCTAATGCGCACTACCTAAGAGAACAAAATTAAGCACTATCAACTATTAGTATTAAATGAGAATGTTTTTTTTTAAACAAATGTGAATGAAATTTTGGATGTTTTGTCTTCTAGTTGGACGTTTGAAAGTGAGAGAACAATTAACTGAGCGGTATAGATAAAACTTATCACATTTTTCGTACCTTCATTAATTATTTCGGAAAAATATCTAATCAAGTAGTTATTTGTTTTTCCAGCTGTATGTTATGAGGATAATCATTTCTGCGCGTAAACAGAGGTTTTACGGTCTAATTAGGAATATCCCTCATTTATTTATCTATTTATTGTATTTAGACTAATCTTGATGTAACATACCTCTCGGTAGGGTTTACATATCTATCAGACATAAAATAAATTTTCCAGGCAAATCGATCGAGCCTGAATAGCGCCTCTTTGTCAAAATTGTGCAGATCTGTTCATTTTTTCCTCGCCACCATGTCCGACTAAAAGACGAACGTCGCAAATCGGCTCTTCAGGGTATTGCGCATGTGAATTCATTTTCGGGTCTCTTAGTCTCAATGATTAGCCATGAGAATTCATGATTCAAATCAGTCACTCACATGGTAGCAGTTCGTTGCGAGGGTATGTGGTTTCGTAAACACTATCCTGGTATGTTTTGATAAAGTTTTACAAGTCTGCTTATAGGAAAATATAAAAAAAAGAATACATTTTATTAACAACCCCCTCCTCCATAGTGCAGTGAAGAAAGGGTTTTGTGAAAGATTACATCAGCACCCTTTTTGTTTAGTCCCAGTACCTCAACATCGGTAATCACCGAATAAGCGAATCAAAAGCTACCTTCCGACTACCTGATGGACACTTTCGAACACCGTCAAGTTGCATACTAGATCATAAGGGTCTCTCCCCTAGATCGATCGAAAACTGCGCCTGCAGGAACACTTGACTTATTGAGTTGTTTTCTTATTTATTTGGCCTCCTAAACTCGGTTAAAGAGTCTTGAAATTCGTGGTTCATGGAATTTCGCTAGCTTCTAATTTTGCATCCTTTAACTCAATTTTATGTCACTCCCACTGAAATCATTTCCGGAGTCCATCAAATATAAAGCATTCTTCGTCCCAAAGATAATTTGGGTCGTTTGCATTATTATTTTTTCAGTCGCTTAAGACCGCTTAAAGTAAATTTGGGCCAGCTTCGTTTGGGTTGATTACCGACGTACATACCAATTTTTATTGGTGCACGATTCCGTCTATCAACAAAGTGCAATTGTATTAATTCTGAGCCTTATTTTTACCTAACAATAATGGCTTAGTTACCAGCAACTGCGAAAAATTTTTGTAGATCTAGATGAAGACTACTTGCTTGAGATCACCCTTTCTGATCGGTTGCTTTTTGTGCTGACTTGATCAGCATTTCTGCAGTCTGTTTACTAATCTGCCACTTGCTTTGATGCCTAGATGACGGACTTTGTTTTCACCTTGGCTAGGATATCTTGATGTGGTACACGAATGCTGAGATGCTGTGGTTGGCACAATAATCTATGCTTTAGGGCAATAATTTACCCTTTCACAACTCCGGACAAAGAATGCTGTTTGGAGATCAAGTCCTTGTAGTTAAGCAATTTTAAGAAAGGTCTTTTAACCTCCATTTGAGGACGGATGAGGGTTAGGTTCGTTTAGCGGTTTGTGCGGAATGTGGTGAGACATGTGAATTCCTCAAATCAGCTGAGATTCTTAAAAAGCTCTTCTATGCTTCGGACGTTTTCTACCTTTTTTTCTTATTTTGACAAGATTTTTGTGCAAAACACCTTTTGAAAAAACGGTCGCTGTTAATGCGCTACTGCGACGATGTCAACAAAAAACTGTCCGAATCCGTACAATCCTTTGTCACCTGGGTACCAGCTACCTATTCTCGATCCTATTATGCGTTTTCTACAAATTTCGGGCTGAAAAATTGCTACTAAATTTACGTAAATTACGTAAATTTAATCGCGATCGTGATCGGTAAGAAACCAAATGAGGTCTTTGTTTACATTCATTTAATCAACTAAGTGCTTATCAACATGGTAATTGAGCATGGAATGGTGTGGTTTAATGGTTAGAATAGTTCCAATGGAATTTCGATTCTAATCGTCTTCACGTTCATTTCTTTTTACTTAGTATCTTTAACTGACTCTGTTGTCCGCCAAGCAGCTACGATCCTCCCTGTGGGAAGAACTAGTATGAATGAATTTATCTAAGAAACTTGTAAAACTAAGATCTTGGTAATTTATAGCGTTCTTGCTTCAAATCTTTAGACGTGACTGCCGTAAAATCCTTTTTGAAAAACCATAACGCCCAGTTTTTTTCTCCAGAGTTATTCTTACCCGTTGCCTAAGAGGTTTAAGTTGCTTTTATTACGGAAAAATGTTGCATTTTGTGTCGAAGAGGCGGCGTAAAATGTGGTTTGAATAAAATAGTTGGTGATAAATGAAATCGCTTGTGTTGAAAGCATTGACATGCGCAAGAATTGCACTGGTCAAGTGCATATTAGTCGAATGGATAGACCACGGGAACATCGAATTGTTATCATCGAATGCATAGTTATAGTGACTTCAAAGCACCAGAGAGAGCATGTGTTTGCCGTTAAATAACAGTTGCTAGATGGGAGTTTCGCTGCCAAGATCCCAGACTTCGTGTTTCGTGACTATATTGTCCCAAGGTCCCATCATTTGACCTTTTCTGAACGGTAATAAGGCGACCGCTTTGTAGATCGTTTTGCTTTAAGAAATATTCGATGGTTAGTAAGAGCAGCATGTGAGAAAAATGCGAGTTTCAATTATTTATCTAAGAACGCAAGCTAGTTGCCTCGGTTGCCACTAACTAATACCGGCGTCCCGAAATCGGTATTATTCTAATGAACATGGATACGAATCTCACCAACGCAAAACCCGCGATTTTCGAACCTGTGTATCGCCAGATTTGACGATTTCTGCGAGCTTTCAAAATGTATTTTGCTGAAGAAAAATTGAACGAATTTTCTCTTTTCCTAGTTAACTGAACGAAAATTTTCTGGAATGTTCAACTGCAATTCATCGTAAACTTTGATCTGCAGGTAGAAGCCACTCCTTTTTTTCAAACTTCGTCTAGCCAGCTACCTTAAACTGAATATCGTTTAAATTAGTTTGAACTGATCTTGACGTCTAAAATCTATATTCTACTTAATTTTAAGTTGAATTTTCGTTTAGACGTCCTCGTTTCATTCGAAGGCACAGAAAGACGTTCTGATCTCAGTCTTTCATTAATAAATTTGTTTAATGCTGTTTTTAGTTGTAAAGACCCTTTGGGAATTGTCGCTAACCTCTTTGACTAGAAAAATGAAAACTGATGGTACATCAGGCAAACAATCACTAGGGAAATATGGCTGCTATAGCTGACGCTCGTTCATATATTTATGCTTCGGTCCTTTGAAAATGGCTCTTTGTGACTCACCAACAAGGCCTTAGATCTAGTTCAGGTTCTTAAATGAATACAGAAAATCCAGCTTATATTCCAGTGTGTTAAAATGCAATAGGGTGTACACAGGCACCGTTTTGAGCAGATTGCGTGTGTTTACTTGCTTCTATTAATCCAATAATTAATCAATAATCAACCTTGATTTGTCCAATCTCAGACATGTGCGTGGGTGACATCTAAACCTTTATCTGTTTTATTTCGTCTTGACTCGAACGGCTTCTCCTCTCTCGTCTCGGTTGAGGGTCTTCAACGATCTCTTTGGTATGTTAGAGTAGTTCTTAAGGTTGCATTAGTCCAAGTAGAGTCCAATGTTTCTTACCTATGAGTGGTTATCTTTTGTTTCAACGTTCACGGCGGCATTTCCAGTTAAAGTCCTCACTTTGCTTCCAAATAGTAACCTTCACAGCCACCAGAAATCGGACGCTTAATACGCAAAGGCCATCGTTTTCTTTTCACTTTTCCACTTGCGGATTCATTGCCTATAGTAAACTTTTCTACCGTTATTTTAAGCATTTGAAGTAAAAAAATGAGCCATTTCTTGCTCCGACTTGGTTGAGGATTTTTGGCCGTAAATGAAGATACAGTATTAGTAGGATGGCAGTCTATCATCACCCTGTTAGTCACCAAGTAAAGTCGGTCAAGTTCCTACGCTTTTGGAGTGCAGATTCAGCCGTCATTTTGGCGTCAAAAATGATCGTAAATCGCTTAAAAACAACTCAACGTTTTAAGATTTGCACCATGTCAAGCTTTTTCTTCCTCGGGTTGTCATTCTCCCGTTGCACCTAGTTTAGGTTTCAAAAGGGCGGGTGGGTTACTGAAAAATGACCTTTCTTCAATAAAACGAGATCAATAAATTTGCAGAAAAAAATCAGAAAATTAGGTCATTTTTCGATAAAAGAGAAGGCTGAAAACACTGAATGAGGTTGTGATCCATAAAAGACTTCTATCTTCAAGCTCTCAAAAGGAGAGAAGAGAAATATTCACCGCTAGAAATGCCTCCTTCCACTTCTAGCGATGCACTGCTTCTCAGTTTCTCCACAAGCCCTAATGGTTCAACAATTTCGTAGTTTCGTTGTTTTGTCAAGACTTTCTCAATAAGATCTTGCACTTACATGTTTTTTTTTAATAATTTCAATTACTTATATTTTTTTCCGAAATCGAAGTCTGAATAAATGACCGGTTGTTTACTTAATTCATACTCGGAAACGACCTGGTCCCTTATCTGGGGAAGCGGATGGCGGTAGTAGATAAACTTACTTACTTATCAAACATTAGGGGAAGCCTCAAGGACGTATTGGAGGTGCAACACGAGTATAAATATATTTTACAACAAGTAGCACACAACAATTAACACAGAAGATGGTTAAAGCAGTTATCGATGTCTTCGGTTCTCTGGTAGTTTCTCTGACATAATTTTGTCGTACAGATAGCAGCTCCACTTCAGTTCCACTTAGTAATGTTACCGTGTCAGTCCTCGACACTGTTAAGGGCAGACAATCTTCATGCTTCTTCCAGAAATGTTTTCAACCATGAATCCAGATATTTACATTGTACCTTGTTTACCAAGCTGTACGAGGTTGTACTTCTGCTGGCATTATCTAATTTTATACCTCCGGTGGGTGATTAGTCCCATCCAGCCGCCCCTCTCATTAACCCCCAGAGTTGCCCCTGAGGTTATCGGTGGTCACCACGAGGAGGTTGAGAGTAGGATCGATTTATTTTTTCCTCCTTGAATTTGCTATAGACGCCCTTCAGATCATTATATGATTCCAGAGACCTTGGAACAGTTCTAATTTCAGATCTACTACTTGATACATAGGAGAGCGCCTAAGTCTTTCTCTAATGATAACAAAGAGGACTTCGAAATTTGCTGGTAATTGAAGGTCACTTTGCATTGCCTTCACGTTGGCGAAGAAATGCACTGATGAGACATTGAAATCAATGCTTTGCTTTGAGATTTCACGTTAGATATCGTGTAAACGATATTCTGTCTGAATTCAAAGGATAATCATAGGGCACCCAGTGAAATAAACAGCTTGAGCTGCTATTATGGTATTGGTTAATTGAACTAACAGTTGACCGAATTCGACACGCTGTCAACAAGTAGATTTTAAACTTCACTGAGATTACAATGAAGGTTGTTCAAACCATTTCTCTATTGACCTAGGAATAATGGTCGAACTACCAGTCTACAAAAGTTATAGCACTTGTACTTAATTTCGTTGATTTGTTGTAGAGGATAACAAATCTGCGCCAGACAGTTTCGCCGGAGACTTTGAATCGCCAGTAGACCTGGATTGGGATCATGAACCTGGTGAGTTGGAAAAAATTTGCCATGCCTTCTCCCTCACAAGATGAATAGAGCAAAGCAACTATTTGATTGGTTGCTGAGATCAGCCAATAAGGCGGCGAGATTTAATGTTCCTGCGCGCCGACTTGGGAATCAGGGATGTAACGAGCTTAAATTGAGCCAAAATTCTATAATGTAGTTGATGAGTAAAATTAAATCGAAAAAAATTGGTAGATTGATTTCAAAAACGTAAATACTGAAATACATAGTGCGATTTGAAATTCGTAATAGAATTTCAAGATTATAAATCGATTGGTTAGTGCAGTAATTTATTATTGTTATTTTTAGTATCTCGCTCGAAATATAGCTGAAGTGTTTGAAGGTGCGTTAGCTTTGATTGTGAATAACGAAAAATTTATGAGTTTCTCTAAAATTATCTCAGCACCCTGCATACATATTTACTATCTGCTACTAAAACTTAATGCTTTTGCTTACAAGTTTGGCAATTTTCAAGCGAAAAATGTCGAATTCCCAAGGCCAACCTTTTATTAACTGAAATTTCACTTCAATAAAACTGCTGTGTTTATTTAATTTAAAACAGTTAGCAAAGTAACGAATGCCCAGAATCTCTGCAATTCTTACGCAGGTTTCAATTAGTTTGTGGAGTGTTTTCCTACCTCTGTTCACGAAATGACCTTGAAAGAGAGCCAATAAAATCTACCCCTTTCCATTAAGCTTAGAGATGGTATCACATTGCTGCCAACTGGGGTTGCTTGAATGTCTTTGAAATTTGAAATGTCCCGTTCATAATCAAACATTTTAGAATGTGCCAAATAGATATCTCAACTTTAGCTGAGTAAATACCCATAGTGCAATTCTAGATAGCGCAAGACAGGGCAGCACCAAGTCGGAGGCCCTATTGATTAGTAACGTTCTCATTCCAAATGGAGGTACTTTGGAGGCGGATTTACTGCCATTGGGAACAACATTTTCTCAAGTCAGTAGAATGAAACTGAGAATTAGAAAAACGGAAATTTTATTCTGGGAGTTTATAAAAAAATTATTGAGTTTAAGTGCTAAGAATGGCTTGTCAATCTCAATTGCGCAGGATACACACCTAACCAGACTGAAGTGGTGAATAGCATGGTCTGTAAGACCACAGGGTGAGCTTCAAGTATTTTATTGAATCAAAAGTTTAGATCGAGAGCAATTGCACTAATCAGAATACCAAGTAACATAATGAAAACAGCCCAAAAAACTCAAGCGGTTTTATCCAACCATATTTCCTAAATGACCCGCGTCTGTATTCATAGTAAGCTGCAATTGAAATGAACTTCCCTCCAAACGTTTTAGCTGCCATATTGGCTAACTGCATCTTGTATTTATCGTTTAAATTTTAGGATATGTCTACCAATTTTATTTTCTTGATAGGGGAGGAAATTAGTGCAGCAAAGCCTGTAAGTATTGATACCCCTAAATGAATGTGTCGTTGTGGTGGTGCGTCTCCTATCCAGCGACTTGAAGGCCAATGAATAGAAGGCGCCCATGCTTTTTTTCGACCTAGAAGCTCGTAAACGTGCATTAAGAGTCGAAGTGATTCTAAAAGATAGTTCACTGTTCTGCAATGCTGAGGGGAAAGAAGACTATCCCTAAGGTGATTCTTCCAAAAGAGCTCATTACAGTGGGTATCTTTATTCGAGGGACAGCCAATCAGAAAGAGGAATAACTTAAAGTCGATCATTTGCATGGTTACCGAAATCTATTGAGAAGGCCTCCAGAAGAAAATCTGGAGGAAATTGCATTGGAAAGCCGAAAGTTGAGCCTGGAAAGAAGCGGAGCAGAGCACAGTAACTGATTTATTACCCGACATCTGCCATCATGGTAGTATTTCGCTTTAAATCTTTTTGTGATTCTTCGTGACGTCTTGAAGAAAGTGGCGTGAGGCTTAGTTGGATCTCTGTGCCGCAGGTCCGGTAAAACTCAGTTCTTACTGATTGAAGGCATTCACGAAGCACTATCCATTACTGCTAAGTATCCCGTACCAACAAAAATGTTTTTTTTTAATAATTTTAGGAGCCTACACAGCGCCAAAGCGACGGTCATCCTTCCGAGGTCGGGGAACCGTTAAATCCTGGTACACTTCCCCCTTTGAGGATTCCTTCCTCGACACCTCGGCATCCATGACAGCTACATCACGCCCACGAAACTGCCGTACTGTTCCAGTCTTCACTGCCACTAATGGAAAGGTTTCTACTTTGGTGACCCAGTCCGCTTGTTTTTCCAGTCAAATGGTCGATTCTGGCTTCGCCGACCCTTGAATGCATTAAACCAATGTTGCCACCAAATGAGTACTAGACTTGACGCAGGCTCTTTTGAGCTCTCTTTCCTGTATGTCTGCCATACTCCTTTAACTTTTTCCTCTCCTTCTCTTTCACTTCTCCGATTCCCTCGTTTTATTTCATCGAATATAAGCGCCGCGCAGTGTAAATAGTTGAATAAGTTACTTTTCAAATTCATTTATTCGTACCTTTCTTTACCGTTCGTTCCCTTCTTACTGTGCTCTATGGAATCCTCGCCGGATCTCTTGATTGCATTTCTTTCCAAACAAATCGTATTTAACATTTGTTGTAAGATCAGGACGCAGTATTTTTTTCGGATTAAAATGGTAAGTAGATTGCATCGGGAGAGACTGTTAGTCGAGTCTTAAAATAATAAAAGTGGTAGCTTAATCCATCCTGCAGATATGGAGTCACTGTAATCATGAGGAACTGGTAGTCATAAAAACCATTAACTAAGCTCCATTGTTGGGTGGAGGTTTTACAGAAATAAGTTACTGAGGAATGGGAAGATGGCAGTTTACTGGAGGGGGAGGCAATGAATGGGGAAGGAGACGGATCCTCAGCTACAATAGTCTAGTTCGCAGACATGGCGCTTCCTCTGATTTAGCACCTGTTCCCGTTAAATAGCTTTTTCTCTAGTGTTCGTTAAGTCAAGCTACCCAAAAACGGCCCGTCAGATCCTGTTTTCCTTCGGAGCGCAAATCATCTCGTTCGAATTCCATTATCCAAATCTAGTTACGCAAACATCTTTTCCGAAGCTGGTGAAGGCGGAGCTCTAGTGCAGAAACCGCTCATGGCCCTTGGCTTGACCGACCGTGTAGACTCAACCAACGACTTTGAAGTGACTAGTGAAGATGACGCAAATGACGAAATGAACCTAACTGCTTTTCAGACAATAGGTAAGAAGTGGAATGGCGGATTGACTTGTCTCTATTTCCAAATCAGCGAGTAATTCTGTAGATGCACAAATTGCGAATTTTATAATTGCTGTTGAATATGCGTAAGAATGATGTATCAAAAGAAAATCATGAAGAGCAAGTTTCTTTTATCTGATTTGTAAATAATAAATCTTTGAATCTGAATGAATGCGTTGCTTTAGTCAACATTAAATATAAATACAACGATTAGGGTTTTGATAATTTATTTGGACAGCGCTTTCCTCACCAATGACAATGGATTAATTTATTGGAAGTTACCGATGAACCAATTGGAACCGAGTTTTGCGAGTGTTAGAGTATGTGAATTGCTTTTTTTTAAGGAGCTATTAAAAAGAAACATTCTTTCCAATTCGGTATAATTTATTTTTTTTTATTCTGGGGGTTGATCAATCAAATAGAAATGACAGCACTGGCATTGTAAAAGTGTATTCTTCGGCGCTCAGTTAGGATTGAAGAAATGCAATAACTGTCTAGTAATATGAATACCTTGTTTCATTTTTATTTGCATTAATTCATTCTGAGCATTTGAAAAAGAATGTACACCTTTGCCCTGAATGCAGGACAAATCTTGACGACATAGCAAGAGACTTCAAACGGTTAGGACGAAAGTGGAAAGCATGTGAAATTCCAGCGCAGACTGCCATTTGCACTCGTTGCTGGCCAGTTGGTTTGTGCAGTCATGCACAATTTCCACAAATCTTGTCAGCAGCACAAAATTCAAACAGTCATTGAACTTTTTAGTAAGCATCGTCGACGTCCATAACCATTGGGGAGAGGGTGATACCTGACTACATCAAAAACCCACCACCACCACCACCACCACCACCACCACCACCACCACCACCACCACCACCACCACCACCACCACCACCACCACCACCACCACCACCACCACCACCACCACCACCACCACCACCACCACCACCACCACCACCACCACCACCACCACCACCACCACCACCACCACCACCACCACCACCACCACCACCACCACCACCACCACCACCACCACCACCACCACCACCACCACCACCACCGCCACCACCACCACCACCACCATCACCATCATCATCATCCTCGTCACCAGCTTTTGTTATCGCCAGAGGGGAAGAGCCTTCGCATCTCGTTGGCCTAGGATCAGTAATGGACCCTCTGCTTAGATTACCAGGCATGTACTTCATCTGGAGATTCGTTAGTGGTATCCCGCAAACCGAAAATAAAGGCTTTGTTTATTATTGAAGCTATGACTGCGCACTACCTAAAAACTTACCAATGTGCGGACAGTGGAACTGAAGAGATCTTTATGTAGGGGATGTCATAACTGCACGAACAGGGTGGACGTTGTGAAGTGGTAGCTTGAAAGTCATGGTCGGCGAGGGCACCGCAGACCAATCCAATTCTAACCGGTGCATGAATCATGATGATGGATCACATAATGAAATGGTTAGACGTTGGGTGAATTCCCCAATAAAGACCGCCATTATGTCCACAGTGCTGCCTCATACCCTGCTGCCACCTCTTCCACCACCCACTCATTACCATGGAATGCCGTAGGCTAATTTTATTTGAATTTAAAACACAGTTATTTTCTAAATTTAGATGTTCTACTTCAATATAAATTTATAATTCTGTTGGCGTGCTGTTGGTGCCTTTATATTAATTTTTGGGTCTCGTAATTGGCGGAAATTTTTTTACTCCACTACAGTTGGAATCTGAAAGACTGACTGAATTTGACGCCTTATTTTCGCCTACTTCATGCTCCGGCTTTTAAGTAAAAAGGCCCAGTTCATGGGTATACTAACGTTTCACAATACTGAAGAAAATATGCTCTGTTTCACATTTGGTTAGACTTTTCAAACGTGGACATTATTTGGGAGAAAATAGCAGCCTACTTGCCAGGGAGCTGGCCGATACGATGCTTTCATGAGTTACCAACCCTAGATGATGAGTTCCCAGGCCGTATAGCTCTAAAGCCTTGACAACAAGATTTTGACGCCCTTCGGAACTGCAGACGCGGAGGGGCGGGAGTGGTCTACTAGCACGAACTGGTCACCGCCGATTGTACAGTGGATTTAATGTTTGTGTCAAAGGATCATATATAAATACTTGGCTATTTAATAACTCAACACGAGTAGCAGACTTTCAGATCTTAGAAAGTGGATTTCACACACTACCTCATTTGGTGATGCAAGTGAAGTCTAACTCTCGACTTCACTCGACATTACCCAGAGTATAACTAGTTAATTCACAGAAAAGCAGTAAACAGGATTCGAATAGTTTGTTTAATTTCTACTAAATGAAGTTATTCTCATGCGTAAATCTATCGTGATCAGATAGCTGGTTGATTTAAGAGCACTTATGACCATCCTTTGGGAATGTGCGACCTTATTAATGTAAGTAGGTTAATGATATGCTCATTGACCCAAAGCGATTACACTTATTGGAGTGGGGGAAGTTGTGGTAGTAACTACAGTCTCTGTTTCTGGGCTATGGTGCCTGATGATTCCATGTCTGTCATATAAGATATCTTATATCTTATATCTTCTTATTGAAAAGCTCCATCTGCAATCGACGAATGCCAACCTTTGTCGGAGAATTATTTTAATAGATTGGGTTTTTCATGGAAGGTCATGCTATATCAAAAGACTGTCTGTCCGTTTTATTCCATGAGATGCTCCGAAATATGACCTTTCTGTAAGCAGAAATAGAGGAATCAGTGATTTATCGTTTTTAATACTATTTTTTGATCTAAATGTTAAAAGCTGTGCGCTCAGATGTGTGGTCAATTTTTCTTTCATTTGGCAATCTATCAGTAATTTTTTTTTTAATTAAAGCATTATTTACTGTAAGAAATGTGCCATTGATAAACCAGAGAAAAATTCTCTTTATTAAACAGGATTAGACAATTTAAAATACTCATTGCAAGAGCTACTCTGGCTGGAGGGAGTGATAGAATTAGCTGTCGAAAATACTAATTTCTTTCTATACTACTTCCCTAGAGGCTCCGCTATGGCATCATTTTCAAATAACTACCTATTTTTGCATAATTTTCGACGGGTGCTTACTGGACCCGAACCTTGACGATTTCTTTTCAATGACCAGATGAAAATGTCATTCCAGTTGACCTAGCCAAATATCGTCGGCAATTAGAGCTACCCCTCACTACCAAACGTCTTCACCACTACTATCTCCGTATTTTTTTCTTCTCATCCTCTGTTAACATCAACTGAAGCATTAACAGCACCATAAAGGCATTTAATTCTTAAAATAATTGGCTATATTCTTAAATTCGAATACTTTGTTCAATTTGCCTTCTTGTCACGTGGTTGTCCTATCGTTAAGTACATCGAGGTCTAAGAGTTGAGAGAAATCGCTTCCCTCGAAGAACAATACGCAGACCTAGTAGAATAAGTGGCGATTCAAGGAGCTGGCTTTGATGGAGATCCTGGGTAGATGAAGGGGAGATCAACGAGAGAGAGCCGTTCGGGAGAAATTTGGGAGGACTCAAAAAACAGTCATTGTTCTGACAATCTCGTCCGTGCAGTCAGCATTTGAAAAGTATAGTAATGAGCAGCTATTGAAGGCCTCTGATTTAGTTAATCTTACTGCTTCTTCAGTATCAGGTTCAATATGAGCATTTCTTACAATGAAAATCACGCGGGAATCGAAAAACCAGATCGTTGACATGCGTGTTTTCGTTCTTTATTTATTAAAATGCAGAGTTACACGAAAGCAAGGCTTTGGTAAAACATCGCAACTGCCATCCGATTAGCGGCATGTGCTTGATGAGTGTACGTTGCCATCCTCACCGCCGCACTAGCATTGTCGACTTGCAGTCAAGGCTTGTGAATCACACTGGGCGAACCTTTTTCACTCCAGCTTGGACACTCCAAAGTCCAGGTGTGCGTCATGTCGACAGACTTCATCATAAGTTTCTTCACTCAGCAAAATGTCTCAATGCGCTGACACTTCATCCTTAGATTCATTCTTGTCAGTTCTTTTCTGGTCATTTTTGATTGGTGTAATGCTGTGGAGAACATCTTAAATCCTAACTCAAAGAAGGAGTAAATTGAATGATCACTCACAATGCCTCAAACTCCATACGTTACACGAAGATGCATTGAGATAATAAGGTCTTCAGTAGGTCAACGAACAAGTGGCTAAAGAAAACAACTTTTGTAATGGTGTTTCGTTAGAGGTAATATAGCTTAGAAATTGATGGGTACAGCAAAGTATGATTATTCTCCTGTCACCTGCTTTTCATTAGGAAACCTCTTCTAGAGCGATCATAGAGCCATATCTCTCGATATTTTTAGTTGTTTTACTGATTACATAACTGCTTGAACCCATAATGCCATATAACCCCGATTTGTAAATTGGGAAAAATTGAGCAAAAGATCAAAATGTGCACTCCGGAAATCAGTAAATTAAGATGTCTTTTGCAGTTCCAGGTGATATTGTCATTGAACGTCTCAAGTGGAAAGGAAGCTAACGATTAAGATTCAGCTTTCCACAAGCCTCTGTTGATACTGAATGCGCTTTGAATTCTGTTGAGGAGCTTGGGGAAATGAATTAGTCCCATGAAATGGATACATAAGTATCAAATTAACAGAGCAGCTGAGTGCTCACGGTCTAACTTCTGAGTATGCCGGAGACTTATCGGTTGGGCAATAAAATCCAGACGTTTATGCATTTCGCTCAAAGTAGCTGTGCACAAAGACCCACTTCAGTGATTGGTTTCTTTATTCAGTCAGCCTGCCTTGTAAAATGAGAGTGGTGCTTTTTCGGGTAAGCTTATGTCTACTAGTATGCTTTAGGAAACTTTCAGTTGATCCCTGATACAAACGCCAGCTACCCAAGTATGACAGATTTTTAGGACATTTATACTCTGCTCACACGACGTCCCATGCTAAGGTTCTAGGCTTAGAGTGGGCTAAATGTGGCTATTAGAACAGATTGAAAGAAGCGATACGAGCATCCATAGTTACCCGGTTCAAGTGATTTCGGCCAGTCGTTTTCAATGTGCTTCGGCATCAAGGAATTGGTACTTTGTTTAAAAATTTTGAGAGAGTGAATTCTATTGCTTTCTCCTAATATGGCAGATCCGATGGCTTTTCCAATCAGTGCATTACGAATCATATTTATTTCAATAGCAAATTACTGACACGGCCTATGGGGAAAAGCAACCAAAGTTTCAAAATAAAACTTCCTAGATGAAAGTAAATGAGTTCGTTTAGATGATTCGATTCCTTTGAGTAGCCAAGAAAAAGACTGCTAACTCTATTTCGGTTCCATATTTATTGATCAAAACAAGAAAAATACAACAATCGAGGCTGGTCAGTGCGGGGGATTAAGCATTAAAGTCAACCGATCTCAACAAATCGCTTCTCAATGTTTCTCAGATACTTTTTCCTGGGTTTCCTTCATGATTTGCCATTTCATCATT
Source organism: Moniezia expansa (assembly GCA_019097775.1). Taxonomy (NCBI): domain Eukaryota; kingdom Metazoa; phylum Platyhelminthes; class Cestoda; order Cyclophyllidea; family Anoplocephalidae; genus Moniezia; species Moniezia expansa. The sequence continues at coordinate 5,855,890 of JADFDV010000064.1, forward strand.
GTCTTCTTCAACTTTCGTCATCGAGTAGCTCATCATTTAGTTACCAGGTCTATGACCGAAAAAAATCGCCGTTTGGTTTATGAATTCCACCACCTTCGCCTATGAACAGGTTAATGGACATTCTCTTAATGGTGGCCAAGTTCGCCGCCATCTTGAAAGAAATGAGAAGCAATTAATGGACGCATCAAGTGGTTCGAGGAAATTTCTCCTGAATGTAATATGTTTCCCAATATTTGCCAAACTTAGCCTTTGATGTGCCAGACAGCTACGTTTAGTGAACTCGGATATTCGTCTGTGTCCATCTCTTTGTCTGCGTGGGACTTTGTGTACTTTTGGGCTATCCGTCCACTTTTAAACTTTTACATACATAATTTATTAATAACCAAAATGGTATCCACAGTTCACGCTAAAGAATCTCAGTATTATTGAAATGGTACAGCACTTCTGCAGTGTTCGCATAGTCAAAGCTTGCGAGATCGACAATGCTGTAAACCTTTCTTCCTGCAGTAAGCCTAAACGAATAGGATAAGTTTAAACGAGAAAGAGACATCAAAATGCAGGTAAATGGGAACCTATAGAGCATAATCAAATCAATGTTTGTCGTTCGAACATTCACAAATACTTCCTTGCGCAAATTTCGACTCTGAACATGAGGAGCAGAAATGTGTCCGAACCTCGTCAAGAGCAGAGAACTAATTAGTTTATATAACACTGTTTTACTATGTTTGTTGAAGACTTTCTCCAAATAAAGGCAGTTATCTATTTTTTTGGTTTTCGTAGCATTTATATTAGAACAACACTGCCAAGAGCCTACTTTTCGTTGTACAATGGTCATTTTGAGGGAGTTTACTAGTGTTTTGCCCCCTCGAAAGATTGCTTGACTTAGTTGCCAAAACCAATTCTCTAAAAAACGGACGTCTTTGGCATATACAGAGAATTCAGGACAGCTGTCGAGTCATGTCGCATTGACGGCAAAAGTGGCAAACCACGTACCGCTGACTAACCGTTTTTGCAGGCTTTCGGGGATATAACCAGTCAAGTGAACATCGAATGTTGCATTCTTTTAAGTTTTCGAGTTGCTTGAACGAAATCTTGATAGTAAATTGCACCTCCTATTCTCACATCTGTTTGAGCACTTTGTAATGGACGCAGCCATTATATTTGTAAAGCCGATTTCTCCAACACTGGCAATCTCGAGGATAGAAAAAATTGAGCCACGTAGACTTTGAGGCAGTGAGGCAGGTACTTTTATGAAAAAGCAGATTTGTATATGGATCTTTGATAGAATACTGTAGCATCTATACGGTTGGCAGTTTCCGCGCTGTAGTTATTCACTCCTACCCATTCCATCATATTTGCATCTCCCACGTTGGTTGTCACGGTGGCTTTTACGCTGGACAGTCCCACCGTAAACGTCTTTAGGGAACATACACCAGTCATGAGCCATTCGAATTCGGAGCCACGACTGCACAGAATTGGTAACTCAAGTCGCTGACTGCTTGATGTTCTCTGACTCTGAATATGCAGATGCTCATTTGGATGAATCGTCATCGAAATCTCAGATTTCGCGTCTTCTGTATTACTAATTCACATTGTCTACCTAACTGTATGTATTTTCAGCTTTAAACTTTATTGTTTCTAAATTTCTATCACTTTAATGATATAAATAGTTGCTGTTCACAGCATGTTGAACTGAGATAGAACATTCAGCTCAGCTCCTTAAATTTTACCGCCAACTGGTACCATTGATGTCACGTTGTCAAGGCGTCCTTCTCTGATTAACAATAGTCAGATGTAAAATATTAATTCATTTTTCATGTGTTCCATTCTGCAATGGATTATAGTATAATAAAATAACAATAGGTCTGACTCGGTCAAGACTCACTAGTTCCCTACTGTTTCTTAAAGAAATATAAAGAAAAATGGATTCACACATAAATCAGCTTATAAAAGAGATCTTAAGGGTAAATAATGTATATATTGCTCCCTTTATTACGTTTTGTTTGCCATTTTCTCTGTTTATTTTAGAAAAAAACGATCCAAAAGTTGCCTTTTCACTAGTCATCGTCAACCTGCAATCACTCAAAGTGTTTGCCTCTGCTTTACAAATTGATGTGGCTTTTTGTGCTTTGCGTATTATGATGTGCTGCAGTTACGAATTTTAAGTTTTCAGGGAAGCCAATACTCGGGTTCTTGCCTTTCCATGGTGGGCTAGAGCAGCTGAAAATATGAATGTCTATCGATGGGTCAAAGTTCATGCACCAAGTTAGAACCTACTTTTAAAACCATACAATTTTCATTATAGGTCTCAATAAAACAGTTTGTTTGCCTCTTGTATCTACTGAGATGTTTAAAGGCACAAATTAGTTAAAAAGTTATCTGCTGGTATTCAGCCTTGGTCTTGGTAATTTAAACTGATTATCCAGTCGGGGTGGTTGGAAAGGGAGTTGCCAAATAAAACCTTTATCTGATTGGCCGCGTGGATTAACTACACTTTTCCTTCTAACTAACGTTTCAGCTCTTAGTTCCATCAGATTTACTTGCCAATTATCCCATAACTCATGTTGCTGCTCTCATTGCGTTTCACGGCATTTCAGTTCCTCTTGACCGTCGGACCATGATGAATGCAATCCCTTAATGATATATTTTGGGAGTTTGAGTATACTTTTTTAGCATTCTAAGGCCTAGACATCATTTCACAGATTGGGTATGAAGGTATGTTTATATGAAAGCTGATAGACAAATCCCTAAGTCGCATACCCCTTTAATTATTTAGGTCTATAAACAAAAGCCTATTCTCTAACAAACCAGTGAAAACGAAGCATGGTTTTGGCTTTAAACTGGCAAAACCGGTTTCTTAAACGATTGGGATCGGCGGCTAATGAGAACTCAAACTATTTCTTCCGTCTACCCATTGTAGCCTTTTAATTTGGTCTGGTCAACCTTGATAGCATCAACTCAGATTGTCTGGCTTATCTCTGGGCGGAAGAAGACGTGGGACCCTCAATTAGAATGACTTCGATTTCACAGAACACGAATTGTACATAGGATGAGTATGAACTACTCACCGACGCGAAATCTTTAATTAATGGTTTAGGCAGTTTTGTATTGTTGAGGGAGGGCTAGTTGGGGCTGGTTGGACAAGGAAAGTTCCGATGACTGTCCTCCTTTCTGAAATCGGTCCAACTTTAGCCCATTTCATTTGATCCCCGCATTCAGATCTTAGGTTTATACAGCTCAAAGTCGGCAAATTAGTGTATTTACCACTGTTTCAATGGTTGTATTTAGTAATAAGGACAGGACCAAAAACCAACTTCCTGATGTCGTGGTTATGCAAGGATTGAAGCACTCGCCGATGTTTACAGAATCGCGTGGGGTTTAGTCAGCCTCCTTTAAAAGTAGCAATTCAGATTTTCACCTACAAACGAAGCAATCACGTCTGCTCTTGATTTTGTGTGCCCAGCTATTCACTCATGTGCTACGTTGAGGACGGCTTCCATTTAACCAGAAGCTTGTTGTTAAATAAACGTTGAAAAACTTTGATGTTATCGTCATGGACATCAGCGATTTCTCTAATCCAAGCTTTAAGTAGTACAGTCTTTAAAACATGTCTTGGTTTTAAACGCCCAATGGCTACAAAATCAGCGATTTGCCGAAATATTTGACTAGATGCTATTTTTTTAATGAACAAGAATAAAAGTTGATTTTACTTTTGGATCAAGTGAATTCTCCTTTGTGAGTACGGTTGTGTTCAGAGTAATTGGTCCTTGAGGGGGATAGGCATTCAAGGTGAATAAACATCTTGGATTCCGTGACGAAGCGAGACCCTACTAAGATTAGTGACATCCCGAGTAGAAAATTGACTTCATAACGAGCCGCTGTTCTTGTAAGTAGAGCTCTCATATTTAAAATATAATGTATGACCTCTTGTGCATTTTATACCCTCAATTTGAATTTGCGGGGAGCGGATTTTGGATGGAAGTGGTTTGTGGAGTACTTTTATTTTCTTAAAGGGGCATGTTCATCTTATTGTACAAATCTGGCAGAGTTGAAGTTACATAATTCGAACAAATGTTACATAAAGTTGAATTAGTGGCGCGTCTGATGTTTAGCTACTTGGAAGCTTTAGGACTGAAATATTTCATGATTCTCTTATCAATGTCCTTTGCAAATACGTTCGGAAAAAACAATGTAACACTGGAATTAGCAGCATGGTAATGAGTGACCAAACGAGAATTGTACTGATGAGTTCCCGATGGTTTGTCGAGAATTATTCAAGAAGAGTAGCTGAGAAGGGTCCATGATGAGAGTATTGAAAAACGAGCTGTTAGGCACTCTAATAAGGCGATACCTCTTGAATGCTAAAATTAGACGAAAAATGGGGGTCTTCAGTTGCCTAACGGTTAATTATTCCTAATAATTGAAAGTAATAAACTCTTTGCTATAGGTAAGGATGTGGGCATTCACTTTGTAGTGATTGAGATGGAAAGCTAATCGCTCATTGTGTTGGTTCGATTCAAAACGGCCTCACCGTCATTCCGATTACTGATCGAATTACGAGGGCTATGATACACTAAGCCTTGACTCAATACCTTCGGTTCTATCAATTCGGTAGTTGGTTCGAGCCATGGTTGATTCCGCAAGAAGTGCTCCGACATCAGCGGTTTCGAATTTAGACGACATCGAAGTACTGAGACCTGTCTGTCATCTTGGCTGGCAACCGGATTTTTAGTTCTTCCATTTGAAAATTCATAATTGGGATAAGTATGGACTCCATAGTGGTACGTCTACTATTAGTCAACAACAAACGAAAGAAAACTGTTGAGTGAAGAGGACAGAATCAATCATGCAAGGAGCTCAGTCATCTCACCGAATTCGAGTCTTTGCAGACTGTTGATCACCAACCAAAGACTTGTTTAAAGTATTTGTATAACTTTCTTTGCATTTTAAAAGCGAAGAAATTAAAATTTCAAACTTTATGACACTTGGTAAAGTTGATCAACTATTTTTAAGTTTGATCTATTTATTTTTATTCTTATTTTTTTTTAATTTTCTCCCCACCTATTAGGGCAAGTCCCAAGGACAGAAGTACAAATAGCCTTTATAGCAATCAGGCTCAACAGTTAACACAGAACAGTAAAAGCGTTTGTTGCCATCTTCGTTTGTCTGATCTCTTCTCTGAAATGGCTTTGTCGTATAAGTATCAGTTCAGCTTCGTCGAGCCACCTCGTCCGAATTCGTCCGTCTTCATATCTCTTCCAGAAATCAACATTCTGGTGGAGATTCCATTCAAAGATACATTCACCTGCATTCCGTACTCCAGTTTGAGACCATATATCCGTCGTGTCACCTTTACCAAGCTGTAAGAAGTTGTACCTCTGCTGGCATAATCTAAGTTTATACGTCCGGAGGGTGATTAGTCCCATCCGACCGCTTCTCTCTTTAGCCCTCAGGGTTGCCCCTGAGGTTACCGGTGGCCACCGCGTGAAGGTAGAGAGTAAGATTGACCACCGATTTGATCTATACATTTTTAAAGGCGTAGATCACTGCACTGAAAAAGTTGTTTCAGTCTTCACGAAAATTTAACGCTGGTAGGAAATTTTTCACATGGCAGAAGAAGGAATTCTCTGTTTGGGAGTTATCGGTTCTTACACATTTAGCTTTCTTCCTTAGCACATGCCGATGGAGGTCTGTCACCCAATTCTCTGCTTGGAGAATGAAAGGCTGTCTTGGGTGTGCTTCGAACTGGTACATTCAGATGCGTTTAAAGCACGTAAAATTGATAGATACATCTATTAAATCGTGATGCTATTAGAAAACGCCTTCCCTCATAACTCATTATTAATTCGCATCATCCTGGATCTACCATTTCGAGCATTGTCTCTGAGGCTAACGGTCTGTCAAGCAACTTTATACGGGTGAGAAAAAGGTCGAGATAGCAAACGTTTAAGCCTCTCCGAAATACAGGGAAAGATTTTACCTTTTGAAGAAATCTCTAGAGCCTGGTGCTCTTCGGAGTAGCAAGTCGGGGCTTACCATTTCAGTTATGTTGTGAACTCCTGCAAGAATTCTATCGTCCGCTGGAACAAACCTAGAAAGTGGCTAAATAATGTATACTTCGGCATTTAAGTGCTCCCTGGAATCAGAGAAACATTAGGTTTCAGGTTTAAATAGCTCCATAGTATTTTAGAATAATTTGAAAAAAAAATCTGCAGACCTTTTACCTTGCAGCTGAGCGGCAAAATCTACTCTTTTGTTGCTTTTGATCGGCGCTGAATTTCAGTTCGAAATGACTCGATGCAAGCTGGTCGAATGACGTCACGGAGATGCGATGTTGCATGATGCCTAAATTTTCAGATGCTGGCTACAAGCCCACGTGAGTAGATCGTCATAGTTACGCGATACTCAATCGCTTACTCGATGCTACTCTGCTTGAAATAATACAATAAAAGTGTTTTAAGTTTAATTTATTTATCAGAGGATTGAATGAAGCAGCCACAGTCATGGCCAATGCTGTAGAGAATCTTGAAGAGGATAAGTTCGTTCATGTAAGAGTCGCCTTGATCCTAACAGAATATGGTATTGTTTGCACTTAATCTTTTCTGCAACACGTGAGGCAGTTACTTTCAACTTTTTAAAGTATTGCTACGCGCGATTGCGTAAATATGGATCAAGGAATTCCTGACGCGATAAGGTGGAATTTCGGCACTTCGCCATGATATGATATAGAGCATTATTGTCGTAAAAATGCCAATTTGGCAGTTACGGCATTTCAAATAATCCTAAAAGATCCGTGGTTTCAAAAATAGGTCCTTATTTGTGGTACTAAATCGTAGTACCTAAGTTTAAAATCCGTCAAGGCTTTTGTAAAGACATCCAATGAATCTATGTTTAAGGCGTCATGTTAGTTTCCATTAATGTTTATTCATTTGTTTATTGAAATCTGGGTGAGTTGTGCGCACGCAGCCTGTACACGTGGCCGATGGGTTAGTTAGCATTCTTATACTGATTGGTGTGCTTCGAGGCATACCTCATCGTATTTCAATCACTAGAAATTTGTATAACAAATGTCTCATAAGGCCTTCTTCACTCCCAAACATATTCCATTTCATGTATGATGCCTTACGAGCAGAGCAGAACGCCCTCAGACTGTTATAACAATGCAGCGTTGCTATTTGCTTCTAAGTTTCAAAACTACATATGACACATCAAATAAATGCCCTCCATATAGAAGCGAACATGAATTTGAAAAAAAAGAGAAGGAAAAAGCATACCATTTTAAGAGCTTAAGTGGGAAAAACGTTGGAAAAGCTGACTGGCAGTTAGAAGTAAAGTCATTGACATTGAAATTGAAACGAATTGTCAGACTCATACTTGTAATGGCAGCAAGTCTTCATATAACCTGTTTAATCAATCTTTACAGTGAATATGAGTCTTTAAGCTGTAAAAAATAACTTGCTTTGCCCATCATTTTATTAAATTTAACCCATCAAATCTCAAAACTTGGATTTTTCCTCATTAGATTGGTTAATTTCTGTAAATCTGACCCAAGGGAAGAAGCATGATAAGAAAGTTAATGTGAATCACAGTAAACATTTCGAAGTGCTATCTAATCACTTTCAAAGCCATTAACTAAAGCACATTTAGTTAAGGTCTTTGAATTACTGTTGGCACTAAAGAATGCTGCTACATTGGTAAGTGATGAGACACCAAATTTTTTATTTATTTACTCCCCACCCATCAGGGCAAGTCCCAAGAAATTATTGGGGGTCAATCGAAGTATACAGCAGTTAACACAGAAGGCTATAAAAGCGCTTATCGACATCTTCGGTTCTCTGATATTTTCTCTGGCATAGTTTCATCTTACAGGTAGCAGTTCAACTTCGTATTGGCATCTCGTGCGTACTCGACACTGCTAAGGGCAGAAAATTTTCATACCTCTTCCAGAAGTCTTTTAAGCTTTCTGGCGGAGATTCCATTCATTGCTACATGCTTTCCACAGTCCAATTTGAGACCATGAATCCAAGTATTTACGTCGTGCCTCAATTGCCAGGCTGTACAAAGTCGAACATCTGCTGGCAAGATCTAAATTTATACATCTGGTGGGTAATTAGTCCTCCTCGGCCATTAGACGCCAGTAATGACTTTCTCGCTAACTTCACACAGAGGTTCGCATTAAAGTAATAATCAGACCTCTATTAATGGTAGATTAGTATTTCTAGGGCATTCTATGTGAGTAAATTAAGAATTCAAGTATGAATTATGTTTGGAGTTATGATAAACAATGAAAGATAAGCAGCACATCACGTAGATCCAGGGCGGTTCAGAACAATGGCAAAAAATAGAAAAAAATTTGCCACAAATACTGAAATTGCATTTTAATTTATCAAAATATTGAAATAGTTTTGACCAGAATGAATGCTCTTGAATAGAGCTAATTTATTTATCTTAAGTACTTCTAGTATGTGAGTGGCTAAATTGGCGGCAGCAACCTTTACGCGCCTTGAAGTAGTGTGCAAAATGAATGAACTTTGCGAGGAGTTACATAAAAGAGGAAATTCTCTTTTTTCCGAAGGCAAATTTAAAGAAGCCATTGATTCGTACAAAGAATGCTTAAAAAATTCTGCTGAAGATAAAAGTCGCCAAGGGGTTGTGCACCGCAATTTAGCTCAATGCTTCCTTAATTTGTCTGAATATGACGAGGCAGTTCGGACTGCCAGTGAAGGTAGCTTACGTTATTTTAATTCTTATTTAACAGCGCTTAAAATATGCCCTACCGATACCAAAGCTCTTTACCGGCGCTCACTTGCTTACGAAAAATTAGGCGATCTTAAGGAATCCATTATAGATGCCAAACGACTTATTCAGCTTGAACCGAATAACAAGGCTATCCAGGATTTGATTCGCAGAATTGAGTCATGTGTCATTGAAAAGAAGGACTTTGAGCAGAGCTTAGTAGGGAAGATTGATTCAATGTATTCCATCCTCACTAACGAGAAATCTACATGCGACCTCATTAAAAAGGTAATTTCGATTAGCCATTGGGACAAAAATATGTTCAATTTAGTCACTGACGAATATGATTGCCTTGGTTAAAGACGAAGGCAAAACAGCTGCGAACACTATATGGTCTCATCGAAGTTGTCAGAAACTCTTCGACCTAACTAGACACGTAGAAACACAAATTGTCAATACAGTTCTCATTCTATTTGAAAAAATTGCAAAGACCGTGCCCTCATTGGTGGGTTCCATTAAATTGCATCGATCAGCAAACGAGGTGCTTGACTCCTACAGCTTTCTCCTTGTTGGCTGACTCGCTGGAGTATTTAATTCCCCATTTTAATCGCAAAATTAGAACAATTTCTTTTTTTAACTTAAAGGGAATGATTATTCTTGATAAATTGACGCTTAAGTACATTTTCGGGCGAGTGCTCTCACCAAATGTTGATATATCGGTCGATATGTGCAAATTCATCTCACATCTTCTCGAGAGTATCACAGAGATCCGCGCTTATAGGAAAGCCTACGATTCTGCGTTAGAAACAGCTAGGCGCAACAAAACGCAATCCCAATCGTTTCTTCCGAAGGAGGTCTATCCCATGTACAAATTGGGTGAGTTTCATTGCTTTTAAAGGGATTTGGTTTTGTTTCTTTGGAATTCTGTCCCAGAACACTCGAGAAATATTTCGGCAAGACATGCGCGGCTGTTCCGTATTGATTGATTTTTATTGGCCAATATGCTGCTTCTTGACAGGCCAATGGTGCGCCTGTTTCTAACCCTGGTCGTGACGACCTGCGTCCCTGCGCTTGTGGACTGTTCTTTTATCGATTTTTCGCTAACTGGCCAGAATTTTGAAAATTTTATTATGCGACACTTAGTCGTGCTTTCATTGATCAACTGCTCAAAAGTCACCATTGATTTACACCGACAAAGGAATTATCCAATGATGCTCTCATTTAATTACTTTCGGCTAAACTTTAAAAAGATTACTACTCAGTTTTAGCATTCCACGTCAGCATATTAATAAACTCGAATTTATTCAGTGGTTGCTTATACAAAATTGTAGTTTCAACCGAAAATGACGGATTCTGTAGAATACAGTAAATTCTACCCCTTATTTTCTAAATTGATTTGAAATATTCCCGAAAACTTTTGTAATCTGACAGTTTTCTACATGAACCCATAATTACCGCTTTATCTACCGAAGGCGATGCCTGATATTTTTCGAACAGGTTTGAAAACTCATTTGGTACTTTATGCCTGTCAGGCTTTCACATCTTCTCATTGACTTATTTAACGTTTTTTCCTAATTCTGACAGATCCATCGCTTGAAGGGCGGGTTCAGGAGCTTCTGGACAAAATTTTGCGTGCTTCTAACAGTTACCGCGTGGAAGCTGCTGCCAGAGATGTTCTTATCCAGACTCTGACTTGGCTCATCCCCTCCGAGACGGGTATCGGCTGGTCCAAACGTTTTGTTAATACCGAAGGTGTGTATTCGTTACTGAATTCCTCGTCCATCCTTTGATTTGCTGCTCTAACTCTCATCGATATTTTCAGGTAATTTAGAACGCCTACTAGAAGTCGCAGCAGCAACGTGCCCAGCATGCGGCAACCAACCAGGTTCATTGCGCCTGAAACCTCGCTTGGAAGAGGTATTGCAGGTAGAGCAGGATGCTGGTTTTCCAGAAATTTCACGAGGTGGGCTCCTCAAAACCTCAGCCAACACCCGTCTTATCGTCGCCTGTCTTCTTTCCCGACTCTTCAACGACCTGCGTTCAGATCAAGACCGTCAGCACTTTAGTCAGGTCTGCGTGGACTTCGTAATGTAAGTTCTTGAAGTTCATATTACGTGGGAAAAACTATTTACGCCTCTTATAAGCTTTTTGTGACGATTGAAGAGCACATGTAAAGGGATTTGCGGTCATGACGGTTAGCATTAGGTCAGGTTTAATCAATAGGAAATCGTACCACTCATCAATCCATTAACCTTTTCCTTCCACCGTTGATGAGGTCTTTGATAGCCATCCACCAGGTGGTTATCTCAGTTTATGAAGTGATTCGCAGAATAGAATTCTAGTCTTCCAGGCTTGCTTCCAGGGGTGTTTTGCGGTGGCCTCCATTTAGAAGTATCTTTGGTATTCGTTAAATGAAGCTGTTAACTGAATGAGGAGAAGTGGTTGAGCTGAAAACTCTGAAATTCGTCTAGTAGTCTAGCCACCTGTAACTAATTTGCAATCAATTTACCTTAATTCGTTGTCTGCATGTTTTTGCAAATAATGACATTAGTCCAAAGTCTCTTAATTTCGTAGTCAGCTTTTTGAGATTTGACAACGCAAACTTTATCCTCCGGTGTAAATTACCCTTATGCAATCTAGTATCTATGAGATTTCCTGTGGTCTCATTTAGGGAACTTTTAACCGACAAATTTATCGAAAGCAAAGTCGAAGCGGCTGCTGTAATTGGAACCGTATTCAGCGGTCCCTATGAAGTGGGCTCCCGCATCATTGGAACTGAAGGGATTCTCGAAGGTCTGTTTCTCCTCACTCAATCAGAGAACATAGTTCATCAAACCGTCGCCTTGGATACCATAATTTTAGCAACAAATAAAAAAGATAAGTGCATGGGTATTGTCAGCCAAGCTGTTCCCATTCTGCGAGCTCTTTACAGATCCCCCGATGATGGAGTCAAAGTTCGTGCTCTTTTGGTAAGTTGATATTTAATAAACGACTTACTGCAAAGGTTTCAGTAACAGTTATTATGTATTTTGATTTCACATTTAGGGCTTGTGCAAACTCGGCGTATTGGGTGGCTCTGATGCCAGTGTAAAAAGTATGGCCGAAGGATCTACGGTTATTCTTATGAAAGCATGCCGAAGGCTCCTCCTTGGAGAATCTTCCAATGCTCTTCGTAACGATCCGAACACTACACGTTGGGCTATTGACGGGTTGGCTTATCTCAGTCTCACTGGTGAAGTCAAAGAAGCGATTGCTAAAGACGAAGTTCTTCTCAAAGCAGCCTACAAAGTTGCTGAATTGGGCTACTACGATGCTGCTTTCCCATTGGTCAGTCTCCTTGCAAACCTGACTAATAGTTTTACCGAAAAAGAAGTCCTTCCAGAGATGATTGAAATCGCCAAGTTCACTAAGCAGCACATCCCTGAAAAACACGCGGCGGATGAGCCAAAAACTGTTACTCAGAGGCGCAAAACATTGATTGACTCTGGTTTGCCAAGTTGTTTATTCAACATAACAACTAAATTGGTAACAAAAACTTCAGCAGCACAGCCGCAAGTTCGTGAAATGGTCTCGAGGTTGGATTTAAAAACTAACCGTACTAAAAAAAATAAAAATTGTCAAGGATTTGAGCCTTTGAAACATTTCTGGTTATAGAATTTACCTCTCCTGTGCGGAGTGCACAGATCGACGTGGTGTTCTAGTGGCAGCAGGAGCTGGGAAAGCTCTGCTAAACCTGGCCTTGAACGAAAACACTGATGATGGCAAATATGCGGCTTCACAGGCTCTTGCAAAACTGACGATAACTGCCGATCCTAGGCTCACATTTCCAGGAGAACGAGTCAGTTGGCGTTTTCTGTTTTTTTTTTCGAATTTGACTTTTTTAAAAAATCATTTAGCGAAGTGATTTTGTTTAGTCCCTGGAAATGATTCGACCACTTCTCCAACTTCTTGATGTAGAATGTCCTGCCCTTCAAAATTTTGAAGGCCTTTTAGCACTCACTAACCTTGCCTCTCTCGACGATAAGCATCGGTAAAATCTGTAATGTTTCGTTCAATATATAGACATGATATGGAAGTGATTCATTCAAGTCCTGTCACTTTTCTAGGTCTCGAATGTTGGCTGAAGGCGCGCTCCCAAAGATCGAGCACTATATGTTCGAAGAACATGAAGATCTTCGTCGAGCTGCCGTGGAATGTTTCGGTAATCTAGCTCAACATCCTGCAACTGTGCTGGCCTATGGGGGTGAAGGAAGTCCGGAAAGCGATTCTAATAATACCTCGGAGATAGTAGTAGTTCGCTCTGGTTGCAGTGGATCGGAGGTCGTCAAATTGTTGACGCTCTACTGCTACGAAGAGAAGGATGTATTTCTAGTTCGAGCTGCAGCTGGGGCACTTGCTATAATGTCCCATGATATTGGCATTTTGAAGAGGATCGTTCAAGTGGGTGTTGTTTACTTGCGCCTTAAGTGGCTTTTTTTAACTTCAAGAGCGTATTTCGTGATGATTCTAGGTTGACAGGTGGAAAGAGAAGCTTGAAGCACTGGCGGCGCATCCTTCACCGGGTATTCAGCATCGTGCGGCATTTATTCTCCACAACTTTGTCGCTATTGGTGGCAGCGATATCGCTCGGGATATCGTCCAAAACTCCCGAATTGTAGAAATTCTTGACTATCTCCTTCACCTTCCAGATATTACTGACTCGGAACCACTCAATCCAGAAGTAATTGTTCTCGGCCAGGTGCGCATAATTGATTTGACCAAATGAACTTGAACTTTTTTTACTATAAATTGGAGCTTAGTTCAAGATAATTTCGTCGAAGTATCGTTACTCTTCGAAAAAAACAACTAGCAAATCGACTAATATTGTTCAATACTCCGATCATTTCCTCAATTTATTCTGCCGGAACCTTGATCGTTTCTTTGGAAGAATCGAAAATGACATTAACGCCTGGTAAACAAGCATCTCTGATAAACGTTTGAGCCGAATCGTCCCTGTAATAATCACTTTCGAAGAGAGTCATTTTGACTATCGCCGTAGAACTTAATTGTAATTAATGTATCATTAGTAGAGAAGCATTTATGATGCCTCTACTTTCGAGTATGATAAATAGTATTCTGCGCAACCCATAGTATGAAAATCGCTTCTCTAAATTTTCACATCATTCTGATGATTTCGCTTGAGCTGAGACTCTTCCTTCTTACCTCGGTCCCTGGGATATAAAAAAGGAGGCAAATCACGACTAATAAGCTATTTAAAGATGGGAAAGAAGATGTCTGGTAGATAACCCAGAAGGTATTAATAATATCCGATACATCATTGGTCCCAGGCTTATTTTATTGGGTGCTGAATCTATTTTTGGAGTCGATGTGCGAACTATTCTAATATCTAAACGGATTTAAAAATTTAGGTTGGAATAGATATGAATGGAAAGTACTAACATGAAGGTTATGGCAAGAATCTCAGGGAAGACGTCCATCCACTTGGGCTGCTGAACTACAAAGAAGAAGCTGTCCAGGTTGGAATCGTGATGGATTGGTTAGTGACGAAGAGTCTTTAGTAACGACAGCCAGTTTTCATTCCACCGGTTGAGGAAATGGGTGGAAATATCGGAGATGTCATCATACTCAAAATTACGTTTCATTCACCTTGCAAAAGGGTCCTAAATCTGCTAGTGCTTTGCTAATCATTTACCATGTGTCTATTCACCTCCTTTTGGTTCTTGATGAGTAACGCCCCTCTCGCGCTGACCTTTCATATCGGAGTGATATTGTTTTTCTTTGGAAATAAGTTGGCTCCATGGTTCTGGCCTAGCGATATCACCTTCACTACCGAAAACATCTATTTCAACCGCTTAAACCTGCCGAATTCAATCTTGTTGGAGAGTTTTCCGCAATTTAAATCTTCGTAGAGCCGACTTGAATTGCCATTTTGCCGAGCCTAAACGAGTCAGAAGCCATTTCAATAACCCCAATATTTCACTCCTCTATTTTGATCCAACACCAATCTAGGCTTGGTGTGATTCAGCAATCGCACCTGCGCACGTTAGTCGGAGTTCAGCTACCCAAGCAAAGTTTTTTCTATTCCCTTTTCAAAAAATATACTTTGTTAGGTCTCTCTAATTCCCATATTGATAGTTTATTCTAAGGTAAACCTCGACTTTTAAGCACAGATGAGTTCTACTTGAAGTTTTTCGGATGCCTTCGCGTCACTTTAGAGTCACTGGAACATTCACATTGTCTGATTTTTCATTAGTCACGAGCTATATTACTAGTCGCCGAAGAGGAGACAAACATAGGTGAATTTCAATTTTCCATCTGGATGAAAATCATAGCATATATCATTCTTTCTGACATGAAATCTGTAATTTGAAAAGTCACATTTTCTCTTTTTGTGAATCATCTGACGTTAGTTTTCTCTTTCCTCTCTATTGAATTTGTTTCTCTGGTTGACAGTGCTATATCCAAAATTCTTTTATTAATTTATTTATTAACTCCCCAACCCTTAGGGCAAGTCTTAAAGACTTGTTGGGGATACACCGGAAGTATAAATAGCTTTTGCAACAGATACCACACAACAGTTAACACAGAAAACAGTAAAACCGTTTATCAACGCATCTGGTCGCATCTCTGGCATAGCTTCGTCGTACAGGTAGCACTTCCACTTCGTAGTGGCACCTCGTCCGTCTTCGACACTGTTAAGGGCAAACAATCTTCATACCTCTTCCAGATGCCTTTTCAACTTTCATTGCTATATGCACGCACTTTCCACAGTCCAGGCATTTACGTTATAACTTTTAGACCAGGCTGTACGAGGTTGTACTTCTGCTGGCATAATCTACTTTTATAAATCCGGTGGGTGATTTATCCTATCCGGCCGTACCTCTCATTAGCCTCCAGAGTTGCCCCTGGGGGTTATCGGTGGTCACCACGAGGAGGTTGAGAGTAGGCTTGTCTACCATGACCAGAATGAGACTTTTTTCAACTCGTTTGCCAAAGAAGAAATGACTGGGTGAAAATGGCTGGTGATACCCACGCTGGTTCTTCTTCAGTGGGCACCGGTAAAATAAAGCGTAATTTTCACAGTTTCAACAAATCCAATGGAACAGTTTAAAAACTATGCTCTAATTAGGATTTTCTATCATATATTCCTGGAAATTGGACATGACTGTGTGAGTCAATTGGCTAATAGAAGAACGCATATCTCAGTCAGTGTAATTGAAGTTTGCTCCTGCATGGACTTCACTTAATTCTCTTGGATTCGATTCCCTCTCAACCATCAGATGTCCCTGGAGAGACCGTCAAGACTTGTTCGTCTATTGTTAAAGGCATAAATATGCTTTACTAAAGACTAGAGTGAATGTAAATGAAATCACATCTTTGTTGTTAGTAATTCGTCTTACTGACCACCAGCTTTTATTTTTCTGATTGAGGAAGCAGATAACAACCAAAGATCAAGCTTTGTAGGTCCTGAAGTAGCCTTTTTTGACCTCTTAGCGGAGAGCCTTCGACGGTTTGAGTGTTCACAGATAACATCACTTTTAGATTTGGATCCCGCGTTTGGTGTGAGTGCGATGAGTACTAGAGTGCCCAGACATCATTTTTATTCCAAAGGGGTTCTCAAATTCATAAAGAAACGTTCGGACCTTCTGTCTTCGATGAACTAAGGAGGCCAGCTTTCATAAGATGATTTCAACCAACAAAGCTCCTTTTTTCATGTCTCTTAATTCTAGCTGACTGATGACTTACGAGTTGCTAGACTGTGGTTAAGAACCCACTGAGAAGATCTGGAAATCCTGACTTTGGAGTGGTCCTAAAATGCACATTTGGTATTCATTGTAATTCTGCCACTGTCTGGCACTGGACTGTCTATTAATTTTTGTCCAAGTATTTTGGTATCTTACCTAATGACAAGATCACTAATTAATTTCTGTTTAATTTTTATTTATAGGGTCGTTCGAAGGAAGCCATTATTGCAGAGGCAAAATCCGATCGAAGGAAGACTCGTGAACTTGCCGACGCCTCATTGAAGAAACTTGTCGAATACGGCTTCATCAAACCAATCCAATAAGCGACTTTTTCACACCACATCTGACCAATAATAGTGCCTTCTCTAATGCTTTTAACTTCATGGTCTGATAATGCCTTTACTTATGCCTTTATTTAATGATCTCGTAACGATGTCCTTTTGGATGAGAATGCCTTCAGTGTCAAAGCATTTGCTTTTTATCAATGCATGTTTGGTTATGTGTATTTCCCTTGCGTTATTGAATAGATAAATAGTGTTTTTTAGGGCTTATTTTTTTAAATTGGGTGGAAGCGAGATCGGTAGCCTCTGTCAGGAATCTTCTGAAGGTTCCGAAGCGCAGTGCTGGCGAAAGAAGGACCAGTTTAAAATGAAGAAGAGATAATATCAGTATCAACGTTTATTGGTTCTTTGCTAGGGCCTAACCGTCCAACAAATTGATTTGTAGTCAGAGGAAATTATGTGCTGGCTTAGTCGAATAGCGGGGCGTTTGGGGAAATGACCTGTGGCGGTGATGTCAACCTTTTCTGTTGGCTAACGGGAGCTCTGGACAGGTGCGGACGATAAGCCATTCCTTGCTAACCGATCAATGACAACGTTAAATGTATGTGGCCAGCCTCTTGGCCACCTAATTTGTGACATTTGGTTCATCTCCCTTGGGGGACGTAAGTGCGAGGCTATCAGATCCTCGAGTTTTTTAGCTTAACGGGGCGTCCTTGCCATGACCTCTGCTAAAGAGGATGCCAAATAAACAACCATAATTGACCAAGTGGTCATTTAAAGATGAAATTACGAAGGGACAGATGGGTCCAAACTACATGCTACTTCTAGAGGAAGGGACACGTCTATCTGCTCCTGAATGAATCTATGACACCCTTATCGGTGTCTGTTTATTCGACTTTTAAAATTGCAGATTTCGAAGTACTTTTGTCTGGAAATTATTCTGCTGGTCCTTTAATAAATGTCGATTTGATTCTCCACAGTTGCAAAGTTCAAATTTGAATATTTCAAGTTTTACACGTCGAGTCTCTAGTCTCAGATCGATTGTCACTACCTTTCGCAACGAAGCATTCTACATTAACTTGCCTGAGTGTCATAGCTTCCGGCTCACCGGTTTTGCTAAACAAAAATCATTCTATCTGCTTCTCCAGTTGGGAAATAAGCATTCGGAGCCAAGGAATATTAGCACTCCGATCAAGGGATCTTATGGTATTGTAGTTCTAGTGAAAATTAGCGATTACTTTGTGTTATGAAGCCGGTCAACATGAAACGCATAGCGGTTACGATTTGGCGACCTGCAGCAACGAAGGCCCAGCTAGTAGAACCCACGAATCTTGACAAAATGGTAGTGTTTTTCGTCAGAAACGTATGTATGCAATGAAAACTCATTCGAGAGACACCCATCACCAATTGGACTGGAACTACAATGCTTTGTTAAATTCTAGCAGATAAACAATTTGATCATCATTATTGAATTGGGACTATTTTAGGTACATTTCTAAGCTGCCGCGATGGTCCTCGTCTCATAATAAGTTTCATACTTCAAAGATTTAGTCTTTTAAACCACATCTCCCTCTTAAGGTAGCCGCTGGAATAGATAACTCTCACCGGTAGTTCTAGCCCACACTCTCACCTAGAAGTCGATGCAGTCATGGCCAAAATGATGAGCCGATTGTGGACTGATCCACAAGTTTAATTTAAGGCGAATGTTTTTACATCATTTCTTTGTGGAGAGCAACACTACCGGAAACAGCTGTTTAATACTCTTCATGCGTCTAAGGTCGGATGATTTCGTTTGATCGAAATATCACCTCGTAGGCATTCAGTTCTGCTCTGCAGAGGCCGACACTAGGAGATCGGTCATCCTCATTGACATTGAATATGAGTTTTCACTGGGTTGGGGTTTCAAAGCATGCGTCAGTTTTCTTTCATTGTCTCTGATACATCAAGCGAAAGGGGCTAAACTTTGTGGGGATCAGTGAGACCATTGTTGATCGGGTCTATAGGATAATCGCAATAACTGGCTAGCAGAAAATGGTTGCTTTCAAACCTGCCCATCGTACGCGTTAGTCATTTCAGTTAGCTGTAGGATCAAAATGCTTGCTGTAGGTGTCAATGACTATTTCCCCTTCAGAATTTCCACCTTATGCCAATTAAAATCTTTCGTATCACACATTATTAAAATACCGTCATGGAATAGCTCTTTTTTAAAGGTTTTATTGAGAAAAATTATAGAATTAAAGTTTATGCAACAGGGCGATTTTTTGGAACTCTCGAACATACTGAGTTCCCCGGTCTTTGAACTGCAGTGCAATCGACGGAATATGATCAGCTGAATCAGAAGCCAATGGCAAAGGTAGGTTCTAAAACAGGGATTTTGATTTTTTTTGCAAGCTCTCCTGAATCTCAAAGAACCTAACTTACCTTCATTTTTACTGCCGCTTAATCTCTCCATTAGTTGCCAGTACACAAACATCCGGGGACTACCAATGTGTTCGTTAAATTTTTTTAGATTTTTTGCCTGGGTCGTAGGCTTTAGATAATGCATTGGTAAAGAGTTCTAATAGATCAACCTGATCACTTGGTATATTAGAGCCAACGCCATGTCCAAATATGGCCCTTAACCACAAATGATCGAGTGCTGCGTCTTTTTGAATGTATTGGCCCAGGAAACGCACATGGATCTAAGATATCTCTCTACAGTGACTGATCGATACCGTGATAAGCATGCTAGAATTTTAGTTATCATCCTCGTTTATTCAAGTATTTTATGCAAGCCTTCCATTCGATTACTTCTGTCTTCCATATACTAACCAATATTGGGTCCATTTCGCACTGCATCGGATTAAGCGGTCTCAGGTATATCTACAATAGTTCAATTTAGAGACATATAATCCACCAAAGGAATAGAAATAACTGTGACCTTAATTGTCATGAAAGAGAAAGTATTGAAGCAGAGGCATTCGAGGACTAAATAAATCGAATTGCAAAAATGGACAAAGCAACTGTTCCTCTCAGTGAAAATCTGGATCCGCTCTTGTTGGGTGGTTAAATATACGGGAATCACCAAATCGGGACACCACAATAGACCCAATCTTCATCTTCTATAATTTTAACGTCAACTTTCTAGGGGCTACAAGCACTGACGGCTAGTGAGGACCATATGAAGAAGTCAGATATTTGAATGGTCGCTGACTGGGGACGAAGAGGTTAACGCCTGGCAAGTCCAATTTTGTTGCTCGAAAATTGCTTCTCATTATTGGCAGTCCAACTGCACCTTGAATACAAACAAATTTACCATTACAACTCTTAGGATACAATAGTGTTGCATTTTTAGCTCAAGTTTCTTAGGTAGTCATTCTACCTTGGGAACCGATTATTTCGAAGCCAAATAAATGTCAAATTGAGTAAGAGCTCCATTTGTAATCCAGCACATTTCTGATAAGCATTAATTATATCCTGTTGACAGAAATAGGGCATTTATGTACTCATGTCTTTCATTCAATTTCTGATGCTGTTCTCAAACTATAACATTCTCCATAGCGCAACAAACGGACATGTCATGAACGTGGGTCACCATAAAATTGAGTTCCGCGACTCAACAAAAATCAAAGTCGGGAAAATTTTGAAAAACTAAAAGCTCCGTAAAAGCAGATTTACGGAACCAACGAAGATCTGTCTGCCGATTAAGATCTTGACTCTCGTCGACATGTGTAAGCCAGTATAAAATAGTAATAAAATTAATAAAACTGCCTGGTCATTAGTAGTCTGTTGTTCTGTATGATTTAGATTTTCTGCGAGTGATCTTTCAGTGCCTGCGGAGATGAGAAAAGTTAATGTGATCGCACATAAAAGGCGCTAAAATCATCATTCTGCTAAAGTGAAAGGTCAGTCGGGTATTACTTCCTTAAGTATCCACCGCGTTAACGTCAATGCATGAATCATTCCCACGTTCATGCTGATGCCATTTTAGGTTTTTCGTTGATGAGAAAAAAATATTGGACCTAAATGAGTTCCATAGTCATGGATTCAATGCACCTAAAATCATGAGACTTATAGCAAAAAATGAATTCCGGCATTACTGTTATCACCGCTCTGGGCATTTGCTTAAGGAACTACCCTGATGATTTGAGTCCGAATCTCAACGGAAAATATCCCAAAGGAGGTTTGGAACGTCCTACATCAAGCCTTGCTCCTGGAAAGAATTATACACCCTTTCACCGAAAATTATGACTTCGATATGCATTCATTTCGATAGGAAGGGATCTGATCCTCCATGAATGCCAAATATTACCAGAAATCAGCCCCCATGCAATCAAAGAATAGGTATTTCAGCAATAATTTCCAACAAGTGAAGTCCAAGAATCTTGACTTGGGTAATATATTACTTGGGATTTGGCTTAATTACTTAATGACAGCGTGCAAGCAAAGTTAACTTGACACAACAAGTTTAACCACCGTGTATCTTTAAGTGTTGAACAGCAAACTACTCTGAGATGTAAATTAGAGCTGTCAGTAAGTCAACAAGGCCAATAGACATGGTGACAATGACGGTGTCATATACGTACAACCAATCATAAGCACGTCTTGATAGTTGAATGGCGACCTTGACCACATCCCTTTCACCTATTGACTTTGCCAGGCCAAACAACCAATCAAAAACCAGTTTTCGAATATGTATGCGTGACCTAGTTTTCTGTTTTCTCTGATTTACTTGGTGACAAATTGCACTGGATTAAATGAATTAAATTGCCTCCTTAATAGTCAGACGCCAAATAACTAATTTCAGATCTTGCAAATGAAAATGGTCATAGACAGCATATTCGAATCTATTGTGTTGTGAGGGGTAAGTGGTTGAGAATGCGCCCTTCGAATTACTTGTAGAAGAGACAGAGTTCACCCTTTAGATCATCCTGAAACTAATTAGATAGGAGTCATACACCTCTCAATATTGTTGGAACTTCGGGAGAAATGTCTTCCCCTTGACATCCTACGTGAAATATCATTTTCCACTTCCTCAAATGGGAAACACGTATTTGCTTCCTCTTAATTAGTCTTAGGGGCACCGATTAAGGTGAAACAGCCAACTAAATGCTCTCCTTCAAGTCGGCTAAGTTCAGCGGAAGAAACCCAATCGAAATATGCCATGAGAAAAGGATTGCAGTGCTTCCTCATTTATCGGAGACTTCAGTTAACAGCCAAAGAGGTTATATCCTGATTACCTTTCTGTTTCGTAGGATTTGGAAGACCCGAATTATCAAAGTTAGTTTTACAGCATTAATGGCCTACATTTCCTCTTTTATTGAGCGCTTGTTTACAGTCGATAGCGTTCTGTTGACGGGCCTACGAATTTGAAGGGACGAAATTAGGGGTAAATATTCGGTTTCACTTTGGTCGATTCCTAAAAGACGGAATTCCCACACTCTCGGGCATTTTTCATCTCTGGCCTTATGTTACCAAAAGGTTGATCTTGAGATATTCGAATCCGGTGGGCCAGATCTACCTGCTTCAACGAAGACTTCGGTAGAAAAAAATTCTGCAGAAATTAGGGATGTCTTCCACGTTCAAGACGGTGCGTTGAAGTAGGAGCCTTAGTGCTCCGTCGCTAATTAAAACACACCTTTATATCATACTCAACAAACTTTTTATCTTAATTTAATATTTTATTAGTAAGTAGTCTTAAGTGTAGAAGTTATTGAGCAGTCATAATTATAAAATTTTTAAAAATTGAACAATTTTGGTAGTTATAAAGCATATTTAAAAACCAAATAGTTGAACAGCATAACGTTATTAATATTTTGGCTTGCGATTTACTGCCGAAAACGCACTTAAACCCCATAACAGCATTTCGGCATCGTCTAATTTGCCATCGAAATGCCAACTTTGATGTGGGATGCTGCTCTCGCTGTTCAGTCTTTTGCTATTTTTATGCGCAAATTTATTACATCGTGCGCTTACGATTTTCATCCGAAGAGCAAACAGTTCGGTTTTATCTTCCCGAAAAATAGTAGCAGAAACGGCTACTCTCAGACAGTCGGTACTGCCGTTGCTGCTCGATTTTTTTTCGCATTTAAAAGACAATAATGAAGTGCCATCACTTCTCCTTTATCAGAGGCAGCATTAGTTTATTAATCTGTGGTTCTCACTCAATACAAGTTAATCTGAATGCATCACTAACCTCAACGAAAGCACATTTAAGTTTTCTAAGGACAGTTTTACCGGAATTCTTAAAACAATTTAGCCTCCTTCCTACCATAGAGCAGCCGGTATAACGCGAACTCAAGGGCACAGTGGCTGGCCAGGTCGAGATTTCACCCAAGAATACGAATAGGAATGAGTAAATAATGGCTTGAGTTCTGAAAGTTGTCGGAATCGAGGGCTGGGTACCGAATTTTTCATAGGAACTCCAACAGAAACCCCGTGTGGATATTTCGAATTTCAAGAGATGCATGATGAATGCTAGGTAAGTCAAGTCATGTAAGGGGAAGAACTGAGACTTAATAAATTTACTAATAAATCACTCCATGTCTTCAATTTCTACATTAGACTCGGTCCATAGGAGGCTCGCATATCAATCGAAAATTTTCTAAGTCAGCAACCGTAGGAACAAATCCGTAGATTTAAGGTTCGGGAATACGGATAGAAATATATCCATCACAGAGCAGTCACCTCGCCGAAAGGACAGGGGTAATTATAAGCTTGTAGACTAGAACTGGATAATCTCAGATCTGCCTGTGAACCATTCTGGTCACATTTTTATTGGCTATTGACGGCGGTGAAAGGCTGGATCTAACCTTGGGGAACTCATTCATGACTCCTTTATCAACAGGATTTACGGCGAGTGGAAGTCCAGCGCACACTTAAATATCCGATTACGTAAATCTACAATCCCTACTTTACCTCTTACATTCAAAACTTATTCTCTTGGTCTCAATCCTCCCAACCTATTCACATTTGACCTTAGCTGGTAATAAGTAGAATCTAATTCAGCTTGACTTTTTGTACTGAAAATATGCTTTTCTTCCATGCAAACTTGAATGACCGCAATTAGGTTTGTAAGAGCTTTTTCATCAGACAGTGGTTGATGTAAGAGCCCTCGACCAGATATTTACACACCTGAACACAAAAGACACCAAAATTGATGATGCCTCACCTGAAACAAAAAATCAAATGAAGAAGGCGCAATGCAGTGCTCAATCTGTGAATAGCTAATGTGTCACCTCCAACCCCATGTGGCCTAATCCGATACATTCGCTCTTTTAAACAATAATTTGTATTGCCTTTAATAATCCAATAAAAGCTTTCAAGCCGCATCATCCTTTGTTTCCCTATCGCCCAGCCTCTATGGACCCCATTCGTTGAGGTTACGGTAGGTTTCATCATCGGTCAACCAGTTTGAGGGTCGCTTTGTTCATTTGACTTTAAATCGATAAGCCACAGAAATTTTAATTTCCACGTTTGAGATCCGAAAATGCTATATTCTGACTCTTGTGATCTTCAGTTTCAAACAATAGCTAGATGTTCCATCTGAAATGATTGGTCTGCATTGGTGGAGGTTGAAAACCAACTATTGTGCCTGTGAATCAAAAATTAATAGACAATAGTTTAAATTTTTAATTTTATTATAATTGCGTTGATTTTCTTGAAAAATATTAAATAAGAAACGGCTGATATTTTTATTGCACCTGCATTCAGTAAGCTAAACTGAACTGTTAATATAATTTCCTGATTTTTTAAACGAGTTTGCGGCCTTTTACTGAACAATATCAACAAGTAATAACGGATACATTCTGTCCATGAATATTTTGAGGTAGATATTGATATCCAGCTTGCTTTCCTTACAAAACATATTAAGAAATATAGCATAAATGGTATGATGATGATAATATTAATTTGACAGCGTGAACAGTTTACAGAAATTCTAAAAACAATATCAGTAACAAAAAAGTCACTAATAGTTCTGACATGTTTTTTGCTCAGTAATACCAAAAATTTCAGTCGAGAGAGGGTCAATTTTGATCCGATGCTGCATCACTCTAATTGAGAATACAAAGAATAGCCATGCGGCGCACTTTTTCTTAGGACTTTAAAGAAAAGCAGAGCAGTCTGCTCTTGCGAATTTTCTTCTGGAGACCATTTCACAGTGCTTGCTCATACGTCGTAGAAAGCTAGGAGCCTGCCTAAAGAAATCATAAGTAAGATCAGGCAGCTTAGCATCGAAAAAGAAGATTTCGTCTTTTACACTTCCCAAAAGCTAAAGCTCCTTTCAAATTCACTCAATTCCAAGAATGATCTCTTAGAAGGAGCATGCAAAGTCAGAGCTTACATAAATCAAACAGAATGTGGAAGGAGTTGTTACATGCGTCTATCGGACGCGTCTGCAAGGCTCACCCGATACCATCCCACTTCCATCATCCATAAAACCAAATCTCAAAAACAGCTTAAGAACGGCGAAATTGAACAAGGAGACACTTCTATATTCTTAGCAATGCCGTTTTAATCCAAATAAATTCATACTATTACCCCTAATCAAACAATGACCCTAGTCCATAGCAGATGTCTCTGATGAAGAAAAAATCAGGCTTTGACTTGCTTCGCTGAAGTCAAAAAAGGCATTATCAATCAGCATGTACTTTCCTTATTACAACTGTTATCTCGAAATATGAAAGGAAAGGCGGCACATATTTCGAAACTCTAGCCGGAGGAGAGTTTTGTCTCCTCATGTATGTCAATAGCTCAAATTCCTAAATTTTTGAGATCCAGCCCTCCTTATCAAATTGTTATTGCTTTGTCCTTAAGCCTTGCAATATTTGCTGTTTCGCCGGATTCTCTAAGCAGAAGTAATCATTCAAGACCTATTGCAACTTGTAGGAGCAAAAGGCATTCAGATGTTTCAGCTTCAATCCATCTGCAAAGAAGTCCACAAAATTGTAGGAGGCACCCGAATTTGGATCTTCTGTTTACAGTCGACTATCAAATTGAAAGCTTCTATGATGAAGTAAAGCTGGTTTTAATAAAACTTTTAGGTGAGGTAAAAAACAATGGTTAAGGCCAATTGTATTATTCTATGCTTTTACTTACTAGTTGGTTACATTCATTTATGCCTACCTGATCACTGGAGCCACATTTAAGAAAACCGCATTTAACGAATATATCACGTAAATATTTAAACGCAAACATGAAACCTGTTGTAAAACCGTAAAGATCTACTTATTTCACTAATATCAGCCATCATTTTTGGCCTTTGTCCATTTGAATGTCAGCAGAAAGGCTTATTGTGATAAGTAAACTACCCACTTGCGAGGTTCTTTGTGATACTCTAAACCGAATTAACTCATTCTTAACAAAATAACTATTTTTTAAGCCCAGAAAATTGACACCGACTCTGTTAAGTTTAGCGTTACTGTCTTAAATCTGCCGTAGCATATATAGTGGCATAAATATCAGTATGAGCCATTTCTGCGGTAATTTATTCCAAAAAATTATTATTTACCAGAGAACTTGTGTGTTATAGTTATAATTTTAGAATTATAGAACTATATGTAGTCGAGAATTCTATCATTAACTCCATTTAGGTGAATGCTTTCAATTTTCGGACAAATTGGATGGGCAAATAAGAAATACTCGCTGATTGAATATTATGATCCAAACTGAAAAGTACGCACTAAATTCTGCTGTTTTCTGTTATATTTCGGTTGATAAATGCCAACATTCTACGATGTCGTATCATAACGAAGACGTTTTTAGTTGTAGTTTATGACAACAACAATCTATTCATTTTTAATAAATATTTTCGGTTCAAAAAGGCTGATTGGGAAACCAAAAATTAAGTTAGACGCCATTGGGCACCGACTGAATCTACTTTTTCATTGCAAAGAACATTGACAGAAGTGGTTCAGGCTCGGTTAGTCGACTTGATACGAGAAGAAAACTGGATGGGATGTGTTCAATGGGCTAAGAAAATAATGACATCACCCAGTGTCTTTCAAGAATAAAATTATATTGCTGATGATAACGACCCATGAAATTCGACGGAAAATGAGGGAAAAGGCTTGTTGAGAAGCAGTCTTAGACCCACAGATCCCCATTCCCAAAGTTTAACTACCTTCTCAGGGATGTCTTGGATTAAAATCTGAACTTACTACAATCTTAGTTTTGGGAGACGTGATGCCTGATGAACTTGAACTTTTCAAGTTCATATTTGTTAATACCAACAAAAATTTTTTCACATGCATCGCGATAAAAAAATAAGCTGATATATTTGGAAAAGATAAAAAACTGGATTAACTAACTAATAAAAATTATTGCAAAAGCGTGATTAGAAATAACCTGTGCAGCATGGTAATTTTCAGACGAATTGAAAAAAAAATTTTTTTTTAAACAGTTCTTGTTTTAGTAGGCGAATGGCAGTTTGGTCACTTTAATAGCGCAAATTCTTTGAAAAACTGTCGATCTAAAAGTTGATACGGGTAAAATTGAAATCGAACTTGGAGGTATTCAATTAAGATCCCATCTGAGAAATGAATTGACTTCTCGCATGAAATGTATCAAGATATTTGCGTTGCTCTTTGAAACGTTCCTTTATTTATTCGTAGATCTAGGGAAAAATTGCCAAAGTCGCAAAAAACGGTAGTAACGAGCCCTGGTGGTCAAACCTACTCTCAACCTCCTCGTGGTGATCACCGGTAACCCCAGGGGCAACTCTGGGGGCTAATGAGAGGAGCAGCCGGTTAGGACTAATTATCTTCCGGACGTGTAAAATTAGATTATGCCAACAGAAGTACAGCTTCTCAAAGCTTGGAACAAGAGGCACGACGTAAATTACCGGATTCATGGTCTCAAACTGGAGTATGGAATGCACGTGCAAGTAGCTTTGAATGGAATCTCCGCCAAAATGCTGATTTCTGGAGGAGATATGAAGGCGGACGAATTCGGACGAAGTGGCTCGATGGAGCTGAAGCTGAACTGCTACCTGTACGACGAAGCCATGCCAGAGAAGAGACCAGACTGCCAAAGACGTCAACAAACGCTTTTACTGTTCTGTGTTAACTGTTGTGCTTAATTGCTATAAAAGCTACTTGTACTTCTTTGGTACCCCCACTATGTCCTTGGGACTTGCCCTAATAGCCGGGGAGAAAATAAATAAATAAAGTAACGAGCCCTATCCAAGCCCCCCCGAAGGGTGACGATTAAAATAAACAGTTCTTAAGCCGTTTACTACTTGTAAACTGCAACTAACGATACAAATCATGAATAGCTAAGTTTAAAAGTAGGAACCGTGTGTCATTCAATGCCATCTAATGGCTCTGTAAGTCCAAAAATAGCAGAAGAACAAAGTAAATAAGAATAAATAATTATTCCCCTGGTAACAGTCGGAAACACTCAGGTCTATCGGCAGAACCAGTATTGTCGTTAACACAGAAGTGTGTGTTCAAGTTAGATGAAGAGTCACGGCGTTTTGCAGCTCCTAATTTGGATAGCAAGTGAATGGAAAATCAAAAGATCAACATTGAAACTGCAAGATCTATTAGAGCGAAATGGCCCACGAGTAAATTAAACTTGTCATTCTCTGAGGGCAATACCTCCTTCTTGCTTTGTTGTCTTCAAAAAAGCCATATTCATCGAAACAATCACGTGGAACTCTAATGACCAAGGTCCCTATCTTGAGCATTTGAGTGATCTTACACCTTTAGGCTGTTGGCCACTGCAACCACTGAATGTACGACCCTATTCGATGATTCTGCTAAGACGAGAATGGGATATTTCTATGTTTACATTAATTTCTTGAAAGATTTACCCTGTAAATCTTTCGTTAGTGATACTTGCTGCTGCTGAGTGGCTTTGGATTTGAAACTTGATGTTACCCAATCGTAAGAAATCTATGGTCATAAGTTGGATAGCGATCTTAAAAAGACTTGAAATGAACATTTTCGATTAAAATCAAGAGACTTGTACAAAAGCCTAATCAATCCCATAATGACCAAAAGACCGAAATTTGCGATCGGCAAGGTTGCATTTCCCGTTTCGATACACAAGTCATTACATCTTAGCCCTTTAAGCAGTTAGAATTAGTCGGCCTTGAACTCTGCATGAGCTTTTAAAGTTGCATTTAAGTATTTGTAAAAAGCAAGATGCATCCGTTTCATCAATTGTTCCAGTAAAAGTAGAGCTAAGGTGAGGACTCTTGATGCAAGCCTATAGGACTTGACGGTTGTATGTTCAAACAACTCAAAAGGCCCCATGTGATCAGAATCCATAATGCCCAGGTTGTAAAAAAAGACGGAACGTGATAAAGATAACTTTTTATTTATGACATTGAAGGTGACATTCAGAGTGTTCAGATTTAGTCCGAGTAAAAAGAGAATATGCACCACTGTTGAATTAACTCGGATCCGGGCAGTAGTGTGAATTCTATCAGGTCCGATTTACAGAGGCCAAAGCCGGCGTGAAATCAGCAACGTTATGGAGAGTGTATCGTCATTGTCCTCATGATGACAAATAAGCCAACACATCGATAGCTCTCATATCCGCAACTGAAGGAGTAGGCATGAAGTCGCTTTATTGAAATGCATTAATTTAGTTGAAATGTATTAGACAGAACATCCTGAAAAGCTAAAAGGCGATGCTCAATCAGGTCCACAAGCGGGCATGATATTCATGTTTAAACAGTCACCAAGAGATTCACAGTAAGTACTCTGCTTTGCACTGGAGCAGCAAGTGTAAATACATATTCACCGAAATAATAATTAATTTCAAAGTAGGTAGTTAAATAGGGCAAAGCTCGCTCTACTTCGTTGAAATATAAACTGATTGATAAAAATAGAATGTTGAATTGCACATGCTATGAATTTATCAAGTAAAAAGCAGGAAAATAACTGCACGCCGTTCCAGGGCAAACCGGTCGGCACGACCATGTAATCACCACGACGCGGCCGAGTGAGGTCTCAGTGAGCGAATTAGTGAGGGCAGTCTGGTGCAAATGAGCATCGTGGAACTAGTGGTCGGCCGGTTTGCCCTGGAACGGCGTGCAGTTATTTTCCTGCTTTTTACTTGATAAATTCATAGCATGTGCAATTCAACATTCTATTTTTATCAATCAGTTTATATTTCAACGAAGTAGAGCGAGCTTTGCCCTATTTAACTACCTACTTTGAAATTAATTATTATTTCGGTGAATATGTATTTACACTTGCTGCTCCAGTGCAAAGCAGAGTACTTACTGTGAATCTCTTGGTGACTGTTTAAACATGAATATCATGCCCGCTTGTGGACCTGATTGAGCATCGCCTTTTAGCTTTTCAGGATGTTCTGTCTAATACATTTCAACTAAATTAATGCATTTCAATAAAGCGACTTCATGCCTACTCCTTCAGTTGCGGATATGAGAGCTATCGATGTGTTGGCTTATTTGTCATCATGAGGACAATGACGATACACTCTCCATAACGTTGCTGATTTCACGCCGGCTTTGGCCTCTGTAAATCGGACCTGATAGAAATCACACTACTGCCCGGATCCGAGTTAATTCAAAAGCGATGCATATTCTCTTTTACTGAGTTTACAGCAGCCCTACCTGTTGTAATATATCTAATATCTAATATGAGATGCGCCGGGATTTTTCGACTGCCTAATATAGAATTTGAAGTGGATTTTGGAGTAAAAACTATGTGACCTTATGATACTACCAAGCAACTTCTTAAAGATCTTCAAGTTTTCTGAATATCTGAAATACAAAGGCATCGGTTTTTTCTATTTATCAAACATGACGCCTTCGAAGAACAGAGCTGAAAACTTCTGTTTGGATGTACTTAAGCGCTATTGGCATCATTTCTAGTAGTCTCATGGAATTATAGTTTCGAAATTATAAAAGGTAAATTTTTGCGCAACCGAATGCTGACAAGTTAGAAGAAATGGATGGTGTCATTCAGAATCGCAGTTCGTATTTGGAAGGGAGGTTCGTGACTTTGTGGAACTAAGCAGATTCTGCTGTTGATTTATAGTCCGAAATTGTTTCAGGAGGTGGTGTAATAGGTGCTTTGCCGTTGTACCGAGTGTTTGCTGAATTTCAACTGCCCTTCTACTTTCGAGTAATGGGATTTTTGTTGTGACAAACACTGTCCCCACCAGAGGAGGTCTATCTCGGACCCCATACAAGAAAATAGGATGACATATTTCGCAGGTGAGAAAACGAGTGCTGAAGGGATAAGTTGTAAAGCAGTTAGTTAGATGCAACTTGCAAACATTAATTTTCAGCTTTGAATATTATGCGTGCATCCGCTAACCGCTGTGTTTTAGTAGGTGCGATTTCGGTACTCGGGATGTCATTTATTTTCAACCGAGTTTTCAAAGACGCCAATGAGGATAGTCAATCTTGGATCACTCTCTTGATAGAGCTAAAATGTGCTATTTGGCAACATAAGGAATTGAGGGAATTCCGATTGAAATATGATTCAGTGAGAGATATTTAGGCATACAAATCGTGGAAACAAGACAATCTGACTGGACTTTGGAAACACTTGCTACATGTAGCGAAGCGCATGTGTAGGAGTATACTCACAAATATATTGGCTTCTATGGCCCTGCCACCATGAATTCGACTATTTTCTCCAAAGTGTGTGCATTTGAGATTTCCACAAAGGGATGTTTCTAAACTTAAAGAGGAAGAAGAAGAAGAAGAAGAGAGCGTGGAAAAATCATGACTAGCCTAATCAAACGATCAATGTATTAAGAGGAGTAGAGTCCTATGCTTAAGAATGAATGAAACTGAGCCGTCGCTTTCAGTCAGAATGCAGAGAGTATTTCAAGACCACACAGTCACATCCAATTCCAGCATTGAAAGACCAGTCTGTGTCAAATCTATCACTAATATTATCGAACAAGAAGCCTGGCATTCCGTTAAGAGAAAAATTAATAAAACAAATCTCAACGGAACTTTTGAACCCAGTTGCCTTATGACTTCCAGGGTCACGTCACTCACTTTAAGAGGTGGTGCTAAATACGGCCTAATAAAGTGGATTCTCCCATTGTATCTCTGGTGATGGTCCAAAAAGGGCCAATACCGTCGCTTCCAAATTGTGAACTCATATCAAAATTAAAAGTATTTATTAGGATACAATGATGTGCCTAGACGAGCCCTTAAGCATTGAGTCGGCAGAAAGGTCACCTGAAAGTAAAGCATGCAGAAAAAACAAATGACACTCCTTCAATGGAATCCACGTAGTGAAAGCTCGCCGTATTCAATGCACCTTCGATGGTAATTTTAGAGATGTGTACGATCTATCAAGGATTATTAATTGAGATGAGGTTCTTCAAGCGATTCTGGTTATAAAATTTGCGATGCAAGTATCTTCTGTCACTTGCATATCTGCGATTTCATTAGCTCTACTAACTTGTCAACGAAGAACTTTCTGCGAATCACGAGTTTCGATTTCGGCCTTAGCTGGGCAAACTCGCTAACCTAACAAAGACCGACCCTGTCAATTCTAACATGAGTCTCAACCAGAGCCGGTCAAAGGTCTTCAAGCGCCACTTCATTTAGGTAAGTTTTAAATTAAATGTATCGCCATCAAAATTACATAAGCTCAGCAGTTACAATTCAAGCTAAAACCATTAAAGAGGTTCCGTTATCATTAATGGCGTAAAGAGTCGCGAATGAAATGCCACACTAAAAGTGTCATCCAGTACTGTGAGGCCTTCGATAAGAACCTTTTATATACCAACAAAACCTTATTTTAAGAACCTCATGTTTTCGTGAAGAAATAAGTAGATGAATTATAGAACTGATTTTGAGGTCATGAAAGTCGATTTGCTGCGCCATTCAGTATTTAAGCCACGAGAGTATGATCTTTTTATTTTATTTATCTTGAGCAATTTCGATCTAGGGTCTTACTATCCATTTTAAGTTGCCAGATGTAGCAATTCAAATTTACACTGGAATGATACCGACTTATTATAAATCATGAGAAATTCAGATCAATCAGCACTAAGGCTTACTGTCAAACATGGTGGCCCCTATTGTTTTCTTCACCTAACACTTCTACTTTCACCTGTGGAATGACTTCTTCCTAAGCTCTCATTATATTGTTTCACGATCTTCTCATCTTGGCGTCCTGGTTTGCTGGTGTCTAATATGCTCTTACTGTCAATAGCTGACGTTGGCTTATGCAGTTGATCCTTTCTAAAGCCGGCTGAGATATTTCGAATCGACTTACTTTAGTAGGTCCAGATGTTTTCAAGAAAAACGCCGTGGTTACACTTCAATGCTTATATCATGTATTCTGAAAGTAAATCACTTGGCAATTTCTTTTTCACAAAATCTGTGTCCTGCACCAGGATTTTCGCTTTGTTTTGAGACAAGTTGCGGACATGAATGGTTTAATTTTCCACATCTGTGATCACAAAGACATGCCAATCTTTCAAGTACTTTAACTGTTCCTTTCCTAACTAATTTCATTCCTTGTAAACATGAATTTTACAGCAAACTTTGACTGCCTTTTTATAGTAATGAGGATAAAATTAACTCTGATTTCAATTTATCTTTGAATTATTTCAAAAATAATGATACACAATTTAAATGGGTGAAAACCTATTCCGGTGTCATTTTAAATCAAAAACTCTCTTTAGTACTGTTTAAATTCAGGTGATGTTAAACTACCGCCACCAGGAGTTAGTTTTTTTTCAAGTCCAAAGTAAGCTGGAAGTGGACGAAATTGGAAGGGCATCGGTAACCGGATGAAATGAAATGCTCTTAAGAAAAACTTGCCCGATGAGATAATCATGCAACAAACTGTGCTGGGCTAATTTGCGGGACAAAAGTCGAGATGACAATAACCCGAAATAACAATACAACCAAGAGCAGACTAATCTGCATTTCCCTAGTAGATAGAATCGAGAACTAAAGGATAATGGACCTCGTTCCACAGTTTGCACTCTATTGTTTTCATCAGGCTATCACTCCATTCACGACGTTTGCCTCCGTAGTTATGTTTCATGCTGTATTTACGAGCTATGTAATGTTTTTTCGCAACAACCTTGCATTTCGGAAAAAAACATTACTGGAGAAATAGGATTCTCAGGTTCATTACATGCCTTCATTGCAGTTTCAGAGGTGAATGCACTAGAAGAACTGCACTGTCAAACTACGCCGTTGCTATCTGCAATTCTTCATCTAAAGTGTCATTCATCAAAACTTTGATTAATTTGAAACCATCCACACCACATCTAGATGACGACGTCCCAGAGCAAGAGCAGCGGTTCCTTCTCAGACGCCTTCTACGTAACTCTTCACCGAATTTCAATTAGCACAAAATTTCTCATTATTTTAGGTAAACAAATTTGATGCTCCAACTGAGAGAGTGTTCATAATTTCAAGCAGCCAACAAAACAATGCTTAATCGTTTTAAGTTAGTATTTATTTCAGAAACGGTTTCAATTTCATTTTGCAAAGACAAATGGAAGCCATATTTTCATTCAATGCATTTATTTAAATAAAGACGCAGTGTGGGAGTTCAACTGTTTCAAAACAAATTTGCCTACAAAACTGGTAGTAGGTCCTATCACCGACGAAAGGTTCAGCCTATTCCATAAATATATCCTTTATTTCCTACGGACATATACAAACCACGCAACGGCTGCAATGGCTGCCAGAATGACAAGTGAAACCATTGCAATGATTAAAACTAAATGGACTATAGTTAAGGATCTAGCGGCTTTGAAATCGCTTGGAATTAAAGTACTGGCTTCAGATATAGCAGACAAATTGAAAATTCGCACCGGGGAGGATGATTTACTTCCTTGAAGTTGAGCTTCAGCGTCGTGTTGGATGAGATGTGAGGTTGTCATGGATGAATAGCTAGATCTTTGAGGCTGAGGTTTGTCTGACAAGGTGGGGTTATAAGCCTTTGTGAGTAATTCGCTTTCAAGTTCTAATTCTCCAACTGATTCGTTGTTTGCATTGAATTCTTTCACTTCTGATTCTAGATCTCCAATATCTTCGCTCCATCTTTCCTCTTCAATTTCTGAATGGAAGGGTTTCATATATCTTTGCGAAACTCTCGAAGACTCCGAGGAATTTCTTTCAATAAAATTCAGTTTCGGCTTTCCTTGTGCGTTGTTATAGGTACTGGATCTAGAATCCGGCAAAGTCTCGTTGTCCCCCCTTGGAAATTCCAGCGGCCCTACGCGAAATTCAAATCCTTCTCCGGGGACCACAGTTGTCAATGTTGAATTAGGCGTGGAGAATACTAAAATTTATGGAAAAGTGGTATTCATCATTATCTGTTTAAAAGTGAAAGCCAGACAATTAATGAAGAGCCATTTGTATATACCTGTCCAATGAATTTAATGCATTATTTACTAATCACTTAGCGAACTATTTCATCTTGTGATTTAATGTTGTACCGCATTAAATGTACTTATCACATTCAATGTTACAATTTGCGATGTAAAGCACTAAGGCATACAATTTATTGGTTTTTTCTTCATATTTTTTCGATTTTTAAAGAACCAAATCCTACTTTTTCTGTCAGTTGGCAGCTTTCAGTGATCCCACTGAAATAATATATCAGGGAGTTCCAAAAATTTTAAAACAATCTCGCTGATTAAAAAAGTTCTAATTAGCTCTTTTAGTAGACCTAAAGCCGCAATCATTCACTGCGGTAACGGTGGTCCATGATCAGATAAACAATCTCGATCATAAACATGATTCTACCCCCTTGGTACCAATTATATGCACTGGAATTTCGAAACTCTTAGCCAACCTCCTCGTGGTGACCGCCGGTAATCCCAGGGACTAATCACCCACCGGACGCATAAAATTAGACTATGCCAGCAGAACTACTGGGCTGTGCATGTAGCAACGAATGGAACCTCCTCCAGACGGTTGAAAAGACTCCTGGAAGATTGTCTGCCCTAACATTACCGAGGACAGGCGAGGTGCCATTACGAAGTTGAACTGCTACTTGTACCATGAAACCATGCCAGAGAACCGAGGACGTCGATAAACGCTTTTACTGTCTTCTGTGCTAATTGTTGCATGCTACATGTTGTAAAAGCTATTTGTACTTCTGCTGTACCCCCAGTAAGTCCTTGGGACTTGCCCTAATAAATGGGGAGTAAATAAAAATAATTAAAAATAGCCAAATAGTGCACCGTAGGTCTCGAACACCTCAGGCTCCTGGTCGGTGTGTAAAGGATGCTAATTTAATGTCTGTCAATTTTCCTTTTTCTCAGCGTTTAATTTTTTGAGGGGCAACACATCCTCTTTACGTACATTTTTAAGTTCGGCTCACTCGATTCACTTTCTTAAGAAGAAAGGCAAGTTCTGAAGCATATACAAAAATGAATCCTTAGATTTCTCTATATATTAAGCATAAATATCTAATGTTCCTGTCTTTATTGAAATAAACACCAATTTTGATCATTTTTTTCGGTACTTATTGCAGAAAAAGGTAATATCTCATTGTCATATTTCAACAAAAACCAAAGCGAAGTAGCGGGTTTTTTGTAAATTTTTCGTAATAGAGATAAATTGAGTTGCTGCCAATAAAGGAATGCAAAAAAACACGACACACAAAAGCCGGTCACCTTGATGACTGAACAGCAGCATAAGAGATCATGCCTAAACTGGAGCCATGATTGCCCATTGAAGATTAGTAGGAATAGGATGGACACTTATCTGTGCAAATGAGTTTGTCCTCTAAGCAGCAATCCTTTTCGCATATAGATACCTAGCTTAAAGAAACAGTGAAAACATCAAGCTACTGTTACATTATAAGGCTCTTAAACGGAGATCCACACTTCTGATTATTAGTCCTACGATTTTTATATCAAATGCCCCATATAGCTGCAATTTTAGTGGATTATCTTTCTCACGAGATGGAATTTCAAGCAGAATTGATTAAAAGGTGCCTTCAGAATTTGTCTATTAGAGATGCCACTCTTTAGAGACGCAGAATCCAGTTGTATCAGCTAGGGCGAAAGGCCCTGAAAGATTTGAAGATGATCAACTAAGTAATTATCAGAATGTGAATCTTCTGCAAAACCTGTACTTATTGATCGTTCATCAAGTTATTTCCTAGAGGTTCACTTTAATTTGTGCCGAAATGAAACATTTTATACTGTGAGGCTGCTGGTATTATTACCTAATGAAAGTTGAAAGTAAAAAACCGTAATCAAGCAAGTCAATGGAATGTCAACTTAAGAATAGCTTTTATTAGGATCAAATTGGTATTTGTAATTCAAATTACAATTCGTAACGTAGTACTTCAGACGTAATAACAAATTTAATTTTCTGATGTATAGCTTTCATGATGAACCTAATGAGAGCTAGAAAGTTTTACCTATAGGTGGTCAAACCTACTCTCAACTACCTCGTGGCGATCACCGGTAACCCCAGGGGCAACTCTGGGGGCTGATGAGAGGGGCGGCCGAATGGGACTAATCACCCACCGGACGTATAAAATGAGATTATGCCAATAGAAGTACAGCTTCTCAAACCTTGGTACAAGAGGTACGACGTAAACAACCGGATTTGTGGTCTCAAACTGGAGTATGGACTGCACGTGCAAGTAGTCATGAATGGGATCTCCGCCAGAATGTTGATTCCTGGAGGAGATTTGAAGACGGGCGAATTTGGACGAGGTGGCTCGACGAAACTGAACAGCTACCTGCACGACGAAGCCATGCCAGAGAAGAGACCAGACAAACGAAGACGTTAACAAACGCTTTTACTGTTCTGTGTTAACTGTTGTGCTTAACTGCTATAAAAGCTATTTTTACTTCTGTTGTACCCCCAATAAATCCTTGGGACTCGCCCTAATAGGTAGGGGGAAAATCAGAAAATAAATAGAAAAAAACTATACGGATTGAAGAAACTGTTAAACACTGAATTACGCTGTTAATGACCAAAAATTTCAGAACTGAACTTTACATGGCAGACGGAAGTTAAAACTGTGGTTTTTTCTTACAACTATTTTATAACGCCTTTTATCTACTCACCGAATGATTCTCCAGGATGTATAGGCGATTGCGAGGCGCCACTCATTTGTCTGTTTGTACTGGTAATCATAAATCTTGCATATCCATCAGTGATTTCGAATTTAGGCACGGCGCGAGCGCCTTTTGAAGGAATCAGTTTGATGGCCACGACATCAGATCCCAAGTTTGAGAGGTTTGAGCTCTTTTGACATTGGATTAAGTGGTGATCCAAGAGGGAAATAAGGTCGGTGTCAATGTCAGAGCAGACTGTTTCCTCATTTCTGTTATTGACTAACAAGACGTTTACGATACCTGAAAGCAATTTTGGTAATTGTCAAAAATAAACAGTCTAAGGCTTTAAAAGTGCGCTAACCATACCTACAAGTGCATGCTAAGTGTATATATGATGTAGAGCTCGGGAGAGAAGTCACTATTTGTTTTCTCTACAAACAGCAGTCATTCATGCAATTTACCAAAAATTACCATTGTTTCATGAACAATGGTATTTGAAAAATGAAAAAAACAGACATTTTCAACATTAAATTTTTTTACATCTCTAACATACATTTAACTACCTGTACAGACAGGCAATAAATTTTAAAAAGGAGAAATTATGTAATAGTCCTCTTAAATTAATTATTTTAAAAAATTACCAAAA
Source organism: Moniezia expansa (assembly GCA_019097775.1). Taxonomy (NCBI): domain Eukaryota; kingdom Metazoa; phylum Platyhelminthes; class Cestoda; order Cyclophyllidea; family Anoplocephalidae; genus Moniezia; species Moniezia expansa. The sequence continues at coordinate 5,894,283 of JADFDV010000064.1, forward strand.
CTTACTGAACTTCACCAAGCGCAATAATGAAACATTTTGAAATATTTGCCGAATTTCATAATTAGAAATATAAAATGTTTTTTTACCAAAAAACGAAAATTTTCCCCAGATTTGATTTTTTTCCACCGTTTGACCAACCTAATTGTGTACCTTTTCCAACATAGTTTAATTTGTTGTTTTTTTTATGTTCATAATTTCGCAGTATTGAATTCCAGGCCTATTGGCTAGGACATTCGAAAACAGTTCAATCTCTTCAGATCAAATTCTTGGTGTATGAGTTGAGCATTGGAATTGTGCATATTGCTCAAAGCGAAAACAAACAAAATAACTTAATTTTTTAAAATAAATCACTTTTGAATGCAACAAAATCTAAGGAAATAGCAAAAGTGTTAGAATCGTATAGTCGTCAAAGAAAGCGATTTTTTTAAAATTTTTCTGCACCGTAAAAGCAAAACATTAGGATCGAATTCGGCGATCTCTATGTTGACGGATCAGTCCAAAATTAATTGAAAATAAAGGCTTTTGTTTAAGCCTTGTACTATAAATCAAGCACACAGAAGCCTAAATCTAGAAAGTGACCTTTAAGAAATTGAATCCGTCCGCCTTCTTACGACCTTTTCATTAATTTGTTTAATAAGCAGAGGCAATTAGATCCTTGGCGAGAATGATGGCAGAATTTCAAAGTAGATGATATTCAAAACTAACTTCTAATTAAATATTTGCGTAAATTAAAATCATATTTTATTTAAAAACGAAGCTTATTTGATTTTGACGAAGGTTTCGTATGACCTATAAAAAATTTTACTTTGAAAATTTTTTTTGAATTTCTTTACTGCTAAGGGTTAGTAATGTTTTGCTTATGCGTTTATTTTAAATTAATTCATTTAATTTCCCCTTAGCAACGGGTAACTAAATAAGCACAGGTTAAATTAGCCAGCTGGATTTACTAAACCAGTTGCACGCGGTGCTTTATTTCAACATTGTAGAAAGGTATTTCCAAGGATTACCACCAAATTTGTCTCCTGACCTTAAATTAGTTGTTTTTATTGAAAATGATAAGCAAAATCAGCGGCTAACCACAGGATTCTGCGTCGCACACGATGCGTCCTTTGAATCTCAGAATGAAAAGGATCTTTGGCTGCTGAGGTTTTTTTACCATATACATGGGTTCCTCGATTTTCCAGAGTATTGCGCCCTGCATTAAGTTCAGTTCGTCGTCATTCTGCCGCACCAGTTTGAATGGCTGACCTAAATGAAAGAATCTTTAATTTTGCTGACAGTTCTCTTTTAAACTAAAAACATGTCTCGGTCTTCGTCGATAAACTATAAGAGTTTTTCGGTGTGAGCCTTATTGTTCCGCAAAATATTCTTCAAGTGGTACTGAGCATCTCTATTTAGAGATTTCAAAACAAATAAAAGAGCGATTTTTTTATGGAAAAACCTTATTTCCAGAATTGTCAGTGACTTGCGTTTAGTTTTATCTTGACTATGAGGAAAGCTTCAAGTCATACCTTACAGTTTACAAGCTCATGTTGCACCAGTAAGTACAGCATGATGGTAAGCCAGAAAATTTTTCACTGAATGTACAGAAGGTGCAACTCTTGAACCTTTCAGAACACTTGTGCTGTTTTTTGTTAAAACAGATTGCATCAACACAAATACTGCTAAGACTTCCTCCCAAAATTTAATGTGGCCTTAGAAAGCATAGTGTTGTCTTCTTAATTTAATCCTTTTCAAGCACAATTTTGCTTTTTTTAGGCTCCTGACATTTGAGTGCCATTGAGTTTAATAAAACGCATGCGTCCATAGTTAGTTATTTAATCAAAACAATTATTTACTTGAAGCATTTGGGAAAAGCTAAGACTGAGGCCTTTTTAAATTCTAATGCCACTCAGATTGCTTGCCGAATTCCCACTTAGAACCAATGAAATATTCCAAAGTTAAGACTCTTTTGAAATCAAAAATTATATTTACATTTGACCAATTGAGTCGGCATGACCTCTTATAAGGTGTTTCTTTTCTTTTTTCGAGATTTATCCTGCCCTTTTAGACCAGCGATTCTGTACTATGGATCTGGCTCTCGTCTTTCATGGTTGCATCAACATTGCTTTTAGTAGATCACTATCGACACCGACAATCATAAAACAGGCCAATTGAAATTAACTTTATGCGCAAAGTAGATTACCTTCTCAACAATGTTTGGTGACCGGAAGTACTCAGAAGAAATTGAACCATTTAAGATATTCAATTGGCAGTGAGGTGGACCTTTTGTTATGCAGAATCAGTAAAAAAAACCTTCTTTTACTTTTAAGAGTTACGTCTACAACAAACTTTTTGGATAACGCACAATACAAAATTACTTATATTAAGGATTGTTAATTTTAAAACCTCTGTATTAATGAAAAAAGGAGCTGCGAGCCTTAGGGAACCTTCATTCTGCACGATTTTATTTAACTCTTAATTAATAGTCTAGGAATCCGCATTTTTCACAAATTTATTTCGCTTTCAATATGTATTTCATCATGAATATCTCAAAAAAATATTATTAAAGGACAGGTTTTGTGAATTGATTGGTGTTTTGAAAACTACTACTGCAGCTATATTCAACAGTGTCTAATTAAGGCGAATTTTAGAGTAAGGAGTACTTTGTTTGTACCTAATAGAACTTCGTACTATTTGATACCCTGAAGGCCAGTAGGCTACAAAGGCCAACTTCTCATTAGAAGTAAAATTGTGGGTACTCAAGGCGATAATAAGAAGGGCATTGGAATCCAAAAGAGGGAAAGCCGCCATTCACTGGTCATTCAACAGAATGTTGACGATTGTTGAAATTATAATTTTGTTGGTCATCAACTGATTGTTGCCTATGGGTGAAGAAAATGGTAGACACTTTATCTATTTAGCCGCTCCGAAGCTTTTGCCATAAAGTAATTTGTTTGTCAAATGAAAGTGCTAATCTATCAGGCGAATTCCCTTTTACTGGCTCACTTTAGTGCTTTCCAAGTCTTTTCATAAAAACAGGTTTGTTGTGGAATCTCCGCCGGATCTGTACAACTCAGCATTTACCATATAAATAATGGTCTGACATAAGCCTAGTCTACAACCTCTTTTTTTTTGTTAATTTCTCATAAAAAGCTCCTTAGAAACATGGAGATATAAAGGTTAAATGGCCAGGCCACGTACTGGCGACTAAGGTGGAGGTGTAGAAATCATACATTCAATGCCATTTGGAAGAGGGCCACAAATCATGACGATATCTGGACAAAAGCTACCTTTAAGAGTTGCAAATTGTCAGGCACCAATCACAACACACCAATAAGAGCATAAAGGAGTTAACCTATAAATCACTGGACGTCACAATAATGATGAATGGGATATTCAGAGACACTGGTTCCTCCTTAAAGGGCTTAGGCATATTTTACCACAATGAAAATTCGTTCTTTGTTACTTAAGTTCCTACGTTAAAAAATGATTTTGCTTAAATAGGATTACAAAAAATAGACATTTAAACGAAAATAGTCTTTAACTTATCAAGTAATTTATCCATATTCACTTCACACACGTCTGTGGTTATGCAAAATGGCACAGTCTGTTAAACCGATCTCACAAATGTTTCACTTCTAAAGCGTGGTCATGAAAAGTCTGGACAACATGCTAGCACGTCGATTGGTTAGTAAGGGGAATCGACAAGATCGGGATCCTTGGTGTGAAATTGTATCACTTTTGTGAGACATGCAGCCCATCATGATACAAGTTGTATGATCAAAGCATCAACACTTGAAAATGTATTATCTAACCATTTCAAAAGTTAGCACCTTCAATTCTCGTCCGGACTAATGCGTTGCGTCTCTCATTATCTACTTAGTCAAATAACCTTGAGGGTGCAGAAACACCAAAATACGTGGTTTCAGGTTTCATTCACACCAAAAGACAAGATAATATTTAAACTACACAAAATTATGTAAATTTAATAATCTCACAAATGCCCACCACGATTGCATTCATTTTGTTCAAGTTGACAGTGTTCTCCACAGTTAATCGGCTGCATCATGCGATCCGAATCAATTGCGCTATCGCTTCTGACAACATCAGGACCCCTAAATAGATGACAGTCTCCAGTAGAACGTCGACGGGACTTTGTAGTGAAGGCAAGACCTTGACACGACGGAATGTCAATGCAGGAATCTCGGCACTGTTCTATTGAGACATGACGCTCAAGACGAAACTCATTACCCCATGCCCGGACCCTCAAGTTTGGATCGACCATTTTGAAGCAAGTATTTTCAACTGTAAAAAAGCACAGATAAGTCAGGAGTTTTAATTTAAGTTGAATTTTGGTTTGCTCACGACCTTATTAGTTTGACTAAATTCGTACTTGCATTTTTAAATAGGGTTTGGTTAAGAAGTGCTAGAGGATTTTAGATTTCAGAATAAATCGCCTTGTTTAGATATTATTCAATATTCGCCATTTATCCCATTCCAAAATCAAAGTTTCTTCTCGACCAATTCATCCATCAACTCCTTGACTCTGCTCAGCGTCGAGGTCACTTCTTTCCAGAAATTAAAAAATGACCGCCACCTGTATTCAAGATGTTCTGATACAGTTGACGGTGATCAAGGTACTTTGCTCTAGCTCTTCTAAGTTTGCGAAATCCTCAGGGTCCGTCCAGAGTTTGGACTGTTTTGCTTATTTATTACAAGTGAAATTGCTACCATCGACTTTTAATAGGCAGTTAATATCTGAGGAACTAGTTCGTTCACCGAAATACTTTAAATGATTAATTATTTATTATTTCTATGTGCTGGATAAAAAAAATGTTAAGGCAGTATATTTGAAATAGATCAATTTACCGGCTATGTGTAATATCCTTGTTTAATGAGATCTCTAGTGAGGTTTCGATATAATGTAGATAACTCAATCCAAATGAACCTGACCCAACTTAAAGATCCCAGCTATGATTAGTTGTAAGCAGGGAGAAGATGCTCCAGAACCTACGGACTAGAACGTCGCTAATTTATTTGAACAGAATTGGAAAATGCGTTTTCTCATTCAAATGAAAGAGAAAATAGGAAGGGACCCTCACAAATGTTATGATAATGCCTATTTTGAATATAAACTTCATGGTGGTTGTTGGGGTTTACGATCCTTTTTACTTGCTCAGGTGTTTGCTAGAGTTAGAATAATCCTAGTGGAATAACTAACGATTGGACTCACCGTTACGAATAAGTCAGTGGAATACCGGCCTCAATTTTAGCAGAGGATCTGAAGAAGTTGCTGAAAGATATCCGTTTGAAGGTGACGAAGCACTCACTCATAGAAAATCAGATAATTTGTAGTGAGTGACTGATTACCCTGTTTCCTAACAAACTCTCAAGAATTTGTGCTTTCAAATTCTTTCATTTCTAATTAATTCATGAACAGCACCAATATTACGTTTTGTTATTTTTCATGATTACTTTAAAGATTTGGTCTAATCTGCTTATAGTTCTCAGATCCATTCTCAGTGTATGAAAGGGATTTTTGAAAGAGATAGGATTTTCGCGAACTTCCCGTCCTTCAGCCCTCAGTGTTTGAAGCTCACTCTAGACACCTGTGCCTCAAATGTCACAGGCGCAAATGTGAATGAAGTTGAGTGAAGCTAGAAACGTCTTTGTGGATCCTTGAATTGTGTATGGCTCAGAGTTTCAAAGATTATCTAGATCAGTTCAAAATGAAGGCACCTGCAAGGTTCTAAAATGAGTTCTGGACAAGGAATAATGTTAATAAACCTCTTAGGAGGCAATCGTTCCTCCGATGTCGAACTTCCAAATCATCCTTCTAGAGCCAGATGGCTCTCATTATTACAAGGGCTGGAAACATCAAATTAAAACATTGTCTCAGGTTTTCGATCTTATCGAATTAAGTGAATTTGAACTTTCCTAGATAATACGTTCTAGGAATTTTTCTTCAATTTCAATTTTAATTTCTATTCGTTTTCTCTCACTTGCAAAAGTACCAATTTAATAGTACTTCTTCTATGTATGAGGCGTGTTTCGTTCAGTCAGAGGGTATCTCCGGCGATCGCTCCCCAAATTGATAGAAATTCACATTTTTCGCTTGTTAATCACATTTTAATAAAAATTGAAATTACCGACAACAACCCACCATGACTACTGTATTTTACTGACAACATTTTGCCACATAAATATTTAAGCATGGAACTCACTGTAGGAAGCAAAGGTATGTGGGATGAGGCATTCAAATAGTGGTACTTAGTGATTGTTAAAGCCTGCTCTAGCTACAGTAATACATATTTCTCATTTTTCTACTGTGATGCTTGTGCTCTGGATCTCGAATGTACAAAAGCGATTCTGACCAATGGCCTTAAAATTTAATGATTTGCTGAGTAAGATGTAAATAAACTGTTGATCAAGATTATCGCTTGATAAGGCTTTTGGCTAATGTTTCCATAACATATTTATTTGCCATTTTTTTGAACTAAATCCGTATGGTATTATTCGGTGTTGCTGATTCGAATGTTGGGTCTTCAATTAAAAGCCGAGCCATCGCAATCACCCAATAATGATCTTGGTTTTCAATTTCGCACTTGTTTCAATTAATTCCTAGAGGCTCTCCCTCTGTAAATCCAGCTATCACCTCCTAGTTGCCGAACCCTTGGAGACGTCGATGAAAGGGTTCTGAGAGAGTAAATAAGATCTGACCAACGCACACAAGTGCAATTAAGGGCGGAAAACTCCTACGATTTGTAACCGAGCGTGATGACGGATATGCTAAATGAGGTGGTTAGTCGAGAATATAATATTGCTGTATAACCTGAATTGACAAAATAAAGGCCTATTGAAGTTTTGGAAAAAAATTGGAATTGAATGGAATGAAATAGCTTCATGCTTGTAAAAGATCTCAAGTTTATTCATTGACAGTATCCGTGGCGAAATCTACAATTTTAGAGCGAAAACATATTGAAGCCTTGAAAAGTTTTAGGCACTGGTGTGTTGAAAGTGAGTCCCATGTGCTTCTGCATCAAAGGAATATCAACCTCCACGCCTTTGATGAACCAAAACAATGCGAACTTGAAGTACGAGGTTTGGAAAACGTTTGTACGTAATGACTCAATGCCAGAAACTTACACGTGTTTGTTTCAACTTTTTGAGCTTATTTCACCATTTCAGTTCTTTTTAATCAATCTGAACAAAGATAGAATCCTCCAATTGGTAGATAAAAAATAATTAAGGCGGTTCATGTGTCAATTGGAATGAATTTATTAGACCTAGTGCGTCTAGAAGTGAACTTCAATGTTAGAAGCTAAGGTTTCGCATTTTATACCTACGATTAAGAAGGCGTGATTTCGTGTCCCGTAAAGTAAATTCACGGCCATAAATCAGTTGGCTTTTCTATTCTCCTGCACCTCCCACTGAAACTCATTTTTAAATGTTAAAGTAGAAACGCTCTGATTCAGATAACTTTTCAGCTTTCTTAATTGCGGTCACGACAAAAAATTGAATCACGCAATGGGATCAGACATATTTTTTTACTAGGCAATGAACCTACACCGATAAGCCGATCAGCCAAGATATTCCTAAGGAATGGTAACTCAAGTCTAGTATTAAAATATCCTGTTGCTTAAATGGGCTTATGAAAGAGAATCGTAACAGCCAGCCATTGGAAGCAGACAGAACTCTTTGGCATCTGAGCTACTAAAACAAGAAATTTTTATCCGAAGTCAGAAACTGGAAACTAAATTGAATAGAATTACAAGAAAACCATCAATTAAACTGGTAGGATAGTACTGTCACACCGGCATGATTTCAAGATTTTTGGACTCATGCCAATTCGAATGTTTTTCTTACTTTGCCTTCTCTCCTTCAGTCACTTTAGAAGTGCCTATTAAGTCTTAGAGACATTTTCTGCAACAACATTTGGATCTCTTGAACTGTAATTGAGGAGGATCGGTGAATTGTCTCGTCAATCAGCAATCAATTATTTGTATTCAGGAATCAGTACCGTTTAATGGTTTGGCGTTTTTATTTTACCGATTTTAATTGCATGCCTTTAAATTGGAGAAAAAACGCCGGAAGAATTAAAATAACACGAGAAAATGAATGGAGCAATAAAGTAATGAACATGATTTTTCAGTTAAACACTTCATTATGCACCTACTACATAGTTTAATTTTGTTTTTTTAAAGGACCCAGCTAAACTATTCATTACACACTTTGGATAGAAGCTTGAAAATTCAGGGCATAGGGCCCTGAATCTTCTCAGTTCAGAGACTTCATTTCGATTTTGCTTCGAAAAGATCAGAATGTAAAAGTGGTATAAGCAGTCTTCTATTGGAGCTAGATGAGGGTGTCAGATCATTCGGAAGACTCAAACGTTATTAATTTTTGGGATGACAGTTAGGCTCAAGGAAAAGAGCGCTGATAAATAGACTTTGTAGCCGTCCATCTCCCGGCTTGGCTGCTTATTGGTCAATTTCAGATTATTTACAGGCATTCATAAGATCCATCGTAATCGAAAATTGCATAGAAACGACCTTTCTTTTATCAAACTGCATTAAATTCCAGGTTAGAGCACGTAAGTCCAGTTGAATTAAATATTGTTTTATATGGAATTGATTGAAACAAAAGATCTGGACATGGGACGGAATACCTTCAGTACCAGCAGATGATGCTACTTACTGGGACAATGGCCGAGTTACTCAGCCAGCGTCCGTTAGGCTCGCAAGAATTCGTGGCTTTGCTCAATACTTTGTTAGGATTTCTATGTGATCGCACCACCAAACCTCTTTTTCCGATTCGCACGAGTTCGAATATATTTGATATGATCTTGGTTTCTTCCGGTTTCTGAATAAATAAGGACAAAAAAGCTTGGACCAAGGCTGATAACAATCAGTACTCCAAATATCTTTTCTGCAGAGCATTCCAGGTTTCTGGTTGTAAATGTTTCTAACTGTAGCAGAATCAACTTTCGTGTGATCGGCCAATAAAATCCGAGATGCGATCTTCCCATGTTTTGAACCTCGGAGAATTTATTTCAGTTCTGCTTGAGCTCATCGAGAAACGGTACGAACACCAAAACAAAGTAGACCTTGTCTCCGACCAGTGATGAAGTGGGATCAAGCCTATTAGAATCGACTAAACGAGTATGTTTGCTGGTACACTTTAAAACATCAAGCTTATCTTTATCTAGACACTTTAAATTAAGTTAATTAGCTGAATATTTAAAATTAACTTCATGAATTTACTTCCATGTATTTTAATTTACACTTTCTAATATCTTGAAATCATTCAAATGGTACTGTTTCATTAACAAAAGTAACACAATTTCTTAAACCTATTAAAGCATATTTAAAGGAGCCTATTAATGAGTTAGCACCGAAGTGATTTAATGTTTAAGCTTACTCTTGCTGGTGTAAACACCCAGTAGACAGACGGAAAGGGATTTTTTGAATCCCTGGCGTAGAATAAGCCAACGTCCTTTCAGCGGCTTGGCACATCTAACAGTGGCCGAGGCTGTACTATGAGGGTCAGAAGTAGTCACTCCACATTCATCGTAGGAATCCCAGCTCAACCCACTCCTGTCTCTGGTGATATGTGCAGACGTTCGCATATAAGTTGCCACGAAGACTTCTATACCAGCAGCTCCTATAACGTTGTAGAAGATAAAATAGATTTAATGTACTTTACTCACTTGCTGTTTCATGTTCCAAATAGTCCAAGGCAATTCTAAGTATCTTTCTCAATGTATTTTTAACATCCGCAGTCAATGCGTTTTTCTGAAATAAGGGACGAAATCAGACCCTTCTTTAGTGACGAAAGAGTGTAATTATCCCTAGACAGAAACCAAGCCCCTGAGTTAGCAACCTTAAAGCCTCCGATATACGGAGAATTTTCCATAGAACAAGCGGTTGACGTCGGTTTAGTGAATTGAACAGGTTTATTTTAGCCGCCTAACTATGAAATCCTTATAACCACTGGAGCTCAGATTGACATAAACGAATGAGTGCAGAAGGGAATGTCTGTGGAGTTCAGGGATTTGCATTCGTCATTCTTCATTGCTTTTCCTACTTTCATTGAGAAGTCATGAATTTTCTCACCTCCAGTACTTGTACATTCCCTAATGTAGTCCACTAAAATTTGTCCGAGTCTCTCAGAAGTAGCATTCCTGGCGGTCACAGAAGCTTGATTTTAGAGATATTCTTTGATCAACAGAAGTTGCTGAACTGCTTTTTAGCATCAGTGAGACCCGAAATGATTTAAAGATTACCTTGAATTCAAGGACAGAGGGTGTGACGAACAGTCGATCTTAGAAGTACTAGCAGAGATGCCCGAAATGGTCACTTGAGAGGCCAATATTTTTAAACTGTAGGCAAGCACGGTCGGTTGAGGATCTGAAGGTAATTACCGTGGTTTTATAACTGAAAAGCCCTGATTCTCTTTCTTCCCAAATGATAAAAAGTTGGACACTTCGCAGATGCTTCTATTTACACTCAAGTATACCTCTTGTTTCGCTAATTTAGATAAATAGCAGTCATTCTTGCACCCCACTTCTGGGATTATAAACTCTTGCATGGCGAAACTTATTTAATTCCAACCATGAATACCACGAAATTAAGAATTACCATTCAGTCATTGATAGGGTATTTGAATACGCCTTACTTTATCCAGTTCAGTCATGTAGTGAAACTTTGAAACAAAACAAAATTGATCCAAAATTGATTTAAGCGAATGGTGTTTAAAAGTTCACGACTTTAAAAGTAGGCACTTTATGGAATATTAAGTTCCACCTATTTGGGCTTGAGCTTATGGAGAAGAGGATGACTTTTTAAACTTTAAAGTGTAAGATTCAAGGTGACACTTAGAAACAATTTCTTTCGACTAAAATGTCTCAATTCTCTAAATAAGAAATGATTTGTAGCCTTGATTTTGGACTTTTCGCCAGTTCCACTTTTTCAAACTATCGAAAGCTGAGAGTGCTTCAGAAGCCTTTAGTATAGTCAAATACCCGTATTTACATTCAAACTTTGTTGCTATCGTGGGAGAGGTAGAATTCATTTGGAGGACAAGCATTACTAATGATGATACTAACTCAGGAGGGTATGAGCAGTTTGAAATAGGCATAGAGAGATCGGTGAAGATGTGCAGTTTTAATGTGGCGAATTTCACTCTCAATCTCTACATAATAACGCCTGATTAGACGTCTTGCGTGTCTATGGAACTTCTTCAATTAATGCGACTCCATTAATTACGAATTGCGTTGATGGTAATATTACTAGAAAAAAGTCATAATATATTGAGAGAACTGTTTTTAAGAAAGGTGAATAGTAAAGGTTAGACTTGTCAGAGAATTAGGCGGCGGTGGATTGGAAGTGGTCTAAGAGGCGGTGGAATCTCTGATAAAAGGGCCAGATCAATTGGGTTCCTCTGTAGTTTATTGTTTCTACCTTGGATAGGCATGAATGACATTGAGAGCTTATTTCAACAATGGTGAATCTTTCACTTCTTTCTAGCAGTCAAGCTCAAATTGCGAAAAGTTGTTTCTTAAAATCTATCTTGCAGAGAGTAATGGTGCTTACACATTTTCTTCGTTATCAAGCGTCGAACAGTAAACCAAATGCGTCTCAACTTCCGTCACACCACCTCGCCACAGTTGGCCAAAGCCTATGCTGTCAACTATTTGTATGTATGGCCGGGTATGAACAATTCTCATTGTATCAGACTTTAAATTCGCTTTTATCATGATACCTTTAAAGTTCGTTAACCATAAATATTATTGTAATGTTCAAAAATATATTGTTAACTATTGAAATGACAACAACATCAAACTGGAAATATCTCGATGGCTAAATTTTGCAGAAACTAAAAACGTTCCAAAACATTGCTTTGGTCGACATCCACACGCGAATGCTACAATTTGCGTTTAGGATGGGCCTGATAACTTCTATTTTGAATAAAAGGTTAGCTGACAAGCAAAGCACTATCCATTTAACAAATATAACAATATTTTACTATCGTCAAAGCGCAAAAAAACTGTTAATTTGTGTAAGTTGGAGGTAATTTAGCCACCTTTACTTAATGAACGTACTTAAACAAGAAAAATAATGCTAAAATTCGTCTTTGGATGCTTAATATTCCTGGCATACCAGAAGATGCATAGTAGAAACTAGATTTCAATTTTTTCATCAATGGTAGAAGAGGTAATTTAGTTGGTGAACCAGTTGGATGTCCTTTTCAGTATCACCAGTTTTTGAAGCCGTCAGCTCACATTTGTGCCATTGAATGAACCATTTTGCAAGCAGTGAGTTTGCATTTTATACGGAGCTCCAAAGTAAGTAAATGAGCAATGCACATTTAGTTGTATCGATGAGATTTTTTGAAGTTTATCAATTTTTATCGTAGAGTCTCCAATTCAACCCATTTAGCATCCATAATGGACGCACGTCAATAATTTGTATCAAATTTATTCCATGCGAAAAATTTAGAATGTTGAGTAAACAAGTAGTCCAACCTTCACTTACCGAGGGCCTTGAGATTATAAAGTCAACCTTCCACGTGAATAGGAACTGGATGCTAACGACGGCTTTAAATGGTCAAAGGTGTGGTTCAGCAGAATTAACCGACCGCGCGACCACCCAATCAGCAAGTCCTGATTTATATCCAAGGGAGAAATATACGCAAAAGGCCTACTGAGTTTTCCAGTTTGTCAGCGACCCAGGTGCGTGTGCGAAGAGGAAAAAATGCTAGCCGAAGACAAAGTGATTGATTGCACGAACACTTAATAGAAAACGCCTGCCATATTTCTGAACGATCATTAGGAGACCATGTGTTAAGAGAAATTCGCTGGTCGCTGGAAGCCGGAGAAGCTTCTGCACTTTAATGACAGATAATTTTTCTGATCTTTAACGCGATGAATGCCTATTTTCAAGGTACCATTAACAGATTATTTATAAATATGACTGTTGACCTGACCAATATTGTGCATATCATCCATCATTAGTGACAAACGGCAGATTTTTATCACAAGACCTAAAATGTTCATCGAAAGGACCTTATATATTTGGGGATCAAAGTGCCAAAGGAAAGGACCCAGGCCTCCAAGGAAATTAATTTTTTAGAACCTTCATTATTGTTTTTTTCCATCTTTGATCGAATAATATTAGTTCATTTATTATTTTCTCTATTCAATTTTAATAAATAACAAGTTTGTCCTTTTTTAGAAGCATTCTATTACAATGGCAGCTAGATTAGCGCACTAGGACACCTCCGTTGGAAGAAGACGCCTCCAATATTATCCACTCAGAAGACCAAAATAGGCTTGACTCCTTGGGAGATTATCATTTTGAAAGCAAAAGCAACTCTTACAAATGCAAATACAGAAGAGAAATAGGTGTGCTCATCTAAATTAGACTTCCTCTTGGTTAATTTTCATAAAACTCCTTTGTTCCCAGCAAATCTACAAACACGCTACTTACTTGAATAGGGAGCGCTTTAAAAGCATTGCTTTAAATACGTTTTTGGACACTCAAATAATTGCTTCTACTGATTTGAAAGGTGAATTTATATTCTGAAAATAACCCGACCTTTCCTCAATACTTTGCTGGCGGAATAAAACTGGCGAAGATGAACCATGGGCCCTTGAGCAGTGCCTAAAGTTCCTGGCTTACGTCTAAGTTATAGAAGTGGTAAAGACTACTTTTGCAGTCATGATAAGTTATAGTCACTGATATAATAAGCGATGCGTCTACTTCCGAACTGGTTCCTGGATACATAGCCAAACAGTTTGCTTTTACAGCGCATTGAGAGCACTCCTGAAATTGTGAGCTGAATGCCAAACGAACTAGCAAGGGTTTTGCTTTAGTTTCGCATTCAAAGAAGCATTTCATGTAGTTATTGCGTCTGGATGGTGTCAGTAAACAGGATTATCAACACACTTCTATTTTATCACGTCATCAAGGGAAAGCTGCAATAACTCAAGAGTGGTACCATTCATCCCAAGCCACGTTTTCGAATTCAAAATTAATTCATTTATACTCGCATTCATTTTAAATTTTAGTTATGGTCATTGCTTATGAGATATTTTGCAACTGGACCTCTTGAAGTCTCGTATGAACGAAATGGACGGAACTTCAAAGCTTTTGAGAATCGAAAGACATTTAGACTTATTTTCCTGGTATAGTCAAAGTTTGAATGTCGATTTCCATACAGTTTCATCAGTTATTCTCTAAACCGAAATTTTGATTATTTCATTAAATGAGCTGAAGCAAATGGGTCAACAACAACAACAACAACCTGATTTTAGCGTCCGGACTGTCGATTCACAGTTACTGCTGATTCGACTAACAGAACTGAAGCTATGCATTTTGAAGACCTGGAGATCATCTGAATCTCAAATTTATGAATGGCACTAGGCCTTCTTAACCGAAAATTTTTAGAAAAAGGGTGAAGATATTTTGTCTATCCAATTTAAAATAACCTCATCTTAATGGGAATCCAAAGTTCCGTGCATGTCTCAATGAAGGCGCACTCACAATTTCCATCTCTTGACCGCTAACTGATAGAAGTGTCTTCAAGTTGTTGGTCTTGTAAAAGTCCCACTGCTACTGGAATAGAACCTGAAAATCTCATTGTCACCTTGAGTGCCCTTGAAAAAGCTTTATGCGCTTAAGGTATCAGATTGTGATTCCAAACTCTCAACTAGTTTAATTCGGCACTGAATCAAACAACTAATCCTACAGGCGGGTTTGAAGATAACAAATATTCATTAGCATAAAGAGAAAAGATTAGGGCCACATCTGACACTTGTCAATTAAAATTACTAATTTTTTGAATAAGTCATCCAATCAAGGTTTTATTTAAATGTGCCTCAAGCATGGTCTAAAAATTATATGACTGAAAGTATTCGAAAGAAGGAAGCTGATTAACGGTGTCCAAAAACAACAAAATGAGATCGCATTAGTTTAAAAACAAGCTAGAGGCAATGATCCTTACCAGCGTCTGAGTCTGGGTCAGAAGCGATATAGACTTCTGTGAGGTTGGAAATGACGGACCCAAGGTCAACCACAATCCAGCTGAATCCGCTGAAATCAAAGTGATTTGGTTGTGAATGGAAACAGGTGGGCCGATCCAAAACTGCGTCCTCATCGGTAGCGAAAGCTGAAGAGCTACCATCGGCTACTGAACTCGCAAACGTTCTAGCATTCGTTGTATTTAACAGTCGAAGTTCTAAAAGAAACTATTAGAGTTAAATAAAAAGTTCATTTGAATAAAACAAAATTTACCTCGTGGGCGCACAAATCAACGTGGAGTTTTATGGTCTTATAGGAAATAGACTCCCGCAAACTACCAGATCGGCAAAATGGCAAAAATGTTGTTTTCAAAAGGGAAATTGTGAAAGATGGTCATTTTTTCATTAATTTCGCATTGAAAAAAAAAATCAGGCCATTAGCAGGTTGGTGGGAACGCACTAAAATTTCAATGAGATCAAATTGCCTAGTGCATTCCCTAGCAACGAAATTTCTTCTAAGTCCGGGATTTTTCGAACATCTCCTTTAAATGAAAACGATTGCCTTTTAAAGAGTGGCTCAGGTATCAAAAATATGGTTGAAGACTGCTTATTTATGTAGAAAATTTGATAAAATTTTCAATTTTGATCTTAATGTCTTAATGTCTTTCTAGAGTAAATGTCACACTGATATCAACGCCATATTGAGTTTTTGAATGATGACCTTTTGCCGAGATGACTCAACAAATTTGTCTGTTTATGATCAAAAATCATCCCCATATTTAAGTTTAATTGTAAATTTATCCTTTTTTTGAATTTATAACTAAATACTATAACTGAGCTGGGGACGAATCAACTGCACTTCAAAGGCACATTAAACTTACCAGAAGCATTGATGAGTGTGGAAAACAGACTGAGAAGGGCGGATAAGGCTAGGATTAAATTCGTCTTCATATTCAAAGCCAAACACGTCAGCTGCACCAAATCAGTGAAATTACTTGTTGTGCCTCAGTTAGACTGATATATGGCCTTGGACATTTACCGCAGTTACCAATCACTGCGCCGCCGGTCTACTACTGCGTGCATCCGGCACCAGCCTAAACATGATTGCTTTAGAAGAGTCAAAAAGGTCGTGAATTCGAGGTCGCAGCGAACTTAACACTTCAGGTCTGCCTGTGGGCGTTCTGCTAGTCTCATCAGTCTTTGGGAAGACAAACGATAATACTGTTGGCAACTAATAACTTCGTCGAATGGTATTAATAGTGGCTGTAGAGTTATGTGCAAAGTGAGTGGATTCGAGTGATTATTAGAAGCCACTTCTAACCTAAACCTAGTGGCCGGTTAATATGAGCATCATCTGACACAAAAAGCTGAAAAAATTTCAAAATATTTGGGCCAAAATTTCTATCATCTCAACCATTTGAATTGGTAACTGTTTTTTTTCAAGAACAGGCCAACTAAAGACATCTGCATTTTAATGATCCATGGCTTGTGAACGAATTTTAGTACTTCCGTCAAGTAGGATAAAAGTGATTTCATTCAGAGCCCATCCACGAATAGAACAGCCATCGTACCCCTGACTTCATTTTCTCAAAATGAATGCTGCACATTCTCTTATGGTTTAGGAAATTCAAGAATATTTTCTCTATTGCTGCCACACTTCATCATTTCTGTTTCCTTCAAGCCTTCGAGTCTCCTTCACCTCTCATCAGTTCTATCCTTGGGAAAAAACTTGCTTTATTACTGACAGCCATCAAATGCCCCTTGAGCCCAATTTTACTGCAAAATGATACAATATATCTCCTTATTTTGAATATTTAAAACTTATTATGAACACTAACTCAGGAAAATCGCACAACTGCCTGTTCATGGCGTTTTATTCAGATCTGATTCGTGCAGTAAAAATGGAACTCAATAGTCTAGAACTGCGTAACTACAAAATTTGCATAAACTATGTATCATATGTTTAGTTGATAATTGGAATGCTGTAAGGTGGAATAATTAGGCTTTGAACTGTTTTGTATTAGAAATCCTTAATGTAAACACATTCATCTGCTTAATGGAACGTGATTTGAATTGAATTCTTAATTCGTAAATATGTAGTTTACTTTGAAAAAGTCATAATAGGAAAAAAAACCGTTTACTTTTCAGTATAAAATCCGGTTTCACAGTAAAAAATCTTTTATTTATGTTTATTTTACCAATCACCAAATTGACGGTCTCAACGCTCTTCGATTGATTTCGTTTTCGAGAAGAAATGGCCTTAGGTGGCGATCTCAATAAATCTTGAGCGAATCCCATACGACAGTTTTTGTGCTAATCTTTAGGCAAAGTTAATTCATTTTTGAACTCTCCTACTGAATGTCCATTTACGCGTCTCCCTCTATTTTCAAGCTTTGAGTCACAAAACATACTGCCTGTCCATCCCCATTCCTATTAGTGAACAGCCCTGAGGAGATCGTGCTACTCACCAGCAATATGGAAATGAGTTGGTTTACGTTGAAATTTCATGAACAATTTGAACTGATACCTATAATTTTAGTGTATTAGACAATCATGTTGATTTACATATTTGTATAAGCTTGATAAACCTAAGAAGACCAGTTCCGACCACGAAATCCTTTTTTAATAAATTCACTGATTCAATTTTGAATGCGCTTTTATAAAGGATGATTTGAGCACAACCTTCCTCAAATCAAAAATTTGCCTTGGTTCAAATCGCCTTATTTCAAAGCTCGGTTAAAGCGCATAATTGGTTTTGAATTTGATTTCAGGTTTTCAGCCAGTTTCAGTCTGTGCTTCAATGCCTTTTTGCAAAAATTCACCCTTGACATCTGGTCTTTTCAACGGCGCAGAAGCCACTTACACTAAAAACAGCAATGCAGAAAATAAGTGCTTTGCTCTAGCGTTTGACAATGTATAACTCTTATATGGAATGCTAGATCTAACAGGTTCAAGTTGATGCAAAGGAACTCCTATTCAGCGCACGGGAACGCCTTTGGATGTAAAATTCTGGGACACAGCTGGCCTACGAGATAGCTCAACTGGTTTGGTTATAAATACCTCGCCTCCCCGGCCAGCGCCAGCACTTCCAAATGCCTGATGACCTCAAGATTAGAAGTTGTTTCTGGTCAATCTACATGCACGTTCTCCTGGCTTTCTCGCATGTCCTGAGACTGTTTCTTTTTTGTTCATCAAGAGAAGTTGCTTTTGTTCCACCTCAACTGGCAAAAGACACTAGATTGACTGTTCGTTATTTAACAGTAGCCATAAATATGCGCCTTAATTGTCTGAACCAGTCAGTGCTGCACCTCAAGAGGATTTTCTAACCAGGACGTCATCACAACATTCATTTCGAATTGAATATGAATTAAACTGGCCCCTTTTTCTGTTTTGTTGCAGCTTTAAGGTGAAGCTTAGCTTTTAAAATGTGCATATTAAACCCTAGACCTGGTTTTTATTATGCCCACTTTGAGTGTTGATTGAATTTACATTTACATTTGACTTTATTGACCAAATTAGCTATCTCTTTGTGCTTGTGGTTCAATTTAGGCAGCTGTTTGGCGAGTGATTCGGGTTTATATAGAGGAAAGTGACTTCCAACTCTGTCAGTTGACAAGCCCATACTTAACTTTCGCCTTTAAAACAGCAATTAAACAATGCGGATGAATGTTTCAGCTATTGGATCTCTGGCAGGGCGTGTCTTCCTCTGTTTAGATCGGAATAATCTGCAATAGGTTTGGCGCTGAAAATGATAGGCACCGATTAATTTTTGATTACCTACTTAATATTTGAACTTTTTTACTTTTTTTGTTTCGTTATCTTCATGTGGTCTTTGATCAGCTTCCACATGGACCTAAGAGCTAACTCAATCGCTATCAGCGTGGGAAGTAACAACACCACTGCCGTTTACCAGCCTCTTAGTCGCTATAAAACGTCATTGTGGTTTTCAATAGTGGGACTTACTGAACATCCAGTTCATCATTTGTAGATGTCCGTGGGTATTTCCAGTAAACTCAAGGCTCGCATTAACTGCCTTAGCGCAGATATCCAAATTTCAGTCATTCCTCTATAGGACCGTCTTCTTGAAAGCATTTCTGTTAAAGATTCTTTTCATTAACAAACTCTAGCCTGAATTTGAAAAGTTCAGTAAAATTAAAAACTGCCATTTCTATGAATGACAATATGTGAACAAACTATATACTGAAATTAAATTGAAGTATAATATCCTTGATGGTTTTCAAATCGGTCGAAGTCTAAACAAGTTCAGGAGACAAGTAGGAAAGGCCAATTATGCTACCCTATTCAAATGAATGATGTTAATCAACCAAATTGACATCTTCTCAATTTGTTAAAGCGAGTGTTAACTCTCTAAGTGCATGTTTTTTTGGGCAAATCATCAGGGTTATAATGATACTTGGCAACTCATTTATTTTTGAAAGCATATTGTTGTCCAATAATAAAATACTAGTTGGAAATATTTAAATATAATAATTGTAGAATAAGTTAATAATAAACAGGGACTTCTTCTATGGAATTTGTCCCTCGGTGTTATCAGAACCGGTCGAATCGGCCAACGCATGTTTTGTTCATGGAGGTAGAGTTTTGGACTCATTTCAACAGTGATGTACCCTCTCATTGTGGCTTCTGAGTCAGCATACTTGGAGTAAATCGAACGGGATGGTGGGTACAATGTGGCCGTTATTTTCTAAAATTCCAATCCTTTCGCAGTATACGTTGAATGTAATGAGCACACAACGTTTGAATGTCCCAAATATATACGCATATATCTTGGAGGGTTATTAAAACAGCTTTCCCCTTAAATACTCTCGACTAGTTCGCAGTTATCCCATCTTTAAGTAAGCATTCGCATACAAGTTCACGCTTTATTTATCTCCATGTTAAACTGGTTTACAAAATGCTCGAGTCATCTCGGATTTGTGGAATGTGGAATGAAATCTGTATTTATGTAGAGGTATCATCCAGCAGAAGTAGTAAAAGGTGTTTAAGGCTTTATTACTATATGGCTGACGCTGTTTACCTATCAAGATTGGATGGTAAGAAGCAATACAGAAGCCCATAAATCACTAGAGATTACGAATATGGCATGCCTTTATTTATGAAGGCATTATCTTTTTGATTATCTAGCAATCTGTATTTTAAATCAACTCCAAGTTAAACGAGGGCTCACATCCCGCAACAGCCTTGAAGTTTAGCGGACTGATTACGCATTGGTACATTAATATTTAGCATTCAGTTAAACCGATACCTTCTGAATCGTACGGATATAAGGCTTAGATCGTTTGCTCAATCAGCACATTGTTATATTCAAATAGTTATTTGAGTACGAGCTAAACGAACATAATTGTTTGAAGATTACATATTTAAAAACTACAATAGTAAATGTCTTCCAGAAATGACTGTTTTTGTAGGAGTGGCTAGAGCAATCTGCTACGTCTTCCAGAAGTTGAACGCTTAAGAATGTCGGCCGCTTTAGTCCAGTAAGTAGTATAATCGATTTGTGCCACACATTCAATCACTAACTATTGAACTCAATAACCAATATCTTGTTTAACCCTTTCTGACTCCTCCTTAGTGCCATAGTTCACTCAGTGGTACTGTGACATCCCTCAAAGTAGATAAACCATCTTTTTTCTATTCAATTTTTAGATGGTCAGGGTTTTATTTGGCGTATCTTTCACCTTCCTTTTGGAGGCATGCTTTCAATGCCGAACGCCAGCAATCATGCGCTTCTAGTCATATTGCAAGACTACGAGGACAATATTATTTTTGATCCTGATTTTACGCGATATCTTATCCGTACCTTCAGATTGCTGGGATACCATCATCAAAAATCATTATTCTTGGTTCATATTATGTTCCAATATGGATCTAGTTAGACTAGCAACGAAGATCTGCAAAGTTTTTCACGTTTTCATGACTGGAACCACAGGAGGATTTAAGAATGCGAGCATTCAAATCAAAATCTCTAATTTAAATCGTATTAAAAGTACCAATCTCTGCCCATCTACAGCTCTATCGATGGATGGACTGCCTAACGAGTTTTTAAGTGATAGTAACTGCGCTTTTGGATCCTTTCGCGAAATATTTTGATGAAGTAAGCAGATACGCTGCAATTTTTGTGAGTAATAGCCCAAATTTCTTTAGCCTGCGAATAACTTCCATGTGAGAGCATTCAAAATCAGATTTAATATTAGACCTATCCAGTCGCCCGGGGTTTGACATACAGCTATTTGGATCGCTGCAATGTGATAACGTGCGATCCAGAATAGGTCGTCCTTCTGAGCCTTTCTAGATGGAATAAACGAACCATGAAAGCATTCTAAGAACGAGGCAGAAGCCCGATACCGCGAGGGTGCACGGTTAGCACATTGAGAGCATTGAATTGCGATCTCCATAATGACCGGATCGCAACTAAATAGTCCTATCGAATAAATTGTCAGAAACCACTGCGAAAAAATTGTTCGACTTTGAATTAAAAGGTTTTTTCAACTGAAAACACTTTGAGTAGTTACAGATCTATTTAAAATTCTAAAAGTATTAAAAATAATGCAAATGAATTTGAATGGTTGCCCGAGCATATTTAATTCTAATTGAGATTAATATCCTCCATATTTCAACACCATTCTGCAACATCCTAGTGCGAAAACCTGAGACTAGAACAGTCCTTAACAATGTAAATCAGGCAAAATATTAATTAATCTTTACCCAGCAAAGTAGAATTTAGCAATTTTGACATCTTTACATGAGGAGAATTTGACTATTTTGTTGGTCCGATGGTTCCCAAAGTCATTCCGTAGGCGGAGAGGTGTCTTTTTAGTGGTTCAGTGCATTTCACAGGGATTTGCAAAGTTTCTGAACACCTGTAGAACTATCTTACAGTTTTCCAAAAAGATATTTCCAATCATGGTAGTTCTGGGTATCCGAGGTGTACCAATGGTGGCGTGATTCATGGCCCTAACTCACACTAAGGTTTCTCTGTTTTAAAACTGTGTTTTCTCATTTGATTTATTCTTCTCTTCCTAAAACACTTGTGACTGCCAAAACCTTCACTCTTGGAGAATAAAGATAGGTTTTATGTTCCCTGTTGCTTGGTATTTGTCCCTTTGATGTGATTTTAAAGATATTGTGACTGTACTGAATACCTCTTATCTCATTGTCATGATATTTTGGTCAGAACCGACTGCTTGAGGCTTTGGACTCCTAAATATGATTCAAACTATGCTGTTAATAATCTTCATGTAGCTTAGTTAAATTAACTCTTTTATTTTCTTATTTTCATCTCTAAGGAGAGCTCTAGCGATCTACTCAAATGTTCATCCATTATTACTTCCTACACTAGATGGAAAAATTTCGACATGGTGATCAGTTTTGATCATTCTCTAATGTTCACGAATGGATGCTCTACATAAATTACTTTGTATCGCAGGATAGAATTTTGGGCTTTACTCGCCCAGATATGCCTTATTTTATGTCTCACTTCAGCTCTTTGTTTTTAGTTCTCGTCCTTTCATTCATTAACTAAAAATAGAGATAGTTTGTAATAATTAAGAATAAGGGCTACTGGAAATGGAAGAAATCAGAACAGCCTTTGGTACAGTGATCTCCATTCAATATCATTCCAACCTGCATAGGGGCCAGCTCCGCAGAATATGTCACAGTACATGTTCTTAGGCGGTCACTTCTTTGCCAGTCACTGTCGGTGCTTTACGCTTTTTATTCAAATTGGCAATCTACTACTAATGTCACCTTTTCAATTTCAAATAATGAACTTGGAGCGGTGGACCAGGCTGCTTTCAGTTGTTGCGCAGCTAACCATCCCAAAGATGGCAGATTCGGAGAGCTGGCAGACTGAGATCTGGTAAAATTGGAGCTATTTTGAATTATTTTATTAGTTTGTGATGGACTAAAGGAGGGTTGATTTGAAAATGCCCCTACTTTTTTCTCGGTGTTGACGAAGCTGTTTGCTTTTAGTGAAGAGTTTGTTCCAACCACAAGCTTTATTCGCCTTTGACTTTCTAGAGGCCCTCCATAAAATATTCTGTAATTAACTCCACCTAAGTTGCTGAAATTTCTGTGAGCGCTGCTAGCGTAATGGGACTATTTAAACAACCATGTTAAGTCTCGGTTTTGAGCATTCACATAGATATTTGCAATCAAAAACTGATTTCGCTTAGAAAAAACTATGCAAAAATGCATAGTTTTGAAATCGAAATTGTGAGTCCAGATTGCCATAGAAGTTAATGAGTATTGCAGAGTTTCACATTTTAGAAGGTTTAATAATAAAATTAATTCCCTTTGTTCATTCATTACTTGCCTTCAAGCACCTAAAGTCAACATGTTAATGAAATGAATATTTTAATAATTGGCCGTTTCTTATAAATGGGATCGGAGTGGAAGTTAATGATGATAAGATTGCTATTAATAAGGCATTGTTAATAAGGTTGTGCCGAAGAAACGCGACACTGTTGTTTCTGTTTCTAATGCAATCCTTTGGAAATTTTAAAGTACTTCTCAAGCTTAAGCCACGACGAAGGAATTTGATAGCAAATTTTGTCGAGTCGATCCTACTCTCAACCTCCTCGTGGTGACCACCGGTAACCCCAGGGACAACTTTGAGGGCTAATGAGAGGGGCGGCCGGTTAGGACTAATCACCCTCCGGACGTTTAAAATTAGATTGTGTCAGCAGAAGTATAACTTCTTACAGCTTGGAACACGAGGCACGATGTAAATAACAGGATTCATGGTCTCAGACTGGACTGTGGAATGCACGTACATGTAGCAATAAATGGAGTCTCCGCCAGAATGTTGAAAGATTCCTGGTAGGAGACATGAAGACGGACGAGGATGGATGAGGTGCCACGACGAAGCTGAACAGCTACCCGTACGACGAAGTCATGCCAGAGAAGAGGCCAAACAGCCAAAGACGTTAACAAACGTTTTTACTGTGTTCTGCGTTAACTATTGTGCTTAGGGACTTGCCCTAATGGGTGGGAAGTAAATAAAAATTAAAATAAAATTTGCCGCGCAGAACAACTTAGAAACACGATTTGTTCCAATGGTGAAGCAGTGGAGCACACAACTATTCGAGACCCAGAAGTGAGAAACTCTGTCTTCGTTGATTAACACTCGTCTATATTGGGATGGCCAAATCGGAGTTCCTTGATGGAAGCAAAGCAAACCATAACCATATTTCTGAAATAAGGGCTTAGAAGCTTTCATCTTTAAAATAATTATGAACTTTCAAAATGTTATGAAAGTTTAAATCTAATGAACCTTTGATTTCAAAGAACTTTGTATTTTGTTTAAAACGACTCTTAAATGCGCTGATAGCACCAAAATGTTTTAATACGGTTGTATGCAACGTTGCATAAAAAAAAGTTTAATGACTGTCATTCAAATCAGTAAAGAACGTAGCTGCCTTATAGTCTGAACCATGTAATTGTTTTTGTAAATAAATTTGAAATTCCTTGATAAAAATCTGGTTTCTGGGCAGGAGTCATTCATGATCGTCAGCCACATGGTATTCTATCCAACTACGTAGAGAAGTTGCTAGGTTAAAGCGGAAGGAAGGTCAGGTTTTTAATTCGAATTTATTGTCCCGTGGCCACCGATCCTTAAGGCACTATTAACTGAAATTTAAATTTTTCATCCTAATGATGGCCTTCGTCAATCAGATGGTGTCAAAATAGGCCAGTTGCTGGAGTGGTGGGTATTTTCTTTTGCAACAAAGAAGTTGGCAAACCTGATTTTTATCTAAAATAACTAGCCTACTCTAGCAACCGAACTTCTAAACAGATACCGATGTTGCCTCCATGACAGCACGTGGTATCTCTTCTGCGTCTGCAAACAGTTCCCTAATCTATCCTTCATTTGCAATCCCCACGCTGCCTAAAATGCTGGTTAGATACAGCCGCCTAAGTAGGCATGCAGTACATGCACTCAAAAGACGTATTTAATTTCCCTCTCGTTTACTTCCGTGCCTGTGAGACTTCACGCATGACCATTCAGAGTCGACTTTGACCATTAGGGACATTCAATCAGTTGCCAACCACAGTGAGTGCCAAAGCACTATTTTTTATTAATTTTTTTTCCCAAGAAAAGCCACTGAAAAATTGAGCTAATAGCAGAGAAAATCTTGACCGATTGCCTGGAGACTCTCAAGAGTGGTATCGGAAAATAGTTCAGAAGGTTAGATACAGTTTCACTGGAAGTGAATTTTAATCATATTGCAATGAAAAAAGAGTCGTGAATGAACAAACTCAAGTCTTTGAGCTTCCGTTGATGTTGTTTCAACCTTAAAGTATGTGTATCATCCAAAGCGAAGACTAAGTTACAAATACTTTTGTCTGTTAAAAAATTTCGGAGAGAAATTTAGCACATCATCCTACTCCTGAAACTCTTCCGCTTATCTGCAGCTATAATATTTTCTGCACGAGTAATCATACATTTGTTGAGAGAAATTTTGTTGAAAATTGTCATATTTTTTAATGCATCATTTTGTATATGCTAGGTGTTCAACATTCAGGAACCTTAATAAGAATTAATTTTACCATCATCATGCCTCTCCAGTACAACAAACTGTTATTTTTAGTCCTCAGTAGAGGATAAGCATCGGGCATCTTGCTATTCAAACAACTTCAATGACATTCTTACTTGATTTCTAGAAATGGCAATTAATCACTGCTGCTCATGGCAACTCAACACTGGGATGTCTATAAAATCGGTGTCGTGAGTAACGCCAGGTTCTAAACGCCTAAAATTGCCTAAACATGCCAATTTACCATGTTCTGAGGGATCTTCTGAGCTAGAGAATTACCTTTATAGAAGATCGGAGCTAAAGTGTGAATTCCGCTAAGTTTCGCCACTTGACGAATTAGTCAACTGCTTTTTAAACTAGATTAAAAAACTCAAGTAATGAGTGAGAATAGATCACTTGAAAAGGCCGAATACAAAAATCCCCAGCTCTTGGCAGCCTTCGCTAGCCACCACAGCTCGTACAGATGGACCGATTTTGGCAAGCCTGCCCTGCGATCTGTCTATCACTGCATTTACTCTTACTCCGATATTTTAGACTGGGTCTTCCGTGTCTTATCGAACATGGTCAACAACTGATGTGATCCGGTCAATTTCATGACACGCAGAGCAATTTGACTGCCAGCCAGTTCAAAATTGGTTTCGCCTAGGAGCACGGTGATATCCCTCCCTATTTTCCATTATTTTATTCTGCTTAAATCGGACCATGAATTGGAATAAGGTCCTCTACTAGTTATATATGTGGCCATTCGCTGAAGGAATAACCTATGATTCATTGCGCTTCTTTGTGGATCATTTATAATAAGGCCATTGAAATCCATGCATAATATGGAGAGGCATTAACAGCTCTCGAGGCTAAAAGACTTGTTTAAATTAGCTCAGTTGACCTTAATTTCCGCCCCAATTGCCTACATTTCGTTTTGATTTTATCTATCTGTGTTTTAATATGTGCTTATAATATGTAAATACTCAAAATATTGTGGTAATTGTGAGAAGAGTCATAGGAAACGGGCACCCAGGAGACTTGAACTCGCAGTTTTTCGGGTGTTATTCGATGGCATTCGGTGGAATGAATTGAAGACTTGTTATTCAGCGCTCTCGACAGATATAGTTTTAATGCTTTAGGTATGTGCTTTGTGCTTTGTTCGAATTCCTACTATTGACCTTGCCGAAAAACGATAAGCTCTCATATGTTTATACAAATTGAAATCATCCTAAATAAATTTGAATATGCAAAGGTGATTTATTACCTTAAATCTAAGTAGAATATATCACAAAATCAAATAAGCTTTGGGCAAAAATCATAAAAATTAATACCTATTTGCTGGATACTACTTATTACTACTCATTAGAATATCAATGTACAATATGTAAGGAATATCTGTAGTTGTGGTCAAGCTAATTTTTTGCAAGTTCGTGTGTTGCGATTGCTTGTTAATGATACGTTTGATAAATCACATTTTACAAACCCGGTTCACAGACATTTCGGAATATTTAACCCTACTGATCCCTAGCAGTCGGTTATTCGGATCCTTAGTTACGACCAAAGAAAATATAATGGAGAGCGCTATCCAACCTGGAAAAAAGCATCTCTAGTGATCCACTCACATTGTTCACTTAATTCTAACCTTCAGTCCTCATTTATGGGTACCCGTTGTGAGCAGCATATCTTTTGCATAAGTACGAAAAATTAAATGCCTAAAAGTTACAGTCATGATGCCTTCAACTCTTGTCTAAACGGTCGTTGACAGCTAGCAATCTTTATTATGATGGTAAGGCAAAATATATGCAAGGCACTTCTGGAATTCAGGTGATGGGCAGTTTGTAAAAATTCCACTACTTCAGCCCTTGAGCGCTACCACTTTAACTGAAAGGATTCTTTTTTTTGTGAAAAAAAGCAATTATTCCTTTGTGTTCTGTGAAATAGTTTATCTCTGGCCCCAAGTTCCTTTGTCGACAGCTTTTTTCCAACTCTGTTAACTGTTTATTTCTTTCCACAACATTGGAAATGGATTCTTAAATGTGTTTTCTTATTTGACTTGTTTGTAATTACATCGATGAAATTTAATATTTTAACTCCAGATAGGCTGTTTGAATTAATTTGTATCAATTAAGGTTTCAGTTAGTTAATGTAAATTATTTGTTTGATTGTAAATGCATCAATTTTGGTTGTGATAAAATAGAGCAATTCACTTTTGCGGTTCCACTACAGTTCCAAAAATGTTTTTTTCGGACAAATTAAATAATAATCCTTCATTAATAGCTTGGATCACTGGTTGAGACGTTCCTCTTTCGTTTGGAATTTAAATTGTATACGAAAGTATTTCGTGTCATCGTAGGTGTAATGCTTAATAATCATCGTCTATTAAACATGTTCAATTATCATTAAAGAGATCTTCCTAACTTATAGATACTTCTACCACGTTAAGATTCCAAATAATTCCAATGCCATTCATTTGCATAAACGTGCGCAAATTTTTCTTATTTGCTATTGTAATTATTTTAATAGGTACGACTTGTTGGCATTTGCAGTTCAGTTGTCATGGCATATGTGATTTTTCTCCACTGGTGAACAGAATCTGGAAGCCAGCTTATCACACTTACACAGAGAAGCTGCAGTAAATATTGCCAAGGTTTTTGTAACCAGTCTGCTAATTGGAATATCAGTGATGCACAAACCTTCTATGTACTGCATTATTTTCCGCTAAAAAGGCACTCGTTTCTAATTAAGCCTTAAAGACAAATACTTATTTAACGAGAAGGATGACACTTCTAGGGAGTTAAGCGTTGTTTCAGTCCCCGGGTGTCGAAGCAATCGAAATCACAGGTTACTGGAAACGTGAATACGCCGACTCGCGATGAATCTTGTCCCTGAAAAAGCTTGCAAGTACCATTCTATTGAAAAACATGACAATTACGTAAAGGATAATTTTTTAGATCCAGATGCACATCGATGAACCTACATCTCATGTCAGCTCTTGTGTCAAGCAAATGCTCAACATTTACTCCACTGACACCTTATCGTGTTTATCTAAACAAGGGCAAGGTCAAATTCTTCATGAAATAATAAATTTTAATGTAGTTGCTTATTAGTTTGCACGAAAAAAAGCAACCTTTTTAAATGCAAATCCACCACACAATAGTTCAAATAAAATTTTAATAAGTGAATTTAACTTCTGCACCGAAAGTGGTCTGAATCGCTTTACGAATCGTTTTTAATTTATTCTGAATTCACTACAGTACATCCAATAGTTTGCAGTAATGACGTGTATTGAAGGCACGTAAAAACAGCACTTTTTAAGTTCTTTTAGATGGCAGAGGATTTTATGGAACTCTCTGAACTTCAATTAGATGAAAGTCAGAAATGGTGGAGACAAGCTATTTCACAAGTATTTTTAATATCTAAATGCTTCACTTCGAATTTTCATAATGTCTTGCATTCCTGAGGTAAACACTTTCGTCCTGTTAGGACAGGACTAACTACACAAATGAGAAGCGTAAATCATGGGCAATGCTCAGAGAGTCAAAACAAACTGAAAGAAGTAATTTTGCCTCTGCCTAAGACGTCTGTCAACGTTCAAACCTATTGTTTAATTTGATACATAACCAAAGACTATTTAAAGGCCTCTCACTTCTTTAAATGAAGATCTAAGATGAAAAATGCATTTTAAACTATAAGTAGCCTTTTTTTCTTTTACACTTTTCTGTTACCAAAAACTCGCCCTGTGACAAGACAATTATCCTCTCTTTCTACTCGGAATGGCTACATTTCAATTTACCTTATTTAATATCCTTTTTGACAGCAGCCAGAGCTATCCAGTTCGGTGTTCTCTAGTCGAAGACCCAAAAAATAACGTTTATTTTCGGGGGGAGGGGGATATTCTGGTTAACGAAATAGGTCTCCTTAATTCAATGGCCACGTTTTCAATGACTCTGATACCTTTGAACAAAAGAATGCTACTTATTCCCACGCTCATGTCTGCAGGACAATTACTTATTGACACAGGCTGTTGTTGGTCTGGTTTCAGTAGCAATTAGCTCAAAGTACTTCATTCCAATCAACACCTTCACTCGTTCTACTGTGCCCTAGGTCTGTTTCAGATTTATTGTCCAATAGTCAAGAGCAAATTTATCATTTCCTTAACTATTAACAACTTGCTGTCAAAACAAATTGAAAGGTTTGGTCTTTTATAATCCTTTTGTTCAAAGTTCAGATTTCGTTTAAGCATAGTATGTCATAGTTTGTTTTAAATCAAATGCTGCCCTTGCTTCCCTGAAGTATAAGCCGAAAAGCTCCCAGAACAGAGCCTGAATGGTTATCCTCTCCCCTTTCGGCTCATTGGTGAAATACTGCTGTGACAATTCGTCCCGTCGCGTTCATTCAAAAATTGTTATAGTCACTACCTTTCCATCTAATGCCATCTAGCCAACGTATCGCTTTGATGATACTTTCCCTTTTAAACAGAAATCCAGGCAAACATACAGTCTACTTATGCCCACAAAACCGCATCTAGAAATACTAAAAGTGGAAACATTTACCTTCGAAAACAGTATTACAGTAAGTTTCCTTTAGGTCTTTGGCTGAATGAACTATTCACATAACACCTGAACCATCCGAATCAAAGTTTCATAGATTCATTTCAACTTCCCACAGCCGTTAATTTTTTTCACCGTACTGGATAAATTGTTGCTTAAATGGAGCATGTTCTTTCCCAATATGGTTATAAGTGATGGCCGAAGCAGATGGAACTTATTGAACTTCAGGCAACTTGCTATGTGATTACTTTTAGCTGCAAAACTACGGCGTTATCTTTCAACCCAGTAAGATTTAGTGTTATCTAGTTACCAGCCCCTCTATCGGTCGTCTATAGTTCAGCATTTATGGCTTAGTCGACAAAAGATTCACATCTTTAGACTCACAAGCAGTCAGCTGCTCTCTACTTTCAATTACCCAGTTCTACTTTTACATTAAGTTCAGCTGCGCTTTTCTCTGAAAAGTAAACCGTATAGAAAGTCATTTACTGTAGGCGTAGCATTATTTTGAAATGAATAAGTCAGAAAGCTCTTATTTTAAAGTCCTATGAAATTGATTCAGGCTTTTTTTTCAAATCAATGAAAGAGATTCGAATTGCAGATGTCTTTTTGTAAACTGATGATAGGGTCTGAGGTTTAAGCACTTGATAGTCCGCTATTCCCATAGTTTCCTGATAGTTTCAGGCAGGTGAAAGAAAATTCGTAGGCACTGAAGAATGATTTTCTTGGATGAAGAACTCCGGGATCGCCTTATTTCAAAGTCATGATTCAACTCGATCAAATATGAAAGGTCCATTCAGTAGCTAGTTCTTCCTACACAGGAAATAAGGCCAGTATCTTGATAGTTCTCTATTTAAGAAAGTACCATTTGGCTGACTCTTTACAGACTAGCATTATTTAGCTTGATGGTTAATTCAAATCGCAGGCGTGCGTAAACGCTGAGAATTGGGTGCACGGTTCAACATTTAATTTTCATTAAAAAGAAAAATCTTGCACTAAGATTGGTTATTTTCGATGTTACTTTTTACCATTATGAAAGATCATAATAAATCACAAACATGATCTGTGATGTCACAGATTCAGTGGCTCATGAAACAGCGAACATGATTATAGATCGATTAAGATGAAAACTTTTTGAACGTGAACATTGAAAACATTTAAATAGAAGAGAGAAGCACCATCTTGAAATCAAAACAACCTTAGATGAACACGGAGTTGACATCGAGCCAGCCATTTTTGTTCTAATTACTCCATGCCCAATCCCTTAGAGTTATAGAATTATTTGCACTCATAATAAGACCACCGGTTATAATAATCCCTCGAAACCGTGCTTTATGTTGGACAGAGCAAGTGAAAATCAAATTTATTATACATATATATACGTCGTTTTCTGTGTCGTCAGTGATTTGATCGTGTTCTCATTTGACCCATCCCACGATAGGAACTCGAAATCTGGAGAAGTTTCTCATTAACCAAGGTACGGGTCTATGTCATGATGTTACACTAAAACGTCAATGAGCACTTTTTTTCCAAGACAAGAATTTGAATATGCAACTTTCAATGTTCCAAGAAAAGCTATATTCATTGGGGTGTGCATGGGATAAAACCTTACAATTTACTAAAAAAATCATTTATTGGGCATAATATTGAAAAAAAGTCTTTGTAATAGGTGCACAGAAGTATGATGGGATATCTAATTGGCCGAATAAATTATTCAACCATATTCCCTACAAAACATCCGATATTGCCTATCCAGTTTATTTTATTCGCAATGTCTTTCACGTACTCATAAGCAAGTGCCTGATTTTTCTTGTCCACTTTACTCACGGTGGTTCAATTCTTTTTAGTAGGATTTAGGCGAAAAAGCACCAGTCAATAACCGACCATCACTTTCTAATGAAGGCTACGAAGACCTTCAAGTCAGCCCAGCTCCTCAACCTTAATATCCACGGCATTGGCCACCACTGTCCAAAGTCAGAAATTCTGATGGCCATACTGATCCACGTTCAAAATTACTCTAGCCATTTACCTTCATAGAGGAGTACCAATAGTATGTTCTTGCTCCTTGACCCTCTCAAAGCTGACTGATACCCATCATTTCTCAAAACCATCTCTTACAGTGTTCTTTGTTTTCGAAACTATTTTCTGCTTGTTTCAACAATAAACGCCCACAGTATATAGGCGTATGAATCACATTATTTGCAAGAATTCGGTAGCTTCTTTGAATTTAGCATAGGCGAGTTTCAGTTTTGCCTAGAATATTTCAATCAAAGCGTGCTTCAATCGCGGCAATTCGGATTAATATTGTGGTTCATTATCTTAGGCTAAACTTGCAAAAATGAAATCTTAATTAAGCATATATTTACTACGAAATTTAAGAAAAAAATATGAAGCACTGCCGCTTGAGTTAAGAAGACTTAAGCATTTAATGGTTTGCTCCAGCGGTGAAAAATGCACTCGACACACAATGGCAGGACTGTCTCCATTTTTTCCGAAAAGAATCAATGTTAAATAACTGAAATGAGGGGCAAATGTATCAGCATAACTCAAAATGATTGCACCTTTTACAACCGTATCAACAAATCCATTCAGTTAGTTGAAACTTTTCCGGCCAATATGTTTTGGCTTAGTGGTGACCTTCACTTCAATTCGCTCTGATAAACCTCGCGCGCTGTTAAATACTGGTTGGCCTCTGCTCTCTTTGGTTTATTTCCATTCAGCCAGCCTAGCCTTCACAAATAGAAATTCGAAAAACCTTAATCATACAGTAGTGCAAGTCTTTGGGAATTCAAAAATCATTTTAAAGAAGGATTCTCATGTAAATGCGTTCAAGATGTCCAGATCCCTTTTGGTGCTGTGAGGTAGTGTCAGTTATGAAAGTGCATCAAAATTCGGATGGGGCATGATTCGACCATCTATTCCAACATCATCAAATTGTCTGCGAAAAGACACCAAGAGGTGAACATTTCTGTCCGAAAGGCCATCGACTCCGGCGAGTCAAGCGTCAAATTTAGCACTCAGCACTGACTCAACTAGAGTAGTTCATTATTAAATAAACACGATCATTCCAGAAATTTGGCAGCACTGGAAAGATCTTGACGCAAACGGTCATGCAGCAACTCACAAAAAACTTTCTATTATTTGGGTGATTTCTAAAGAGACGATTGAATGGTAAGTCAGCCGAGAGATTCCATTCCTCGTTTTCTCGCAAATCTGTAGCGTCAATGTCAGTCTTCTAAGTGAACGAGCCAGCAGCTAGCGAGGGTTCTGGGCGAGATTGAACATAACCAGCCACTTATAGCCCACTGATCATTGCGACGGTTCAATAAACCAGACCAGCATTGAAAAAGTCTAATGTGTCTTTGAGAGCTGAAACCCGAGCTCTGGGAAGAAAAGAAGACGGCTCACGTGGGGACAAGATGGAGATAGAGTTTCTACAGAATCTTTGGTCGATCTCTTGGTCGAAGTGCCTCTGCTCGCTGAATATAAAAAATACACCGACATTACAGACCAAGTCAGTGTATTCTAGCAGTGACGAATTCTGACAAAAGCAAGCGCCCCAACAACAGTGAACGGTTGTCAAGATATTTCATTTTCAGCCATTATCAATTCTTGGATAATTGGATTCCGTAATACCATAATATCGTATCTGGTTCTGTAAGGACCGTATGAATGGAGAAAGCACCACCAAAAGCCTCTCTGGAAGGCACGATTGGCGATGATTTTAACTAAAACCCTATAATGTTAAGAAAGCGCAGGCACATGCTGCCGACCTTAATTAGATCAAGAGAAAAATGCGGTTAAATGTAGTACATTGAGCAGTCAAAATGATGACAGGCTGCTGGGACTAAACGAAAAATTTATCATGTCGATCAGGATGTACCAATGTTATGAGATTTTCCGGGAAGGCCCTGTGGCAGAAGGCAGGTCAGAAGCTGATAGGTTAGGAGAGCCGTAGCACCAGTAATTAGAGGAGGATCGTCAGAACCAAAGACCGGAAGCTTATAAAATCGACACCTCTGCTTAGTCTGGGTCTGCTGTGAATTGATGGAAAAATATATTCTAGTTCCATCAAAAGGAAGAGTTGGCGGGAATCGCTGAACGCAATATCCCCGAATCGCGGGGTCTGATAACCAATCGATTGAACGGAAAAGGACCATATCCACTTCATCAGGACTCGGTTTGAGACGAACACTTCCAGATGGGCCATGAAGAATGTCCTTTGAAGAATCGTAGTTACCGATGAAGCCGACGACCGGATGAATGAGGCTTAAAGCTGTCTAATTGACAAAAAGAACACATTTACTGATGTTCTGTAAGTAGAACGTTTTATAAAATGTTTACCCGGGTGAGATGAGGAGCGAAGGAGGTCCATATGTCCACGAAACAGGGGGGAACTCCCACTTCTTCGTCGAGTTCTCGTAAGGCGGCGCTAACTATGCTCTCGCCCTCGTCAATCTTTCCTCCCGGGAAGCTATTAGAAAGGTTCAAAAACTTTGGGGCCTGAAAAACATTGCTCCGACGCTACGTATCCAAAGTTTACCTGACCTCACCAGGAAAGTTATGAACAAGTAGACTGCGCCTAGTGTAAAGAATGGCAGGTTTTTCGGTATCATAGCAAACAAGAGGGATGAGGACTGCGGACTGGGATTTTACCTCGGCCTTGTTTGGATAAAATGCTTTGACTCCGTTTAGAAGGGTGATGCACCGTTGTCGATTTGGGAATCGGAAAATCTCAGGAATCGATGCCATTCTCTGCTTATTTAAATATAAAATGTTCACATTTAAGTACTGCCATTTTAACATTAATGTAAATATTATTATATAAAACACGTGGCAAAATATAGCAAAATACGCTGAAGGAACGCATTTTAATAAAGTTTCAAACTAAATTATGGGAGAGTACTAACATTTACATTTACAATGCAAATACGCAAAACCACTGATGGAACCAACAAGGTAATTACCTGATAGGTCAGTTGGTTGGCAATCTAAAATTAGCCTATGAAAAGAGCATTTGAAGGACGATATATATATTTAGCTAAATTAATTTCCCATGCTTATCAACAGTTAAAAAGTTTTTTTAATCTTATTTCGCTACTCTACTTAGCAAATTGGAATTAATTACGCCTATTCCTACGTATTGCCCCAACTCTTACCCCGAGCGCAGCACCTCGGTGGCGTGACATGCCGCCTACCTGGCAACCTAATACCTGAGGCACTACTAACTGCGCACTTTCGAAATTTAATTTTGGTGCGTTAACCCCTACGTCACAAACGGTTGGGCCGCCAATCCAGGGCGACATTGGAAAACCCACCCGTAACAAAATTTGAACTAAAAATTCAAATGCATTGATATCTATTGCAACGCAGAAAGGATGAATGATTAGTAACAGGAAGATACGACAATAGAAAAGACGTGCAAAACATAAACAAAAGCGACTGTCTCGAATTTTTACTCATCTGGTACATAGTCTTCATCGCTCTCTGTGTCCAGTTTCTTTCGCTTGCCACCAGCTCGAGCCCTACGATTCTTGTTAAAATCATCTTCCTCATCATCAAGATTGATGATGTCCTCCTCCTCGTTGTCATCACTATCACTAAAAATTTCAAAATTATTTTGTTTCTTCCGTGTGCTTCGAGCAGGCCTCGACCTTGCTTCAGACTCGGAGGAATCTAAGAGCAAAGTTTGATGCAGTTAAGAATTGGTTAAATAAAGAAAAATCAGGAATTGTCAGAAAACCAACCAGGTATGAAGATAGCTTCAGCGTCATTTACATAAGAGGCTGTCTCTAAACGTGGGCGTTTCGCTGCAGCAGACTTGGAAGCCTTACCGCGGGTACTAGGATTACCTCGGCGGCCGCCGGAGCCACCTCGACCTCCGCGATTTGACGCTTTCTTGGCTGCTGGGACGGCTGGATCACGGTAGGAAATTGGCCACCTGGAAATAGGGTAAATCCATGTGCTACCCCAATCAAAGCAAATGAAATATCAAATAGGCAGAGCCAGTCAACATGGACAATCTCCATGAGTCTACGCTTCATTCAAATAATAGGTTTGAAGTGTTAACGGACCCAAGCGCCCATTTCCCAAACACACAGGGTGTGAAGATTAGCTTGTACTAGAAACTAAACGTGAGGTTAATATCCAGAACTTGATTCTAGCCCGCCACAGACGTAGGTGTGGTAGACACCGACGACCAGACGGGGATCAGTGTTTCCGTTGGACCTGTGAACAAATATTTTCTTATTACGATAATAAAGTCCGAGTGGTCTCGGTTTTAGCTCTGAAACGTCCAAAAAGGCGAGTAAATTGTCTTTTTAATACTATATCACATCAACCATCGACGAAGGTGAGATCAGCCGCCTTACCATAAATAGACATCGTCGATACAGACAACCGCGACTCGAGTGCGAGACCGAAATATGAATGTTTTTTTTAATGTTTTTATGGAAATGATAAAATGTAACGAAGGTGACTTGACTGATCGCCAAAGCTGCATATACATATTACATACTTCATGCTTGTTCGACCACAATTCGAATTCTGTCTGGCCAGAAAAGGGAACAAAAATGGTTAGTTGAATCGTCCCTAATTTATGTGCAACCGGAAGAAGAGGTAAAGGGAAGAAAAGTAACGGCGACATTAACTAGATGTCCGATGATACTTACGCGGGAGCCTCAGAATCGCCAGGCTTCTTTGATTGAGCCTCAAGTTCCTTAGACGATGGCGGTAGAAGTTGCTTTACAGGAGTAAGATCAAGTTCCTTGTCCCCTTGACCGTGATCAACGACTCTGAAGACTTCCTCCCTCATGGTTTCGCCTTCATTTACGTCGGCTTCGTCGGAATCATCGAAATTGTACTTCTTTGCAGCTGCAGCAGCGGTGCGTCGTGGGGGTTGAGTGCGAATCCGTTCGGCTAGGGACATCACTTTACCTAGGGAACGAAGAGAGAAGTCGGAAAAACTGTGAGTTATTTACGTGACTGTCTTAGTCTTTGCTGAAATGAATACCATAGCTTGGAAAACAGACATTCAGTAATTGCAGACTGTATTTTGGGCCCACGTTGTGTGAAAAATGGATCACAGTGTGAATTAACTGATTAGTAGAGATATCTCAGTGCTAGCTGAAATACGGACTAAAATCCGCCATCACGGAGATCTTTATTCTTGAGCTATTTCCCTTCTAAACCACATGAAGCCTTCGCCATTAGTTCAAGCATATATACTTTGTTTCTAATCAAGACTGAGATTAGTGAAACTAGTCAATAGATTAGCTAGAAACGGTTTATCGACGTTCTTTTCGGTAGAGTCTGGCTTTAAGACTTGATCTGATAAGAGTTCACCTAGGCAATTAAAGGACAATGAGTTAAAACTAGCACTTCTGACTAACAGTTAGTTTTGTTTTTATGGTTTAAAAAAATTGGTGACGGTCAAAAACCCATGAACTTTGCCGTTCCTGAAGATTTCCAGTGGATATAAAAAGAGATCCCTTTCGCTCGTTGTAGCCAACTTTGCGGTTGGGGCTCTGACTAATTAAAGATTTTTGTGTCGACCTTTCAGATCTAGAGTGCGCAAAGTATTTGGTGAGGGCGAAGAGGCCCAAAATTACTTCCCTCGAAGACGTCCTCCTGCATCAATTTAGTCCTATAAGATCTAATGAGTAGGGGGCTCCCAAATGCTCAAGCTTCAGGTCAGTTTGTTGCCATGGTTCAACTTTTAAAGAGAGAGATGGGACTAGAGCCTACTTCACTGATGTGAATTAACATCAAAGGTCATCTCCTCTCTGCTTTTTAAGCCTAAGATCATCCTTACAGCTGTGTCCTGACCGGATATATAAGCATGAAATCAAAAATTAGAACTATTGCTGAGAAAATACAGAGATGAATATCGATTTTGCCTCAAAAAAGCCGTCGGACACTCACCAGTGGAGTCCTCTTTAAATGGTTCAAAATCAGATTCGTAAGAGGATATGTTGACATTGTCTTCATCGCTACTGTCGAGGTTGTTTTTCTTCTGCCGAGATTTTTTTAATGGAGACCGCTTCATTCCCCCTATTAAATACACGAAAAATAGTCTTGCAACTTCTCCCCCTTTCCCACTCACGATGAATCATGTTTTCAACACGATAACGTGTTTAAAAGGGATTTAAATTTTGAGGAGCACCAAAACTCACGGGTGATGCCCTTTTTGATGGGTACGAAATCGGAACCACCGGAGGACATTTCGAGTTCATTTTCAGCATCTTCGTCAGTGCTGTTAAAAGCAAGTTTCTTCTGTCGAAGTTTCTTCGTCGGTGACCTCTTCGCTTCTGCTAAATGAAATTGAAAAATTTTGGGGTCAGTGGAAGGAACAAGAAACGTCTCAAAGACCTCAAAAAGACGAACCGGTAGTGGGGCCTCTTCCGCGCCCTCGACCAACTCCAGCACCACCTCCTCGACCTCCGCGCTTTGCCGGTGGAGCAGCATGAGCTAGAATGGTAGCATCGCTATTCTCCGATCCAGCAGTAGCACTCAGCCGCTTGAAGAGAGGTGGAGGTTCGGCTCCACCGAATTGACTATCATCATCCGCAAGATCAGCAAGAAAATCGTCCTCTACCGCCTCCGCTGCAGCCTTCTTTTTCACCCCCCGAGACACCACGGCTTCCACCTTTTTCACCAATTCAGGATCAACAAAAGGCTCCACACGACGACCCATAGGATCGGGTTGGGTCTGACGCATACCCTTGGTAAGCACAGCCGCTGTACTCTTGATGGCGGCTGCACGTCCTTTTGATTGGGATGCAGTCTGTTTCGCTGCCTTCTTCTCAGTCTCGTCAATCAGATTCTCCAGCTCTCGCTGGCGCTCTGACTCGTACTTCTTGATAGCATTTTCCAATTCATCCAGGTCCTCTCTCCAGAGATCTTTATTAGTTTTCTTAAGTATATTAGCTAGTTCAACACGTTTCTTATCCCTTTGGGCGAGAAGATCGTCTTTTCTTTCCTTGGACAGACTCCACAGAGGCATTCCAAGGATGTAATTGTAGTCAGAAGCTCCACGGGAAATGTCTCCCTCGTCGTTATCATCATCAGCACTGACGGGTTCTCCGGCTTGTTGTCGAGCAGCGGCAGCATCTTCGATGGCAGCCAACTTGTCAATACACTCTTTCCAAGCACGAACAGGATCAGGATCATATTTCTTCTCGCGGAGGAGATGGATCAAGTCGCGCTTGGAGCGGTTCTCAATAGTGATCTTCCCATCGATCTTCTCCATCACGAAACGAGCCTGATTCTCAAGACGACGAGCTTCCGCGGAAAGCATGCCCTCAATGTAAGCCTTACGCTTGTTATACCACTCCAATCGAAGAGCGTAGAATTCCTGAAGGATTTCTTGGGCTGATGTATAACGCTTCAGACAGCCAGTATGATCGAAGAGAACCATTGAGTTGGTTGTCAGAGGGACAGCAAGCTTGAAGAATTTATGCAAACCAACTTTTTCAGCTTCAAGGAACTTTTCTCGTGACATTTGAATCACGAAACGGACCGTGACGTCAGTGTGGTATTCCTTGTAGTCACTATAACAAGACCGCATTAATCAAAGACAACAGTGCTTACGTGATCGAGACGGGAATCTTTTCTGTTCCACTGAGCATAGGTTCCAAGACTTGCTCCTTGTAAGTCTGAGTCCAAATTTTCACGGGTAGCTCAGAGATTTCGACTGACTGGTCGTTTAAAACGGCGATCTCGCCAAAGAAGACGTATCGGTTTTCACCAACCTCGACAATCTTCCCACGGTATCCTCGATAACTCGGTAACATTGGAAGCGGGACCACACCATCCAGCATTCGTCTTAAATTTGAAATAATATCAAAGACATCGTAGTTAGGAATTTTGGTACTCCACCCGGTACCTATACCCTCTGCTCCATTGATAAGAACCATGGGAATGATGGGGATGTACCACGATGGTTCAATCTTCTGATTGTCATCATAAAGGTAGTTGAGAATAGCGTCGTCATGTTCATGGAAGATTTTTCGAGCAAGAGGACTAAGAGCTGTGAAGATGTAACGAGGCGAAGCAGAATCTTTGCCCCCGGCTAGGCGGGTACCGAACTGGCCAATAGGCATGAGGAGATTGAGGTTGTTTGAGCCGACAAAGTCCTGAGCCAAACCGATGATGGTTCCCATGAGCGACACTTCGCCATGGTGGTAGGAGGACATCTCTGCCACTGCACCGCACAACTGGGCCACCTTGACTTCTTTTACTTGGTTGCGTTTTATGCAGGTGAACATGACCTTTCGTTGGCCGGGTTTAAAGCCATCCACCAGAGAAGGAATCGACCGTTCGTTGTCCATGTTGGAGAAGAGGACGAGCTCTTTGTGGATGAAGTCGTGATAGGTGATGGCATGAGTGCCAACACCGTAGAGATAGTCCTCCGGAAGACCGAGTTCAACGCGTCGACGTCGGTCTTCCATCCACGCTGTTAGCCATTGCTTGCGTTCGTTGATCTTGTTCTTGTTGAAGGCCAGCATGATTCCGCTATCATCTTCGGGACCGGTATAACGAAAACGAATCCGATGTCGGGACATGTCCGAGAAGTATTCCTTCGCCTCTTTGCTTGAAGAGGTACCCAACCCTAGAGATGATAGTAAACGTTATTTTGAGGATTGATATAGGGAATAACTGGAGGATATCATTTTGATTAAATACCTTTATAGTACTTTACTCGCCAAGTATGCCAATTCGAAGTACTTTTCTGCCATTCCTCGAACTCGGGGATGCTGTAGAATGAGAGCACTTGCTTGCCCTTAAAGACCTTCACGATAGGTGTAATGAACTCCTCCAAAAAGTTATGACGAAGTAGATTCGGCCAGTTGTGGTGAATAAAACTGATCAACAGTCCCTTAATATGAGATCCATCTTGATCTTGATCAGTCATTATCATGATCCTGCACGGAAAAATAAACAGACAGGTAAAACCGAAAAGTAAATCGATGGGAAGCAGGGAACTGACTTTCCATAACGAAGATTGGATAGCGAATCTAAGGACTCGTATTTATTTTTGTACTGAAGACCAAGTATCTTAATGAGATTGTTGATTTCGGCGTTCTCCATGATTTGGCGAGTTGGAGCTTCGCGAACGTTGAGCAGTTTACCCCTTAAAGGAAAAACACCATATCGATCTCGACCAACAATACTGAGGCCAGCCACAGCCAATGTCTTGGCTGAGTCACCCTCAGTGAGGATCAGAGTACAATGAACGGAATTTCTGGTCCCAGCATCGTTGGCGTCATCCAACTTTGGAATACCCTTCAATTTCGCATGCTTCGACTTGTGGCACTGTTTGTCCATTTTTTCTTGGGCTTTAAAACGGATCCAAGAGAGAACACTCTCGACGATTCCAGACTTAGAAACTTGGTTGATGAACTTTTCACTGAGTTGGCAGGATGATCCGAAATTTTTGGGTTCCAGGCTCATGAATTCCTTGGTTTGGGAATCGAAGGTCGGGTTAACCACCAGGCAGTTGATAAAAACCCACATGTGGGAGCGAATCTGGAAGTTTTTGATAGAGACCCCGGATTTACCCGATTTCTTCTTAACAATGTCGATGAGTTTACCGACAACCTGATCGGCGACATAGTCCACGTGTTTACCACCTTTTGTAGTCGCAATGCTGTTGACGAAACTAACCTGCTGGAAACCGATGGAACTTGGGGCCACGGCGATTTCCCAACGAGGGTTTACGGACTCGTAAACGACCTGGAATAAAGGCGACCTTATGTATTACGATAGGATTCGACACTAATGCAATTAATAGGTTGCAATAGTTCTAGATAACATAGAAATTAGAAAATCCGGACCTGTTCAAAAATTTCAAGCCCTGCAAGAGTAATGTATGGCTAAGTCTTCCAATTTCTGACTGGCACCTTCGTGACCAAGGTCCAATACGAGGCTGCTGTCCCAACTCGAACCACAGGAAAGAACTAGGAACAAGGAAAGGCTGCACCAGCTGCTGCTACGAGAAAAATGATTACCGCATCTCAACCAATGTCTCTTTAAATAGTAAGTAAAAACAGGTGCATGCTTCCAAGCTCGACCTGAGAAAATGCTACTAAAACCAAGAACGTGAATTCAGAAGTTCCAGACGACCCCCTCCAAAGAGCAGATTTAAGTTTATATGAAGATCCAGTCCATGGCTATGTATGCTAGCTGTACTTGTTCTAACGATCTAAAAAATGTGCCAAACCGAACCGTGAACTAAAGTTAACTGACCCATGGAGAGTTCTATCCTCCCAGGGCCCGAAGACAAGTAACTAGTGAATAACTACCGACACTGACCTTATGCTTGATCAACGAAGGTAAAATTAGGTAGGGGAATCTCAGTAAGGAGAAAAGCAAAGTGCAAAAACGGGATAAGAATTTACCGGAACAGAGCTTCCATCTTCACCCACGCCTTTCAAATACAAATCGACATAATCCTTGAAATTTTTTATGGGAATCCTCTGTCCATTGAGAAACACCTTGACACCCCGAGTTGAAGCGGCTATGTCGTAGGCCCGTCTTTCGAAGAGAGACACTGCGTCTTCATCCAGTTCTTTCATACCGAATCGCTCAAGATCAGGTTCGAAGGAAACACAGGTAAAGTCCTCACCGGAACTGGGGTTGATTTTTGGTTCAGAAGTCTTGGTCATATTGTCTACCCATGTCTGCTTAAAACACTTTTTATTCTCTTTACTGGATGTTTCGACAACAAACTTTTTGCTGAAGATATTGCATAACTTTGCTCCATAACCATTACGACCACCAGTAACCTTCTGTTCGCTGTCATCATAGTTACTCGAGGTTAAAAGATGTCCGAAAATCAACGAGGGAACGTATGTGTTTTCTACCTTGTGGTGTACAACGGGAATACCGGCACCATTATTCCAAATTCGAATGAGGCGTTCTTCACTAAGGCGAAGTTCATCAAATTTAACACTTACGGCCTGATGTCAATACGGATGCAATTCATTGACGGATCTCTGATTTTGTTATCGGCAGCATTTACTAATAAAATCTTAACCCTTATGATGAAAACATACCAAGAATTTCATCATAAATCTTATAAAGGCCAGGAGTATATGTAATTTCCTTCTGAACCATGGCTTCTCGGTCTTTATCGTAGACCCACATCATGGTTGTAGTTCGAGAAATAGAACCGATATAGGTATCGGGTCGAATTAGGATGTGTTCAAGTTGAGTTTTCTTCTGATAAATTCTCTCAACGGAAAGCCGTTTCTTAGCGGGTGCAACAGGGACGGCACTCACGTCAACATCGCCGTTCCCGTTAGTAAGAGCTTCGGACATTTTTCGACTAGAAATGCAATATGGCCGTAAAAATCTAACAATCTTAGAGCCAGGATTACTTTAAAATAACGGGCTATAGCACACTCACTAGTCCACCAAGCCTCGATTAAAAACGCGTATCACGGGATTGAAAAGAATCTTTGAAAGCGCACAACGCGGGACCGATTAAGGGAAGGAAAAGCGTCTAGGATATGTACGCCTCAAGAAAACCGTTAAAAAGACATACTTTTAAATACAATCAATTAAATGATAAATCTCTACCAAAGTTTATTCAATTCGATCCTTCCGGTGGCACAATTGTATTTCGAGGACCTCAAAATTAATCGATCCAGATTGGTCTACATCTGCTTTGTGGGATTAAAGATCTCATAATTTTAGCTCAGTCTCTTGTCTGATATTATATATTTAGGGCCTGAATAACCTACTTTATACAATTTGACAAATTTGTTCTTACATTATGAACAAAGATACGGCTCATGATATTCACTTTCTCTGTGATCTTAGAACTGCGGATGACATCAAGGACCAAGGTAAAGAATAAAGCTAATCTATTTTCGGGTACAGATTTATTAAGGGCCGAAAACCTTTAAAGCCAATGCCTAACCATCATAGACGATTGATTTTGGGAGAATGGGAGAAGAGGTGCACATATTTTCATGGAATTAATCATATCAATAGTAGGGCATGAAAGTGAACTCAGAACTCTGAAAAGTTGTGTTCGATAATTCCCCGACCTATGGCAAATGCTTAATGACTAATGAGAGAGGTGGCTAAATACAGAGTTTCTCTATTGGTAAACTGTCATTTAATACCTTTTCGAAAATTGAATCCCTTGCGATTTCGAATAGACTATCCTTTTCAGATGGTAGTCATATTTTACGTATCACAATAATGTCATCTAATTAAATGCCCTGCCAAACTTTCAAAATGATTCAGTTCAGGTGATATTAAATTGGGTGAACGAGATAACATAGTAATTTTAGTGAAACGAGCTGCCTGGGTTGTTTGCACTAACTTCCGGGGATAACGATTAGGCTAACTGGAATTTTCATAACCGAGTTTAATAAGTTTCGGAAAGGAAAATTTATCAAACAGATTAAATAGATAGATATTCTTAGAGCTAGGAATCCAGATTGGGCTTTTGTTGGATAATCTGAATATCAAGGACAGCCAAATTGATGAATCAAGTGGAGATATGAGCTCGACAAACTAATGGTATTTGTTGCCATAACGATTGAATTCGATTTTGATGATTATAAATCATTACTTATTATGAGGGCCATGCAAGAAAAATCCTTTTCTTTGCATGAATCCGGATTGGTTGAACTAGTGTCGGTCAATGCCAATTGATGTGACATTTGTTCCCAATAGCACTGCTTTCTTCATGCACACTGCCTTTAGCAATCATGGAGGTGAAAGAAGTTCAGTAGAGAAACGCTCAATCAAATTGCATTCTATTGCTGTAATTGTTAGAAGCGTTCATTAGCGGTGTATTTAGCTCTATTTTAATAAAATAATATTCTTAATTGATCTGGGAATGTTTCAAATTAAAAGATATCTTCTTTATATGTTGAA
The DNA here is from genome assembly GCA_019097775.1 of Moniezia expansa. Classification (NCBI taxonomy): domain Eukaryota; kingdom Metazoa; phylum Platyhelminthes; class Cestoda; order Cyclophyllidea; family Anoplocephalidae; genus Moniezia; species Moniezia expansa. The sequence continues at coordinate 5,939,273 of JADFDV010000064.1, forward strand.
CCTTAAGTTTCCGCATTGCTTAGGCCATTTATTTCGACCCAAGATATCTCTTAGCATTAAATACATGAAGAATACTTTAAATCCCGCATCTAGTGTAAAGTTGTGTAAAACAACAACGAAACGTTTCATGAAGCAAAATTATTGAATACTCGAGCCTTTATTGTGCGAGTTCCAACAGCCTTATCCAATAAGTGAACTAATCCAATAGGTGGAGAAAAAATTATGAAATAGGTGAAGCGGATAATAGATTCCTCTCTGCTAGTTCCAACATGAGAACGCGTTCTTCTTAATTACCAAATGTGGTAAACTTACTTCCTCGGTGTTCTGTAAGGAATTGAGATTTTTGGTTTGAAGCACTTCTGTGTAGGCCTTACCTAACTTTCACACCTACGATGTCCAGTTAAGTGGTTAATCATTTATTCTTTGTTATTGCAAGCAACATCATCTTAGTAGCCCATGAAGGCCTCAAAATTCTTATACAAAAGCTTCCTCTTCTAGTGTATTAGGATTGTTTGACACACAATTAAACATGACGACTGATCGGGCCTCAGGTTATTTCTGTCAGCGGACCATTTTTAAATTCAATTGTTGCGGTAGGTCATTCACCGTTTATTGATTTGCAATTTCACATGCTGCCACAACTTGTAGTTCTACATCTGCCGAAGCATTTTCGATTATTTCATGTGTGATTGAGCGCAATAGCAAGCGGTCACAGGGATTAGCCGACTCAAAATGTTCACCGAAGATAGCCATTTACACCTGCCAAAACTTGAGAAGGAAACGCCCGGCAGATAGATATATTTACGGTTTCCAGAGAAGAACTACGCGACGAATGACTGCACTCACGTCAACATTGGAAAGGAAGACCTCAACGCCACGACATTATTCCCCAATCAAAGAAGAAGGAAACTGCGAAAAAGGGTGAAAAACAGAAACGTCCTGACTAAACTGTTGAACATCGTCAAAATAGGGGTTCTGGCAAGAGGATTAAATGGCAGCATCGTGGACGATGAAGAAATGCCAACATTTCTTTTCAAGCAAGGCATATCAAATAATTGAATACTTCAACAGAAACCGTCGACTTATTAATTGGTCACATTTGTTTTCACTAAATGGGGTGCAAAATTTGAATATGTGTGACTGGCTCCAATGAAAGAAAAAGCCGTTAAAAACTCGAGATTTGGAAAGTAACATTATTCATAATGCTTATTTAACTTATTTATTTTCAAAATCTAAGCCTACTGATATGAATAAGTAGTAATTATAAGAGTATCCACTCCTGATTTGCTATGCTTTGACCACTCCTAAATTTCTTTTCTAGTCAGTGTCCCTAATGTAGTGGACCTGCGTCATTAAGCGTTTGTTATTATAACTATTTAGACCAAACAGTAGGGTACAGAATTACTAAGTGGATTAAACCCAGAAAGTGTTCAGGAATGGAATTGGCATTAGGTAATGACTTAATCCTTGAACAGCCACTATGTTAACCAATTAGAAGGTTGTCCGTTAACAAGCAATAGTTTTTTTTAAATTCGGCTCCGTCTGGAGTTCTCGTTGACGGCTAACTCTCAAAAAAACGTGGTGGCTGACGCTTCTACTGTAGGAACGAGGGAGGGGGAAAGTGAAGTTTTGACTTCCTGTTATAAACTGATTTACTGATTGCTGAACACCCTGATATTTGACCTCCCAAAGAGGATGATTTTTAATTTGCATCCAAGACAAATATGCTAAATCGGGCAATTTAGCCTTCAAACGCCTCATCCATCAGGGGCGGATGAACATTTTTATGTCTTCATCCGACCATTTGACTTTAATATGAGTAACTGAAGATGTATGAAAAACTGGGCACACCGGTCCAACATCAAAGCGATCAATCACGATTATAATGGATGTAAGGAAGGGGGCGATACGAGAAATGGTACGAAAATAAAAATATATATACTAAAGGAAAACTCAAATGTTCACCGAATTCAACAAAGCACTTAATCATAAACGTTAAATACAATATGGATCAGGCAATACTACAAAGCCATAAAAAGCAAAGGGGGTGAATTGTCATGACCGGATGGATGTCACCCATGGGCGATAGCTGCCGCACATCGCCTGTCCAGTTTAGTTAATATAGAATTCACTGCATTGTAGTTACAGTTGAAATGCCCAAAATGAAATAAACTTATTTGTGTCTATTAAAGAATCTAAAGGATGAGAAACAGGTGAGGTGTAAAATAGCAGAGAATTATTGTTGAAGGTGCAAGTCTCGAGTTCTGTGGAGCATAAAAAGTTGCATTTTTCAGCAATTACTTTCCTGTTTTTAGTATATGTCATTCGTCCCACTACCTGATCCGATTGGCTCCAGCCACGTGTGAATGTCTAACCCTATTTTATGTCCCAATTTAAACTGAAAAATTAAAATCTTTGCCTTGATTTGATCTGGTATGATACTCTTGATAGGTTTTCAGCTAGTTATTCAAATATCTGATGGAGGCGATTAAGGTAAATATCATTAAAAAGTCAAATTTCCGCCAGAAAACTTCCAAATAGATTAAACAATTTTACTGCTACAATATCAGTAGTGCATGATTTAACCAGTTTCCATTCGCATTTGTTCACCGAAATTCGAGGCTCTTTTGGCTTGCTGTTAACTGATTGGTCCAGTGTGTGATATTTGTGTCACGTCACCAAGTTATGGCAAGCACACTTAGTGGGTGTGGCAAGGCAAGCAGTCGCTAATGGCAGGACTTTCTACTGGTATGCTTCAAACCTCCCACATAATCTCTCTAAATTTGCTCTTGTACATTATTGTTTAAGGGCCTGGATAAATTGATTTTTATTTGTGTTTTATTGGTCAACATCGGAAATGAGAGACATAATGATCAATAGAATAAAAGGCCAGTAGCTGTATTTGACAAACAGTCCTTGCTCCTGTGAGCAGTTAGAATGCATTGAGGTTGTTCAGAGATAGTATCGGGTAAACAACGCTCCGATTCGATAAGTGTTTTTTTATTGTCAAAACTCAATGAAACGTATTCTTATTGATCTGAGTTGGCGAGCATGTCACGTAGGAACTTCAACGTGGGTCTGAGGAATTGGAAGTCCTCCATTATTTGTCCTCCAAGTCAACCGAATTTTCTCGAGTTCTGCGTCCACTGCCTTTATCACTCCGAGTTGCTGTTTGTTTCTTCGTCGGTCGACCTCAAAAAAGATTCTTCAGTTAGTACTGGGTACTAGTGAACTTTGTGAGTGATTTGTGGAGGCTGTCATATGTTTATCGACTTCCTCAAACCGTAGAAGCAAGTGGTTGCTTTTTTTGTCCATGTTAAACTGATCGATTTGCCTTTCTTTTCCTTCATATACCATTGTTGCCCATATTTGCAGCCATCCTTGCCCACTTTCATGACGCATGTAAGCCTAACATAGGAAATTGGTACCAAATAGTGTCATTTTCAATTTACAATTCTATTCACTAGCACCTTGTATTGCAAATGCATTCCAACGCTGATTTGACGCCTGAAAGGCTCCCCAGGAAGTAAAAAGCTATTCCGCGATGAAAAATGATTTTCATTTATTTTGCAAGCAAGAGTAAGCCCCCAACCAACACGAAATCGGGGGTTAGCGGCGTGATATTCTACTCGATGGGCGGACTTTAATGAATCACCACAAACAGACACGCCTTGCTTAAAGCTATCAAAAAGTCGACACTCAAGCGCACAAATGACGAAGCATGATCCTTTATGAATATATTTTCATGAATTTGTAAAATTAAAGCACTAACTCCCAACTGGTCTTCGGTTTTAGTTGCGGACCATTACAATACTTTTTAGGTGAATGAAATACAGTGACAAATGTCGCGGATATACTGAAAGTCGAGAGTGGGCAAGAGTCGTCACTCGAAAAGATTGATCTGCGCGATAACTCGCAACAGAAGATCGGAAAAGTTGAGACCATCCAAAGAGCACAAAAGCACCAACTACCAAACACAATTCTCCAGTGGAGGCGCCTAAATTAGAGTACCCGAAACCCTTAGGCTAGTCAGAATTAGCAAGAAGCTTTGAACCAAAAACGGCTCTAGTAGTGGAGGAATCACTTAACTTTTGGAAATTACATGAAAGACAGACAGCCTCGTGTGCAATTCTAACCTCACAACCAGACCACATAAAAGAAAAGCCACTAAGCCAATCACAGCGTTCTGCTGATCATCCAGAGCGAGAGTCGAGAAATCAGAAAAAAATAAGGATCTGGGCTGGCAAAACCCAAAAACTCAGCAATAATACACACGGCGACGCTTCAGCTGCCAAGAAAGTCGGTTGCGCTAGGTGCAGAATCAAGCCCAGCCACATAGCAGTCAGTCTAGCACCACGAATAAACACATGCGAGGACGAAATAGGAGTAGAAAAATGTAACTGTTTCATTCGGATCCATAAATTCAGGATAATTTCAGATAAAATATTTTCAGGTAGAAACATTTATTTGTGTATTTGTGGTCTCTGGTATAACAGGGCTAATAGTCGCTACTTTGAAAGTGATGCGATGAATGCCGATGCATTCTTAGCGACCTCCTGCCAGTCTTCACCGGGTTCAGCCATTACGGCAATGATCTCGCCGACCTTGTTTTCGCTACCTTCAGGCTGCTAAAAGGGCAAGTGAAGACTGTAAGGAAGCCACAAAGTTCATTAGGTAAAGGTGAAGAAAATGACACCACAGACTCAGTGAATGTCCATATGCAAATCAACAAAGAACTTGCAATTATTTTGGCAAGGACGCCCTCCTCTTCGAATTCCATATCAATAACGGCTTTGTCCGTTTGTACTTGACAAAGAATATCACCGGCAGCGATTTCGTCACCTTCCTGCTTGTGCCATTTAAGTATTTTTCCCTTTTCCATAGTTGGAGAGAGATTGGGCATGCCAACCTTCATGGGGCCTTTAAAGTATGAAATCAAATGAATTCTTACACAAAACTCGAGCTTGAGTGTTTAAGCATCTGGACCAAACTCTGGGAACAGTGACGAGGAAAGCAGCAACGCGGTAAGACATTCTCAGATGACAGCCAATTTAAAACGTGCACAGTGATTCGGCAGACTTGACAAACAAAACCTTAAAATGAAGTTTTTATTTATCGATTCTGGCTATTAGCAGCATATATTTTGAATTTCTTAACTACCTTTGACAACCAGAATTCATTCAAGTTTATCGGTCATCACGATTTGAGATACTGACCATAAATCTAAATTTCAGCATAAAAAAGTCTGAACAGCTTTAACCATCCGAGTGAGATTATTGCCGTTATTAACTATATTACTTGGACATTAGAAACCATTTTCCTATTGGCCTGTTTACAGATGCAGTGCCATCACTTTTCCTTAGCTTACTTATCGCGTTCAGTGAAAAGTTTCGAATTTCTAATTTCGCCACCATCATGCAAGGAGCTTCTGAGATATGAGACCACCTGTTGGAACTGATCGTTAAGATTGCACCACCCTGACTTCCAATAAATAAGTTCTCGGACTCATGCTCCAATTGTATTATTAATCTAAGTTATTTAACAAATCCGTTTACGGCACCGAGTTATTCTTGAATGAGCGAAAAGAATTTAAATGGATATCAAGACCGATTCCATAAAGATGGCAACAAATTGATAAGAACGTGGTAGGCCAAAATAAAAACAGCACATGCTGAATCGTCACGTGGCATAGGTGGGATATTTTGCACATCCGATTGACATTTTCTCAAAAATTGGCAGAATGGCTTATAAGATCAGTAAATCTTCATTGGTTATCAAAGACGAATTCTAATAAATCAGCAATGGAACTATTTAAAGCATTTGGAAGTCGAGTAATCTGGCATTTAAAGCAGGTTTTTCCGGATGAAAATAACACAGTCACATTGGTTATGTAATATGGCGTGCATCCAAATATCTTAGATGTGATTTTTGCACAAATTTCAATTCTCATAAAGAGCAGCAGTCCACAGTGTCCATTAATTTTCTAAGAATTGCTTACTAATTTTTCACTATGGGGCAGTAAAAAAAAATTTTTTAATAAAAAACCTAACTATTTGATGTTAAAAGATAGGGTTCCTCTATAACGAAAAATGATTATCTGCGTCATGCCTCTGAAACAGTGGTACTAAATTCACGCTGATTTTGGGTGGCCTCAGTGCTTTATGACATTAGGCAAAAATACTTATCCGAATGTTTTTATCAATCCTCTTTCAAGAAACTATTCTAAAGACTTCTCAATCATCCTGGTTCGCAGGGCGGAACTTCTGATTCGCACCACACTCGCTGTACTTAAGTTGTGAATTAAAGAAAAAAATCTGCTAGCATAAAGTTAACCGTGCACGAATAATGAATCATTAATTGAAAGTAAGAAATTGTAGAAGTGAGCGGAAATTACGTGAAATTAATTTACCTTCGGTGATAATGTATTTATTTATATGTCCGATATACAGAACTCATGGAAGACTACGACTAAATGCATAGGAATTAATGCATTGGTGCACCAGATGCATAAATAGAGATATCAAAGACGAATATCAGTAGTCAGTGGCCTATATTCCCAAACTCATTGCAGTGATAATTTACTGCATTGCGTTCGTATTTCATCTGCTTTTTTTATAGAACCACAGTCAATGAGAGACTTAATCTTATAACTGCTTCTAGGAAAACATCTTGCAGGATTCTCGTAATATTTGTACCACCGGCAATATAGCCTAATGCCCGATTGGCCGTATTGCACAAACTTGTCACGCTGACTCCTGGTAAGAGCTTTGGATTTCTTATGTATTTCTGATTAAGTCTTAACTTGGTTTCAGTGTCGTTAATACTTCTCCGATGCGTCTTTATGCTTGAATTCAATTACTAATTTATTGTTAATTTGCAGTCTAAGTCTTGTGCATGTCCGAAACAGAGTCAGCCCGACTACACATAGCCTGTGGTTCCTATGATGGAACAGTTTTTGCCATGTCCTATGGTATCGGAAGTAGTGATATAAGTGAGCCATCTCGACTGAAAGCCGAATTTATTGATCCTGAAGCACATACTGGTCCTGTTACCGCTCTAACAGTCTGTGGAGACACGGTTGCCTCAGGCAGCGGGGATGAAGCCATTCAGGTGAAACTCTTAATTTATTCTTTGTTGTCCTAGCTTTTCAAAGTGCCTACTAATATTCCTTCATTTTTCTTAGCTATTTTCTATTTCTCAGCATCACCGAATGGGTTGCTTGGAATTGCACACTGGTAAGATTTGCGAATTGATTTTCGCGGACACTCGCCACCTTTTCAGCACTGGAGAGGATTCGTGTATCGCCATTTGGCGTTGCACTGGCAGCTGTAAAATTACTCAGAGTGCACACAAATGGCAGTGCATTCGTCAAATGCGTCGGCACAAAGCCCCCATTACTGCCATGGCTCTACATCCCTCCAATCGTCTTGCCTTCAGCTTAAGCGACAGTGAAGGCGATCACACTCTTCGAATCTGGTCCCTAGCCCGTGGCCGTCTGGCCTACACTACCCGTCTCCGTTCATTGAATGCTGAAGGTGCCTCCCATCTCTCGGTCCTCAAGGAGGGATCTCTCCATCTTCTCCTCATTCTCGTTGCCACTCCTAGGTTTCATCGTCTTCATGCCCTTGATCTGGGTCATGCTGCTCAGAAGGCAATTTTTTCCGTTCGATTTCCAACTCACCTCTCCGTTCCTCCTATAGTTTTACATGTTGACGAGAACCATATCTACCTCCTTGCACCCATTGGAAACTGCTTAAGAGCATATCGTTGCTCTCTAAATGGTAGTAACATGGAAGTAGTTGCTGAAAGCCGAATACAAGGGAAAAGATTCAAGTTTCTGAAGGCATTACCATGGTCGGAAAAGAGAAAACTAGTTGTAATGGTTACTTCAGACGCCGATGGATCATATGTGAGAGGTTATATATTGGATCTGGAGGTGGTTAAGGAGAAGACAGAAGAAAAAGAAGCAGTTTGCTCTCTCGGATTGAACATAGTCTTCACTTACGATGTTCCTGGAATTAGAATCACGAAGGCAGATGCTGCCTGGAATTCTGTAAGTGATGAAGATCTAGAAGAGAAAGCTTTGCGGGATGTGGAAATGCATGGCGACGGTGACGAATCGGAGGAAGAATCGGAAGATGTTTCAATGGAAGAAGATGAGGATAGGAATCATGAGGATGAAGATAGTTACGAAGAAGCTGAGTCGTGAGGCGTGATGCTTTTGTAAATAAACAGATTGTAAATTTGCTATTGGGTTTTTGATGATATAATTGCTTCATGGTTAGATTAGCCTGTTTTAAGTTAGAGGACAGTATTAAAGGCAGAAATAAAGACTCGTAATTTTACGGGAGTGGGAGATGTTTCCACTCCGTAAGGTAGACGCCTGCCGAGTTTGACAGCGGTGTGGCGAATGGTCTCGCAGAAGAGGCACCGGCGGTCGGTGAGGGAGGTCGCAGAGGCTGGATAACAGATGAATTTACATAACTATTTGAACTCCCTAAAAGTCGTATTTTAACCTTCATGGTTTGTTTAGTTTAGGAGCATAGTTATCAGATCAATATAGTCTTTGAGTCTAAGATACTGCTGCTACTTAGGCAGCGACATTGGGCTTGCACTGTCTTAATACTTAGGATGTTGAAGTCTGTGGCATTCGGACGTCCTCATTTGTGACATTCATTATACTTTTCTTCAGCTTTAGTGTATGAAACATCCTCTTATTGTTTATAGCAACTTTGGTCTGAGAACTTCACTCTAACCGCTTTTATCTTATGCAATGCTTGAAATTCTTAGAGTTGAGGCATTTCTTGAATTTCGCCGCATTCACATTGCAATGACTTAGTCTACTGTGTGGATGTGTTTTTTTCTTCAGTGCGTAGTTGTATGGAGTCACCACTGTACCATTTCAGTGAGCCTGAGTATTCCATTGAGACTCAGCCTATGAGCTGGCCTAGGTTATTCATTTGTTGTTATATTCTCCCCACCCATTAGGGTAAGTCCCAAGGGCTTATTGGGGGTACAACAGAAGTACAAATAACTTTTACAACAAGTGAGCACAATAGTTAACACCGAGCTTAATAAAAACGTTTGTTGACGTCTTCGGCTGTCTGGTCTTTTCTCTGGCGTGGCTTCGTCATACAGGTAGCAGTTCAGCTTCGTCGTGACACCTTGTCCATCTTCGTCCGTCTTCATGTCTCCTACCAGAAATCTTTCAAAATTCTGACGGAGACTCCATTCATTGCTACATGCACGTGCATTCCACATTCCAGTTGAAGACCATGAATCCGGTTATTTATATCGTGCCTCGTGTTCCAAGCGTTAAGAAGTTGTAAATCTCCTGGCATAATCTAATTATATACGTCCGGAGGGTGATTAGTCCTAACCGGCCGCCCCTCTGATTAGCCCCCAAAGTTGTCCCTGGGGTTACCGGTGGTCACCACGAGGAGGTTGAGAGTAGGTTTGACCATCAGTTAGGGTTTTTAGGCCTAGATTGCAGTATACCCTATGTTAGAAGTTGGCAGGAATCTGGACACCAGGCAGCTCCCTGCTCTTTTATATAGATTATGATATCTTAAAAACTGGTCTCGCTGGGATCCCGGTACCAAATCAAGGTCTGGTACCCTCGGCAGTTCAATGTCATTATGTACTCAATTTTCTGAAGTCCGCTTAACTATACTTTCTACTTAATCATTATTATCAGCATAATTAAAATCACAGATCAATAAGCCCGTCCCCCAAGCCATCTGGTTGCTGATTCCTAACTTCCAATTTGGTTATACTTCTCCTGGTTGGATTCACAAAATGATTCAAATATGAACCTAGTCCATATATTTATGTTTAGTCTATGTTAGTGTGTAACCTCGTATTCACTATTTATTTTGCATTGTTAAATCCGTATATTTTTGGATAATTGCATATTCGATTGAAAACGCATTACAAACATTGTGACCTCGTACCTGCATCATAATGATTACCTTATTTCTTTATGAATAAATAACATAGGTTGAATGTAAGCTCATAGGGTCAGCAAAGAATATTAAAAATGCGATCGTCAACTTTGGTTGAAAGTGAATTTTCCAAAGCCTGCCTTTTTTAGACAAAGGCCCTCTGATTGACCGTCTTCCATTTGACCCTCCCCATGTAGATTAGCTTGAGTGTGTTTGGCCAGTCGTTTTTCGATTTAAAATAGAGTATTCTAACCTGATTGCAGGTAAACCCGAGCATAGAATCATCGAGTCCTGATTAGTCTTTGTGAATCGCGAACAAGCTTATACAGAGACCACCTCTTCGAATTGGTAGTTTTTCTCATTGTCATGGCTAGTGCATTTGATAGCTTCCAGTTTCCATTCAATTAGGAAGCTAATACTACCACCATTGGGCCGCGAAAAGATCGATAACGTCCTGAAAGAGAGTCTGATCGTCCGCAAGTACTAGATTTTGGTGAAAATATTCTTTAGCACAATAGTTCCACTGCGCCATCTATTTCGTTTCATAGGTGATTACTCAAACTTACTCACTTTATCAGCATTCCATCATCTTGGAAATTCTTTCGTAATGATAGTCATGACAAGGATGTTCAGTGATAATGACGTCAAAGAGGACGAGAACGGTGGCTACCGTCCTCAAGACAAAACTAACCGCGACGGTTGTCTATTTCTCATTCTCCATGATATGTAGTTGTAAACTTAGACTGTTTTAAACAGAGCCACTGATATCACTAATGCTGTTCATCACTATTAGTTTTCGACTAGAGTAAGTCTGAACTTGATAACTGTGTGACCAACCAGAATTGAACGATTGCTATAACGGCTTGGGGAAACCTGAGCAGTTCTCTAGTGCAGGATTAACAAATTACCGAAGGGGTGAATATAAGAGAAAGTTTATGATTGATGTGTCGGTCGGAGCCTTCTATAACCTACCTCTTTACTCCTGATAAGAGAGATTTGATTGCTCCTTCATGCTTTTGACTCTGTCAAACAACTTAAGAAAGTTATCAGGTCACAAATTCTTACTGAGGTATTCCATATGGTCTTAGGGTCAATCTCATGGCAAGCGTTCAAGACCACTGCACCCATCACAAGGTTGGTTTAGGTGATCTAGATGTTGCAGGTAAGCACCGGTATGCGATCAGTGGCAGCAAAAGGGCTGACAGAGTACCTCGTTGATCGCCCTAATGTTATTAAAGCTACCACACTTATGGTACTAATTTCGTGAGGGGTACATAATTTCAATGTTGGGCTTGGGAGTATGAAATTTCCATGCGTTTTCATCTTTTTTGGGTCGTTTTACAAAATATATCTGCTTCATTTCCTTACCCTTAAGTCTTTAATTGAGACAGAATAATTAGAGGTTGAATAAGATTTTGCATGCTAGCATTATCGCAACCATCAGTGCGGTCATCTCACGAGAGAGATCGGAAACTGCTCCAGCTAATGGTAGTAGTAACATAGAGTGGTATTTGTCTGGAGGTCAGATGGGAAGTTCTTCCTCCCTGCTGGTGACATATGGGCCTAGACACTAAAATTAGTTCCAAATTCACCGATTGTATAAGGACGTTATAAAATTAAATTTCAGAAAATTTCGTCGCTCTCAATGTCTGCCCAATGTCCAAGAGTTATGACATGGTCCCCGTTTATGGTCAGTGATTAAGATTAATAAAACTTGTTACAATGAACTCATCGTTTGCCGCAATAAAACCGCAAATTTGAAGCTTTCGGATGTGTCTTGTTAGAAAGCAAAGATGATCATAATTGAGTAGCGATTCTGTTGTCAAAACCTCTTCAATTAGACTTTCATTTCCGAGAGGATTGTGGATTTTATGCTTGGCATAAAAGTCTCGTGCTTTGCCACCTCATTGAGCTGGCATTCGTCAGTCTTCTAGTTACTTGGAGGTTGGAAATTGTTTTAATGTTCCTGAATCGATGGCTCCCGCTCATGCATTCGAAAGTTATCAAGACACTTTGGGTGTAAGTAATCAAGCGAACTAGGGTGCGAATGAAATCTTTGATATAGTCAGCCGATCTTTGCGAAAGAAATACGGAGGAAATGCTAGAACACCTTAGACGAAACCACTGCAAACTGAATGAATTGAATTGCAATGTATTCAAATATTCTATCCACAAATCCTGGTTCAAATCCTACAAAAGAGGGTTTATGTTGAGGCGTCACACTTCCTTTTACTTCCAGTTTCTGCAAGCTCCCCACCTCAAAAATAGAGATTGATTTGTTTTCCAGCGGAGTCGCGATATCTCATGAAGAGGGAGAATGGCATTGATTGTTGTTTAAATGATAGGAAAAGAGAAAAAACGCCGGCAATTATTAAATAAATCATTGAGTAACTTGTTCCTATCACCTCATCCTAGTCAGTCAATTGGCAAGGTATTACGACATCGTATAAGACTGTCCTTTTATTTATTTATTTTCATTTTTTTTATTTTCTCCCCACCCATTAGGGGAGGTCCCAAGGACCTATTGGGGGTACAACAGAAGTACAAATAGCTTTTATAACAAGTTAGCACAACAGTTAACACAGAACACAGTAAAAACGTTCGTTGAAGTCTTCGGCTGTCTGGTCTCTTCTCTGGCGTGGCTTCGTCATACAGCTAGCAGTTCAGCTTCATCGTGGCATCTCGTCCGTCTTCGTCCGTCTTCATACCTCTTCTAGAAGTTTTTTTAACGTTCTGGCGGAGATTCCATTCATAGCTACTTGCAGGTGCATTCCACAGTCCAGTTTGAGACCAATATTCCGGTTATTTGCATCGTGCCTCGTGTTCCAAGCTTTAAGAAGTTGTACATCTACTGGCATAATCTAATTATATAAGTCCGGAGGGTGATTAGTCCTAACCGGCCGCCCCTCTGATTAGCCCCCAAAGGTGTCCCTGGGGTTATCGTACGCGTTGATAGTCAAATTGTCAATACAAATACCTGATTTTGTGCTTTATTGAAATCCCATCCTTGTGATTGCAGTCCGCACTAATCGCCTTCCAGCATTTCTTGAAGGGACCGATTTCAATGGCATTCACCATCGCCACCGTATAAAGGGGTCAATTACGTCAGATTCGTTTCTTACAGATCTTACTTTTTGTTCCATGTCTCACTAGATCTTCCCCAAACACAATCGCATTCCATGCCTTGGAGATGAAACAAAGTGTCCTATTAATATATCTTGTCTGGCCAGATCCTGACGAAAGGTATATTTATACAGGAAATGTCCTCATTCGTTTAGATCGCGTGAACGAGGCCTCAATATTTGTTTAACCACTTTATTCCTTAAGATGTCGCAATAAGAATCATGGCTTAAGCAAACATCGTTGTTTTTAGACAAAATGAATGAAACGGTAGAAACATTTGGGACAGGTAAATAACAGTAGCAATTTAGAAAAGTAATAGGAATTATGACCTATCTCTGATGGTTTGAAATCTTAATCGCGAGCAGGATGGCAAGACACCATTTTTCCGATTTCCACTCTCACTCCTTGACCAACTTTTTGAGCTGCACAGTTACTCCATCTTAACCAAGGCAATAAGAGAAAAAGCTGGGGGAAATGCAAAGATCAAGTGCGGATGACTCCGAACTCTACCAATCCCTCTTCCTTAAATCTTAAAATATGAGAGCAACACAATTTAATTCCATTTAAGTAAATAAATTGGCTACAAATGTTAAAATTGAACATAAGAGTTGGACACTAGGCGAAACTGTAGACACACGTGAATCTGCGACATAAAGCTGGGCGTGAAGCTCTCGGCTTCGTGGTCAGACGGCCCCCTCTTCCTATTCGCCAAGTTTTTAAGTGGCACCGTGATATGCTTTTCAGTGCCATCCGATTTCTTCAGTTCTTTTCACAGAATAGTTCATTTTTCACCACCTGATACTGTCATTTCCACATATCTTTTTTGGCGAAGTCAGTTCATCTACTAAATCTCCATAATTTCCATAACTTCGTGCTTTTATTGGCCCTCGTTGGTACAGCTAATAAATTTTCAAATCATTATGAAATGCTGAACCAACAGTTAACCTACAATAATTGTGCTCTTAACAAAGTTGATATGCATACAATTGCCACCCTTGCCAAATGATTTGCGTTTACATTACGACGTCCGAATTAATCAAGCTGGACATGAAAAGGTTTGTGTCAGCACTGATAGAGTGTAGTACCAATCTTGATTTCTTACCCAAGTCCAAAACTTTATTTCTGGTGATTTGTAAAATTTTGGAGAGCTCCAATCCGTGCGATTCCCACTGAGGACTCATTTTCCATTCATTACTCCTATGGGTCTTCTGAACTGGTCTTTCCACCTATTTTTTTTCTCAAAGGCAGAGGTCAGGATGCTTTAGAACTAGTCTCTGTCAGATAACGATGTTGCGATTTCCTTCCAGTAGTCTCTAGCCACTGAAGGAAGGTGTCGAACCCGACAGTGGCTTAAATTTCGGCCACCTCTTCTCCACCAACCATCTTCGACGTCTTCAAATAATTTCCTCCCTTAAATGATTCAACGCCGCAGATGAATCATCCAAGTTGGTAAGGCTTTTTGAACCGCTGCTTTGAGCAGCTGCCTTGGAACGGCCAATGATGCACAATCCTTTCTAAAACCCTCGTCAATCTCAAGTTCGAACTTACTCAGGAGATTAAAACACCAAAAGAACTTGTTTCATCCTAAGGTTTAATTTTCCCTTTTGAGTCCCACTTTCTCTAAAGAATAAACTAACATAATGCTTTGCCTTTGGTTAAGCTTGAGTAAACTGTAATTTAAGCTCGTTTTAACAAATAACAAGGTTCCCGTTTACTTTTACATCAAAGAGGTAATTTGACAACAGCAAGGGAAAATCTGACATCTCATGTTCTTCACTAAGCACTCAGGCTAGAGAAACAGATCTTAAGCTCCGATTTTTGAAATTCTGTCTTAAATAAATAGTTATTTTTCCGAATCTTATTCATGCCCCTTGTCTGGATTACCTCAGAGACAAGTGAACCTGTCCACAGCACAGGTATTTCAATCGACAAATGCTGAGCGTTTCTTTGGAAATTTTTCCTATAAACCATTCAACATGGATCATTTCTCCACAATGTGATCCCTATCTGGTGAAATTGACCATAATTTGATTTCAAGAAGAGTCACTTAAAGAGAGTTCAGTGTCAAATTTCAGTGCCCAATCCAGCGTCAGTGCAACAGATCTGCGACATCGACACCCTTGTGGGTAATAAATCTTGGCCATTCTGTTTAAATCCCTTCAAAGAAATTGACCTCATCATAAGTTGATGAAAAGGGATAGTTTTAACTTAGTCAACTGTAGAAGAAACTGGCGATCCAATTTCTAAAAGTTAGAGAGTCATTTTTAAACGATCCTTTTATTATGCTTGATGAGTACTTTTTCAATATTCACTCATTCATTGAAGAAAAGTCGCTAACGAACCTATTCATAGGCCACAAGATCTTGAACTGATTTTTGTACCACCAAATTTTAATCCTGTTTCTTGGCATTTCCATTATATGTAAAGGTTAAAAAATACGAATCTAAGGGGACCATTTGGTTCGTGATTGACATAGTATGCCATTGTACCCTAATGAGAAAATGCAACACACTATGATCCTCTCGAGAACGATACGTTGTAAAGATAATTTAGTTTGACGTGCGCTCTCAAAATCGTTCTGATTTTAAAAAGAAATGAGAGGATTAAGAAGAGAGTTGAATCGGGCACGAATCTAAGCCTTAACATTCCACTCTATAGATTAATTTTTCAAACTTCAGTACTTACCCGAAAGGGGAGAATGCAGTATCCCAATTGACTCTATCACGGACCCACGCTCAGTCCACGTGGACCCGTAATGAGCTATAACAAGTGGCCTAAATATGCAGGTCGGCATTTGACTGTCAGATCCCCTTACCCTTCTCTACGTGTTTCACTTACTTGCACCTTAAACTCGAATAATTCAGTGGTTGGGATTAATGCACTGCGGCCCCGAAGAATTTACTATCACTCGGCAGCTTCACGAAGTGAAATGAGTACGAGTGCCAAAAAGAGCAAATCTTTGCAGGGAATGTTCAAACGTTTGCATCATGTTCGACCCCCTGGTCAAAAAAAGTAAACCCCTACAAGCATTAGTATCAACCCTTTTTAGGTAATCGTCTCATTTATTACAACTATTAGAACTAAAGTGCAGTACAAAAGGATATGGCAAGGGTTAGATTTTTCTCGCAGTAAACTGACTTCCCTGTAATCATCTGGATTCTCTGTCGAGGGTTACCTTCGGACAACCACCTCGTTACTCCTGACGTCATCGTTCGGGTTCCCCTTCTAGCGTTGCGCATTAGATGACCACAGATTGTGAAATCAGTGTCTCCTAAACTGGAAACTACTCACTCCCCATCTGAGAAAAACCGTTTCAGATTGACGGTTCCACGGTCCTTTTGGGTTAATTTGCACTAACTGCTCGAAGCAGTGTTTCTACTATAGGATCACGGATAGTAAGAGTTTGACTTTCAAATTTTCGCACTATGCTTTACCATACTTTATAGATGGAGATAAGATTCCGACTGCGTAAACTACTTTGAGGGCTTAACACCTCTGTCCTCTAATCTGAACGTGTCAAAAGTGATCTATTTTAAAAAGGATGAAAGTATACTGAAGAGAACAAAAGTGACTTATTCTAAGGACTTGCATATATGAAAAAAGACCATCGAAAGACCACGAAACCGTATAAAACAGGACCTCCTCCCCCGACCCTTTCGAAACCAGACGTGAAAAAACCCACGGAGGTCACAGTTTTGGAAATCTATGGGAGAAATAAAACGATCGAAAGGCTAGATAAACCAATAAGCGGCTGATAACAAACCAGAGCAGATTGATCTTACCTGTGTAGAAGAAGGTGATGGCGCTGACATATAGCTGTTATTGATGGATTGCAACTTTCTTGAAGATAAGGAGCTCCTTTACGTCCTTCGAGGTCCTCCAGCTTAGAAAACGGTCCGAGGTCTTATTCGATGTCCCAAAAATTATGATACCTGACGAATCACAGTCCACGGGGATTGGAAACCGGGAAGTTCACAGAAGCATCGGTATTCAACCACCAGAGAATTCCACCCATTGTATCGCCAGTGAATTGAGAAGTCGAAGATAGGCGCTTCACTATTCAGTTGAGTTACCTCTTAGTGGAATCTACGGCAAATCTCAGGGCTCACCCTAACTCGCACAGTTGGGGACGATCACAAAGCATCCACGATGAAATTCTTCTCCGACAATTCGCCATGATGGAAATAGCAATTCATCTACAACTACATTAAAAAATGCTTGAAGCAATCCGAACTATCACGAATTTTTAGCGTTTAAACAAACAAAAATGCTCTCGAGACACTGTAATAAAGCCTATAGAGCGTCTAAAAGAAGCTCCTTTTATTGACAAAGTAGCAAAATTTTGTGGCGCCTTAGAGTTCTAACTAATTTACTACTATATCTCAATGCAATTTCGGGACAATAATCGTTTGGCATTCTTCAAGATGTTCTTAAAGATGTACCTAAATCACAGTCGAATCGAGCTACAACAGTGCCCAGCATAAATGACAACAGTTTGAGCATGCATTTTTGGATCAGATCTTATCACTAGATTCAGTTCTAGTTAGTTAGTTAGTTAGTCGGTTAGCCACTGTTTTAGTAAGTTTATATACAAAAATAAGATAAATGTTAAATCTTATGTAAGGTTAGAGTCGGGATCTTCCGGATATCACTCCTGAAAGCCTAGTTGCAGGGATTCCTTCCCCTGGTGGAGAGATCCAGAGGGAGATCGTCTGGTCCGGGATATGAAAGTTGAGGCCACGATAGAGTTCGATACTCGCATAACGCTTGAGATTCCATCGGATCTATGTTCCAAATACGGTTCATTCCAATTTCGGGGAGATTTGGTCGGGTTTCGCGGTTTTCTACCACAGTGAAGGCACTTTCTTTGCTTACTCTAAGTCCGAGACCTTCAAACTGGTTTTTCAGGTTTTGTATCTGAGGATCAACATCTTGGGAAGCACTTAAAGATTGATGCCAACGCGGGGAAGGCGTCCTGAAAGGCGATGGTCTGTTACTCCATCCTGGAAGATTGTAATAGCATACGCCTTGATCTACAGAAAACAATGGGTTTGTGGGTGCCTGATACACTTGGGGGTTAGCGGCTGGCATGAATGACGTTAGTGAGGTTTGAATTCTAAGATCCATTCCAGGAGACTGTTGAGGGGCTGGAAAATTGCTCGGAGTCAGGCCAGTACCAGTGGGTTGAGCTGAAGCCCGTGGGGATTGAGAAACAGGACTTGAAACTTGATTGTTAGAGTTTGATGTACTCGCGGTGGACTGAGATCGCTCTCTACAAGATGCCCGATTACTCCTTGACTCTTGAGATGGACTCACCGAGCAGCATTTTCGTTGAGACGCTATTTAAATAATTGAAAGGTGGTCAATTACACTATTTTCGATGAATCGTAGAAAGTTTTGATCTCTTATCTATCAATTGATTAAATGTAGTGACTTAGAAAGATGTACAACATCCCCGACTGGTAACCCTGGATTAATTGGCAAGAGGAAAATGTTTTCTACACGAGCAAGAAGACTTACTTTGGTGCAGACGCATATGAGTTTTACGAGAACTTTCCGTGGTATATGAACGATTGCAGTGTTCGCAGGGGAATGGTTTGATGCGACTATGAGCGGGTATATGATTACGCAGGCTGCGTTCAGTTGCGAAACCCTTGTTGCATTGAGAACATCTGAAAGGCCAATCGCCTGTATGCGTAAAACTGTGCTTCCGCAGATCTCCGGGAGTTACAAATCGCTTCTCGCATACTTGACACTGGTGTCTTCGTTTCTAAATCACATCAACATTACTCAAACGATGCTTCAGTGAATGAGAAACTTCAAGCACAAGGTCAAACATAAAAAGTACGTCCGAAAACAATAAACTGCAACAATACTGAGTCCATAGGGATGTCCGAATTAAACAAGGGAATGCGCTGGTAATCGCGAGGCTGCAAAATCCAGGGGATACTGAAACGTGCCATTTTTGAATGTCTCAAATCTTACAAAAAAAATGATAAATGAGATATCAACCTCAGCTAAGTCCCAAAGAACTTTAATCAACACTTGCTAAAATAGAGGGAAAACTTAAACTACTACTGATTGAAAAGCCACTGAAAGTAAAAAGGAGAAGCGTCAAGCTACCCGAAGAAGATAAATAATCTTCATTTTCCACAGACCTTCCACTCTGATATGCTGACACCTAGCCACCTCTTACAAGTGTGTCAGTTTCATTAAGGATAAAGACACAGGATCTACCTTCAGATGAATATCTCTGTGGAACGAGAAGTTGGATCCGGCATTGAAGGTCTTTCCACAGAATTCGCAAATGAAAGGCTTTTCTCCGGTATGGACCCGTTCGTGAGTGACTACCAAACTCTTGGTATTGAAACCCTTATTGCAGTATTGACATTTCCAGGGCTTTTCCTTGGTGTGAGTGTAAGTGTGTCGCTTTAAGAGTGATGGTCGATCAAATTTCTTGGCACAATAGATGCATTGATGAAATTTTTTCATCTTTTTCCGTCTTCCTTCCTGCAGGAATTCTTGGACTTCTCCTTCATTTGGTTTAGGTATCTGGATGATCTCTGAAACCCTATCTGGTTGACGATTGTTCAGCGGGGTTGAAATCGCAGCAGGCGGAGGCTTCAATGAGATTGCAAAAGTCAGTAACTGGATTTATGGTATAACAGCCTACCTCTTTCGGAAGTGTTTTCTGGAGACTAGAATCAAGATTATTTTCAATATTTGAGCCGCTAGTTGTCCCAATACCACTATCCACATGGCTGGGCTGAAAAGTGTCAGTATCCATAACTTCTTTGGGTCCAGTGTTTCTAGATCCTGTTTCTGCTTCCAGGAGTTCATTCAGCGATTCTTGATTAGAGTTCCGACATGACTGGAAAGTAGGAAGAAAGCATACCGTTTAAACGAAACACTAAATTGAAGTAATTGGCCTTTTGCATTTGAATAACATTAATGGCTCTGAATTTACTTTATAAAATCGAGGCAAATTAAGGGTTGACACTGACTTCGAGAAGCAGCATGTTTGAATCGGAAGTCTCTAGACTCCCAGCGTGCTATACGATGGTTATTAACAAGACCTATAGCTTTAGGTTTTCGTCGACTTATCCAATTAAATACTGCGTTGAAATGTCTTCTCGGATTGGTAGAATTTCGCGGTCTGCACAGCTCACAATAAACCTTGCGTAGATCATTAAATACACAAAACTTAAAAAATTAAATTTTAAGGATGATAATGAAGTCTTGAGAAATTCAGCATCTCCTAAAAGAGAACAAATACTGAATCCCAAAGGGATTTAATAAAGTGATTTTAAAGAAAATTTTTGGGATCTAAACTGCCCTCGAAATTAAACCATGAGATTATCTGATGGGGGAAATAGGGAATAATATGAATAAATTAGTGACATTCGAGTAACCGTGGGAATCGAACCTCATTGGCATGAGGCACCGCTCGTCTGGTCGAGGTTATAATTCCCTCCATTCCCTCCCACCCCTTCCCATTCCGTCTCACCCCACTCAGGCATGAACTGGCGCTGCCACCATCATGACTACTCATACAATTACCGTTACAAAGTTCATTGTTCACTGTATCCCGAAACGAATTAGCAACTGAAATGTTGACATAGCCTACCACAGTCTTTATGGCACAGGGGCAGACCATCATGACCTTCATAAGCCTCGACACTCACAATTATATGGAGGCGTTCTAATGGTCTGGAAGGGACCAAAGTCAGCGCCCTATGATTATCGAAATCAGGGTTAGGCAAAACATTCTTTTGCACAGATTTTTACTAAAAATCTAAAATTGAACGGTATGATTATCGAGAAGAGTGGAGTTATTCCTAACAGCTAAAGGTTAGTTTCCGTCATAATGATCACTCGGTATGGTTCAAAATAGAAGCCAACGAAGATAGGAGCAACCTTAAGTAAAGACCATTCGAAGAGATAATGTAGATCACATCTATTTCATCGTCACTGATTCGAGCTCACGCTCTTCAACAAAGATTTAGGACTTTTCAATAAATAAACTGAACAATGTCCATCTAGTGAAATATAAACAAAATAGTGAAACAGAACATTCTGATAAATGGAACTCAGGACTGAATGTTTCAGCGGGAAGCGAGGTTAGAGGTCATTTTAAACCAATAAAATCCCAAGCCATTAAAACCGCAAATCGTTATCTGTTTCTTAATGGCGTTAGATCATCGGAGCTCCCGCAATGAATGAGAGTTTCATTGGAAGTAATAATCCCTTAGAGTAAAATGCGAAACTCCAGCTGTTCTAACGTACTCCTATAATGCAGATTTTACATATTTTTTTGAAATACCAAGCAAAGCGGGTTTAAAGCCCATTGACGAACATCAAATGATTGGGGGGAATTTCTCCTCTAGTGTTCGACTGAGGAGTTCTCAATAAGAGGGGTGCTAATGTATTTTCCCTTTTAGAAAAGGCATGCATCTCAGATGCAAACTTTCTAGGAATCGAAAAATGTCATTGGTAGGTGTCGGACTGTCACTGATTAGAATGCCAACTGTGAACGAAATGCCATAATCCAAAGTGTTAGTGAAGTGGAAGGAATTAAAATCGGTATTTTTTACAGATTTCAGTAACAGTAAAGGAAAGCATCTTCCAATACTTATCTTTTTCCGGTGAGCTTCGAACCCATGTTCATTAAACTCTTTTCTCGCACCATATGCAGTAACCTTAAAACGCCTCTTCCTTGAACATTAGGAATGTCATTCATGCCAAAGTGATCTTTTGTTTAACAATTCCCGACTACAATTTGCCATTGTGGACAGAGTTACATTCTAATTTACATGATCTGAACAACCCTGTTCCATAAACAGTTCAATCCTATTTTAATAATAAACATTGCCACCTTGCCCTGAATTGACATTGTAAACACAGATATGCATGTCTGATTCCACTTTACACTGGAACCTCTGTGATATTAGGGGTCCAATTCCTGAATCTTTATCGATTATAGTTAGAGGTTAAACCAAGCTCACAAGGCGAATTGGGATATTTTCTTGGAAGTTCAATTCATATCCTAAAATATCAGAGTGCCGTAAATGCTAACATTCATTGACTATATAGGAAAGAATTGGTTTACGATTAGAGGTATTCATGACCAACGTTTGGGTAGCATGTCTAGGAAAACTGAATGGTTCCTACTTATCACTGTTACTTCCGGCTAGGATAAAATTTACCTGTACACTAAAATGCAAGGTATACATAGGAGAAAGATCAATGTAAAACGATACGAGACTTACATTAGAGCGTTGGACTGATACTGGTGGATTGGGCAAATCGAGTAAACCTTTAATGGTAAAGGCAGACATGATCAGTAAAGTGCATTTACAAAGGCGGGAGAAATCTGCCTTATACTAGCAAGTTAGACCAATAGAAAATGCCACTGCCGCGGCAGCAACATTATGGCCAATCAGGGAGCTATAATGCCCTAACCCCAATTGGGCATAGCAATAAAACACCTAATTGGCAGTTTGTATGCTAATTAACACGAAATTTGCATTTCATTCAGTGTCTCTTCATTTTTCATACAAAAAAGATCGATTTAATCAAAATTGTATCTTTTTTACCGTCTGAATGCAATTTTTCCACTTGGGCTGAACTTTTGACTGGTTACTTTCTTAATTCTTTAAATGGAATCAACTCTGTTGTTCGTTTACCTAAGAATGATAGATCGAAAGTCACGATTTTAGAATGTGGGTTTTTTCACAACGCAGCATTGACGTAATCACGTTTTTATCAAGGTTAAAAACCTACAGCTTGTATTGCTGTGGAGGAGGTATACTAATGAAATACTAATACTTTCCCGGCGCTCGTGATGACAAAGTGGGAAATCACAATAGAGGATATGCCAGTCTAGATTGCTATATCCATATTGTTATTCACCGATAACCTGTTGGCAACAGTTCGGAAGAATCCAGAACCTTGGCTTCTTTGTTCTGATCGGATTATATCCCATGTAGAACTGGACGTAACAAATAAGGAGAAAGGGGAATCATCCACCATTTTCAAAGTACTAGACTGTGCAAACAAGCGCCGTCTAAACTTAAAACCTCTAGGCAACTTAGAAATACACATCTGGATGGAAAATTTAGGTATTAATTCACTTTTACGACCTGATTATTCTCAACATCGATTGAAAGAACTACCATTTAAGGCAGATAATTTACAAGACTGCCAAAATAAAAAAAATGGCATATACTAAATGAGCGACCAACGAGGGAAGCCATTTCAAGGGATAAATGAAACCGTCGAGAGTCCACAAGTTACTGGTCTGCATCAGTTGGTTGAATCGATCATCTCACTCAGTTAGAAGAACAAAAGTGGAGGCCATTCAATTTAAGCTATGCAGTTGAGCAACACAACTAGCCTCATTTTGGTGAAAAGTTATGCATTCGTTAGGCATAGAGGTAATCGGGCCTGCTGCTGCTCAACCATCACTCAAAGAGGAATGCCACTTGAATTTAAAAAAAATCGAAATGTTCAGAAACTTGTCGGTCTCCTATGGGGATCCTCAAGGACTTGAGGGTTGGATTAATTGCTTAGAACCCAAACTGCGAAAAATTGCCAATTTATAGTCGCGCTTACTTCACAGCTAATTTAGGACATTCCAACTAAGTTGTCAGAAGATTGTTAAGTGCCATCTATGAAAAATCAGTAACTTTCATGATTAACTGCGGGCGAATTTATTTGGTTCAGTAAAATTCTTACAAGATTTTACGATGTAATCATCGGGTGAATTCATGACACAGGTGAGGTTTAATGGGCGAAAAGCCAGAATGAGTTGACCGTGCATCAGTGTATGAACAGCGATTGACAAACACGAATCTGAAAGCCAAGAGGATGATTGGATTCTCGAGATGGACACAATTTTTAGGGATGTGAGGAACGAAATAAGCTTTTTTTAAACATTTTTAGACCAACTGGCCTTGATCGACAGAGGATGTTATAATAAGTAGCAACTTATTGCTCACATGATGGAGGGTTAATACGCTTTTGATCTAGTATCACCAAAATGACTATCAGGCTGAAGGTCATTGTCGTGCAACACTGACGTACGAGTGATTTTATGACAACTTTAACATCATTTGTAAAATGTTCAGGCAAAGTGTGAAGGTCGTCCTTTACGGTGCACACATCAGAAGGGCGAGAAAAGCAATCTTAGGTCTCATACTGGTAATCCGCAAGGATTTCTTTGGAGGTTCGGCTGCTTGTATTTAACTATGACCCCTCTTACTTTTGAAACAATATCGTGAAATCGTGTGCTGTTTCTGTTAATGTGAACTGGAAAGACAAATGCTTGGACAATACTTTAACAACGAATATTGTCAGTGGAAGAGTTTAAAACCAATTAAGGTCAACTGCATAGTGGAATTCACTATTCCGGCGTATTTTTAAAAAGCGCTCGGAATTAGACCTTGATTTTCAGATGAAGGATGAATCCCACATATATCTGTGGTTCCATTTAATGATGGTGGTCACCTTCTAGACTAGATGGTGGTTTGTAGGATAAGTAAAGTTACTTCAACTTTGTAACCCGGTTTATTTAGAATGATACATCTCATTGACTTCAGGTGCGTTGTTGTCGACCAGAAAGCAAATACAGGAGGCATGGCACTGACCTATACTAGTTGCATATCTAAAGGATTTTCATATTATACAAACTTGTAATAGGGAAACACTCTCTCTAAAATTATGGCAAAATACAGCAAATTCCACTTGAAAATTCAAGAACCAAGCTCGAACTGGAACTGTAGGTAAGGCATTCCTGCTGCAAGGTGGAAAAATTTCATGGCCATCCACGGCATAAGACCAGCAATAGAGTGCAGACCCCAGTTCTTGTTGAAGAGGGATCATTGACCATCTTCACATCAAGGCCGTGCAATCCGAAGTACAATTATTGAATTGTTCCTTGGGTTCAGCTTCGACAGTCCCGACTGAGAAATGCTCCCTAATTTAACAAAGTCGAAATCGAGACAGCTTATTACTCAGTTATGATTCTAACGCCTCATAAAAATGCACTTACAAGAAATTATACGCACACAAATACACACACATATGTATATGACTGGCCTGACTTTATAAACACAGCAGAAGTGGGCATTTTAAGGTGAACAAACTGATTTTTGTTTATTTAGCTCCTTGTCTGTGCTCTTCTCTAATATAAGTTCGTATTGTGATGTTGTGACCAAGCCAAAAGGGATCAATATAAGAGACGAGGGTTACTATTCCCTCTACCCATTTGATATCCATTTTATACCATGTCTACTTTCTAATACTAACGAATATCCTCGATTTCATTCAATGGAGAACGAATTATGAGCTGAAGAATACTGATTCTTGGATTCTACAGACCCTCTCAGACGAGGACTTTTCAGTTAATTAACTGTACCTGAGGTGTCAAAGAGAGTGAAAAATGACACAGGGTCCTTTCCGTAGATATTTACACTTGGCATATGTTTGAAATATCCTACTTTGTGGTGTGCATTTCGAAAAAAACTCTTGACAAATCTAAGATGAACACTGATGTCCCACTTAGATTTACCACTTGCAAAGTGATCGAAGTGATACTGATTATTTCTGAAAAGCATCGAAAAATCCAGGATTGTAGACAAAAAAGGCAAGATAAATTAAATAAATGCTAAAATAGGTTGCTGAAAAGAGTAATAAAGCTGATTCAATGAAAGGGACTTCTTGAAAAAACCAGGATATCTTTTAGCAGAAATTACTAAGACTATCCAGCTGACTTGATGAATGACCAATATCGTATTGAATTCTATGAATTGAAGGTGAACATAATTAATTAAGAGGGAACAAATCCAAATCCAAGTCCTCTAGATGTTGACTGCATTTTTTGAAAAGGGGTGACTAGGTAAAATAAAGCCCACTTTAATATCTCTGACTTTATTTTAAACGTGAAAGCTACTCTAATTGCTACGAAAAACACAATTTTCGAGCTATTTACTGGCTGAGGCTTTGAAAAGCGAAGTAAAAAGGGGGTTGAAAGGACTTCAGATAAAATAAATCTCGGACGAAGGCAAGTTTCTGATGAACCTAGATGAGGACATTTACTGAGATAGACAGTATTAGAGTTGAGTCTTTGGTGGGAGCACACCTACCGAGATCTATTTCCTAACCGTTGGTCTCTTCCTGAAATCATCTCCATAGGGCTAGCAGTAGTAATGCCAGCCACGAGTTGTCACTCGCTAGCTGTTGACCAAGCCAGTACGACTGGTAGGACCTGACTATACGACAACGTTCGGAACCGGAAATCAGTTGTGATGGTGTGATACAACCACGGACTAAAGACGGGAGCTATGGTCTCGTATAAAAGGCCGATGAAAATCGACTTTTTATTTTGACAATAGCGTCATGGTGGTGAGAATCTTTGAGTACCGAGTCTGACTTATGGGGATTGAGATCAGTCGTATCTTATCCTTATCAGGTGGTGACGAATATATGATTAGATACCTAATTTTATATGATCGAAAGATATAGTGAAAGTAAATAAAAAGCGTTGAAATATATGAAGACATCCATGAGCATCCATTTTATTACCCTAGAAAGCCTAACTGAAAGTGAGTCGTTTCAAGACCCTGGGCATGCTGATTGCCACCATCCATTCCTTCAATCAGAAAAAGAGTGGCCAGCTTCGGCCGGAATAAAGTGGGAGGACGATTCCAGATTTCAAGTTAGTTAGTTCGAACAAGGACAGTGACACACTTCTGTAGTCTTTGTTCAATTTTTATGTATTTATGCTTCTGTTAGAAGAGACATGAACACAGTTGAACCATTATAAGGTTAGTCAATTTGACTTAGATGCCTCGCTTGGTTCGAAGGGGAATGTCGCCGAAGAAAAAATGGTAAAGGCGGTCTATAATCCTACTTTATTGAGGACTGGCCAGGTGAACTTTACGAGGGAAGCACACATTCTAAATCCATGGTCTGTCTATAGTTCTTAAATTTTTCCTTAAAATTCACAGTCTTTGAGAAGTCGAGCAATGAGTTATTTCGAAATCCTTAACAAAATAGTCGTCCTTCGCACCACTTCCGGAGTTAATTGTCCTAGAAATTGTTCTACGAACTTTATTCCAATGAATTCCCTGTCTAATTAACAGAAATGGTGACTATGAGCTCGGTTTTCCTCAAGTGAACTTTGGCGAAATATTTAAACTCAGAAATGTTTGGTCTAAGGGGTAAATCCCTCAACTTCTTGCACAGGGAAAACTGAGAATCCAATACAATCAAGTTATATAGTCTAACCAATACTTTTTTGGTCTAGGTATGATTTCGGATACTAATTCCGTGACACTCGGGGAACTCTGTCCTACAAGCAAGCTCTCGCTGTAAGTTGTTCTGGATGAAAAGATAAAACTAACACAAACAAATTGCTAGATGAGGAGACTTCTATCTTCGAGTTTACAATGAAAAGATGAGGAGTAGGCTTCTTACCTTTGGACAAAGCTGAACAGAGAATAAATAGGGTTATGTTCACTCTCATAGGCCGAAAGATGGCTAAAAATTTGCATGAATCTCAGATAAAGTAAAGCTGGATAAAAAAAATAATCGTCTTCTTTACTGAAGGCAGTTGTAATAGCAGATCAAGAGGCAATGATCGAACCCCGAGAAATTTTAAGACTGAAGGTGAATGCGAGAGGTTTGAAAAAAAGATCTTCGAGAGGAGGACTTTGAAATTAAGTATATTTGAAAAGGGATTCGGCAAAGACTGGACGATAGCTGGCAATTACCGTAGTCCTTAATGGAACCAGGTGATTTTGCTGCCTTGAAATCGAAAGGCACCTATATTAACATTGTATTTCTATCTTCTACATCCCTTCACGAATTCGTTAGTACGATTTCTCTAATTATTCATAATATCTGCTTTCAAACATCTGCTGACTATTTTAAGAGGAAGAATAGCTTTGATCTCAAACGTTTCCATGTTATTGGTTTATCGGTAGGAATCAAACAAAGGTTCATTTTCATCAAAATGTCAGTTAAGGCTTCCAATAATTTGATGGTGTGTTCAACTTTTAGAATGGTTTGTGTCCTGTTTTCATCTGGTCAGTTCGGTATTTTCTCTGACTGACCTTAAGATACATCGCGTCAAAGTTGTCATTAAGCCACCTGTACCACAAACAAGATTGTCGACCTCAAAAGGATTTTGGTTATGAATCAACCAATATTTCACCAGCATTATAGATTTAGGAGCCTATCACTCCTCGATCGCATTACACATAATGATTGTGAATAGCTGCTTACTGTTGGTTTTGATATTACAACAGAAGTGCTTTCAGTTGATTATGACCGGCTAATCTGGCGAAATTCAGATCTTGACGTCTTTTAGGACCCGGCTTCGTAACTGGCGATTATTGGTTAAGAGATCGATGTGTCATGAGATTAATCTCATAACACATACAAAGGATTTCTGGCATTAAACTTCGCCCTCCTTGTGAGTTCACCTGGCATAGCAGCTTATGAAGTCGAGTCTCCCAGGCAGTAGTACATCTAAGTCCTTTTGCAGTCATAAGCTGATCACGCTTGTTGGCCTCTAATTGAAAAAAATATTGTTATTTGCACTGAATTAGGTGAGTCATTCGTGATTTGAGTGCAAAACAATTTCCGTATTAAAAAGAAATTTTTCATTAATAAATCGAGGGTCGAAGCCACTCAGATCCTCACATCACTGTCTTGCCGTGGAAGCGGCACCAATAACTTCAAGGAATAGGTTTCAGCAAGGTTTCTAATGGGAGGCTGTAACAGTAAGCTATACTTGAATTTAAAATCATCTAGTTTGCCGAGTTTGATTAGATAATGATAGAAATAGTAGATTGCTAAGTTTTTTTAATTTTCCTTTAGCATTTGGATTTGTTTGAAGAGTGTGTAGAAGGACTTTAGACAGTCACAGATGATTGTAGGACACACATCTGAAAGAATGGAAATCTATGTAAAGCATTTTGATTGACGAAGCGTTTGGAATTCGCCAGTCATTCATACGCAAAAAGACATGCCAAAATTATTCCAGCTACATCAGTTTCGTTAGGCAACAAAAGCTCTCATTGCCGACTGCAGAGGAAGGCTTGCTTAAAGGGATGGAAAAGCCCTACATTTGGATGCTCTGAATTCACAAGATGGGGGATTGATTGCAACGTCACAAATTAGACTGTCACCCGCAATCTGAGGACAGCCAAGATGCATTGCAGCACCGCAGAGGAGGCCAACGAAGATGAGGAAGGATGAAGTCAGCCACAGCTTTGAAATCTTGACTTTTTCACTGTGCCATTCAAAACTCAATTCGGAGAAGTCCTATTCATTTCAAACCTCAACCTTGAAAACTGAGTGCCACCCTTCAGCTAGCTTTCACAGTGTTGCAATAAATGGTTAGCTAAATTTTACCAAATGATTGTTTTGGATGCTGGCTGTTATGGAGAATTCCAATTACAGAAGCAGTTTCGCTAAGTAACAAAAATTTAAACTAACCTAATTTAATGCATGCATTGAATATAAACAAGCTCCAATTCGTACTTAGCTGAATGGAAGTTATCTTAGTGTCTTGTCCCATTCCTTTGCAGACAAACAGGCATCAAAATTGTTTCATCTGACATACTGCACGTTTATGTGGTTGCTACACTTTCGCCGTACCCAGGTTTATCCTAACATTCAATTCAGCTGAGAGTCAACGACTTTTAATTTCAAAATCTGATCGCCACGACTCAATTCATAGCCGATATGATTCTGAAATTGGACAAATTGATTATCCTATCATGTTTGAGGACTCCGCCATATCTTTGGAGCTTGAAGGAAATTTTGAAGTGCAGCAAAGTAGAGCTGTAAGACCAACAACCATAGCCTAGTTCAAGCTGTCTTTCTAAGAACCCTAGAGTGAGTTATGATCTAATTAATCGAAATGCTACAATGTCGATGGTATTGTGGGTGCATTATTAATTCACGTCATCAACGGAGAATGGTAAAGAGTCTTTAAAAAAGAAGTTGACAGCCAGATGACGTCTGTGTGACAAGTTCAAGAAACGCCTACTGGAACTAAACTAACATTTCAGAGGCAATTGTCTTCGAAAAATGCAAATTGATACTGATAATGTTCTGCTTTCTTCTAATCGCCTCGAAGGGGCGACTATTCTATAAACATGCAATTCGCCTCAAAGTACTGACAGACTTTTAAAGTTAAAACCTACAATTAACAACTATTTACATTTAAAGAAGCATTCTAACACATGGCAAATTCGGGTTTCATATTTTTTTACTCAAGCATGACAAATGTCTGGTGCCCTAACACCACTGCCATTTTTATTGCTCAAACCTTCCAGGTACGCTGCTAGTCAGCTTTAAACAATTTCATCGAGACTGTTGGCAAGTCCGTTGAAAACCGTGATTTTTATCGACATTATCAGTGAAACAGCAATTTGCAATTGCCAACAATTCATTCAATACCGTTTTTGAATACGCCGGTGACCATAAGTGAAGCATATGTTCCAGGTTACTTACTATGATCTGCTTCAAATGCTAATTTTTACATGACTCTAACTATGAAAGCGCTTTCTGGAGATTTTAAATGAATGTCGAGTATTATTTCGAAAGGTTGACACTGAATTAGCAGAAATGGATAATCGGTTCTGAAACTAGTTTTCATGTCAATGTGTTCAGAGATCAGGATTTAAAAGAAGAACCGGCTTTTGAATAAATGCTTCTCGAGATCCACTCGTAGAAGAAGAGAAACTTATTTAAACAGTGTTTAAAACCAACATTTATGAAAGCGAAATAAGTCAAGAAAGTCCCGTCAAAAATGCGAATTGAAGTTGGTACTGCTGGCGATTATCGAGTATTTTCGTTGTCCATGACGATCAGAGAATGGTTTTGCGTAAATTAAATGAAAAAATGAAAAGTGGTTTTATTTCTCCATAAATGGCTAAGCAATGAAAAGCTTTCCATTTTGGCACTCAAGAAATGCTAATCCAACTAGACATTATCAAGGTTAGTGGGAGGATTTCTCAAGGGCGTTATTCATCAAAGTAATCAGAAGAATAGAAAGCGGTTAGAAAAAAAATAAATGGTAAAAGTTGAAGGACTTAAAGGTCATTTGGAATATTTTATGCCTTAATTAACTTCCAAAAGACCTTTCTGTTATATCGAATGTATAAAATCTTTCTAAAATAGGTTGAATCCATAAACAACTTAAATGCTTTGCACGATACTCAGTAGATCTGTTCAAGAATACAACCATTCATTGTCGAATGGTTTTTAAATTTGTGCTTGGCGACTTTGAGCTCGAATCTCATTATGGCAAAAATGGTGAAATTCGTCAAAATATACGCTTCCAAGCAGTGCATATTCCTTGGGATTCTCAAAAAAGAACATAATCCACTAAGTCTAATATTGTCCATTCACCAAAAAAATCGGTCAGCTGACTGGTCATTAATTAAAGATCTGATTTTGTTTGTTAGTTTAAAAATTTAAGAAATTAAAACAGTTAAAAATTAATTAAAAACTAATTCCACTGCCACTTACCGTGAACCATCTTCCAACCATTATTTATTGAAAATTCATGAATAGAAAATAAAAATATAGTATATTATTTCGAATTTAAATGGGAGAGGAACGAAGAACCTTGAGGTCAAAACCGTCAGCCAAAGCTAAGTTAAATGACAAACATTCATTTTGGGAGGATCTACAAAATCACGCAGCTGCAATTGCAGTAATTTTGAATCCTCTGTGACGAGGCAACAGCATCATCTCCCTGAATAAATGGTGGCTAACAAGATCTTTGAGAGGGATTGAGGACGATTAGCCATACCCCGCTGTGACTAGGCAGACTTGATCGGCTTAGTGATCATCCGCAGATAAAACGAGAATCCCTCATTTGAAGAAAACTCGGTTCTTCGAATCTGGCCACGATCTTTGCGCACAAATGACCGGATGAGAGTTCCCCATGCTTTCTTCAATTTTAATGATTTCAATCAAATATTCATTATACAATTGAATAAGAAGCAACACATAACAATTATAAATAAATCTGAGACGAAGTAAAATCTGAAGTTTTCATTTTTAATGCGATTAAAAAAATAGGGTTTTACAAACTGACCTATTAGCAGCCTTTTTTACTAACTCTTGGAAGTAGCTCGACCGTTCTCAAATAAAATATTTACATTGAATATTTTAAATTAAATAATCTAAATGCGAACCTTTTGCGTGCTTGAAGATAGGCTCTCAAGTTAGCAATTTTTGCCAAGTTTGAATCTCAAAATGAATTACTGATGCAATTGACCACGTGAGCAGTCTGCTTTAACACCAAATTTCTTGTA
Organism: Moniezia expansa; assembly: GCA_019097775.1. Taxonomy (NCBI): domain Eukaryota; kingdom Metazoa; phylum Platyhelminthes; class Cestoda; order Cyclophyllidea; family Anoplocephalidae; genus Moniezia; species Moniezia expansa. Next base: position 5,971,683 of record JADFDV010000064.1, read on the forward strand.
CGGAAGCGGAAGTGGGCTAGTAGCAGCAACATTTCAGATTGTAAGAGTCCGAATACGAAGTATTAACGTGCAGATGGTGATGCGATCAGAAACGCCTAAAGCAAGTGATGTAGATTCGGGACAAATCATCCAGTTTCACGATTCTTTATTAGTAATACCTATCTTCCGATTTCGAATGCATTATTTGGTTTTCATATGTGCATAGTCAGGTTCAATATGCAAGAATAATGAGCACTATATAAGCGAAAATACTGACTTATTACAAGTTAAAGAAAGGAGCTTTGGCTATTGCCCAAATGGATTGTGTTTTGAATCTCTAATTTGGAGAAGCGACTGAATGCACGAAAATTCGGAATGTTTTTGAAGTATTGAGGATGAGCGTATTGTGAAATCAATTGAAAACGACATAAAGCCCTTATTTATGTCATTTACAATGACGCAAATGAGGTTCGTTTTTCCGAAGGTGATACATTTCGCTGGCGTTTATGCACACTGTATGCTCACTAATCATTCCTTAAGACCATCATGATCAACACTATGTTACAAAACGACTGATAGCCAGAATATCGCGATGGAATATTTCGTTTTGGGCAAGCGTCATTGCTTAGATGAAATGAAATCGCAACGCAGTACTACGTCGATTCAAATTGTAGACCTTCAGTACCTAAATATGATGAAAGATTATGCCAAAAATATCGGTTGCAAACTGAAACTTTACAAAACTTAAATATTTGGTGTTTATCAAATAAAACTAGCCATGAAAAAAGCTTAGGTACTTATGCATGGCAAAAGGGTCTTACTGGCACTTTGAAATGGGTCATTTGCAAAGGAATGTCTGTTTGATGTATTCTCCACAGTAATCTTTGATGGAGCATTCATTTTGGGCATGAGATTTTGTTAAATTGATTGACAGAATGCCTTTGAACAGGTTTGTTGAAACTCTAAAATATAGGAAATAAAGAGTTTTAAGACGTCTCTGGGAGTATGTATCAAAACAGCAACATAGCTATTAAGATATGACTGACATCAGCCAAACCTTATAGTACCTTATGCTTCATGACCACTTTCAGATGTTTGCACCAAATTTAACTCAGAGGGATTCGTGAATGGGTGTAAACAGAGAGGAGAAAGTGCACATCCGCACCGATGTACTGTTATTGATGAATTCTAGCCAATTGCAAGTGTAACTACGCCAATAAATACATAAGCACAGTCATAAAGTTGATCATCAAGCAGAAAGCTTAAATAAATGTTGGAGCCTTAGCGCTAAACACGTGAATCAGTACAATAACATAAACAAACAAGCACCGATTCGGGAAACAAAATGAATTTGACAACTGCAATTTCCCACAGATACTGATTGAATCAACAAACAACTTAAATGTTTTGCATGATACTCAGTGGATCTGTTCAAGAATACAACCATTCATTGTCGGATGGTTTTTAAATTTGTGTTTGTCGACTTAGAGTCTGATTCCCATCGTGGCAAAAATGGTGAAATTCGCAAACATTTACGCTTCAGGTAATGCACATTCCTTAGGATTCCCAAATACGAACATACTGATTGAGTAAATATGCTATAAGAAGTTAATGGTTGCATAGGTGCACGACACTAGGTTGAAGTGGCAGAAACAGATGGTCGAGGAAGAACATCTTGCAGACCAAGATCTCTGAAGATAGGAATGCTTTTATATGTCAAGCGAAGGATGGCCTTGAAATTTCCAGCTTTCTGACAGCTTCAACATTTATGAGGCTCAAATACACTGACACTGATTCTCAATTTAGAATAGCAGCGAATCCTTATTGAAAGTTACGAGCATCCATAAATCTTACAGTAGAATTCAAGTTAAGACTGTGGAAGTCTGTTTGTGCCCTGATGTATGGAAAATATGCGACAATGCAACTTTGTTGGTCATCGGAAAAATGCATAACCAAATCCCCATAAAAACTAAATCAGAATTAATCTTTCGAAAGATCATTTCACTTTTCTGCGCCGTTCTCTATCTAAGGATTTCAGGCCTCCAAATTGGTTGTCAAAACTTGCCTCAAAATGCGTGTATTATTTACTTGATAAAGGTTAGGTTGATTGAATATGCCCAAATACTACAAGATATTCTGACATTGATTAAAGCGACACCTACGGAAGTTTTATCCATTTTACTAACGAAAAAGATGATCATCGATTTGCCATGTAGCATTGGAGGAATCAAAAGCACTTCAAAATATGAAAAAGTTAACTTTTTTCATTTTAATTTTAAGCTTAATATTAACGTCACGGTTGCTATGGGACTCCAAAAAGGGTCATTAGACATCACCATGATATGCACTTCAAAGACATGCCAAAAGTAAAAGTCCACAGAATGAATGGGTAACGTAGGTTAATTCCACTAACAAAACTTAACCATTTAAATGCACAAACAAGTTTTCAAAGGAACTTCTGAGAGCCTGTGATTACTGTAAACTCGGGGGTACCCCTCCGAAATGTACAACCACCAGGATTAACCAAAGCAAACTTTTTATCGGCTTAATAATTTCAACTGAATAAGGTCCGCAAAGCCCAAAATAACGTGACTTGCCTTTTTAAAGTTGTTAACTTAGCACAGTATCTAAGTTGGTTTGCAAAAACAAAATTAAAAATTGTCGTTGGAGATGATGGTGAATACGTAAAATTTATTCATATTATTTTAGAATAAAAAACTAAAAGAAACTTAACCGGGGGTAAGGACTATAAAATGAAACTTAAATAACCGAGCTTTAAAAGTAAAATGATAAATAAATAAATAACTACGTGCATAGACAGAAAAAGAAACGAAATTTGATTAAAAATTAAAAATCATATAATTTTTTTGAGGTAAATTAAAATGAAATTGAGTCGATTTGTGTCATGGTTTTCTTTAATTGAGTCACAGAAATCAAAATACGATTGAAAATTTACTTAAAGATTCGCCAGTTAATAGAAGGAAAACATTCGACCTTCAAAATCCAAAGAAATGTCTGATAAAGTACGCACGGAAAGTTTTCCACTTTTTTTCTGAAAAAAATAAAATTTATCGCATGAATTTCCGACTAATAGGAATCACAAAAGGTCTGGAATGCAACAAGCTACTTTGAAAACGCCTTTCAATCTTTCAATTCAAATAATCACAGTCGAATCGAAATGGTGGTCATTGTGATTATACCAATTTCGGATTTATGGACCTATGCTCTTAATGCATTCCATTTATCAACAGGACTTCGCTGAAGCATAAGCTGTCCTAAAACTATAGCCACTCGTTAAGGCTACCTTGAGAGCACTTATTCAAGATATTAGCAGCCTGAGACTTAAGGAATCCTTCTTACCTGCCCATAAACAGTAATTGGCTTAGAATATCCGTTAGAGAAGATTTGTTCGATTCCCTATTGAAAGTGCCAATGGTGATAAGTAATGATGGGAGTTGTCGTTGGACCGAGAGTTGTTGAGTTACCAAAAGATCGATTCAGGAATGTTGTATCCATGCGTTCCGAAATAGCACTACGCATTCTTTAATGATGAATTTCGCTGCTCTTACTCTCGATGAATTCGCATGAAATAAGTAAGCTCTATAACTTAAAACTGGGCAAACCAACTTTGGACGTTTGCAACTCTGTGAAAAATGCCGGTCAAGTGAAATAAGCACGCTTTGTGTCGAGTCCTCTTTTTATGAATGATTCCCAGTGAAACTAAAATCAAAATCATAGGCTTTCATGCCGGCATGTAGTTCGAAAATTCGAAGACAGCGTTATTTCTTTTCCCTTGTTAGGATTGTTTTCTAGAGGTCTTCAGAAATCTGTAGCACTTGCTTGGAGAATCAGACCATCAATGACTTTCATCTTTACTTTTTAGATTGTCTTGTATTAATTACTTGGAAGACATTCTCTGATCTCAAGTAATGAGGAGTCAGGATCCATCCTTGTCGAATTGGTACCTCAACTAAACAAGTTAAGAGCGTTTTTAGAAAGGAAATTGTTGCGAAAATCCAAAAAACTCAAAAGTTATTCCCTTTAAATGTTACGGACCATTGGAAGCGGATTAAGGACCGTCTGCTATAGCATTAAGTGTCTCAGGATCTGGAAGACAACCAATAAGGTCAAAGTCAATTTCTGGAAGGTTCTCAAGGTTTCAAATTGATGTATCCTTATTACAATCAGCCTCCAGGTCGCATCAAGTCCAAGTTACACTGAGAAGTGACTTTAAACTCTTTCAGTAGATTGAAATTGCTAGTAAACTCTGGAGAAGCAGCCACTTAATGCTGTCTGAATTTGAGTGTTTATAATAATCTATAGTAATATATTGCAATATAACTAAATTGAATTAGTTATTCAAGCATCACCTAATTGACGGAAGGTGGCCAGAATTAACGCTCCCTGAAAAGGGGGTGGGAAGCAGAGCTGAGTTTGCGGACAAGATCTCTTTCAATAGGCTAGCAGCACAACTATAAGGGAGAAGTAATCCGTAGCTGGACCGAAATAAGGAAGATGACAACAAACTGGTTCAATTTTGCAATTTTTTTGGGAATACACGGACGTGAATTAGAAGCACATCGATGTACTGATTACACTTTGATCATTAAAGTAACCAAGAAAGATGATTAGACCAAAGAAGGGTTTCAGGATTTCTTCGATCTTCTCAAGATAAATATTTGAAGACTCGACTCACCATTATATATTTGGATTTACGTTCGCCATAGGGAACTGGCCCTCACCTTACAAACGTTCTCTTGGATTCGAGAAGGTATTCTATAATAGTTCTAGTTAGTTGTCTTGCGCTAAGGAATTTTTTGAACCACGAGATTCTATGAAGAATTAAAAAGGTCCCCCACATAACGTCAGAGCATAGAAAAAACAAATTGAACGTGAAAGGTGTCTTGGGTAGAATAGTCAGTATTGCCAAAAATTCGACCACAAAGTCACTCACAGAGAGCATGTAAAGTGAAGGTTTGTTAAAGGGATTATAAAGTGCGTGAAGAACCTTGGATGAAATGAATCCAGCAGGAGTCAACCGCTCTATTAGAAGCAGCGTATATTATTCCTAGACCTTTTGTTTACATTTACTTAGAATCAACAGTGAATAATTGGCACTTCTGCCGAGCTTGGAGAAACAATAGAAGTGTTGGTCGTTTGGCTATCAAAGGGTGAGTGTCCTCAGATTAGTGCTAGACCAAAAATTGGAAAGGACACTGGATTCTTGATTAAGATGGATGCCCACCAGGTGAACACCAAGTTGAAAAGCCACTCGATCAGGGTCAGTCCTGTTGTCATTATCGAAATGTCATCGATTTTCTTCAGAACACTGAGGAATGAGGAAGAGATTTCGATAATCCCTAAATTTCGCTTCTTAATTTAATAAGATTACGTTTTCAAATTAAACCTAGGTTATTGATAATTGACCCCTAGTTTGACAGCTCCTTAGATTTACATTTCAAACTAGTTCCTGGAAGCTCCAAAGTATTTCATGTGAGGCCTTGTTTCACTTGCAGCAATAAAAATTACGTAGTAATAATTTAGAAAAATCCCAGGAACACTTAGAGGTTGCAAGAGGTCATAGACCAGAGAAAGTAGAGGCAGATGTTCCAGTTTTTCGATAAATGCATTTTTCATAGGTGAACATTTATCCAAAATATCTTTCACCATTGAGGTTGGACAACCCCATCGGAAGACCTCAATAATGGGCGAATTTTAATCAAATTTCCCAACTCCTAGTAACCGACTAACCGAATTCCCACTATTATTATTGTTATTTGAGAAATAATTTTTAAGAGTTCAGTAAAATTATTTTCCCTACATAGAGTACACTGCTCAAACTCTGGCTGAACTGAACCTATATTATTCCATGCTACACTTAAAGAAAAATCCATTATTAAAAGGGCTCCCAATAAAAAGTGCAGTTAATTTCGGTAATTTTTGTTTTAAATTGTGCGTTTAAGGTGCTGGTTTTTCAAACAATCATTTATTATTTACTTCAATTAAACAGTTAAGTGTTTTTCAGGAGTTTGCCATGTCTTGATGAGTTTATAAATTAGTGAGCCTCAAAAATCATTTTTTTACTGTAATATTCTCAAAAGTTATTCATAAAATAATTATTGGTAATAGTTTGTTTTTCTTCATTGTAGGGAATTCAATTCGGGTTTTATGTGTATCGGTCGCGTTAGCTATTCGATTGTTGAAGTTAGTATTTTATTAATTTGGTACCTACTAGGTGAGGTGATTGAGCTGGATTCGTCTGTAGTCTGTTTGGATCATTATAGGAATCTGTAATCCGAATCGTGTAAGAAGGACGAATGCATCAGATAACCTTGTTTATCATCAGTCTCCACAGCCAACAAGAAATTTAGGAAGGTGCAAAATAAAGCTTAGGTTGACACAAAATACCGGATTCAGCCAATTCAGAGCAGACACGCAGGAACACTTATGCAAGAAGTATTGGGATCTTTGTGTGTGAGGGCCTGCCATACTCTCTTTTAAAGGAATTCAGCTACAATGCAAGGAGATACGCTTTATCAGGATCAAGAATCTGTCAGACTCTTCTCCGAGGAGAGCAAATCTGCATAACTATTGGCGAACCAGTAAATCGTATGAGCCCTTTCATATGCTGAGTTCTGAGTGTGTGAAAATGCTTCTACAAGAATGGTGACTGATTGACTCTCATCGAAGTTGGTTAGCAATGCAACTCAAAAGAAAATGATTCAGAATCCATAATTTATTTGGATCCCTTTGATCCGTTGTTAGGCTGAGCACACACATGACTTTCCCAGTAATAGCTGAATTGAATGAGTATTTGCATACGTCAGAATAGACTCTTAAAAATTCTGTTTTGAAAAGCCCGAAGCCAGAAATGCCAGGATAGCTGAATCGAATCTCGACACTTGTACACATTTCGAATAAACGTTCTTCTACTCTATTCTCTTTTATCAGTTGGCATCGTAATATAACCATTCGGTCTGCTATTAAAGCGTGGCAAATGTTGGTCAATAAGCCAACCAAACTTTTAGTAGTTTCAGAGGAGACACTTGGATGTGTACGTTTCTAATGATCAGAAATACATTTGTGATCTAGAACGTAAGATGCCTCACTGATAGCTTAACTGTAAAAGCAATTGGTTTCACTCGTCTTTCTCCTCTGGAAGCAGATCTCCCTTAAAATATTTTCTTAGGCATCTCCGAGGAATATTACATATTTGGATGTCTGGAACATGGCTCTAGAAGTACCATTCTTACGAATCATCTCACCGAGTATCCATTATATTTTCACTCGCCTATTTCTATCAAAATTCTACGATCATTATAAAAGACTTCGATTCCTCCAGTTTGCAAACAAATGATTCGGCGTGGTTTCCTTCTCACACTCGACTATTATTCACTGGTGAGCAGCAAAGGAATGGCCAAGATTCAAACTGAACGCGTGGTAGTGGGTGAATTTAATGAGAAGATAGTTAGTTAACAATGAAGGGGATGTTTCTCCCCAACAAAAAGCAGAGTGAATTCGACAAGAAAGTAGTGCAAATCTATGGAATAGTAAAATTTCAATGTTTTTTGCACTACTGCATGATCAGTGAACCACATTAATCTGGGTAAAGTTAAGTGTGCAGATCGCAATGTTTTTTTTGGTATCTTCGACGTGATATTTTCGAAAAAATGGATCGAAATGGCTGACATCCGCATTATGCTTTGACCTAGGAGGTTGCCATGAAGCTTATTGGCAGGGCTTTAAACAACCATTCTTCCTGCGCTTAATTGGCCTCAGAATTCAACAAAAATCCCACAAAACTTTAAGAATTATTCAAAAGCTGCCTCTGTGATGGCGTATTTCTTTTAAGATGTGTGAATCAATCCATCTTATTAAGAAGCCTAGAAACTATCACCTGAAACCATTTCAATGAGCATTAAGGACTACTTTCTGGAAAATACGAAGAAACCATAAAATTAATAGGGAATGATACAATCAAAGCATATTTTTTCTCATCCAATTACGGAAAAATATTCCAATGAAGAGGCTAAGTGGGACGAAATGGTTGAATTTAAAGAGAAATTTCGGCTTAGGAGACTTGTCAGAGAATTTCAGTTTGCCTGAGTTTCTGGCATTAAAAGGAATAATAAGAACCTTTTAAACCTTAAGACCGATCGTGTAATTTACCTATAAGGGATAGATTGACAACAAATAGGAAATATTTGAAATCCAACTAGCAACTTAGGCTTAGAACAGTAATTTTAATATCTAAAATAACGAATTTGCACTTTAGAACCGTTAAAAGTAATCCTATTTAAGACTAAACGCCGAAAACTTCTTGGATGAACTGCATTTAGCGTCTCTTTCCAAAGAAGAGAACCGACTTTAAATGTATTTTCCTCCCTGTTACCATGGGAAATACCTTTTTACTTCAGGCGAAACTTGTCCTGACGACGGATTTCAATAATTCTTCTGTAAATGAATACTGACTGAATAAAAAAGTATTGTGACTACAAACTCCAATTTACCTGTAATAGCCGAAGAGCTTTTGAGGCTTTAGGATTTGGCTTAGAATATCCTACACAAAGAATGGTCAATGGGACTCTGAAGAGGGTTTAATGTATTTAAGCGTTGTCTTTTATCATCCTTTAGGTATGGTCTACGAAAGCAGCCAAAAATCATTTTTAGATTGGCTATCGACGAGGGCTGAACGTAGAATAAGAGACATAAATGATGTCGCTCACCATCTTCCATGTTTATTGCCCTAATCACGAATAATGAAGAGTTAATTTTGAAGCTTTCGTAAATTTAAGCCAATGTGTTGTGCAAATAGCCCTAACAAAACCAATGTGAAATACTATAGGCGAAAATACAGAAACAGATAAAATGATCACGCCAAAAATCTAATAAAGAAGAGAACAAGTGCTGAATTTCCACTCTGTGATCTCTCGAACCGGTCCTACATCTAGTAGATACCGGCCACGTATTAAAGTTAGGCTAGAATGACGGAAGAGACTTCACGACAGAAGATCTACGGGCTAAGATTCATTCAGGAAACTCAAACAAATATATTTTAGTAACTCCCAGCTATTTCATACACATACAGTTGAATTTACCTGCGGAAAAAAGGATCATAAATTTGGTGTTTGATTAGCTAACACCCTTAATAAATGCCAAGTACAACAAGTCCAAGCTGATATGTGAAATTGTTATCGTTAGATGAGCCATCAGAAAAACAGATTGCATCAGCCAGACTCATGTGAATAGGACATCTGATTTCTGAAGCTAGTACCAATATTCGTGCAGGGCGTTTTTGCAAACGCGTTTCTATTTGTTGTGTTTTATTTCAGCTACTTAGAAATTAATCATACATTTAGTAGTTTTCAAGTGGACTTCATGTTCTCGGGTTCAATGTATTAATCATGCTAATACTCGGTTTCTGCCACTTTGATAAATGATAAATTTTCGTGAATGACGTAGGTTTATTGCGTGTGCCTGGCAGTAGCTTTTGTTTCTGGGATCACTGTTTATTTGCGATACCAACTATTGTTTGATTGCTTCCACTGACTAAATCTAAAATTCTAGGAGTGCAAGAGTACTGAGTGATTTAACTTGAAAACTAGAACTTGTGGACTTTTTTTTTCATAAAGAGAGTATTTCTGCCAGTAAAATCTGATGGTGCTAGATCATGGAGGAGTTACTTTTTGTGAAAATATACTAAGTGAAAGAGCTCTTGATAAATCGTTAAGCCTTTTAGGACAGAAATTGTACTACACTTGACTACATCGAACGCAAAGTGGAATGTTGCACGAAAATGCGATGTGCTCCACTTTACGTAAAGCCGTAACTACCATTATTGCTGACTTAGAACCACAGTTTACAAACTCGCAACTTTCAATATTTATTAGTTTTGCTAAAAAAATCCATTACTTACTGCACGACCAAAAGAACCCATACATTCTCGCCATGTGTACAACCGATGAATTAGCACACAGGAATCCACGATTTCCAAAATCATTAGATTTTAGGCGCAAGATATGCTGAACAACAAATAAGTAGTTTTAAGTAGTTATTAGGAATGAAATGGGAAGGAATCATCACATTTAAAGCACGGACGATAATTCGGCCATGTCGGTGAAGATCACGTACGTCGATATCAATATAGAGAAAACAGAATCGTTGAAAGTTTTTTCACTACATTTAGATCATATTCCCCAACTCTCTTATTTTTCAACTCAACGAAGTCAACACCAAGATGCTGCTAGAAAAATCACCCAAAAATACCTCACACTTACCAAAATCCTGTAAATTACGTTCAGAGCTCTAGTCTAGTGTTTTAAGAATGAGTCTAGATTAGCGTGAATATCCCCTGATCTCCAACTTCGGAAATCTAATATCCTAAGTTAAGGATAAAAATGTAGAAACCGACCTCCTCTGTAACTCAAAATGACAGTTAGTTCGGATGTTGACACATTTTATTTAGTCATCGATCAGGAAATGTAAAATTATTGCATGGCCTCGGGTACACTTACACTGAGCATATGAATGAATGAAGTAAGGATTTTGCTCTGTTGCTGCATAAACTTGAGATTTTACGTAACTCCCTCATTAAAGTGGATGTAGTGATAAAAAATAGATTTGTTGGGCATTTCGCCAGAGAATTGCGAAAAAAATAACCAGGCAATCACGTAGATTATGACCTTGAAAAGGAGGCTGTTGATAATAAATAAAAAAGCGGAAATATCTACAAATAAAGCTGAAAAATTCACTATGACGGTTCTTGAAACCCATCACGATATTAATTGGTAACCTTGAGATATCGTGATCAGGGTAAATAATTCCGCTACGTCAGTGTGAAAAGTCAAGAAAGCGCATGTAACTTCATAGATGATTCTAATGGCGCTATAGCGACTTGAAAAAGTGCATGTAAGAACCTGGAAGAGCAATAAATGATGGAGAGCTTGGAAGATTTTACGTCTGGTTCAAACAAATAATGAATGACCTTCAATGGCGATAAATCAATTCCTTGACGAAATCACATTACCAACGAGAAGGCTGGTTGAAAGTAGACGATAAGATTTGATTGTTTAGATGAGGTTGTTCGTGGATCGCGTCTGTGTGCTACCAGGATGCAGATATAAGTAGTATTCAAAGTCGAAGGATGAGAAATGATTATAGGGACTAAGTTGCGGTAGGAAGGTAATTTTTTATAAGCGAAAACTAGTTGTTATATGTTTATCAAGATCATTTCGAAACTTATGATATTTAAAAGAACAGAAAGTTCAGATAACTCTTACGGAAAAACTAAGTTGGGTTACTGTAGACCCTGAGCTTAGGAGATGAATGCTGTTCTTATATTTTATATAATTTGGTAGTATGGTTTCCCAAAACGTGCTCATGAGCTAATGCAGTGAAGTTTTTTTTGCATTTATGTAAAAAATTAGGGCAAGGGTCAGGATTTTATGTTTCCATAAGTGACTTTTTGTTGTTTTTTTTACAAAGGCAGACGCCAAGGTGACCACTGGTGACCTCTAGGACAACCCAGAGGGCTAAAGAGAGGGGCGGTCGGAGAGGACTAATAAGCTACCCGACGTACAAATTCATTGTTATGCCAGCGGAAATACAATCAGAGTGTACAAACAGCCCCTTAAAAAAGATACGACATACTACCTGGATCCATGGTCTGAAACTCGGATTATGAAACATGCGCGGCTGTAGCAATGATTGGAAACTCCGCCAGATAGCTGGAGAGACTTCTGGTAGAGGTATGGAGATTGTTGCCTTAACGGAAACTCGAATGAAATCCTGCTCCTGAACTATCGATAACTACGCTTTCTTCAACTCTGGACACAGTGAAAGCTGTAAACCAAATGGTGGGGTAGTCTTTTTGGTTAAAAAGAACATAGAAGCTGAATTTAACCCTGTCTCAAACAGAATTGCAACGCTGACACTCCAAATTGGGGGAGTCAAAGTTGGACTGATGGGATGTTATGCTCCGACCGAGTGTACGGAGAATGCAATGGTAAAAGAATCCTTCTACAAACTTGTGGCCAAAACCTACAAGTAACTCCTTTCCAACTGCATACGAATAATTATCCTTGGCGATTTCAATCGCAGATTGGGATCTGATGCCAAACTAATCGGTCCCTTTACTGATCAAGAAGACAGTACAGAAAACGGTCTAAGGCTGCTAGGACTATGCCAAGAATGTAAACTACACGTGATGAATACTTTCTTTCGGAAACCAACAACTCGAAGATTGACTTGGTACCATCTTACAAGGAAAGGTGCTACTCTTGATTTTGTTCTGATGAGAAGATCAAATCTATTCCTAATAAGTGATAAACAAACTTCTAGAAAAGCAGCCGCAAATTCTGACTACTGCTTACTAACAGTGATCCTCAAGCTCAAATCTCATCTCAGAAAACGCTTACCAAAAAGTAAGAATAGAACTCTGAAGGAGGACATAAATAGTCAAAAGCAACGGGGGCAACTGCCTAAAGGCATGGAACAAATAAGAAAATCGAAGGAAACATATCAGGAATATCTCAAATGGGAACTACCTCAGGACCCTTTGATTACTACATAAGAAGTTATCTTGAAATCTATAGAGAATGCTGCCGCCAAAACAACAAGGCAAAAAACTGAACGAGGGAAAATCGGATAGTATCCAGCTATCTGCGAGAAAGAAAATAGAGAACTACACCTACAAAAGCAGCTGAGAGCAGAGAAACAAACTCGTAAAGCCTTCATGTTGCTGAAGGAAATAATGAAGGAAAACTCCTCATGGAATACACAAACTGGAAGGACACTAGTTAAATCGAAAGATCTGGTCGCACACTACCGGGAACTTTTCAAGGAAAGAACTACTGAAGAAATTAAAAACTGTGCTCATCTACCAAGAGACTCCTCTATTTCGATGGAGGAGATCGAGACAGCTAAAAATAGATTAAAACTACACAAAAGTCCCGGCGAAAATGGAATTAGATCCGAACTACTGAAATGGGACAGCCAGTGTCTAAATGCCTACCTACTAAAAGTGTTCAGTGACTTCTATAATGGGACTACTCCTATACCTCGAGCTTGGATCGATGCTGAAGTTGTAAGTATCTACAAGCGCAAAGGTTCACAGACAGATCCTGCAAACTATAGATCAATCTTCCTCCTAGATGCATTAGGTAAGTTACATGCATCTATTCTGTGCCAACGTTTGAAGCACCATCTTGGCGAACTACCCTCAAGAACCCAATTTGGATTTCGTGAAGGAAGATCAACCGAACAGGATATACTTGGAGTAAGAACCATTGTACAGAAAGCCGTGGACCAGAAGCAGGAAATAGTGCTAGTGTTTGTCGACCTGGAAAAGGCCTTTGACTCGCTGCCTACAGCTGCAATAATCAACCGGATGATAGATCTAGACTGCTCTTGGCAAATGATCCACTCAGTAAAGTCCTTGATAGACGCACCGAGGGAAAATTGAGGGGAACAAGGGACTACTTTGAGATGAAACGTGATGTGAGACACTGTGGGGTCACTTCTCTTCAACCTAACCTTCCAACTCATATTGGATGAAGCCCATTCCTCATTCAAGGACAGTGCAGTACAAATGATCGATCACTCGGGTAAAAGATGGCAGCTAAATCATTTAGAATACGCCGATGACCTATGTCTTATTGCGCCAAATTAAGCCGCAGCTGTCAGATCAATAGAGCATATGGCGAAAACGATGCAAAAATATGGACTGCAAATCGCAGCGAACAAAACCTTCTGGTTTCAAATTGGTGACGGTGAGGATCAAACGCCTCTTGAGGCAGCTGGAATGTCATTCCGACGTGCCTCACACTTCGAACATTTTGGTTCCACCGGTGAGCCAGACGGAGCAATAATCGCAAACTTAGCCAGAGGAAAAAGGCGCCTAATACGATTGCGACCATTTCTGCGCTCAAGAAGTCTCAAAAACACCCTAAAAGCGCATCTGGTGGGAATTTTCGTCGATCCTGCAATCACGCACGGATTATCAACCATTGTCTTGAGGGTAAAAGATTACAATCGACTTAAAGCAATACAGAATACGGCTCGCCGTATGATACAAACAGACAGAGAGGAGGAAACAATCTAACTGAATTAGAAAAGCAAAAATGCTGAATACTAATGAAAGAAAGCAGCGAAAAGTTCCTCAGGCAGCATGAAATACACAGCTGCTCCCTCACGGCTGCGAAGAACTCTATCCCAGCTAATCCATGAGATGCAGCAGGAGAACTGAATGCCATCCCGCCACACAACCAAGCCGAGACAAGACCAGCGGGTCGATAAACTCAACTAACTGCTCTAGGCTATAACATGTAACTTATTGTATTTCTGTTGAACCCCCAATAAGTCCTTGGGACTTGCCCGAAAGGGTGGGGAGGAATAAAAAAATTTATACGTCTATTCAGCAACAACTATCCTGTAAATTTTATTACATTAAGGAATTAAAGTGCAACGCTTTTGCATTGAAGTGCATCAAAACGAACTTTATTTTCTTTATTATCATCTCTATTTTACTGTTTAAGCTTGGACAAGTAGCACATTTGTGTACGCCTCTTTCTGCAATGGATTTGTCCAATGCGTCTACATCCTGAGAAGCTTGGCGTCAACATAATGTCAACATTTGGAAAAAAGTTTATTGCAAGAAACTGAATAAACTGAAAAATACACAGATGACATTTGATCGACAAGAGCTTATGGCCCTTGGGTTCGGATCCAGTTTCCCCATTGGTTGCTCTCAGTTATGCTAAACTTAGCACAAATCGCCCCTAGGTACTGTCAGGGAAGCGTTAACCGAAAAATGAACTGGATCATGCAAAAATTCAAATTGAAACCACTTTCTAAGGGACAGAAACAGGCACCACCCTGACATTAACTTAAGTATGCCCTGGTGCCCACTATGACGACAGTTTACTGCTTATAACTGATTGAAAGCAATAGACAATCGGGAGTATTCAAGCAAAGTCGTAAATAAAAAGACCCGGTCCTTGTAGCTCGAATTCCACATAGTCATAACTAAATATTGTGGTTAGTCTATTATACCAGAATTAAAAATGGGGCATGACATTTTACATAGTTTTGCCGTCGTTGTACCACACTGCAGTGGTTTTGTGGTTGTCAGCATAAACGAGGAAGTAAATTGATATAAGATACGGAAGTCCAACTTCTAGAAAATGTTCTTTGCATGTATTAAAACAGATATCAGCAGTATTAGAATGAGAGCGAGCTTAGTTCTTCGGATCGTGAATATTTAATCCACAGTAGAAAATGTTACGAATGATTTTACAATATAAAATAAATTCGAGTTATTTTTCTCAGTGAGTCACCTTCACTCGTCATGACAACGGGAATACGGCATCGGCAAACTGCTTGTCACACTGCTTCTCGTCTAGGATTCGGTTTAACGTCATGTGGCGACTCATTCACGTCACTTCGTGAGTTTTGGATCTTCAGGCATTGTAGTACGACGGTACTTTCGGTTAGTAGCTAGAAGCTTTTAGACTGATGTTAATAATGATGCTTGCGCATATGAATGAATTTATTAATATGAAAGCGCAATTCTCTGTTAATTTAGTTGACCAAGCTCTTATCAGGGAATATAGTCGCTCGTGTTTCAACGCACATTTCACAGCTCATACCTCCATTTTCATTAAACGAATTCCGACTGATCATTCAATCAAACTAGATGCCGCTTGAATGACGCAGTAGTAACGACAGTGTGTTGAAAGTCTACGATTAGGTAGAGATCTAAAATATGTATATTGGTATAGCCTATGAAAAGTCATCATTCGGGGAAAAGAAAACTCGCATCTCAGCCTGAGTAGGTGATCGTTTGGTGATGAAAAATCGCAAGTCCCCAGGAGAGTGGTGAACGGTCAGATTTGAGCGAAGAATGTTGACCAGGGATGACTCCGTGTCCTATTGACTGTTCCTTTTCTGAAACCTCTCGACTGCTTACCATCCTGTTACAACTTACGTTTGCTATCAATCGATTCTACGAATTTTACTAAGCCTTAGCCGATAAGAGCCCCCGCTCTCACTATATAAATCAAAGTGGTGGAAATAGTCCACTTATTATTTAAAGCATTATCATTCTAGTCGTGACCAACTGTTGGTCAGTGTCTACGTATCTGCCACGGTTGTGCAGCACCGATCACACCCCTAATCCTGCATTATCAGTGTTTCCATAACATTTAGTTGTCGGGGCGTTTGAGTCACTCTTGATTGTTATCTCTTCAGCTTTGGGTATTTGGTGGTAGACGGCCCAACAGCAGTCCCTTTGAAGAGCGGTGATTTCAAGAGTTGATTAGTGCCAACCATAAATTCGCTATTTGCCATGAGAAATCGAATTTTCGAAACTAATATGACTTGCTTCACATCCCATCCAAGCCACAGCAGGCTTCAAATGTTACCCTGTTTCTGACTGTAAAAAGATAGACCAGTTTGAAGAGCATAATCTGCCTACCATAATTATGGATCTCTAAATGACAAGAGAATGCAGGCAAATATTAATAGACTTGGGCTGAAGAAAATGAAATTCTTTTATCAAAACCCAAATCGGAAAGCTAAATATTCCTGACTTATCACCAAACCTTTTTGCTTATACGCCAAGGCGTTATCGAGAGAAGTTCTATAATAATCCAACCGACCGTCAGAAAAAAACAATTAAATGTCCACAGAAGACTTCCGATTGTTAATAAAATCATACAGAGTTATATCACAGAGGCTTCACAAAACTTTTCGGCCATTTCGTACTCTAGCAACATCCGCAAACGCGATCTGAAGAATCTCTTTCAGTGAAGTGATCTTCTCACGAGGCTTGCAAAGATCAAGTCCAACCGCTTTCTCCATCGTATCCACACGCTCCCACTCTTCAAAACTCACCGGACGACCACCCAGAATAAAAAGACATCAAAAGACTGCAATTGTGATAAAGGAAACTTAATACACTAGTTAAACACCGGAATTGATATTCAAATACCACCTTGAGCGGAACATTTACCATAAAAGTGGAAAAGCATTCCTTCAGAGTTTTGAAACACCCAAATTAAAATGTGATTGATTTAAGAGGGGTATACTACTGAGGTGAAACATACCTCGATCTTCCACAACCTTCCTGAGTCCAATGAAGCCCATATGGTCTGGGCAAGGCTTTCTGGCAAGCAAATCGTTTAGAATCGCTTCAGCCGTGACCCTGGCGTCTGTCAGAGTGTTGAGGATCATTCCCACGGCGCCAACCTTTGCCCAGCCGGAGGCGTAGAGTTGGGCACCACCGTCTTCAACGCCTTGAAGACAAGTTGGTAGAGGAACCCGACCCACTTCATCTGAACAAGCGATTACTCCCCGTTCCTTGTCAAACGGTAGATCCGGATCGATTTGAACACTGCGTTGGCCAATACTGCGGACAACCAGACCACACTCTAGATGTTCCGGAGGTACATCCACACATGCTAAGCACTTCTGCTTCTCGTTTGGAGGACCCTGAATTAGCATATATATTGAAACTTGTTCAGAATAGCAAAGTAAAACCTCTTTTATTAGAGATTGATTTATATTTTAGCCACTCATTAACGTATGATCATTTTTCGAGAAACAGAAATAAACAGACGGCGAAGGCTCAGATTTTACAGGTGTCAGTCATGAAAATGAATGGAAAAAGAGACGATGTTATTAAAAAAAACCGAATTTCGAGCATTAAATAATAAGAATTAGCACAAACCAGACAATCATTAAGTCAAGGTCTGTTAGAAGATTAACCGATAACTCAATGAAGTTTTGGAAACAATTGACAGATCGTAATGGATATGTTCAATAATTTTGATCTCACTACGATTTCCATAACTATCTTGACCGCCGAAAAATTACCACAGGACTTTTCAGAAACGATTTCCCAGCATTTCAGTGTATTAATCTCGTCTCACACGAAATAGATACTTTTTTAAGAGAAGAATTCGCATGAGATCAGGGAACTCACTGTGAGTTTATTGACCTGCAAATCGATTCCGGCTACATTGGAGACGTTAGAATCAGCATGATCAGAGCTGCGGGGAACCACCTTGATAGGTGATCGAAGAAAACGAAATTCACAAACCAAGAGATCTCTGATCATTCCGTGGTTGACTGGAGTCGCAAATGTGGCCGCCTTTTCCAAAAAGAAATCGATTAATCTTCGGCGAGCACGAGGCAGCCCTAAAATTAGTAGCACTTTGAATAACTACTAACTTTTAATAGCTTTTAGCGACTACTAAAATACATAAAATAGGCGTTAATTTATAAGCACCATCAAGAAGGCTAGACCGGTGGCATCCCGTGAGGAGTGTCTCGTCGAATATATCGGCTGGTGTAAATTCCACTCGAAGGCCCTCCCTCTTGGTTGACTTGGTTTCAGGCAGTCGACAGAGCTCGCGAAACTCCTTCAACATGAAAGAGGTCTGGAGAGGACCTCGACGACCAATGATGGTCACGTGACGAATTCGATTACTAGCAAGGTGAGCTATTACGGGCTCTGGAATGTCAGTTCCCTAAGAGGAAAATAGAACTAAGATTTAAAAATCTACCGATCTCTAACCGAGCAATTTATGTAATAGAATTTCCGTACATCATAAATATGCGGCCTCAGAAATAGCGAATAAGTTCTGCTATAGAAAGTTACTTAAAAGTTTAAGTCATTTTTAATTCTGAAAAATCTGGTAGGTTTAGAAATATGTTAGGAAGTTGAACAGTGTCATATATGCATATATAGTGATCTAATGTCGACAAAGAGTATGCCCGCTGGTTAAATAATGTCTAAATATCCAGGAATGGAGATGAAATACCATAGGAAACATCAGTGGCGAAGCCTTTGTAGCTTTCTGATTAAAGCTATGTCAGACAAAACTTCAATAAATAACACATAGCATAAATGGTGGTGGGCTCAATGTTTAACCTCAGATGTTTATGCAAACGTTCGCCTTGGACGCTTAACGTCCAGTGTACTTATTTAAATTTTCAGATGACGTTTTCGGAGGGCCTCGTCTGCAGAAAGTTAACCAACACTTCACCATCAAAAGCTTTAAGGTCACTTCCTATGAACACAGCTCCACACTCGTTTCTGCCTTCTTCCATTTTGGATCGCATAAAACTCAGTGGAACATATTCAGAAACAGGTCGTTTGGTTCAATTTGTCTTAAGTTGACTAGCTTGAAAAGACTCTCGAAATTAAATGAATTTCGTTGACGAGCAAATCGGCGGGGCAGGAACTAGAAGAAAGAGGTCATTAAATGCAGAAACAACGAGATATTGCGTTTTGAAGATGACCCTATCCCAATTAACACTATTTCCACTGGAAGGCAGTATTGAATTTCACGTTGTGCTTGTTCAAGTAGCCTGTGTCAATAATCCCAAACTATACTAAATGATATAATTCGAGACACATTGTTAAAAGCTAAGAACTTAATTGGTGGGAGCTTGTCTAGGACACGACTGACAAGCTGCAGAGGTTCTGATGAGGTCGCTTAATAATGATAGAAATATTTACACAGCTAAATGAAGGAAAACAACTAAACATGAAGGAGGGGTTCTATAGCGAAAAGGTAGCGCGAAGACGGTGGCTAGAATGGTGTATGAAGTACTTTGCGTAGATTCTGAATACCAAGAAATGGCCTTCAACCCTAACGAGAATTTCAAGAACTGAAAGCAAATGTGGAGAATATAACTAAGACATTTTAAGAAGCCCATTTTATTGATAAAAACCGCAACAAGAGCTCGTAAATTGTTTTAGATCCGACGAACGTTTATAGGGCAAAAGCAAAAATTTGAGAATACCAGAAATGGATTAATTGAAAAAAAAGAGTAGAATGGTTGAAACTTGAGATATAAATAGTGCTAATCGACGAGGAGACATTGAAAAAAAAAGACTCTGGAACACCTTACCAAGTAAACTATATATTACTAAGAAGTGGTCTCCGATGATAATAGAAACTTAAAAAGTACTACAAATAACACTATCAAAGCAATAAATCCGACTAATATATCCTAATTTTTCTTTGAAAAATGTGCTACATGATCTCATGAGTGATCCAACTTGTTTCGAACATCTCGGACTATGTGAATATTGAAGTGACAAACATAACGGCCTAGATAAAGAGACTAAACAAAGAAAACTTTAGTAAGCAAAAAGACGAAGCGAAAAAGAGCTTAAGCTCACCCTCAGTCGATCAACGGATGAAAGCATTATTCTGGCAACATCTAAGGCTACGTTGCCCATACCAACAATAGCTACATGTTCGTTGTTCAAATCTGGGAGAGGCTGAAATGTAAAACGAGTGCAATTTAAAGAATCTTTAAAACAGCAAAAGTCATTCTTGGGAACAACCTACGAAATCCATGTCCGGGTAGCCGTTGTACCATCCCACGAAATCCTTAGCCGATAAAACCCCTGTGAGGTCCTAATAAAGTTAAAAGGTAGGCTAAAAGTAACCAAGCAAACCAACTTCACCAGGAATATTCATGGATTTATCGGCACTTGAGCCATAAGCCAAAACAACTGCATCGTAAACAGAACGAAGTTCCATTAGTTTTACGTCTTTTCCAACGGTTAGATTGCCATAATAATTGAAACGAGGATTTTTAGCAACCTGTGTGAAAGTATTGATAACATTCTAAATATAAAATTGAAATTAAAAACGTGCTTACCTTTACTTCTGGATGATCGGGAGCTACTCCATAACGGATCAGGCCGAAAGGAGCAGGTAACTTTTCTAACATATCTATTTGGACATTTTCTCTTCGCTGAAAACAAAAAAAGTGAAATGGATCCATCCAGAAAACGACAGACGAGTTACTATGAAAACAAATACTTTGAGTAATGATTGCGCCACGTAAAACGCCGAAGGACCACTACCAACGATGCAAACATGAAAGTTTTCCTTTCGCACGTGCTTTAATAAAGAGCTACGCAAAATATCTGACAGTCTGGGCATGATTCTAAAATTAAGGCAACTAAATGATCAGTACATGTTGAAGTCAAAAAATAACTTAAAAAAGCAATTATGAGAACATGAGAGAGACTATATGTTAGAAGTCATTCCTGAGTTAAAAATGATATACCCTACCAGGCGAAAAAGGTGTTAAGTACCACAGTTTCAAAAGCATACAAGGTCACTCATACACTGATAAGCAAAAGTGGCTTTTCTTAGTGAAAATTTATTAGAATTCAGTTACCTATCATTAGCACTTCGAAGTCAGCGAAATAATGTTTTTCAGTTTTTCAACAGTCTTTATTAAGCTTTCGTAGTTGGAGCAGCTTTGACATAAGAAACAGGTTCTTACTCAAATAATCCGATATAGTCTGAATGCTAAAAGAAGAGATGAGATGAGCGAATGAGTATACAGAAAGAAAAGTTCCGCACAGGATCAGTAGGGGCTGACTGAGAACTCGATTCCTGATAGGGCACAGCTTGGGGATTTTAACACCAATACAATTCCTCGAAATTTCACGGTCGACATTCAGCGGAAATCTTATAGTAACTAAGCAAACTCTCAGCACTTTCGCGGATTGCTTTTTTATGCATGTCGAGGACCTCACTTAGTCTGTCTAATTTTCCGTTGTCGCGAAGTTTCATTTCTATATCTTTCGGAAATTTATTCATATAAACTTTAAAGAAAAGTTAAATGAGTCGACGCTGCCTTCATAAAATATGCTGCATCTAAAATAGCGTTTGATGCAAGATTTATTAATTTGCTAGAATTTTTCCTCAATTTAATTGTAATTTGATGCAACATTTATTCAATTATTGATTAAATTGGCATTGAAAATCCAGTCCCCATAATTTATGACCTGCTCGAAATCTAAGCTACTGCTAGTTCCCAAATTAAACAGTAATCTCAATTACTAAAGAGTAGTGTTTTGTCCAAAAAACTCAGATACTTATTATATGAAGCAGAAAAGCACCTTGGGGACCTTTTGACTGAGAAAACCCCTTGACGATCGGAATTGACAACTTCGAACAGTCATTAGGGACGTTGCTAAATCGATTTGATACGCACCATGAGCTCATTCTTCAGTCTTGACGGTTTTTTTTTGATGCATTTGAAATAACTAATGCCTAATAACGCTGTTCTGTATGATGAGTCATTCATGGAAATTTGAATCGGAGGGCCTGCCTAGCGGTGAATCAAGCATTTTTCCGATTTATAAAGTACTCCAATCATCTCCTCAGGAGAGTTGCGTTTTCGTAATCAAGGGCTTTACAGCTTTTGCTAACTCGACTCTGGACCTTAGAACGTGTCATAATTAATCCTCCATTAAATACCTGCTTCTTCTTTTGGACTCCTGAACCTGTAACCACGTTTTACTTAGGTTAAATCATGTGAGAATCAGCGAATAACCACAAAAATTACATTAACAACTGGAACACGCATGCAATTATCGATGAACGTTTCATGAACACTCTTTAGGCATAGTAACCTGCGGATTTGGAAGTGTTGCTAGAATAACTTCCAAAAACTTTTGGCATCTCACTTGCCTTGTTGAGGACGTCATCAGGGGTGATAAAAGGATTGACTGACTGGAAACATCTGTATTTCCAGCCTAAGAACGCTTGACTTTACACGCTTTCTTGTTTAAATGGAGTCACTTGAAAGCTATATAATAATGCTCCTTGGAGTCCTGCATCATCTAATGAAGAAATGATGATCTGCTATTTAGTCATTAACTATTCATGATTGAGCAAAAGCCAGAGTCCTTGTATGCGAGTGCTGAAGTGTTTATTTCAACATTCGATATGGATACACGAACGCATACCAGGCGCGAAGTTCCGGTGTTCGACCCTCCTGTTTGGGTTTCTAAAAGCCAGCAGGTACAATAGATAATACAGTGAGGTTTTACTTTAGACTTCTCAAGCCATCTAAGGGGTACACCTGGTTACAACGTCAAGCGCAGCTGAATATCTTGCAGTTATTACTCGCTACTTCCAGTCTTACCACCTAGCTCTCAATCGCACATTGTTCTATCACATATTGGCTCAATGAGCAGAAACGGACCCATTCTGATTTTCAAATCCCAGACAGAATAATGACACAAACAACTGAAGTTGGTGGTAAATTTATACGGACAGGTACTACTTTAAAGCCGTCAGCAATAATAGTGGTCAAAGTGAGGATGT
Source organism: Moniezia expansa (assembly GCA_019097775.1). Classification (NCBI taxonomy): domain Eukaryota; kingdom Metazoa; phylum Platyhelminthes; class Cestoda; order Cyclophyllidea; family Anoplocephalidae; genus Moniezia; species Moniezia expansa. The sequence goes on from JADFDV010000064.1 coordinate 5,994,815, forward strand.
CAAGATTGGTATAAAAAAGTGGCGGTTATGTCAAACCGATTAGCGTGTTTTTCTGAATAATAGTTGCCGATACACTAATAAACAAATACTCGGTGGTGTAAGAAGGTAAGGTGAGTAAAAAAGGGGGAGTGAGTGGAGTGGGTAAAAACAAAAACGAAGGCACGGGAACTGGTCCCGTGGTATTTGTTCGGTTGTATAGAGGCTGTTCTGGAGGAGATTCAGTTGAAAATACGTCTCGCTCTCTAGCCAACGATAATCTAGATGGTTTCAAATCGAATAGCGAAATATCGAAAGGCCAATCTCTTCCCTTTTACGCCTTGAAGGTCACATTTTTCTTATGAGCACGTTTTTCGCGTTTATTCCTAAAAATAAAGTTAGTGCATTATTTAATTTTGGGAAACAATTTTTTTGTAAATCAAGCATGAAGCGATGAATTCTCTCGCCCTAGCCAGATGTCTTGTTGCGTGGGTTGAACATTTGATTTTGGCCAATTTTTCGACGTGCTTCAGTGCTTTTTCTCTGAATATTAGCATGAGGAATTTCAGTTTTTATGGTGAGTTTGAAGAATCACAAAGATAGACGATTAATGCCATTTATTGTGCAAGGACTTCACATAAAGTGTGGGCCTTAAAGCATTTTCTTAAAGTCAGACAATCCATTCTGCTTTGAAACTTACCAGTGCCCAAAATATCAACAGGTTTTGCACAATTCAGCTTTGGTAATTTTTGTAATTGGTGAATGTAATTCTTTTTTTGAGAATGAAATAGTGCCAGAGTTTTCCGACCAGAGACGCTTTCTTTCATCGCCAAAGAGTTCCTCTGCATGCACCTCGAACTATCAGATCTAATACTTAGTATGAGAGTAGCAGGCTTATTAAGTGCCCAAGCCTTAGGCTCAAGCTGGTCACTTTTTAAAGCAATTCTCTCGCTCATGCTGAAACATTTAGAGCGACCGTATTCATCAAAGCGAGTTTAGTGGCAATATCTTCGTAGCTTGTACGTCTTCTATTTCTCAAGTCTGTTATTTAATCTAGCTTCACGACCCCAGTTAGAACGGTATTTTTCATTCAAAATCCAATTCCTTCAAGTGGATATCTGGCTCATCGGACAGGTAACGGAAAGTCTAAACATTTAAAAGCTGGATAAAATGGGTCTGAGGTGATCTAAAAGAAGTCGGGGGATAAGGGAGGGATTCCTGAAAAAGCCTGAAGCTTTTACATCAAGAAGGAGCGCTCTATCTGGAGTCCAAATATCGAAACGACCAACAGAAATAAATGAATCATGAAAACTATACTTAGCTTTCTTTCAAATAGAAGGGTTCTTCAAGAATTACTGAACTCTAGATCAATTCAAAGACATCTAAGACGATGGGCAAACCGGCTTTGGAAAAACAGGGGATGACCTCGGTAGGAGAAGGTGAAAAATTGTCTCTGAACGATAAAATTCAAATAAATATATTCTACAGCCGGATCAACTGAACGATTCAACTGGTTAACAGCTCAAAAATAACCCACACTTACTAGGTTGTGTAAAACAAAAAAAGAGTTATGAAAAATTTGAATATGCAAAAATGATTGAGAAAATAGGTTTAATAAGTGCAAACACGAAAGAATTTATACCAAAACCCATAGCATTACTTATGAAATGGTATTGACCGGGGCTTACTTGGAAAAAAATGTCTTCTAGTTCCTACTTTTGGAATGCAGCTAGGGACCTCCAAGTTTGAAGGCTGCTGCTTAATCAGCATCCAGGTACGGCTTGACTCATGATCTTATTTCTATGTACACAGCTGAGAATCACCAAGTTGAAGTCATTCCCTCCTGATCGATTAACCTATCTTCAACAGTTTCTTATTTTACCTGTTGGCTGCATAAGCTAAACCTTCAGCATTCCGAATGAGGCACACTCGGTGAGTAGATTGAATGTAAACTACTATAATTAGAGGGGATGTTCACTCCAATCCTATAGACGAACTGATGGCTGTCAAACCAGCATCATCAGAGGAGTCAAATGGACTCACAATCGCCGCGCTACCAGTAAGTACCTTATCCATTTTTTTTTTAATTTCGTAATTTTGAATATCTTCAAGAAATCAATAACACGACTTGATTTGACGCTTCGTGATCTTCATCTGTTCCGTCTTGCTCCATCAAATTATTCCCTCATTTTTTTGGCCTTTTATTTCATAGTACCATCAAAAACAGCTCCTCGAACGCGAGAGACTCAAAGGAGGTTTCGGAAAATCATCGTGGCCTGAACGCAGAAGGATAGCCACATTTTCTAAAATTCTATCAGGTGGATCCACTATTACTTTGCTGTAAAACGAACCCCTGGGTTCGAATGCTCTCTGTGAACTATGGTTACACAAACTCATGCCGTAAATAGCATGTATATATTTATTTAACGGATATTTGCGTACCATCTGATTTTCGATTTGTCGGTTACATTCAGCATTAAACACAGTAAACCGATGACCTTCTTTCGAGTACTTGCGAAATATTTAAGAGCTTCTCTATTCAGATCAGGAATGCTATATTAAACAGAAGGATATTTTGTGCTGTGTTCGATATCCTGTGAGCCCATTCATATACGCATTTCGGATTTTCCTGTCCGATGTAAATAAATAGTAAATGGAGATCTCAAGTATACGATCAACCAGACTAGGTCTATTACATTAGCTTTTCATGGATTTATTAGTTGCAAGTAAATATTCGCAAGGTCTTTTGGTCCTAAGTCGCTCCATCTAAAAAAGAGAAAGCCCTATCCTTAAATGATTCCCCTCGGAACAATTTGATTTATTGTCCCTCAGTTCATACAGATAGTGGAGATCAATTTCCATGCCCTTGTATCTCCACGTTCGAAACCTCGTCGAACAGGTTGCTATACTTTACCAGATATGTTCACTTACTTACCAGGTACATATATGGTCATTACAGGGTCTACAAAGAACTGCCACTCCATTTCCAGTCTATGCTTGCGTTCGATGTCAGTTTGTATTTCCCTTAAGTAGAATTTAAATTATTCAAAAAAGCAGCCACCAATTTTAAATATTTGGAGACATCGAATTTTGTGCTTACTAACACTGATTTGGATCATAATTTCGGTAATGGTTTCGTCAAAGCGTTCAGGATTAGGGAGACAGTAACACGCTACCTTCAATGATGGAGCTACAGCCAGTATAAAAGTCTGTAAGAAGCCATCCGAAATTGAGCGTTAAGATTTAAACAGATGACTAACAACGTCTGGCTAAGAATAATGCTAGCCGGAGTTGATTGTATTACTAAATAAGAGACGGTAATCACGTGAAGGACAGCTCACTTTTCCTAATTTTTGGGTCCCTATTCACCATATTTTATCTATACTTTATCATCAAGAGGCCTGTCGACCTCTACTCATCCCTAAAAAGAAACGAGGAACTTGGAAAACTGATTGACATGCAGGCTGACACACTCGGATGCTCGTAAGAGTGATAATTATACACCCCTAATGTCCTACCTGATTAATGCTGTTTATGTTAAGGACGCAGAAACTGACCCCCAGAATTAGTACTATCCGTACTTTTATCACTTAGGGGTTTTAATGTTCCCAATAGTTCCTTGATCCCACTGCTGCGAATTTGGTCGTAAACACGTGTCGAGTATGAAGAAGCATTAATTGGAATGACCAAAGACATTGGTCCATTCTTCAATGTGGACTTTTATTAAAGAAGGGCTTATGAGGGACATCTCATGAAATCGGTAGAAGTTCATGGATTCACATGCATTTGACACTGTCTGCTAAGTGTTTTGGCTGACTTTCAAAGAGGAGAAAAGATGGAACTATGTTTTGGGCGAAAAATAAATGCATTTCCATTCTCTTAAGAACATGGACTAACATCGGTAAAATTAATATAACGTGAACATATATACACTCTTACGAAGCTTGCTAGATGAACTCGTCCAAGAAGCAAAAAATCTCCAATTGGTACAAATACAGAAGGATGTTTCTCATTCTGAAATAGAGATCATCAAAATGTGAATTTCAAATACAAATTTGCAAACTGAAGAACATATTGATCATTGAAATATAAAGTCAGTGAAGACATATACTTCTGACGACATAAAGCAGCATTTTAAGAAAAGAATATTTCCTTATGACGAGTGAAGATTAACTAAAAGGGATCGCTCTCCTTGAAATTGCAGTTTCTGAAATACCTGTTTAAGGCCTTGCCTACATAGACATTGGGTCGAAGGGATACTTCCTGAGGATAGAAGACTATTGAGTATCCCCGGGTTAAATTCCATGGCGAGCCAATCGACTCCTCATGGTCTTGTGGCAAAAGGAATTTGTCTGACGAATCTCTGCTCAGGGTCAAAGTTGAAAACCTCGATGATTCACAATACTTTCTTGCAAGATTTGTAAACTTTCTTGAAATTTTTTTGCGCGAACATGAAATTTTTAGCTGAAATTGACAACTCAATATCCCAAATGAAAGAGAAAGCGGTTTAACTTAGAAACAAAGTGCGCATTCTTGTTTCGGTAAATGGATGCAATGTATAATCAGCAATATCGCCGTTTGAAGAGAAATTGAACAGCGAAATAGGCAGAGATTTCTGTGAGGGTGGATTTCAAATGCGATTCAAATACGCTCTCTTCAAACAACTTCAAAACATCAGAACAAGAATGCAATGCCAAAATCCTAGTTTAGATACAGTATTTAAATTCTTCTGTAGTGTAGACAGGCTATTTCAATCTCTGCTTGTCAAAAGTGAGCGCATCAAATTCAGCCAAAGTCAAGACAGAGATTTCAAGGTTCGAACATGTTAAACTTTTTCAGAAATGGGATGAGATATAATTCCTTCTTTGATTGATGCATTTTAATCCCCAATAACGCAAAAAGATATCGAATCAACTTCAAGCGTTCTTTAAGTTCAGCAGATTTGCTTTTGAATGAAATATACTTTATGATTTGTTTCAAAAATTTCCCCCGCAAAAGCATCATGATCAAAAGCAATGGTTTTTGTGTCGCTTCGCCTTATCTTGCGGAATTCAAAATTAATAAGTATGTTGTAAACGGATTTCTTTTCAAACAGTAGGTTCAAATAAACGGTGCCATGTCATAAAAGAATACCTATATTAGTCTGAATACCTAGGCCGTCAGTCTAGGCTGAAGCTCCAGTAGATTTTTCGAATTCTTTCAAAAGACGCCACCTACTGCGAGAAAATCTTCAGATCGGGAAAGATCGAGAGGGAATACCAAAACGAGGATTTTTCTCGTGAGATAGATTCGTTGCAATCAGTGGCACAAGGCTTAATAAACTTATTCCAGTCTAACTTGAAGGATAGCGCTTTTCAAATCTTTGTTCTTTTCTAATGAGAGAACTCTAATTCCATCTCTGATTTAATATATATGATGCTTCCTTCCATGGATTTCGAATTCATGTCGTGTGCCCATTCAACCGTGTACGTGATCGCTGCACTACCAGCGGATATTAATATCAGTTTCCTTGATAAACATATCAATGTGGCGAAGAAAGCAACTGATATTTCAAAGCCTATAGTTTCGATTCCCTGCTGAAAGCAGGAAATGCTGGGAAGCATTTATCATGCATCAAATTTTTTACATACCCACAACAGTGATCAAAGTAAATCGGGGCAGAGGAGGGCAATAAACATCTGAAGTTAAGAAAAAGGGGCTTACCAGTGTTGTCTGGATGAGACCTACAGATGAAACTGCAGTGCGAGCATTTACAGGCAATTATCGAGTCAGTGTGCTAGAGAAGGTAATGCCAGTTACTTTCTGACCAAATTAGTTGTGCAACAACTAGTGAAGAACGGTGCTTAAACAGTTAAAGTGCGAAAAGCGAACTAATAGTCATTGGGATTTACTTTTTTCTGTAATCTGGATTTGGAAATGTGATAAAAATGCAGATTATAAATCAAATTGTTTTCCAGTGCCTTTTGCTAGTGTTATGTTTAGCAACTGGGTGACCTTCGCATATATGGAGGTCACGCTCTGTTATTTTTATCTCCTCATGACAGAAATGTGTTTTGATTGCCTTAGTAATATATGCTATTTTGTGGCCCATTTAAAAAAATTTTTGCATTTAGCAAAATGGATGATACTTTCGTGGAATGAAAATGTGTGTTTGGATCTAAGTTCAAAAATATTTCGTAATTCAGGCAAAAATAATTATTCATAATTTCATATAATATTCTGAATACCTTCATATCTTACCTACTGGTCGGAGAATTCGATAAAGCGTGCAACAAAACGGATAAGCCTAAGGTATTTAATGATCCCTTAACAACTTTTCGACACAATATCGCTGGAAAACCAATGTTTCATTGAGCTGGAAAACATGAAGCCTGTTTGTCCAAACCCATAGCATTATTGATCCAGCCAATGCAACTCAAACGTCTCGAGTTCACTAAGAGTTCATTTTTGGAGATGTAGCTGCAAAATGCAAAGCTCCAATTCCAAAATCAGCCACAATGTGGACATCAGCTCTTGGGATAGAACCAGCAGCATTTGTTAAGCATTCTATCTGCACTAGAGATTTGTTTTCTCTCTTACGGGGCTATGCCATATCAGATCAGCCAAAAATAATAAAGAGTTCAACTTCACTAATTTATGAAACAAGTCATTGCCGAGTACATAATGAACCTATCGGATGGTAAAATTTTTTAAAAGGAGTCGTCTTACCTCTTCGAAGCTCACTAGCATTGGGGGACATGGGCCGATGTCGAAAAGCAGCAGAGGAAGAGGAGGGGGTGCTGGATGTGGCTAGGGGTGCTGTATTGGTGGAGGTAGCAGTGGAGGGGAGGACAATGATAGGAACTTCCACACCACCTAACATTCCTCCTCCTCCTCCTCCCCCTCCTTCAGTCGTAACACCTCCAATAGAGGTACCGAAAGGAGATAGCCGTGGAGCGGTCCACATTCTTCTACGGTCGGTTCTTGGGTTGCCGCCACTATTCATTAAGTCATTGAAGTAAGCTGAAGGAGGGTAGGCGAGACCCTGGGCAATTGGAGATGCACTCCCCACAGAGAATCCGTTTGTATTATTGAGTGGGAGTCTAAAACGATTGGGACGCCAGACACCGTCTCGATCAAGACTTCCGGTCTTGCGGTCCGCAGAGGGGCTAGGTAGTTGGGGACCGCCTAGGAGGCCACGCCTTCTGGGACTGTCTGTAAATGGCGGGCCCTGAAGAGGTGACATTAAGAATTTCCCGTCGGCTAGTGAAGCAGTTTTTGTCTGGATGAAGTGAAATTTATTAAATATTCTGTAACGCTGGAGATACTTTGTATTAACTATATTATTCATTTTAGAAGCTATAACCATGTATTGCAGCATAGACTATTGGGGAAGGAAAATTCCTTTCGAATCATCCCTAATTGGATTGAAATGCTTGTAATTTAAAATATGACGACTCATTTTATTAGGCTCGTGTACTTCTATCAAATAGACAACACTTGGATCATTCCAAGTTTCACTGGAACAGAACGCACACGTCTAAAGGAATAGAAGTATAAGGAAATAAATCACAAAGGAATAAGGTATTATCTTAGATAAATTATAAGGTCCTCAAATCGTACCCAGTCGACAAGAACTCGTTTTCCTCTTTTCCCGCTAATAATATTTAACTGCCGTTCGAGCCACTGCAAAATGAACTCATTTCTCAAATGACAATTCATTTCCTCATTGCAGAAAAGAGCCCTCCACCGTTGTAGTACTGATTGATTACACATCCCATAGCATTGTCAATGTCCTGGAAACGCGTTTGTTCTAGAATTTTAAGTCCCCTTTTGATATCTAGAAGGTCTACGCACTGGCTCTGACCAGTCAGATCTGGCATTCAATGAGATAGCCACGAACAGTTAAGAACTTAAACTTCAGGTTACTACCTAAAACCAACTTTAGAGAAGAGATGTGAAATGGCAAATAGGTACCCATAGCTGGAGGTCCCTTTGTCAATGTTTGCTTCAAGGATCTCAGACTTTGTGGGTATTTTTTGGTCGCGCTCTGGTCGGTACATCTAGTAAGTACAAAATCAACTGCTAGGACTGTGGTTGGTAGGACACATTATGTACCATAGACTGGAAAGATGATGCGAATTCAAGTTTTAGCGGCCAGTGAGAAAAGATTGTTACGAAGGGCCTGGGATACGGAAGGGTGACGTACGCAGATTGACTACATGAAGACCCAGCCGTCTTGTCAACGGCCTAAATTCTCTTCACTGGGCCCCGACCACATTTATAATATTTATCTTTAAGGAATTTAGAAAGACCAGTTAGTTCAAAATAGATTGAAAGCACTTAAATCAGTAATGTCTTTTCACTGCGATTGTTTTAAATCCTTAATCCTCGCAAACCCACTGAAATTCAGTGGAGTAGCAACATAGCAGTTACGCCTACTTGATCAACATCCACTCTCAGTGGTTGATGTCGTTTCGACTGCGGTTGTGCTTGAGTCATAATTGGAATTTGTTGTACCTCAGATGGCCTTCGCGAATTCAGCCCCCTAGTAGGCATTGTTAATTGTCTGTCATTGATGGCCCCTGGCATTGAGAGCGGTGGGGTACCCGCCAAAGTGCCCAGTATGCGGGGAGTCAGAGGTGTGCTAGGCAAATTTTGGGGAGAACGAGGCTTCAGAGTAACATTTTCGGCTGTAGTCGAGTCATCCAGGCTGTTAAGAGTGCCATCGTTGTCCGATTCAACTAGGGTTGGTTTGATGGTGTAGACAAACTGTGTAGAGGTTGGAGGAGTGGATTTAAAGGGTGGTGAAGTGGGCGCTGATCGAGGCAATTGTGTCGTCAATAGTTCGTTGCTTGTTAGCTGAAGACAAAGATTGCAGCTGCATATGATTCACGAGTGGTTGGAGTCAAAAGCCTCTTTGAGATCTCAAGTTTATTAGCGATGACAAAATGGCTGTTGAAACGGACACAATCTTTGGGATTTTATCCAGGGGTATACAACTTCTTCTTTGCCAAAGAGCTTTTTTGTTTTCAAGAACCCAAGCACTATATTATTCGCAAGAAGTTTTGAGGATATACAAATATAATTTCTCGTCACGCTTCGGTGGGTTCAAAATTGAAGTTCTTCGTAATAATTAGATGATCAGCTCTGGCACTAGCTTAACCAATAAGTTCAATTTCACAAATTTGCTCTGCCATGCATCTCCTCACTTCTTGGCTTTTAATAATCTAGGTGATGGGATGAATTGGCTGCTACTGAATAACTAGATTGGATAGAAAAGGTGAATGAAGATAGCGAAGGTATTTCAACGCAAGATGCAGCTATCTCATTACCAAATCAACCAACTAGATGTTTTAACACTCGAAATCTAACATGGTGACATGGTCCTTTGAGAAGTTCACTAAAATGATAAACCAACTCTGTTTAAGTAGACTATGATATAAAAGGACATGATCGGTACAGATTTTCCTAATAAAACAAACATTAAAATAACAGCTATAGCTATTTTGTTTGAAATTTACTGAGAGTCAGGTTTGCAATTCAATATTTACTTCGGCTACGATCCGTGACAGTTATCTGAAATGAAATCAAGACTCGGCTGCTCTCACATTGTGCTGTGTTGTAGTCATGAATAGAACACTATTTCGAATTTTAGAGCTAGACTTTTCATTTCGGGCATATGAGATTTACCATTTCCTGAAACTTCAACCGTTCTACCAGACAAGTATGAAAGAGCTCTTAGGTGTGGGAGTGGAGCGTCCCTACCACAAAGATCCACCAAATCTGTGGAAAAATCATAGCTAGAAAAAGCCCAGAAAGGTGATTTCTGTATTTACGGTCGATTTGAAGGACAGTTAAAGGCGTATCAATTATTCTTTATGCCACTAAAACGAAATTTTAAATCACCGTTCAAGTCTGTTGCGGTAAGGGTCCGGGTGTCGTCCAATTTCAAAGAAGCGAGTGTGGGGTGTAAAAGCGACCTACAGCCACAGAGAAAAATTTTCGGAATCAATCACAAGGTTGATGCGGCTCCGATTGTATGGGAACAGTGTGAGCCCAATGGATTGTTTTACAACAGTAGCGATTCATTTGAGAAAAACTGAGCGTTGGAACTCATAAATACCGTAATCAGAGCACTGATCTTCTTTATATCAAAAGTAAATAGGCGGCACTTTGGATTGGCAAAAAAGTTGTGCTGACTCTTAATCGTATCTTTGTTGCTGGCTTTTTATTAATTTAAGTACATTTTGGTTCAATTCTTTTTCCGGTAATGTTTATGATAAAGGATTAATTAAATAAACAAGAAAAAAATTTCTTCCCAAAAATGAGAGGGAAAATCAAATGGTAGATAAGATTATCGCTTTTAAAAATGTTTTTCAGTCTTGTTGGCTAAAACAAGGCCGCTATTTAAACAAACGCTTTAATTCTTTTAAGAGCTAACGAACTCAAGAAAGGTCAATCCATTAAATGTTTTGCGAGCATCTTGCAGTCCGTTTACTTCATCATTACAATTTATGAACCACCATTCTTGAATATTCAACTAAATCAAGCTGTAGATTACACGCTACCTTAGTCCATCTAGGTTTTGGAAAACCCATTGGCGGCGTGACCAATGAGCTAAATTCAGCGATGTTTTAGATTGCTTGAATTAGCGGGTTTATGGTTTAAGTTAGCAACCATGAACGCAAATTCATCATTGAAAAATTTTTAGGATATTTTATAAATCAAACCGTGGGGCATATTCTCAAATGCAAACTTAGGAAACTCTAGGGATGAATCACGGAGTCTTCTCTTCCCTTTCAACTCCATAAAGCTCCAGTTTTCTGGTCAAAGACATGAACGGTTACGAAGAGAGGGTAGTATCTATTTGTCTCCTCTGCTGTAATTAAGAATCTAATGTAGTTTGGATTTTGATAGGTTTTATCTTCCTTTGTTGATGCTTTAGGTGCTGGCAAAGCGAATTATTGTTTGACATGGTGGTGTTTCAAAGGTCCCCTTCCCCATAGACTTGTTTGCATCGGTTTGGTTCACTGCTTTTTGTGAGTATTGCAGCCGCAAAGGACTTAGACTTCAATAACTTTTGAAATTGCCAACCATCAACTGTAGGGACACTCGCACTCCCTTATCAGGCATTTTTTTCAATCCTATTCTTGCTCCAGAACGCATAATTTATTGGGACAATCATTATTCGGGATCTCTAGGATATTTTGAAACTGATGAATTGGTGACCCCGATAAGACCATTCACCTACATCTCTATAGAGAAGTTTAGGGGTTGACTCACTTGATTGAACCAAAGAAACTGTATAATATGACAACAATCTAAACGTTCTAGCAGTTTTAAAAGAGAAAGTAGAATGAATCACCGTAAATAACTCGCTATTATGATCGGTGCTCTGGGATTGGGTGCCAATTAACCAGACCAGTATTTCAAATTCTTGTGGAGCTGACGGCTAATTGATGTCTTCAAAAATACGTGACTCTGGTAACATATTTGTTACTATCCTTCAGATTGCCTAAGGCCATAAATAGCCACTTTGCACCAGCTGACTCTTGCCAAAAAGAGTGCTGTCACTAAAGCGATCCCCTGTAGCAGTCCACTTAGACGTCGATCAAGAATGCTTTTTTAGGGGCTGAAGAAGAGGTGGATTGGTTATGAAAACTCGACCTTAGGAATGAAATGTCACGCCACGTACCCACACGTCCGCTTAATAGGTTGGAAAAAAGATTCGGGTTCACCAAGCTAACGGTCTACTTTTTAATGCTGGTATTAAACGTCAAATGAGAGAGACACGATGAAACCATGAAATTTGCTGAAATGTTAACGATGGAACCAATTTTTATGGTTTTTGACACCTCTAACCCAAACAGAAAAAAACTTGGGGAGTAATACTTTCCAAATGGGACTACCTTGTGGCCATTCCAATAATATTTAGAAAAAAAACCGAGATCGATGACTCCCGGTAACTTCAAGTTGAAATTCAAATACCGGCAGGAATATCGACGGCCATGGCAGGCATCCAAATTGGAATTTTACTACTCTTCTGCACTTTTTATGTTGCCTCGGTGATTGTTTGAATGTTAGTCGATTCGTTCGATTGGATATTAATGTTGACAATAAATGAATAAGAGCGCAGATGTCAGAAGGAAACGTTCTTCAGTTCGCCTGCCATAACAGGGAACACCTCTATTAAACATGGAGCTGTACTGAAATCAAAACCTCTATCTTTATCATTATCGGGGGAACTCCTCAGTAAAGTGTAAAACCAGTAAAATAGATCTTAAGTGGAAACAATTTGAATAAGAAAATATGGCAGACTTACTGAATTATTCTGGAGTCCAGCAAATGTTCCTCCGTTAGAAGTACTGTGCGTCACTTCAGTTCGGTAAATCGGCGTGGAGGTAACAGCCACGCCGATAGAATTCGGCAGCACAATTGGTGGTGTAGAGGTCACGTTTAACGTTGATTCCGGATTGTTCGAAGTCATAAAGGGTTTCATAAGGGCATCCAGCCGTTGGCTATCGATTCTCTCCACTTCACCCATTGAACCGTCTGGGAATCTCCGATTTTCGTAAATGCTTTCATAGTTGGCGTAGTTATCATTCGTGAATGTAAGGGGACCTTCGAAGTTTCGCAGAGAAGCCGACCCTGGCAGAGGGGATGTTGGAACACCCACAGCACTACCTCCATCGAGGTCAGGGAAAAACTGATTTGTGATAACTCGTCGCTCCACTCGCATCGATGGACGAGGTTTTGGTGGTCTGGGTGGCTTGTGGAGATCCCCGGTGACTCTAGAGGTGTAAGCGAGGCTATCACTTGGCTCCCATTCGTAGACACCCTGAGTTAGAATACCATTGCTACGGACTGTAGGACTCCGAACACCATCTGAAGAAAAGACTTCGATGAGAGCATTTTTTTAACATGTAAGGTTTTGAGACTGATGGTGCCGTAATTTCTAGCTCATCGCCCTATCAATCAGATTTAATAGCCGTTAACTGAATGAAATTAATCATCTCAAAATTTCATTGCTGTTTTGAAGATTAATTCGTTGATTCAAAAAATCTTTTCTGAGCTAATGAATTCATTGGACGAGAACGGTTACAAATTTTGTCCTCCTAGGGCAAGGCTATATGTTCCATCAGCTCAGCGTCCTGTTATCATGAAATCTATATGTGGGTCAAATAGCCTTTCTAAGCAAGTCAGTGGAGAGAAATAACACGATAACAGCAATGCTTCCAAGTGTAACCATTTCAGGAGTAATTCTTCATCTACTGAACTGACCTTTCTTGGCACTTAATTTCCCGCTTGATGACTTCAAGGAATAGCTAAAGTTTGTAAAATTTCCTGTTATTTTCGCCAAAGTTACAATCCATAGTTGATTTTCATCCCTAGGATGATGAATATCTGAAAGTTCAAAGAGTTCATCTGCAGACAGAAGTAATTCGAAGTCTCTCTGCGGACGATGGCTTCCTCTGTATTCTGACACTATGTGGAAACTCCATCCACTGTTCTGGAAATTGAAGACTCTACTCATGAGATTCAGCCAGATCAACTATAACCGTTAGCCGGATCTTGTCTCGGTCGTGTAACGGGTTTCAGTTACCCACTTGTCAGATCAGTATGGCCAATAAAGCTAGTACGCATACCTGGCGGAAAAGTCTGTGGAATCAATGGATTTATGTTCGTTATGAGCCTTCAACCTTAAACTCGGATCACGTAATTGTTTTCTGTTGGTATTTTTTGGCTTTTCGAGTGGAGTCCGGCTATGCTTTCGTGAGTCCACTGGAGATTAATTGGGTGCATCTGAGGAGGGTGATTGCAATGGATCCCTTTTATTCAAAGCAAATATGGACGGATATTTAGAGCTCGAAAAGCTTGGTAGTATACTTCACGTGGACATTATGGAGTGGAGAGTGAACATGGCGTTGAACTGAGAATGAAAACTTAAAAAAACTTTAGGTGAAACTCCAGGAAAACTAATGGGAGACGAATAATTGGTCGATAAGTACCGTCTGAGAATAAAAATAAAATTCGGTGTTTCCTATGAATAACCTGCTTGTAAATTTATCTAGATCCCTTGGGAAGGCTGTAATCTGATCTTTGTAGTTCTTAGTTAGGCCCAATGCTGCACCTTAGTTGTCAAGATCGATGTCCGAAAAACCGATCTTCAATCTTGATTACTAACTTCAAATTACTCTCAAAGATCCCTTTATTGAGATCATGAACACAATAATGTCAATTATTGTCTTTCAAGGATACGCCGAGAAAAGTTTTATTTGAAATCTTCTTTAACTAAAAATACACTTTGGACTGATTTTCATGAGGACATTAATTGAGAATACAATTTTATCTTTTATAAGACAGACACATACCATCGTCTAGTTATGTGAGCGATAGCCGTGGGTGCATTTCTAACCTCTGATGGTTTAATCTCCACCAGTAGTCTCCAAATATTTTGGCACACGAACACAAAGCAATTTCCGAACCGGACTCGCTCAGCCCACACATTGTGGGCTCGCTTTCCTTTACTCCAAGTTTAGTTAACCGACATAAACTAAGCATTATACAAGTTTTACTCAAATCGCATCAACGACTGGCTCCCATTTTGGAAGTTGAACATTTTATTCTAATTTATTTTGCTTACAAATTAGCAAAGACAAGTCAAGGTTCACACATTTTTCTCTTCAAAAGACAACTCCGCAAAAGCATCTACTGTTCCACCAAGTAGCAGAAGCTACAGAGAACTCCATTTTGAATAGAGTCCATTCACTGCAGCTTCCATGGCTGGATAAGAATAACTACCTCTTATTTACGGCCTCAAAATAGTCGATCTTTCTGTTTATTCTCTCACATCAAGGTTACCGATTTACTAACAGAAGTGAAAGCTTATAGCAAGGTGCACCTTCCCCCTTTGAACCGATTGTTTAGAAAAGATATTTCCTTTAAAATTTCTGTTCAAACCAAATTTGTATAATTATGCTGAACTCACCGATCTTGAATCGACAGTTTCTTTGGGCCGTTTAACATTATATTTTTGGATAGTTCCCTTTTATAGGATATGATCGATATTTAAAACTCATTCAGAGGTCAGATATACATCCACATATCTGGTTTGTAAAGAATAGACAATAGAGATAAAGTTTTTCTTTTTTCTTGGTAATCCAGGAAGAGTCAAACGTTTTGATTGTATTGACCGGATTTGGGGATGCCTCTTGACTAATATTTAATTGTTTGATCTTTACTGTCAGTTCGACCCACAATTAATTGATTACCTTGACCTCTCCCTTTAAGTGGTTTTTGTAATCTAATTTAGCCCCAAAACTGGAACACTTTGAACCCGCACTTTGGTTCTGACAATGAAATGACCACTCGATATTCCCTCTTTCAGCCGTCAATAATTCAACTTGAATTTTACCGATTTAAACACCTAGCCCCTTACTTCTATCTCTCAATATTGCATGCGTGTAATTAAATAACACTTGATTTTATGTTCAAACATTTTTACTAATCCTTTAGAAAGATAATATTTCCAAGCCTATTTCCAAAATGTAGAGGCTCAAATTGTAATCCTATTTTACCGCTAAATTAAATAAAATATTTGATTTTGTTAGTCTCTTGGCTCCGCGGCATCAAATTCACAGATTAAAACTCAAAGAACAAGGATTTTCACACCATTTAGCTTCTGTGGTATTTGATTCATTTGAGAACCGGTGCTACATTGTTGCGTACCGTCAGAAATTGTTTGGAGTGTGGCCAGAAAACGTACCTGGGTTTACGATGTAAAAAAATGAGTAATTCAATTTTTTTCATGTGGCGAAGCAGTCACACGACTGTGCTTCGTAAATTTTTTATTCAAAGCAGACTGATGCTAATGAGCTCAAAGGGACACGTAAGGGATCTGTCTTGGACTCAGAACCTTGACACTACTTTATTTTCATGGTATATCTGCATCAGTCATGCCTGAAAAGTTAAAATAGACGTGATATTTGTTAGGATTGAGACTGTGAAACAGTCGTGGTTTTAGGGAATCAAACCAGCAAGCATTGGCAAAACGATCAAGAGAATAAGGAACTCTGAGAAGGGAATTGAACGTGGTTAATTGCTCCTAATTGGACAGTTAATTGAAACACATCTTAAAAGACCTCTACCAGTTTCTTCAGCTTGATTTATTGAACTGAACGTTTGATTGGACACATTAAAAGGAAACCTCAACTGAAGATGCTGCTTAGGCTGAGGTCGCCTTTCCTCCCTTTGTTGTTTGAGCCCGTCGAATTCGTTAGCTGGAAGCTGTTGACCTTCCAGTTAAAGTTGCGGGCTTCAATTGAAACATTAATATTACTAATAACTTCCCCCAGCCATTGGATTAGATACGTAAACTAAGTTTGCTATTCAAGTTAGCGGTGAGCCATTGCTATGGCGCTGACCGTCTGACATACACGTCAGTCATTAATTGTCCAAATCCGAAGTGACAGTTATTAAGGCAATATGCTTCGCATTCTCTAAAACAAGAGAATCAGATGAGCATAGTGATGAACGATTAAGAAGAACTTCTTCTAGAGCCTGTCTCCGATATAGGATTCTTGTTCTCAAAATGACATTTTAGGAATTCTTGCAAGGTCAAATGTCTGTCCGAGAATAAGAGAGCATACACATTCGAGTTCCAAAGTAATCCAAATTGAATCTGTATAGCAAATAAATTATAAAAGAATGACAGGAAAATTTTTAGAGAAATCTAAAAGCGTCCAAAATTGTGCTGCTATGTCAGCATAGATACTACCCAAAATACGGATTTTATCAAGCTGTAGCCCACCTGACGAATTGTTATGACCGAAAACAAGGTCTCTATAGCTGAATAAATCTAGGTGACCAATAGAGGACATCCGTTCTATTGGAATTATTTGGTTTTCATGGAGCTTTGCAAACTAAATGACGTGATATTATTTGATTCCCATGCCTTTTGCAGGAATTTCATTATATTGAATGAAAATAAATAGACTTGGGTTCAACAGCACGGATCAACCTAATTGCAGGAGGCTGTCGATTTTGGGATTTGGCGCCCACCAATCATAAGCAAAATGTCAGAGGAATTCCTGCGTTTTGCCAAAGGAGTGTATGCATAACACTCGGTAAATCACGAAATGCATTCACCGAAGAATGGCTCGGCGGCGGGCTGTTTGAAGTCGCTTAAATGTTGTAAAAAGATACAATTTACTAAACGGTTATACTTGAAGACCAACATTCAAGGAAGATGAGCGTTTGGACTTTCACCTCATTGCTCCATTGTTTTCTAGTAGTAAATCCAAAAAGTTCGTAATGGAAACAAAAAGGTTAAAATCCCCAATAAGCTTTAATTGTTCTTCTCATGAGACAGATTAAGTAAAGGTGGTGGTTTTGATATTTTGATTCGGAAGTGCAAAATACCGTGATAAATCCAAATGAGCGAAGATTTACTTAAAAAATTCTCTGTTCTAGATCACAGAAGATGCTGGAATTTACTGGATTTACAGCAATCCTGAATTAGTAGCTGCTCTGAAAAAAATAGACGGTAATAACGCGGTGATGCGCTTGATGATAGAGTCACGTGACACACCTAAGCTCGTGCACTTCGTTACCCTCAGGATGGACAAACGCATTAGCGTTAGCGCAAATCCAAGCCGATTTGAGGGAAGGCCTCTTTTGAACTATATGGTTTAGACCAGCCACAATGACGGTATACGATAATTTATCCAGTCAGTTCACTTTCAACCGCCTCTTTATGACCACCGGTAACGCCAGGGGCAAGTCTGGGGGCTAATGAGAGGGGCGGCCGGATATGACCAATCATCCACCGGACGTATAAAATTAGATTATGCTAGCAGAATTACAACCTTGTACAGCTTGGTAAACAAGGTACGACATAAAGGCCTGGATTCTTGACCTCGAACTGGACTTTGAAAAGTGCGTATATGTGGCAATGACTGGAATCTCCGCCAGAAAGTTGAAAAGACTTCTGGAGGAGGTATGAAGATTGTCTGCCCTTAACAGTGTCGGTGACAGACGCGGTGCCACTACGAAGTGGAACTGTTACCTGTACGACGAAACTATGCCAGAGAAGCTATCAGATAACCAAAAACGCCAATAAACACCTTTAATTGTTTTCTGTGTTAGCTGTTCTGTGCTATTTGGTGTAAAAGCTATTTGTACTTTTGTTGTGCCCCAAAGAAGTCGTTGAGACCTGCCCAAATGGATGGGAAGTTAATAAGAAAAAAATCAAATCAACATTTCACTTCCAGTCACACATCGAGAGGATAAAGCAGGTTATAAAAAAGGACACGATGTTTGGGCAGACATTTGGGATTGTACTATTCTAGACATTCGAACCGAAGCTTTCTGATAGTTCGACATGGAAGTTAATGGAGAAAGTCGAAAAAACACTGCGACACTATATCCAACGTGATCACTTCAATCATGTTGGTGTGCAGTTGTGTCCTCAGAAAGACAACTATATCAAAACATTACTTTCTGTCAGGTGAGCTTGTTTTGAAGGAAGGTTTCTTCCTTAGTATCTCTCTAGCAGAAGCACTCCGACGTGACCATCGGATTGTGAACCACTAGTATGTGCGGATGTGTTTCGAACCCACCATCGACACGCCAAGTAATCCTATTCATTCAGCCAATGTTGGCTTTCCAATCATTCAGTGAGATGAAGAACAGAGTGGCTGAAGAAACATTTAAAATCAAGCTATTTTAAGGTATTCAAATGAATTCTGACTAAGGGTTAGAAGTCTAATCGGTTTGTTTTCATAGTGAGTCTGGCACGCATATAGACCCTAGGATTCACTTTTGGATTTCATTTTTAAAAGTCTAGTAATCACTAGTCGTACGATAAAACAGTTTGATTTACCAATATTGAGAGGAAATGAGTAAAGAGTGTGGGAAATTTTGAGATAATGCTACGAAAATAATCCTCAGTGAGACCGGAACTAACAAGACTGGGGGGTATTTAAGACGAAAAATAAGTGCTTCGTTATTTCATGAGACTGATTCTCCTCCTAAATTCATAGATCATTCCTACATTTTTCGTTTGTTTATCTCGGCCTTTAGTCGAGCTAAAAGGTGCATGACAGAATAAACTTCAAAGAATTAAAAAGAAAACATCACAGACAAATAGAAGGAGATCTATTATTTCAGAAAACTCCTCTCCTAACCATTTGACGCGCATACAATTTTCGAACACTGCCATAGGCTTAAATATTGCAAAGTACTGGTTGGAACAAAGCTTTTGAGTTTTTTTCCATTTTCACTGAAGTTCGCAAGGCTCGTGATTCACTTGAAGTCTTTTAATAAGGCTGATATTTTGAAAAAAAAATTAACTTGTCAAATAAATGAGCACCTGCATTACCTGTCGGCTCATCACCTATGGACTACTAACACGTAACAGTAAATAAACATGTTAGGAGCAGACCCAACGCTGATATTGTTCCAGATTCACGTGAAAAATGGTTATCC
Organism: Moniezia expansa; assembly: GCA_019097775.1. Lineage (NCBI taxonomy): Eukaryota > Metazoa > Platyhelminthes > Cestoda > Cyclophyllidea > Anoplocephalidae > Moniezia > Moniezia expansa. The sequence goes on from JADFDV010000064.1 coordinate 6,014,261, forward strand.
ACAGAGAATTCATAAATCTAAGGCGCTATTCAAATAATGAGAAAAAAGGCGCTTAAAGTAATAGAGGATTAAGTGGGATTTGCAGTCAGTAGAGGGAATTTCGAAATTCCTCTTTTAAAATGGAATTAACATGAATGAATGAACCACTCATTCATTAATGTTCGCTGACACCATATAGCCCTTGCTCCACCTCAGGGGGTAGGAGCTCCTAAAGTGACCAACCATTTGAGGCTAATACCATTTTGGAGGCAAAACACTCATCTAGACACTCAGGTGCGTTCGAAAACTTTTACTTAGATTAGATTTGCATTCTGAATGTTGCGGGGAAAATACTAGAAAGCAGACATTAAGCAACTGACGGTCTGATTTCCTCAACTTTACCTCAGTGGTCACAGTTGTTACAGAGGACGCATTCGCGTCAATCACGAATTCTTCAAAAATAGAGTGGGAAGGTCCTGGTCATGATGACCCAGCTTTGACGGCACGATGTTGTCCGATTTCGGAGATAAAATACCGGATGTATAAAGCAGATTTTCCGAAGTACACCGTGGCAAAGTCAATTAGATAGGAGTGATAGGTGTTTCCATAGGCACCGAATTATTTGATAATAACAGGAAGCAGTCTGAATCCCACCTCCGAATAGTTCTGACTTTAGGAGTGACTCTTAAATGTATATACTAGGAACCAGTTAGTAAGTGCGTTGTGACTCTCACAACGTGACATCAACAGGTCCTTTTCCCTCTCAAAAATGACTCCTAGTATCTTATGGAAGGCAAAGGATCTGTGATATCATCACTCATTCCTTCAAACCCGATTAACCAGCAGTTTTTGTATCATCATAATCCTCGGAGTATCCAAGTTGGCAGACGTCTATCGTCCACAAACATATCTACGTTCCAACCAGCAGTGGACTTTCCAACGTTTGTTCTTGCGATCATTCAGTTTCGCCTCTTGAGCCAACATAGGAAACATTTGTAATGGGTACTTCTCGTGAACATCAGAGATCAGTGATATTTAACTTAAAGCTGCTTCTGGGATTGAATTGAACGTGTTCCAAGTTCCACTTTCTTGTTCTACTCATACGAAATGACTTCTTGCTCACATTATACAATCCATCCGTGTATGAAATTTAGTTTAGTTACATAGAATTTTAACGTTCTGAATTCAAAAGTCAATTACTGTAAACGGATGATGAAACTAGAAATCTATCTCCACCATTGATTAATGTAAGGAACTGTTAAAAGATGCCAACTAAGAAAACCCATGCCCAAATCTGACTTAATACTCCTACGGTAGATTGAATTCATGAGTGCCATAACGTTAGCATCTCTAAGATCCTTGAGAACCAGCTTTATCACATAAACGCAGCGATTTTTTAAAAACAAAAATGATTTGGGATCCCTTTTTTCTATGAAAACAGCGAGTTTTGACGAAAGCTTACCTAATGAAACCTGCATACTCCTATTGGACATGGCTGGTTTTCCATCCGCGAATCGAACTGTCTTCCTCGACATTGAATCGCCTACCATATGTGAGGAGGCAATAGAATTATAACTACCATTAACATCTCCAGCGAGATCAACTGCATCCCAGAAGCCCTTTGGCTGATTAGAGATAGCTCCCCGAGGGGACTCGGCCGCCGGATCGGATGGAGGTCGTTGACCCTTGAGGATACCCCGATGGACAGTCGGTTGAGATGACACTTGTGGAGTCGGTGGACGATAGGAGAGTTGAACTGTGGGCTTAGTTGGTTTCGGGCTCAGGGAAGAGGATCTTTGCGCCTCACCGTTGGTATTTCCAGGGTTGGTTGGGCACCATTTTGAGAAGTGGATTTGCGATTGGGTTTGCTCGGAGCTAGTTTCATCTAAATGGCTCTGGCCAAACTGGGAGGACATCTGAAAGTAACGATTCAACATGAAAGATATAACTTGGTAAATGAATTCACTTCCTTCTATTGGTTCATCTAAGCACTCTCTAGACTTAAATTCTTACAAGTGAAATGTCGTTATCGAGATCACTTCGATGACCTTGATGATAAATTCCATGTCGATTGTAAGGATAGTAGGTCAAAGGGGGAGAGGGAGAACGCAGAGAGGTGTAAGCGGATCCCCGATCAAGGTGATTCATGCCCAGGGTGCGGGGATTCAGGGTTCCCATCGAGTGACCATTCATTCAAGCCAAATGGCAAGGTCGATTCACGGCGAACTTTTTGTTTACTGATTTCGCCTAAAAGGAAAAGTTAACCGTGAAGATTATCGGATCTGTGGCTGAGTGTCATAAGGTTTTCCAATTTAAATCATAGATCGTCTGGTAGATTCGACCATGGGGCCTGTCTGCAAGCTGGGTGACTCGGTTGAAATTCTCTCGAAATTGAAATCAAACGTTATTTGATTAATAATTCCATAGAAATGGCGGACGAATGGGAATAACATATTAAAGTTTATAGCAAATGATAACGAATTCCAGAAGATCTTAAGGCATTCACGAATCAGAGCCCTTCCCCTAAGTATAAGAATAGAAGCTTCATAAAGCCTGCCGACAAAAAGTTTGCGTACCAATCGTGAGTTGCGGGCATGTGGTAGCGGAGCACAACCACAACGAAGACAATCCGACTGGATGGGAGCTGCAAAGTGGGTACCCAACCAGTGATTCGCAAGCACTGAAAAAACGATAAAAATCTCAAAACTGTCCCAACGTAACATGAAAGTGAAATCAACCATCTTGTTTCCAGCAGCTACCGAAGGAGGCAGAATCATTTGTCACACTTTATAAAAAAAGCCCCAGTATTCACGAATGGTTGAAATATTGTCACCCATTCCTTAAATCAGAAGACAGTAAACATGTTACCTTCCAGCAAGATTTCTTTAGTAAAAATAATGTAATCCCAACTGCTATTTTCAGGGTAGTGTTTGCTTTTTTTTAGCAAAGCCTGAATTTAGTGTGCGAATGTAGATTTCGTTTAATGCATGCGAAAATGCCAACTCTTGTGATTCAAATGCCTTATCCATAAATGTATGAGTCAGTTTGAAAGCTAATCAGGGTAAATTTTGGCAAAAGCTGGATCCTCGGTGGCTCCACAAGACTTACCAACGTACCCGGTTTTCAAGTCTGATTACTCGTTTAGTCTCCACCTTTATCCATACTAGTTCAGACATATTTTCATCTTGCGGTAGTTCTCAGTTTTGTTTACTTGTTTAGGTTAAGGGAGAAAAATGATAACTCGACAGGTTCTAAATAAGACTAATACTACTACTACTATGAAATATTTGCCGCCCAAAGTTCTTAAAACCATCGCAACATTTTATTGTTGACCTAGACCTTAGAAAATGCAAAAAAGTATTTCATTCTGCATGGCAGGTCAAAATAGTGCGCATGTCAATTTGGACAATATGTTTACCCACCGCGTGGCGAATGAAAATGGCCCCGTTTGAGTGGAGTGGGAACGCAACAACTTTCCGTTGAAAGAATGGAATATTCGTCAGGTTCATAAAAGATCAAAAATTGGAGCTAGTCAGCTTCACGATTTGCGAATACCTCAGCTAAGACGTGTTAATTAGGGAGAATTTCTCGGATCATGTTTATCTCAAGACAATATACAATGGAAGCCGATGGATTGGAAAAAGATATGAGGGCCCGTTGGATGATGTAGATGGATGAGGTTAACTGACGTGATGGGAGGCATGCAATCACTTTTGAACTCATTAAATCAATGTCAAGGTTGAGAGGTTGAATAATCCCTCATTATGATATTCTGTGTTTGTGTAAAAAAATACTTCACCTACTGTGATCTTACATTGAATTCTTCTTCAACTGGTACAGGAGCCCTTACCTAACACACACATAACAATAAAATGCGGTTTCACGGAGATGTACTTAAACTCCAACTTCAGGGTCTAGAATACTGAAGTAAAGCTTAGGCGATTCACTGTAAAAAAGGCAACTTTGACTGCAGCAAAGAGGAATTTTGCTGATAGGCAAATAAATCTTATCTGCTTAACGCCAGCGTAGACATTACCTGAGAGCATTAGCCGGTGCGGAAAGTTGAATTCAATACAAATATGCCCTTCAATTGTTCAAGCTCCTTTTTGGATAAAACCGGGAGATTGCAATAAAAATGGTTGGCTTTACTATCGCCATCATACTATGTAAGTAGACGTTGTACTCTACTGCTAGCATTTGGACTGAGCTCTATTCAGCAAGTGAGAATGAGGTATTGTTAAAAAGGGGAAGAACGACGATATGTCCCGTCGAAGTACTTCAACTGCAACCTTTTCACAGTAGTTCAGTTTTTATATGACAGCCGCACGGAAATTAAACAATATTACCAGCTGAACATAGATGAACATCCTCGAAGAAAGGAGCGGGACAAGCCCATCTATTTTGACATGCATGACAGGTCTAACAGCATTTTAAATAGCTCGTCGGCATCAGGTAAATGTAATGAGTGTGCTTAAGCTGCTTTGACTACTGATTGCATCAGCTTCTTGCGATAAGGAAGAGACTCGTCTAAATAAAGCACGAGAAAACAATCAATACCTTGACGTAGCATGGTGTTAGCCTAGATGTCATTCACGTGCCAGGAATGGACCCCGAGAAGAACAAATTTTGGAAGGGGACTAAAGCGAGTCTTCGGCGATTAATCCATCGAATTGGTTTGCGGCGCTCCCGTTTTTCGAAAAAGAAATCCAGTGACAATATAACTAATGATACTCTCTCACTATCAGACGACTCGAAAACCCTGGAACTACATAGTGAGTCGGTTAAACTACAAAACCTTCCAACGGAACTCTATTATGGAACTGCTGGATGCTCCAGTCCGAATTCTAACGTATTTATAAATCACATTTCGCCATGTATTAACTAACAACCGAGAAAGTCTAACAGCCAGGTATTTCATTTACCATGGACCACTAAATCGGTCTTAGAGTGCTATGCAATCAGGTTCGTTGAATGCGGCGGCTCATCCGCAATCGTAGGATCGTACCCCTAACTGTTGCCCTTTTTAGCTGTTCAAAAAATATCTTCTCTTCAAAATCAAGCATTTAAATTGGATCGGAAAGGCAGCTTTCCCATTAACTTCAATGCATTCATTTTTTTCCGGTCAAGAAGTACTCCGAAAACTCTTGGGTAGAAATCGCTACCCAGATTGATATATAATGAATTATCAAAGCATGCAAAATAGGCTATGTTCTCTGGTTTGCACTCACTGTCATTGGATCCATAATTCTTCATCTTTTAAAGCATTATTTGGTAATAAAAGTGCAATCCTAACGTGCCTCCTCTTCAGCCACGTGGGAAGGGCGATTCAAAAAGCTGATGTCACGTGAAAGGGGGTGTAACAGACTAGAGCTTCCTGCCTAACTATTTCTTTCTCTCGTGTTATAGGATGGAAGCGGTAAATAAACAGCCCACGAGTTTGAAGCATGCAGAAGAGAAGACAGAACCTTCGGTGGATAGGTCAAGCCAGCAAGCTCAGCCAGACAAGCCATGGAAAGAGGGTCAGGTTAATCGAGCAAGGATAACCAGAAACCAGGAGTATAAGGAAGAAAAAATTGTTCCCATTCTGGATTCGAATGAAAGACTATATATGGACAGAATTAAATCACCTGTAAAGCTCATCTCGAATGAAATTTATAATCATTCCAATAAAATGAGCTATGTTGATAATTCAGTCATTTCATCGAGCGTAGACGAAACGACCTGCGTAAAAATGCAATGTGCAAAATCAACTAGAATCGGATCTCTGCAGTACAAATCAGACTCGCACAAAGAGTACACCAAAACCGCTTCTTTTACAGGTTCTACAAGTGAAAATAAAGACAGTTCAAACCCCAAATATTCAATCTATTATCCATGGGGCAGCAAACTTTTCAGGTATAACAATGATATTTCCTCACAGAGTTCATTTGTGGACATTTCTGAGGGGGATGGGAAGCTCCTATTCAAGAAGATTCCGATGCGAGTTCAGGAGGAAAAAAATTATCCAGTAAACACACCAGCTTCAAAGAGTTTGGATAAGACCGACCCACTTTTAGATGAAACCCCTTCAAATGAATCTTCAATGACTATCAATATCTGTCTAGCGACGGTAGACGATACTGAGCCATGTATACCCGAGCATGTAGCTGCTAATCTGTTAATCCAGACAGGTGCAGGAATAACTCTACAGAGGACATCAATGCTTTCATCTAAGCGCAGTTCGCAGGGTGCTTTTCCATCAGAGGTTGTCTCCGCTGACTCAATTGGATCAGCAAATAATTCAAATAGAAGCCTATTTCACCTTCTCTTTGGGCGAAGTCCAAGAGTTGTTCCGAAAGACACCGAGAGGTTTGACAGAGTCGGTTCTAATTTGAAGTTTCAACGATATCCTGGAGCGCCGAAATATTCAAACGAAGGACAACCGCAAAGCACAGTCGAGTCGAAACTGAACATGTTAAAAAATTTGGCTGATTCCATAATAGCCGTGGAGATACAAGCCGCACGGATTAAAGGCAGGCGGATAGCTACTCAGACAATCGGAAATCAAACAGAATTCGCCATTGATCAGAGAAGATACTCTAAAAGTGATTCAGATTCGGAAGGTGCTTGCAATGAGAAATCTATTAGTGTGGGAAAATCACTGGAAAAGGACGAGAGACCTAAAAAGGATAAGAAGGGTGCTCCAAAGGTCAGGTTTCATAGTTCCAGATCCGATTCTTGCCCAAGTGCTCCAGCAGTCAACCGAGAATTGCCCAGTATTATGAAATCAGTTTCGACGACTTCTTCTCAGTTTGAAAGCACTCCACCTTCTTTTGACGAGTGCTTTGACCATAAACCAGTAGAACAGCGCAACGCCGGGAACTTTTGTTGCATAATACCAAACCGACGGGCAATGGACTTATCTAAACACTCGCTTCAGCATAGGTCCCTTGTTTGCTCAACTCTGGAAAATCGTTCTCCCACGCTGATATTTCCGAATCGAATCATGATCTTAAATGCGGTCCAAGATTTGGGTCCAAAAGCTTCCAATCAGACTCCAAAGACACTTATCTACGAACTTGTGAGTGTAAAGTCGGACAAAATGACTAGTAAATCAGAGGAAAGGAGCTCACTATTTAGACCCAGGACATCTCTATCTACAATATCAACTTCGATTGAATCGTTCGGCTGTTTGGACTCATTGTCGAAGATGGAAAACCAAGTGAAATATACGCATAAGCTTTCTAGCGCAAAGACATCTGACGTTGATCCAGGTGAAAATAAAGACATGGAAAAAAGTGTTTCAAATCCAGACGTCCATCCTGAAGAAGCGAAATCTGATTCGAAACAAAATGAGCCATATCACAAGCTAGAGAATAATTTTTTATCGACTTTCATGGATAAACTGACTATATCATCAGAATCAATATCTGCGACTCGAAGTAAACAAAGAAAAGCCAATTTATTGATATCAAAAAGGATTAGCATTGAGGAGGACACTTTGAAAGTATCAGCTGGCAAAGCAGTAGCAAAAAGTAGAAGATTAAGGTCCAAAGGAGACAACCAGGAAAAACAATACAATATGGCCAGCATTCCAGGATCAGGTGTGAAGGAGCTCCATGAAAATAAGGTTCACGTTTTCACGAGGAAAACAAAAGACAATGAAGTTTCGAAGCCTATAGATATACGTAAGCAAAGCTTCATTTCTAAACTCCAGGATATTGCGATAGAACCAAAGGACTCCTTATCATCACTATCGTCTTCAAGTATTCAAGCTCTTGGCGTTGAGATAAAAGCAAACCCGACTTGGTTTTGTCAGGGAATGTGTATTCGTACTCATGAGGCATTGGAAGAGCAGAGAAACTTTGATGGAAATATGGGGACGGATGTGAATATTAAGTTCTCACCGGCTTCTTTAGTTTCTCGCGACCATGTGGGAAATAAGCCTATCGTTACAATTAAAATAGACCCAAACGATCAAACTGAGGCCAGAAAATTGAGGCATGGTGGACCTATTTCAGTGAAACTCGGTAAAAAAGAATTATGGCCATAGTACTCTATTTTGAACCTTTGAAATTCCATTGGCTAGGGGCTCCAAGTTTTCTGGAAAATTAACTATTATTCAAGGCGGATGTCTATTCAAGTAGGTATGTATGGGACAAAAGTGTAAAAAAGTCATTAGTGCTGGTTAAGAACTGAGAACATTTTGAAAGAACCGAGGATCTCTCTGCATTAGAAATTCGCGATAATGGAGAAAAATGTACGATTCCAATTTGATTTCAAAAATATTTCATTGGCTCCTGTGCTCATTCTGGGTACAAAATTTCCTTTCCCCTATAGAACAGATGAAAGTGCGAGAAAAGTCTAGAACTCGAATGCATTTCGTATAATTACTTTGATTCCAGTGGCCCATCTGCAAATTGTATCAATCACAACAAATTTGTCAACCAAACTTCTGATTTCTTTTCATTAGTTTCTTCAACTTTCGATTAATAAATTACATGTCATTTTAATTATATTTAACCCTACTGGTCAGTTCAGGTTGTTTTTTGATCGGTGATATTAAAAGTCAACATCTACTACTCTCTTTTGCTAATAAATTTATTTATACGTATTTGTTCTGGTATGGATGAACGCAGGTGAGGGCATAGAAGAATGCTGTAGGTCCTACAGAGACCGAATGGTGTAAGATTATGTGCGAAAGGCTCTTGTGACTGTCAAATCTTCAAAAAGTACATCAGAAGGTTAAAAGATGAGAATATCATTGAAAACTAGACATGATGGATCGGGAGGACGCGGACCACAATACGATGATTGATATTTCAATGAAGGGTCCTTTGGGAACAGCATGATGGTTAAAATCCAAAGTCCTATCGTTTTTCCGGAAATATAGTCAATAATTGAGAAGCATATGCTATTTGAAAGCCACCTCTTCTCCATTTATAACCAGTTTAATCAATGTAAAAAGTCTAACACTAAATTAATCAACATTGGGACAGCATAAGATTCCGAAGTGGCTACAATTCTGGCATACGGGTTTAACTTTAACAAGTGATAGATTCATTTATCTAACAGAAATTACTAATCAGTACGAAACCTGGCCATAGCAACAAAAACTACTCAGAACTTTAAATCGAGATACACATCCAAAGGATTCGACAATCTTTATTCTACGTAGAGCTTTTCATTACATCTTCTGAATTTAAAATTAAGATTCGATGGCTTCGATTCCAAACCATCGTTTAAAAAACTCAAGCAGAATATGGGATTCGTAAAAACACGAGTTCGGTAGTTATTGGCAACTTCGCCCTTGCTATCTTTAATTTGTACACCATTGTCACATTAATAATATTATTATTATAATTATTGTCATCGTTGCTATATAATTTAATTTCGATTCAATTTAAGTAATCTATTTTATCACTTTGTTTAAGTGGATGAGCAGGAATCCCTAAGTGTGCTTCACGTTTGCTTTGCAATATCATGAAAGGTGGATTCTCAGTTTGCTGATCTTTGCCAATCACAAGTCGAAAAATTTGTTATCTCGAAATTGAATTTTTCAATATTCATCATTAAAATGGAAGCTAAATAATTACAATAATTGATTTAGTGTTCATTGCTCCTACAGATCCTGCACAAATCCCCTCTTGGATACGTTAGAAAAGGGTGCATATAAAGGCGTTTATTTTATAGATGGATCGGTGAATTTCTCATAAATTAACGTCCTTTGATAGATAAAAAATAGTAAATTCGCAGCTACGTTTAACAATATGCAACAATTATTAAGTAATGCGCATTCGATAAGCATGCTAAGCGTAAAAGTAGAGCGACGACTTACTAGAATATAAAATTTATCCAGATGACCTGCCAGTAATCGAGGCTTGAGGAACAGCCTAATAACCCAAAGGCGCTCCACGGAAAAGTTCAAATGATTTAGCGTTCGTGTGATGCACAACTGCACGCTGCCGATGTGCAGATCCCAACTTCCTGATTGGTAAAGATGAAAACCAATAAAAATAGCCGGATCAATCGCACTTACGCAAGCGCACATAGAAGTGGAGAAACTGTGTAGTAGCTAATTTTTACTCTCTTCGGCTGCCTCTGCTCGTGACGAGTGGCGATTAATTTATCTCTTATCACTTTTCTCTTCACTTTTTCCACCTACCGAAGCGCGGTTTTTGATATTATCTCCCTGAGTAGGATTGAATTGGTTTTAACTCTTACCCAATTCGTCATGACTTACATTTGTTAATCTGGCTAAATCGAAGTGCCCAATCACCTCCGTTAAATATTTCTAAAAAATCCAACCTGTTACCAAATCTTCAATCCAATCAGCCAATCGAAGTCTTTGAATAAAGAACATTCTGGCTTACATTCGAGTTGAAAATGCCTTAATTATGCTCTAGGTGCAGTTAAAATCAACATTTACAAATTAATAAATTATTAAATTTAATAGACGCCGACTAAGATGAGAAAGCGTATACTCGAAAATAGGGCAAAGTACACTAGATTCAACTGTCAGTTATGTCAGCTTGGAAATCTTTGAAAAATCTACTGTGACGCAATCGACGGTCATAACAACAGCAGTACTCATTAAATGCTTCGGTGAGTTTATTATTAATCCTAGTTTTGCCATATAATAATGTCTTATGGGGAAATATTTTTCAGTGCCTGTACTTTTACAGCCCATTCAATTATGCGTCTCTATTGGGGGATTTTTTATTAACTTTTGAGTTGTAGGCAAGAATTTTAATTAAAGTAACAGTTGAGCAGGTTGTGGAGCATTCATTACTTCTCCTTTAAGTAGAACATTCGATGGTCGTCCGGAGATTTTGCCAAAATGTTATCCTTAAAATTTTACTAAACTTTCATCATGTCTAGGTCTGGATCCTGCCTCCTTACAGTTCCGCCGCCCTCTTGGAGACCCTCAATGACATTTTAGGCGTTTTTAATTAGATAGTCACTGAGTTGCCTTGTTTGCTGGGTGGCAAGGAATAGCTAGTCGTTCTCAATCAAATAGAAAGCCCTCAGTGGTCGCCATCTGCAGCTCATCTAGTAGGTTGATGCAATATAAAGGTCCTTTTTAGTTTTGGTTTACAGAATATTTTCAAATTTTGGATAAAGCTCAACTATTTACATGATACAAATGCTGCACAAATGAATTACATTAAAAAGTTACCGAAGCTTCAGTCTCCGAAAATGACTTCTGCAGTCTAGGAAGACCTAACTTCAGTAGACCTACTTGGATAGCCTTACAATAGATGACTTGCGTAAGTGTTTCTGAATGCAATTTACTGCGTTGCTCCGGAACACCAGGATTCAGACTGAGGGAAGAATTGGCATTTACCGTTCAAGATGACGTTAATCAATTTGTACTGAAATGGCAGAGAAAATCATGGTTGGTCTCTAATTGTAATCGGCGAGATTACAGTGGGAAGAGAGTCCTAATTACATTATTCAGAGGTTGAAGTTATTGCTTTTAAGGAACTCTGCAAGTTTTCATCCTTCCAATGCCGCTGGTGGTAGTAATTACATCAGAGGAGCCGGAAACCAAAAAGAGAGGTTAGTTTATCTCTACTTCCTTATTCTACGGCAACATCACTCCATTGATGTACTTTTTTTAAACGAATTATACATCATTTTCACTTTCATTCCTAACGCCAACCCATGCGCTATAAGAGGATAAATAATGGAACCTGGATTCAAGGCTCAGCCTTTATCCTTTGGTGCATCAGCACATCTGCCATTGTGTAACGACAACTCCTTAACCAGACTCGTCTAGTTTTGCAAAGGATTCAACTAAGAGCGCCCCTTGGTATTTTAGGCTCAATATATGATCGAGTGATCAGATAAACTGGTACATTTATAAACAATATGAACAACCACGAGCTGTGGATTGATGATTTCGATATTTATCGCACCCTTTGAATTACCGCATTGGCTGGTCATTCGCACCCCTATCCAAAGCTCTTCTTAATTACCATTGTCCTCCACCTACGATTGCGAGAACGTATGGGTTGCGATCCCTTCAACAGCCCTTGTCTTAAGAATTCTCAAGAGTCAGAATACTCATTTGGACTCTATTACGGCTTTACTATGACTAGAAGGTAGTTAATAGGACCCGGAGATCACCCTTTAAATTAAAAATCGCTATTAGATAGTTAAAATCCCTTTAGAAAGAAGAGATGGGGATGTTCTTTGACTATCTCGTCCTTTACTCAAACAAGAACAGTTAATGTCGATCTGAAAATTCAATTCACATGGCTCATAATGATTCCAGGTACATTGTCTGGTTTATGGTTCATCGAGAAGGCTGGATAGAATGAGCCAGGCCAGATGTTGTTTAGAAAGTGGCCTGTTGACAGGTTAAGCATTCCTAATCTTTGTGAATCGTTTCTCACACTGAAAAGGACTTCAATTTTAACCTCATTATTGGATAAGCACCCATTCTTTTCAATTTCATTTATTTGAAGTATACCAAATTCAAGGGGCTTTGTAGTTATAACTGAGGGTTATTGTGATTGGTGGTCTCCTAAATATGTGTCATCTAGGTTTTTCAGTGAGGTTGTAAAATTAAGACTTATATACAAGTTAAATTTTTACAAGTGCCCAGGTGTATCTATTTATTTACCTCACAGCCAAGTAGTAAAATGTAAATATATTAGTCGTGGTTAATTACATGCTTAAGCGAAAATGGACTGATACAGCCAACTGTATGTGAGCCACTTGGAACAGTTTATGTCTCTTGTTATGATCACCAGATTACTACGACTTAACAATTTACTGGCCGCATAGGAAAGCGAAACGCGTTTATTACATTTGCTTATGTGCAAAAATGCAATTCAAACATTTTCTGAGCTCGGCCTGATAACACCCTTTTCAACTTAGTCAAGACTTGTCGCATTGGGTGTAATTTGAATCAGGATTATGTTTTCATTTCAGGGAGTGGCTGGTAGCCATGCAAAAAATGCCACAAGAACCGAAGTTCACCATGTTTGGAGGCTTCAAGTTGCTTGGTCTCTAGACACAATCTCGAGTTATCACAGACAGGTGGATTTGTGGAAATGGGGGCTCCGTTTCTAATCTATTGACCGTAAAAGTATTATCCGCATTGGTCAAAACTTCATACCGTTCTTTTGGATTAAAAGGGAGTGTCCTTCAGGAGATGATCAGGTGGTCAGAATTCTATTCGACAAAAATCGCAAAATTTGGGCTGCTGCTCCTCCGAGTGCAAATGTAGGACAGATAGGTTGTTGAAATTCAGTGTTAGTCCCTGGCTTCCTGTCAAGGTAATTTGCTTAATGCCATCAAAGTAAAAAAACAAAGGCCTCCATTTCGTTTTAACGTTGCATCAATCTAGAAGTCGTCAAGTCGCCGACTGCATAATAATTTTCGCAAAAACGATCATCCTATTTTTGCAATCCTTCCGGTTTTGCCGACGTATATGGAAGCGAAATTGTTGTTGAGCCTACATATATGTCAGTTGTCAACTGAAAGTATTGTTTTTAAGAACCACAAAACGTAAAATGTACAAGTTTTAGATTTCAAAGGATTAAAGGATTACTCAAAAAGGAATAAGTGAAAATCGAATGGGTTTTGTTAAATTCTACTGCTCGAATATTTTTTTAAATGATGCCTTTTTAGAAAATAAGCACACGAAATCCAGTGTACGTCACTCAGGTTTGAAATCAACTGTTTTGATGCAATCTTGACATCTAATTTAGGAAGTGCCAAATAAAATAATCGCTTTTCTAAGCCGTGAATCAGTTGTTGTTGCTTAAATTATACTTTTGGTCTTGAATTAATGTTAGACATTTTATTATCTGGCTTCTGTAATGGGCTCCAGGAGAACGGGTGACAGAATACCCTCCGCATTCTAATGACCGCTTATCCAACCGTGGGCATTAGTGCTAGGCTTTTTTTTTAATGGGTTTATTTAAAAAAAAAGTTAAAACAAATTTTTATTTCGAAGAAAATGATTGTGGAATCTAAGACCCAAACTATAAACGTTTGTGGCTTTAAAGTGCTGTCACTTGTAGGTTGAGAGCGAAGCCGAATTAAGAAAAACTAAATTTGTGTTTCCTCTTTTTTTCTCACAAAATGTCTGGAAATTTTCGGTAATCCTGCAAACATGAAAAAAGGTTCAAAATTTGATGGACTAAAGCAATTTGTCTCTATAACATTTCCGAAAAAAGTTCGTATTTGCCAATTCTACTTACAAGCGTTAATGACAGTTACCTATAAAGAGCATGTGGAAAGTGGCAATATTATACTGCTGTTTACCTGTAAGGACACATATATGGGTCACAGTAAAGTACTTTCGATGATCAGAATATCTATACTGTGGGGCTTCTGACGGCTTTTCAGTGACTAAATAGTTCTTTTTTTTCAAATAAATGAATTAGACTTATGGCGGGAATTTGCATTTCCACGATTTGAGTTTAGATTTTCCTTCTAATACCCCACTCTGTTTGAACGCAGCCATCAAAAGTCTCGCAACATTCGAAATATCATTTTTGGATTTCGAGGTGCTTGATGCTTTCATGTAACATAAATAACATCCCGCTTTTCTTGTACGCATTTGCAATGAGTGATGCCTGTAGACGATGCCAACTGTAAATCGTAGTCCTTTTTGACAATAAAATCTCAAGCCTTGGGTGGTATTCAATCGAGTAAAAGATGCTTTAATTAATAGAATTAAGCCTACTAATCCAAGCTGAACCGGCGAAACGATAATCGATTGATCGATCGAGCAGCAAGTTCGCGCGAATTGCCTGCGTAACAGCAACAAACTGACGCTTAATATGCCTAAAAATAAATTGTTTGTTGAGCGTGATTTTATTCATTGTTTCGAACATAAATGGCTGAAGTTAGCTCTTTTTTTTAAATGTCTGGAAAAACACAATTTGTTTACAGGAAGAAATGCGGACATTTAAACTGAAATCCAGTCAAAGGTAAATGTCTAAAAAACAGTGTTTCATCAATTCCAGCAAAGTCGTCTTCTTAGGTTTCAGGAGTAAAAACTCGTGATATCGATATGCATCTGTTTGGCTTATCTTAGTGATCCACTGAGTTTAAAATATATGCTCAGAAATGCTCGTATTTTGTCAAAAGGACGCATATTTTGCCAGAGAGCGGAAACCATGGATCAAAGCTTTAAAGCTTTGTAAGCTTTCTATAAGGCTTTCAATCAGGATAATGTGTAAACAAATAACTCCGCATGCAGAGAATTATTTTACTCAAGCTTCCAGTTTTGTCCGATTGCCTTTAGCTATGCAAAGAATTTCCGAAAATGTTTTTAACTTCGAACACTATCAATAAATTTTAAATAGAAATTGTTCCAGTTCGCGAGTAACTTTAAACAGCTGCAAATCATATCAAAGACAATGTATCCAATTAAATCGAGGCAGACGTTGCAGTTTATTCATTTTCATATGAACATGCCCTTATTTCTTTAATTGGTGGGTTTCATAGACTGAAGAGGGACTGGATCGGCCAAGTATTTTCGCCTGCCAATAAGTCTTTAATTTCAGCTGCTTCCGCTTTAAAATTGTACATTACGAAAGTATGAAGAAGGCAAATAAGTAACGGTATCTTTTTTTAGACATGTGATTGTTGGTATTTCCAGCTAACCTCGTGCGTAAAAATGGCGATTAACTCCAAAGCACATAGCTGCATTTCGCTAATTACAATACGGCTACTTTCAATTTGGCATGAACCTCTAAATTTACGAAAGGAAGTTCGAGTTCTGAATAGGACAAGTACATGCATAACTTATACATCAGATTACGACCCTTGGTAGCATTCTTTATTAGGATTTTAACCAACTTGAACTCGCATTAATTCCTAAAGTTCATTGTTATCAAGTTGTCCATACACTACGTGTTTAATTTTCATAATTCACCATCAGTGACAGTCAAACTCAACATTAAATTTTGACAGTTATCGTTTGGAATAAATTGAATTGAAACGCGTTCGAGACATTCATGGATGAAGATGTTGTTGAGTTCTAGTAGAAAAGTATCGGTTTAAATTTTTAAACTAGGGCCTAAATCTGTCTTGAAATTAGTAAAGATAGAATTCGGGCGGCTTTTCTGATCATCGAATCTGACTGTTAAACTGGTCCGTTCATTTGAAATTATGCGGTGGAAATTCGCTCGGCATTTGACACCCGGACGTCCTTATACCAGTCAAGTCCATTTTTGATCATTGTAGAAGTCTGTTTGGTACGACTTTGGTTCAATTTAGGACTAAAAAATATCATCGCCTTTTTCGCCATTCGCTTTCTGAAAGCCCCAGACAATAATTTTGTTGACTATCATCATTCATAAATGAAGGAGGTAGTTGATGTTGACCTATGTTCCTAAAAATTAATCTTTAAGACCAGATATCTCCTTAGACATCTCAATCAAATTCTGCTAGTTTCGTATTCTTAAAAAAAGAATTCCTGCCACATATAAAACTCATAAATGATGAGATCTAAATGATTCAGCGGCTTATTTAACTGGCTCTTCATACTTAACGTCGGATCTAGCAGGAATTTAGCAATTATTTGTTGAAATAGCAGATTACGTTTATGTAAAATGTTGATCGTGATAGTCGTATAAAGAATAACCTCAATCGGTTTATTTTCCTCAACTCTCATCCAAAATTCTTGCTAATTTTCTCCATCACTAAAACTTTTCAATTTTATCGATAACAATTTGAATAACATTTCTCTTAAACGATTTAGAATGGATGGATTGATTTAAAATTCAAATTGCATATCGAATCGATTGATAAGCCAATTTTGTGCCTTTTTTCTTACGCATTTTTGAGTTGAAATATCGAACAAATCCGTTGATCGCTACTATTCATTTCGGTGAATAGCTCGTCTGATTCTCGCTTCTAGGTTAACAAATGGGTACGAAACTATTCTCTATTGCCTTTTAGATTTGGTATTTGAACTCAAATAGATTTATTGATGGATCAGCTTATTGTTCAGAAGAAAGCATTTTGGTGATGTGCTCCTCGCCTGTAAAATATTTTGAAATTTCGCCATATCCAAACTTAATTTAGGAATATTGAAACTTTTTCCCAGATCTCACAAGGACGCATCTCTGCACCTTCGGCGCTTTTATTCTCACTTGGCTGCTTTGTAGAAGCGGCCGATGATTTAGGGACAGCTATTCGTTATCCATGGATGAAGATACTAATGTGCACATGCCGTTCTCATAAATTTATACGAAATGCTTTTCGTTCTCTTCGATTATCATCATCGTCAGTCCTCCCTAGACATTATTCAAGATGAAAAAAATTAGAGGGATTCATTTGTTTTACCTCTTGTTTGAACGAAGGTAATCGCCCACGAGAGCAAGTGTGCTTTAACAGTTGCCGGAATTATTCTGAATCATTGAGAAAGAGCTTAAAATTTCATTAAAGGGGAGAATGTAAGGCCTAGATTGCGTTGAGAAGACAGTGTCTCGGCCATTTATTTGACTCTGCTAATTTTAGCCTTGACAACGCCCTGACTTCCAAGATAAATTCTGTTAACGCAACGGGACTGTAAGGCCGTGTAAGGTGTGGTATATTAACCATCTTGCGAAGTAGAACAGGTGCGAAGACATGAAGATCAAGCGATGAATAGACAGTGGATTCCTGATAAATAATTCAAGGTCTGAGTTGACACTATGAGTTAAAAGAGTGCCAAATTAATTGAGGTTCGGTTGACGGCATTATCAATAAGGTTGATCCGCCTTGCTTCGAGAACCATTTCAGACGAAAGTGGTGAAGTTCAATAGATGCAGCTGATTTCTTCCCTCAGAAACTTCAAGTATAAGTGGCTATCCCGAGAGGGAAGACATCTGACCCAGACGTCGAACGAAATTGGACTTCTTTTGTCGTCGAAGCGCGAAGTCGAGAGCGTCGGGGTCAGCTGGAAGAACTTCTGCCAATGCGTCTTCTTCTTTACTGGCCAAAACTCGGTGAAGAAGCTCGGCTTGCTCTGCTTTGGTATTCAAGCCCAAGATCTCCTTCTCAATACCCGGCAGGTTTCTAACAACCTATTGAGGGGGACGGAACCAGAAAGGGCGTTCAAACAAGCATCACCCTTGACTCACCAAACTACCAACTAAACGGTGTCTGAGAGCCCACCTTGTATGCGTAGCCCTGATTGACGAGGAAGCGTTGCCGTTTTGAGGCGAAGGCCATTTCCACAGTATCCTGGGAGACAAGGGAGTAGAAAAAGGCATTGTACTCGTCGCTGGCTGTTCCACGCTTCGCTCGCAGAATACGACCCAGACGTTGGGCCTCTTGACGTCGACTACCTCCCTGCATACTAATCTGAATCAGCACAGTGGCCTCTGGAAGATCGAACGAATTGTCCGCCACCTTCGACACGAATATGGTCGATACCTGAAAGAATAAGAGTATGAACAAATTACTCTCGCTTCGAATTTACGACAACCCGGATTCTTAAATGACTTCAGCAAGCCTCAATTTAAACAGTAGACCTAAACTCACATTTGGATTGAACTGGAAGTTCTGAAGGATTTGCATTCGCTCGCTTTGACTTGTGGGTCCATAGATATACGGGCGGCCCAACTTCTTGGCGTAGTATTTCAGCGCAAATACATTGTCAGAGCAGACTATTATCTTGTCATTTCGACCTTCGTGAAATTTGATGAGGAATTCACAGGCTCGAAATTTGTTCGGGTTCATCACCGCTGCCAGCTCTCTCTTTCTGCCGTTCATCTGAGGAAACAACAAAATTGGACTATCTCCAATCTACCACGACCCTTCAACGAATTCAGTATTTCTTAGAAATCACCTTCAGCTATTAAACTACCCAATTCCCTTTATCTTACGATCACCATTCTTCAAGACACTATGTTCTTGGTCCATCTTATAGCTTCTTCCATTCCACAGGAAGTGTTCCAGGTTCAGAAGCAACTATTTCGTACATGCGATTGATAAAGCAAACGTAAACACACTGGCGACACATTCTATGTCTGATTTTTCGCCATTCATCTTCTGAGAAATCCAGCCTCCACGGACCAAAGACGACAACTTAAGTTCCGACATCTCTTCACACTCTTAACTCTTACTCGTAACCATGGGACCGGTCAGCAAGAGGCAGGCACGTCGATCATGCGTTGCCAACTTGGAACAATTATGACTCAGCAGGTATGACTAGAAACCACAGCGCCGATGGCTCACAATCACGATTCAGACATTGCCGATTGGATGAGAGCTGTGCACAAATACCCTATTAGTTCGATAAAAATTAGTCGTTATCTTACAGCCACGCTCCAAAAAGTTTCTGCATATGAATAATTTGACTTTTCATTTCAGGATATGGCCCCTGAGAAGCAATCATCGAAAGAATGGCTTTCAAGATATGCGACAGGAAGAACGGTTCTTGACCCATGAAATCTAGTGGTGGCCAAATTACCTTTGCAACTACTGGCTGCTCTTGAATTGTGCGTACTTTTGTTTCAAATAGCTCAAATGGAGAGTTCAAAAGCATGACCAAATTTTTAGCAGGTTATCTGAAAGATATTTCACGTCAGTAGGTCATTTAAGGCAAGTTTCTGCATTCTACTGTTCTAAAAAAAATGAGGCTGCTTACATAATGGTATTTACATACTGATGCATGTTACAGCTAGGAATTAATGCAATAAATCCCAAAGGATGCATTTTAAGCGCCTAACGAGTTTCTTTTTCTAAATGACTAAGAAGTAGTATTGAATGGAGGTGTTTATCGGCACCCATCTTGGAAGTAGAAGATGTACTCTGGTGAACTTTGAACGTAGCTTTACAGCCGGTAGGTGTCGAACTCGACGCTTCCGATGTGATTAGCTGGTATGCGATCTCTACAGCGTTATCAAGGAAAAAATCGGTTAAACGGTCACTAGTATGGGCGGGTGCACTTAATATTCACGCACCCAATGCAGGATCACTCATACTCATGGTGGTGAAGTTGTGGACATGCGATTCATCCCGAATATTTTGGTATTTGCATATATATCCACCTCTTTGCGTGAGAAATGCAAGATAAGGAGAAAAAAGGAATCATGATAGTATTGAAATAGCCATTAATTCGTTGCTACGTTCTACCCATTTTGTCTTTTCTTATTACCTACTCATTGAACGAAAGATGTAAGCAGTTACTGTACCTGTAAGGTTGTAAAAGAAGCGTAGATGTAGAGTCATAAAGAAAGGAAAGTATTCGACTTATTTTACTCTTTTACAAATTTTAATTCATTTGCGGCTGTGTCTATACAATCGGCTGGAGTTTTCCTTTTAATGAACCATCAATGAGAATCACATTGTATCCCACAATGCCACCCGTGAACTCAGTGCATAAGCTTTAAAATACAGCTTGTCATCGCATGGGAAGATCTTAATATATGCCACTTTAAAACAATCGGCGTAGACCCAAATGCGAAAACATGTAGTAATTGGTGATTTATCTAATTCTTTTCTGGCTAGGTCCAAGAATTGCAGAAGAAAAGACTGGAAAGCAAACATGAATGTTAATTGACGCATACAACATGTCGCGCTAATGGGAATTGCCGCCAGGAAGACAGGTGAAGGTTGAGAGACTAAGGTGATTTCTTTCGCATAGGAAAAATATCATAAATTCTATGAAATTATTGGTCATGAAGATAAAAACAGGATGAATTAAGGTGAAATAGTGTTGAACAGTAATTGTCAGCTGCCCTGAGCTTCTGTTCTCATGTGTCGTATAAGCTCGTATCCCTAATTGATAGTTTCTTCTCATCAAAGATTATAAGGAAATTAATGAAAAATAGAGGGTATGAATGAATGTACTTCATCACATACCTTTAAGATTAGATTTCAGATATTCGGTTGCGAGATAACCGCTTATTTAATTAAATAGCCCCACTGCAATCGACAAACAAGTTGATATAATAGATCAAGCTCAACTTAGATCTTTAGAATGCAGGCCCAAGATCAGTGATTTTTCAAGAAGATACAAGGACCTCAAAAAATACTTTTACAACTTTTCATTACTTATTTTTAGTCACTAGCACACTCAAAGCTTGATTGTTTATTCTTGTCAATAAACGGTAGAGAAGCAAGCTATCGCTGACTCGAAAACGCGGGCTTATTATATTTTGTCCGCTATGGTTATGTCAAAACGCGTTTTATCTATTCAAAGTCACGTTGTGCATGGTTATGTTGGAAATAGGAGTGCGGTGTTTCCATTGCAGGTACGTATTTTCTTGTTATTTACGTTTTAGCTTCACGGCTTTGAAGTCGACAATATAAACTCAGTACAACTCTCTTGTCACACACGTATACTTGAGTTTTTTTTATTCGTTTCTAGAGTACACACATTGTACCGGTCAAGTTCTTTCTCTTGAGCATCTGGATACGATTTACGATTCACTCAGAAAAAATGGTTCGGTGAATTACGATGCACTATTAACGGGATACGTCGGTGATCCCAAGTTTTTACTAAAGTTGGCCGAAATTGTCAGGGATATTAAATCGATCACTTCGAACTGCAGGTTTTGTAAGTCTAGCACTTATTATTATTGTTTTTATCCTTTTAGACTGTGATCCCGTCATTGGTGACAATGGTAAAATTGTAAGTTTTTCAATTCTATGTTGACTAAGTTAATATTTAGTATGTTCCGGAAGCTTTGATTCCAATTTATAAAGAGAAAATTCTTCCAGCAACTGACGTTTTGATGCCCAATCAGTTCGAAGCAGAGTAGGTTTTTTGTCCGCATTAGGTAACTTATAGACTTTTGACTGGAAGGAAAATAATTGATGAAGAATCTACTTTTCATTGTATTGATGTCCTGCATTTCACTTACGGCATTCCAATTATCGTTATCAGCAGCACTGAGCTACCTTTTGTGGACGATCAGGGAACCCAGCTTCTTGCGACCTACGTAAGCTATCGACCAAACTTAGCCGAAGGTCGAAGTTGTGGGAAATTCTGCGGTGATTCAGGTCAGAAGGGTAGGATTTTTTCATGGTTTGCTAATTAATGTTCTTTCACATAATCAGCTCAACGAGTTCGAGCGCTTTTTCCCAAATTGAATGCAACTTTCTTCGGTACTGGTGACCTCTTCAGCAGTCTGACGTTGGCCTATTTTGAGAAGATGCACGATCGATTCGATATGGCTGTGAGTTGCCTTTGCATATCTTGCGTACTTAGTGAAAAACCAATCAAACGTGTCCGTGTTTATAGCTTTACAATGCAGACAGCGAAATACCTGCCACCTTTATCACGAATCTTATGTACTTTTGCGTAAAAAATTGGTTTGTTGGTGTCGGAGCTTGCAGGTCCAGTCTCGAGTCAATAAAATAAAGTAAGCTTTAGGGGAGAAATCTCCTTCCGAAATTTTTTTTAGAAATCAATCAATTTGTTTGTCATTTTCCTTAGCCTTTGCCAGAATTAGGACTTGTAAACACAGATTATTAGCAGAAAAATTGACAACCCTGTAGGTCTTGATACAACATTCATGGAGGGAGTGATGCTTTGATCGCTTCACTTACTTTGCATTTCTATAATCGGATTTCGTTGATGCATGCCGTTTCTTGGAAGTGAAACAGTTTCAAGGTCTTCCCCTCAGAGGCGACCCTACCCATCGCGTAAGATTTTTTTGCATAAACTTGGATCCGTTAACACCATTATTAGATATGGGAGTAACTGTTACTCGAGCGCTCAAGGTTCAGATTCCGTCTCATCTACTGTACAAAATACAAGTTCGCCCGTTCATTTCTGTTCGTGTAGAGCTGCTTTTATTTTTTTAAGAATTCGGAAGAGCTTTTATAAAATGAGTGGGAAGCTAGTCGGCTCTCTACCTCTGGGATTCATCTTAAGCACTCTATAGAATCATATATATATATATATATATATATATATATATATATATATATATATATACAGATTATTTCGAAGTAGTTCAATGTACTGCCTTTCAGTAGTAATAGTTAGCCCAAAATTTTGCTTCCTAATTCCAAGTAATCGGATAATGTGCTGGGCTTCAATGGGACGAAACTCTGAAGATACACAGGATGAATTAAAAGACACAAAGGGATGGAAGGTAGGATTGCTGCAGTCATGTTTTTGATGCTGAAACAGAAGTATTCTGAGCATTGATTGCAGACGATTTCGTAGTATTTACGCACCTACCTTAGTTTTTCAGATGTTATCTAATCTGCTGAAAGCTCCTGGCGTTTTGATTTTCTTAAGTGAAATACCTTTGACTGTTCACATTTGTATAAATGGCGCTTTTTGTAAAATCTTGATTAAAAATTTGAAATTTGATATGAAAGCACATTATTGGCGTATGAATGTGTTTTTAGCCTTATTTGTTAAAGCAGTCGAAAATGATTTCGGTTATAGAGGGTGATCTACAAAATCCAATGCACAATGCATGCTGTTCTCAACCGCACCCTTGAGCATGCTAAACTTCTCGAATCGGGTACGTTTCGTACGGGATTTTTTACAAAAATTATTTATTTTATAATTCACAAATTGATTAAAGGCCGCTCTGTGATAATAATAAGTAATCCCCATAATGCTTAATTTTTGATTGATTAGATCCATCCAACACGATCCAGCAAGTCGATCGGTATGAGCTAAGACTTATCCAGAGTGTCAATGATCTCCTCAACCCTCCGGAGTTTTCGACCGTCCAAGTGACTTACGTCTAGAGGGAGTTCCATCTCCATTCGCAAAAAATCCTCTAACATCTAAACGTCTATTCTCTTTTCGTATATAAATTACAGGAATTGTTGCTGTTAAGCGAAAGCGTATATCTTTTATCTGCATGGTAAAT
This sequence comes from Moniezia expansa, assembly GCA_019097775.1. Classification (NCBI taxonomy): domain Eukaryota; kingdom Metazoa; phylum Platyhelminthes; class Cestoda; order Cyclophyllidea; family Anoplocephalidae; genus Moniezia; species Moniezia expansa. Next base: position 6,038,026 of record JADFDV010000064.1, read on the forward strand.
TTGCCGAAATTTCGCCAAAGATAGGGTTAGTAACGCAAAATAAGTGAGCATCTCAAAGAATTTGGGGTAGACTATGAAGATACGGTAACTACGCGCGGTCTTTTAATGACGCCAATTTTTTAAACCACATACAAAGAAGGTTAAATCGCTTGAAAATGTGATGAAAATAGATTTTCTCACTAGACTCGACTCGAGAAGATTGAATATGGCCAGATAGGTTATCGTTGCACTTGGGAGGACAGGGAACTTCTAGAAAACTTATATTTTTTGTCCGAACCAAACATATTGAAGCTTTCATTCAACAATCGATTGGCGATAATGGGAGTGAGCTAGGGAAATGGATTCGTGCTTTGCTTCACATTTTTGGCTGAATCAAAGCGAACAGTGGTGTGGCTGCGTATGCTCGGAGCTGGCAAGTAATCAGAAGCCGCTTACTGTGCGTAGAATTGTTTAGTTAGCAAAATTAGAATATGCCAGCAGAAGTACAACTACATACAGCCTAGTAGACGAGGCACGACGTAGATACCTTTCTACCTTATCAATGTCGAGGACGGACGAAGAACCACTACGAATTTGAAATGCTGCCTGAACGATGAAAACATGCCAGAGAAAAGATCAGGGAACCAAAATCGTTGATGAACGCTTTTACTTTCTTCTGTGTTAATTGCTGTGTGTTGCATGTAGTAAAAGCTATTTGTACTTCTGTTTTAGCCCCAATAAGTCCTCGAGACTTGCCCCAATGGGTGGAGAGCAAATAAACAGAAAAATAAACAAGGTAGCAACCTACACCAACAGCCCTCTAGAGCCTCATGATATCGTCTGTCCATCTCATTTGAAAGATAAGTGTTGCTGTCCAGCTTCCAGAATTGGATGAGATGTCTCGTGGAATCACATTCCACACGAATGCATCGATAATTTGAAAGCTTCACACTGGTGAAACTGAAAGCCATTCTCAACTCAATTATGGCAACCAATAGTAATATTTTTCCGCACGGGACTAATCTGCCTGATCCTGCTTGAAGGCTTAGGTTGTGACCTGAATTTCGAACTTCCATTTGAAACCGCCACTACTTACATCAACTAATCCCACTGCGATAAAAGCTCCACCACTCATAGCCTTGTGTAGGTCTTGTTCTGGTTACAAAATAGATCCCTAAGTAATTAGTACTTCCGCTGATGTTTTAAGGCTCTTAAACCTCATACTTTGTACATACTTGACCGCAGAATTTTCTGATAAATACAGCCATGTATTGCAGTTTAGCGGTGACTCTCGAAACCGGCCGAAATCGAGCCATTAAAACTGCCTTTGTTATAAAGGATGAATCGTTTGTCATCTTATTTGCCACCTCCCCTGCTTTCAACTTTCAAGTTCGGCGAATGTGACTGGTATTGCCAAAACGTCGTAGATGCTGGAGTTCCAGTTCAGAAATGCTATCCTAATCTACCTGAAACTTTCCTTGCACCATCCTACACGCACCTTCTTTCTGTGCTGCTTCTATTATTTAATCTCACATTTCAAGTTTCCTAACCAACTTAACGTTAAGGCGCTTGTTGGCTTAACTGTAGTATTTTGCGGAGACGAATATGTGCCAAGGCTCAGTGTCTGATGTTGTGCTTACTAAAATCTATTATTCTATTGCTAATCATGATGGAGATGGAGCAGTTTTTAGTCTTTTTTGAGTTTGAAATATGTTTTTTTTAATTTTTAATGAAAGCAGTAGAAGTAAAATAATATATTTCGAAATGGTTCGCCGACACTTAGTCCTGAACGAAATTCTGTTCGGCTAAAGGCAACAACCAATAACGTACCATAGAGCGATTCAGATGCATTTTTATTCCGTTTTGCCTGTAAATGTTTTCTTAGTCAATATAATAATGGAATACCTTGTGATAGGAAGTTCATCAAAATTTAGATGTCAGTGGTCGTGGACGCATCACTCATTAGACGATTTGCCTTTACATGCAGTTGACCGAACAAAACTGATTGTTCTCCGTGTTTGAGGCAGGGTCGCCCTGATAATAGGAAGTTAAAGCCACCCACTAATTAGAATTGGATGGTTCACTTCACCGGTATTATTTAACAGTAGACATTCCCTCCTGATGGCTAGTCATTGTTACCAAGGCTAGCACATTGCGATACTAATTAGGTTGCTTAACAGTAGAAGGAGCTTAAAATCAGTCACTTGGATAAAATCACATTTGCTCCTATATTTGTCTCGGCCAGCAATTTTTCTGCGGACTGTGGGCTCTTTAGAAATCACTCTGGTGTTACACCGACCTCTTCTTTCTTATTTGTCGCCAAACATGTGAGCATGGGGTAATTTTAATTGGAGAACTCTCTCGAAAAACCGCGGAGATAAATAAAATGATACGTAGTGCTGTTCTTGGGGTTGATCTGGATTTTTAGATTGAAGCACTGATCGGCTGATGAAAGAAGAATCTACTACTACACAGAGCTTTCACTACCTGGAAACCTTCATTCAATAGGCGACTAAAGTTACTGCTCCATAGTTTAAAAAATTGCCTAAGAAAACAAATTCTATCGAAAGCATAATAGATTTGCTTTCGAACTAATTTGTTCAAACACGTCTACAAAAATAACTATGATGGTCATGGAAATAACAACCAAACTTTTGAGAGTCAGTTATATATTCACACCCATTTTCTTGCATCCCGAATATAAGCAAAGCGAAAAACTTTACTTGGACAAGCTCGCATACGACCATAGCACCATTTTCCTCGGAGAGGAATTTCGATGGCAACTCAGCCAGTAAAATCCTTTATAGCGTTAACAAGTCAGATACACGTATTTTTTCGTGATATATATAGAACGAGTTAATATTTTCCGTAATTTTTAATTCCATGGAGCTCCTGCAACTGTGTGCCCCGAGATCTATAATTATTTAGCACCAGATTTTCTGCAAAACATACAAAAACCGGGTATGGAATTCGTTTTACTCGCCATAAAATTGGTCGTCCTCATATTAAAAGCTTCAGCGTCCCATCGGTCTAGCACCAATACCTGAGTGGTTTGGTTTCTGCGTTTGAAAAAATCGAGCGCAACATAATTTCTACATACAACAATGTCAACAACATTTGAGTCTTGAGCTGACTTTGAATGATGATTCCTCACCCAAAATCAGATGCCAAAATGCAAAAATTACCATAAATAAATATCCGAAATAATTCACACATTTTAAAATTTTACATTTGCCATAAAGTTCTCACGATTGATTTAGACTAGTCTCGAACCTTAGCCGCGTGATATCAAGGTTGTGCCGCCTGGCTGCACAGGGACGTTGTGGGTTGGTTCGCGTGCTGTCCTGCCATTAATTTTTGTGAAAAATACGTCCCGTCAGAGTATACTACTTTTGGTGTTTTATATTGATTTTCGGTAGATTATGCCAAAGTTCGAAAAGAGAACTGGGCGTAAGTTGCCGCGGCCGCCACCTAAGCGTGCGCGTCTTGATGATACTCCAATGAGTCAGCCAAACTTTAGCGATAACGAAACCAGCAACGACAGTTTGAATGCCGTGAATTTAAATGAAGATTATAATAACGAGTCCAGGGATTCCGATTACTTAGAGGAAGAAGATGAAGAACGAGTTGCTAAGGCTGCAGCTCACGCCACAAACGCCTCTTTGGGTGGTGCTGCAATAACACCTCGGGATGCATTTGGTGCTAGGGATCTTCGTGAAATCTTAACTCTCAGGGCTGATCACGCTAGTCGGCCTCTTTGGGTAGGCCCCGACGGTCACATTTTTATGGAAACATTTGGCCCAATCTCAGGTCTGGCGCAAGATTTCCTAATTGCGATCGCTGAACCTTTGTGTCGCCCTGAACATATTCACGAGTACAAACTGACATCGTACTCTCTCTACGCAGCAGTTTCAGTTGGACTTCGCACTAGCGAGATTATTGGCTGTCTTCGACGCCTATGTAAAACTAATCTTCCTCCCGGTATCATCACCTACATTCGGTCCTGCACTCTCTCGTATGGGAAGGCAAAGCTAGTCCTCCGGGGTGGACATTTCTATGTAGAAAGTAATCAACGAGCCTTTCTCAAGAAACTTGCCGCTGATCCTGTGGTTAAGGAATGTCTTTTGAATGTACCAACGGCCGAAGGGCTCTCTGAAGTGACGCTTCAAAAGTTCGAATCTTCGAACACTATCTTTGCCTTCGGCGTGGACACCAAAGATTATTCATCAAACCCTGATGTGTCTACCGGCCCTTCAAGCAACCAAGTCGAATCGGATGGAGGCTTGAAGGATATTTTGAAGCTTTATGCTGAGATAGACGCTGAAGAAGAGGAAATGGAAACCCTTGAGGTTGCGGCAGAAAAAAAAGAAGATCTTGTTGAAGCGGGTAAGTTATGTTCGCAAAAATCGACCGGTTTGAACGTTGGGGCATTTGTTAATTTTACTTTCATCTTGAAACGTTGAAGCTGGAGACGCTGATGCCTTGGATTTAAAGCGAATTGGCCTCGAAGTTGTAGCGGGAGACAACGAGGGTGAACTAGATGATTCTCATGACCCTGACATTGCCATGCTAAAAAATGAGGACGGTAAGACCTTTGACACCTATGCGATCGAAGTGATTCAGGACGAAATCGAACGTCTACAGAAACGTTGTGTGGAGTTGGAGGTTCCTCTTCTATCTGAATACGATTTCCGTCGAGATAGATTTAACAAGGACATGAGTGTCGATCTAAAAGCGAGTACAACACTCCGACCCTATCAAGAGAAGAGTCTCCGGAAGATGTTTGGTAATGGACGAGCTAGATCTGGTGTCATTGTGCTTCCTTGTGGAGCTGGAAAGACCTTGGTACCTCTAGTCGGTGTTATACAGCCCCTCTCTTTTTCAGCAGAATCGAAAATGACATCTTTTTGTAATTTTTCTCATACAGGTTGGCGTAACAGCAGCCTGTACAGTCCGCAAGCCGACCCTATGTCTATGCACCAGTGGAGTAGCTGTAGAGCAGTGGCGAAACCAGTTCAAGTTGTGGTCGACAGCCGAAGACAGTCAGATCCTGCGTTTTATGTCGGATGCTCGCGATCGACCTTCGCAGAGTACGTGTATCTGCATCTCTACCTACTCCATGATCGCCTTCTCGGGCAAGCGCTCTTACGAAGCTGAGCGTCTGATGCAATGGATCAAAGGTCAGGAGTGGGGTTTGATGGTTTTAGATGAAGTTCACACCATTCCTGCAAAGATGTTCCGTCGAGTGCTCACCATGGTGCAAGCGCACTGCAAACTGGGTCTTACCGCCACCCTGGTTCGAGAAGATGACAAAATCACTGATCTCAACTTTCTTATCGGACCCAAACTCTACGAAGCTAACTGGTTAGAACTACAAAAGCGTGGATTCATCGCAAGAGTTCAATGTGCCGAGGTTTGGTGTCCTATGACTGCTGAGTTCTACAAAGAATACTTGGTGGTACATTGATATAACTGAACTTTGTTTAGTTCGGCACGAACAACGCACGCTTAAAATAATAACAGGTCAAGTTTTGAGGGCCTATCTGGATTCCTCAGATAGTTTCAGTTCAAGTTAGTTCCAATCTTTTCGTTTATAGTACACACTTAGATTTATCTTCGCATCGGGCGTCTTTGATTAGTTGTTTCGCTTAGATGGAGAGAGATTAAAACTTTAATGGCTTGTTTAGCCACCTTGCCTTACTTGAGAGCCATTCCTGTGATTATTGCTCCTCATAGGCCATTTCGTGTTTCAGTGGCTTAGTTCTTGACAGACTAAAACTCTTGTCTGTCAAGAACTAACTCAATTTTTTTCTGTGTACAACACTTATTGGAAGTGAGCCAGTCGCATGTGCTTCCGCTTGGAGGCACTTTCCTTGAGTTTCTTTTGCACTGACTGACTTGAGTAAAGGGATGTTTTATCTTACCTGCGACAGTCAATATGAGGTGGGGTGATTGATTTCGCCCTCCAGCACAGTTAATATCAGACCTGAAAGTTGAAGTCATTATTTGTTATTGAAATAACGGTATATTTTGCGCAGCTCTCATCCAGTCGGCAATGTCTGAATCGTGGTTGTGCCCTTACTACCAACATCACTGCACCTGAGTCATCGGCGCTGGACGTTATCGTGTCACTGTGGTTTCTAGTCATACTTGCTGAGTCATAATTGTTCCAAGTTGGCAACGCATGATCGACGTGCCTGCCTCTTGCTGACCGGTCCCATGGTTACGAGTAAGAGTTAAGAGTGTGAAGAGATGTCGGAACTTAAGTTGTCGTCTTTGGTCCGTGGAGGCTGGATTTCTCAGAAGATGAATGGCGAAAAATCAGACATAGAATGTGTCGCCAGTGTGTTTACGTTTGCTTTATCAATCGCATGTACGAAATAGTTGCTTCTGAACCTGGAACACTTCCTGTGGAATGGAAGAAGCTATAAGATGGACCAAGAACATAGTGTCTTGAAGAATGGTGATCGTAAGATAAAGGGAATTGGGTAGTTTAATAGCTGAAGGTGATTTCTAAGAAATACTGAATTCGTTGAAGGGTCGTGGTAGATTGGAGATAGTCCAATTTTGTTGTTTCCTCAGATGAACGGCAGAAAGAGAGAGCTGGCAGCGGTGATGAACCCGAACAAATTTCGAGCCTGTGAATTCCTCATCAAATTTCACGAAGGTCGAAATGACAAGATAATAGTCTTCTCTGACAATGTATTTGCACTGAAATACTACGCCAAGAAGTTGGGCCGCCCATATATCTATGGACCCACAAGTCAAAGCGAGCGAATGCAAATCCTTCAGAACTTCCAGTTCAATCCAAATGTGAGTTTAGGTCTACTGTTTAAATTGAGGCTTGCTGAAGTCATTTAAGAATCCGGGTTGTCGTAAATTCGAAGCGAGAGTAATTTGTTCATACTCTTATTCTTTCAGGTATCGACCATATTCGTGTCGAAGGTGGCGGACAATTCGTTCGATCTTCCAGAGGCCACTGTGCTGATTCAGATTAGTATGCAGGGAGGTAGTCGACGTCAAGAGGCCCAACGTCTGGGTCGTATTCTGCGAGCGAAGCGTGGAACAGCCAGCGACGAGTACAATGCCTTTTTCTACTCCCTTGTCTCCCAGGATACTGTGGAAATGGCCTTCGCCTCAAAAAGGCAACGCTTCCTCGTCAATCAGGGCTACGCATACAAGGTGGGCTCTCAGACACCGTTTAGTTGGTAGTTTGGTGAGTCAAGGGTGATGCTTGTTTGAACGCCCTTTCTGGTTCCGTCCCCCTCAATAGGTTGTTAGAAACCTGCCGGGTATTGAGAAGGAGATCTTGGGCTTGAATACCAAAGCAGAGCAAGCCGAGCTTCTTCACCGAGTTTTGGCCAGTAAAGAAGAAGACGCATTGGCAGAAGTTCTTCCAGCTGACCCCGACGCTCTCGACTTCGCGCTTCGACGACAAAAGAAGTCCAATTTCGTTCGACGTCTGGGTCAGATGTCTTCCCTCTCGGGAGCCGATGATGCCATCTACATGGACACTTCAGCTGCAGCTCGACGTCTAAAGGCCAAGGATAGACACCCTTTGTTCAAGCTTTTCAGGAGGTAGAAGTTTGTGGGGCTTGTTTCTGTCCTCAATTCTCATTGTAAATTAAATGTGTACAGGCCAACACTGAAATTTTCATTTTTTTTTTCTTGGTTGCTGGTAATAAAAGCTGACTGTCCTGTCATGTGATTATCTTTAGTTTGGTAGAAAATTATTTTTCCTTATCACTTTTTTACGCCGGCGCTAGTTTGCTTGGGGTACTGACAGTTAAAAATAATTTCTACTGAAAATTGGTCAGTTGTTTATGAGTAGAGCGTCGCGGGTGATGTCAGTGCCCTGATGCGGTTAGCAATGTTTTTGTTGATGCGGTTTTCAACACATACAGCACAGAAACGTGCAATCTGCTATTTTCTTCAACTCATTTGCCGACCGTGGGGAGACGGGTAGTATAGTTATCTTATGGTCCATCCCACCCACGCGTAATACATCGCTTTATTTTGAATACTGGCGGATAGCGAAGTTTCTTGATCCGCTAAATTTCGTCTGAAGCTATGTATAATTTTTAACACCGTATTTAAAAACACAAGAATGTGAAATATCTGATGGCAGGTACTTCGAGTTAAGATCTTGGTGGTGTCTCGGAACAGACGCCCGATGGAGGAGTGCACTAAAGTTCCTGCTACCTGGAATTAATTTCAGCAATTTTGTATCCGATGTTGAAGAAAGACTCTGGTGGTGGTCCTTTTGTTTGCACCTATGGTCTGTCCGTAGGTCCAGTTCTTTTTTTTTGAACCTACTATGACAAAATTGACGCATGGACTCGCAGTTGCTGAAGCAAATCATAATGCTTGGAGTTTATATAACTTTGGAAACGTTCACTGAGAGTCATTCCATGTTTTTCAATTGCCAAGAACATAAATAATATTCTATGAAAACTTTTGGTTTTTAAAGGTATATTTAAATAATTATATTAAATTGAGAGGGGCTTTGGTTTGAGTCTTTTTGCCCGATAATTCAGGTTTGATGCGTAAATATTGCTTTTTCAATGTGTATTGAGGACAATCGCCTTTGGGTGTTTGTTCACATGAGAACTACTCATATGGATATTAGTCTCGGTTGCCCAATAAATTAGCATACCATATGTGTATGCGCGATTGTGCACTTGCTATATATCGGCTTGTCATTTGTCTAGATAATCGCTGTTATTAGGGTTTTTGAGGTTCGGAGATATTTCGGCACATCGAAATACGAATGGCACTTTCAATATTTTTTTGTTTTGTCCACTACATGTAACGATTTGGATGTTAAGTTTTACGCTGCTGCTACTTAAAACTTAAAGCTAAATTTTAACTAAATTAGTACCCTTTTTAAAGCTTTCAGGAAATGACAGTTTTCCAATTTTTTTGTACTAAATAGCAAAATTGGAAATCGTGTTGTAGTCTTATCATCCATTAGGTGGTATTTGCATTGTGATCGCGTCGCTATCCGCATTACTAAATCTCGGTTATCGTGCTGTTAAGGCTAGAGAGTCCTACGTGCTGGGTTTTCATAGGTACGAGTTGTAGTGAATTCTATTCTGAGAAGCTAACTTGGCGGACATGCTCAGCCGACCATGGCTGTATTCTAAATTGTACTGCTTTGCTAAGCTACTATTTGGCGTATAGGCATACGATCGATAGGCTAAATATGCTATCATGATACCTCTGTTTACACAACTTATGTATCGGAGGTATAGCCGATTAGCATAACTTTGTCGGTGTCATCCAAACGCTATAGGGGCATTGTGGGTGACTGCATGAATAAACCGAAATTTGGTCATCCAGGTCTTTTCGACGCAAATCATTCTCAAAAGGGAAGTATTCGCAACAAAATTCGCTCAAATTAATTTTCATGAACTTGCAGATTATACACCAGATGTGGCATTTGATATGCTGACTATGAATATTAGTGCTTTAAATCTTCAAACCCCATATCATTACATTCCCAAGAGGACCCTCTGGTTTATGAAGAAGTCCTTAAATTAGGTTGAGTAACGGAAAATCTCACTATGAAAAGCTTTTGTATCTCGCTTTTTCAGACCAAGACAACATTGTTACTTACAGAGTATTCGCCTCTCGGACGCTCCGCCGTATATATTACCGCAAATGACGCCATCGTCATAACGATACGGAGGAATTTTACAAGAAGTAGTTGCGCTTGTTGAACAGGCGGAAGTATATCTGTCTGATCTCTACATAGAGGCAAAATCAAATATCGAGGCTGGTTGTTTAGGTAATCATCTCTTTGATGACTCGTTAAATACAAGCAAATTATTTAGCTTTGGTTTTCTGCTTCTTACCAAGGGAGAGGGGGGTGGGGGTGGAAGGAGAGGGATAGAGGATATCGTGATGCTTCCTCGGTCATCCCTTCGCTAGTCAACGTTCCCTCGATTTATTTATTTATTTATAAGCCGATCCTTCTTTTTTTCACATCATAACTCAGTAGTTAGGTTTGTGCTTAATATTTCCATGGCAGTTTTAAGCCCCATTATGCAACAGATTTCCACCGAAACTCTCTCGGAGATGACCCAAAATTTCACACAGAAGACTGTGAGAATTTACTTAGTTCAAAAAAACATTTCAAAATGAGATGAGAGAATTTGAGATAATTTCTCAATCAAAACAGTTCGGAAGACAGTAGAAGTGGCTCATCACTTGGAGTCCCGAGATTTGTCCATTAAATGTAAGCTTATTAGCGATAACATGATGAAAGTTTAAATGTCTCAAACTAACATTGATCGGCTTGATTAAGTATAATAAATCGTTAGAAAAAGAACTCCATTTTATTTATATTGTTCGCAATAAACAATAATCTTGCATCATTAAGTTTACTGATAATCTACTCTAATATATTTGATAGCAATCAGTCTAAATGATGGTATACTTGAGGCTCTGGGCAGAATTGAAAACGGCAGGCCATCAAATTTTAGCTCTTAGTTCAGTTCTGAGAGAGGATTAGAGATTATCATTTTAAAGGTGCACCACCTCCAAGTTCTTCGCGAACAGGTGCTGAACTGCAGGTTGGCTAAGAATGAGGTGGCTAATTTGATGGTCCTTCGATTACAAACCCTCGATGAAGCCATCGAATTGGTCAGAACTAGTCGAGAAAGGAAGATATCAAACTAGACTTTGTGAGTCGAGGCATGAACCCTATTCGGTGCTTCAAACATAAATCTTTAAAAATGTTGAATTTTATAAAAAGAAAGCTTCTCCTACTACTACTACTACTACTACTACTACTACTACTACTACTACTACTACTACTACTACTACTACTACTACTACTACTACTACTACTACTACTACTACTACTATTACTGCTATTACTGATATTAGTGGCAGTAACCCATTCTTGCTCACTAGATACTTTTTGGAAGAGAGCCTGCGGAAAGAATCAAAATGTAACTTAAGTTTCTGACTTTCCATAACTTTCCTTAACCCTTGATCCAAATCGTAGTTAGAAGATTTAGATGCAAATTTTTGATTTGTTGCCTCTTATCTCTTTTATGAGAGTGGCTTGACAAAGCACAACTAAGCACCACATTTTTTGGCTCGCAACTTATAACGTATATAATTATTAATTAAAATCAAGATTCGTGCAGAAACTGAAATTTCAAAAAAAACTTTAGAACCCATAAATTCAATGGCTCTACATTACTTCGACTCTTTAACTTTAAATGAATATTCCAAAGAAAGGAGAAATGTTTATATTAACAATGTTTCAGGGGGAGAAACACTTTTATTGCATGTCCATTTCTGGTGAAATAAATTTCGCGAGTTCTGATTGCATCAGAACGAACTCGGAGACACGAAGTGTCGGATACAATTGCAGAAATCAGGATTTAACTGAAAATAAATAGCGGGGCTTTTTTATATTGGACTTGTTTAAGGCATACTACGTTGGAAACTCGATCGGTGGATAAATAGTAAATTCGTCCAAACCATGTGGCGTGCTTTTTTAAGCACTATCAAGTATAGTGACAGATGACAAATCACCCTAGTCATGCAGCTAAACGAACATTCTCAACACTAGGTGTGCAAGTTTAACGCATAAGATCCTTAGTTTGGACGGTGGACCTATAAATAACGTCAATTTAGTCACTCGCATTTGAGTCGCACGAGCTCATAGCAGTCGATGAGGAGTGGGATACCCCGCTTGCCTGACTTGTATTAGTGGCTGGATTCACAGGTTTGCGGTTTTAAGGATACCACTGACGAATAAATATTACTAAGTATCTCAAATTCGAATAAGACCAAGTATCATTAGCAGGTAGGAACTTCGTCAGGTGTTCTACTCTACGGTTTTTTAACAATAATTCTGGAGGACTCCAGATGTTTTATAGCCATTCAGAATACAACTAGAACGATCCTAAAATTGAAAATTGAACAGACAAGAGTTTCGAAAATCTGGTTCCACAGATTTCTTTGAGAGGTCCAAATTATAGGCCTCTTGAGGAACTTCCTTGGAGGAAAAGTAGTTACGCACGAAAAATCGCCAGGTTATCGTAAATACGGAGGAACTCCTAGATAATGAAGGAGGGGTTCAGTGGGTGAAAAATCGTAGGACCATCTCACTTTCAAGAAGTGAAGGCATCTGAGAAACAGGCACTGAGAGACCGGCGTTCAGGAAATGACACTTTCCAAGATGGGGAGCTACTTCAAGACGGAAATAATTAATGCTCTCGTCATATCGTCGGGTACAAGATTGGTGGTTGAATATTGCTCATTAAAATACAGCACCTGCGCTAGTCATATTTTTGTTCTGTTCGATTTATCCTTCTAGTTCCTTGAGGTTCCTTGCCGAATCTTGGCCCGATATTAGCTAAAGTTTACACGTTCTTAGTATTTACAGAATTTGGGATGAATGAGAATAAGCTTCTCTGGTCGAAACTTAAATCCCCCAAAGCTTGTCAAATTAAATAATCAAAACTGGAAAACCAGAACAAATAAACGCCACCCATTCAGATACAAAAATACCCACTCTTGGTCTCATCGAGTCATCAACAAAAGAGGGTAAAGTGGCCGGCAAGCTGATTCGACACCATCGTTAAGACGAACCTATGTAGATAACCTAAGGCAAGTAGTGGGAAGTATAGCAACGACGAATGCTTAAAAGTGCCGGAGTCGGCGCATTTGTGGAAGTTATACTCATCGAGCGTCAAAGAGGTAAGAATACCATCCGGAGCCTTCCACGGATGGGTTCTGTTTCTCCGAAAATACGGTTGAATCGCGGATTTCTGCAAGGTGTTTGGGAGACCGCTCAATTGGTAACAAATGATGGACACCCTCCACTATTGGTTGACGGTTATGATTGGACCTTCGGGTTCAATGTTAGCGTCGAAACTACTCGTCAGTTTTTCAGATTATATTTACTGTATGGTGGGGTTTGCAATAGTCGGATTTCCAAACAACGTTGATGGCCATACTAGAATTACTTTTGGCCATAATGAGTAAATCTGGAGAAGGCAAGAGTACTTTATTATCTGCCCAGACCTTATTTCCCGCTCTGTCTTAAACCTTTACTGTTATTTTAGTTAAGTCCGATTCTAAAATGCACTCGAGAAAACGCCTGCAACTTTCAGGGGCGGAGTGATATCAAATAAGTGTAAAACGAATTTTTGGGATTTAACCTTGGACCCAAACCTGATTAAGCCTTCGAAAATGAGTAGAGCTAGCTAACTCAGCGCACGCAACAGGTATGGTTTGTCACTTGAAAAGCCGCAGTATTATGATTTTGTCAAATTCTGGAGATGCAATTATAGATGGCAAGTCACAACCACTGGGCACATCCTCCAGAGCCCAATAACAACATCCGATTGAAGGCTTGAGCACAGGCACGTGTTTAGAAAGTCTTTCCAAGTCACCTGAACTCGTGTTGGCTGATACACCAAACACCACTGCCATACAATAAACATAATATAGTTTTACTAGTACAGAGACAAACCAGTCCCTCTCCAGCCAGGTCCACTTAACATCAAGTGGCGATATAAGTTAGATAAAAACACTAGGAGGAAAATTCATGTACAAAGTAACTGGAGAACTAGTCACCAACAAAGTGCTAAAAAAAAGGCTGCCTTTGGAATAATGAGAGCATCGAAACATCATTGACAGTCGGCAGTTAAATAATCCTCAAATATCGTTCAACTCTCAAAGATAGAGAGGAAACCACACAGAGGTTAGCCATACCTCGCATTTTAACAGATATGGTTGAATAATATCCAAAGACTACTCGTGAAAGGGCGATTCATAGACCAATTAGTTTGTATGACGCCACAATGAGAGAATGATAAGGGGAGAATCATATACCGTTTTCGTGGGCGAATGTATATTCAGCGTGGCGTGCGGTTAGGAGGAAGTGTGAAAGTCACACCGCACACACCGCACGCACACAGCCTTTGGAGAGGACAGGGAGATGCATATAGCTTTGTCAGGCGTATAAATGCAGAGATGAGGAGACCTGTGTACAAGTGGGGAATGAGTAGTGGAGGCAGAGGGGGGGAGGGAGGGGACTTTAGAAAGTAGAGAGGAGGGTCTAAATTAAGAAGATGCAGTGCTGATGGCGGGGGCTTCGAAGTGTTTATAGATGGAGGCTATGTAGGCCATCACGCTATTCCAGTCTGGACGGTCCTTAGTCAGCATATCGCTCAAACACAGAGTGGTGGGAATGCCCTGGCTTTCCGCAGCTGCAAAAGCAACCTGAACAGAAAAAAAAAGCAAAATAAATCACCGGACTATGCACCTTACACGCTCCTTCTAAATGCATCATCAGTGAAGAAGACTAACAAATTTTCAAAAGATGACTTGCCTAAGCCGATCGCGCTTGAATTTTGTTTTTGTAAAGAGCCAAACAACAACAAAAATCGTCTCAAAAGGCGACCATTAGTAAATGAATCCCTTGAAGTTACTGCAAGACCTGCTGAGTTCGGAAATGGCTGAGAGGAAAACTACAATAGTTTTGTTTGCTTCTTTTTTCAAGCAGAAAGAATAGGAGCTAAGAACTAGGATGGTTGAGATCAATGAAAGATTAGAAAAGTAAAAATTTCTCACTTGTCATTTCGCTATTCCCTTCCCAATTAAATATGCTTTATTGATGTGGACCTTCAAAACACTCTTGATTCAAAAAGGTTGGAATTATTAAATCAAAATTGGTACATCGACGTCTTCATCGAACATGGCACTGAAGAGCGTAGTAAGGAGGAATATTAAAAATAACAATTTAGAAAAAGGCAGCTACACCTCTGCTGAAGGTTGGACTATGCACAAAACGAGGACATACGAGTTCCAACAAATGATGATCCGAACTCTTTGAATTACAATAAAACCACTATAAATAATTAAAATCAAATCAAATGCTCTTGCAAATTATGAGAACTTCGATTAAACATATTGAGATACACACAGCATGGACTTGTACATTTAGTAACATTCGTGACAAAAGCGAAACAATTTTCATTTAAGGTGAGAATTTTGGACGGCTATTTAATTTCGCTCCATGTTCGTTAGACAGAAATGAAGCAAGCAGTTTTATGCTTGGTAAGCAAATTGTTTAATTTCGAAATAGGATTTACTGAGGAGATGTAGTAGGACGTAGCGAGTGAAAAGGCGCCTCTATGTGAAGGAATATTACGTTTGGCAAGTGAGTGATAACTCCGTTCTAAGCCTGCGAAAAGCCCCTTTCATCATTATCCACCGAGACCCACAAAGGCCATCTTGGTAATCCATCTTTGGCGGGCATTATGAGAGGCGCATATCAATCACGGGTTCTGAGATCAAAGCACTAAGGTCCTAAACAACATCATTTACAGGCGTCGAGAACAGCATCATCAAACTACGGAAATGCAGGTAGAGTAGTGGGGATAGCAACATTCAGTCGCCTGGTGCTGACACGATCCATTGAGCAAAGTAAATGAGGGTTTGTAGATAAGTGTTTTTTAATTTTGGTAATAAAAGTATGGTGGTCCTAAGGCCGACCCTTCTTTGATGGCCTTCTAGATTATGACGCTCATGAAGCGTCTATAATCTGTCCTAAATCTAAGCCAGTGTGTTCAGTTTTGATCAAGATACTACGTACTCTAAATAACATAACAGAGCAACTTCAGTGGAGTAAACAATAACTAAAAAGACGGGATTATCATTCGCATATTCAAACTCAGGACAATAATGCTCGCAATCTACTAATTATACACTTTTTATCCACTCAGAGATAAAGCGAATAACTAATATATCACTTTAGAACTACTTCCAACAATGGGAACGATTCTATCTAAATACAACTAATTTTATCCAAGTCAAATGTGAGACAAAACCGACATAAATCATTGCCATGAGCAATAAAAGGAACCACGAAGTCTCCAAGATTTCCAGTTACTTTATTAGAAGATGCTCACCTCAAACCTCCGTCTCTTGTCCATACCATCGGCAACCTTCTCCCAGTCCAGAGCGATTCCTTGAGGTAATAATGTGTGGAGAAGAGCACACAGTGCCATTCCATCGTTCCAAGAGGAGGAGAAATTGGTAACTTCCACGCCACGATATCCGGCCACCCGATTCTGACACCATCGGAGGAGAGCGTTTCGCTTCGATCCAGCGTTTGTGCGCTTTGCTAACTCGTGAAGTGGATCAGAAGGAGCTTCAGAATTGCCTCCAGAGGCACCGGAAGTGGAAGTAGCGTCGGAAGAAGGAATAATAGTAGAAGTGACATTCGAACCGGTTGAATCACCAACTGCAGCTGAAAGGACTGTCGATACCGCCTCAGATATAGTAGCGTTCCCACTGGCATTGCCGGAAACGGTGACAGGTGAACTCTTCTTGCTGACAGAAATGACAGGGTTCGTGGAAGAGGAGGGGATAGTGAGATTGCGCTTCAGCCGAGGTGTGGTAGAACAAGCCACATGGGGGATGGCGACGTCCTTTGAGGAAGAGGAGTTACTATCATCACGCGTGACCCCGAAGTGTGATTTTGAGCTGCCATAAATATAATGGAGCGGAAATGACAGCAGTTGGCGACTTTCAAGTGAATGAGGCATCAAGTGAAGATAGGTAATAACAATAATAATTGGATTAAATTGGAGGGCCCAAGGCTAGTTTGAATTACGCGAGTGAAAACAATTATGCGCAGTTGGCTGCAGAGTTTAGCAAAAGGAGAAATAAACGCAATCAGCTTAGAGTAGGCCTGCATGTGAAGGAGAGACCATAGACACAATATTTGCTGCCACCAGTGCGCAGAGGCTCGATTTAACAATTAGATCTGAGTCCCCCTATATGGGCAGAATTCGCTTATCAGCGACATTCTAGAAGTTGTTTTGCTGAATTCGGGTAGAGAAAATCATAAAATCTCGAACTCTTTACTTTCTCACAAAAAGATGGATACGACAAGTCCAAGTTTATGTAAAAAATCTTAGACAACAATGGATAACGCCCTAACTTGGAGAAACCCGGGAATATACCAACTTTACGAAACGATATGCAATAGGCAAACCTGAAGTCTTAGCACAGAAGTGATGTAATTTGTGATACAGTTTAAACAAAAACCCGAACGACGATCGTCAGAAGAGTGATTCCCAATGATTGAATCGTTTTACATGTTGAATGGAAGGGTGGCAGTCAAAAACACACCTAAGACTTTCGATTCGAAGCAGAAACGGTGAAAATTTAAATTGAAACTCCATCAATCTGCATTTCAATCTCCTTTTTTTTCTCAAATGAGGTCTACGTCAGTAGGCGATACAATATTATGAGATCAAGGAATTTATCACATGCCCTTTCTCCATGAAGGTATTCACGTGGGAAAAAATTAAGCGTAATCAACCAAAATGGACCAAATTAGCCCTCAGTCAGAGGGCGTACAAGGGCAACCGATTTCAATGTCAGTTGGAAGGCCAAAATACAAATGGTGTTAAGTCCGAGAGAACGACTTGCGTACATTGTAAGCCAAGCAACCGAACGTTTTCACACGACACCTCAGGCCTAAGGTTTAGGCCTAGGCGTGTACCAAAAAAAAGAACATTAGCAGGGAGCAAAGTACAATACAGGCATCCATGATTGATTTGTCTAGGAGTATTCAGGCATCGACTCCTTAAGACTACCACTACAAATGCTTCCAAATTTAGATAGTAACGTCGCATCGGTTTTGGCGCCACTTTCGAGACGTTTAGAGCATGCGAAATTCATGTTTTCTCGATCTCCAATAGATTAGGATGCTAGATAATGCGTAACTTGAGTCTCCGCTGTTGTTACATCAAAATTTTCAGTTAATATATGGATTGGATTTGTCACCAAGGTTGTTCTCAAGCCTCGGTCCAAAGACTTTCGAAATTCCCATGTCTCCCATTCGTTATGACCAGAGTCTGCAAGCTTGAAATCTGATTTGTAAAAATGTTGGTTAGTGGCTAGGCTTAGGAGATCCCCTTATGTACCTGCGTAACGGGTGCCCGTGCCCGTGCCGTGTGTGTGTGTGTGTGCGTGCAGGGTGACTCATCCCGCCCCGAAAGGTGCATCAGATTCAAAGCCACTGGCATCATTAGCAATGCCAGTCCCCTACTTCACTGCAATCGCTGTAGGCGGTGATGGTGTCACCACACCGAAAAATCGCGAGACAACTTGACGAGTCAACTTCAGGATTCGAACCCTCGCAGCATAGTGGCAAGTGCAAATACGCCTAGAAGGACTGTAGAATGTAAACCTACTACGTAAAGTAAATTAATGACAGGAAAAAGGACAAAAAGTGGCTAAGTGGGGACAGTGGCACATGTTTAGTTTCTAGCCGCCTGGAAATCTGGGACCAGGCGCATGGAATGACTCCTGAAATAGTCAAATAGAAAAGATGGTTCGAGGAGATAGAAATGAAGAGCACAATATTTTCATTTGAGGAACAGTCAGAGGAGCCCCAGATAAGAACTGAAAGGCATCCTCCTCCAACATATGCCCGAATCTTCGTCAGCAATCATTTAGATAATTGTTCCGTCTCGAGTGACTCAACATTCGCAACGCCCTCAAGTGAGAAACCGGGAGTTATATTGCTACTTGCAGCCAATGACAAAGCGCTAGAAAAAAAGACCAACTAATTATTAGGTCTATTCAATGCGACTTGAAGGCTCTTTGACATGATAAGAACTAGACGCTTATGCAAACAGAGTCCGGCTATTTCACCGGTTTATATCGTGTCCCAAAGGAAAACTAAAGAGATGTATGAGTTCAGAGTCAGCTTGATTTCTCTTTTATACCACCACAGTGAGTCTGGAGATTCAAAAAAAAAGACTCTGCTTTGGAGACCTAAGGATGAAATCTTTCAGATCCCTCCAATTGGCAGTCCATGATCAAGCAAAAAAGTCCTAAAATGTTTATGAAATCGAATCCAGTAATGTGAATGGTCTTTAGCTCCAGTCTTCAAATGAAAAACAAAACGAAAGATTCGCGATTTGAGAAAAGACTATATGAAAGTGAGCGTTCATTTCATTGTCATTATATTAAAACAAGTTTGGCGGAAAAAAAAGCCATGAAAAGAAACCAGGAAATCGAGTCCTCCGCTTTGCCCCTTCCCCCCCCCCCTCCCAAGAGTCTAACCTTCTAAGCGATGGTTAGCGGGTATGCAAATTCAACAACCGTCAAATTCCAACAGCTCTGACAGAAGTTACTTATTAAAAGCAGATTATGAGCCAAAATTAATAACAACTTACCTGCTTGATAAGGTATTGAATGTTAAGGTGCAACATTCGATCAAAATTTGCGAAATGGGAGACTTCAGTGATTACACTTACAAAACGCACTAATGGACAGACTCTAGCCGTTCAAAGGCGGAAATTACGAACTGGTAAAGCAGCAACCTCATAGGAGCCTATGACGACTTGACTTGCCTCATTAGAGATACAGAAGCGATTGACTGTGAATTCGATGGCTGAGTCGAAGAAGATGCGCCACTAGAAGGAGCCGAGGGGGTTGGGGTCGAATTGGGTGAAGTGGGCGTGTGCGGTGGTCCTCCGGGGGCTGAATCCCCCACCAGTGGTTCACCGATTAGCGGAAGACACAATGCCGGTGTCGATCGAACCGGTGTAGCGGTCGGACTGTTTCCCGCTGAATGCAGACGACGTGGAGGTGGTGATGTGGAGCAGATATTTCCATTCTCCCCACAGCTGGGATTATCCACATCAGCCATCCTTACCCTTGCCGCGTTTCGACTTACTGTAGAAGCCTTATTCTTTTGCTGGTGTTGAACAGCTTTCACCTTTTTAATGGATAGTCAGAATGTTAGGAGTGTGGAGAGCGTTCATATACCACTTATAAGACTACCAACAAAGCAGATGGTACCTACCTGGTTTTCGATTGACTGAATTAGGCTCTGAACAGTGGGTCCCGAGCGTCTAACGTTTCCAACTCTAGATGAATTTACACCGACAGGACCTCCAGGAGAAATTGAGGAACCAAGTCCAAGTTTCTCCATGTAGGTTGTGCGTGGAAGTTGGGAGCGTCGCTGAAAAGGTGTTGGGGTGGAAGAAGCAGGCGGTGTTGCAGCAGCTACAATAATAGGAGTTGGAAGAGTGTTTGGAGTGAAAAGGACAGAGCTCGTTGTGGTTGAGGTTGCCTCGAGTGGGAGGGTCATTGTGGCAACGGAACGAGTTTCAACCTTCGGAGGGGATGGAGAGACGGGAGGTGATGGTGCAGATTTGATGGGAGGGAGTTGAGGAGAGGTGTCTTCACTTGGGGGGACCTTAGAAAGCTGGTCCTGAAGGTTCGAATTCTCTCGAACTGCGATCTCTAGATCAGCAGATATCCGTTTCACCTGAAAGGTACCGAAGAAAACGTAAAGGAACGCCTTATTTCATTGCTTTGGCCATTTGCTAGGCAAGGAAGGAGTACACCTGACTCTCCTTTATTAGACGACTTTTATCAGTCATGGATAAGAGACCACCACAAGAGGAAGTTAATCTATCAAACACTAGAGAATATATTACTAGAAGAATGTTGTGGAACAATACTCGTGGCCCGTCAAGTTAAATGTTGCCTCAAGACACAAAACCCATTGAAAGCTCAAAAAATACTTCAAATAGAATCAACCCCTCATTTAATCAAAGGGGTGGAAAGTAGCCGCCAATTGAAAGAAGGATAGTGATGGCTTAAAATTTCTGCAGACTGATTCTACAATCCCTAAGCAAATCTTCGGAACTTAGCCTGCAAACTATAAGGGGGGAAGCTTCCTCTACTATAAAAGTCTCGCGCCTTTACCTCTGATACTACCATAAATTCTTCAACACTTTCAGTAGGTGGGAGAGACTTGAAGACCACATCAAGAGTATCAGTAATGCGAAGTAAAAGAAAGCCATCAACAATCTGCCAAATAAAGCCTTAATTGAATTAATGCAGCATTTAAACTCTCACGCCTGGGATCAAATGATCATGTAACTGAATTTCAACAGGTATTCTCCATAGACGGAGTTTCTCGGCATCAATCCAGCTGCGATAAACATCCAAAGGTGATGAATAATAAGATACTGTATTGCCTCAGCGAAGGAAGACTATTGATTATTAGTTTCAATGCAGCGGTTTCAACCAACGAAACAATCAGTTAATTGTATATGAGCTTAGAATTATACGTGACAACGAAACATACCCAATTATCATTTCTAGTTCCAAGAGTAAACACTGCATAAAACTCAATTCATCAGATGAAATGGTGCGCACCCAGTTTAAAGAGGCCACTCAGATGGATTAAATGCTCCTCTGCAATGGGGTAGCCAAGTAAGAGATTTCTAGTCAGACACTGAGGTGTTATCTATTTGTCCAAGTTGAAGGACAAGACGTTTCTTTCAACTAAATATGGTTCATTAGAGGCTAAATAATCCTCGACTTTAAATTATCGGAAATGGAACGTTTGAATATATTCAGACTAGAAGTGATCTCCACGAGGTGTCTCCCAAAGGCGTTTAGCCTAATTGATTTTACTAAAGGAAGTCTCTAATATTTGATAGGAAGGAACCATTCGCCACGTCATTATTTTACTTGAAGACAAGAAATGTCACTCACTTCAGAGGCATGGGAAGACAGTAAATGCATCTTGATTACTTTATTTAAGCATAAATTTCGAGTCATTAACGAGAATATGAGATTAAAATGCTGGCCAAGCGTAGCCCAGCGAACGCCTGCACCAGCGGCTTGTGAAAAGAGTGGTGTAATCATTTTGATTAATTTATTCAACTCACAAAAAGGCATTTCGCTTAATCCGGCTCCTGGCAAATCATTAGACGACTAATCTGCCGAACATTCTTCATGATTTCATAATAAGCTTGAATTCGTTCCCTGCCTCACTTGCCAGGAATAACAAGTTAAGAGAATTCTCCCACAGTCCAGTTATCAATCTTGAAGACTACCTGCACTAGTGACCCGACAAGACCTAACTTTCACTCCCAAAGGCCTTTTCTACAAGCATAACACATGAACGCTGCTTTCCTGGGCCGTCTATGTGTCCTAATAGTTTGTACTAGTTTGTGCTAAAGCTGGTACACAACGACTTTAAGCTGGAATTAGCAACGAATTCGGTTCCATTGATTTTGGCATGTCTTACACACTATTCGAAATCGTCTATTTCCTAAATCAGAAAAATAGAACCATACAACATATGTGAGCTTTATTTCCCTTCAGGCACTTCCGATCAAGGCCGTCTCGGCAACTAAGTTAGACAATTAAGTTAACAAGGGCTAAATGATCATACATAATAGCAAGGACCTGTACTGGCACGAAAACTGAAATTATGCTAAGTGTATGTGAATAAGGAAGTTGACGGTATTCCAAATGTGAGGAGGCCTAATTTGACCGAAGTTAAGACAAAAGACGAAACTGAATTTTCCACTCATTACACAGGACAATTAAAAATGAGACTCGATGAGCAAGTCCGCCAAAAAACTTAATGAACGGCTTCATTCCGGAAGGGGGGGGGGAGGAGGTTGACATGAGAACAAATTTCTCTTCAATTTGATGACAACAAATGACGTGGGTTAGCAACGGACCGATTCACACCTAGTAGTGGGAGCAACTACCTACACCGGGTCAAAGAGAGGGTCCTTAACAAGAAGAACAATAAAACACAGAAGCAATCCTTTACACAAAACAGATATCGAATTGAAAATGAACATTTATGAGCGGTCCACGATAGCTAAAGCTACCCATTAAGCCAAAAGAAAACTTTTATCCACTCACGAGGAAAAGATAACCTACCATTAAAAATGAAAATAAGTTTAAACTCGAAGCACGCCATTTACAGTTCCGACTGCACAAAGGAGTAGGCTTCATAACGATTAAAGGACTAAGGGAAGACCATGAAAGGGATTTAAAAGAGAAAAAGAGTTTAAAAGACGCAAAAAAACAGTTAACCAAGTGAGAAAATGCGCTACTAAACGACGCATTTCGCGAAAAGAACCCATTGGGGCTAAAGTTTAAGTACAAATCACTAAGTGCATTAGCAGACGATAATGAAAAAAAAGTTTACTCGCCTTAGCCCTCAATTCATGTGTTTCTAGAGCAAAACGAGCGACCTCAGTTTCGGACTCAGCTCTGATTTCATCAGCAACTTGGACAGTTTTGAGAAGATGCCTTTCATGCAATTTCAAATCAGTGACCTCACGTTCGTGCTCCGCCGCTTCACGTTCATACTTCTCCCGCCAAATTGCCACCTGCCTAACAAGGCGCTCAATTTTGGAGGAGAGCTCTGCCTCTGATATAGCATCCAGTTTCATTGTGGCGATTTCGTCGGACGATGGGAGCACCGCGGTTGCTTTAAGCTGTTCCATTTCAGCGGTCATAGATTCCATTTTCTCACTAAATTGTCTGCACTCAATATCGATGGACTCGCATCTCTGAGCAAGGTCGTTATTTTGAGCAAGAAGAATTTGTTTCTCGGCCTCAATAGAAGTGTAGAGTTCCACATAGTGCGCCTCCCTTGAATCAGCCGCAGGGTTGGTCACAAGGAGGTGCTTCAATTGCTCAATCTGTAGACGACTATGCTCCAACTTTGCAGTCTGGGTACAAAGGGACTCTAGAAGGATGGCGCGTTCAAAGGCCAAATTGCGGTTTTCTTCTTGAATTTCATCTAATGCTCGTTGCATTTCACATAGTTCTCCCATAGTAGCTTGTAACTCCTCAGTTGTGGTATAATTAGCTTCTTCCATTTCGTGAATGCGGTTTTCGAGATTTGCGACAGAAGGCAGTTTAGCTGGTTCCTCCGTGATGAAGAGACTAGGAGTACTCTGATGGTCACAAGTAGTGCTGGTTGCGGCAACGACAGAGGAGGCACTGTCCGAAAGAGGGCGCTGGCACGAAGGACAAAGTGAATCCATTTCCGGATCGACCTCACCAACTTTACGCTTCAGGTTGTGTCGCTTGACCAGAAATTCCGCTTGTTTTTTAGCTTCTCGAAGATTTCTGACTTCAAAATTAAGCCTTTCAATTTCCATTTTACGGGACTCGGTGAGTTGAGTTAGTTCTGAGATGCGCGCTTCATACTGCTTCTTCTCCTTTTCCACGCGCGAAAGAAGATCTGAATTGACGTAGATACGGTCACCGTTTACTGAGTTTGATACACCAGGAGTTGATAAATTCGATTCTCGAAGGACAGAGGTAGACAGAGCTACAGCGGGAGATGGCTTTCGACTCGAGTTTGCCTTTCGGGGGCGTGACTCCTTGCTGGAGTCACAAGAATCTAGTGAGGAATTCGAATTGGAACGGGAGGACTTGATGTTATGGCAGCTAGAAGATTTGTAGAGAGATTTGGATCTGGGAACCGAACGGGTTGTCGGACAAAGAAATGGATCTGTTTCGGTTTTAATTTGCATGATCGGCTTTGTTATGCGCTGAGGACGACGAGTAATCGGTTCAGAAATAGGCGAACATGAGTTCTTAGAATTTTGAACGGTTTTACCAGCGGTAAACATAATTTCATACCATTCAGAGGTAAAATGCTTGTGATAATTTCAGCTAAAAATAAGTTTCAAACCGGTACAAGTAATTTAAAAACAATTCAACTGTAAATATAATATCCCAGTTAAACAAAACAAATCAAATAAAGTGAGAAATTAAAATCATGATTTGAAAGCGCCTGGAACCTACAAATCGCAAAAGAAAGAACAGCCGCGCCAGCAGAATACGATCAAACAGCGATAACAGTTATGCTTAAAGTAATTGCGCACTACTCGAAGCAGTAAAATAAAATCCGCTTAAAAATGCAAGAGAAGACTTTAGTTGTATTCCAATAAAATTACGAAGTGAACTATTTGTGCAGTTTTAAAAACATCGCATACTTTAAATTATTTTAAAAGCGGCAAATAACCTTTATCCTTTAAATTTTAGTAAATTTGTCCCCCACTATTCGTGATTATTGAAACAAATATCTACAATTTAATCGCTTTTTGAATAACCCATATGGCTTTCAAACCTTTGCGCATCGGAATCATTTTCGGCTTTGAACGAAATAAGCTTTTATGGTCAATATCATCTACTCTGAGAATCATTAAGAAGAGGAGGTAGGTACGACGTTTCTCGCAGACGAAAAGCTATAAAAATGACCACAGTTTGAGTGATCTAGGAGCTAGCGTCGCAGATCCTAGTTCGAATCCACTGATTCGAAGATTATCAAAGTCAAAGCTTCAGGTACATACAAGAACATATAAATCAACTTTAAAGATGGATTTGACACAAATTTGCAAGAAAGCTGCGTTGGTAAAAGACTTTGCACTTGGGAGTTTCTAATTGGTTGTTAAATTAAACCTAATAAAAAGTTATTGAAATGTGTTTTTTCACTTATTTGAGTTAGTTCATTCGATGTCAGATGAAAATTTGATTCTGGAGCATAGTATAGGTTTCGCTGGGTGCTCAGAAGACGAGTAAATGTATGGATTCAATGTTTGAGGCGAGAAAAAATATTCATAACTGCGCCATGTCAGTTGAAAGTCTTCGATTTATTCGATAACAGCTGATTAAGTTCAAATAAAGGCTTAGGGACTTTTTTCTCCGAATTTCGTGCTTAATTAAAAGGCCCAGTAGAAGTTCTCAATCGCCAACTCCTAGCTCTTTGCACTTCACATAAGGGACCATCTCTGCGTCTACAATTAATGCGAAAATGACTCATTTAACATTGGCACTCTTTTCTTACACCAGATGGTTTGCAGTAGCGTGCAGTCAAGCATAGAAATGCGAAACCCTAATGAATAGTCCAATTAAGACCACTGCCTTTTTCTCTCGTAAAATTTCTACGTGAAAAGTATGTGTTACCCAAATAAGCTGTTGAGGCGTGGAGCTATAAGTTTATGCTCAAACATTATTTTTTCTATTGAAGTTACTAGCTGGAACTTTTATAGAAAAATGTGCGGCTGGTTCAGGTGTGAGTCATATTATGAGCTTTGAGAGGTATTATTAACCTGACTTACCTTATCCGTGGGAATGCGCAGTGTGCTCCGATGAAGACAGATTATTGTATGAAAATCGCTAATTTGTCTTACCTTCATGATAGAATGCATAGATACTTGAACGGTTTCTTGGAATATCTTGGTCTTTTTGTTACGATAGGCTCGCTTGATATTCGAAAATAACATCGATGGCGAGCATCACTCCTACTCAACAATAACGAATTACAAAGGATAAAAATTTTCTAAAGGTATTCTAGATGCTACCAAGTAATTGCAAATCAAGTGTATTCCATATATTCGATTTCATTACACTTCAATACACACAGATGCGATAATTTTCACTAATCGGTTGACAATAAAAACTTTTGAGTCCTTTCAAATTTTCACATTTAACTCTAAATCGTTAGTAATGGGTTTGTTTATTTCATTTTATCATGAGCGCGTTTTTGGTCCCTCTTATCGTGCACTGAGTGCATTTGTCGCGCATTGTCCGCTCTTGCGATTTTCCGATTTTAAAATGCGTCCTAACGGAAGACCTTTTAAAGGAGGTAGAGGAATAGGGCGTGGTGGTTTTAAACATCAAGATCTGGGACCTCCTCAGGAATATGTGGAAATAGGCTCTGTAGAATTGAGATGCATAAAAGATGTGGTCTGCAGGCTTTCGCATAATGATATACC
This sequence comes from Moniezia expansa, assembly GCA_019097775.1. Taxonomy (NCBI): domain Eukaryota; kingdom Metazoa; phylum Platyhelminthes; class Cestoda; order Cyclophyllidea; family Anoplocephalidae; genus Moniezia; species Moniezia expansa. The sequence continues at coordinate 6,064,626 of JADFDV010000064.1, forward strand.
CTATTTCAATGCTCCAGTATACAATGAAAATCATACTGAAATAGGAAAAATCGATGATGTTTTTGGTCGAATTGATGCGCCAGTATGTTTTTAAATTTTTAGTATGTCTTTTTCTTGCAGAAGTTTTCTGTAGTGCCACTAGAAAATCTCAGACCTGATTCATTCATTGTCGGGCAAAAAGTAACTGCCTTTGCTCCTTTCCAACTAATCGCTTTAAACAGGTGTACATTGATGGTCGAAAGCTGCTCTCTGCTCAAAGGGTTGCGACCAGTGAACTGCCTGGGGGTAAAATATTGTATTACCGCTTTGAGTCTTTTTGTTTCGTCGTTTCTTAAGTATTTATATGCTGTCATCTGTCTTATATTTTATTCTATCGAACTGTTAGCAGCGTTGATATTTAACCACATATTTTAGTGAATTTGTATTAAATCTATTTTATAAATTAGCTAAACGTGGGGCCAAAGCCAACAGCAGGGGCCGCGGTAGGCAATCTGAATTTGGCCGTGAAAGCAGAGGCAGAATTTCGGGCCGAGGAGGTCATAGCTTTGGTGCTCGTGGAAGGGGATTTAGGGGGGAAAATCGCGGTGGCGGTGGACGAGGCTTTTCTAACAACCGATTCCAGCGACCAAGTGGAAACAGGTCCTTCAGAAGAGGTCGTCCTTCGGTGTAAATTTTGAATATTGTTTTAAAATTTTGATTCAATGTGTGTATAATGTTCATACCCTTGGAATACTCATCACTTTCTGAGAGCTTTGTTAATACCTTGAAATATGGTCCCATGAGTTTTGGTCCTTTTCGAGAGCCTACTGCTCTTATTTAAGTAAAGCCAACATTTTAATTCTTGTCAATGAATAGTTAAAAAGACACCGCAAAAAATTCTAAATGATTTTACTGTTTATTCTCTGCTAAAACTTAAAATATACAAAAGGAGTGTTTTCACAGTCGCATTACCTGGTGTTGCACAAATTTAACTGACAAGTTTTTTTTTTTAATACACTGTGGGTAGGTACAAAATCGTTGCCGAATTAGAAATCAAGGAAAAAAATGTGAGGTTTGGCATGTACATGAGGAACGTTGGGGAGCCTCGCGCGCAACGATTTTGCCGCCTTCTGACGTGTGCGAGTTCGGCCGTGGTTGTATTTTGACGGGACTATTCTCCTCCGATAGCGGGCCACGCCTCCTGCAAGTTAAATCGATAATTAGTTCTTCGATATAGTTAGACCCATGGACCTACAGTTCTTTCCTACTGCTTAAATTGGATTATCTCCCCATTATTATGCTTGATGAGATCTAGTTCATGGACGTGTTACACCGGTAGTTCGTCACAATCGCGCCTTCAACTATGCTAAATTTTGGTCAATGCTTGAATTTCAAACACTCGGATCCAACTGACACCTGATGCAAAAACACTGCGATAGCAATCAATCTTTTTTTGTCGTTTCTTAAGGCACAAAGGGTGTTTGTCACTTGCACTGAACATAATAGAAGGTCTCCGGTGCACTAGTTCCTCCTGGACCTTCTATGATGATCTGAACCTGTAGGGAGGTCAGTAAACGGGCCGACTGTCCATCGTAGGGCGGAACGCGGCACACCAAGTGATTCTAAAGCACAATCAAAGGCAAAAGTAAAGATGTCATTAATGTAATGGGAAATTAGGTATGATTTTTGGAACCAATTTTATTTTATGCTCCTCTTCTGAGCAGATTTCAATGTTTTCTAGCCTTTTCAAACATGGTTGGGAGGATGATCCTAGGCTTTAGAGGCCAGAGGCACGAGCTCTGGGGTTTTCAAGGCGTCAAAGGAGAATTCTTGGGCGATGAGGAAGACTTCTAATGATTTCCTTGAAATCTGAAACTTCAACCCAAGTATCGGAGAGGGTTGTAATTATGACTTAAATTTTACCATCAATTAACGGAAATTGCAGTCTAAACTAAACCGTAAATAAAGACAGAGCTAAGTAAGTGAGTTTAAGCCGATTCCTTATTCTTTTCTGGTCTTTCCCCTATTCTGCTTGGTGCTCACAGGACGTGACTTGCTACTGGTTTAACTGCGTACATTTTTTCCCAAAGGAAGAAGAGGAGAAAATTGGTGATAACAAGCTCACATTAGTGAGATCTTCCATATTAATACGTGCTTCGCGTTGCCATACTATGCTTAGCGTCTCGTCGTAAACATGAGGGGCACCAAAAACTCCACCCACGTCGGTTGCCATGGCAACTTGACGAAAGAGGACTCGACAGTTGGATGAGAAATTGGTCCCCAACAAAATGATATCCACCAAACCTCGTGCCGGTGCCTCTCGATGTGATAGTCGGGTAATTTTTGGTGGTCCGTGTACCGGCAAAGCTTCAGTAACACAAAAATAAGATTTTATCGCCATTACCCTTAAAATAATTGAGTCAAAAAGAACACTAACTTGGGAGGTAAGTGAATGTCTCAGGTCGGCCAGCCTTGTTAGGTGTTTGAATGTACACATGAACACGGAGGGGGGATGTCAAGGGGAGAGACGGACCGTCATATTCTGGCACTTTGCAAATCAGATGTGTCTGTAGTGGAAGGAAAGACCACATGGCAAACGTCGCTTCGTACTACTGAAAATAATTGTTCTCACCTGTGAGAAGAAAGGCGATTCGATTTCAGCATCATGTTCCCACTGCACATCGAGCTTGCCATCATCATTTAAATCAGATGAAAGGTCACTGTTGGCAGCTAGTTGTCGGAAGATAACCCTAGTTCCACGGACAAAGTTCTTGCCAATGATGAAGAGCTCCGGTTGACTGCGCGTGTCGCTCTCTCTGATTGACATTCGAGTTATCTCCGGCCCCCCCACAATTTGAGCTAAAAAGACGTAGAGTTAGTATTGAGAAGATCTAGACTAGAGTTTGATTTTGAGGAGGGCGAGACATACTGCAACGTATGGGATCGCTAATAACCTGTACGACACCATCGACACCGTTATCTGGTGACAGGAGGAGCACTCGATAGACAAGCCTCGTGGAGCTCGATTTCGGTTTAATTGATCGACGTGCGAGGTCATCACACATGGTGAGAGAAGCAGGTTGGGGACGTTCGGCTGAAGTGGAGGCAACAACGGTGGGAGTGCTAGCTGCAGCGGTTGACGAAGTATGGGGAGATGATTGCGAAAGGCCTGATAGGGGGCCGAATTTCCCCTCCTGCTTTTGAAATTGCTTCTGCTTTTCATCTTCCATGACGGAGGACATGCGACGTTCAACGTCAGAGTTCCGTAGTTTCACCAAGCCGACGGAGTCAACACTAAGAGTAGAGATGCCAATGAATTAGTGCATTGTCTACAGAGAATATTCTCTCCTTGGAAAGCTCAACCTTACAAGGTCTCTATGGCGGTTTTATGGTGAGTAGAGGGAGACAGATCTGACTGTATATCCGCAGTATTCACCACAATGTCATGGCTTGAGTTCCTACTTCTGCATCGAAAGGTGAAGCTATCGAAAATATTCCCGGGTATTCACTTGCCTAAATGTATTACGTATATGGTGGGGGTTATCAATTATCCAGATACCTAGGGGCTTATAGGTAGGAACCTTTTGCACTCACCCACTTGAGAGCTGACTGGTGAGTTTTGAGATAAACATAAAAAAATGTTAGTAAACAACTTTTACTAAAGTGTCTTATCTATAAAGGGCAGCAAAGTTGAATGCTTAGTTAATTTGCTTCCTGGTCTTTCAATTGTATGCAAGATGTCCATGTTCTCTAGTTTATGCAAAAGAGTGTGTATGCACGGAAGATGTGGCGTTTCTAAAATCATGGCCCAATCCCATATCGAATTGTGATAATCGGTTCCTCTTCAAATTTTGCAGCCAATATGAGCCCCTTCCGATATTTATTTTCCAGCTTTAGGTCAATGAAATGACAGTGAGTTGTTTCGGCCTACCTCATGACACGGTCTTCGGTGTTTGGCGTAAAAGGCATTTGAACGACAGTGGTAAATCCATAAACGACTTCGGAGCATCCACGATTGCTTTTCGTGGAGACGAGACAGACTTGGTAGAAGAGGTGCAGGTGTGGATCCGAAGATTCATTGGCCACAAAGACTTGGACCGTCGCTGGACCTGGCCATCCCGTCAACTGAAAACGCACCATCAAGAAAGTATGAAGTAACTCAATCGAATTAGTTCCAATTTTTATCTTTGCATTTATTTGAAGCATTTATAGAGCTCTATTTATTAAATAAATATCAACATGAACTTTTGTCCTTCTACCTGAATCGTCGGATATCCGTCAAAGTTTCGATTCTTGATGGGTCCTCGACTGCCCTCAGTGAGATAGCGTGCACGATGCTGTAGTTCTGGTTGTTGAAGAAGCGTCAGCTTTACCCCATTCCATTCGCTGTCAAAATGTTCGTCAAAACGTCCAAACTGACTGGGGCAAATGTATTCATGTCCGAGGCTTGGGGAGACCAAACTCTCAGCACTATCGCTATCTCCAGTGACAATTCTTCCTCTAACACCACTTTCCTTTACTTCGACATCAAAGCCTTGTAAATAAAATAATGCAGTGACAAACGTAGTGTAATTTGCACAGTACCTCGATACTTAAAGGCTCGTTCTTGTCCAATCGGAAGTAATTCCGCGAGTTATATGGAGTCGTCTGATGTGACGCACGCACGCACCCACAGTGATAGAGAACCATCCAATATGACTCAAAAACCTCTAAAATGCGATAGCATTCGAAATCTAATTTGCAAATGCGGTACACATATCGCCGATTCAACGGGAGCAGCATTATTTATTAAGGACCTGTGCATGCCTACCGTGTTATTTAGGATGATCACCTACAAAACACTTTAAAGCAAATGGAGGTAAAAGTGGAAGTAGTTATGGCGTTTCAAGTAAAAATGATAATTAACTTTACGGATGGACAAGATCGGTTAAACACGGAGTTCGTTTAAGGATAATTTGCCCCTCCTCTTCCGTTTTCAATGGAAACTGATGCACTAAATGAGTATCACTTATCTCCATTTACATTCACATTCATGAAGCACTTTAGGCTGAGCGAGGCGTAATAGATAAACACTCGTTAAAAATCAGTGAATTCTTGCAGATTCGCTCTTTTTAAAGTGTTATCATGTGGTAGACTACAGCAAAGTGGCTGTTTGAATTGATGGTAAAAACTGTCACCGACTTCATCACCTCTACCTGCTTTCTCTACGTTTACTAAATGTGTTGATGCAGCAGAAGCATCAAAGATATTGTCGATAATGAGCATTCTATAAGGCTTTAGAATGGCGACAAGTTGCGGGAGGCTTTCATGCCCATTTTAGCCTGACAGCATGGTTGTGACTGTTGTTTAGCCGCCTCTCTGAGATTATAGAGGAGTGTGTGCTTCGTAGTAAATAATAAAAGGGAGACTTAATACATGGCCTGCTGGCGTTGATCATGGCTATTCTCGAGTTTAGCATGGCGGGGGCTGTGATGATGTATTACATGAGCCTCACGCATGCATGAATGCATGCGCGCAAGCTTAAGAACATCACACATTGACTCACGACTGTTTTTACTCTCTATCTCACTCTATCCCACTCCTGCCCATTAGTAAGGCGATTTTGACAACTGTAAGACTTGAATCAGTGACAGTGTGGCAAGCCAGATTCGCTTGTGATCGGCCCGCAATTGATTACAGTGGTGCATTGAGTTTCAGCGTTAATTAGGGTGATGGGATCACCCACAGATGAATATGAGGGATCGGACGGAGGCCAGATAGTGGCGATTTATGAAGATCACCAAGACTGATAACGAGTTGATATAAAAAGCAAAGATCCAGTCACAAATCATCAGCAGGTGAGATACCTAGCCACACAAATGGAAGAGGATTGGAGAGATCGCCCTGAAAATGACGAATCAGAAAGACCGATGGAAGCGCTAGATAGAAGAGGAAATGGGAGCAAATTAAATACATGCCTTATCCGTTTCTCTTCAAAAATCATTCGCCTTCAGTAGTCATGGATGCTACTATTTCTGCCATTGAATTCAAATATCACTTTATAAAAGATGGACCTTATAAACATCTGCTATGCTTGCATTTCAGGTACATTATAACTTAGACTGAATAAAGGTACTTGAAAACCCCGGATACGCGCTACTGTCAGATCGTATCTGCCTAGACTTTGTCATGGTTCTCAATCCCAATCGCGAGAACATTTGCTGGAATTTGCACTTTTTATAAGAATATAATATATGTTGGAATCAAACCACACTATAAGACGGTTGATAATAATGCCGGTCAATGCCAGATTTATCTATAGAGCTGTTCGATAGATCTAACTAAGAGAGGCCTTATAAAAACGCCTGACATGCCACCAAGAGTCCTTTGCCTTCTCAGACATTACAAAAAATAGCACATAATGGCATAGAGACTGCGCAGAATTGAGGAATCTTAGGATTCTCATAAAACCAACTAATCTTCTGCTAAAGAGGCGCGCAAAGCGGTAGAATTTTTTTGATTGAAAGTAATTGCTTAGGCAAAGAGGCGAGAAGCGGATATAGACAACTTTTGTAAGTGACAAAAATTGGGAGATGTTGATTTCCAAATAAGTTAGCCGTTGAAAAACCTGACGATTTCTCTGATTGCCTATCCTTCATTCTAAACCTTAATGTCACAAGCTGAATGTATACGCCATCCTAATCGCATGCAGTTCAAATAGCTTAAAACTTGACATCCCTTAAATTTGTAAAGATTTTGTTTAAGCGAGTTTCTGAACCTACTCGATCGTTGTTATAGCCTCCACCGATCCGTTCAGCTTCACGGTAAAATTATTTTTATCTCCCAACTGGTGGTCAAACCTATTCTCAACTCCTTGTGGTGATCACCGGCAACCCCAGGGGCAACTCTGGAGGCTAATTAGAGGGGTGGCTGGATAGGACTAATCACCCACCGGACGTATAAAATCAGATCATGCCAGTAGACGTACAACTTCGTACAGCCTTGTAAACGAGGCACGACGTAAAGACCTGGATTCATGGTCCCAAACTGGACTGTGGAAAGCGGCTGCATGTGGCAATGAATGAAATCTCCACCAGAAGGTTGAAAAGACTTCTGGAAGAAGTATGATGATTGTCGGCTCTTAAAAATGTCGAGGACGAACGAGATGCTACAACGAATTTGAACTGCTACCTTACGATGAAACCATGCCAGAGAAGTGACCAAAGAACCGAGGACATCGATAAACGTTTTTACTGTCTTCTGTGCAAATTTTCGTATGTTACATGTAGTAAAAGCTATCTGTACTTCTGTTGTACCCCCAATGAGTCTTTGGGACTTGCCCTAATGGATGGTGAGTAAATAATAATAAAAAATCTCCCAAATTCTCCAAAATCTTTGGTGCTTCAACTAAAACTTTAATCAATTAGAGAGTGTATTCCGATTCTTATCTAGGGATGCAGGAAAAGCATCGTGGGACTTCATTAATCGAAGACTTCCTACTTAGCTGTCCTCTTATGGATCAGCATTTATCTAGTAAGGCTGGTCATTCTGACTGATGGGTTATCGCCGACGGATTTTAACAACGTATCATTTGAATCATGTGCAGTTGATACACCACGGTATGGGCAATGAGACATCTCGAGCGTGGTTTATACTAAAAACAGAATCGCAGAAACGATATTCAACGCAAATTGAAGCCAATTAAAACTTCCGCCTAAGAATTTGGACCCCTCGAAATCTGTCAAAAAAGCGAAAGTCAAACTCACCCGGACGAGCAGCGTTTTTGCGTGGTCTTAGTCGAGCAGCTGACGAAGATTCGGTGAATTCGCCCGAGACTGCAAATTCAAATTCCTTAGACTGTTGCATTGCTCCGATCATTGTGTCGAAGCTCGAGGTACTTGGATTCGGTTTCGCGAGTAGGCTGGTTGAAAAACGAAAAAACAAAACAGTTGTCTATAGACAACGTTTCAAACACCGGCTATTTTTCGCAGATTGAGATACTGCGATGGACTAAAGGTACCATTCGAATAACAATCCAGGTCGGTGTATGCATCATAATATCTTACACAGCTAATGTCGGTTTTAATGTGTAGCATCCGGAATTAATGCATTAATTACCTCATGCCCTATCCCACTAGAAAAAATGGGCTCGAGTTCAACAGTGCCCACCCTTCTGCTTAACCTGACTATCAGGCAAATTCAATGATCATTCAATAAGCGGAGGCAATGTAAGAAAACATGAACACATAATTGATGAGTTTATTAATCGAGTCTTCCAGCCATAATAGACTCTTACAAACGCTATCTCTTGGAAGTGTTTAAAGCAATAGAACTCGTATACTAACTTCTTTATCGATGAGCGACAGGTAATGTTTGGATGGACCTTAGATAAGATATAAATAAGTTTCGTATTAACAAAAATGCTATATAATAATGGAGATAATGAGAAAGACATCGCCAGGCTTATTATATCTCTCTGTTCATTAGTTCAAGAACACGTTTAGGCTCCCCGGGGATCGATTTCTGACTTACTCACTTCTATTGATGAATCACGTATTATTTCTACGAGAAATGACATTCAGCTTGCCATATATCAGCACTTGCGTGTTAACACCGCAATCGACCTCTTTTTGTGTTGTAGCATGTACTCAGCTGTTTGATTGTGCATATTCGGATGGTATTCTCAGGCGGAATCGTGACGAGGGTGAAAGAATGGCGTTGAAATTTAGCTCACAGGGAGAGTATTTCACAAGTAAGCAGTCTAGTTAAATCGACGGGGCAGACATCTTGAAAACTGTTCCTAATAGACCTTGTTTACCATTCTAGAGGACCCGTTAAGGTGCAAATAGTAAGATTGAAGTGAAGAACTCATTACTAACACGTACTCAGATCTTTCCACCGACTGTTCAGTGGTGAGGCCTACCCGTCTTCCTAATGATTGACGTCGTGGACCACACAGGGATGCTCTTCTCACTGGAGGTGCTGGCTGCGTCTGAGCCTGCTGATCCGGAGAGGATTGGGATGTCGGTTGCGACGGTGATGGAGGAATACTCTGGGGTAGTCGCCATCTGGGATTGTTCACAGTAGCTAATTGTTGTTGCCTCGTCATTTGATCCCAGGCTACATTTGTTGACCTTGTCGAGGTATTCGCTAACTGACTTTGATTCGCATTGGGATCGTAGAAGAACTAAAAAAGGAAGCCTCGTTGAAGTCATTGAGCGCAAATATTAGAAATAATACCTCACAGGCGGATCATGATCACCATTCTGCAGAAGATAACGAAAGGGAGAAGCGCAAGAAGACACTTACGTTTGAAGGAGAAGCAGCAGAAGCAGAACTGTCAAAACCTTGCACGCTGGTGTAGCTTCGGAGGGTATATTGGCGCTGCACGAGCCGGTGTCGCCGTGCGGCCTGATAATGCAGAGGATGCTGCTGATGGTTGCTATTATGTAGGGCGGAAGCGGCTAAGCGTCTGGGACGATTATTGGCAACGATAAGGGTCCGCCCGTTGTTGGGATCTAGCATATCAACGCGAAGCACAAATCGTCGCTGAAGGTGCCACATTAAATTGATCGAGGAGGGGAAGTGGATCAATGGAAATTAAAAGCGTAAGAAAGCGAGAGGGTTATCATGCGAAACACATCCGAAAGAAGCAGGCATCCCGAAGCTTCAGACTCATTGTGATGGAAATTCCACAACTCATGGATCTCGCCAATTCTGATTAATAGAAATGCCTATGAAATCGGCATTTTATGCGATTGAACCTCTAATAATAGTGGCGTCTAATTTTATAACTGAAATTCACCACATATTACAGTTTCTGTGCTCAATTTATTATGCAGGAAGAGCACTTCAAGGTTACCGAAAGCTGTTGAAGTTAATGATGCTCTCAGAAAATGAAACCGTTAAATTTGAGCATCTTTTATGAATAAAATGGTAACTTCTAAGTGAAGCAAAAGGACTTTTTTGAAGGGAAGACTTTATAGTCCTCTTTATTATACGACTTCGAGATTCTGAGATGCCTACCAGTCTTTCATTTAATGACCCCTTTTAAAGCATTGTAAACTGAATGCTATGTCTGGAATCGCTTGAAGAATTGCGCAAATCAAGTCCAGCAAGTCACCAAAACTGTATCTCCTGTTTAATCCACTGGAAGAATAGAAATCTGCCTTCAATGGAGACCAAAAAGAAACGAAATAGAAGAGTGAATTACTGCTGCAAGAATAGGATAATTCTCTCGGGATCCAGCCCAAATACGAACACATCTAACCAATCAGACTTAAAAGCTGTATTTCACGTTATTTCTAGGCGTGTCTAACAACATAGACTAGGAACATAAGCAGCACATCATCTGAAAATACCGATGTTTTTACCTTCTGAGAGTCCACGTACTGTTGGTGCTGCCGCTGCTGCATCGGTGATTGTGTCAGTCTAGCACTCCTTCGCATCATTGACGGGTCCATGTGAAAACGTTTATTGGAAATGGGTTCCGCTTTCGGGGATGCACTTTGCGGTGTCGGCGCGGGCTGTCTGTGCAGTTGCGCTGCTCCCTGTAGAGGAGTGTCTTGAGGGAAACCGAAGTCTGATGGTGGTGGAGGTGCCTGTCCTAATTCCATCATCCCATCTGCTCCTGGTTGGCTTGATTCAGAGGAGAAGTATTCTGATGAATAGAGATTTTGGGTTATGCTTCGACGCTTCTTGCAGCTTTGCTCTGTTTCCTGAAAAATAAAATAACTCATAAATAAAGCACCGCTTTGACGCTCGTCAACCAGTAAAGGCACTTGACCATTTACAAGGATGTTACCAACTTTTAGAGACATTACAAGTTGTTCTGCTCAAAATAAGTTCGAATAAATGATGAGCAGGTTCAATGAACTCAAGCCTAATAAAGTTGATCCGATGGTGCAAACTCTTACTATTAGTGTATTGCTAGAAAACTGGATGGTTAAATTAGCAGCTACTATGTAGATGAGTACCTACTTTCAAACGTAGACATTTCAGTACTCAGTATTATCTAGAACCCACAAGAATTTCGGTTGCATGGGTGCTGAAAAACTGATATTTATTATAAGTGACAAACTGGACAGGCTCTTAGCTAGTCGTAGACGAATCCGAAAAAAAAACCAGTAAAATGGTATTTCTACTGTTTTGATTTTGCGTATCATTTAAGTAATAGGCTCTCAACTCATTGCTATTTAGATGTTAACATATAAACTCTTTACCAAGACCACACTGCCAGAATGGTCATTGCGTTAATGGGTGTGAACAAGCGGTTAAGACACGCCCATTAACAGCAGCATCCGTCTATAAAGACAGTTTATTGATGGCAACGAACATCCGGTCATGCGGCACCAAGAATTCATTCGCGTCATACAACTCAGTTCATTGAGCTTGCACAATCTCATATGACGTTGTACACATCACGGTAAAGCCTTTAACTATATACTGGCAAAGTATGCTGTGGTGGAAGCCAATTCTTTTGCTGTAAGTGCGGTTATGGTCATTTTGCCATTTTGATAAAGCAGACACAAACACACAAAAATGATTAGTCGGGGTGTTAATTAGTGTCAGTACACCTCGTATTCTTCGCATTGTTTCAGACACTAGGCGTTAAACCTTTGCATACGCCATGTACACAAGCAAGGTCAACTTGGATTAGTACACGCGAAACCATGAGTACATCGCGCACTCCCCAAGCCTCTTAACAGAAACGCTGCTGTGATCACTTCAGTGATCTTCTAGAAGTAACTCAACCAGATCGATAGGATTCACTGCACCCTTTTGAGTTTTGAATGCTGTCTGCCAACTGATTCTGGTGCGAATATAGCTATTTATGTTTATTTATTTGTCCTTTTGATGGCAATATATTTGTCGCTTTCATGGACTGAATTTTTAGTAGGACTGCCAAACAGAGAAATTAGGTGTCATGGCATGCCAGAACTAGCAACAAGTAAACTAATTTATGAATAAATTAACTGACTTTGGGGGGACAAAAAAGCGTAGATGCTATCGGCTAGAATGATTCCAACGATTCTAGAAGCGGCAAAATATGGTAAAAGCTTTTACTTGTAAATTGACGACAGGAGTAAACAGTAGCAATTATTGTATTGCTTTCTGGATTGACAAGATAGCCAACTATGCTGCTAAAAGTGGAATTGAAGAAGACTTCCTAATAGAAACATGAATCTCGTATTTTTGGGAACGCTAGCTCATAGGCTTTTATATAATTTGTTGCATCTCTATAAAATCGAGACATCAAACAAATTTTCCAAATATAAAGTTGTCATCAAGTCAAAGTATCGATATCAAGGACCAAACGTTGGGATTCATCTAAATAAATGCGATTCAAGGGGATCCTTAGCAAAAGCTCAAAATGTACTGTAAATAATAAGTAAGTGTTTATTATCTTGGTTAACGCCTAGGTGCGCTTAAATTAAAGACCACTATCACGTGTTCAATGTTTATCAAGATCCAATGCATAATAAGCTCATGGTATTATCATCCAATAGGTAGCAAGGGATACTAACCTGGGAGTTTGGTGCCCTTATGGCGAAATTCATGGGCTCAGTAAGGATTGTGGTCAATTCTCGAAAGGTGGCCTGAGTACTTGGATCCTCCTGTAATCGGTTGGTGCATTTCTCCCTTTTAGCATTGCTAGTAGTCTGATTACCATTTAAAATCTCACCAAAAACACCTCCCACAGACGGAGTCGGGGTGGTCATCATGTTCCTATCAGTCGTCTTCATACCATTTCCATCGTTTATTCCATTCGGTTGATAACTCCTGTTCATCACTTTTTCTTCATCGTTATTACTAACACCACCCCCTGGTGGGTTTATTCTGCCTGTTCTGTTTGAGAAGCGTATACCTTCCATGAAGCATGGTTGCTGTTCAAGAGAGAGGGAATCAGGAGTAGTAACTGCCGTAGTAGTAGTAGTAGTAGAAGGATAACCGAAGGAAGTGAAAGTAGGTGTCTGTTGGTGGGATTGCAACTGTGCCATTGTTGTGGCTGGTGTTGGGTAGATACCTGTTCCAACGCCGGTAGCGTTGGTGGAGAAATCCATAGATAGTAATATGACAAAATAGAACTTGTATAAGAGCAAGGTGCACGTGTGCTTGCTAGTGCCAGCATGCGCAGACATGTGTATGGTGATACGTAAACAACTGAAAGCACCGCGTTGACCTTGATAACCAATCACCGAAGTGAGATCAGTTTGCGCGTGTGCGCACACAGGTATTTACAAGTGTGATCTGTGGTGATGTGGTAGGCCTGAATGAGCGCTTGAAATTCCTTTGCCTCCCCGTTCTCCTACCGTTATCCGAAAGGCTAAATGGACAGTTAGCTCCTCAAAAAATACCCAAAAGAATGTTTTTTTCATGAGTTTACACATACGTAGTAGAGACACATTCACATCCTATAGGTAGCTCAGCATCGAATTGTTGACGATCGGTAAGTAGCTCGACGAATTGACAACCCATTGAAATCAAGTGAATTCACACACAATTGATGAAATAGGATGACTAATTTCTATCGCGGTAACTGAATTAAACTTACCCATTTTTACGGTTTTTCACCTCTTATACTGGCATCTAGGGAAGGACGGTATGTGGTTTGACATTTCGCCATAATGAAACTTTTTACTCAAATATAGATCAAACAGTTCGATGCTTGAGTTCTCCAAGCCTTGTTTCACGGTTGTAGTCACCCAAGTATGGTTAAATTATGGCCATAAAATTAAACGAATAGGCATTTTGAAGGAGATTGCTCTTGAGTCGACGGTGGTGATCATGACGAACGAACTTTATTCAAATATGATGAGATTCTGTCAGCTCAGAGATATTGCACCATCTTCCAGAAAATGTATTTAATTAGCGAAAACATTTTTTCCATTAACTGATAGGTTGCTCTGAAATTAAAATTGAAGTTAATAAAATGGATTTTTACGGTCGGGCAGCGCAAATACACAACTGTGTACTCGGGATTGGTTATTGAAACGTTGCCAAACTGTTGAAGCAGCGTTCTTCATCATCTGGTTGCTTTGGTAGTTGAAAGTAAGGGAGAATATCAGCGCTTTAACTCAATTTTTTGTTCCATATGTCTCACTATTAGACAGTGTGAAATAGAACTTGTGCCCAACTGTGTGGTTATACGTACAAACATGGTTTTCAATCCGGAGATCAACATTCTCACACTGATTGGCTCACAGGGATAAAGCCACACCTAATTTCTTACATAAGGTGCAAATTAATGCATTTGATCTAATCAGCACTATCTACGAGAGTAATCATATTCGGATCTAGCATCTGAACTGATAATATTAGCAGAAGGGACTGATTTAGCAAACATGATTTTTTTCATTATCAAGAGTTGCCCTCATGAGTATTCATACTCCAATGGTGGTGTGATTATATGAATTCGCAATCTAACTGTGCCATGCACTTTAGGTTAACTTATGTGGTTTTGTATTTGTCCTGGTGAATTACAATACGTGATGGCACCATTTTTTTGAGTTATCTGCCGCCTTCCACTTAAGATGCCCTCCCGCCTCTCAACGTGTTCAACAGATTCAATTCAGTCTATTCTTTTGCCGGTGCTTAACTCTAGGTGACACGTGGGGCTTGAGTTTTGCTAAAGATCAACAGAGCCGAGCAAAGATGAGCAACATATTGCGTCTTTTTATGTAGTCGAATTTGTGCTTCACTGAAGTATTCTAAAATATACTGCGCATTAAAGTCTTTGTTCCATTTATCAAAGATCGCATCACCGTCCGCAAATATTAAGCATTTAGAGAGCTGACAACACATGCATCAATCCACTGCTTAGTAAACGCCTTAGTAATTGTTTAAGTTAGCCGAAGTTTAATCGACGAACTTCGACTTATGTCTTTTAAATATTGTTATTCAAATTAGAACCAAGTGCTCATATTTTTCCAAAAAAACCTAGTCTTCAGAAAAATAGTCCTTCTGGTGATTACCTCAACTAAACCGGGTTAGAAACGCAATTTTTCTGAAGGTGCTAGGTTACGACTTCAGCTACGGCTTAAAGCATTATTTACATACAAAAGTAACCAGCAGAAAATAAAAGTATAGGTCAGGTCAATATTTCGCAAGTTCATTTAACAAAAAAAATGAACCAGTCGCATTTTATACTTAATCAAGTTTGTGGTAGATTCAAAGCAACAATGCAACTTAGAATTCGCTTCTGTTCAGAGACTTAACTTACTAAAATGTCTGTACTGTGATCCCCTTGGATTGTTAGTAGGCGGGTTTTGCGAGTTGGTTTGGAAAGTATGAAACCTACTAGTTAAACTAGAACTCAATCATTGTTCTTTCGCTAAGAAATCTCATTACGATAAAGATACTATCAAATCAGAACTGAACTCGAATACGAACTTACTAAGCCCAAGACTCAATTCTTTATTTGGCTGCCATCCTAGCTCTAATGAAAGACAATTTTCTTCTAGTTCTTCTCTCGCAAAAGTACTTACACGATAAACTGGGCTCCTTTTGACCATTTCTGTACAAAGCTGAGTAAGTGGTCAGCCCCTCCCAGAAGGTTTGTTGTAAAACTACCGAGAAAATTAAAAGTAGCTATAAGTAGCCTTAGCCTTCTCTTAATGTGAACATCAGTCGAGACAAAAGTTAAAATCTGCGATTCGTATTCAGTGGTATTAGTAGAAAGAACAAGAACGTTGTCCTATAGAGTACGACCTCTTCATTAACCACCCGGAGACACCATCAAGGTCTCATTTTCAGTCGGTTGAGCAGTTGTCCTATTTACTCTGATTCGGGGTCATTTTCGTCTCCTGTAAATAGGCGAATCAGTGCCTAGATTGTTTAACTCCCAAGGTTGTGCTTGCGGACTGAACCATTGCACCAGTTGGTTAGACATTTTAAATCCCGACCTGAGCACTTGTTAACCTGTTCACTTAGGAAACTAATTTAACCTCGAAGAGGTGAAAGCCAGACTTTCTGCCATTTCTACAATGGCAATAAACATAATAATATCGGGCTGAATAATAGAATTGCCTGGGCCCTGAGAAACGTAAATCGGACTTGGATGACAAAAACCTATCCGTTTTCATTCCAAACCGATCGATCAACTGCGAATCGATTCGATTGAACGGAGATCCATGTTACTTGACATTTTTTCTAGTTTTTCTGATCAAGAGAATCACCTGATCGTGGTCGGCGGACTGTGGTTTGTTATTTCGACATTGGCATAATTCTATTTTAATCCAATCTCAAAGCAGTCTAATTAACTCCATTCAGAGACAATTTAAATAATAAATAAGTCTAGGAAATGGATTGGTCAAACTCAAAATTTGAAATTGGTGACAGGCGGCAATCGTCTGATAATTTGACAAGTTAGCCTTCTCAGGTTATGGGGAATTTTCCAGTCAGACAATACAGATGTCAATAGTCATAAATAGAGAAGGCTATACTCACTCGTGTAACCTTGAGACCATATTTCTAGAAAGCTACTTTGCCTGTTAAGCAGAAATTCGATTGCTCACTTAAGTGACACAATCAGTTGACCTCTTAATGTTGAAATAGTTCTGCTGTTAGCACATTTATCATCTTCATGGTGAGTTTTTACTCTTCTAAAAGTCAGCAGAGTCGATCTTAAACCGAATAATAAGCTTAATATTTACCCCGACCAGTTCGAACACAGATTAGACAATCTCGTCCAATGTCTCCGTTTTGGAGATTTGACAGTAGCTTACAGTAACTTTTATTCCAACATTATTTGGACCATATTTCAATGGTCAATTGTTTGTAAAATAAACAAGTGTTATTTTCGGTCAAATTCAAAAATCATATTCAGTACTCACGGTTGCTATAGTATCCTTAAAGTTAGCTCGCATTTTTAGCCTTTAAAACATTGCATTGCTTAAAAAGCCATCTAAAAAGAGCCATCAGATTCCGCCAGTCATCAGTGCAAGAGAGAGATTATCTCGTCATTAGAATAGTAATATTTATTTTTAACGAAGATTAATGAAGTAAACCATGTTGAAATCCAAGACGTTAGACCTCATGCTGCTATGAAACTTGCTCATGTAATGGTGCGATTATTTGTGGAGAAAATTTAAAGAAAGCAACGTGGGCTGAAACTGTTGGCAAGCCAGAAGTACACACTTGAATACCTAAATTTACCACCAACTATATGGATAAATCAAAGAATCAAACTTCTCAAGCTTGCAGACTGTCATCAAAATGCTTATAAATTAATAAATTGATAGAAAGTGTTGATACGGAACCTAGTTACAGACCTAAAGTTCCTGGGTCATTTAATACATCATGACTGGCGTTTATCAACATATCGGTAACTCGATAATCAGCGAATTTTCTGAGTGATTTTTCTTTTACCTTGAAATGACAGCTGACAAAAATGGATCAGCGCCAAATATCGAATCCCCAACGATGGTTTGAAGTATATCAATGAAGACGAACTATGTCTTATTTAGCTTGAAAAATGAATTAAAGGAATAAATTTGACCACCAAATGGTTGCGTAGATAGATCCTTCTGGAAGAGGAATTAGTAAATGCGATTCTCTGATGTGAAAGGTGCGTAGATGGTCCCAGAGTACTTACGCTTGTTATTGAATCATTGCTTCTTTTCCGACCAGTGGATACCATATCTGCGTTGTGACTTGGTACGGAAGATATGAGTGGCAGTTGTATGTTGCAAACAGCGCGTTCGCATCTGAACTCTCGATTGTTGAATAATATCGTCTTGTCAAAACTTTATTGCCCGGAAGATCACTTAACGCAAGGGCAAACGAAGAAAGATTGCAGCAAATAAATAAGGAAATTTAGATTATTCCAGAAAAAGACTACCAGAAGGAACTGGAAATCAGACTATTAGAATGTTAGTAGATGATTGGATAAAGGATTAGACAACCCCTAGTTTGGTTTTCATGACGTCGTCACCTTCCATCAGCCCCTTAACAGTTGAACTGGGGACGAAATTCGACTCCTATTTGTGATAAACTGGAACAAAATACTGGTTAACTGTTTCTGCTTTTGGCAGGTTAGTACAAAAGCTATCAGACAGAAATCGAATTACGCGCATTGCGAGGACTTTAGAGGTGGGCAGTCCGCGGAACAGATTTCTTATTCAGTATTAGTACCATTTGAACAGCCAAGTTTCCTCACTAGTCCAACAACCGATTTAATTTATTCCATTTCGTTTTAATTTTCTCCCTCCACCCCCTCCAGTTATGTTGAATTATGGCCAACTTGCCTCAAAAAATAGATGGCAATCTTTTAGAATTTTACTGTTCATGTAATATACTCCCACTCTGTCCACAAACGGATTCTAATCTCAAAAATGTATGCACTGACTACCGCCAGTTGCATCTGAAAGAGAGGCAGAAACATAATTTTCCACAAGCAAAAGTCCATCTTCACTTTAGAATCCTTTCTTTCATCTATGGCAGGTCAGATAAGGAGTTGATAAAAGTATAATCAGAAAAAAAAGACGCTCGGAATTACACCTAACTCCTGGCTGCTTCAACAACAGTGACCAACTACCCATTCATAAGGTCAGCCTTGTTATGGTTAGGATGGCAGGATGGATTTATTGCGAAACCATTCATGATATAGATGACAGAAGTGCGCGAGTGGAAAGATTTTTCATGAGCCATTGAAAACAGTGGAAGCACCCGCATTCGCACCCTCGTGCTCTTTAAGCTCGGCACCCAATCTGTTGTTACATTAGGGTCCGACAGGCTTGGTGGGTTAGACTCGGTCGTCTTGGAAGGAGCCCTGGCAACTGAATTGTCACCATATTCCAATGCATCACGTGACTACCACTATTTATCTGGTTTTTAAGTTACCATGTGCTTACAAAAAACTATGCCTCATTACACCACAGCCAAATTATTCTGGCCTGTTTTTTTTCGAACAGAAGTAGATTTATTGCCGATCAGTACAATTTACCACCCTATTGAATAGGGGAATGCATTTTTCTAAGTTTGGCTCAAGGGAAACACTTATGGACATAGATGAGGTAAGGTCATCGGGTAATTACCAGAAAAACTCTAAATTACGAATCATTTATTCCTCCTGAAGAAAAAGGCTGGTCAATTTCTAAAAAACTCCTTCTTTGACCGTTGAGATGACTTCTACGTTTCTTTCAAACTTGAAGTAAATGGAGATTTTGAAAATATCTCAAATTACGCCTCTTGGATTCCTAAACCATATGTTAACCATCACAAGTAGGACTTGTCATTATCAGCGTTTTTTCTTTTTCTAGAACTCGGCATTCTAATTGTAAAGCAATGACCTCGACGGAGCCCCATAGGCCATACAACATTGTTACGTCCCATGTCCTTTGGAAATTTCAGCGTAGCAGCTCGAGATAGGTCTCAGTTTCAACAGGACTTTCAGTTGACAGCTGAAAGTCAGCTGAAATATGGTGGTACGGTGAAGGAATCGACACTCAGTGGTTCAATCCAAATCAAGTGAGTTCTAGGCTGGTCATAGAAGAAAAGGTAGATGTTGGCATCGCCGTATCTGAAACACCTTTATTATAAGCGTATTCCAGAGTGAAAGATACCAAGCGAATTATCGCACCTCTAGAAGAGTAAAACCCATTGACTGTTGGCCAAATCCAGTTACGGCTAGAAATGAAGAATTGGGTTGCTCTGGGACAGAGACCTCAAAGATAATCGGCAGAGATAGGATTTCTGATATTTTAATATTTTAAATAAAAATATCAATCATTAGATGAAGTAATGTCCAGTTTCTCTTTATATTTGTTGGATAGTGCAACTTGAAAATCTTATTGGAAAAGGAAGATTGTTTAATGTTTCATTACCGGATAAAGGAGCAGAAACGAAAATGGGTAGAGATTTCGTGTTTCCAGATTTTGAAAAGTAAGATTTTGCGTTTGTCTCCAAGGATGAAAGCCGGCGTCATATTTATGCATTCTGGGGCAAGGGCGGAAGAAAAAGTGTAGTTCTTTTTCTGAATAAGGGGTATAAACTATCAAATACGCGCACCGTCTGAGCATCTTGATCCCAATCAATAACTCATTCTCTATCAATCATATTGACAATATGAACTGAAAGGTCTACACATACGTACATCACTCACCACCTATCTATTTGATTAATTCATGAATTTCTTACGTCGGGATGCTTCATGCTTGGTACTGGAATCCAATCACATTCAAGAAGCAATACAAGCTGATTCTATGGTGTATTTAAATACAAATTAATTAACTAAAATGCATTGAAGGTTGGGAGAATATGTGGAACCGAATAGTCAGGCAATAGATGGTATGAGGACTTCAAGCGACTACTTCCTTCGTCTACTGTTGATACCTATTTGGTTCTTATTCTTCAGCGATACCGTTCCTTTCAACATTATTTAGTCGATAACTGAGATTCTTTTATTAGGAAAACCTCCTATTTCACCTGTAGTCTAATCAGAGAGGCCGATCATCTTGTACACAATCATCGGTTGTCACATATTTAATTGAAGTGGCAATTTTTTCGCGGCCACTAGAATCTATATCGCCAGGCAATCTTAAGAGTGAAGGTTTACTAATGTGAACGCTTGTGTTCTGTAACCTATTTCGTTTCGAATCGCATGTGATTTACATTCTTCCATGCCAAATTTTTAGATATGGATTTCTTCCTGCTACCAAGCACGTTTTAATATATTACTAATACTCACTCCATATTTAAAGGAGCTCATTCAGGAAAAGGCTTGGTTGTATTAATTTAGAAGAGACTTCAAAGATTATCGGTACTCGCGCTTTCCGAACATAGATGCAGCGTTGTTTTATTTAAAAGATTTTACTATCATGGAGGCAAACACTACTTAACTACTTACATTACAAGGTTACTAGTAATCAGTCTTGAATGTATTGCGACTCAAAAAAAATAATTTGAATTCTAACTTTATTTTCAGTGTCAGATGCAGGCTATTAGTGGACAGCGAATTCTAACTTCACCTACGTGCTCCCCTATGGCCGTAGCGCCAATCCACTCATTGAATGACTAGCAATTCATGAGATCCAACTAGACTTGCGACCATTGATCTGTGATGGTAATTTTATCTGGGAGAGGAAATAAAGAGATTCACCCTTTAAAGGAGGTGTCGTATCCACGAGTCAGTTCCAAAGAAGATAGCAAATGGGGAAGAAGTATTCGCCTGAGTGTTCGTCGGAAGACGAGACTTCGGTGAAGCCTCTAGGGGGAAGAAAAACGTTTGTCAGAGTGAGGTGAAAAGTTATGCAGTGAATACAGATCACTTTCTTGAATTTTTTCTTAATTTTAACTTGAACTTTATCGTTAGCCTACTCATGGAGGCGTAACAGAAGTATAGAGCATGTTCATGATTTAACATTATAATAGAAGAAAAATTAACGCCGGGGCTTCCTCTGCCCGTAGAACACTTTCTGCGTTATGAAAACTGCAGTTTTATAAATGAAGTAGTTCGAATAAATTCGACACGCTTTGGAGACCATCCAAAGGGAAAAGTGTCTTCCTTTTATTATAATTATGATTAAGGGGGATGTCCTGCTGCCCATTTGATTAATAATTCAATATTCGGCCCTCTCTACCTACTTCTGTTTTAATGACTGTGGACACCAGTTCCGCTATTTTTCTGTTGAATCGATTACGTATTATATTTTACTAAAATGTGCTTTAAGCTGACAACTTCGAGCGCGAACTCACTTTTTAGCATGACTACAAACCTGACAGCTGTAATCACGTGAGGTATAATACACGGTTTTTTTAGGGCGCGGTTTGAGTAATTTGATAAATAGCATGCCGTTATAGAGTGATTTCCTTAAACTGAGAAAAGCCATTAATAAAAGTGCCAAAAGGCAAATGGCTTGACAATCAATCCTTCCATTAAGCTCAAATATTTCCCTGCTCGAAAAGCGAACATTTGATCGCCCTGGTGGCTAATATCATTTCATAGTTATGGCTGTATAGGCAGTATCTTCGAGAGAGATGGTTACTGCATAGGTATTATAATTCTAATATCCGTGAATGCAATCATTGACCTCCTAATCGATTTTTCATCCCAAGTAAAGCCTGGAGGCGAATTCATATTTCCCGTTCTTCGATCGAAATTGATCGGTAATCGGAGCAGAATGATAGTCCCGAGAATTTTCGCCTGATCCATTGAGCTACTCATATTGTGAAAGAAGGCCGTTAATCATGCAATCTCGATTCCAATTGGTTGAAGGATCTATTGGCGTGTTGTCTTGTCACTAGTTGCATACGCACTTACGTGCATTGTCGGCGCCGTTAGGGACAAGAAATTCAAGTGGATTTTGAGTTTTTGTTGTAACGAAAATGGTAGAAAGGGGAGCCATCTTCTTTACATAGACGCCTGTATGATGGTGCTTTAAAACAACTCCAAAAATTAAATTCACCCATCTCAAACTACTGACGATTTATCAAGGATGTAAGAAAGGGAATAGATAATAGCCGTTAATGATTCCCTTTTGCTTTTTTGCAATTTTATTTCTAGATCACTTCTAACACTATCGAATATGAAATAAGATGGTTGACAGTCATTATGTTGAAGCCCGGAATCGATGATCGAGACAGTTCAATGGTCTCAAAACCCCCCCTAACTGATTATTTAGACAAATTCATACTCGAGATCTTTGGCGCCCGCATATTAGTACTGGTGTATGCGTTGCTGATTTTTGTTATGGCTTGCTATGACATCACAAACCTACTCTCTACCTCCACGTGGTGACCACTGGTGACCTCTAGGACAACCCAGAGGGCTAAAGAGAGGGGCGGTCGGAGAGGACTAATAAGCCACCGGACGTACAAATTCATTATTATGCCAACGGAAATACAATCAGAGTCCACAAACAGCCCCTTAAAAAAGATACGACATACCACCTGGATCCATGGTCTGAAACTCGGATTATGAAACATGCGCGGCTGTAGCAATGATTGGAAACTCCGCCAGATAGCTGGAGAGACTTCTGGTAGAGGTATGGAGATTGTTGCCTTAACGGAAACTCGAATGAAATCCTGCTCCTGAACTATCGATAATTACGCTTTCTTCAACTCTGGACACGGTGAAAGCTGTAAACCAAATGGTGGGGTAGTCTTTTTGGTTAAAAAGAACATAGAAGCTGAATTTAACCCTGTCTCAAACAGAATTGCAACGCTGACACTCCAAATTGGGGGAGTCAAAGTTGGACTGATGGGATGTTATGCTCCGACCGAGTGTACGGAGGATGCAATAGTTAAAGAATCCTTCTACAAACTTGTGGCCAAAACCTACAAGCAAATCCTTTCCAACTGCATACGAATAATTATCCTTGGCGATTTCAATTGCAGATTGGGATCTGATGCCAAACTAATCGGTCCCTTTACTGATCAAGAAGACAGTACAGAAAACGGTCTAAGGCTGCTAGGACTATGCCAAGAATGTAAACTACATGTGATGAATACTTTCTTTCGGAAACCAACAACTCGAAGATTGACTTGGTACCATCCTACAAGGAAAGGTGCTACTCTTGATTTTGTTCTGATGAGGAGATCAAATCTATTCCTAATAAGTGATATACGAACTTCTAGAAAGGCAGACGCAAACTCAGATCACTGCTTACTAACAGTAATCCTCAAGCTCAAATCACATCTCAGTAAACGCTTAGGAAAAAGTAAGAACCGAACTCTGAAGGAGGACATAAACAGTCGAAAGCAATGGTGGCAACTGCCTAAAGGCCTAAAACAAACGAGAAAATCGAAGGAAACACATTATGAACATCTCAAAAGGGAACTACCTCAGGACCCTTTGACTACTACTTACGAAGATATCTTGAAATCTATAGAATGCTGCCGCCAAAACAACAAGGCGAAAAACTGAACGAGAGAAAATCGGATGGTATCCAGCTATCTGTGAGAAGGAAAATAGAGAACTACAGCTACAAAAGCAGCTGAGAGCAAACTGGCTCTCAAATCCATCTCAGGAAACATTTATGAGGTATAAAGAGCAGAGAAATAAGGTGAACAACCTGATACGAAACTGGAAAAAAGCATATCAAGAAGAGAGTTTAACCAACTTTCCTGTGCATCTCGCAGAGAAACAACCTCGTAAAGCCTTCATGTTGCTGAAGGACATAATGAAGGAAAACTCCTCATGGAACACACAAGCTGGAAGGACACTATTTAAACCAAAAGATCTGGTCGCACACTACCGGGAACTGTTCAAGGAAAGAACTACTGAAAAAGGGACTCCTCTATTTCGATGGAGGAGATCGAGACAGCTAAAAATAGATTAAAACTACACAAAAGTCCCGGCGAAAATGGAATTAGATCCGAACTACTGAAATGGGACAGCCAGTGTCTAAATGCCTACCTACTAAAAGTGTTCGGTGACTTCTATAATGGGACTACTCCTATACCTCGAGCTTGGATCGATGCTGAAGTTGTAAGTATCTACAAGCGCAAAGGTTCACAGACAGATCCTGCAAACTATAGATCAATCTTCCTCCTAGATGCATTAGGTAAGTTACATGCATCTATTCTGTGCCAACGTTTGAAGCACCATCTTGGCGAACTACCCTCAAGAACCCAATTTGGATTTCGTGAAGGAAGATCAACCGAACAGGATATACTTGGAGTAAGAACCATTGTACAGAAAGCCGTGGACCAGAAGCAGGAAATAGTGCTAGTGTTTGTCGACCTGGAAAAGGCCTTTGACTCGCTGCCTACAGCTGCAATAATCAACCGGATGATAGATCTAGACTGCTCTTGGCAAATGATCCACTCAGTAAAGTCCTTGATAGACGCACCGAGGGAAAATTGAGGGGAACAAGGGACTACTTTGAGATGAAACGTGATGTGAGACACTGTGGGGTCACTTCTCTTCAACCTAACCTTCCAACTCATATTGGATGAAGCCCATTCCTCATTCAAGGACAGTGCAGTACAAATGATCGATCACTCGGGTAAAAGACGGCAGCTAAATCATCTAGAATACGCCGATGACCTATGTCTTATTGCGCCAAATTAAGCCGCAGCTGTCAGATCAATAGAGCATATGGCGAAAACGATGCAAAAATATGGACTGCAAATCGCAGCGAACAAAACCTTCTGGTTTCAAATTGGTGACGGTGAGGATCAAACGCCTCTTGAGGCAGCTGGAATGTCATTCCGACGTGCCTCACACTTCGAACATTTTGGTTCCACCGGTGAGCCAGACGGAGCAATAATCGCAAACTTAGCCAGAGGAAAAAGGCGCCTAATACGATTGCGACCATTTCTGCGCTCAAGAAGTCTCAAAAACACCCTAAAAGCGCATCTGGTGGGAATTTTCGTCGATCCTGCAATCACGCACGGATTATCAACCATTGTCTTGAGGGTAAAAGATTACAATCGACTTAAAGCAATACAGAATACGGCTCGCCGTATGATACAAACAGACAGAGAGGAGGAAACAATCTAACTGAATTAGAAAAGCAAAAATGCTGAATACTAATGAAAGAAAGCAGCGAAAAGTTCCTCAGGCAGCATGAAATACACAGCTGCTCCCTCACGCCTGCGAAGAACTCTATCCCAGGTACTCCACAAGATGCATCAGGAGAACTGAATGCCATCGCGCCACACAACCAAGCCGAGACAAGACCAGCGGGTCGATAAACTCAACTAACTGCTCTAGGCTATAACATGTAACTTATTGTATTTCTGTTGAACCCCCAATAAGTCCTTGGGACTTGCCCGAAAGGGTGGGGAGGAATAAAAATAAATTAAAACAAATTCATACTCGAGATCTTTGGCGCCCGCATATTAGTACTGGTGTATGCGTTGCTGATTTTTGATATGGCTTGCTATGATATCACAAATAAACAAAAAGTTGTTGCTTCTGCCATGGTTGATATGTCTCGCCCTGTTCCATCGATCTCAAAGTTGAAGAGAACATCAAGTTCGGTTTTTCATAGTTCTGGCTGTATCCTACGCGTTGTGAGAAATTCATCTATCCAACCAAGCCAAGTTCAAATGAAGAAAAAGCTATCCACCAGTGCCTTCTCTGAATGTCTTCGGCCATCGTACATCGGCACACTTGGCATTACTAAGCAGTGCACAACCGTGCTAATCTCATGTAAAAGTCAAGCATTCTCTATTTGAAATTTATAGTGAATGACGTTTTCCAAAAATGGAGATCTTCTTTCTGGACCTTTATTCTAGAATGTTGGCTTTCTTTAATGCAAAGACAAAAGAACGATTTCTTTCCCTTACTCGATCTATTTACATGGTAATTTGGTTAGAGGGACTAGTGATAGATCAGTTCTTTTCAGTCACTCTTTGGGTTTTGAAATTCTAATATTTTCAATTGGAATGTCTAAAAGTTCATACCAGTTTTCGGTCTTTTTAAGAAAGGAATGAAAGACTCTCCTTTGGCTTACAATGTGACTTTCCTCAAATATGTTCGTTCCGTCAACCTCGGTTCATCCGACCGTTGTATCAAGTTGCCTTCAGCTATTCGGGTCTCGGCAAATCACATTCTTACTTCGTGGAACTTTTAGGTGGAACTGTTGCACAACTGATATGAAGTCCACCAACATGACGCACGCCTATCAATCATGAGTGGTCCAGTCTCAGAACCATAAGAACTCAGTCAAAATGACTTGATATTGATATGCAATATCAGTGAAAGTTAAGTTTGGAGATACAGATGTGTGGGGCGAAATAGCAGCGTAGAGTAATAGAGAATTACTTCAGTAGTTAATCTTGATGAGTAAACGTCCGAGTTATCCAAATCCAAGTAGGACTGATTGGTTGGATGCTTTTGAGCAAGTGTTTTAGTATTCTGATGATCAAAACTGGATAACCTTGGGATGGACTCTGAGCTGTCGTAACTACGCGGTTGAATCGCCTTTTCTTTCCACAATAGAGCTTGAAATCGGGTTTGAATTTGAGTTCCTGACTTACTGTGGGATGCATTCAGCACTTAAAATAGCTGGCTCCATAAGCTAATCAGAATTGACGGCCAGGTGCATAACCCTGCGGCAGGAAATACGCGCAAGAACGCTATAAATTAATCGGTTTGGTGTTGTACATTTAAAAATCTTCAATGCAAAACGCCCCTAATAAATACGATTTGGCAGCAGCTAAAAAGCTTCAAAAAAGTTGATCCATCGAAAACTGATGCTCAGTTAGCGATTCTATCTTGATCCATCTTCCGTCCGGAGTGAGCGAAGAACTTTGAAGACCAGTTTGATTTCTCTCCTCCGATGTGATCTTGTCAATAGAAAATCCCAAACTAACACAAATTAACGATTATCTATTGCTTTCCAGCACTAAAGATCTAATTTTTTTAGTCGAAAAACCGATCGTAAATCTGTGCGATAGAACTTTATTTTTGGTTAGTTATTGAATCAAATTGACGCAGACCATGAGTAGAAACCCAGTGGGATTTTTCTTTGTCAACCCGGGAAGCAGCAATGTTGTCAGAGGTGGGTTAGGAGTCTGACCTAATTATATCTTCCTTCACTGATAAAGAAACAAAATGGAGAAACTATGGCGACATTTTGGCATTCGAGCCGAGTTAATTAAGGATGCATTCTACTTTACGAAATGGCAATGAACATTCGCGAGTCTTAATGAGCTCGTAGTCCGAAGTCAACTCCGCAATACTGAAATTACTACTTACAAGCTGTTTAGTAAAAAAATCATATTTGAATTGATAATCCTAAAGATGCGAACCGGGCACCCAAAAGTCTTGCAGTTGTTTCAACACCGTGGGCATAGTGTTACGAGATACTGAGTAATTTTATTTCAGCGTCGATTAAGGGCACCGCGGAGGTACTGTGCACATGCGAAGTAACTGTCACGTACACAACGACTCTTCAAATGGCACACAGTACAGAATTTATCGGAGGTGCCTAGTGAATTGAATGACCAACCATACGGTTAAGCACTAGTCTGGAAAAGGCCCACAGACAAAGCACCCAATAGTCAATTAACAACTAGGAGAGATTAGCATGTCAACTGAAAAACAATTAGGTGGCTGCATAGTTTAAGCAAAAAATATGCTATACTCCACCGATGGGATGTATTTCAAGTTCAGCACCTTGGGAGATTACAGAAAGGAGATATGGAGTACAGTAAGTGAAAAAGAACTTTTGAGTTACTGATACTGTGTGACGTAATCTAATGAATTATTTTTTCACAGGCTACGTGGATGCCTTAAAAAGGGGAGTCGCTGAACAAAACTGCTGACTTAGTAGAATTCTAGTGAGTATAAACCAGCAAAGGTTTGAAGGCACATAGACAAGAGCAGCTGTGATTTCGCAATTTATTAGAGAGCTTCGACGTGTAGAGACCCGTAAATCAAGCTAATTATATAGATCCCGATTTTCATCGGTGATAACCACATCCTCGCGGCGTTTAACTACAAATTTGATAATAAAATCGACAAATACCCGAATAAACTTTTTTGTATTTGAATGTGCGCTCCAGACCATCAGCTCTTCGACGCTGGTGACGATAAACAGACCAAGAAAAACCTTGGTATTCAAGTTATATTCAAGTCAAACTGTACTTACCTATGAAAACTAAGGGAACCCCGTAAACGAAGTGTGGAAAATTCTTGAACAGGTAAACTGCGTTAGCCTTAACTGAAATAAAACGAGTAATTCCAGTAACAACGAGGCCTACTCCGGAACATTACAGCCAAAAATTACAAAGTGCTTCTTTCCAAGCGGGTGACTGCAAGTGAATTAAAACAAATTAAAAAGCGAAACAAGAAGACGCATACTTTTTAATACCATATTACTTAGCTATTTCCCATTTAATACCAGTTAGCTGATTATTTTTCAAGAATTTTAAACGATATGAAGAAAATACTAAATTAGTATATTAATTTATTTTCTTTAACATATAAGTCTCCATTCAATGGTGGTTTTTTACGATGACATACTGGTAATAAATTGCGACCGCTGTCCGTCAATGCTATCCTTGACCTAAGGTATTCACTCGTTTGTCTTCGTTTGTATTTGTGAAAAATTTATTACCTGACAGGCAGCTATATTTGGCCCTAAACTTATTTCTTTGATCATTTTTGATAACCTTAGTTAAATTTCTACCGATTCTTGTGCAAACGTATTATTCCTAACGCCATCCACAAGTTTGATTCCTATTAGCTGAAATTTTTTTCTGTTTTGGCTTCAGTTAACCTCAAAAATGGTTATATGTGCGAGTTTCTTCCTCTGATTAATTTACTTCACATTTTCTTTACCTCAAATTGATTCAGTTTGTGTTTTTTAGCTTTGAAGTTCCTGCGAATTTGCACTGTATTATAAATTGGCTTATTTACTTGACGAAAAAATATTCTTCTTTTAACATGGTCCCATTCAATTACACGGTATGTTCCTCTCCGCGAGTTTTCACTCATTTGGCAGGGTGCCTTTCGTGCTGTTTACAAAGGCAATTCTCCACTTAACGCTAATCAAAACATTATTTCGGAATTGCGCAAGGTATTTTATCACTTCACATTCTTTCACAGTTAGCAAATGCTTTGTGGCTTTACACTCTCCCATCTTGCCCGCTCTTACCTCTCAAAAAAGTATGTCTCTGAACTTCTCCAGCGCTTTTATTACCTACTTTAGAACCATCCCTAACACCTTTCACTTCGTCCATCCCTCTTTTCATGACGTTCACTGTGGTATTTTCGATAAATCCGGTGATAGGTTCTTCTGTGCTTCCGTAGGTTGGTCAGTGCTCATATTTTATTCTCCCTCTAGATGGATATGTATCCATATTTGACTTTATTGGATGCAATCTCCGAATGAGTCGAAGAGTTAAGTTTAATTACTCTAGTAATGGGGCCATCTCTACGGTTCAAAGGTATGTCATTGGATTTTGATATTAGCTAATGGATCTTTGATCAGCCCAGACCAGCAACGCCTGGTTCTCTCCTCAAATACCGAAGGAGGTCAGTTTTCATCTTTTTGTAGTCTTTGCTTTCTGGTCTTCGACTTCCTTTACCGTTCGCACCACTGTTTTGCCAGTCAGGCTCGATGTTTCTTTTGCCCAACTCTGACTGGTAATGTAAAGTGTGCTCATTTTGCATTTACTGACGTATATAATTAAGAACATATCGAAAGACATTATCTTTCTAATCTTATCTTGGAAAAAAAGGTGCCTTGAAAACATTCTATTTAAGTCGTGACTTCGGTCACTCAATGCGCGCCAATGGGCTTTGAATGACTACGCTACCTGCACACATGGGTTTGGTAATTGTGAGCCATTTTTTGCAAGTCGGAGAGTTTCAAAATTTTCAACATGCAAACGTTCTATTTCGTCGACGTTGTTTCATCCTTGTGTTTGCCTACTCCAGATGTGCCTGAAAATCTAGCTACGTCTGGAACTCTAAGACTTTCTAATGACTTCTTTGACAGGCTTGCGATTCATTTCAAAAGTATTCGAGTCCAAGTCGTTCAGATCTTTCTAGTTACTTGGCGAGTCGTGTTTATCTCAAACATTGCTTTTGGTGCATGTGGCACTGGATTTCAACCTGATTTGGTGGAAAGCTTTATAAGCCAGAGGACTATTTACAAATCGAAATTTGGTCTACTCTTCTACTTACAGGCACTTCTGCGAATAATCGATTAACTGTTCGTTTTTGCTGGAGAATATTTTCTAATTTTTGTTCATCGAATATTATTGATATTTGTCTTCCCTTATTTTAGTGGAAATAATCAGCCTTCAGCTGAAAGAAGAGAGGATCCCGAACGTTTACATTTTAACGGATCGCAAAATCAATTGTACAGCTCATTGTGGAAATTCAAACATCGATCTTCTCTGTGGGTTAGTTTATTCGAAGCCAAAGGCCCACTCATAATTTTTTTCGTTAATGTCAGCTGCTTGTCTTGACATCAACTTTTCTAGTCAGACATAGTGCTTATTTTCAACCTTCTATGGTAAAACCTCATGATAGTGCGGTTTATAACAGAGTTTGGAATCTCCATTCTACGAACACCGAAACATTTTTCAGTCACTATGTATCTACTCTCCAACATGATGTAGGCGCCGCAGTATTAACACTAGAGTAACAGCGGTACTTTATCTTGATCAGTAATACACCATAAACTGAGCTCTACTTGCCGAGTTGGTTCCTATGAGCTATATGCCGCCTTATGTAGTTGAAATGTGAAGTCTTTATCACACACTCATTACGATAACCGAGATTTACCATCGTTTGAAATCGACTCGACTTTTCTTTTTCGTCTAAAGCCGATTCTTGTCACATGAGGTTTAGGTATCAAGCTTCTCTCATCTTCCTTCTCTTATTGGCATTCAAGAATCTAACCACTCCAGGCTTTCTGTGAGTAGTTCCAGTATATTAAACATCATTTATTTATATATCTACAGCTCCCCCGATTTGCGTACCTCAATTCTTGATCTAAACACTCAACAGTTTAAAGAGGAGGTATGTAACATCTTTCGCGATTCTTCTAATTCAGTCGCTCTTTTAGTTTTCTGACAAAGACTTCAAAGCCAGTGTTAGGACGGTAGCGTGGCTGCAAGATGGTGAATCCACGTTCGTGACTGGCTCCGATGATATCTGCATTCGAGTAAGTGGCACTTTCAGTTTTTAATCTTTCATTTGATTCTCACAATTCCAAAATAGTAACAATGTACAAGCCTCTGAAAAATATTGTCATCCATTCTAACCAATTTGTGGCCTTTTAACTCTGTATCCTGGGTTCTTGATCCTGTTCGTATGCACGCGCTTTAACTGTCATAGTTTGACGTCATCGAGTTGTTGGATTCGTACTAGTGGGATCAGTTCGTCTTTAGTTACCTCGTAACTGACCTTTGTGGCTGAATCTCTGTTATCTCGCACCCTGGAAAGTAATTGAATGCAGTAAACAAATATGCTAGAATAAGCCTAATCGTGGCATGGCATACATTTACTGTATACTCTCTTTCCCCTTGTGTGGGGGAGGGGGGAAATGAGTAAATCAAGTCTGTGGAGGAGGAACTCATACGGGAGTCAAGTCCAAAAAGAATTCAAGGAAATAATCTCAACCACCAGAAGCTTTAACTCTCATCTGGTGTCTTTATACTCGTCACGACTTTCACTTCAGTCCGATATCCAATTTTATTAGGAGCTATTGACTATTCAAAATGATCGTAAGGTTGATTTATTTCCATCCCTTCATTCCAACGTATTCTGAATAGCATCAATGAGAGCTCTTGATATCTGGTGCTAAAAATGGTCAGCAAGGATGGCATTGAGTAGGAAATGGTACCTGCTGATGATCCGTGAATCGTCCCAAAAATTTGCTTTAAATTTTCAACGTCCCCTGATCAAGTACCATGTTGAAATTGATGATGAAAAAAGTATCTGGGTGAATGTTGGCAGAAAGAATCAGTGATTTTTGCTATAAAAGGTACCTCCGAGGAATCAGTCTCCCTAAATATTTCTATTAGCAAGGAGACAAGTAGTTTTTCTAGTATCAGTTCTTAAGAGTACTGCATTCCAACTAAAAATTTTTCAGGCAATCTAAGAATCTGATCTATAGTCCATTATTAATAATCCTACGTCCTGTAGATTCTCGACGTCTTATGGTTGTTCACAATACAGCTAAAAAAGTAATCCTGGTTTTAAGAAATTGGGGTGGCATGGGCCCCCTTAAAAACTAGCAGCTCTGTTAAACAAAGAGTTGTTCACCTATGAATGTTTCTGAATAAGCTGAAGATTCTTACTGGAAAAGTCGTGAGAAGCTTGGGCTTTTGACATCTCATTACTCTCCTACCAACTACTGATTCCGATAGGTGCAAACTGAAGCAAGATAGCTCTTAAACAATAAAGGTAGACGCCTCCTGGTGCAGAATCCTTGAATTATCCTACTTTAACGTAACTACTCACGTCAGCAGAACCTGAAAGGCCAGCGATAAAGCGACGCCATCTGTCAGGATGCGAATTCCTCAACGACTAGACACACAAGAAACGATCAGTGGGTGGATAGTTCTCAAGAAATGAAACCCTATGTATATCTAGTGGAAGAAGATTTTGAGACTTAAAGGGCACAGGAATGGCTAAAACGAAAAATGTAAGACTGTCATTTATTTATTGAGTCTGAAAAATAAGGACAGGATTAGCCGCTTAGATCAATCCACAAAAATGGGAAAATCTAAGTGAATGAAAACGATTAGTGTCGATATTTTACTTAAAGCCTTCAGAGAGGTCATCATCCATACTTGTTCTGCTGTTCTCTTAAGTTCGTGCTTTTTTTTAATCCTCTTTCAATCATAGAAATTTGACGCCAGGACCTCGATGAAAGGTCCGGTAGCATATCACCTGGGTCATCTTGACGGTGTGGTCTACATTGATTCAAAAGTAAGCGTCGACACTCTCTATGTTTAAATTGCCTTTCTAGTTTACTTACAAATAGTTCTCATTTTTTTGTTTTTGAAGAACGATGGTAGGTACTTCTTGTCCAACAGCAAGGATCAAACAGTACGACTCTGGGATGTCCGACTCAGTGTTCCGATTTGTGAATTGAACGTACAAGTGCAGCCTTTGAAAATCTGGGACTTCGAAACTCAACGCATTCCATCGATCTGCATGTCGAATAACTTCATTTTAGACTACTTATTAATTTCCTGATAGTAGTTGTGTAGTTATAGAATTTTTTTTATAGACTTGGATGCAAGTACGTCTGAGGCGTCGAATTGCTCAAGGACGCAGTTAGTTTTACGTGGCCATCGAGTGCGGTACACAGAAATTCGAGCTAAATTCTCACCCCTTGTATCAACAGGCCAGCAATTTGCATATTCAGGTTGTGCTAACGGGGGCTGGGTGATTTGGGACCTCACGAAAGGAGAAATGGTAGGAAATTCGCTTTCTCTGTGTACTTGAATCCTGTTAGATTGCACATCATCGTACGAACATGGCTGTAGTTCGAGATGTTGCTTGGCATCCTTGGCAAACATTGGTGATCACCTCAGCATTGAATGGTGAACTGACCGGATGGAATTTCCTCAGTATGGATGTTCCATCTAAATCAGAATCCAGAATTCTTGTGCGTTTGGAAAATCCGCATCATAATAGAGATATGTTGCAAAGTCACCTACTTCCTGTTGAGGAGGCAGATCTACAAGATGATTCAATCGATGAAGAGCATGTGGAAGAAGGCTCCGCTGATTTTGACGGGAATTCATCTTCAGATGTGTCTCAGACCTGGCAGGATGCAATAGCAGATTTGGCGTCGCTAGAGGCTGATGTTCGACATCAACGAGCAGTAGAACTAAGACGGGATGCTGAGGAGTATAGAAGAAATCATCTTCGGCCTCGACGAAGAAATAGACCTGCACGGACCAACGCGTCTGGAGGTCAGTCGAGATGATGTTTTTCAGAGCCAGAAGTTACTGTTGAGCCAAAGGAAGCATTTTTCACAGAAAATTTTCCGATTTCTTGCTGTTTTTCACAAAGTTGTATGAGATATTTTTGTGTATTCACACAATTTTGCTGCATTTCACAGGCTATATTGAGAAATCAAATATGTGGTTTGGTATGTGATGTCTGAATGAGCTTATTATTATATTTCAGTTACGTATTTTTCAACATTGTTAACATCCTTTTCATATTTTC
Source organism: Moniezia expansa (assembly GCA_019097775.1). Taxonomy (NCBI): domain Eukaryota; kingdom Metazoa; phylum Platyhelminthes; class Cestoda; order Cyclophyllidea; family Anoplocephalidae; genus Moniezia; species Moniezia expansa. The sequence goes on from JADFDV010000064.1 coordinate 6,099,187, forward strand.
TGAGGCTTATGGCCTTTTGCTGGTAGCTATTAGGGTTATCTACCGATAAGACAAGAATAACAGACGAATACTTGGCACTTGGTTCAGAGTTTTGAAGTTTGAGCAGCTTAGAGTTGTCCTTTAGGAATTGTTTTGATTGCGTAAAACCGCCATGGAGCTCCAGTATCACGGAGTTAGCCAGAAGTGATGGTTCATTTTTGTTTCATTGTGTAACGGATCGGATTATATAGCTGAGCTGATCGTTTTAGATGGAGTGGTGGGAGTTTTATAGAGTGATAGAGCATAGGGCCCGAATGAGCCATTAATGAGCGGATGATGATCCTGCCGTCAGGTTTTTAAGCGTAAATATTACCGAATAACTTATCAGGAGTCCTGGTGAATCTTACTCAAATAAGTCGGATTGTGCTACGCATCAAGAGCAGGAAGTTTGATTTTAATGGGAAGATAAATAGAATCGTTGGGAAATGAACTGATAGTGGTCAGGGTGTGGGAACTTAGTGGTAACTCGGTTGATACTCCGACTGGCCTCAAGGGGAGCGTTTCAAAATAGGTGAAGTAGAAGAGCAGTGGAGACCTAAAATTTCCAAAGTCTAGCGCCTCTTTAGTCGACCAAAACCACTAAATTAAATAGTTAAAAACGATTTGAAGTTGAACTTTACAAAACGAGAATGAAGTGAAGCACTTTAGTGCTGATATTTTATTTAACTCCACTGATTCATTTTTGAAAACGAAGCGAATGCAGACTGGAGAATCGATTTCTAAACCGTAAGTACTTATCGATATGGATAGCCTTTCTTAAGATTGGCTAAATTACGAAGATCCAAGTTGTTATCAACTGAGCGACATTAGTTCTTCTTGGCCAATTATAATCAGGAAAGAATATAGTCCAAAATCATTTCAGACACAATTAATACATTATGAATATTTACCGGTCATCAAAATCGATCAGGATATCCCCCATTTAATGCCCACAACCTTTTACCGACATACTCGTATTGCGATGATAATGATGACCTCATTTGTTTTCCTGTGTTTGCTCATTATAGCCCACGGCTCCGCTTGCTTCTCTATCCTGGCCTCGTATGGATTCTTATTTCAGTCAGCTTCCTGCAGATTTCGAAACCTTGGGGGAGGCGTTTGTTAAAGCTTACTATGAAACACTTCAGACTAATCGCAATGGTGTTGTAAACATGTATCACGTAAGTGCTATCGCCTTGTCCGAGAAGGTTGTTAGGATTGTGCTCTGATGTCATATGAGGGCCTAAAGATCCAGGGAAAAGTGAATATTGCAAAACACTTTGAGGTATTTCTTTGTCCAATTAGTGTGACATGATTACCTAGGGTTTAAGTTGGTCGACCATTGCCGTGACGGTGAGTACCTGCGATTATCAACCTGTTGACAACGGTTATCTTATATTTGTCAATGGTCAACTGAAAGTAAGTTAAACGCGTCTAAATACATTCCGATTCGAAAATAAGTATTTTAAGTAGCTTTAAATTGCAGGTTGATAACGGGGACAAGCCTCTGCCGTTTTCGGAGTTTTTTCTGCTGAAAAAGGTCGGAGAAGCTGTCGTTATTCTTCATTCTATGTTTCGGTTGCATTTACATAACTTTTAAGCACCACACTGTCGGTGTTGATACATTTCTGCCCTTCAAGTGCTTCAGAAAGATTTGATCGAATCCTTCTTGTAATTGTTGCCCTTTCTCGATCTTCTGTAGCCCACATCCGAGTCCACACTCTTCTCAGTTAATTCGTGAAGTTTGCTCCCCACCCGCTTTTCTTCCGCCTTTTCACGACCTTTACAATGCCTGTCCTTGATGAGGGCAGATGTGTAGGTTTTTTGGACTATGCCTCTTTTCCTTAGAAGAAAGTATATATTTTTTTCCAAGGAATCCACTAGCTTATTTATTTAAACCTCTGTTGGGTCATACTTTTGCATGTGTTCATATTGCTGACGAGTCGGATTACATGACTCTTTATAGAGTCTCGATTAAATGAGATGAGTTTGGCCTAACTGTCGAACTGGTCGAACTGTTTGCATTCATTTTCCAAACTGTCTGAGTTTAGCTTCGAAGCTCGCTTTATTTAGTTTGCTGTGCTCGTGCTTCGTTTAATCTTTATAATTGTAAACGCCATGGGGTTCTGACAGCGTGATTTTGTGATACAGTACTCTTCGTGATTTATCAGCACCTAGGCGTTCGGTAATTCAGCACTCCGCGAGGCTGTGTGCGTGCCTATTGGTGAGATATATTGCGGACCGTGATTGTTCCAGGCCAGGGTTGCAAATTTCTCTTTGATCGATTGTTAGTATGATAAGTGCGGAGAAGTAATGTTCTGCGGTTATCTACCGACTTCAGGCATAGGATGCAAGCACATCATGGAGTGGCCGCCCCAATTGTTGTCTTCAGAATACCCAGCTTCGAGATGGTTACGGTTGGCATTAACTTTCATGTATATACTTGTTTAATTGCTAGCATTTTATTCAAGAGTAATGCTTATGCACTAACATGGGGTAACTGACAATATTATCCCACTTGCCTCGTTCATCTTTCAATAAAGAGGAAACGACGCAACTTATGTTGGAAATAAAGACTTGATACCATCCAGAGTGGCTAAATAGGGCCAATAAGAACAGGCTGCCAAAAGAGCACTAAAACAAAAAAAGTTAAGGATAAACGTGAAGGTGAATCTTTTTTTGGATGTGACTCATTGCTTTCGTATAGAACTTAAAGTAACAGCAACCTTTCCGCAACGATTTTGCGTGCGATTGTTAATGAAGTCTTAACTTCTAGACATTTTCCCTTGCATGCTCTCGGTGAATTTTCACCTCTATGTCCTTAGATATTGAATTTATCGCACTGTTCCTATAAATTCCATCAAAGTATAAGGGCGCTGTAAAAATAACAAGCGAATTCAAGGTGGTATTTACTAAAGCAGTTGAGCAAAGAGGAGATGCCCAATCAGTCAATTAGCTCCTTTTATTCTCCTCGTTCCCCTTGCTTAATACTAGAGATCACGAGCTTAAGTATAATTAATTGGACGAAATGCTGCTTGTGGTTTATATAATATGTATTGTACTAAAAGGGTTTTGTGAACACTTTATAGCACAAAATGGGAACAATCTAACAAAATCTTCAAGACATCATTTGAGTTGACATGAAGTAAATCATTATAACAATAAAGGCAGAAGATTGCTTGAATTCAAGCCTTTTCAAAGACAACAGCAGAGATAATATCCTTTGAATAATGTGGAAGATTATTGTGCAACGTATCTGAACCTAGTCATGGTAATCGTTCGCCAACAAAGTAGCATGAATCCGGATTTTAAAAATGCCGTGATGAGAGTAGTCTAGAAAAACATTTTCTTGGTTGACTGGGGTTGCGCTTAACCGCTTGCATTGTGTTGATTCAGGTGGACTAGTTCCCACACGCCTCTCGCACCTTTTTACTAATTTAATGCGCTCAAGCGAAACATTCTCAGTCTCTGCATACATTTTTTAAGCCTAAGTTGTCGCTATTTCTATAATCGCTTTAGGAATAATTATATTTTGTTAACATTGACAGGTGGAGCACTATGCTTGGTAACTTAATACATGGTATTTCGTTGATATGCTCATTATCATTGAATTCAGTGCCGAGATTTTCGAATATTATTTTAACAGGGTTAAGGCGTTTCAGGACTGTTCTTTTGCATGCACTCTAATAACATAACCATTGTTAGAGCAAAAATAATGCTATCTGAATTTTTTCCTTGAAGATTCATTCTACATTTTTTATTTTTCGTCAGAAATAATACATGTATAAACGTATCACCTGAAAGCACGTTTATTTGGACTTGGATATTTCCCAATGCTAGGCTTTCGATGACGAAAACCAAGTGCATTAGGGTTATCTTAAATGTTTCTCTTGAAATCGTGATACATAGTGCCCGAGTGTTTTGGACATAAGAGTGGGAGCGAAATTATATGTAGTGTTACGATTTTCAGATTGTTTACTTCGCCAGAAAGTACTTGTCTGAATATGCAGTTTTGACTTTGAACGCTTTAAACATTCTAAAATCGTCAAAAGTAAATTATTTTGCCTAATATTTTGAAAAAAGAGGTAAATTTATCAATATTTTTTGTCTGCAAAGCTGTGGTTTGAATGCACCACATACGATGTCATCAAGGTCAATGAAGATGGTGGCAAGCTTAGCAACATATTAGCGAGTGGCTGTCGGGATTCTTTATTGGATTTTTCTGCTTTTTCATTTCAGTTAGAGAATTTAAAGTTTTATTTTTGATAATTTAAAAATGAAAATGACAGCTCGCACCTCAACAATGTCTACCATTGAACGAGCAGTCAAAAGTGAGTGAATTATCTTTTTTCATTTTTTCATGTAGGTGTCCCGTATCCACCAAGCCGCAGACTTACCATCAGCGACATATTTGAATCTAGAGGAAAGCCAAATCTTGAACAATTGAAACAGCATTTCCTTCTTGAAGGTCGAGTTACCGATGAAGCAGCTCTCAAAATAGTAAACGATGGTGCTGCTCTCCTAAGGGAAGAGGCAAATGTATTGGAAATCGATGCTCCCGTCACTGGTTAGTTCTTAGATGTCCACTGTATTTTAACTTTTGCATTACTATTTATTTCAAAATGCTTGTTCTTCCAAACTTTATTTGGTCTCGATCAATGATGCCCCTTTTACATTTTATGCGACTTACATTGTTAACACCATTTTGCGGTTAATAAAATGTGAACGCCTACGGTAATGTTTGTTTTTTAAAAAAATTTAGTCTGTGGTGATATTCACGGTCAATTTTTCGATCTAATGAAACTTTTCGAGGTTGGTGGGCATCCTGCTACTACGCGATATTTATTCCTGGGCGACTATGTTGATCGCGGATACTTTAGCATCGAAGTAAGCTAAACCTGAAAAATTTTCATTATCCTAATTCCCTCAATTTCTTTAGTTTGTGTGAAGCAAAATCTTTTCCTCAAATCTTTTTAGTGACGTCTTTCATACCCCCTTTACGCACATTTAATAGCAGTAAATTACATAAATTTTCTGTTCCATTTTGCTGCGGTTTTTCCAGTATGTTCAATAGCGGTAGTGGTCAGCACTTTCTCGTTGTTGCTGTGTTAGCCTTTCTGCAAGTGCATGTGTACTCGGCAGTAGAAAAGACACGTAATTACTTTGACTGTGCGCTTGTTCGCTTGGCTGCCCAATCTTGTCTTGCGCACCCCTGTTTTCTTCCATATGTGCAAATCACACATTTCAACGTTCGCTAGCTTAACTATAAAAACTTGTTTGGTTTACTGCAACTTTTCTCTATTATGCACTTTTTTCTCCTCTTTACGCTTTAGATCAGTCAGCCTGCAAAAGTTGACTTCTCTATAGTCTGCGTGTTTGCGTTTAAATATAAATGTTCTTGTGCCAGTTTACGATTATCTTCACTTGAACAATTGCTAGTCAACTCCTTCATTTGAGGGCACTTGTAAAAATAAGACTTCCCTGCTTAATCATACATCGTCACCTGATTCCCTCTAAGCTGCAGAGTATCAAATCGACTAACTTGGTTAAGAAATTGCCTTTAAGAATGCCACAAGTTTCACAGTTCATAGTCCTTTTTCTAGATGTCTAGATGCCAACTCTCCATGTGACTTCTTGGTGTGTTGGATCATGTGATCGTTTAAGAGGGAAAGGTTTCTGCAGAAAGCAGCAACAGCATTTCTCTCCCTAGATCTAGGTGATTTTTAAATTGGATTTTCCTGTGTGCGATTGGTCGATTATAGCTCCAGTAAACAATTTACTGTACCATCTGACCCTCTCTCCCTACTCTTCCTCATTTAAATGGTATATTCCATCACCACATGTTCTTGTGCTTTCGTCTGTCCTTCTAGTGCGTACTCTATCTCTGGGCTCTGAAAATTCTCCACCCGACCAACTTTTTCATGCTTCGAGGCAACCACGAGTGCCGACATTTGACCGAATACTTCACCTTCAAGCAAGAATGTGCGTTTATTATGCTTGTTCATGAATAAATATTCTGTACTCCCATTAAACCCTGTCTTCCACTTTGAAGTGATGTTATTTCAAATTGAATTGTAAAGTATCAACGAAAATATACATTGCCTTACAATTTAGGCCGAATAAAGTACAACGAGGAGGTGTACAACGCCTGTATGGATGCGTTCGATTGTCTTCCGCTGGCCGCACTCATGAACCAACAGTTCCTCTGTGTCCACGGTGGTCTCTCTCCTGAAATTCAGACTCTGGATGATATAAGACGAGTAAGTCTGCCTTCGCGCTCATTTTTTTAATCGTCAAATCTAAATTCCGTGCATGGGGTAGTTTACCCAAGACTAAACAGCTTTTCTACGGCTGGAGGTGGCGATCAGAAATTGAGATAGACCTTGCATCTTTTTTTCCTACTTGATGAAATTCGGGTTTTTTGCTAGGAAATGGGCTATTTTGATTTCAAACTGGGAATTTTTATGAAATTGGTTTCAACCTACCATTTGGACTTGGCTAAGATAATGTGGCTCACATATCTGGTCGAGTATTAGAACTTTGCTTTTGCCGTTTGCTTTCAGATCTGTCCCTATCGGAGGATCGGGTTCATACCTAGGAGACACTATCAATGACGAATTTGCTAGTTCATTACATCCTGAGCACAACTGCAGGTGCTAAAAGCCTAATCATTAACAAATTCAACTAAACTTAGTATTATAGTTGTACCGCGTGCATCGGTAGTGGTAATGGTTAATCAGGTAATCCCAGAATCTGACATCCACTATCAGATTAGATTGATATTGCTCTGTTTCGTATGCATTACGTCTGGTTTTCCTAAGACAAATTTTACTACTACTCCAATGGAACCAGATCTAAAGAAAGATATCTATATGTTCAGGTTGTGAAATGTCCACTAGTAGGAGTTTGGATTTCTTTCGAACTTAATCAATTTTGACAGTATTTTTTCTGTGCCTATTCTTACGCCTCAATAAAGAGCTTCAGCCATGACCCAATTTACCATCAGATCAGAAGCAGATCAAGAAAAGCCAGGTGATGGAAATTTTTCTTTTTTTGCTCAGTTGGCCGGTTGCAAACTCATCTCCCAATAAGTTTTGCTCGACAAAACGCCTCTTCAACTGTCTTCATTCTTGATAATTTTCTAAATCAAGGCTCCTTCCCTTTTGGACAAATTACACCATCTCATCTGTTTAAATTCACTCTTTCATTCACCCCAAACTTTATTTAAAGAATCAATTGGCAAATCCTACCCGGAAACCCCAAACAGTTGGAGAAGGATAGCATGAAGGAATAAGGTCCCTATTTAAATTATATTCAATGTTCTAACCCCTCTTTCTATGATTGTGATTGAGATTTACTCTAGGCTTTATTTAAGAGGGTCGATTTCCTCTCTTCTAATTGAATACATCGATGGCGATCTCGAGGATGTCGTTCTAGCCATCCCTTGACATCGCAGTTCTTGAAACAACGTTCCATTTTCGGAAATGTTCATTTATTGAGACAGTTTTGCGGTAGTTTCATCCCACGAATCTGTTCTTTTTTCCCATCATAGTGGAGTCACGAACAGTTTGCGTTGACCTTTCAGGCTTGGCTGGTGATATTTATTTATTGGGCATGAGTTAATCCCAGGAATTCTCGTCCCAAGACGCTTTCCTTCATTTTCTAAGATTTGCAAGACCTAGTGCCTCGTTCATAAATAATGAGCTGCCTCCCACAAATTCACTGGCAAAGAAATGCCCCGTTTTTAAGTATCCTTCGTTGAATTAGGCAGACTAGAATCCCAGTCGTTTTTATGTAGCCACTAGATTTAGAAGGAAACGAGCCCTCCGGCAACGGTAGCCGTTTGCATTTGCTTGGCTAAGATTTGAGGGGAAAGTGTTAAGGTATGTGTGTTTATCTTTGCGTAGGTTCTGGGTAGTGTTTTTCCACGCATGGATTCTTCTGAAAGTTTCTTCTTTTCGTCTTCTTTTTCCTCAGATTGATCGTTTCAAGGAGCCTCCAGCATACGGAGCAATGTGCGATCTGCTGTGGTCAGACCCGCTGGAAGACTTCGGCAATGAGCAGAACACCGATAACTTTTCCCAGAATTCTGTTCGTGGATGCTCCTACTTCTTCAGGTGAGCCATTCGGATTAAAGTCCTTCTCTAGTGTGTATGGCGTAAAAACAGCTTCGATCGAGGGCAGGGGAAAAGACAGCAACTCAAAAATCGTCCTCATCTGCTGGTAATGGGACCAGATGGCGGGTAACGGATGGTGCGTTGATGCCTACGCATACACACACGTGGAGGAATAATACGTGAGCGCCAAATGTCGCTAGAATTGAGCAGGAGTAGCGGGAGGTTGAGAGGTGGTGAGCGGCAGACTTAGCCAAGCGCACAGGCCCGCTAAGGTGGGGGATAGAAGAGGCCAAGTGTGTTGAGGGAAGTGGGGAAGACTACCCCCTGCTCGTCGCCTCCCGTTGATTATTGCGTGCGCGCTCTCTATACCCTGGTTGCACGGCCGCTCGTGCCCTGAATAATTGAATTAATGGTATTCTTCCCCCTCCCCCTACACCTCGCCCTCCCTACCTCCATTCCTGGCTGCGTCATCCATTTTGGGCCTACCGACTTGTGCGCGCTTGCTCACTCTATGAATAGATTGTGAGACGTGAAATCGCTTTCTACTTCCCATTGCAGACTATTGAATGAATTTGTAAGTCTCCTTTTTTCACACGTACACACATGCCGCTGCTTCTTGTCAATGAGAAGGGATTTCGGCCCACCATTTGTCCCAATGACAATCGGCCTTTTCACCAACTAATTTAAAATAGCACCAGATGTAAGAAAGGCTGTAGCACAAGCGAGTCTATTTTTACCGTTTTCTTTCACATAGAGGAAGGCATGCTCCACTGCGGTTCCAATTCTCCATATTTATTTACTTTGCAGTTACTCGGCGTGCTGTGATTTCCTCCAAGCGAATAATCTTCTTTCCATTATCCGGGCTCATGAGGCACAAGACGCGGGGTACGTCCTTGATTTCCCCTACTTATTTCTTAAATTCATGTTAGGGGGCACACAATTTACTCTTGATGAGATAAAACTAGTTATAAAAGCTAGATTTACCAGAATGAAGAGGGCATGATTGTCATTGGAAGTGGTTTTCTTACCCGGAAAGCTACAGCAAATGACTTCTCTAGCTTCCGTTCCAGCTTATCAGAAACTCGTGTCGTTGGATAACCTTAGGAAAGTAAAGTTAAATAATCCCTCTCTATCCATCAGTCATTACAAACTTCACTGAGAAGAATTCAAGAAGCCTACTCAAACTAAGACCTTGAATTGTGCATTCCTGTTGTAATATATGGAAGCTTTAGGCTCATCCCGATACTCATCTTCACAGAAGTTTATTATTTTCTTGCGCTATTTCTCTTTTAACACCTCGAAGTACTCAAATAGGCCTTCGAGACTTATCCTGCGTTTGGCTTAAGCCAGTTTATTCTACTTTTCCATTGAGCACTGAGATGACAGAAAGAGTAATCACGAAACTGTGATTGAGCTTCTCCAGTGGAAGATTTAGGCAGTCATCTGTCTTTTAAAAGTACGACTAATGCCCGTGTAAGACAGAGTCATATTACTTTCACTGTCCGGTGTTTGCGGCTAAGGGCTCTGTCGGTAATATAAGCAGTTGATAGCATTTTTAATGCACAAATCTCAGTCGTAAATTAGAGCTGGACCTCTGATCTGTCGATACCATACTCGAACATAAACGTTTTCTGGCGAATTCTACGATTGTAATGTATCTATTTGCATCGGTTTATGGCATTGACTTGACCTTCAAACAGCAGAATAGCCTAGTTATTCATCTCCTTAGCCTATTTTCAAAATATTAGCGTTCTTGACTTATCATAAAGAACGTACCTATCTCCATATTTAGGGTTTTATCGATTAAGGCAATGGGTAGTAATAATACCTGAGTTTTAAATCACCTGAAATCTAGAGAGGATGATATCCTAATTGTCATTATTGAGGTTAACAAATGGAAATCTGCATCCAAATTCAGGTCTATTTTCAGTAGTGTGTCCGTTTTTTTCAGATTTCTAATATCGTGACATTGTAGTTAAGGTCAAGGCATAATAGGTAGTTTCAGTTCTTTCTTGTGCTTGTTGTTGGAATGGGTTTTACGAGTTACTCTTTAGATGACGACATAAAGGAATTGTTAAAAGTAGACTTATATTGAAAGGTGGTTGGAGTAACCAATTGGAATTAAATTTATTCTACTTCCCGGTTGCTCCATTCTAAAATCGCCCACCTTTTCCTGATCTTATTTCATCCTCTCTATCCACCTGAATTCATGGCCAAATATCCCAACTCGTTGCTATTTGCCTCTCTGTCACTGCCATTTTTGACTAGAAAGCTCTTGTTATCTTGCAGTCTTCCCCGTTGAAATAGTTTTCACTGCTTCAATAGATTGTAATTTGCAGATTTCTGCACGGCCCTTTTCTTAGAGCGTAGGATGGGACGCATAAAAGAGATTCGATTTTTTCAACCTCATCTCCTTATTTTGTGATATCCTAAGAAATGAGATCGGGGTTCAGCCGGTCATTTCTGAAAATTTACCTGGTATTGGACGGTACTTGTTTAAATAAATAGGTAGTTCGGCCACCTGCCAAGCGAATTTAGGCTCGCATCTACTTCGCTGTAGTAAATGTCCCATTTCGATGGTCGAAGCTGGTAGATTAACTTTTTATGGCTTGCATGATTGGAATGACATGATAAGATTGAGAGCTAATGTTCTAAACATGGGATTTAGTTGTTGAAAATAGCTTGAATTTGAATATGTGCCCTGTTACTATCCGAGTGCTTAAGCAAAGGATATATGCTCTGAAGGTATCTTGAAAGACGCCTTAATCATTCTCTTGTAGATAAGTATTGGATGTACTCTACATTTGAACAAATGCTTGAAATAATCCAACTAGCTCTTTTTCTGTTATAAGAATTTTTTGAGTACTTGAATCCGCTAATTCCATCTGATGCACTCCTAATAGCTTTCTAGACCCTGCTTTAATGATAATAAACGTTGCTGCTTCCACGTTTCCTTCTATTACCTTTTGGTTATTTTCAGGTACCGAATGTATCGAAAGAACCAGGCCACTGGATTTCCATCCCTCATCACAATATTCAGTGCTCCGAATTATCTGGACGTGTACAACAATAAAGGTGCGTTACCAATTCATTTTTCCCAGCATTTTCATCCATTAACCTCGCTCCTTCACTTTGGCCGCACCAATGTGACCGACCATGGGCCAAATTTAGGTCATCTCTTCCAAAAAAGCCGGAATGCCGATTGGCCTGATTTTGGTGGGCATTTTGGTACATTTACGACCTTCCCGCCGCCTTTTACGTTTGTTGGCTGGTAGCGCCTATTTATAGCGGCGGAGGATGGTGAAAAAGCCAGGAAACGTCGAGTAGAGTCCGTGAGAGAGGAGGGAAAGAAAGGGAAAGATTGAATGGCAAGAAGCTGGTAATGAATAATTGAGTGCCCCATCCTACAATTGCTCCCTTGGGGTGCATAACTGGTTTGCTAAAAGGACTGTTCTTTTTCTGAGTGAGAAAATTACTTCTTCGACTGCTTAACTGTCGAGAAGTGTAGCAGCCGTCCTCCTTCATTTTGAGACCTTAGTCTTAGATACTAACTAGACTACCAAGAAGTGGCAGCATTTGATGAGTCCTGGATGTTTTACTCACAGAACTCAGTCAGACCATAAAACTGAGCCCTATACTACCCGAATCTCCACCCGAAGGTACCTTGAAATTAGAGGCAAAGAGCTATTGTCTGGGGTAAGCCATAAGGTCCCAGTTCCGCGGGTGATCAACATGATAGGGTCATCCCTAGTGGCTTTCTCGTTGATGTGTCACTAATTTAGGTAAGGCATCATTGTCTAAGGTGCAGTGATTGTATCAGTAAAGAAGGTCCCGTTTTTAGTCTTTGTCGAGGATCATTATTATGTTATTCAAGCTCACTTTCGTTTGTTAGTATTAAATATTCACTTTGATTTTCAACCTTTAAAAATCTGTTGGATATTTTGCTTAATATCGATTTAGAACTCCGTGTTAAGGACATCGATGCGAAGTCAATTTGTCGTCATTAATAGTAGTGGATGGTCCGTTGTACTAGTGCCCTCATTTGTGTGTATGTACTTCAAGAATGCTTGCATTGTTTCTCTCTAGTTCATGTTGCCAATAAATCTTCAATTTTATATGGTGCGTTCGATTGGATCACTTTGTAAGGTTGCCCGCGGTTATTAAAATTCTTGATTAACTAACGTCGGTTCCTTACCTGGCTCATTCTCCTAATAATAGCTTTATCGTTGCCACTCCCTAACATCTGATTGTCCATTTGAAAGCATAGTGAGACGGGTGATAGAGAACCCGGAGGTAAAAGTACTAACTTAACCGGCCTCCGACGCGTAGAGGAAGAACACCAATCCCTCCAAATTACTTGCTCATTCATCCTTCCCCCCCAGCGACAGCTCACGATCGCTAATAGGCAATTCCCCTTACGCCTCATAATTGCCGTCTTTAGAAGCAATGTTAGTCGCGGTAGAAGCTAAGGCAGGGGTATGGTTTCTGACGCTGTTTGAGATCATGTGCTCCTATTTTACGGCCCGGGTGATTGTGTGCCTACTCTTTAATTCTGTCAAGAGAAGTAAGGGTTGGTAGTATCCATAGCTATCCGTTTCAGTTCTTTTATGATAACGCCTTGAATGACTATTTCTACCGGTTTCCATCTGGGGGAGATGCCAGAGATGGCTTTGGAGGTGTCAAATGCTGGTGGTTCCAAGGTGCAATGAGGGAAGAGCCTCCACGCAGTGTCCTTTAGAATGGAATATCAAAAAGTTGGTGTCGAACACATTTCAAGGGTTCCCTATCATGTGCAGCAAAATTGCTTTTTATTGTTGATTAGATCCATAAGATGATAGCATTGTTACTTTGCCCCAGGCCATCGTGCGCGTAGTGCCGCTATTCAACTGAAATCCAGACAAGCTTTTAGGAGCGCTTGATCTGATTTCGCTTGAGAATAATGCTGAAACATGTCTTTGTGAATATTGCAAATGCACATAAGGCCTTCGGAGAAACAGCGTGAGGTGATGTTTTTAATTTCGAGATCAAAATATCACATTATGCTTGGTATTTCGACTAATGCTGAAAGCCAGATAATTTTTACAATTTTTTGACAATATTGTCAAGCAAGTGGAGGGGTTCATCAGTCACATTTTCTCGCATGATTCCACTTCTTATCAGATTGGTCTTCGTAGAAGATATAATCCTCGACTGTCGTCTCCGAAAAGTACCTTCGGACCTTCAACGGAATCTTTCCCTTCATTCCCTTTCTCATAAGTTCTTAAGGGAGACGTCAATGGGACGTCATTTGGTTCTTCATTAGTTCAACAGCATATAATTTGGAAAACGAATACACCTCTTCAGTCATTCACACCAAGGAGATCATAGAGAGAGATCGAAACGCGTTCTTCCACGAGTACTGGTTTATGAGCTGTGTCACGGTTTTAAATGTGCACCTTGAAATGGGGAACTAAAAGGCATGACTTTTGAGGCCAAAAAAATTAAGAGATGAGGTCACAAACACGGTCAATGCACACACACACATTGAGGTAAGTATCAGGAAACACTATTCTAATAATGTACTTTCCTTGCGTTCACTTGTGCATTGCCTCGATATTAGCTCTGGTCTAAACTCTGTTTTTTCAGCCGCAATTTTGAAGTACGAGAACAATGTAATGAACATCAGACAGTTCAATTGCTCCTCCCACCCCTACTGGCTACCCAATTTCATGGACGTTTTTACCTGGTCATTGCCTTTTGTTGGAGAGAAGGGTAAGTTCGTTCCCACCCTTTTACATGCCAAGTATCAGTTCGCGCGTCTATGTCAAATTAACTCGAAAATGTCATTGCAGTCACTCCTCATTTTGTCACACCTTGGTTGGTAATTGAAGCCTGCACACAAGTTGACAGGAATTTCACTAGAGGCACAGAAAGTGGGAGAGGGAGACGCTATATTAAGTGTATTCGATAGGGTAATCGCCTATTTTTTCTCCGTGTTGACGCTATTTTCGCTGCCTCTCCATAATTCATGGTACATTAAAAGGACAAGTACAAGGAAGTACATAACCTCCCTCTCTACCCGCACGTTCTCTGAGAAAAAGTGAAACCCTTCATTCATGGTTGGACCTCCTCTCAGGTGTTGAGGCTAGAGAGAAGTCGAAATTATGAAGCCTCTTAAAAATGATTTGGGTCGTTAGGACCTTCGGAAATACCCGCATTATCGGAGACGAGTGTTCCAGAGTTCAAGTTTGATGGCATTTCTTGAATTCTTCGGTTCGAGAATGTAGAGTGAAGCGAAGAGAAATTGGGAAGAGATTGATCACGGAAGAATCCGAACTATCATCCTTTATCTTCATTTTCAGCTGCAATTACGTCAGCGCCTGAATTCGCTTATTGAAATCTAGTTTCCATTCTACCTGGGGGGATGAACCAGACTGTTAAGGACCTTCGGAGTAACCTTTTACCTGAGGTAGCTTCATGCTCTTTGAAATTGTGTTAAGTGGATTCACTCGAGCGTCGAATCGGCTTGAAGGTGGTTTTGAAACCACTCCGACCTTATTGTTAAATAAAGGAGCTTTTGTACTCAGGCCTTCAATTGCGTTACTGCTCTACAAATCCAATCAATGTTGGCTGAATCATAACTTTACGTTGTTACTTATATCACAAAATCTGCATTTTTAAAGTTGGAAGCTTTCGTGTTTTCAAGGCTCAAGAGTCAATCCATCTATCGATAACATTGGTAATCTCAGGTTCACTCATCGTCTGAATCTCTGCGTTGCATTTGGTCTATCAGACCCAGTGATCAAGTGCTCAAACTGTGCTTTTTCTCTTATAGGGGTTTTCTCTGGTTTTTCAATGACTTCCGCGGTGTAATCATTATTCATTGGTAGGGGCAAGATTTATTTGGTGGATTGTTTTCACTAAAACCCCGGATTTAATGTTTTCCCAGCTTCAGAAACCCAAGAGTGTTCTTGATATAAGCAGATTTAAAGATTTTTGATTAGGCTTGCACTTTTCTGACCCATCAGTTTTTGTGAACACTCAGATTTCACCCTACTTCTCACATTGTACCAAAGAGCTTTTCCATCTGTGCAGGAATGCCCATGGTTGGTAAGTCGTAGCCTATAGTTTCTCAAGTCTAGCGCCTTTTTCGTAGCAAGACGTTGAGTTTGAAAATATCAGCACAGTTTAATGATTTTACGCATATCGTGATATTACTGATTCAGCGCCACACTTTCTCACTAACTCCAGTGTTGTAGCGGGCTCAATTGCGCTACTAGCCTAGCGCCTGCATTTAGCTTTGCTGATGATGATATATACATTCAGCACAGGTTAATTGGATAGCCAAATGAGAAGCATCTCGGCCAGAAAGGCTCACAGCAAAAATATTGTTAAATGTTTTTTATGGTTTAACAAGCCCCACTTGCATTTCCGAGTTTTTGTCAGTATTTGTCACTAATATTGCACCAAAATCTTGTTGGGATGCACAATGGTCATGTCTCAATGTTGACATATAGCAACCGTGGACTTTTCAGCATGTTATATAACAAGTGAACATTAGGCTAGGTTAAATACTAAGCTTAAGGCTTCTCTGAATCGGTATCATAACCTTTGCGAAATTACTGATTAATCTGACTTCTATTCCTTTCCAATTTGAAACCAAGACTACTTGCATTTAAATGGGCCGAACTTCATAGCCCCTAATGCTAAACTTTAGTCTGTCAGCATTTCACCACTGTCATTATTTTTACGAATAGCTCTCCAGCATCAATGTAAACGGAGGGCAGTTTGAAAAGCTGACTTAGTTATTTTCAAAGCTTGATCCGTCGGCTTTTCAACAGCTTCATTATCATCATCATCATTGTAGCAAGCAACCTTCCAACTTGTCATGTTGTTGTTATTATGCCCCTGGTGTAGCAATTCTACAACGCCGCTGTGCATGAGTGGTTGGAGGGGTGGGAACGGTTGGATGACAGATAGGGGATAGTGCTCTCTCTCTCCCCAGCTGCTACAACGATGGCTCTATAGATCCACTGGTCTTAGTTTAGCCTACAGCCGCGTTAACACGCCGGAAAGTAGGTTAGGTTGTCCAGTATGAGCTCATCATTCATTAAAAAACTAGGATAACCATAAAGTTCTCGTATACTACTTAATCTCAATGAGCATTGACGTTACAATTTTAGGCATTTGGTAGCCCACTCATAGCATTCTTCTGGCCAGTAAAGTCAATGTTTTGAGATTTTAAAGGGGGAGTTCTGTTACATTTTCTTTTTTTCTATAGTCCAAATTCGGATTTATGAACATACTTTCTCCTCACGTTTTAATAATGACGCTGGTTAAAATTGACCAATCACACTTTTAAACAGCAGTGGTTGGTGATAAGTTACCTCCTCCTCAATGTCTTCTCGTTAACTGAGCCATGACGATCTATGAAGTTTAGTTCTGGAAAGGATTAACTGCATATACCACCGAATATATCATTCACTGGTAACATATCTGAAGTGCTCAACAAGTATTTGAAAGGAGATGACAGGTGCTCAACTCCTTGAAAGGCACTACAAATTTCTCGAGTTGGAAAAAGGAATTCTTACAATAACAGGCAATCGTGAATCCGAGCCCATATTGAATGAAAGCGCTTTCCAAAACTTGTGATGGCGAGAAAGGAACTCCCATTTGGCCATCACTTTGTAGATCAGCATTAACTGGCGTGGGTGATCATTTTCAATCACTGGATGTGTGTCGATTCCTCCCTTTGATCTTTTATTGTTTTGGTTCAGTTTCTGTTCTAATGGCTGGAGCAGTGAGTGACCTAACCTTAATATCTAGCTACGTTCTTTGCAAGAAAGATTTATTTTATTCTAAATTCTATTAGAAAAGAGTGTCTCAAGTGATCTGCCGGTGGGGTAGGTTTCCAGTACTCATTCAGGTAAGCTCAAAAGTTAGAATCAGTATAACATATAGAAGAATCCAACTTGTCGTTATATTGTTCCGGGCGATCTTTATTTTTTTAACTCAACTTTGTTTTTCGGGTTGAATGGATTGGCTGATTATTTGCCAGATGTACTTCAACAATCCAGGGGTTCGCAGGTTTTGAAGTAATCTCGTTATTTCCGTCTCCATTAATTTCCCCTGACATCCAGTTTGGGCCTTGCCCAAGAGCTCTTTTGAAGCTATTCACAGCCATTGTGGAGAGGCATTCTTCGTTAAATCATGATCTCACCTTTAAATATTGTGACAGCCCATAGGAAAACCTAAAATCACCATTACTTCCCACCCTTTTTTACTTTTTTTTTCGAATTTAAAGCCTCATTTCAGTTATTGATTGGCCACTTGTGCCTAGCCCATCTCCTGTTTTAGCCGTGAGCCTTCGTTTATCAGCTGCCCTTTGTTGGTCTTCTTCCTTATAATTACGTTACACAATTACAGCAGATGTGGGACTGGCCTTCCAACTCCATTCTTTTCGTACTTGACGAATAACCAGAACCCGTGAAATTAGGGACCGGGATTTCATGAATCTTCTAAAAATGATGGTTATTCAATGCATGTTTTGATGATTAAGCTGAAAACATCGGATTTCTACGGAAACTTCAAAAAATTGACAGCCGACCATCTCGCAAGGTGAAAAGTATTGACAGCTGTACCTTTTCCGGCCAAGTTGCGTGCTGGCTTTATTAATGCCAGCGCTGCGTTGAATAGGCTACACTAACCATTAGTGTATATGTGTATATCTGCTGTTGCTTCCATTCCTCCCTTTATCTGGCCTCATGTCCCACAGAAGGAAGAGAAATGTCGAGAGACGTTTTCACAGATAATCCAAAGGTTGTCATTCAGTTCGAGATTGAATGGAATGATTGGCTAGCTTAATATCCCAAAGCGTCTGGCAAATCTATAAAACAACATTCAATAGGGTTGGTGGTTAAAGCAAATATACTACTAAAATCCAGTGAGTCACGTTCACCTACGCATCTGTCACTTTCTTTGACAGTGCTCACCTATTTATAGGAATGACCATCTATGCTGATTAATGTCGGTCTACAAGGGGATGACCAAAGGCTTTGTTCTCTGCTAGTTTTAGTGGCTATCTCTCGGTCGCATCTTGACAGCCAGGGCCAAGTGGTGGAAAGTGGCACTTTTAGTTTGTTTCTTTTCCGTTTGTTTTTTTCCTGCGCTTCTTCGTCCTCTTTCACTTCCGTTGACCATCACTCGTTTCTTTCCTCATTTTGTGGGTTCTATATGGAGAGGTTGAATTCCAGCAATACTCGTGGTAGAGCATTTTAGTGTGGGGTTAGACGAGACCATTTTTCTCTGGGCATTCAGAATTTATCTCCGTGGGCTTGTGATATACCATATTCTAATAGCAGTTCTATTGGTGCACCCGGATTCTATTCGTCCACCATTTATTTTTTGGTCGTCGGTTTATCATATTTGTTAATACATTCACTGCTTCGTCTGTTCCCTTATTTTTTCAAGCGCCAATTCCTCAGGGCATTCTTTGATCCATCCATCCATCCATCCATCCATCCATCCATCCATCCATCCATCCATCCATCCATCCATCCATCCATCCATCCATCCATCCATCCATCCATCCATCCATCCAAGGCCCGTTTGCTTATGCATTCGTCTGACGATTTTCGTTATAAATAACTAATCCATTCATTTCGCCTTTACTAGAAAAAAGCATGTGTAAGATAAAACAAATGGCAGAATAAGTATTGACGATCTATCCGAAGACTTTAGACAGAAAGAAAATTGAGCACAGAAGAATATTAGTTTAAATTATTTCATGTATATTGACATAAAATGTGGATCCTGTCGAATAACAATAAGTTTTCATTCTTTTGATTAAATAAATGAATGGCTGTCTCGAGAATTTCGCTTTTACTATCCGTGGAACCTTTAAGTTTTGATGCAGCCCTCTACTTGGCATATGAAGGCATTCGCTTCTTGAGGGTCGTTTTTCTGCTAGGCGTTTCGGAACAATTTGAGCATTTGTAGATAATATCTTTTATGTGTTGGTTAATGCGAATTCCGGGATTTCAAGCTCTAAAGCGTCCTCCCTCATTACCTAAGAATTCTATGAGATCAGCTTGAACCTCTTGGATCCAGCATTTCGTGTGAGCGTATATATAAAATATCTGTGTACTCATCTGTCCTTTTACCCATTCTTACACATTAGTCTGTCTTTCTGTCTTTTCACTCCTTCGTCCATGTATTTACCTATTAGTCCTATCATCAACACTCCCATTCGATCACTGCTCTCTTCAATTGCAATTTACTTCTGTTCATTCATTCTTCAACAACCTTAAGCTGCTCGAATGTTTCTGTTTCTATTGCATCAAACTAAACTATTAAGATATACTCATTATGGTTCACTCTTTCGGATTGATTGTTTTGGAAACTCTTTTTTTGGTGTCATTAAGTTAGAAAGAAAGTAGCTTAAGCGAATGGCGATTTTAAAGGGATTACTTGAATTAACTGTATTACAATGCACGCTAGGATAGATGGCGACCTTTTATTGGCCGCTATCCGTTTTCAAGGTCGCGTATTTTTATAACTCAACTAACATATGCCTTCCCTTAATGGAAGTTGTTTTGCAATTATTGAAATAAACATCGCTAGCCATATGAGCATTTGAAATTTAGAGACATTTACTCTTCAGTGCAAGCCCACTTAGAAAAGCGTGGATAGCGCTGTTGTGGACATTGTGAAAGTGAGTGATATAAGAGACTAAGTTCTGAGAAACCCTACTCAGTAACTTGTCTTGTAATTTCATTCCCCCAATCCAGGTGGCCAAGAAGTTAACCGTAACTGGCTTAGGTTTATCGTCTTAGTGTATTAGTGACAGATATAAAGAGTCATAAGGCAGAGAAGCCATTGAGTAAATCGTCCACGGCAGTTTCCACACTTGAGAAGCATAGATGAAAATCGGGCTATCCACAAAAAAATAGCAGAAGCCATGGGGTGCTGAAATGACTGTCGGGATATAAAATTGGTTGTTGAAGCAGTGTCATTATTAATAAATAGACTTCTAATCCTCAAATTTTCTATTAAATGGTCGTTCTTTCTCGTTCTTCTTTCAGTTACGGAGATGCTAGTGAACGTGCTGAAGATCTGTTCGGACGACGAGTTACTATCAGACGCGGATGATACATTCGAAGGTCAGTTTCTAAAGCGTCAGTTGCATCTTAAATGTCTATGAATAAAAAATCAAAAGATGCCTAAATCATCCTCTGTGTGCTCACACTATGCTGCTCTGAGGTTGTTTGTGTCCCCCTCCTAGTGCCGCAATTAGGAGCGGTTCCGAGCCATCCAGGTAAGAGGGATTGTGGCCAGACCCATTTCCTACTTATCGCCTACCCCTGCCGCTTTTCTCGCTCTGCTCTCTGCCCAGCTCAGCTCGGTTCAGCTCAAAATGCCTCCCCCTGTGGCTGCTCTCCATTTGGCCCATCTAATTCAAGAGCGGCGCTTTTCATTCTCCTGTTTAGTTCGCGCCTGGCCTTTGTGTTTTCCGCTCCCCATAACAAAATAGCCATCGCTATACTCATCGACTAGTCGTTATGTTTGGTTTGCAGAGATAACTACCACTAATCCTAATGTCTCTGCCCTGCAGACTCTTCTTACTCAGGCTAAATTCACCAATTTTCTGCACTTTATCGATATCCTAAAGTGGCTGACGGCAAGTTATGAGGAGCAGTGGTTTTTCTTATCTACTGTCACTTTGACAGCTTACAAGGTCATAAAACGAGTGTTGAAGAATCAATCAATAGCCCGCAGCGCCTGTCGGAATGTGACTGCGTCAAATCGGAGCAAATTTGCTCGCTCGGGTGACTAGTGTGTCTGGCTGTGAATGCTTGTTGCCTTGGTAGGTCTGTAATTCAGAATTCAGTTCGTTCACTGTTTAAATCGTTGGCTTGTTGAGGGGTATAGATTACTTACTCCAATCACTTTTATGGGCATTATTTTTGTTCTTTCGCACTCTCCACCGTTGGTCCTTGCAGAAGGTAAGTTTTACCCACCTTCTCCACCACTTCTGAATTTCACAACCGCCCCATTTAATTCTCCCTCTATCTCGGTCATCTCCCAGTTTTCCATCTTTTTTGTGCATGTTTTTCCATCACACAGACTCACTTTCCTTGTGCTTTTTGCTATGACAATGGGCTAGAGGGAGTGTGGCAATCCATGTCTGCTTGTTGTGAAGGAGTATACTTTATCTGAGAGGCGTGATTTGCCTTGTGAACACCAACTGTGGCCTCGAAGTCGTCTGTCCACTATATCTGGCAGCAGTATTTAAATTATTTGTTTGAATATCTAACGGTTGAAGAGGTCACCATCAAAGAACGCTTATTCGTTTGGGTGCCTAAACAGAACACTATTTAAGGCGATTGCTTTTGAATATCCACGCCCAATTATGCGTAAAGATGACTCGGAAGTTTTTCAGTGGGCCTCTTCTAGGTGGGGAGCGATTGCTACCTCGTTGAGTTCCGGTTTCCCATTTCCATTAAACCTGAGGTTCCATATGAGGTGCGCAAGAGTCAGAAGGGATTCAGGTTGTTCCTTGTCTCTTTTCATCAGTAGGTTAACTTCTTAGCGGTATTCCTCAGCGCTTAGAATTTTCGTCGTGCTTATCGTTGCGGACTTTTGGTTTTAATAATGCGGTTTGCCATAGCCAGCCTAGCCATCATGAGTGGCGAAAGTTTTGACGTATAACTGAGGGTTCTAAAAAGGCCCTCTTCCAAGAAAAGGGCTATTGTTCAAATATCAGAATAGCTTCAGTCATGGTCAAGGTAATAGAACGATTTTCATGGGAAGCCATTTACCCTGCGTTATTAAACCCCTTGGCTCGATGTGCCAGCGGTGTGACGGTCGCTACACCTCCGATAAATCAGATGACAAGTTTGAAACCCATAAAGTGAGAGAAGAAATTGGGTTTATACCAGCACACAGGTGTGGACACTTGCGTTTCTGTGCTTATCCAACTGGAGTTTATAGATTCCTTACCTACTTCCAAAACGCATCCTTCTGCCGTTTTTTCGCTCTCAAATTGGTGGCAAGTTCACTGCGAATGTTCATTCTCTCTGAAAATTCTAATTGCCGCTCTTTCGCTGTTCTCTTGGTAAAAAATCCTCTGAAAAATCACCCCAAAGTCCCGTGATTTAGAGGCTAGGGATCACATTAAGATATCTATGGTGTATTCAGAATTCCGCTGTAAACTTTTAAAAAGGGTTTAAGGATTCAATACGTGTATCTCCTAAATCTATCTACATAAGCATAAGTTCTTTCGCTTTTTTACGGATTTGCATATTTCGAAATTTGAGTTTTGGTTTCAGAGTCATCACCTTCACATAAGTGTGTACGCGCTTTTCGTCCTCCTCTTTCTTGTCGTTGGCTTATTCCCCCACACTTCCAGCTCTCTCATACATGAAACCAATGTTTGTACGCTTTTGTTTATTGCCATTTTTTTATTTACAATTCTACCAACCAATTTAACTCGTCTCTTATCGCTACATCACGCTTTTCCGTGTTTGTCCCCTTCGTAAGGTTTTTTCTACTTCTTTGGCATTATTTTTTTGTTTCATAGGTGGGACAGTGGCTGCTCGAAAGGAAGTCATTAGAAACAAGATTCGAGCGATCGGCAAAATGGCACGAGTTTTCACCGTTCTGAGGTTCGTTTGCTCATTTCATTTCCATACGATCACGTGATTGGTGTAAAGATCAGCCATTGAAATACAAGCTCTTCGCTAATTGGTTATGGGGCTAGTGTTGCAGCTGTTCGACAACAATATCGGTTGTTTATAATTTGCTTTTCGAAGGTAAATTTCGTTTCCCTTGAAGTCTTTTCGTAACGAGAAAAATTTGACTAATTTTAGGGAAATGTTTGTTCCGAATGCGGAGTAGTAAACTTTTCTTCTTGCTCATTGAAACGCCATGCGTTGGACTGATAAGAAATTTTTGGATCGACAGAGTCAATTTTTGTGATCCTGCTGATTGTTAGTCTTCTGCGCTTTTAAAAAACCTAGATGTCGTCTTTTGTCATTTAGGAGTTTCTGGGCTCCTGAAGCAACCTTCTTGGGTATTTAGGGTCATGTTAGAACACATTGCTTTTGCTCGGTTGGTATATTCAAGTTCCCAAAAAACAGTGAAATTCGCTGACGTCATGATAAATTAGCAACTAGTTTTCTTTGGAAAGTGTTTACTGGTTAAAATGTATTGGTGTGAAAATTGTTCGTTTGTATTTTAATTTGTTGCTTTAATTCAGGGGTTATTTCAGTACCATTGGCCATAGAATCCTGTGAAATCTCTCACGCTGACCATTATTTCATGTTGGTTGAGTGGGCTCGGTACTTATTCAAATCGAGCGAGACTGCTGTTGATTCAGTTTTGACTAACTTCCATGTTCCACATTATGTGTTGCAGATACAGGCATGTTGTTGAATTTTCTAAACCTGTTTACATTACCCCTAAACCATAACTAGTCTAATCGCGCAGCATTCTTTATCTTATAGAGAGGAAAGTGAAAGTGTCTTAGAATTGAAGGGTCTGACGCCAAACGGAATGCTTCCATTTGGAGCCCTTTCTGGTGGTCGTGACACTCTGCTCACAGGTACGTCCTCTGTCACATTTAAACTGCGAATCATCACCCTATAAAATGACCATCCGGTTACCGGAGCGCATCATACGGACTGCACTCAATTTGAGTTGCTAAGTTAGAAGGAGAGAGGCCGGACACTTTTTGTCAGTGCGTACGATTTTGGGACTGTACGTGGGAATTCGTCTACCTCACTAGCATGAAGTTTACATATGATGATGTATTTAAGGATAAGGGATTTCATAATCGTATGCGCTGAATTTCGGTAGAAAAGGAAAGGTAGAAATTTGTTGAGGGTGGTGCTATTCCAGCACTCGTCTGGTAATAGTCGTCGTTATCGGAATAACTGGTTGACGACTCAGTAGCGTTCGGTTATTGACTCTAGTGATTGTCTATGGATTATTCACTTACTTAACAGTCTTAGTGTAAGTCTGGGTTACCTCGACCTCGATGGTACTACTCGCCAACTTTCAGTCAACGCAGAATCCTATATGCTTTAAAGGTCGTCATATTGGTAATCATATTCAAATTTGTGTCTATTTAGGGTGTGAGTTAAATGCCAACAAACAAACTCATTACTCATCTCTAATATTTACGCAATTATGTTTTTCTAAGAAAATATTGAGTTTGTCCTTCGGCAGTTAAATTTGTATATCTTTGCTTTATTCGTTTGTGATCACTTATTTGGAGGAAAAAAGCGAAAACCCCAACAAATCTTGTTCCCCATTCACACGTTCTGAGGCCTCGAGGCGAAGATTGTATCAATTTATCCCGTATTTGATAAGTGAGAGTGGGGAGATGACAGGAGAGTTTCCGACTAATCCGGATCTACCTGTAGCTGAAATGGCTTTCTCGAGCAATGAATGCCGAAAAGCTTTTACCAGTGTGAAGTCAGCAAACGCTGGCCAAACTTAGCCCAATTCGTAACTGAAATGCCGCTTACACCTGAAATTCATGTACGAAACTGCTTTTATTTGCATGGTATATCGAAATGCATGGTCGTCGAAATGACAAGAACAGTATAATAAGTGAAAAACATTAGCAAAGATATACTCCTTAAAGCAGATAGTCAGTTAATGAATATCGCTTTTGATTGGTAGCCTTGTGCGGGGTAGCGCCGTACCATAAGATAACTTCTTTCGAGGAGGCCAAGGCAATCGATTTGATCAACGAACGGATGCCGCCTCGACACGATCTCTCTGCAGTAAGCGGAATTCCAAGCAGTTTGGCAACTTCGACTGCAGGAAATTCTTCCACAAGTCGGCCTCGAACCTCTTCTTTAACTTGTTCCACGGGTTCCGCAAAACATCAGCAACAACAGCAGAACAGCGGTGCAAATGGCGAAAGGGCACCCTTGTCTTCACTACATCACCACCGTCATCGCAAATCGTCCACTAATACCCAAGATACTATCAGCTCAGGGGTTGGTTCCGCTATTGATAATCGCCATCGTCCTCTGGGCGCTTCCACAAACTCTTCCGCATCTCCATCCTCTCGAAACTCCACTTCCGTCACTGCTAACCCCACTGCCTCCAACCCGGGCCGAAGTAGACGCTCCTCCAATAACTACAGATAAGTCACAGTGGACGAAAAATGAGGCCTCTGAATCATCCTTACCATACCCATAAGTATCTTTCCTTCCCTTCTCGTACATCTTTCAATTTGTTCTTTTATCTCTTCTCGTTATTTTTATCAGCGGTTTGTATATTGTGATTATTATTATTGTTATTAATTGGTTATCATAAGTTTCTTCTGATCCTTTTTTCTCTTCTTTTCTCTTCTATTTATTTCGCCAACTGCTCTGAAATATGTACAACGAAAGACGCTGGCTTAGTCTTTCTGCTGACGACATGAAATAACTCGAATCGGAAGCCTTGACAGTCCCCCTTGAGCCTCTTCCTACTCTCTGCCTTCCACTTGATGATACTGGTAGTGATGCTGGTGTATATTTTCTGGGCTTTCTTTGATGTAAGCCTGCCTATCGCTCTTCAGTCCTCTCCTCCACCTCTTGTCTCTGCAAAATGTGGAAAAAAATGAAGAATACGAGGAATTAAATGTGACATCCTCTGGATATTTATTTGGCCATATTATGTTGTGGTTGATGCCCATCTGCTCTCTGTGCTCCCTGGTATCCCTACCCTGTAAACTTTCAATATCTATTCACCGAACCAACAACGAGACGACCCGCCACCAGCCAATTTCGGGATCGTGAATGGTCTCCTTTTTCCCTATCTGTCTTGATTTTCTTTATTTCTTTCTTTGCTGCGATCTCTATTCCCCTCCTCTTTGTGAGCTCATTTCAACAAACGAAAACGAAACAACTTTCTTATTTGATGGAGGATATGATTTGATCAGACGGTCATGCCAAGCTGCATATTAGGTTTAATTTTAGTGAGAGTTTATTATCTGAAAAATATGCCTGGGTGGCTAAAAGTGGAAGAGAGTACGAGGGATCGCTTGATGCGCGTCTCTTTTTTTCCGCTTTTTCGCTATTTGTTTTCACATAGGCCGTCCCTGAATGGTGGCTGAAGTTGGACACCAGCAGGTGGACAGTTCATTTGATTGAGCTTGGGTCTGGGTGTCAGAAAACCGTCCATGCGTTGAGACAAATCGGGGTGGTTTTGTGACCACCCTGGCACCTTCATTAAAGAGAAGGATGTTCGTGCGGCAGCCTTTGAATGAAGCCGCCCATTGGCAGTAAAATAATTGAATAAGACGCTGTGGAGACAGATGGTGGTGGGGTGTCGTTCCTTCTTAGATTTCGTAATAGCGTTCTAGTCCGACCCCTCGGTAGGAGCTGTTTTTCGCAGGTCTACTTTTCATGATAGACGAATTAGGAGCACTTAGCGTCTATGGGACGATTAGAGTAGAGTTGAATTGTAGCCCCAACTGAATGGAATGGCGCGTTGCAGTCGGTGATTAGGGTCGCGAGTATTTCGCCACTCGGGTGTAATGAATGTCCATTCAAACAGCACAGGCTTAAAGGTGTTGAACTACGCTGGGGGTTCAACGGAATCGGGTCTCAATCGTTCTGCAATGGTGGTGCCAGCCTTTTCAGCCCCACGAGGTTTGGCAGCCAAGGAATAGTCTAAGAGGGTTCAAAATTTTTCAAGGAAACGAGCGAGACAGGGTTCGAGGGGGCAGACGCAAGATCTGAACATAAGCAGGAGCCGAAGGCATCCTGAAGAGTTGGTTGTTTGGAATTGACTCAATGACAGTTCCAGGTGGCTGCTAATGAGGCCATTTATTTTGACATGTATGGTGGTCAGTAAGTGTTGAGGATCCTATTTTAAAGTGTAATACTAAGGGGGGTGCTTTTAATAAATCATTTTACGAAAAAATATCCCTGGGTACACGAAGCAAAGGCATTAAAAACTGCCTACTTGGAAGATTTTAACCACCTCATACAGAGCTAGCCCATTCTGACCCCAGAATTTGTTTCATTTTCGTCATAAAATTAGCTATTTGTGGCAACGTATGGAGCAATTAACGGGTAACATTGCAAAATGTGTACCATATTCGGCTGGTTAGAGTTCTGAATGCGCATATTTTGCTGATGCAGTGATGTTTCAATAGTTCTCATCCATTTTGTTGGCGCAATTTTATTTAAAAACAGCTGAAAAAGATTTAATAAGAAGACCCTATTAAGTACGTTATGGACTATAAAAATGTCACGGTATTTTGCACATAAAATGACTGAAAATGTGGGCTTGCAATAAATTATAAAAGATGCTAAACAGTACTTTCTGCTGTTTTGAAACAAAGTAATCTCTCAGGCAAAATCAGAAAATAACGCAACATAATTAGGTAATTAGAATATATACACGGACGTGCGACATATTCCTGTTGTTTATTATTGGTGCCAAGGGTATTTTCACCATGGAATCGTGGCTGCGCATCCTAGAATCTAAAGTGCCTCCTAGAATGAAATCTCTATATGCAAGTTGGTTGAACTGTAATCAAAAAGTAGTCAGAAATACTGCTCAACTAAGAAGGTGGCCACCGGTAACCCCAGGGGCAATTCTGGGAGCCAATGAGAGGGGCGGCCGGATAGGACTAATTGCCCACCGGAGGTATAAAATTAGATTAGCTTAGACGTACAACTTCGTACAGCCTGGTAAACGAGGCACGACGCAAATACCTGGATTCATGGTCTTAAACTGGACTGTGGAAAGTGCGTGCATGTAGCAATAAATGGAATCTCCGCCAGAAAGTTTACCTTAACATTGTTGAGGATGGACAAGGTGCCACTACGAAGTTGAACTGCTACTTGTACCATGAAACCATGCCAGAGAAGTGACCAGAGAACCGAAAACGTCGATAACCGCTTTTACTGTCTTATGTATTAACTGTTGTGTGCTACGTGTAGTAAAAGCTATTTGTTTTTCTATTGTACCCCCAATAAGTCCTTGAGACTTGCCCTAATGGGCGAGGAGTAAATAAAAATAAATGAAACCTTCCTGATGGAGAACTGATCTCATTCTAATGTTCACAGAAAATCGTATACTGAAATAAAGGTTAATTTACTTAACAGCCACAACAATTAGCGGAGAACGAAAAACTCAGTCACGGAGAGATCAGTCCACAATCCAAGCATGAAAACGCGATGCCTTTAGGTTGTTATACTTAAGTCAAGGTAACAATGCCTAAAAACGATTCATATTTGCACTAAATATCAACTAATGTGGGAAAAATAATGGGTTTACTTGAATGTTCCTTGAAATTCCATTTACTTACCCGTGAGAAAAATCACTTTAGGCACATGCAGCCAGAATTATGTAATTTTACGAGCACTTCTTTTACTGGACAATAGCTACTCAACCATGACGATTTCAGCTGAGTGACTCCGAATGTAACTGAAAATAAGTGAATGGATACTTTGAAATGCTCTTGAACGTCCGCGCAAGTCCTAAGTTGATGAAGAACCAGTTGGTGAGAAAAGTCGGTAGTCCGGAGAATTCAACGCACCACCACAAGATCATAGTGCACACGCGAAGTTCTAAATTATAAAAACAATGTAAAAGTTGAGCGTTTTAAGATTAAGACGGATGATTCTTTGTTCAGACCCTCGATAGAAATGGCATACGACTTAAAGAGACACACTCAATGGCAATTGAAACTGTCTGAGAACCTTGGCGGAATCGGGAGAAAAGAACAAATGCGATGATGGCTATGCCTCGGAGAGTGCGAAACTCCGACTAGTTCCGTAGAAAGACCTGAATGCGAGTGTACCGCCTGGCCGACTGAATCGGATGGAAACGTCCATTCTGAAAAGAATATCTCAAGTGCTCACATCTCTTTTAATTGCATCTAAGTTCCCTAACTCTGTCCCAAAAACTTACGATTTTCTTGCTTCTATAATTGTAATGATCCTGTGCCGTGAGAATTGTGACTAGGGCCATGCAAACCAAAAATGTATCCATATTCAAACATCATAAATACCAATATGGGTCATGTTAACTTGAAAAATGTAGAAATTGTAATAAGATTCTAGCTCACCCTTTTTCAATGGTTGCAAATTTCAACAATGGCCTCTAGGAGAATCTATACAAGTATACTTGGACTGAAGTCTTAAATTTCGAGCACCTGGAGTTTGCCAAATAGCCAGTAAACACGGGTCCACAGTGAAATGCGAGTGAAATCCATTTTCTCTGAGTTCTCTTTCATAATCACCTGCGCCAGTTTGAAACTGAACATTCGAAATCCGGCGTTTAGACTAAGCTCGAGCATTTCTGTCTACCGAAATTCCGGAGGAGTCAATAAATATAATCTAGTTTGATTAGGTTGCCATGCTAATAACGGCCGACTAAATTACCTGTTTAAAGTATAGAAAAAGATACTTTCAAGTAAGCGTGCACTCCTCTGCATATATTCAATGACGAATGCAATTAATCATTTGAAGTAGCATTTGTTTTTATGTTTGATACTAGGGTTGAATGCTTATTCACGGTTTCACAACAGTCTTATGTCACACCATGAAGTCATTTGAATAAAATAAAGGGCTTCGAGAATATGGTGTTCCTTCATGGGATGTCAATATTCCAATTTGTTTTAGGCATCTAAAATTGCTTTATTTTAACTTAACAGGACTATTAAGTGCCTACGGTGGTTTGAAAGAGCATTAACTGATCATTAAAAGTTCGATACCTAAATCAGTTACAATTCATTAAATCATCAAATCTGGTTCAAGTGGACTAGGACATTCAGCACTGGATGTTGGAATTTTGAAGGGATGGTTTCGTTGATTTCAGAGATGGACACTATCAAGGCTATCTTTGGCTCGAAACTAAAAATGTTTGCCAAATTTCAGTTACTATTTTTGGGATGAGAGTTAAAATAAACAAACAAAGGTTTTTAATAAATGAGTGACTGCGTAGAGTTTATTTTTCGGCAAACGGGTTAATTTTTCTGCAGCCGCATGGGGCAGAGGGGTTTCGCTGGGTC
This sequence comes from Moniezia expansa, assembly GCA_019097775.1. Classification (NCBI taxonomy): domain Eukaryota; kingdom Metazoa; phylum Platyhelminthes; class Cestoda; order Cyclophyllidea; family Anoplocephalidae; genus Moniezia; species Moniezia expansa. Next base: position 6,129,334 of record JADFDV010000064.1, read on the forward strand.
CAAGATATTCAAGGATTGACGGAAAGAACCTTAAATTTGAAGAATCGGAGACATCAGAGTTGTACTTATCTGATGCAGAGGCATTTCCTCACTTCCTTGGGTGCCATCAGTATTGCATATTTTTCACCAATATTGCTCGAATGCCTTTGAGATTGTGCTTCATGGCAAGTGAAACCAAAATAGTGTTGGTTATTATATTTTCCACACTGAAGAATGCACTAGATAGTTATAGAACGAAATAAAAACGCTGTCTAAACTAGGAAATTAATGAACCATAAGCAACAACTAACAGTCCAAATTTGTTAAGCTAAAGTCTCCCCTTTTTTCATGATGCCTTGAGGTGGCAGCAACATCTTTCAAGCAAAGGTGAGACCGTTATGGCAAGTCGGCTTCGCAGATCCAGTCATTGAATAATGTATTGAATGTCAGGTTCCAATAAAATGCCACTACTGCCACTTCAGGAACTGCGGAGTTAAACGAATTCGGAAACGATCTACTCGTCTAACCTTCTCTATTCACCACTTAATGTTTCACAATGTGTCATACCGAATATCTGTTCTTGTAAGTGGCACGAAACAGGCGCTAAACAATTTAATGTTAACAAAGTGCTTTAATTAATACTAGGGAGTGGCATTTTCAAACAACGTGGGTTAGTCCTAGCCACGCGCTGAATGCACCTACGAAATGCACTGGTTGAGTCTTTTTTTAAAATACTTCCAGTACTAACAAAAAGCTAAAGCATTGAGAAAATTCTAAAGGGTTTTAAGACTGGGAGTCGATCGAAACACAAATTACGTTCAAACCATCGCTTTGCTCACCAGGCATGGTCTCCTCTAAAACACCAAAAGCCGTCTTGAGATGAAAACAAGCATGTCGTCCTCACCCAGTGTTCGCTTTAGCATTCGGTCATGGCGCCTCTTTGCGCAGTACAAGCCTTTCTCCACTATTTAGTCAATATTCTGATTTGACAGCCCTGACTAGTCTTGGAGCACTCAATCTATAAACTTCAATATATCTGAAAGAGAGAAAGAGAGATAAGGTTAGAAGATTCTTAGATAAACGGAAAATAAATCAAAAGGCATACGAGCAACAGCTGAAGAAAGTGTAAATGCTGTATTTGATGATATGGTCATTTGAAGGAAATGCTTCAGTCGAGTTTCCGGCTGTTCCAGAAAAGGACCCTGCTACCGAGAACTTTCTTTTTTCAGAAAATATCTTCCATAGTTTACCAACCAATGAACAGCAAATAAAGGGCTGCTACGTTCGATGACAGAGCACAGCGTCATTGGTGCTCGATCATTTTCAGGGGCGGAACATGGAGAATCATCAATATTGAAATGGTAACGAACTTGAGATGTGCTAACAACAGACTTCAAACTGTCCGTCAGAAGAATTGGAGTGGATGAAGTGGTCAATTGAAAGCCCAGAGTAGAAAAAGTAGTGCAATGCGGATGCCAACCAGATTGAGAGATTGAGCTCTATTTCTCTTTCAAGCGAAATCCGAAAAGCTAACTGGAGATGGTTAGAGATGAAACTAATTTAAGCCTTATTCTGACAGACGTGGCATTACCAGATGTTAAAAACATTTTTCGGTTGTCGTTTCTTAACGCTGTGTTTGTGTTTTCAATGCTAAAGAATTCTAAACGATATGTTGAACCTGAAACGATGATGCTAATTTTCTGCTCCTATTTTCTAAATGCCACACTTGAGTAAATACCGTTTCACTTGAAAGCATCCCACCTATCTATTAGCCTTTCTGAGAATCAATACAGTCCGCTTGACAGGCTTACTGAGTTGAATAACAATAAATATGACTTTAATTTTATGGACAATAGGTAATAGATCTACAGTTTATTTAATTATCATTTATTCACAAGTTAGCACAGTAGGAGGGTTTGTACTGACTTTTGAATTATAAGCAGTTCCGGGTCAGTCTGTTTTGCCTTTCATCTACCCTGTATAAGCAAGGATTGCGAGCTTTGATAACCGCCAAAATTGCCCTGGGCTTACTTGTTAGACAGGCACGAATTCGGAAAAACGAAGGCAAAACAAGACATTTCTCCAGCAACGCTGTATAATATTTACCAGAACAATTTTCAAGGAAAATTTTATGAAAAGATGATTTTGATAAGAGGTTTCTCTATAGGGCAGGAAGAAGATGGGAATGGTAGACTTCGTCATTTTCCTTGTCTTGAAACGTCGGCAAGTCTGGCATGACTTGGGCATTGCACAGAGGCTTCAACCTTATGTCTTTTCATCGAATCACGAGCTCGCGTGTGTTTATAGTGTTTTCGCCTCCGAATCCCTAGACGATTATTCTGGCCAAAATCTGAGCAGTTTCATCAGCTATTTATCATGTTCCATTAACTAGACCAGCTATTTAAGGAATTTCGACAGGTTCTATCATAGTTGAGCATATCTTTTCTGCCTCTCCTGATTGGGTCACAATTTCAAGAAGATTATGAAACTTATCTAACGAAGTCATTCGCAAACGAATCCAACTTAAATATTAAGAGGCGAAGTACGAGTTTGTACGACAGAAAAACTTCAATTCGCATAATTCAAAGGCATTAACCTTTTCATCACATTAATCGTTCATTGTTTTTCTAAATATGCTACAAAAATGTCAGCATGAAAATTAAATTTGAATTTGAGGACCAAAGGTGCCATCACAAAAGACGAGAGGGAAAGTCTAAATGGACTTCCTTATCATATCTGCGGTGCTAAGATCGTTTCCCAAGATCGGTAAGGTATGGGGGAATTCAATTAACTTAGACGTTGTGATGCAAATTTTTCGGAAACTGATTCAAGGTTAATGCAAAAATAGATCCAATAAGATTTAACAAGCCGCATCTTCAAAATCTGATTAAATCTATACTAGTCAACAATTCTCAAAAATATGTACACACTTGACAAAATAAAACACTCTCAACTGCTTGAAAGCATTGGCAATAAGATACACTGGCAGCAAAGGCATGGCTAATACCATCCATACAAGATTAATTCCATTGATTGCAAAGGCGGCATCTTCAAGTTTTTCAAATCCTACAAACCAGATGGGTTATTGAGAAAATTAAATTTCCTTCTAGTACCCTCAATTCTAGAATAAAAACAGTACTATCTCCGTTCCCAGAGGCTCCAAACCAAGTACCGATGGACCTCAGATCGCGAAAAAGCACTAAGGAAACTAAAACATAAAATTAATCAATTATACGAAGAGCGGATTTGGTCCTATCTAAGCGATGCCTTCAAAACTGATTTTTTTAAAAATATTTTCTCTCCACCCATTAGGGCAAGTCCCAGGGACTTATTGGGGGTACAACAGAAGTACAAATAATTTTTACAACAAGTGAGCACAGTAGTTAACACCGAGCTTTATAAAAACGTTTTTTGACGTCTTCGGCTGTCTGGTCTACTTTCTGGCATGGCTTCGTCGTGCAGGTAGCAGTCCAGCTTAGTCTTGGCACTTCGTCCGTCCTCGTCCGTCTTCATGTCTCCTACCAGAAATATTTCAACATTCTGGCGGAGACTCCATTCATTGCTACATGCATGTCCATTCCAAAGTCCAGTTTACTTACTTACTTCGTGCCTCGTGTTCCAAGCTGTAGGAAATTGTACTTCTGCTGGCATAATCTAATTTTGTACGTCTGGAGGATAATTAGTCCTAACCGGCTGCTCCTCTCTTTAGCCCCCAGAGTTACCCCTGGGGTTATCGGTGGTCACCACGAAAAGGTTGAGAGTAGGTTTGACCACCAAATGGAAAGGAAGGCATGTTTTTTGAATGAACTGCCTTTCTGTAATGAAACCGAAAGCTCTTAATTCTGCAAATTTACCACTTGATAATCCTGATATGGATCTAATTTAAATTCAGTCATGGCATAATTAGCTGTTTACTATATGAATTCAGTGACATTGGGAGATATAAATGGTTAATTACAATAATAGGAGTGAATTGTGGGAAACAATAACTGGTGGCGATGTCACCTTAATCGCGGTTCTACTTGTAATCACTGGTGGAATAGTGAAAGTCTATGAGGGCGCCGTCGGTGTTTAAGAACTGAAAAAGACACCACTACCGTGCGTAAGAGATAATCGCAGATATAGCCCCTCTCCTAAAAACTGGTTCATTCAACTCAGCAAAGAAGTTTACAAGATTAATCTTCGCCATTTAAATTTCACTAAGCTATCTCGCAGAAATTTTCCGGCTTGACTAACCATGTTAGATGTCAAGATCTCAAACTATGGTTCCAGTTATATTCCAAACAGTTTCAAAATTGATAGTGCTTATGGTATGCAACTCGATTTCGCCGCCCCATAATGTGTTATAAGGGAATTTTCATTTGCATCCCCTACTTGCCAATCTTTCCTCCAATCAGTATAATTTGTTTCCTTTACATTCAATCTATTTTTTTATTCATCCCCACCGATTGGCAAGTCCCAAGGACTAACTAAGGGTACAACAGAAATACAAAGAGCCTGTACAACAGCTAGACAAAAAAGCAAAGTACAGAACAGTAAAATTGACGTCTTTGGCTCCCTGGTCCTTCCTCGGTACGTTTTCGTAGTTCAGTAACGGTTCGTTCTTCGGTTGCGCTTCTTTGCAGCACCTCGTTGTCTTCGTCTGTTTGTCCTTATCCAGGTATTCTTTTCTAATAGCTGACCATTTGTGCTTTAGATAACAATGATTCATGACTCGTTTCCTACTGAGATAGTTCATTCTTCTGGATATTCTTTTCACTCTATTTCCTCCATCGTGTCTAGTTCTTCAACTTTCTCTAATGCATCGTTCTGTCCTTTCCCCTTTTCTATTGGCTTCTCACTTTCTGCGATTGCAATCGAAGGATAATCATCTCTAATATGTCTCTATAGCCACCCCTGAGTCTTGTATTTTTTTAAGGCAGTCTTGAAGACGTGATACTCGTCCTCACACCAACAACGATCCTATAAAGTTAAAGATTACATTCAATTTGAAGATGAGCCCATGAGTAACTAAAAAGTTTCAGTACTATAAATAACATAATTTGTTACACTTTTGGGATATTACCATCAATAATACCTTCCAAGCTTTACATTATCCTAAGTTAAGATATTGCCACAACCGCTGTAATAAACAGTAAGTTTGTATCAGACTTTCCATATTATAAAATTACGATTTTTTCCACAACAATGAGAAGGAATTATAACGATGCTTACCTAGGGTTATACTTAATATCTACTGGTCGGCATCATGGTTGCCTTGAGCGCGATGGGTTAAAAATAGGCACTGAGTCCAATTTTAAAAGCGCTCTATCAGATGTTTACTTCATTCAGTGTGCTGGTGCTAATTTTGCCATGGTACTACTGTTTTTTGTTAATTGTGAAGCATAAAGTGGGACAATCCAGTAGCGAAAATCGCATACATTATCGATTGAATTCTGACCAATTACCTTTAGGCTCGTAGACCAATCAGTGGAATGCGCTTATCATGTTGCAATATATAGTGGTGCAAAGCTTAGAACTTTTCATAAATCGGTCAAACTTAGTAGAAGATCGATTATTTTTGTAATTTTCTACCAAGATTAAGGGGCGTAGTCAATGAAACACAGGCGTTTCCGGCAGGGAGTGGCTTCCGCCCACATTTAATCTTACGCGCCTTTCGCTTACCCGTAAAAATTCTCTGTTAGGATAAATGCGCCATCAGATCCCAAATGAACAGATGAAGAGTTCAATAAGGTATCGAGCATCCTAGGGCCCGCTTATCACCCCGTGCTCGTATTCTAGCTGTACCAGACGATATGCATTGATAAAACGCATCTTATTTTCTACCGCTGAATTAGTTTCGTTTAAGAGAGAAGAATAGCATGCTCACGTCTAATTAATCAAAATGAATGCCTTAGTTGTGCCGTTACGCGACAGTCTAGTTTGGGATAGACTTTGACATGAATTTGTGTTTATATCGTTAGAGGGTATATTATGTACGGGAAAAGCTTAACAAAAACGATTTCAAGCGTCATCACTGTTTTTGACAATCGGCTGCTTTTGCTTAGAATGGACTTACAGTGGCTTACTTAGCCGGCCGAATTAACGCAGGCCAATCAGGCGTCAAATCAGAGCCCCCAGAAATAAGCGTGTATGGTTCGCAAGCCCCGATCATACAAAAACATTCAACAAAAGAGATATGGATACGGTTGAATGTACAGTGAGATCCAACCAGGATGGAGACAATTCCGTTTGGATAGGGCACAGAGTTTCAATTAAAGGATTGCTTAAAGTTCCCTTTTTATGATCATTAGATCACCTCCGAGTGACCTCAACCACGAGTGACTTAACTTACCAATCCTGGGTATGGTTTCGTTTATATCAGCTACTGATGAGGAGATGATCGACTGCTTCAATTTATATCTGTGGGTGGCTCGATTACAACAATTATCCTATATTCCGTGCTTCTTCAGTTCAAGAGGAACAAACGCGGAATGAACTAATCTGATTTTCGCCACGTAACCAAAGTCAGTATGGGTAGTTGATGAACTTATCATTGCCGAAATGGTATTCCTCCGGACTCTACTACATCATTAGCTTTTTGTGCCTCAAAGATTAAAAGTTTCTGGAATCTTTTTCAAGCTAGTGACGGACGTACAAATTATTGTTTGCGATGAAATTTTACATGGCTTAATCATGACAATTTGAAGCTGGCGTAAGCGGGGAAGTACGTTAAAATTTCAAAATTTACTGATAAAATTTCTATTCTATTTGAGAAAGTTAAATCATGTATTTAAGTAAACGTAATATCGGTAAAGTAGACATTTATTTTCGAAAGTATGCATGCATACACGCATTCAGTTAAGTTTGAATTTGAACAGTTACAGTTGTAGGAATCCTGATTTCAAGCCAAACCTATCCCTATGACTGAAATGCAGCCTAGCACTCCAGTTAAAGCTACGTCTTTCCCGGGAATAGATAATTAACGATAAGCCGTCAGGGTTATTCCCAGCAGTGCCAAGTCTGCTCTGCAACTGATTGCAGTATATGATTCTATGGGAAAGAATAGCTCAATTTACGCAGTAATTTCAAAACACAATAGAAACTTAACTAAAAGAAAAGCATGGGAATGATAACACTGGAAAAATTTATCTTTCGAATACAATAACAAGTTGTTGAAATGTTACAGCAAACACATCATAATTAATAAAAGAAGTGGTTCCTCCGGAAGTGGTAGTGTGCAAGCATAACACAAGCGCCATGCCTACGTTGAATGTAGGTGAGCATCTTCCAAAGCTTAGCTTTGCTACAAGGATGATACGGTAAAAGTCATCTAAAAAATCTCACTAATCCTTCGTACCTCTTTCATACCGTTTAACGTCCTTACCCGACTCTCTTGATTGACAATCTCTTTGTCAATGCAAGACTTTGTAAGTCCTAGCGATATTCCACTGTTAGGTGAACAAATTCATATTTAGAAGACCTAGCGCCTAGACATGATTTCTCTACAGTCGAGAATTAGTGCACTCAATTGATGGCATTCCTCCGCTTTGAACACGCACGTTGGGCTGGAACAACCAGAGGTCTTCTCTTTCTTTATTTGTGATTTAGTCTGCATCAGACCTGCCTACTCTAGCGGAACTCTCATGATTGAAACTATTTTTCACTTTTTGCGGTGATTCTCAACTTTGTCTGTTTTTGTTAGCGGTGTAAATGTGAAGAGATCAAATGAGACCTGGGAATTGCATTGTTAGGCAATTAGCCCCAACTTAATCAAACAGGGCCACAGCACCAACAGGTTCTGACGTAGTATACGGCTGTATACGCTTCAAGAGCCGCTCATGATATTGAGAACATACTTTTAACCATACAATGGATACGGAATTGTTCCGCAAATTAAGTGGCCTAAATGTGCTACTAACTTTTCTGAAAAAAATGAGAATTTATGCTTATTCATAAATCAGTGAAACTTATTTAATCACTTAGTCTATTTTAAGGTATCTTTATTTCCGTCTGGAAGACATTGGCCTTTGAAAGTGACAAAACTGCTATAAGTCAAACGTGTAGTGGTTTAAAAAAACAAAATTTGGATAATTAATTTTCTTAAATTAATGAAAGTAGCATAGTTTAATTGTCTATTTATTAGATAATCATGACCATCAAAGCTATTATGCACATAGGCTAAGTGGATTTGAATTGCTGGCGTCCACAATAGAAATCAGTTTGTACTTCGCCTAAATTTCGAACAAAAGCCCGTTCTGCAGTAAGCTTCCAGATAGGCTGGTAAGCTTTGTCACCGAAACTGCGATTAGCTATGGTTTTGTTCCTTTGGAGCCTATTTTGGACCGCAACAAATCCTCATTCTCAAAAAACTGAGAATGGCATTCCAAATTGTAACCTATTTGAGACATCCAGAGCTGAGGCGGTTTTTATGCGTGGAGCTTAAAGCATTTGGGTTAAAGAGATTTTTTCAAAATGCCAGAGCATTTTCATATCTTGAGCCATTACAAAGACGTGGGTATTTTCGTTACATTGTAACGTCGTCATGCTTATTCCTTTGGGGTTCATATTTTAAAGTTAATGCAATTGGGGCAGTCTTGACCTATTAAAACCATTTTTTGTGTATTTTTCTTAAGAACTCTGATTTTGCGTACACCCCCCCCCCCATCGTTTTGTCGAGAATCAGAGATGGTCTCGCAAATCAAAAACCTGCATGGCCCTACAACGCAGAACACTTCAGGTTTTGTCCAGGCCTTAAATACAATCTTTCATTATTTAGCACATATTACTGATATGGGAATTAGAGCAGCGCCAAAATAACTTTTAATGAGAACACTGCTTAATCGATTACTGGATCAATCGTAGTAACGAGAAGAGGATATAGTTAGTTGGCAGCTGCTTCCTCAAATTATTAACTCTGTAACTCATAGATATTAACTAGATGGATGATATAGAGCATTCATTTTTTAAAACGAAATGGGTTGCGGGTGGTGTTCAGGGCTTGTTGTAATCCAGTCATTTCGTACATTTTGAATTTTTTTTTTAGAAATCGATTTCGGAACCATGTTTCCACCCTTGCTGATAATTTTTGTCGGCTGGAAGGATGAACCAATTAAGCTTTTCTTGATGGTGGCTTGGTAACATTACTCCAAGAACTCAATATTATATTAAAACCCGTGCCAATTATCTAAGGTCTTTGAATGACCGCCCTAGCGGCATTCAAAATCATTTGAATTTCCCAATTCAACAATAATCTAGCCTAAAACGGAAGGATACTTCTTTGCTTGTAGCGAAAATGCGCATAAGAGAATCGTTTTGAGGTTTTCTGACTCCATCAAAGACTTCTTTGAATTTTGGATGGAGAAGAGTCTTAGGAAATCGGAGAGAACCTTCGTATCAGTCAATGAGGAAGCCACATGTGCTGAAATTAACCTAAATGGGTTTACGAGAACGAGACAGCTTTCAGAAACTCTTAGATCCGCAGTGAAATCAGGTCAACAAACTTAACTGAAACTAAATAATTAACCGGGATTCATCAGGTAGAGGAGCGCATTCTGAAGAGTAAGTTTCCGATTATCACCGATACCGCTGATTCGGTAGCACATTGCATCAAAATAATCGCCAGTTAAGCAGCTAATCTCATTGCCAGGATAGGGTTTGCCGCAAATCTGAGAGCTGATGAGCGTTTCCTTTGTAACTAAATCCATGCCGCAACCAAGCTCGCATAAACATAGCAACTGATTAACCTTATTACTTTTTTTTAAGATCCTCGTATTTTACCCGATACTGTGACGGCTGTTGAAGTACAGCTGATCGTGTACGCAAGTACCACAAAATTTTGAGCGGAAGTAATTATCGCAACACTAACACTACCACCACCATCATCATTTAACATGGTCTTCAAAACTGTCTTTTATATAACGCGAACAATTTTTCATCCGTTTATTACGCAAATAATTCGTTCGTTCCCCATGTCTTCTCGGCGAGAAAATGCTTTTTCACTTTATAAGCACTAAAATGTAAGAATCGCTTTGTAGTGAAAAGACTTATAGAATTACTTAGAATAAAAATTTGCATTTACTAACGTTAACTGCGCATAAAATCGACTTTAGTAGCGCAGCTTATTCAAATAAATAACAAACTGCCGTAAAAGCGAAGGGAACCATTAGTGAAAGCCAAAACTTTGCTTTATACATGGTTAAATATCATCAGTTCGTTTCATTTGTGAAAACTGCACTTGCTGGAAAAATAATTGAAACTAAAAGGTGAAAAATTAAAAATCATTTTATAAGATGTTAATCGAGAAAAGTGGGAGCGAGTGAACGTCATCCGCAGATGCATGTGTTAAGATTATTTGACGATAGCAAGAGGAATGACCTTCTTGGAACCACCGTCTCAAAAAGCTCCTATGCGTTCAATCTAAGTTTGATTAAGCCATTTATATTAGAGGCCAGCTTCACTTTAATTGTTCAAATACTCTTTCTTTGTATGCTCTCAGTAAAGAGTTAGAAAACCTTTCTTAATCGGAAAGGGGCCTGACATCAAGCAGTCTAGGCCGAAAACTAACCCTCGCCACCTCAATGCGCTGTGAAGTAATGCCAGCGCCATTTCTACAAGAGCTGCAGGTTGAAGCAGGCCCAGATAGGTATTTCAAAGGTGCCATTAGCTCTTAATCTGATCAGAGGTGGTAGTCATTTTCATTAATAGCTATGAATACGTAGAAAGTGAGACAATAGTGCAGGTTGAAAATTCAATAAGACGAGTCGGAATCGTTGTTGACGAAGCCGCGATAAAGTCTCCGGGAGGGGCCATAAACTGGTAAAGTCGACAGATCTTTTTTGGTGGAATGAATTCTTTTTTCTCAAAACCGTTAACTCAAAACATCCTTTGAAGGTACCAAACATGAAACGAAAATATGTATAAGACATTACTGTCCCAGCGATTACAAAATGCTCGTCTCTTTTCTAGCTGGTATCCGAAAAAAATTCCACTCAATATAGTTATAGGCATTGGCAGAGTCGAGTTAAAAGTTCTTCCAAATCGCTAGCACGTTATTCAATCGGATTAAAGCATATTTCCCAGCTTATGGAAATGTGAACTGAGGTGAAAATGATCCCTGTGGAAATCAAAAGACAGGTGAAGATAATTGCTGGAGATTTGTTGTCGAAAACATGGTTAGCATGAACTGTTACGATTTTAATGTTCCATTAGCCGTGTTTGCTGCTTCTGCATAAGTAGCAGCATCTAAGATGTAGACTTTAGGGCGAGAGCGTTGTATCACACTAAAAGTGTGTTTTTGCCCAACAGGCTAGAACGTCTCAGGCCTAGAACGTTTATACCCGGGGTGTAGCGATTGACAGAATTGCTGGGTGTGGTTGTGGTCGACTTCTTTGTTTAAAACCGTTGTTAACGTCCTATTGCATGTTTTCGTTATATTTATATGCCCCCTCTCTCCCTCCCTCTAGCTTATGTTATTCATAAAATTTAAGGCTACATAGGCTTCCAATTAAGACGCCATTGAACACACTCACACACAGTTGGCAAACGGACGTTGCTCTCGGACTTGCGCGCAATGTAGCCTCTCTGAATGGGAATGGTTACATTGTTCTCCATCAACTTAGACAATGAATGCCTAGCGGAAGCTCGCAGACTCATTATCTTCCTCTTATCGCTTTAAAGGACATCTGCATAACTTTGTGCTTACGTCTTTTGAAATGGCGAGGCTATTTTAAATCGTCCATAAAAGTCACTAATTTCACGTCTAAGAAGCAATTCGCAAAACTTATGGCTTAGCTTGTTTGCGATTGCGACAATTCAGTAATTCATTTCACGAAATATTAAGCAGCTGAATAGGCGATTCAATATATTTGAATTAAAATAAATCTAAATTCATAGTCTTTGTTGACTCGGTTAGATCATGAAACATACCCGATTCTAAGAGCAGTACAAATTAAAACTGTGTACTTTTAAACCTAAACTACCTGATTGAGTGAAAAAGTATATTTTCATTAAATGCAAGACCTAGAATTTGGCGAAATTTGATTTCTAAAACCGACTCACACATTGAATGGCACATTGGAATAGCGGTGGTAGACGGAAATGTGATTCCTGAATAGATCTAATTAGATGAAAGGCGTTTTCATCATCACTGAGAAAAAAAAGTGAATCGAGAAGGTAGGAAATAGAATAAGAACTCGCCAAACCAAAAACATAGTGATGCTTATGTTAAGTAAATTTCTTCACAGAGTTTGCTTAGACGCTTGCCATAAAAGTAGTGAACAAGCCGTCTAGTGCTTCAGCCACTTCGGTGATGCAATATTTTTAATGTAAAAGATTTCACTATGACATACAAAAGGAACAAATGACATATTTTGGATTCTTCGAACTTCAAACATGGCATAGGAGGCACTTAAAACAACTGCTTATTTAAAGCGTTTGTGATTGCAGTTTGTATCTTTCACTAACTCATGATTAAATCGAAAAAAAATTACATAATGCTTTGAAATAAACGTTGAGGAGGGGCGCATTTACGCCAAAGAAGTTGATAAAATGCGCTTGGTAGATCTGTATATGGTAGCAAAATTTGTATCTCATTCCAAATTGCATATTGAATTCATGGAAAGCTCTACTGAGGGCATGAAAGGGTTCAAAATAACGGCAATTTAAGCAAGACAACAATCGTCATTTGGGAAGACAGTGAGAAATTGCATCATTACAGATTAAATCCGACTAAAATATACCTTTACGTATTCGGCTAAATGCTTTTCTAGTTTGTCACTTTAATGCTTGAAAGCCTTGATTACCATCTTTACTGACCTTCAATAGATACTTTGTGTTAGCTTGATTTCTGACAATGGTTACCAAACACTTCATGCAGTTTTTAAATATTGTCAGTTTCAAGGTTAAATTTAAGATTTAAAAAAAAATTATTTTCACATTTTGACGGAATCGTTGCGTTCACCAGTGAGAATCTGAAATGCACATAAAATAGCGCTCCTCCATGTACGTACAAATCCATCCTGGAGAATGCGAAATCTATATTCCCCGAAAGGGAGACGTGTCAGTCCCGTTGTTGTTATAATCGTTCCAATCGATGTATTCCGTGTGACAACTAGTTCCAAGGCAAGTGTAAGAAAATTTGAACGTTTTCCTTTGTCTCGAAATCTCTTCCAGCTAACTTGCGAATTCTGGAAATGCGTTCTTAGGACGCGCTTTTGGAATCTTGAGATTTCAAAAGTGGACTTTTAAAAGTCGTCATTGGCTCCATAATCATTTTTCTGCTAGCATTTCCTACTGGATTTGAGCCATTATTGTTATCAAAATAATGATACGCACAATCATCAATTCAACTATGGGACAGGTATTGTGAGCTAAGGTAGAAACAGCTGAAATGTGACTGATTAAAGAGCCGAAAATCGGGCAGCTAAATAAGATCGGAGGCAGGAAGGCTTTCGACACCAGTCGATTTGATTTCAAGGGGGGGGGGGGGAAGGGAGATGACAGACCGCCAGCTGGAATGACTTACACATGGTGGATCATGTAAGCATAGCACATGTATCTTGCTCTTGCAATTTTCCACGCTGAAGAATTTTGTTTAGACATATACTGCGAAAGAGTGCAATACAAGCATTGGCTATTATTCATTCCTTAAAGGCTTCAGAATAGATTCTGTAGCGTTGTTTCAACAATAAAGGGTGGTACAACGGCGATCAGTTTGGAGCTATTGCCGCAACACAAGGCAATTATCTTGCTCTAGTCTATTGCAGTACTGTAGGCACTTAATTCACATCTTACAATTCTTTATCTTTTAAGTTAAATCAGTCATGGTTAGTTTCCTTTTCCTGTCTTTCAAAACATATTAACTGGCATTGGGCTTCCAGTGTGCAGGCTATAGGAAAGAACTAAATTCCTTTAGATACCATTTCAACTAGCCCACAATCTTGCAGGTTGTAAGAGTACTTCTCACTTGGGACCACAGGTCTACTTGAGTATATTTTTTGCTCTCTGTAGAATTCCGGCACTAAGTAGCTTTGGTTCAGACTAAAATCAAAGGAAACTTCTACCAAGAAAATTACAGTTGACATGCAATGATTTTTCACCAGCCACATGAAAATATCCTCAGGAACGTACCTGTAAGCCCCAAAAGTAACGCTCTAAATCAGCTGATGGAATTACTTGCCATAATGAAGCAAGTTTCTTCATGAATCCGAATTTCCACTATGGAATCTGGGTCGAAGGACTCTCCAACACCTTGAATTTACCTAGATCTTCAGTCGGCCAGGGGTTTTTTGATCGAATTGAAAGAATAAATGAAATCTAATTTCTCGTTCCGTATTCGTTGAGAAATAAGCTTAGCAAATGCTTTGCATGGATTAAGTGGAAAGAAGAGTAACTTGTTCTAGACTGCAAGAAACCCAACCATAACTTTCTCGAGGTATTGTGGAAGTGACATCAGCCGCCTGAACCAATGGGGCTCGTGATGAATGAAATTCTAATAAAGAACAAAAGGATCAGATCATTTGACTCTGCAACAGGTTCGACCTTCCTCGAGACTTCTAGTGCCAAAACTTTGATTGTATTGGAATAAAAAATTAATGTTGGAATTCCCAAATTAAGGAGACAACGTATCTAGAGGGCTGGGCGACCGCTTAAACGTGGGTAGGAGTTAAAATTGACCTTAGGCACTTTCACCTAGGTCACCTGGTGGTAGCTGGAGAGACCTTATAGCTCTATAGGAACACTGACTGGAAAAGTGACTGATCACCTACCTGAACTCTCCATTCCTTCAGTATGGATTGATCTTGCCTCCTTCTATGCTTAGACATTATTCGTTGAATTAACTAACTACCCCACTCTTAAAATTTCACTTATCGCCTCAAATGCTCATTTGGCAAAGATTGCCTCTTGATGTACAAAGATAGCCTCAAGACAATTTTCAGAGTGGCAACGATCGAGATGCTCAGTTTAGAATTTATAAACTCCAAGCAATTGGAATAGGAGCATGGGTTTTTTGTGAGTGAGCAGGTATTAAGACTCGCGAAAGTCACTTTCGAGAAATGAGAATACTTTCGTCTGATTTCTTAAAACTTCTGAGAAATTTCGCAATGACTCCTGAAATCAGATTGCACCTAATTCTCATGATTGTTAATCTGTTCCAACTTATTGAAGGCTCCTAGTGATTCCCATCATATAGGGATTCTTCAGGAGTAGTTCGAATTCATCTAGATCTAAATTGATCGTTCACGAGTGACTGTACTTCCGGCACTTACTAATTTTACAATTCCTGCTTTCAGAATCAACCATACACGGTCAGAGTAACCAGTGACTGAGCCTAGGTTATCACACGAATTTTCCTACATTATTCAGGAATCATTCCAACGAATCAAGAATACCTAGAAATCAACAAGTATAAGCTAGACTGTTACCAGCTGTTTCACCCACATTCTTTTTTATACATTCATTAGCACTTAGGTTCTGGAGTTATAGCACTAGATCCCCGAACTCTCTTTTTACAGACGTCTTTGAATGGGTTTCTAGTGCACCAATGTTCTGCAATGCTACTTAAAAGGCAACATAGGCAAATCCACTTTGGACTGACGACGCTGAAGGATGTAGGAGATAGAGGCTATGTAGGAATCACGTGGGTCACAACGAAACATTTGACTTCGTCAATCTAAAACGATTCAATTGGTTGATTAAAGAGAATCATTTCTAGCCTACCCTTTGTTTCCAGTTGGAGCTGGTATCCATTTATGGAGACCATAAACTTTTTAGCAGGTCAATTCAACCAAATAATGCAGCAGTTGTTATGACTTCCACTGGCAATTCTGTAAATTATACGCTAAACCCCGTGCGAAGCCAAATTAATAATGATGAACTGATGGAGTGCAGTCGATCGGCTCTAATCGAATGGGCTAAATCTACACCACAGTTCTCACGAATCTGTTTGTGCTTACCGTATGGCGTTTCAGCGGTAAACTTGTTGGTCTACTGTCATTATCATGTTTATGGCAAATAATCGCCACATATTCTGCAGTCCTCATTAGAACTCCTGACTACACAATGATTTGGATTGATAAACTTCTACTAATACAATTTCAGTAGTTATCTTTTAGGCAAATGAATGCTCTCTCGGATCACCTAACGAAAGGTGGAGTTCCCATTTGGAAAAATTCGTTTGCTTAAATTAATCGTATTGCAAGTTTTGGCGCTGCTACTGAAGACGACTGTATAAAAGAACAAGGAGTCGACTTGGGTCTTGGAATGACTATGAGAATATTATCCTTGAGTGGCAGCTAAATTTCAGTTTCTATCTGAAAATCTATTTGATAATCATCAGAATAATGTTGCTGCTGTAACTGAAATTTGCCTGGTCCAATAATGCCCTTCCAAGGGATTTCATTTCTTGGACGGTATTAGTTAGCTGATGGATTTTGCAGCTTCAGTTCACTTTTCCCATGGTGGAAAGAAGTTCTGCTTGGTTTAACCTCTGACAGACGACGTTCATCAAACCCTCCACCTCCAGTTTGTTTGACAATGCGGTTCACTGAACTAGAACAGCTGGCTTCCTTAAAGGAGTGATTTCTCCAATCGGACTTTCTAAGCTAATTAGTGTGCCAGTTGTTGAACATGAAGAATTTGGACTTCTATTGTGAGAAAACGATTGCATTTAATTCAGTCCAGCTTCGAGTTCAATAAATATGAACAGTTCGAATGTTTCTGCTGTTCACAAGTTCAGTGAAAACTGACTGTAAAGATATCTCATTAATTGCAGTTAACTAATTTCAATTTCATATTTGAAACATCGTCATTGATGGGAAACCCATGTTGTATAACAATTGTTGACACGAGTTTGAGACTGATTGGCACTCGTCTAGTGTTTTACAATCAGAGGAGCTTCAAATTATCCCCTATCTTCTTTTTTCATTTGTAGTCTATTAAAAGCATGTATGCTTCAGCATGAATGAACACGCACTTAAACCAATTGCTCCAAGATTATTTGTTTGTTTGTATCGATATTACTTGTAAAAATGGTACTTAAATAACAAAATTAAGTCCATTACCGGGTCGAGGGACTTCAGACACACCAAATCTCTGTGCAGCATAGCAACCATTTCAACTCTCTAAATATATGCATTCGCAGCCCACTCTGTTTTCCTTCTGGCTTCAGATTTTGGGGGTGGGGTTGACTAATATATTTCTTTAAGTTCATGGCTTTGGGTGATCACTTTGGTGATCAGACCTATCTGTCAAAACAAAAATAATATAGACATGTGGGGGTCATGTAGTAAACTGTGCAGCTGAGCCATGTCATCGTAATAACTTTTACTTAACCGACCACAAGAGAGCTAGATGCAAGCAGCTACGTTGTCTTGACCATGTTTGTTGTTCTTGACTTGACTCTGTGACCGCCAATCGTGCCATTTTCGCACACCGTCTTGAGCTACAGACCATTTCTCAGTCCAGTCTGCCTACAGCGATCAAATGAACTTGCATCCTTTATTTATTAAATGCAAAAAGCGCCTTTTTATAATGAATTGTAAATTAAATGTCATTGGTACACAGAAATCAAGTATTCCTAAACAGAGCCAGTATGAACATCGGGGTAAATGAGAACAAAGCTTGCCCCGTTAATTGCAAAACTATCATCGTGTTAGACAATAAATGACATTCAGGATATAAGGAAAGTTTAAATAGTTAAATCCTGTTAGGCCCCTGAGAGATTTTACGAGTGGGCTTCTTTCTTGGATCATCAATAAACGGAGAGGTCTTGTACACGTAGTAATCTGATTAAGTATCTGCAGATCTAGAAAGCAAGGGGTAAGACTGAGATTGATACTCGAATCATTTAACGATACATGCATGTTAACTTGAAAATTTGATTGAATCGGTCGTTATCTGTCATCAATCAGTTTTCATTTATTAAAACAATAAGTCATATATGTAATAGTAAAAGATACAGGTCGCCTATGCGCGAGAAAATGTAGACTTGGTCAAATGGATAACTTTAATTACGATGGCGCAATTTTATTTATGTAATCCCCACCCATTAGAACAAGTTTTAAAAACGTATTGGGGGTACAACAGAAGTACAAATAGCTTTTACAACATGTAGCGCGCAATAGTTAAAACAGAATGATCGTAAAAGCGGTTATCGAAGTCTTCGGTTCGCTGGTCACTTCGCTGGCATGGTTTCATTGTACAGGTAGCAATTCAACTCCGTACTAGCACCTTGTCTATCCTCGACATTGTTAAGGGTAGAAAATCTTCAAACTTCTTCCAGAAGTCTTTTTAACCTTCTGGCGGAGGTTCCACTCAGTGCTACATGCACGCGCTTTTCGCAGTCCAGTTTGAGATCATAAATTCAGGTAGTTACATCGTGCCTCGTTTGCTATGCTATACAAAGTTGTACCGCTGCTGGCATAATCTAATTTTATACATCCGGTGGGTGATTAGCCCCAATCAGTCGCCCCTCTCATTGGGCCTCAGAGTTGCCTCTGGGGTTACCGGTGGTCACTAAGAGGAGGTTGAGGGTAGGTTTGACCACCACGATGGTATAATAAAATTTCTTTTATAAATTTGCCCTTAACAAAATGAATAACACTATTCGATTAATTGCTCGGTTCTGAGAGCTTTCCATTGCGTGCAACTCTCATAAGCAATATCCCTATCCGAATGGGTTTCATCGACAGTGAATTAGGATTCATCTACCAAGAAGTTAAAATGGGGTATAAACTCAAGTTTCATTACACGAACAGCCCTCATCGGATGAAATTAGTCTCTCAGAGAAGAGGAAAAATAAGCATCAAAGTACTTGAAGGGAAGGCCGCTCTCAGATATGTAAGAGAGGGTAAGACCTTTAGGCAGGTCTGACTAAGGATGTGGCCCAAGATTAATGAGCACATTTAACTCTCATCCATCGAAGAAGTTGACATTCAACACGTTGCAAGCAGAAAATGGTTGAAGCGGCTACATGCGAGGTAGATGAGGCAAAAGACTGACAAAGACATAAACCCTTAGTTCAAGGCATTTAAATATAATTATTTTCCTTGAAAAAAAAACGAAGTCCCGAATTTCAATCACGATAGAACTTAGGGATTGAATATGGATTGAGAAGGCCTCAATGATATAATTATCATCAGCCCTTTTTGATGGAAAGTAGATAGCCAATGGTCCCCAGTTGTGACATTCAGATGCCTTTTGCAAATGCCATAAAATAGAACAAGACACTGCAGAAAGGCCTACAAATGCATGAAGAAGTGAAAGAACCCTCAGAATTCTGGCCATCAAAATTACCACTTACCAATAACCACAGAAGTCCTTCCCGCGAACGTGGAAAATGAGGGCTATGATGCCGAAGAAGGAAATGGAGTGAAGGGCAAAGGAGTTTAAGCTGGGAAAATTATACAAACCACGGGTAAAATGTTGAAGGAACTTGCTAACTTTCTTGACTTACAGTGAACTTCTTTTTATTTTCACATGTTTGATGTTTCTGCACGATATTCCAAAAGAAAGAATTATCTGCTGGCTAACTGGCTCCTTAAAAGGGTGGAAATGAAATTCCTGATGAACCACGGCAAACACAACAACATTGGCAGGCAAATACAGAGCATAATTTCTATAATTCCTCACATATCAAGGCCTAATTTTCAACTAAGATTTGGAATTATAAAACAGTATGGTCGGAATAATAAAACGGAATTTAGATTAGAAAAGTCTTAAAGAGAAGGGCAAGTTAGATATACTTTTCTGCTTTAATATGCGCCTTTTAGACTTGATAGAAGGCAGTATTGTTACTGATTTAAGAAATAAATAGGTTTAACCTCTTTTTATCCTAAAAAGTTCTGGTGCACAAAAGACAATCTGGGATGCTACCAACAGCAACAAGTGACAATGGTTTAGTTGTGTATCGTAGCTCTAAATCATTGAAGAAAAGGAAAAAATGGAAGTTAAAAACCATGATAAATGCACTACATTACCCTATATCAGATTTGTTCTCCCAATCAAAACATTCTCCCAATAACTAGGATCACGTATTGCCATTAGCACTTTGGTTTCAGTGTAAACGCCTATCAAGTTTGTATTAAAGATCAGTTCATTTAATTCACCGTCGATTGTCGTTGTTACCACCGAATAGGGATGAAGATAATTCTCCCCGTTTTTAATTGTCTCATTAATTTTTCTCTAGAAGACATTCAGATTTTGCCTTGGCAATTAGAAGGCTTGACTGAGTAGTGAAATTTTATTTTGGCCTTAGAAAATAATATTTAAAATTAATGAAATCAGCATTCAGGCCGAATTTGATGCGCTCCCGAAGTTTAAAGTATAGTTCATTTACTAAGAGAAATAAATAATGGAGTTGGGATCATTAATCGTAATGAGAGAAAGAGAGAAGGCTTACAAGAAGTCCTCACTTGAAAGGTTTTCAGGATCCGGTGTTTTCGAAAACGATGGCAGACATAAATAGATAAATTTTGTGGATTTTAGGGGAGAATCGATTGAATATAGACGTATTTAATGCACCAAAAGCAATTCTGGTATAAAGGTCGTGTAGGGTAACCAATGAGACGGTTATACTCTACGGCTCAGTTACTCTGATTCACTAACCGAGGTAGTGGAAACACCTTAATCGTCATTGAAAGCACTAACATAGTGAGTTCACCTTCAGAGATGAAAACTTTTACCGCATTGTAAAACAGTTAGAAGCAACGACAACAAGAAAATAGTGTCAGTGTGTGTGGTGACGACATGGACCACATGAGATGAATTGGCCGAACATAGCCAAAGTCTTTCCATCAATTGAAGAGGCGTCTACTTGTAAACCTCTACTTGATCAAGATCGTATCACCCAGCAACTCATGATCGCATATTATACCAAATCTAAATGCCATGTATTAGTGTAGATCACAGATGCTGTAACATTAATCAAAACATTCAAGACATTTAAAACCCTATACAAACAAATGAACTAGCAAACAGCTGCTCAGATGCTTATGCGTTACTCTTAGAACTGTCAAACTTTATCCACCACTGGAATTAAAACAGCCTTTTGAACCATTATAAATGGATTTTTGCCCATGTATGAAAAAGAGGATGGTCAAATGCTAAAATGACTGAATGATGACTGATTATTGCAGAACTAGCAAAATTTTTTTGCAACGAAGGTCTCTATTCAAGATTACCATCCTCTTAGCAAAAAAACATTCACAAAACTTTTACTTGCTATGTTTGATTGGATCCTGGTCGACTCCCCGTTTGTAAGGTTAACCAAGTAAATTGACTAACTATTTCGTCACATAAAGTTAGATAGGCCTTCAAATATTCAGATATGTAAGCAATTAATATTGTTAGTATGCATGTCAGAGTGTTCAGATCACTTTTGTTCTAACGAGTCAATGGGTATAAGCAAGACAACCCGAGAATACTGAAAATTCGGCATTTACCCTGCCTATTCTACGTTGTGAAGTTTTGCATTCTTGTGTAAGGTGTATCAGCCCAGTCCTTATAATTTAATGCCACTGCAAATATAAGGTAAAATTTCGACGAAGGATACATAGATCTTTCATTAATTTTTATTCGTTTTCTTAAATATGAATAAAATCAGTCTTGAGGTATAACTCGAGGTAAAAAATACAATCCATGGTTTTCTGGGTATTTAAAGATGTCTTTATGGTAAACGAGTCAAAATGTACTAATCAGATCATGCGATAAAGTGCTATTTGTTATCTTAGTCGATGCCGAACAATAGCATTTCCAAGGAGAATCAACCCGCAGCACAAGTAAAAAGCGCCCAAAACGCATTAATACATGGTTCCATGAGCATTGAGAAATGAACCTGAAACCGTTGTTTCGGCTGTGGTTAACTCACCTTCGTATAGTTCTTAGAGAATGCTCCGAGGTCAGTCCTACGGGAACGAAGCTAAATTTAACTGCTGCGATTTATTGAGTGCTGAAAAACTAGATGGAACCTTTTCTAAAAAGTGTGTTTTCTCAAGTCGGTGGAAATCATCATAGCTGCCCCACTACCAGTATATTGGTGCCCAGCACATCAATTGAATACCGGCAAACAGAGTGATTACCAGTGGACTTTTAAAACGGATTCACTTGAAATAGACTAGGCTGTAAAGAGGACAGATGGCGAAGAATTCAGCCGGAACAAATTTGTGTTCTTAATTGACCTATCGGCTCTGCAAAACCCACCAATCAGAGCTACTTCCCAATTGAGGTTGAGTTTATTGCAAAAAGGACATTTTTTCGTTTCTGCTACGTATGACTCTAGAGGAAGAGGACTTGAGAATACAAAGAACTTTAGGTTCTCTTCCTACTCTCTAATTGTCAAGATCACTAGCTTTTGGAGGGACGACATGAAAGCACTTGGACTTTCATTCTGATAATCTGCTCTTTTGTTTGCTTGAGGAATTCTCTAGGCGAATAGCTAATAATAAGCAGTTTGAATGCCCACTAAATATTAGTTCAACAAACCATTAACATTTCTTTTAGAGCTCCAATGGATGAAGCTCCTCCATCTATATTGAAGACATTAAATTTACCTCCAGCTATCTAACGGTATTTGATAAACATCTATTATAAAATCAAAAAGTATTAAAAAAAAATTTTGCTGAAATGGCATAAAAAAGGAGGCTCCGTTTGAGTCGATGAATAACCTACCCAATTTTAGTTAAAAATCAACTATTCAATACCGAAACAGGCAAGTTTTACTGAAGCTAGATGTTGTTGGACTTTTAAAAGACACGCTGATTAAACCCTCGATGATGCAAAGGAGTCTCACGTCTAATTTATTGTTTATTAAGGATCAGGATGAAAATGCGGTGAACATTACCCAGAATCATCAAGTATATATATCGTGGTCTGGCCAGAATTTCAAGTTCTCCATTAAAGTTTCCCCCCTTTTACTTCAATTTCAGTATCTTTCAGATCCTTTTATTCATTTCTTCGCTCTCCCTGTCTCTTCAATATGCATCCATGAGATTGACAAACCTATGAAGATAAAACCCATGCAAACGCACGCTGTAATGTGCCTTTTCACTTTTCCCAGGTTGATATCTCAATGCCATATTTTGTTGGTCTTGATGAGGTCAGCTAGGCCAGGACCCTCACAATGGAGGTTAAAATCATCTGACACTTAAACAGTTATAATTTGGAAAAATAGCACAGGTAGCGCAGTTTTGTGTCAAATAAAAAATCTCAGCCATCACGGGACGACTGTTCATGATTGCACAATTAACTTAAATCTTACCGAAATTTGTCTCTCTGGGGGTGCGTCGACACCACGAGGATTTTACGAAAATTGTCACGAAAACAGGGTGTTTAAAAAACGTTCTCCAAACTGAAATGTGACCATTATCAAGCCGATTTTTTTCACTTTGATGGAATCAGCAATTAAAATGGAGACTCAGATGAAAGTGCTACAAAACAAATATACAAAAAGCTAGTCCGGCTAATGTCAAATAGGTAAAGGGACCTATCAAACTGGAGTATGTTGAAGGCACACATTCTCAGCTAAGCCAGTCAAGTGGCGAAAAATAAAGTCGCTGAAGATATTGGTAGAGTCGCCTATGAATATTGAAGATCTTTCTAAACTGAAAGAAGTTGAAATTTCAGTTAACAAAAAAGGAAACAGATAAGTGCAAAGGCAGCCTGCCAAAGGACTTAAGGTGAATAACTTTGTATTAATAAGCCATACATGCTTGTAGAGCCAGAAGCTATCATAAGGAAAGATGTTATTATGAAATGCCATGTAAATATAGGGTGTTTACAGCGCCGCCCACCAAAGTCAAGGTTTGGCTAACTGAACCTAGAGAAGTGGTCAGGGTGATGCCGAAAAACGGCATTGAAGGCACTGAACAGAGGCGAGAACAATGCCAAAATGTCATTGCTTTCCTTCGATAAGAAATCTTACAAGTTTCCAATGAATGTTTTATGTTTAAGTATCAATGCCAAAATACGTTGAGCTAAGAATGAAGGCAGAAAATTCAGTTTGAGGCTGATCCTATCCAAAAAATGGCGAATAAGATTTAAAAATGACGAGAGAACTATCGTATAAATAATCTCACAACTCAATGCCTCTTAAGGACAGTTCGCTTACAAGATCTGCTTCTGTAGAAATCCCAAAATAGCGGCGTCGTTTTTCAGATTTGGGCAATGAAATTTCTAACTAATAGTTTTGTACATTAATGTTTTGTGGGAAAAGGTAAAAAAGCTTCTCTGCTGCTGAGTAGTTAGTGTATCTATTGCAAATGATTGGGAGGATGATAGGGTTTGGGGAGGAATTGGCTGCTAGATCAAAAAGTCTCTTTCACCCACTTTTTTGGCCATTTTTACATTTTGGACTCCCGGAATGCCCAACAATAAACAGAAATTATTGTTTAAAACAGATCATGGCCTTTACTCGCTTAATTATTAAAGATCTTCTTTATAGCTAACCCATTTCAGACTACCTTGTTCAAACAACCCTATTACTATTAAAGGTTGAATTTTAATCTGAACGGCCCTGCTCAGATCTTAACAACGATGACCAGAGAAAATATTTTGTATTTAATAATTACTTTCTAACTGACCGACTTCATTTGCTGTACTTGTTCCAGAAGTTAGGTAGTGAATTTGGAAACAAAATGCCTTTAGCAAATGCAAAGATCCCGGGTGGAGAGAATATATTGTTCATCCTCGTGACATCTGAGCTATTAAAGTAAAATCATATTAAAAATTTATTTTTCCAAGCAAGCTTTATATACTTGACATGTATAACATGTGTTTAATCACAGAAATAGCTAGTGTATCTTTAGGAAGGCATGGACCCTAATGGTAAACTACTGGTAACAACTTTCGGCCAACTAAAGTGAATTTGCAGCATCATATTAAGATAAAAATGCTAATTATAAAGAAAAGTTATTAATAAGATTTATAATAAGGGAGTTCATGGGTAAGACACAAATAACTGTGTCATTATGCTCTGTACTTGACTGGAACAACTCACTCGTGGTTGGACATCACCATGATTCAGTAGCATTGATTTGTGCATACTAACATTCATTATCCTAAATTCGCAAAAATTCACTTTTAGGGATTCGCAGATGTTAAGGAAATACGAAAAGTAAATCATGATATATTGCGAACTGTATTGTCTAAAAATACTACCAAATCAATTGCGTGTTTTAAATTTTGTTGAAATGCGTTTTTGACAAATTCGAAAAAAAAAAAAACAATTTTATTAATGAGTGGACCAAAATTTCTGGGAAAACCCCCGAAAAAAAATTGCTATAGTGGAGATGGTTGAGATAAAGGATTATAGACGTACTTAATTTATTAATGTTATAAAGTCCCCTGCGAGGATATTTTGTGATGTCTTGAGATCAGAAAATCTCAATCTGGATCGCGATAGCCCACTTAAGCCAAGAATGTAAAGTTTGATCAAAGATCTTTTCTAAATTATAAGAGGCAAATACATCTCGTAACTGTGCAATGAGTAGTTTTGTACACTTTGAAATTCTGTTGAAAATTTCTTAATATTTCGCAACGCTTGCAATAAATTAAAGATGAGGACTCTAAAGCTCTGGCTCAAAAAAGAATTCCGGATGCGAGTTCCAGCTCGCCTTACTGGAGATATCAGGCAAATCCCATATGGTTATATTCAAGTGCTGTAGCCCTATTTAATATATTTATTTAAGTGAATTTTCGGTTTTTATTTCAAAAAAACACACATTCATGGGCCCTTCTTGAAAACTGACAACCAGAAGTATATAATGGACTTTAAAATTTAAAATAATGGCTTTAAATACAAAACCATCGGATGTTTTGAACCACATCAATTTGTGAAATAAAGCTCCGACTTAAGTAGAAAGACTGGAGCCCTAGGCAGCAGGTTTCCAACTTGGAACAAAAATAAAACACAAACTGAGTACATGGTTCACTAGCGACTTGAACAAATTTAGCTCTATTCAGAATAAATTTTGTACAAATTTTTTACCGATATTCAATGTTACCTAAAGAAACGAATGCGCTTCTTTTGTTTAAGTGCAAGTTTTTATTGTATCAGTCGGGTGAAGATAATCCGTGGTATTCAAGTATGCCATTCTTCTTCTCCACCTCTTGCTAGAAAGAGGCCTTTCACCAACACTAGCAAATCTGAATTATAAATTTTTTTTGCTTTTACAGATGCATTCTTATTACACCGTTAGCATAGATGTACCTACGTTGCAAAAGAAACCTGAGTCTTCTTATGTTACCAGATGTGATAACCGCTGAGTCCCATGCTTTGCTGCGAAAAGGTAAAAAGTAAATTGTATTTCTGGGTTAAAGTAAAACTATGCTAAATAAAAGGAAAAATTTTTGGTTAACACATTTGACTTTCCTAACGCCATCTATTGCATTGCAAACACTTTGATGTACAGATAAATAAATTGCAACTTTGAAAAAACTTCAATAATTTTCGGGGCACCTTGATTGTTGGGATGGTTTTATCAAAAGGGTTTACAGTTACAGATATTTAAGAAAATGAACATTTGCGCATGTTTTTAGTGAGAAACCTGGTTTATCAACTCAGTGGGATAAATTCGTTTGTGTATGAAATGACATTGGTCCGAAAATATTTTCCTTTAAATGGCTGCCTTTCTATGAGGACTTGAACTGACTGTGAATTCTCTGGTTCGCCAGCCCACATTATTGCCGGTGTTGCGCAGCCTAATACACACTAATTTAAGTAGACTGGCTAGCACACAATTGGGTTTTGTCGGTGTAGACTTTATTAAAGCTGATTCTAGGGTTTTTTCGTTCTCAAGATTCAATATCCTTACAAAAAAATAAAATTTACTTCCACAAAAATTTATTTTCTTTTAAAATGTGGTTCTATTTATTGGATTTACTCCATGTCTTGGATTGTTTCATAGACTTTTTTTAAAATAGTAGTGTTTTACTGAGGACGCATCCTAAAAGCATAATATTGCACAGAATGGTTAAATATATATTATTATGCGCCTTCGTAAACTCAAGTTATTAAACAGAGTTTCGAAATAATGGTTCATATTTGTGTTTGTTAAGTTTCTAATTTTTCAACTATTTTGTGATTTCGATGTAAAGCCTAGCCATTTAATGAGCAACTTCTTTAACTCTGCAGGACATTTTGTAGGCTCGAGGAGAAAGATGCAATTCAATTCAAATGACAAAGATGGCAGACTTTTTTTCTGACATTATTTGTTATGTCTTTAGACAAATCGCGATTTTTTGATGTCGAAATTGACGACTACACAAATCTCCACGTATTTTCTATTCCTTTAACATTACAGTAATATAATGGACGATAGTTTACTATTTCAGGTTGTTAACTGAGCATGAGATATGCTCAATTTACTGCCGATTTGACAGATTAAGCCTCGAAAACATTTCTGTCAAATGCTGGTAGTTGAAATGCAAATGGTCTGGTAAAGCAAGCTGCCAGCCTGAAAGTATTCGTCCTTTTATCTGTTTTGCTACTTAAAAATTTAGTTAAATGGCAAATATTTACAAGAGTTAGTCAAAATTTGCGTTCGATCTAGGCAATGTTTAGACTCTTGGCACCAAGACAACTTTTTGTTTGGCATTTAATGATCTCTGTTGCCCAAGTCAGCCACCTGGATCTTTTTTGTCTTCCTCGAGTTTCGTTATAAACTTCTGAGTTCAAAGTTATAAATTTGGTACAGATGTAAGAATGTGGTTTGTTTTCCAATTTAGAAGATCTAGAATTGATACCGGACAGTGATTACAATCAGGTGATTGCAAAGTAACTTTGCAAATAATTTGTACAAATAGCTAAAAAAACCACTTCTTCCTGGTTTCAATCCACCATTCGATACTGAAATTTTGTTAATTTTAATGAATCGCTTGAAACTTTAGTCATTTTTACCCATTGGACAAGTCTCAAGGATTAAATGGGGGTACAACAGAAATATAAAGAGCTTTTACAACAGCGAGACATGAACGCATAGCTGTCTTCGGCTCCCTGGTCCTTCCTCGGCATGGATAGTAGTGCAATAACGATTCCTTCTTCACTTACACTTCTTGCAGCATCTTGATGTCCTTGTCTGCTTTTCATTATCCAGGTATTCTTTTCTAGCAACCATGTGGGGATAAGAGTCATTCGCTGCCGAGACAGAGAAGTACTGCGGGATGGACTTTTCTTCGCAGTCTTTCTTCCTGCCTTCCACTCTATCTTTTTCCTTCTTCAGTTCAGTTCTTCAATTTTCTCTACTGCAATTGGGTCCTTTCCTCTTCTCTGTTAGCTTCTCGATTTATGTGATTTTGACCAAGGGATGACAGTCCCTGATAGGTCTCTTGAGTCTTGTATCTTTTAAGGTAGTCCGTAGGAAGACACTTAAGTCTACGGTCCAGTATCGGTTCCGCTTTTTGTCCTTCTTCTCCATGATCTTGTCTTACGTGCCTTCGCACCTCATTTGCTGTAGCGAAACATCTTTGGCAGTTTGCGTTGGTACAGACAATGTCACCTTGCCTTTCTCCTACCAATCCAGGTGTGTAATTTTCGTCTCGAAATTTAAGGCTTTCCTTTGGAAACTCATAATTTTTGCAAAGGATCAACAATATTGCGCGTCTATTTAAGGTGCAGCGAAACGTCAGTTTAGCATTAATTATTCCAAGCGATGTGTATTTTGAGATAAATTGTTTCATGTCCATTTCTCTAGAGTCAGGACCGTTTCAAACTGCTGATTTATCTTCGTTTATATGAACATCGTGAATATCATTAAAAAAGGGCATCAAAAAACGAAATGATTTTCATCTAACTTCGTCTAAATAAACATATTATAATAAAAATGAATAAGAAACACCAACTGGTGGTGTTTACTGAAAGTCATGAAACATTCAAGATTCAATTGATCGGTAAGGCATCGTTGGTTATTGTTGATGGTTCAAGCCTCAGTTCTTGACTTTTGTGGATGGTGTGACAATTGAAATTACTTAAGTTTAAGGCAGATCAACGAGGAAATTTCCTTTGGCTTCTGTAAATCCAAACTAGTCTCAATTACTAATTGCATTGCAGCTTTGTGTTTAATGTCATACTATTGCCAGTGTGAGAATTCATGTCATATTTCGTTGATATTTGCTAGTGTGACGACTCCGTGGACTTGCCTGTTTGAGGACAATCGCTCCTCTTGACTGAAAATTTTAACTGCAGCGGGTTCTCAAACATAAAGCTACAATTTAAAATATGCTTTGATCCAAAAGAGTTAACACTGAGAATGCTGTTTAAAAAGCGATTGAATAAGGACTTGTTCGCAAAAATCCAATAATAAACGATTGAAAATTGAATGAAATCCATATATCTGTTAAAAAATATAGATGAATGAATGATGTATGGTACGACAGTTTGGCAGCATAGAATTCACAGCTAATGGAGCAAAGTTAGTTAAACAGGAGCCTCTGCACATTGACTTTAAGTCAAAACAAAAACCAACTTAGCGCAAGAAGGCAAACTGGTTGCTACCATCAGTAAACAGATAATTTTCCAATTCGAGCACTAACAGACAGTAGACAAAAGACAGGAATGAACGTGTGTTTTCGTTACTAAGGTTAGACAAAATGTCTAAATTTCATTAAACTTCTGCTGTACTTATCGCAAGTTATTTTTTCACAGAAGATCTTGTAACTAAGGAAACGTTATGTTTTGTATTCATGCTGGACTAAGCACTTTATCATAAAAATTGCGAGCAGTTTTCTGTACATTGGAAACTTTACTGTGTAAATATGCAGCATGTAAAATCATCGAGTTCACCTT
The DNA here is from genome assembly GCA_019097775.1 of Moniezia expansa. Lineage (NCBI taxonomy): Eukaryota > Metazoa > Platyhelminthes > Cestoda > Cyclophyllidea > Anoplocephalidae > Moniezia > Moniezia expansa. Next base: position 6,159,071 of record JADFDV010000064.1, read on the forward strand.
AGTGAATCTCTTATTCTTTTACTTAGCGGCAAATTTCAGCATCACTTAGCTATTTTGTCAAATTAGTTCTTGTGTTTTTCTTAACTTAAAAACCGAGCGTGAAAGTCAACTTTGACGCACAGCTCTTTCATCTTATTGCATGATATTGCAATCTTTCGACGGGAAAATTTGCTGGATGAAATTCGTCGCCTTTTCTTTACTTTGAATAGCATTGAATATGCACAAAAGAATTTGAAGAGCTTGAATTAGCGAAAAGTAAATAATAGAAATATATTGCAGAAAGTGTTTCATAATCATTGCAAAACACTTTCAATGCATCAAAAAACAATCTCTGATGATAAGAGTAAAATTTTATTGAAATTGTAGAGTTTTGCTTACATAAACTTGGCAAGAGACTTTAGGAAGATTTTTAAGTGAAGCTAATTGCATTTGAATATGCCAAATTTCTTTCTGAATTGAATACAAGAAGGAGCATTCACTTGCTTTATTTCAAGGAATACACGTCCACATTAGCGTTTGGCTACAGATCATCAACATTGCAATACTTTGATTTCAACCATTTAAACGTCACTTAAAGTGACTACGACCCAGGATTAGAGTTAAAGACATCATAATTAATGGCATCTAGTTCTTAAAACGCTGCTGCACTACTTATCATTGATCTAAATTAATATAGTACTCACTTTTATGATAGAAGAAATCTTTTCTTAAACTATATTTTAAAGATCATTGCCCGTCTGATTGAGGATCTTAAAGTGCGTTAGCGCCGTAAAGGCCACCTTGAATTCCAGTGAAAAATTTTGAAATATTAATGACCTTCATGAAAACTCTAATAAAAAGTATCAAGTCCCGGCTACAACCCACACATATGCAGTTTATGTTGTTCATTTTTTTATAAAATAATCAAATTTTTGAAATCGTACGCATTAATTTGTGAATCAAAATAAACTTCTTTCATACTGACCGCAAGTAACATAGTAGCCTTCTTAAAACATATATTCTTCTTCTATATTTGAATAAAAACCTTTTCAATTTTCGTTCAATGCTTTCTAATCTTTTTTTGCATGCAGAAAGACATAGCAGTGGCTCAAAACTGTAAACTACACATCACCGACCACTTTACTGACATTCGTTTATGGCAAAACAGGTGATCCAGATGTACAAGTTTCCTCATCCATTAATGTTTGTGAATCGCCTTCACTAAAACCGTTATCTGTATTAAGTTTTGACTGAATACATATTGTGAATAATTGGTCTCTAGACTTTGTTTGAGTTTAAAGTTCAGTTTGATTTCAATGTGCCTACTAGTTTTAGTTGAAAACCATGTTATTTGATAAAAAAATGTTTAATTCGTGGTAATACTATAATAATTACAAACAGAGGTAATATTTTTGTGAACATAAAGTTTACCGTCTCTACATTAAGATTTTAGAATACCAGTTGGCATTTACCGATGGTACACTTAAAAGTAGCTTCAAGCCCATTAGCATTATAATGGAACTACATTGCTATAACTCTAGTCCTCTAATAGTGCAGAAAACATCATGACTTAGACTTTGATCAGGATGGAAATGGCACACTGGGAACAACCTAACTTTGATTTCTTAAATAGTCGTAATATTGAAACCAATGCATTTGACCGTCGTGATCACAAGAAAGTAGTTGCATAATTCAAACCGAAGTAGTATTCTAGCAAGAATATAAAATATCTAAAGACGAATCGTCAGCATATTTAGTAAAATTCTATTCATGTATCGTTTCTTCTAAGGAATGCAAAACTGATAAATGGAGAACTATTATTTCAAACAGTTCCCTCCAGCTTTCATGTATTTGTTATGAAATGCCTACTGAAGAACAGACTTGTTACAAAATTTTCCCCAAATGCTAAACTTAGTATTATTGGTTTTAAATGAACCCATTTTTTAAAATTTGAAATGAGTAAGTGACTTGTGTCAGCCCTGTTACAATTGAACAGATGAAAACTGGAACAAGCCATCTTAAACTCTACTGAAAGTGTCCATTAAATACTGTCGCATTTGCACAAACATTCATTTGGCTGGAATTTCCTATTCATGACTGTGTTCTAGTAAATCTGCAATGTATTTTATAGGAGAGCAGTCTGCATAGTCGTTCAAATTTAGATTATAAAATTTTTAGTGACTGTCCAAAACTTTCAATTTGATGCGTCGATCTAAAGTACACAATTTAAAGTTATTTAAAGTATATCATAAATGATTTCTCCTAAATTGTACTGATGAATTGTAAAATCAGTACATGTCGGGACAAAAGTTGACACAGTTCTTTTTTACGAGTACTTCGAATACGCTCGATTTCACTCTCGTTTACTTTTACTTCATCCGTGCATCAAATAATTAGCAAAGTAATGGAGCCAATTTAATTTCACAATATAATGGTGAAAATTAAAATTTAATGTTAAATAAAACAAAGCTATTGCTGTTTATTTTTGAATAATTAGTAAACAAATTGTTATTTATACAATTTTCTGAAAGTATGTAGGCATCGTAAGTGTACAGCGCTTAGAGATAAAAGCTAATAGCTCTCAGTTAAAGAACCACCAGGTATTCGATTTTGGCTGCGGGCTACAACAAGAGACGTCAGATACAGCTTCTCAATGATCATCGAAGTGCTGTCCGGTACTGGACCAGAGAAATCAGCAATTGGGGAGCCACTCATTAAACAACTGACCAACTTCTGCACCCATTTTCTTGTCTTGATCCATCTGCTAGCACCTTTTAATTATTACTTCAAATAAGTATGGAAACCTTTCATATTTTTCATGGATTCAGCCTTCGGTAAGGAAGAGCACCATAGTTCTTCTCCTTTCCATCATTAATATTATATTTGCATATTCCAACTTCCTATCTCGAATTCTTCACGAGTATTTCTTTCAAAACAACGTAATGGGTACTGGGACGGAATATTCTTTGCCGTAGGCTTGGGAACTGCGAATTATGACTGAAAACTGTTGAAATTTCTTTAAAATTGCATAAGAAATGCTTTGCAGTTCAGTTTTTGATAATAAAATGCTTTCTGCTTAAATTGATCCACATAAATACATCTTAGTTAAGAGCATGAAATTCCTTATTTTATATCTAACTGATTTTAGTATTCCGACGCACTAAACACGATCAAAATGCAGTGCGTTTTCTGCTGATTCCGTAAACCATCAAGTCTTATCAAACGCTTGAGAGGAGAGCTATTTTTCTAAATCAAATTTCATTAACAAAACGTCATTCGAGATGGCACCAAGACATGTGAATTGAAGTAAATGCGGCTGCATTACTATCTAATGAGAAATTTAAACAAGTTTCTACTAACAAACGGATGTAAATTCATGAATGCCACTTTATTGGCGGAAATTGTGGGAAGAAAACTTCTTGGGGATTGCATTAAATATGAGGGAAGAGCCGAAATTTGACCTTTTTCTTGAGACCATCTGAAAACCTATTTTGGGTAGTAAGAATATTTTGGACAACAAGGTCAGAGTTATCATCTTAGAAGGTGATTCTTCCAATGAGGATTCTCGACTAGAAACCGTAAATACGGCCAGAGTAAGATCGGTATCTAGATTATCATCAGCTTTTTCATTTAGCTCTAATACTTTTCTGGGAAATCAGTTGATTTCAACGGTCCATGATCGGTTCTCTTTTAAAAATTTTACCAGGAGTTCAGTTTAATTTTTCTTTTGCTAAACACGCAAGTTTGATATCCAAATTTGTTTACCATTTATAGAGCGCAGAGTTGAGGCATTATTCCTTGAACGGCGCCTGACAGGTACAGGAATGAGTGAAGAGTTGAAATTTAGTTGAATGCTAATAGAATGCAGTGCCACCGTCTCTGACATATTCTTTTGGTGGCTTCAAAGTTTCCAGCCATGAGGCGTTCGACTGAATGGTTATATTTCACCGTTCAAAAATATGATTCTTGCTATTTTAATAGGACTTTCACTCCCAGCGCCTTCTCTCTTGCTTACAACTTTCGAAATAATGGCTCATGAAGCTCTCTGTTTCACCCAGGAAGTCTTTGAAATTATCCTCGCGGAATCTTAGACAGGTAATGTCAAAGCATCGCCTTGAAATTCGCATTAAAATAGTTCATGTTTTTTGACTCTAAATCAGTAAGGGATGATAAAGTTTGCAACGTGGAAGAGATGATGATGTCGTTATGTAAACTCCTTTCGTAGTGATATTTACTGACATAGTATAGCTTCATCAGTGATCATCTGTCGACTCATTTCACAATTGGTCACTTAGTCAGTACTGTAAAAACCATATTATAAATCTAAACAGCCTATATAAATGGTATCTGGAATGGGCAGATAAGCGAGCCTTGGGGCTTTTAACCTCTTTCGCTTATGAATCTTGGGAATTTTTCGGATTCACAGAGACATACCATGCACCCTTTGAATTTCTGAGCACTAGGACATGGTTAGTACCTGAAATGTTTACATTCAAATGGTCCATATTTAAAACATAAATGTTGAACCTTTCCCCTATTGGACAATAAGTTGCTAACATGTTCAGTGATTAAACATAAGGAGGAGACTCGGTAATTACTGAGTAAGTTGAGAAACACGTTCAAAGACCCCACAAAAGTAGATCTAATAACATCAAATGTATCATCATAAATGACACTGTGATTGAGTACTCTGACTAATTCCTGACAGTTATTTCTTCGATGCATTTGTGACTAAAATATTTTCTGAAGCCTTAATAGCAAAAATTCATAAATGTCACCCATCACCGAAAAAGAATAATTAGACTCCGTTAACCTGTTTGAACGGATATCAGTTAGTCGGATGCCTACTAACTGGATAATAATGGCGATTAAAATTTGCAAAACTAGTTCCCGACTGGGTACAAAACGCAATGCTGGTGGAGTTAATGGTTTTCATACAGGCTGTCACCATGAAATCGCGTTCTGCTTTGGACCAAGTTCATAGCACATACATGCTTTTTGCTTACTTTTCCGTATTGTTTGTCAAGATGGCTAAACCAATCATTTCTTTGGTGTATTCATTGAAATCCCTCACTTCCAGTGAAATAGTGATAAATCCCCACATTCGGTTTGCATTTTTCTTTAAACATTCAGATTTCCAAGCGAATAAATTGAAGTGAACTTCCTTACACCTTTCGCCGAGCAGTAACCAATCGAAAAGTATTTCGCCAGTTTTCGATACCCTGATCACACTTCGGGAAGGAATAAAAAAATCGGAAATAAATATCTTTTTGTTCTTTAATGGTACAGTTTGGCTACTGCTTTTAGTTATTCTTTTTTCAGCGATGTAAGAAATACCACCTTTATCTGGTAGCCGGCAAGCAATGCAAAGTTATGCACATAAATCCACACCAACTTTGATGGAATGAAAGCACTGAAAAATTCAAATAGAGATCAGAAATTCTTGTCAAGTTCGAATGATATTCCGCCTTGCACAAGCGACCTTTGTTTTCAAGAATAGGGGATTATATAGAAACCAAAGTATTCTTTTGTTAAAAAACTCCCAGCCAAACATATTTAAAATCGTGCCAATTTTTCACGGCTGCAATAAAACGATATCAATGAACAACTAGTTCTGCGAGTTTTGAAATAACTTTCAACCTAAATAATATGTACTGGTGCAGCTTAATATATGGCTTTTTAAAAAAATTCAAGTGTGTTAAATGTTTTCTGAATTAAGAAAATTCATCCAAGATTTCAGTGAAATCAAATGTGAATGATTTGTAAGAAATTTTCAGCACAAATCGAATAAAACAAACACAAATTTATTTTTGTGAACAACTATCAATTTGCTTTATTTGTTTGAATAAGCTGATTGAGGGGTGAAACTCAGTTTCATTTGCTAGCACGAAGATGTTTGCACGTTCCGCTTACCTAATCTCTGCCGCTTCTAAGTTAACTTCCAAGATCCTTCACACTAGTGCCAATGTGACATGTAAGCTACTTCTATCTTGTAATAACGTCTTATTCCAAAAGGTCCTTGTGTTATTAAAATGCCCAATCTCTCTCCAACAATGACCGAAGGTGAAATTATTCAGTGGTACAAGAAGGAAGGCGACGAGATCCTCGCTGGCGATCCACTCTGCCAGGTCAAAACGGACAAAGCTGCCATCGACTATGACCAAGAAGAAGAGGGTATCTTGGCAAAAATTATTGTAAGGAACTTTCGCTTAAGCACTACTTCCATTTTTAAACTGCATACTCGCACAACTATTTTTTTTCTATTGTAGCAGCCTGATCATTCGGTGAATGAGGTGAATTCTCCAATCGGTATCATCGCTTTCGAGGATGAGAATTGGGAAGAAATCAATAAAAATTGGCAGGACTACGTAAAGCAGGAGTAGAAGGCATAGGAGAGAGTAGTATTTATGAAAATAAATTGTAGAAATAGCAGAAAATCCCGTGACTTAATTTTCGGGTTTTGTTCAGAAGGGTTTGTTGATTTATAATAGCTACTAGATTGAAGACCATAGTTTGCTTTGCATTTGGAATGATCAGTTGATTTTTGTGTGAAGGGACAATGCAACATAAATTTCCTGGATAGACTCTTGTTCCAGTAGATGTTGAAAATTCGTAGGTAAATGAGAAATCGGATTGAGGCCGTCGGAAATTTCTCCGTGCCACCAAATTCGGATTATGAGGATTCCTGGAATCTTCATGGTGAATTCTGGAATAACCATCACCCTAATTCTAAACCGAAATAACACATTCACTATTTGACCTAGCGAAAAACACGGCGATGACCTCAATATCGTAATTTTACGATGAATTGTACAAATTTGGCCGCAATCGGTGCTTAAATGGGTCACAAACGTAACGAAATGTCATTATTAATGAGTGCTTTGATTTTTTGAAGAGGTCATGACGGTAACCACTTAACTGCAGCTACTATGAACAGAGAGGGTGGTAATGTGAGTTTTGCTCGATTAATTCAAAGGTACTACTACTGGAGTGACAGAGTTGATGTAAATATACAAATTGGTTCGTCTCATTATCTCCGATCGTCGTCAGGTCTCAAATATTGAGACTCAAATTTCAACAAAATAAGTCCGTAGCAATTTTCGGTGTGTCAAAATTTACAAAGAAGTGCTTTGTTGAGCAGTGCTATCGAGTTTAAGTCAAAACCTCTCATGTACTGGTTACTTCACGAATTAAAAATATATATGAGTAAATGAACCATTTAATTGGGAAGGATCTAAGGATTTTTAGGAAACACGAGTCAGAATCATGCGTAAACACAATGCGTTGAAAGTGATCCACTTAAATGATAGAAAACCTGCTGTAAAAATTGCATTTCTTCGAACAAACCGAAGCACATTAATTTATTGCCTTTAAGATGCACAAAAAACTAAACCCAAAGTTGCTTTTAGTGTAAACATGTACTTATTCTGCAGACGTAAATGTTTATTTTGGGCCCGTTGAGATGAGGTCCATTGACCTAAATTGTGTTCTTCATTGCATTAACCTGTTATTAGCGAAACAACTTGGCCAATAAAACGACCACTAAATAAACCGCTGTTCAATATCCAGAAATAGCTGAAAGAATTAAACCAGGACTATTAGTGTGAAAACACATACTCGTAAGAGGTTCGCTCGCTCGATTTTGAAATAGGGATCTTAAATTTCAAATCGAAAACCTACTTTCGAGAATCAATTTTTTAGACGTTATTGTCTGCTAAAGATTTGGATTGGATTGAGATCCAGGTAAAAGGAATATCTGCGAAATTTTAACGTTGCAGCGCAAATATTAACTTTAGAAAATGAACAATCATGAAGGGTTCAAAAGTACTACACTTAATGGATTTGAAACATGATGACAGGATTCATTACGGCTTGGGAGTCGGGTCTACAATTTCGAACAATTTCTAACAGCATTTTATTACTGTTATGCGCTGCTATCAAGATGCTGACAATGCTAAAATGTAAATCAGCGATTCTGATTGATTAAATAAGCTTCTACTTAGGTTGACGGAAATAAAGAAACTACCTAACTTGCAACTGGCCCACCAGCAGGTAACGGTACATTTAGCGTTGATTCCGTTTAAAATCTATTTTGAATGGATCCATGTTTCCAATTGACTACATTACCTGACCTCAAATTGAACTCAAACCCTCAACTTAGCCTCTAGTGTTATCAAGTCAGTGAACGTGCTGAAAGGGCGGGGATCGTAATTATTAAACGATTCGATGTTTATGAATCATTCCGCCGGCTTGTTTTAATTAACCATTGAAATCCATCAAACCTCTTGGTTGCTGAAATAAAAAATGCAGCATTTCTTATCGACATGTTTTTGGAAAATAATTGTATTTTTATTTATTTGCAACTTCCATTTAATGGTAGACTGGTTAAGGCTTCAATCGCAAATGATTACAATATTGAGAAAGTGACTTTCCTTATCTGGAGACTATGAGAAAGGCCTAATTGATCATGCAATAATATGATTTGATACGCAATGTGCCTATAAGTCTCTATGTTTAGTCAGCTCCCGAGGAGCTACCGATTTCCATTTACTAGGGTGGTAGACAGAAAGTCCTGAATCATTGAAACTCTTGAATTCATGTGCTTGATCGTTGTTTCGCAAGAGATGAGCAGTTTTCTTAGTGAAGAGATGTAATCGGTTTAAAATAGCTCTTGTGAGTCTGTTCTTGGTGCTGACTGAGCACTTTCGCTCTCTACTGATTGTCTCTATACTTGTCGAATTTTCATGTTTTTTACTAAGTCTTAACTTCAATCGCTTCTGATTTGCAGCTTTAGCTCGGATATCAATATCAAATTAAAAATAACTTATACAGTCGACAAAGTCACCTTACTGCTGCTGGCCTTAAGATTAAGGGTGTGCTGTAGCTTTTTGGCCAATTTTAAAAAATCACACCTCGATGATTCCATCAAAATCCAAAGATCAACATTGGTTATTACCGACACTGTGAGGCCAAACCTAAATTTTAAGGCCCTATTGACCACGATATTTTTGTAAAACTGAATAGACCAAAAATACTGCTTTCAAAATGACTAATTTCGTAGCACATTAAATCTCGGGCCAAAAGTTTTAACTTTGACAGGTGACTCCGCAGGAGAGAGCGATAGAATTTGTTGCCGTGCTGGCACCCACTGCTGATGAAATTAAATAATTCTGGTGCATTTTTATTTCAATGCTATTCTTTGTATTTGTGGGGAAAAAATGTTGCTACCACAGAATGGACTTGTTTTTCCCTTCTGTCTGAGTTCCGTCTTGACTTTTGAGGCAGTACAATTATTATACCTTATGCCTAATCTAATACAGAGGATTCGTAAGAAACGCGGCCCTCGGTTTGGTCAACGTAGACTTTGGATGAGGATGATATGGCTAAGGGGTTGATGAATCGACCAAAAATCCTTGAGTGAATCTCCTGTTATTTGTTCAGTAGGCTCTTTATTGAGATCATGTGCTCAAGAAAGGTTTGAATCAAATGAACAATCAATTTTCCAGAACTTTCTTCTTAGAAAGTTCAGTCCCCAATAATAAAAAAATACCACTGGGGTAATAAGGATGTTTCAATATCTTAATAAAATGAAGCTATGAAGCTTATGAATGCGACACTATACCTATGTTTTAGAATTCCATCTCTACAGCAAAAACTCAGATTACCCCTTTATCCCTGAATTTCGCCTTTAAAAATGGCCAAAGGTGCAGGGCTGCCCATAATGCAGGATCTGCGGTAAAGTATTTTCAAAACACCAACGTTCAGATTGAGCGCAGCTTTGACCACGATGATTACGCTAATAACTTTCAAGATACAGTTTTGGATAGGAATATTGCAGAATAAGTAAAAAAGCTGTGGATTTGTAGCAAAAGCGCCTTAAATATGATTATAAGATAATCGAAAAAAGTTTAACAAGAAAAAATGGTTTTAATTCAACTTTTTTTATGAGCGAAAAGTGAAAATGCTAAACACAATTAGAATATTTAAGTGCTTTATCGAGGCAAAAATGACCTTGAACCCATTAAGCATTAATTTGTATTTTGCTAGTCATGGTAACGAAAGGCGCTCTGGTAACATAATATTTGTCGAATCGTAATGAATTCCACACTGTATTAAAAATGTAGGCACGAAATTCAATTTTGGCCAAACAAAGTGATTTTTGGACCTCATTTCAAATATACTTAAGTGGTCATGACAGTAGTTTTGAAATGGTTTAGTGATGTTAAATGGGGTTTGTCACAATAATTTTAGCCTTATAACTGTTTCGTGAGCCCAACAGTTGATTGCATTTGATCTTTCAATGTTTCACTGATGATGTTCCATTGCAAAAATTTAAATAAATCATAAACGGATAAGGACGTGGGAATTTTATCAGTATTAATTAATCTTATAGAAAGAAATCCTTCAAAATGGACTCTCATGGTAAAATAGCCTCACAGGCAATAATTAAATCTACAGCACCTTCAAAAGAAGGATCTGACTTGGACGATTTGTTTGAAGGATTTGATTTTGATGAAAAATTGCCTCAAAAAGCTGAAATTTCTGGGTCAAACCCTGACATAGAAACTAGTCATGGTAAGTATTCTTCCAGATTTAAATTGTTCTCACTGCATATATTTTCGCTTACAGAGAAAATTTCATATTTTCGAAATATCCCATCACCTTAAGGCTACAGTGGTGTGTTTTAGAAAAAATAAGCAGAAACCTAAATTTTCTATGTTTCCTTAGACGATTTCGCATTGAAACTCTAAATTGGATACAAAGCGGTCGATCTTGTTTTGAATTCTATTGAGTCCAGAGCTCCGATTTTACGGCTCTTATACCATGTAATAGGTCTGATTAGGGACTGAACATGCCGTTGGTAATCAGATATCAGTCAGTGCAAAAACTAGTGATAATACTGACAAAATCTTAAAATTTACTTTGATTAAAATCCGAAAATTCTCTTGATCCCTCAAACGACTGAATAAAGCACGTAACATCAGTGTAACTACTAGTTGAACTGCACCACAAATCACCCTTTGCACCGTCATCCATAACTAAATGCCTGATGCTTAGATACTCATACGTCTTTAATAATATAAAAATGGATTCAACTCCAGTTAGTTGAAAGAATCACCACATCTATGAATTTCTTTTTTTTTACAGCATTATGTCTTTTTTACTAGCTTGCTAGTTTTTATTTGCAACTCTGCGTTTTATTTACGTCCTTTATCCATTTTGCATCAGGTCCCTTAAAGCTAGATGTTGAGACAAAGCCACCGGGTGCATCAAGCATAAACGAAACGACTCCTTCCACTGCAATTTCGTCACCTAATGTGAATTCGAATTCGCGGACATCTCCATCATCCAGTAATTCCAAAAGCGTTTCCCGCCGAAGTCTTCTGAATTCTTTGTTGACCCCAGAGGAAGAATCGGGATTAAAGGAAGAGCTCAACCTAGACATTTCATCTGAAATCAAAGCGATTCCTTCTCGACGCTCTGTTCGCTTCACGGTAAATACAGTATTAATCGCTTGATAATCTTGGTAATCTTGATATCGTGTAGGTAGTTGAACCACTTCTTTGTTCACGAAATCTCAGTGCATCGCCAGAGATGAAAGATCAGTGTGCTGAAGGTAACGAAGATTCAAAGAATGCATCCTCAGAATTCCATGCAGCTTCATTAGGTAGACGAAAACTGGGCGCTAGTTGGGGTGACTTTGAAAATGATTTCTCTTGGCTGTCAAGGAGTCCACCCGGTATAAGTGGCAGTAAAAATAACGAGTAGGTACTATCTTCAGTGACAAGGTTTTTATTGATAGAGGTGAAAGACTTGATTCCTCAAAGTCAACTGGTATTCTTTCATTTGATGGTGACCTCAATTTGAATGAAACAATCGTCGAGATTAAGTCCGCAGCCAAAGCAGAGAAAAAGTCCCAAGGTTTTAACCGATTGTATCCCCATGTATTTAAGCATTATAGTCAATTTGCTAATGCTTACAATGTTTTAGAAGATCAAGCAATGCTCCCCGCAGGAAAAGAGAATGTAATTTTGCCATTCACTTATAACGCTAACACTGATCCTCAAACAAGTATTGCACTTACGAAAACATTTCAAAGTTTGTTGAACAACTGCAATGAATTTAACACTTTCAGGCTCGTAGATCGTTGATTCCGAAGACTTCAAAAGTGCGGTCACCATCCTGGGAACCTCGGAGAATAAATTCACTAGTAAAGTATCGTTCTTTTTCATTACAACTAATGAAATGTAATTTATGTGCTTATTTAAAGGCCATAACTTTTTACTAGTAATATTAGAACCAGGGCACCGCTTCTACATGAATCAAGGTAGTTGACTTCACCCGCATAGCCACTCGATATGAATTTCAATGATAAGTCCCATTCAATTGCAGGTATTCAAAGTTATTGGCGTTTATTAGACGTTGGTGAGCTCCCTCGTTTTACACGAGGGTTTTGAAAAGGCTTCTCAGTCTGGATTTCACTGATTCGCTGAGGCTAATACTCATCATTTTCTGAAGTCATTCGCCTCGTTTGCAATATTTTTATTTATTTATGTAATGACTTATTATGTTTTAGGCCCTTCAAGCAATAGAAGATGGAATCGAATCGTCCCCCAAAGAACGACAATTGCAAGCTCAGTTGGAATCATTGCGCAGTCTCCTTAAAATGGCTAAAGAGTCTCATCGGGAAGAGCTCAGAATACTTGAGCAATCTCACTTGTAAGTTGCCTAGGGTAAACTAAAATCGAGTTCCGTTTATCGCATTCGGTAAATTAATGTAATTTTCATATATTTTTTCAGTTATTCTCTGGATTTTTCTTCTGTTTTCTTTTCGACGAACCAGCTTGTACATTTTTATGCTTTTCTGATTTTTAGTCTTTGTTTCAGCATAACCTTTGTGTGTTAGCGATTAGTGTAATTCAATGGGTCACGATTGATATATGTACAATGAAAAAAAATAGGAGGTGGGCAGTGAAAGGTCTGGATTTACTAAAAAATGGTTGATTAAAAGATTTTAGGTATATCACTGTTATTTTTTCATTTACTAAAGTGTGTGGCTATTATTGAAGCAGCATATTCTCTTTGCACTTACAGTTTCGATTTACCCATCCTGACCGTGCTTTGAATAATGGCTGAACAATTGTTGAAAACATTTGGCGACTTCAATCGGTTAGAAGGATTACGTGAATACGGAGATGTGCAGCTGATTTACGCGCTTGTAATTTCCGTGCATCACAATCCTTCCCAACTAATTCTTAGGGTCATCCAGATAGTAGCTATTGTTCTTTTCAGATCCGCAGTACTTTTATTCCAAGGTACTCTGTTAATACCGGCTTAATAGATTAAAAGTTCTTCCAAGTGTGAAACACAATCTTTTCGTAATTCTTAGCACCACAGTTCCCATTTAATATCAAAAAGCTATGTTGATCTTAAGCAATAAAATTATCTATCAAAATTAAACTAACTAATGTCTAGTGCACAAAAAAAGGCTAAGTTCAATATTTATTTTTAACAAGGCTGTAGTTATTTTTAGAAATCATTGAGAGAAAAGCCCGAAAGACTCAGTTTACTCAGCTTCTTTGTTCTTTAAGGGGACTGACATTAATGTCCAGTCAGTTCGAAAACTCGTTAATTTGAGTCATTACTACTTTAGAAGCCAAATAGTCAAGCGCAGTAGAGGGTGCAAGTTTGGAAGATAAATAGAGGCCTCTAAGCTACTTAGCGCTATAATGGTAACATTGCGTACTCAGCTATGTTACTAAGGGTGAAATACGAACTTTGAAACCAATAACCAAAACAATTGAAGCTATTTCTAATTTAGCTCTTACATCTGCCAACTAGAAAACATGTACGGAATTCAGAAATATGTACATGTTGCATTCTAATTGGTTAACTGAATGGTATTGCCATAGCAACACGGTTGAGTCGAAAATGCATTACAGTTGCCTGCTTTGCTCTTTATAGGTCCAGAATTGAACTATTGGAAGAAAATTCGCGAAGGAGAGAAAAGCTGTAAGTATTTTTTTATTTTGAAGATTAAACGTCTGCTCCATCGATGCCTTCAGTTTAAAATTTCAATTGTAACTTGAACTTATCCTCAAACTAGTTTGCTCTTTCGTTTCTCAGTCTTCAAGAAGAGCTAGAATTCAGCGTCGCACAGTGCAAGTCTCAAATAACTCAAATGGAACAATTTCTAGACGCGAATCGAGCTGAGTTTGCCTCTAATTTGGTAGCTATCAAAAACGACTCCATCAAAACCATCACGAATTTACGTAGTGAACATGCGTAAGTAGATTACTTTATTGGTCATTGGCTTAACTTTACAGCATAGAACTCGAAGCTGTAGCCGAGCGGCATTCAAAGGCGATAGAGAGTCTCCGAGGAGCCGATACGAAAGAAGCTCGAGTCCTTAGTGAAATGCAGCCAACAGCTAAGGCTCTACAGACCCTACTGACTCAGCTTTTGTCAACTACGAATGAAATAAAGCAGGCTGAAGCTGAACATGCTAGTGCGACGGCCCAACGTCTAGCTAAACTGGACCACCGCGAGGAGGTCCTTCGAATGGCTGAAGAGCGACTTTGCGACCGCGTAAGAAAAAGCAATAATGCCTGCTATTTTCATTCATTTTATTTTTTAAAAATATCAATTTTCGCTTAAAAAAATTTATTCACTGCCCACACAAAGAAACAGCTTAATGTCAGTGAAATAATATAACTATCCGATTATTGGTCCTTCCGAAGGTTGGAAAGTATCGGACCTGGTATCAAGACCAAAAAAATGGTGCGATCGGTTTCTAAGCCCCTCTACAGATGCCATAGCTTCTATTCAATGTACTGATAAGGATTTAATTCTCACAGGCACATTCTCTTATTTTTTTATTCGTCCCCACCCAGTGGGCAAGTCTCAGTGACATTTTGGGAGTGCAGCAGAAATACAAGAGCTTGTGCAATAGTTAAACGTATACACAAAGCAGTTGACACTTAAATTGAAATCCTCGTTTACCTGACCCTTTATTCAGTTGCGCTTCTATGAGGCACCTCCTGCGTTTTCGACACATTTTAATGTCGTTTATGGTCGATGGACCTTTGTTGTCCTCGTCTGCTTGTCCTTATTCAAGTATTCTTTCCCAGTAGGTAACCATTTGTGTGGGTAAGCGCTGGTCACAGCCGAGATAGAACAGTTTTGTAGTTAATCCTGCTGGATATTCTTTTCGCAGTCGTTTCTCGTGCCTTTAACTCTAACTTTTTCCCCCATCGTGTTCAATTATTCTCTCTTATCCACTGCATCGCTTGGTTCCTTCCTCTTTTCTGTTGGCAACCGAAAGGTAAAAACCCCTAATGTGCTCTTTAGCCACCCCTGAGTCCTGCATCTATTGAGACAATCTCTTTAGTTTTGTGTCCTTCTTCTCCGTGATCTTGTCTTAAGTGTCTTCGCATCTCCTTTGTTGTGGCGAAACATCTGTGGCAGTTTACGTCGGTACAGACAATATCATTTTGCCTTCCTATTATTAATCTATGTGCAAAATTGCCGTCTCGATCTTTAGGGCTTTCATCTTGCCACATTTCTTTCGCATCTTTAAGTAATTAAAGCATCGAATTCCTTGTATGTGAGACTTTCTTAGTTTCCCCGTTTTCAAAGTTACTCTCAGTTAAGGAGAGTATCAGGCTATCTTAGTCCATCTTCCACGGATTCATCCTCGTTGCCTATGTGACACATGCTAAATTACGCATCGGCAGGTTCTTTCAGAGTTCCTCTACAGTTTCAGCTCTTTGCGAGTCCAATCCAAGAATCTTACGTCGAGCCGTATTCCATATGTGACTGCATGATCGACAAGAATACCCACCATAGTTGCTTTCAAGGTGTTATTGAGAATTCTTGAGCACAGAAATGGTCGTACTCATGTTAGGTGTCTTTTGCCGTAACAAAGTTTGCTTTAATTGCTCCATCTAGCTCACCGGTGTCCTGGATTATAGAGCCAAGGAATTCGAAGTTTGAAGCACGTCGGAAAGAAATTGTTGCTTCGAGAGGCGTTTGATCCTTACCGGCACCAATTTAAAGCCAGATGTTTTTGTCCGCTGCAATTTGCATTCCTTGTTTATGCAGCGTTATCGCCAGATGCACTATTAATCTGATAGCTGCAACCTTACTTATGAGTGGTGTTATATCAGCAGGAGGCAACAGCGGCCATCGATATGAAAGCAACTGAAGAGCCCTGGTGATAATTTTAAGGGCATTACAGACATTATAAGGTAGACTATTCTGCAGTGAGGACGTTATTAATCCTTCATTCCTTGTTATAATCCATTCATTAACTCATCCGTTGCTCAAAAATTAATGTCCACATTAAAATTAATAACAGGATAAGACTTCAAGACCTAAACGCAAATTTTAAATAGTTAGAATAGGAAAAAATACAAAAAAAATCAGTTTAAATTTCTGTCATTTAATTAATTCTAGTACTATTTTATCGACACAGATTATGAATTTCATCGAATGATATTCAGCACAAAATGTGGATTGTTAACGAATCTAGAAGATTCAAGGAGGGATTATAGGGCAAGAATTATTACTTACTCATCTCTGTTCATCTTTAGTTACAAATGTTTGTGGCGTCGATTTGATTTGAACGCCTATCTCAGTTCACAGAAGCATGGTGGTCGAGAGTCTCTCTTTGCCCTCCGATGTCGCAATTAAACAGGTTCAGCATAATGGCTGGACTTTTCAATTCAAATTACTAGTAACTTTTTGTACATTATTACCCAAGATGACGTAAAGGGTGGACCTATTCTTTCATGCCACTTTGCGTCCCTCTGCATTAAGTCCAGGCACAATGGTAGAAGCACTCTCAACTAACCTTATGGATGGTTTCATCCAAGGAGAGTTTAAGTCTGGTGCAGTGAAAAATAGGCAACAAATTTAAGGCTTATTCAAAATTTTCAGGTAATGCAGCACGTGTATTACAGGTCTATTTAAATTTTAGCATCACTAAAGCTTCCTTATTGTTAATTTACAATGCTGTTAGTGTTTCAGTGTAAGCGCTGCCCAAAAAAAACTTACTAACTCCGGTACGAAAGGCACGTCTATACAGTAATATATTAGGCTAAGAGATTAATCAAATATTACTCTAAGAAGGCAGCTCGCAAATCCGGGCATTATTGTTATCACCAATGTTGGCCAAAATCACTCATGAATTTCATTCAAGAACTATCAACGAAGGGCCATTGAGACGCCGCACTTTTGGAATTAAAATGTTGTGTACCTTCAGAGATGCCAGTTAGGATTGCAGATAATAATGTACGCCGCCAGAGCACTCCTCTTGGGTGTAGTTGGGGGGCGGACACACCAGTGGCAATGTCTTGTCAAAAACGTTAACGAAAATATTTGATCATTTTCAAAATATGACAGTGGTCTTGAGACCATTTCCTAAGCATTCTAGTTACAAGAGTAAGTTTACTTTTTTGTCTCTCGAGTCCGATCGATCTTTATACCTGTCTGTCTTTCACCTAATTCTGTACGATGTGCCTATTGACTATCCGTCTTTAGGGAAAAGAAATTGATAAGCTGCATCTGACACTGACTGAGGCGATTAGCAAATTGGAAGTGCAACTGAAAGAGCAGAACAGATCAGTCGAAGACGTAAGCTTTTTTCAATTCTGCTCTTCTAGTGACATTCCTAATATTAGGGGCGGTGGACATTGAAGCAGGAGCAAATACGCTTGACCAAGCTTCAGGTAATCTTGGAAGAAGATAGGCGGGCCCTCATTGAACAAGCCGGGAAAGAACGCATCGAACTGCAACAACTCATTGTGAGAATATAGAGTATTCAAAATTTTTAATTGATTCCTTCTAATGCTTATGATTTGCCTAGACAAGTTTTTTAAGAGAATTCCAAGAAACACAAGCTCGGTTAGCATTCGAACGCAATTCTATCATGGAGGAACAGCAGAAGTTTAAGGCGGAGCAGAACAATTGGCGAAGCAGGAGGGAAGAGGAAGAGAAGAAGTTGCATGATGTAAGATGACAAGAACCTAAATTAAGAATGCCTTTCTTTCTTTTCCCCTTTTAGAGGTTAGGTATTTTGGCACTGTTTCGATTGAAAATTGCCACTTAGCTGTTTCCTTCTAATTTACTTATTTGGTTTGCCATCCCAACCTCCTAGTGTGCTTTGATGGATTTTAGGGGCTGTTAGACTGATGATTGACATTCATATTTGACCAAGAAGTTGCTTTAATTATTTTAAAACAACTAAATGGGTAGTCACTTTTTTTTCGAGGCCTAAACCTTAACGAAAAGGCCAGATATGTATAAGCGTAGGTCCGGTCAATAATTTTGAAAATCAAAATATCAACTGCTCTGGAAGAAGTTTAGTAGCATGAATATTTTCAATTCCGGACGAAGAACAGAAACGATGAGCGTTTAAGGAGAGCGCCATTGGGGACTTTGGAGATGCAGTTGCTGGCCCATAAATAGCGATGTGCAATCATAAACCCTTTTTTGAGCCAGTTATAATTGGGATATATCACCGATTGAGCTAGACAAAAGCGTTAACTTCAAGAATTATTCATAAATATGTTGTTACTGTTTTAATTAAAAATTGAAAACTTTCCTCGAAAAAATGCTTGGGCAATTTCTGCAAAGCAAATCATTTGAAATTCTCGATTCCAGTTGGAAAAATATCACCAATACGGGTATATAGTTTAAAAAATTTAATCTGGCTTGATACTTTTAGTTAAAAGAAGAAGTAGAACGAGCGAAGGAAACGTTTCAAATAGAACGCCACTCTCTGGACGAACGAATCCACCAACTTCGACTCAATGAGGTTAAGTTAACAGAGACGCAACAGCAGTTGGATATTATCGGGTAATGCAATTTTACAACTCATCTCCACTGCAGAAGTAATTTACAAAACAAAGAAATCGCTCTCAACGAACGAGTTGCACAGCTGGATCGAAAAAATGAGGAATTGACTAACAAAGCAGCCCTGATAAGTGGTAATCAGGCAGTGGTCACTGAAATGGATGCCAAATGTCGACGTTTAGCCGAAGAACAGGCGCGAATGGAATGTAAATTGCAAAAACGCCGTCAAGAACTAGATGAACGAGAGGTTCGACTTGTCAAAGTGTGTTAGATTAATCTTCCAGCAATGGGAAAAACTAACTCAATTACAAAGCGCTTTAAAAATGGATATTTTCTCTAGAGGGAAGAAACTCTGTCCCGAAGAGAGAGCGAGTTATGTCACAAAGAAAAGACAGGCAAGAAGCTTGATTGTTCACGTTGTAAACAAGCTGTTAAAAAGACCTCTCGCAGTGGATGTAATTCAAACCTCAACTGCCATCCAGCAGACCACGACATGGATACTCCCGCAGCTAAATGTATGTTTTACTTTGTCTTGGTGGGCATGCTCCGCATAAGCTCTCTTAATATAGAAACCTTATGCATCCAAGTAGGTATTCATGGCCTGCTGTGATCTGTCTCGTGTGTTAAAATCCCTATAGTGTGAGAACAGAAATGAACCATGTGAGATTTCGACTTAATATATTCACAAGGGACCCACCTTTGATCATTACCAGAATTTCCAGAAGACCGTCTATACTAGACTGGGAATTGAGTAAAAAGGGCTTTTTGCCCTGAAACCCAGTCCCTCCTAGAACTGACTATATTATCAAAATAAAAGCACGTCTAGAGCAATCAGACATCGAGATTAAGGAGTAGCTCAACCCGGCAGTTTGCATAAGAAATGAATTTGCTAATAGAAGGTTTCTATCTTCTGCCCACATAACCAGTCGCTTTATCCCCTCGATCAGCATCTTCATAAATGTACTCAAGAAGGGATGCATCTGATGGATGCGTTGTGTACTTCGAAATTTTAAATGGATGAAAAAATATACGTATCTCTTATCTTGGGGATGAAGCATTTTATTTGATAAAGCCCCTTCCGCTCCCTTTTCTGTATGTGAACCCGGTCATTCCAATCTCAGAAAGCTTGCTGAAGGGCTGCGAGCCCGCCTTAACTAACGATCAAATCGTTAAAATGACCGCATTTAAATTATCCCCGATACATTTTTCATTCTCAATTCAGTGATGCTTCCAATGGATTGAGTCTAATTAAGTTGTCTAAAGATGGATCCAGTCATTTTTAAAGGTTGAAAGAGGTGACGCGAGCGGCACCTTAAAGTGCCAAACGTTCCCATTCGGCTCAACTAGCTGGCAAACAGTGTTACAGATTACCTCAACAGTCGCCTTTTTAACCATGAAAAATACCATCGCTTGCGGAAACACGTGGGGAGTGCCATCAACTTTGCGTTTCAATTTTGTAAAGACGTTAGCGAGGGAGGTGTATCAACTGAGACCGAAAACGATTATGCATTGTGATTTTCAACCAATTACACAAAAGAATATTATTTTAGTACTTTAACATTACAGACCTTTCGATGAGTTTTTAGGTACAAGAAAAGATTATTGTTCAGATAACTGGACAAATACACACGCATTTTGCATCCGAATGAATATTTGTAAACATTTGATTATGTTCTAACACTGGCGCTCTTACCCTATAAATTTCAAGTGGAAAGCTTGGTTGGACTGAAGCAAAACTCGTGTTTACTTTTGTCAGACGGAAGTCCGGATTATCTAAGCCGAAGTGGACCAGTGTCAAGACTAGACACAGTCAGACTCATCGAAGACATTTCAAATCCACAAACTCGGTCACGCATGTTAGAGCAATTGAGAACAGAACTTGCGGAGGTATGATTGCTTGCCCTTGATCTTTCATTTATTGTTTACGGTAATCAAGTCATTCCTCCTGTTGAAAATCAAAAGACGTAATCATGGCCAATTGTCTTGAACTTATATTAAGTTTTAAGTGTTTGGAATCTGGATGGACTACTGGGTCGTGAAGATATAAGAGGAGGTGAATCGCAGAGCTTAAGGCAGTTATGTCAATTCACAGCGATTGCGAGGATGCAAAATTTTTTCAAAATCGAAAGGTTGAGTCCAATCTGTAGGCTGAAGTTTTTGCGTAAGCAGCCTTGGGTTTTTATCAGAGAATCGTTGACTAAAAGGGCCGTAAAAGTCCTCTATCAGTAAAATTTAATTTAATTGGATTTGTTTTTCTAATGAACCTTCAATTTTAGGACAAAAAACTGCTTGAAAATGAGCGGATTTTCCTTACTGCTCTCAGGCACACCCCCTACACTTGAAGAAACTCATCAATTGTGGTTCCTTCTTCTGTATTTAATTATAAACAATATTTTTGCCTTCTCTTATATGACTGAACCACGACCAGAGATCGAATATGTTGTTTAAATGGATGTATTTTAGACCCAATGGTTGTCTTGGGAAATATTGCTTAAACTGATCCGCAAATTCAACAATGGCTCCCGTCAGTTGAAAATGAATTCACTTGCGTGCTAGATTAGCGGTGATATCTGTGTACTAAATAACTTTCGATAGCTTAAAAACGCTTTGAAATTCGAAGTGAAAATAGATGTTTTATCAAGGGTCATCCCTTCAGGTGACTGATTAGTCAGCTTCAGGTCGCTTCTTTAACTGCAGAATTGCCTTTCCTAACCAATGTGCTTTTCGTTTGCCCTACACATCGAGAGTCAAGCATTAGATACTTAATTACATTTGAAAAAAATGAATAGTGTTTTGAGAAGTATTAAATGCTATGGGGAAGTGGGAGTGACTTATAGGTGCTGAAGAAATTCATGTTCTTCTTGTCTTTCATAAAAGTTTCCGATTACCATAATTTTCCCCATTACACGGCGTAAAGGATAAGCTCAAAATGCAGCTTTTAATGTAATGAAATAGCGTAAGTGCAAGAGGAGGGATCGATTTTGATTCAAATTTCGAAGTAAGTTGATATTCTTTTAAAAATGCAATTGAAACCGAAAGCTAGTAGCTAAGAAAAGGCAAAAAGAAAGGGATGTTAGTTAAACAGTTAATAACTTAATGGTTGCATTTACTCAAATATCTAAATGCGAAATTGCAGCATGCATGTCAAGGAGAGAAGTGGATATATAAAGGCAACGAACGAAATAAGAGCAGCCAAAGGCAGTAGATTTCGGTGTTGGCATTAAAAACACTTAATATAAATATAAAAGTACAAATGGAAATAAATGCGGCCAATAAAAATTAAAAATTAAAAAGAATTCAGAACTTTTCAAAATATATGAAAG
The DNA here is from genome assembly GCA_019097775.1 of Moniezia expansa. NCBI lineage: Eukaryota > Metazoa > Platyhelminthes > Cestoda > Cyclophyllidea > Anoplocephalidae > Moniezia > Moniezia expansa. The sequence goes on from JADFDV010000064.1 coordinate 6,181,231, forward strand.
GAAAAAAGTTCTTAAATTAAGAAATTAAAGCAAAAATGAAAAAAAAATAAAATTAAGAAAATTCATGCAGCGCATGAGAGCGTATGCACAAAAACACTATCGGATTCCAAAAGAACGCGACACCCTTAAGCGAAAATGCGCATAGAAAAGTCCCCGGCGTCGACGGGGAGGTCGCACTCTTCACTGCACCTACTGCCCCGAGCTCTGTCCCCCTGTTGGCGGAGCTATTTTCAAAAGCGCCAACCGCCTTCTGCACGTGTATTCTCAACCTCTCCATCACTTTCGCATCGCCATTCCCTTCTCTCGCCGCAACCGCCACTACGGACGCATACTGATGGTCGAATGAAGACGCACAGAGTAGCAGAGCATCGATTGCATGCAATACACTTGTGCAGCAGTACTGCCAACTTGTGTTGCAGAAAGAGGACTAACGCCTGGTTCGACCCGGGCTCGAACCGGGGTCCTTCCGCGTGTGAGGACGTGAACACACACACCACGCAACCAGTAACTTCTCTCTCAACCCACCCTCAAGTATCCACTACACTCCCGCAATTCACACTGCTTTTTCCTTACCTCACGTCTACCCGAGCCTCTCCTTCTCACAGCCTCACGCATCCCAATGCATTGTGTCCTGGCAAGAGTGAAGTCAAGGCAAAATGTCCCTATTGCACCGTGCTCTAATACCATCGTCATCATCACCACCACCACCACCGCCACCACCTGCCTTGGTGATGATACTGATGATTATTGTGCTGATCGCGGTATTGATGGCAGTACTGATAATTGGTATGGACGCGCTCACTGGCAATGCTAGTGCTGTGAACGCAGCAGCGCAACTGCCGTCTCCGCGATAGGATAGTGGTTAGTATCTCCGCCTGTCACGTGGAAGAACCGGGTTCTTCCCGTCGCGGAGTGGAAATTTTCGCCTCCTCACCAATACCCAATACTCCTTCACTCATTAGCTGCAGCAACATTGCGCACACAATTGCAGCTAACAAGTTCAACTCCAAAGTCGCCACCACAGCCACTTGTACCTCCAAGGTTCTGCTATGAGCCAGGCAATGTCACCATTTGTGGTCGGCACGTACTCGCAGGAGGCACGGCCCACGCCAGTCGAGATACAGGCATCAGAGTTGGCGCCATCGCCATAGCAGTTAGAAGGTAGGCCTCTTCGACGAGAGAATATCAGACCTGCATCCAGCCGCGTGTTCAATGCAACGGCAGATGTGTGGCACCGGTGAGCCAAAAACGCCCGATGTGGGGCTCGAACACGACCCGAGATTAAGAGTCTCGTGCTCTACCGACTGAGCTAACCGGGCACTGCCTTCGCTACTTCTCTCAAAGGTGATCGCGCCTGCACCAGCTCTCTCCTAGCTTCCACTACCACGCGTCTTCCTTCGCCCATCCTTGCCGCATCGTGGCTAATATCATTGGCATCATTGTTCAGAGCAGGTTTGCTAATAAAGCAGAAATTTGAGGATGCGAGTGATGATGGCAAATAGGAAGATGTGGGTGATAGACAAGGGCTTGGTAATAGGCCGAGCGAGATCGGTGTGTGTGGTTCTGTGGTGTAGTGGTTATCACGTCTGCCTAACACGCAGAAGGTCCCCAGTTCGAAAATGGGCAGAGCCATGTGTTGCTGCCGCTGGGGTCGACGGGAGGTCGCACTCTTCACTGCACCCACTGCCCGAGCTCTGTCCCCTGTTGGCGGAGCTATTTCAAAAGCGCCAACCGCCTTCTGCACGTGTATTCTCAACCTCTCCATCACTTTCGCATCGCCATTCCCTTCTCTCGCCGCAACCGCCACTACGGACGCATACTGATGGTCGAATGAAGACGCACAGAGTAGCAGAGCATCGATTGCATGCAATACACTTGTGCAGCAGTACTGCCAACTTGTGTTGCAGAAGAGGGAGGCTACACGCCTGGTTCGACCCGGGCTCGAACCGGGGTCCTTCCGCGTGTGAGGCGGAGAAACCACACCACGACAACCAGTAACTTCTCTCTCAACACCCTACCAGTAACCACTACACTCCGTCCACATTCACTTGCTTTTTCTACCTCACGTCTAACGAGCCTCTCCTTTTCACAGCTCACGCATCCCAATGCATTGTGTCCTGGCAAGAGTGAAGTGGCTGTCACGCCCCTATGCACCGTGCTCTAATACCATCGTCATCATCACACACCACCACCGCCACACCTGCCTTGGTGATGATACTGATGATATTATTGTGCTGATCGCGGTATTGATGGCGAACTGATAATTGGCTATGGACGCGCTCTCACTGGCAGCATGCTAGTGCTGTGAAAGCACACAGCGCAACTGCCGTCTCCCGGATATATGGTTAGTATCTCCGCCTGTCACGTGGAAGACCCGGGTTCAATTCCCGGTCGCGGAGTGGAAATTTTCGCCTCCTCACCAATACCAATACTCCTTCACTCCATTAGCTGCAGCAACATTGCGCACACAATTGCAGCAACAAGTTCAACTCCAAAGTCGCCACCACAGCCACTTGTACCTCCAAGGTTCTGCTATGAGCCAGGCAATGTCACCATTTCGTGGTCGGCACGTACCGCAGGAGGCACGGCCCACGCAGTCGAGATACAGGCATCACGAGTTTGGCGCCATCGCCATAGCAGTTAGAAGGTAGGCCTCTTCGACGAGAGAATATCAGACCTGCATCCAGCCGCGTGTTCAATGCAACGGCAGATGTGTGGCACCGGTGAGCCAAAAACGCCCGATGTGGGGCTCGAACCACGACCCCGAGAGATAGAGTCTCGTGCTCTACCGAATGAGCTAACCGGGCACTGCCTTCGCTACTTCTCTCAAAGGTGATCGCGCCTGCACCAGCTCTCTCCTAGCTTCATAACCACGCGTCTTCCTTCCGCCCATCCTTGCCGCATCGTGGCTAATATTCATTGGCTCATGTCTCCAGCAGGTTTGCCTAATAAAGCAGAAATTTGAGGATGCCGAGTGATGATGGCAAATAGGAAGATGTGGGTGATAGACAAGGGCTTGGTAATAGGCCGGCGAGATCGGTGTGTTTGGGTTGTGGTGTAGTGGTTATACGTCTGCAACACGCAGAAGGTCCCAGTTCGAAACTGGCAGAGCCATGTGTTGCTGCCGTCGGGGTCGACGGGGAGGTCGCACTCTTCACTGCACTACTGCCCCGAGCTCTGTCCCCTGTTGGCGGAGCTATTTTCAAAAGCGCCAACCGCCTTCTGCCCGTGTATTCTCAACCTCTCCATCACTTTCGCATCGCCATTCCTTCTCTCGCCGCAACCGCCACTACGAGCCATACTGATGGTCGAATGAAGACGCACAGAGTAGCAGAGCATCGATTGCCTGACATACACTTGTGCAGCAGTACTGCCAAATTGTGTTGCAGAAAGAGGAGGGCTACAAGCCTGGTTCGACCCGGGTCGAACCGGGGTCCTTCCGCGTGTGAGGCGGCCGAACCAACCAGTCAACTCTTCTCTCTCAACACCACCCCTCAAGTATCCACTACACTCCCGTCACATTCACTTGCTTTTTCCTTACCTCACGTCTACCCGAGCCTCTCCTTCTCACAGCCTCCACGCATCCCAATGCATTGTGTCCTGGCAAGAGTGAAGTCAAGGCAAAATGTCCCCCTATTGCACCGTGCTCTAATACCATCGTCATCATCACCACCACCACCACCGCCACCACCTGCCTTGGTGATGATACTGATGATATTATTGTGCTGATCGCGGTATTGATGGCAGTACTGATAATTGGCTATGGACGCGCTCTCACTGGCAGCATGCTAGTGCTGTGAACGCAGCAGCGCAACTGCCGTCTCCGCGATAGTATAGTGGTTAGTATCTCCGCCTGTCACGTGGAAGACCCGGGTTCAATTCCCGGTCGCGGAGTGGAAATTTTCGCCTCCTCACCAATACCCAATACTCCTTCACTCCATTAGCTGCAGCAACATTGCGCACACAATTGCAGCTAACAAGTTCAACTCCAAAGTCGCCACCACAGCCACTTGTACCTCCGCGATGGTGTAGTATAGGATGCCGTGTGTTGATGTCAAATACGAACATTTGGTTTTTATGCAGGGGCTTGTTGGCAACTTTATCGGCCAATGCTCTGAATCTCATTTTACCTTTGTGATCGATCCTTATTATTATCATTGTTCTATATTTAGGCGGGACTTTGGTTTTTCCAATGGATTTTTGCACTTCTCGTGGCAACCTTTCATGGCATAAAGGCGCATATACACTTTGTATTGTCAATTAAGTGCTTTAAAAAAAGTTTATTATCATCAAACATTTTCATGTTATATTTTTGATTTCTAAATTCACAATCTAATTTGTTTAAGTTTTTTAAGTTATGTTGTGTCATTTTGGAACAGTATTTCTGTTGCTTGTGCTCTGTCAATTTTTAACCTGAGATTGAATTTATTGCACGTTATAGTTACTTTTCGCCGTCTCTCTGGCTTCGTATCAGACCGCATTCTCTCTCTCCTGATATAAAAATGTCTAGTATTGCCCTGGGTTTCATTGAATCCGAAGAGCCCTATCGACTTATCTCTCATCTCTTTCCAGATAAAGTCGGTGGCCGTCCGGCGTGGCTTGCCCTAAATCACTTACCGAATAATCTGCAATGTCCTAGCTGTAAGCAGCCCATGGCCTTTCTTCTGCAATTGTATTCACCTATTGAGGGCCGGCATTGTTGCTTTCATCGCACCCTTTTCGTTTTTATGTGCAAAAATGGCAAATGTTTTCAATCTTCTGCTGGGAATCGCATGTCTCCTTTTAGGGTGTTTCGATCCCAGTTGCCCAAAAATAATCCATTCTACAGGTATTATTTCATGAAGGTTCCTCATTAAGGTATTCTTAGGTTTGACTTGAGCCTTTTTTGTTATTTTATAACAGTGCTGACCCACCATCTGACACCGAGCATTTGTCTCAAGACGCTGTGTTGGACACCCTTCGTTCTGGTAAAGCGCCCACGGCTGGTCTGATTGTAAATCTTTGTCCGATTTGTGGATGCCCAGGAACTAAGTATTGCGCCAACTGCAAGAAAGCCTATTATTGTTCCAAAGAGCATCAAGTAAGCAATCATTTCGTTCTTCCAATACTTTGTGAAATGTCGTTTTCTTTCAGGTTATTCACTGGAAACAACGCCATAAAGCTAGCTGCCCTGATTATGACTATCTAGATGAAATGTTTCTTTCGAACAGTTTTCTCATGCCAGAGTTCTCATTAACCTCCGAAAACTTCGACAAAATTGCCGAAGACCCAATCGCTGTGAGTGACGATTCTGACAACGAATCCGACCTCGAGTCCAACCAAAAGTAAATATATAACTTGTGAAGGTTTCACTACCTCGGTTGCTTCGTTTCAATCGCATTTTCTTTCTTCAGCATTGAAAGGGAAGAGTTTGAGGCACTAGAGGGGATCTCGAGGAAGGCGACTAAAGCAGAGCGCTATTTCAATCGATTCAAGGAGACCTTGAAAAAGGAACCGGACCAGGTGAGTTTAAGCATCGAACACGCACACTTGCGTGTAGCCACCGCCTGTCGACACCGTTTAGCTTAGAGAAACCTTCCCTAGACGTCAGACTGAAGAGATTATCCCTCGATGTTTGACCTTATAACTATCATTCACTTTGCGTTGGCTTAGGTTGTTCGGTTTGACCGAGGTGGTACGCCTCTGTGGGCCACCCCCACCTCGATCGATCCTCCAAACTGCTCCAAATGTGGGGGAAAAAGGATCTTCGAGTTCCAGGTTTGTTTTGTTAATGAAAACCTTGACGATTTGGCTTTCGTTCTTGCGATAAATTTATTCCCCCTCACAGATAACACCCCAGTTGTTACTTCACCTCAATTTGGACAAAGTTGGCGAGGCCTCTCCGGATTTCGCTTCAGTGTACATATTTACCTGCCAGAATTCCTGCCCCCTGACAGTTTCGGAAGAAGGTGACGGCGAATCCACACAGAGCTACGTGGAAGAATTCGCAGCCTTCGACTCGGTCCCCTGATCTCCTTCTAAATTCATCTTTTGTAACTGCCCTTTTTGACAAAACAGCAACCCTATGTCCTTGTTTTTATTAAGACACTGCACCTTAGACTGCTGGGTGTTCGAAATTCCCCTGCGCCGCGACATGTCACGGGCAAACATTATAAGCTAGGGGTCAGAACCAATAAGATGGGAACCTCAAATTAGTTAATGCCGGCCTCCAAGAGTGGGGGGAGAGACCTTTCTAATACCGACGGGACCAAATGACCTAGGCGGTTCAGTTGAGGGTTTCTCGTTGGGGCGCATCGGCTTTGACTGTCCGGAGGAGACTGCGAAAGCGACGAGGGCCCGCCTAAAAGAGATGGAATGAGGGCCGAACTACCGCCAATGGGCGGGCATATGGATAACAATCTACTTAACCAAAACAACAATCAGAAAATATTAGAAGTGCAACGAGAAGCAAGTACCAATTTTGGCAACACAAGTACATCCCAAATTCAGCAGGAGGTGGCTTCAGTCGTCGTCGTCATCATCATTGTCTGAGTCACTCTGAACTCCTCCACGAATAGTTTTGGTGGTCCGTTTAAAGGAGAAATCCTTTTTCTTTTTATTCTTGGACATACTTGGGGGCTGACTAAGGTCGCCGGTGTATTCAACAACACCTGCGACGCCAAGTCGCCATTCCAACATTTCCGTGCTGAAATCGTCACGGCCACCAAGGTCATCGAACCCGATCACTCGAGAGACTACTTTTTCGTCTTTAACCAGAATCAAAGTTGGTAAAATTCGAACTCCCAATCGAGACACGATGAATGGAGACTTTTCCACGTCCACTTTAATGAATCGACATTCAAGGTGACGAGCTGCTAGGATTGTGAGATGTTTGTCAAAAATAGCACATCTCATTGTAGTAGAACGAAAGAAATGCACGCAAACGTTGTTTGATTGTTTGCAAATATCGAAAAAATCCCTTTCAGAAGGAAGTTCGCTATAGACGCCATGACCATTGGCCAGCCATTCCTCTTTTTTATTCTCTTTCTCTTTCAGTTCGGCCAATCTACGCTGACGAATTCGTTCCAACTCCTCCTCATCCATTTTGTCCAACCTGGCGAGTTCTTGATCGACAGCATCCTCGATAACCTGAGTAGCTTTATAAAGTTGGGATTCAATTATTTTCTTCGTCTGCGACACATTGATATTCATAATGACTTAATACTAAAAGCAAACAAGCACATAGATTAGAACCAAGGTAAGGGAAAAAATTCAATGAGACTAAATAATTAAATGGGCGTTAAACCAAAGTGTGTGCGAACGTATGCTGATAATGTAAGCGTAAATATGCAGAAAAGGGTTGAATTTACGGGAAAACTATCAAAGCAAAGTCATCGGAGCGAAGTAAAAGTAAAACTAGGCATTCTAGGCGTTTGACCTAACCGGCTCAATACTTAAAAACAGATAAGACGGGTACTACTGTATCTAGTAGCAGCATAAGGTGTTCTATGACATAACATTATTTTTAGTGCAGGCTCCTTTAAATTAACTTACATCGATTTTATAAATGTCAATTTTTGTCTTTTCAATTAAAAATTTACTAAGTGCGTGCTGCTGTAAAATGCCAAGTTGTCATTGTTCAAAAAACGAACTAAATCTAATCTTCGTGATCACAAATTTACTCGAGCCAATACAACAATCCATTGAAATTGTCGGGGCCGTAATCTGCATGGTCTTTCGATATTTGCAGTTGTTCAAGCTTATTTCTTCAGTGTTAGTGGCAAATGCGGGTTACACTGCATCTCTGATTAATATTCCTCAATAAATCACTGCACTTCACCATTATAGCGACTTACCGATATTAGAGCGACTGTCAGATTTAGTTATCCATTTTTCAGACGTTTATAAACAAACAATGTCTATTTTTATTATCTCGCATTTCTTTACTCTTTAAGTACCGGGAACAGCTTGTCGATGTCATTCTACAGTTTTTGAAGGCCTTGCAATCATATTGCCGTTGTTGGTAGCATCTATTACATATTCACCCAAGTTTTTATCGATAAAAATATGTCTTTACAACTTTCTTGGGGGAGAAAATCATTTCCCGGAACGCAAAGACCTTCAAAGTTTAACTGTTTTTCACATTCCCAAGTTTGTCTTTAGTCACGCTTTTTCTCTTATGAGCGTTATTAACAAACGTTCGACAAAGCCCACTGAACCTGTCTCCTTCTGTTCGAGAACCACCGTCTAGTTCCTCCTCATTTGTTCAATCCTATTTTTAGCTGGTGTGATCGGTTGGCTCTTAGTAACGAAACTATCCCAAATCTGTGCACACTGATTTTGTTAAATCATCACGCCATTGAGGCTGGTATGATTGCAACCAGATTAATGGAGCTTTGGGATTAAAACCCTTGGCATTCTTAAATTTAATTTTTTGAGCGGTAATAACTGTGATTACGATTGTATTTGATAACAATTTACAGGAAGCATCACCAGACGCATTCTCATATAAACTAAGTACGATGCCCTGCTTGGGTGTGGTCAATCACTTCACTTCACCATAAGGCCATCGAAATTTTCAAAATGGGTAACTAGTAATCCCGGGCAAACTGCGTTGGCTTGAGGCTCGCCTTGAAGTACATATTCTCTTCCAGTTCAGAATTTCAGTCCGCATTCTTGGTTTCTGTACGCAAAAACAGACGTACGATATCTGCAGGATCGAGTCCTTTCTTCAAATCCCACTGCTAACCATAGAATGTTTTATAGCTATCCAATGTCTGAATCAAAGCACAAAAGATTACCGACGGACTTTAATTTTTCCTATTAAAAAATATAAAAAGCAATTACCGTAGGATAGTCCTGTTCAAACTATGACGTCATATTCGACTCCTCCTCACTGATGCACATGTGGACACCTGTACTTTTGAACAATCAATTTGAGGCATTCTATGATCTGTTTGCGTGGACCTAACAACTAACTCCTTCGCAGTAATAAACACGCCACCCTCTGCGTAGATATAAGCCTGCCTGACTAGAAATCCTGAGACAGGTTAACTTTAAAACCTCCTAAACCGATTCTTGCACTGCTGCCTTGTTATTGAATTCTCTAATATTTCCATCAGGCACAACGGCGATATTTGGGTAATACATCTCCAAGCTCAGTACTGCTGAAGTAGTATAAGTAGCACTACTGTTATTAATACTCATACTTCTTTGTATACTAGGCATTCTTTTTAACCTAATAAAATTAAGTTTGAAAAGGTGATAGATGTAGCGAACCCCATTTCCACTTACCCGTGGTGCTGAGAAGCGATAACTACACTTTGCACGAGAGAAAAGCGTGGACTATGGATCGGGGGCTGATACAAACAGCCACCTCCGCCAGCAAAAACGTGCATTATATATACGCGAATCAACAATGCTCTCTTTAGACGATTGATAGTTTTAGCTATTTCCTAAATTTTCATTTTTTTTTTGTTTATTCAGTCATTTCTATATCGACTGACGACTCAACCATGCCCCATGGTTTCCATCTTGTGCCCATGCGTTCAATCTTTAGGTACACTGAACGTCTCCACAAGTCACCCCTAAAATATGTTTTCTTCTATCCACGTGATTGTCTCTGTCGTTAAAAATATATAACTTCTCAAAGTGTTCCTCGGCAGTATTAAGGTACCCACCTATCAACTCTATTAGAACCCACACAAAGCAGAGTTAGTAGTGACAAGAAATTACTTATACGAACAATTTGATCATACTTTAATTTTGCAATCGATTTTTTTAAAACTGCCTTTAAAAGCAGTTGCGAGTTTCCTCCCGTGTAATCTTGATTTTGTTATTCGCTATCTCTATTTCGCCATGATCACTCTTTCTATGTGAGTTGTCATTCCCATTTTCGATGTTAAATCCATTCATGCCCTGCCTTTATAATGAAAAGTCTGCATGCTCGAAATAACAAACGAGTCAACAAACGCTTACAAGGAGTGTATCATAAAAGAAGTAAGGTGTCTCTAGCATGTGAATTCTAGTCGTATTCCAGTGATCTTTAGTTTTGCACTCTCCTACTGTGCATTTGACTTGCACCGTCATGCAGTTTCCATATATCGGAAAAAGGACGTAAGTCCGAAATTTTAGTTTAGGTAAAAGTAATGCTGCTAATACTGCTGTTAGGGTCATGTTCCGTAATAGGAAAAACTGAGACAGCTGGTCGCACATGCTCTGGAAAGGATTAATTCTTTTAATAAAAGCGAATTTTATAAAAGCGGAATTTTCCATTAAAGAACAATGGGCCAATCAGCTGTGGGTGTCCCTACTGTACTTCAAACCCTCCAATGCCTCTTGTCAAGCTGGTGCATTCGAGTCATCCTGACCAGCGTCTTAACAGAGGACTTTTCTGAACTGAGTAAGTTGATAAACTATTTCGAATGATTTTGTACGTAGTTCTAAACCGAGCAGCACGCATTGCAAATATCTTTGTAAGTTATTCATTCATGAATAAATACTGTTTGTGTTTGATGATATCGAGACAAAATTTTGCCTTAATAGAATCGGCATTCCCAGCCTTCTAGGAGACTGCTAGCAAATAAAGCATCAACACTTCAGTCAATCTTCAATTTGGCGAGTGCTAAAGAGCTCAGGTTCCCGGACATACCATCTTTGTCTTCTTCACCATTTTCGCGTCCCGTAGAACCATGTTGATGCAAAAAAATGAGAAAGCGGGCTCTACGAACGCCTATTATCGCCATTCGATAATTGAAGGCGTTTTTAATTTTTCGAAATTCCAGAAAATACCACATATTACTTAAAACTCAAAAAATGCCTGAATGCTTTCTTTGGCTTCATTAAAATCGGTAGTAAAGCCGATTGCAATTGAGCATATCCATGACCATTTTCACGATTACCCTGGCCCCGATTTCGCTTCTTAAACAAAAACATCCAGCTTCTTCTTTGCCTTCTTCTTCAGATTCTCTGGACATGTGGTTATAGCAGTTTAGAATGGAGCCAAATCGCCTCCAGGTTTTCGGTTTATATTTAAAATCAAGCAATCTGTCGCTTAATAGTGGTTAGCGTCTATAAAATACCTCTATATTTCTTCAACGACTGATAGCTTCACAGATGATTCACCGACCTTCTTAAATAAAATTTCTAGAGATCAGCTGTTTACGCTCAACTCCCAATAAGTAAATTCACCTCCCATCCGGAGCTTATGCTACTCACTGGTCCGCAAGTAAGTTAGTGTCACCACGCTAAATTGCAAGTAGATTGGATCGTGGTTTATTGGGTCCGAAGCAAAGAACAAATCGCTCACTCTGTGTTGTTGAAATTAACAGTTTAACCAAACTACAAAACTCCTAACTATTGAAGCAGTGGGGATTTTGGGAGGAAGCAATGACTCAAGCAATTAACTAGCTCTGAATTAACTAACTCACGCTGATACACAGATTCGCTTAAGAGAAATGGCATACGTGTACAGTCTTTGCTTAACACTAGAGACTGCTATGAGTTCTGCTTGTAAACAGTTCTGGCTGAAGACAGAACAACGTTCATCTAATTTTTTTGAAAAATACTCCTGTATCTACTAAAACCCCGACGTGTTACAGATTACAGATGGAGTGTCCGCTAACAAAATCTAATTTCTGAAGAAAAAGAGCCCGGTGGAATAGACGACAACTTCCCACATTGTTTGCCTCTAACTGATGGTAAATAGCTAAGAGTCATCCTGGTAGTGGTTTAAGCTTGTCTGGCCCGTTTTTAAAAAGAATTAGGACTAATTAATGGAAGCACTGATAGTATGAAATTCTCATTATTGGTGCATTTGGCAAACGGTAAGCAGTCTCATTGCATTAACTCACCAACTTAACCACGTTTCTAGGCCTATTAGGGCCTCATTTGCGAATCACAACACAAACAGCTAGTTTTCGTTCAATTTACGCGTGGATTCGGTCGTAGGCACTCAGGTGTAAATCACACGAAATCTTACACACGCACACACTAGATGCGCGCATTCATAGTGGGACTTGCAGAACGGACTTTCAAGCGCAAGCGATAGCTTTCGGCTTCAATCTGATTGGCTGCCAGCACTAGTAGGAACTCAGCGTCGAGCTGAAAATGTGACATGACGGCAGGTGCTCCGCGGTTCCTAGTAGTCAATTCGTTAGTGGTCCATTTAACTTGTGTGCTTTGATATTAGTCGGACGACCAGTATATAGCTTTCACAGTCTTAAAATGGCTAAAGTAAAGAGAATCTGGGCGCACTGTGCGGGGCTATGCTAACCACACTATGGGATACGACGAACAGGAGCAATAAGTTCTGAAGAAAGAACAGCAAAAAACGCCCTAGGAAATCGTCGTCCCTGCTGGCATCGTACCGAATGATAGAGCCTCATCATGGCACTTATTCAACTTATAATTCATGTACTTTAATGTGATCTACTCAATTAGTATAATTTGATCATCGCGAATCTGGCAGTTAGAAATTCCCCAAGACTTCATGATACATTTTAAATATTTAGATTCAAGCTGAGTGAATCTAATAACTGCGTACTTCGCTGTTGATTTGTAAGCCAAGATGGTCCGCTTGGAAAAGGAGGCAAATAAACCTGGAGTCGAACATAACTCGATAATCTCATTCATCTCGGAACGTTGGTACACCTGAAGCAACTAGTTAGGTCCCCACCTTTGTCTGAACTGACCTCAGAATGCATATTGATATTCGTTTGTTTGTTTGTTTGTTTGCATGTTTTACTCAAATGCAATTTTGTACGAGTAATAAGTCAAAAAAGAAAACGAATAGGTTCCTTGCAGATATTTGCTCACCATAGTGGAACATATCATGCCTGTGAGTCTATATTTAAAACAAGTTTGACAAGATCCCTTGCCACATACGGTTAGACGAATTGGGCTTAAGAATTCTAGACTTTCACCAAATACATATCATTTCTCAAAAAGGGATGACTATGGGCCGAAGAACTTATCATTAAGTGTTTGTACGGGGATGGTGCAGTAGTCAGGTGGGTGCCTGACAAACCAGGTGACGTGGGTTGGTAGAGATTTTTATAAACAGCCTCTTCTGAATCTACTGCGTAATAACACTAATAAATAAAACCAATCACGAAATGGTCGATAAGTACACTAAATACACCTCCGCTGTGGGTAATTCCCCGTTAAATTAGCAACTACAGTTCCAAGACTTCAGGGAAAAATTCAGCGATCCTGCCTAGTATAAGCCGAAATATAGACCACAGAACACAATAATCCTCATCGGACCTCACGCGCTGGCTCAGCCAGCATTCCCTAGCTACCCACTATTCTGCGAGCGACCTCTGCAGCACCCAGCTCAACAAATTTTAACTGCGGGCCTCTCAAAGGCTCGAGTCACATTCGTTCACCATTCTCCAAAGACGATGACATCCCCAATATCGCGACGTGAGGATAAGGGAAAGCTAAATTGAATTAAATCCAATGTTCTGGGATTCTCTAGACACATTTAAAATAAACTAAACGATACCGAAGAGCAAAAGTTCCCAAATGGCACAACCGCTACCTAGCTAGATGTCACCTATCCGCATAATCGGCTCTGCGATGAATGAACAGCCCACCCAACTAGCTTGTGCGGTCGTACCGCGAATATCAAACTCGCAAATCTCACCGTAGCCATATCGATAGGGAGAAATAAGTCCAGGCAAACCGTGGAACAGCTTAAAACCAAATGCGTAGCAGAACCTCACACAAGCACCCAGGAACCGGCGGAAAACCGAAGCCTATCTCGTACCACGACCAGCCCACTTCGGAGCCAACCAACTAAACCGCCACTCCAGAGTAACAACCTGCACTCGGCAGAGGCCAGGGCAAAGTTGCCCAGAAGACGAAGATCAAAAAAGTTATCCCAAGCTGATAAATATCACTCCGACCTCGACAAAGCTGGCAGAACGCGTTCGGCCAATCGCAACTAACGCCAACCAATCACATGACGCACTAGCAGACAAAAACAAGCTTCGGCGATGGCAGGACTAGTACTGCTACAAAAGAGTGAGGGCACACTACAAGAAAAACGAGATATAAAACTCAAGTCTGCAGCAGCGCGATTTCAAGAAAAAAAACGCCCAACACTAAAACGATAATATTTACACAACTTGAATAATTGACAATAAAGTATCAGTCACAACAGCGAGCGCATTAAGAATAAGTTGGCTTTAATATGGTTTTAGCGGTAACAGAATCAGGAAACAGTTGGTTGTACGTTATCAGCGGCACGTAAGCTGCTGTTACCAGGCGTCCGGAAAAGAAGCGACCATGCAGCTTATTGACGCACTGCGTGGCAATAGCGATACTCGGACATTTGACATATACATTACCCTGCGCGCTAGTTTGATCAACAAAAATGTGTAGAACACCGCCAAGATTCGAGCACTCAACAATGACATCATCCTTAATCTCTTCAAAGGTAGTATGCGAGGCAACGTGTGGATCAAACATGTTCGACAGCATGAAGCACTGTGTACACACTGGAGGGGCGATCGCGGAGGTTGAGCTGACTTTCCCGGCTATACCAAGAGTCGGGTTGCCTTGAAGCTGAGCAAGCGCCGCCTTCGGCATTTCCAAACCGGTGCCTTCGGCTAACTTTGCCATGAGAGCTAAGCGACCCGTAGTGCCAAGATCAACTCCAGTTCTATCGGCCTCTTCATTGTCAAGAGCACTGAGATTGGCATAATCACTCCTTTCTGTGACGTAATTCACCTTCATAGCTCTACCAGCTAAGTCGAACCCATTTAACTGGTCAAGAGCTTTCCTGGCATCATCGGCATTGCTGTAAGTGACAAACCCGTAGCCCTGAGAACGGTTAGTTTGGGGATCTTTTATGAGTTTAATGTCATCCAGTTTGCCGAACGGTTCAAAGATCCCACGTAGCATATCTTCAGTGATGTTGAAATGGAGAGAGCCCACGTACAACTTCATCGGACCTCTAGAAGATGCCGGCCTTCCACCGCTTCCGACACCCATAGTTGTACCACTGGCGTTTGCAACACGATTTTTTTCAGCATGACTCTGCTGAATCTGAATAGGAACACCGAGCAGCTTGGTACCGGTCAAACCAAGAGCCAATTGAGCCGATTCTACCTCACGAAATTCGACATAAGCGATACCCTTCGAGCGCTTAGTTTTCCCATCGATAATCAAACGCACATCGCGGATTTTACCAACAGAAGAGAAGAAATCCTCGAGATCTCTTTGGCGAATACGGGCAGACAACTGCCACACAAAAACGGTCCGAGCATCTCTTTCTTCGGGAGTTAATTCGGGACTAAAAAAAGATAAAATTAAATAATAAATAGAGGTCTTACCTTCTCGGCCTCGGCTCTCCATTTCGATAAAACCTCCGTGGGACCTTATCGTCGGAATCCTCGCGTTCCCTATCAGGGATCTCATCGCGTCGCGGGCGGTCGTAACGTGATCGATCAAAATCTCGGTCACGACGTTTATCATAATCCCGGTCTCTATCCCTATCACGCCTATCTCGATCCCGTCGCCTGTAATCATCTCGGTCCCGTCTGCGATCTGAACTCCTATCACGGTGCCTAAAAGAATTATGAATTGAGAAAATGTAAGACTAACCTTCTGCGATCCTTTGATCTAGATCTAGAGCGGTCACGGTGACGCGAACTGCCTGCCTTCTCCGCGGAGGAATTCTGTAGGACGACATCAGAAGAGACAGGGCACACGCACGCAGAAGACACGTACGAGCGCACAAAGGATACGAAGATAAGAGAATCGAATAAAAAATTAGATGAGCGAGCTAAATACATACTGATGAGCAAACAAACTTATAACTACATGATGAAAGGTATTAGCCAGACGCCCAACGACGTCACCGCTGATGGATACTTCCGAAAGTAATCTAATAAAACAAAAAGCGAAGTTCAGATCGATTAACCCGCAAAACATGGAAACAAAATGACGCCAGAGGTTTACCCGGTCCTTCACTGAAATGCGGCGTCTTTAACTACGGTTTACACCTAAATTCCCACTTAGGTTTGTCACACCTGAATACTAGTGCATATCTTGTCTAAAGGTGGAAAGCTAAACCCAGCCTAAGATTATCAGCATAGGAGAAATGGCAAGCCAAACACCAGCGACAAATCAAGCAACAAAGAAAGTTAACAAGAACCGATGAGACTAAAAAACATACCGCCTTCTCAAACGGGGCCTCGAGCAATTCATCGACATCAAAGTCATCCGCCATGACTGCAGAGTAACCAACAAACACGAGCGAATACGAAAGCAGACCGTATTTAAACACAACTTAGGGTTGTTAATTAAAACAAGATGAATGTTTCAAAATTTTGTATTTTTAAAATAATTTTGCTGTCTACTGAAAACAAAATAACGTTCTTTTTTATTTTATGCAGAGTTATTATATTTATATTCATTTCGTCCTAGTGTTGTGAATCCATCTTGAAATAAATTGTTGCCAAGACCGATTATTGGTCGGTAATGCATAGTTAACTATTGCCCCTCAGTTAGTTGGTGTTTTCGCATAAGTAAATGTAATAATTAAATAATGCATTTGGTGCTTAGACACATAAACTAGATGACGAGGTTACTTTTTGTATATATTCTGAAATTTAAGATGTACTTGTGGTTGATACGCGAGTCCCGCTGATCAAAATCATTTGTTTGTCGCCCAAAATTTTTGAGAGATGTTTAGCCATTTTATTCTATTTATTCTAAATAAATAAGGATATCATGTTTCAGCACGATTCATTTGAAAAGATTGTGTGAAATAATCATTTTCTCTCGGTGTTTTTATGCCTTAAAACTAAGATAATCAGGTACCAGAAGATATATCAAGCATCCGATAATCATTACAATGTAATGTGAATGACATGGGCCTTCCTCCTTCTGAAGTTTCCTTTTTGACAATTTCGTTAATATAATGAGCTTGGTATAATATTATAAATCTGGATGTTATTCCCAACAACTAAAGCCTTTCGGGCGTTTCAAATTAAAATTCTCAACTCTCTTTAAATGATTTTTGAGTGTTCGGGATAAAAGGAAACAGTACCATGTCTGAATCCGGAATAGGAAATCAACTCGGAGACAAAGAAATAGCCTGACTGGTTGAATTACAGAATTCTATAAGGTTGAAAGTTAGAGGGATTATTACTCCTCTTCCTCAAAACTATTTGCTGCCTGGAGGCGACCCACCCGTCTTCAGCCATGAATTTTCCTATCACAAGCCCACTTTGGTTTTGAGGAGCAGTCAAATGACTATTACAGCTTACAATAATAGTAAATTAGCCTCAATGACACTTTGGTGGCACGGCCGCTTCACCACTCCATTAATCGGCTAAATGCTTAATACAGGTATGACTCTAATGAGATGAACCATTGTTAATTTAAAATGTGTATTCATTCCCTAATAGATGGCCAAATGATCGAATGAGCTGTGTATGCGAATCAAATGCATTTATTTGACTAAAAAATGAATCACAATAAGCTTACAACACTGGTGTGATGGCCGAATTTGCCTTCTTACCATGCCGATTGATAGTGACGTTCAATCAGTTTAAGGGGGCGGTCGGCTAATCGAAAATTGCGTGGGAACTTTTACTAGGGTAAGCAAAAACACACTGAATCAACCTGAGGAAATTCTTTTTACCTAATTAAACACAAGGAATAAATATGAAGATCGTCGTTTCCAAATCTCCCGTAGTGAGACAACATTTGCATCGACTTGGGCTTGCACAAACACCTATCAATATGTATTTATAAATCAGTTGATTTAACTAGACAATTAAGCCGAACAAAACATGGGGACTGCCAAAAACTGCTCTACTAGTTTTTCAAACCCGATTTTGTGCCCACTCAAACAGCCCATGAAGTAGTTTTGAAACACATCCCACTTGACCGTTATTAAGAGTATTTGTGTTTTCGACTCACGTAATCAGTTTCAACATCAAATACTCACCTAAGCGTTCATGACATCAATCTGCCAATTTATACTAAGTCACAACGAAGCAAAGCAGCTATTACAGCTCTAGATAACATGATGTCTAAAATCCATTCGACAAATAAGGACACTAAAAGCCCTCTCTGATTTGGGTCATCTTAATTAAAAAAAAGAAAATACTATTCCCCATTGTCTTAAACCAAAGTTTACCAACTTTTATTGTCGTTTAGTTCGTTAGAACACACATCTAATTTAAATTCTATGATTTGAGAGCTACCACCTTAACTCAATTTAACCTACTAAATTGTCCATTTGTCAACAGACTAAGGAGATGAATTATCTCCCAAAGAGAATGTTTGCATCGTTGATTCCAAAGCTGAATCCATCCTCGCGCCCTTATTTCACTATTAAGTGGAATCGATCCAGGGCCGATAGTTGAAGAAAGCGAAATCGAAATCGTTAAAGACTCGCCTTAATCATGCGACGATAGTCTAGGTCTATCCAATTGTATCATATGAACCTGCCTTTTTGAGTAAGTAAAAGGTGAGACAAAGGAGGTTAGTGAACACATTGGTTTCGGGTCTATGAGCTTGTAAGTAGAAGCTGATAAATCGCAAGAAGCTAGAGATGGACCGGTGGTCGAATGGATGCGGAACTGCAGCGGAGTCAACGCGAGTTCGAAAGATCAAAGGAAAGATGTATGAATGAGTGAAACTCTGTGAACTTAAGAGCCTCCTACCCCTGTTTAAGTCTCCAACTAGTCTAATTTTTTTATTTGCGCTGTTCTTGGAATCGTTCAACGAAAGCAGAGCTGAAATCGAAAAAGTTTGTTGGTTACGAAGTCTCTATCAGCAATTTTCCACGGAAATTTTAACTTGTACTCTGAAGGCCCATTACGCTGATTAGCATACTCGGCGAGCAAAAGCTGCCTGATAGTCGAATTTAAAATTATGAACACAATTGCTTTAAACGGTCCTAGATTAATTCTTTGTGCTAGGCTAGATTAAGCACCACGAGATAGAATAAAACAATCAGCATTTGGCGATCCTTTTAGAGAAATGCAATTTATTTAAATCGTTACATAACCTGTGAGTATACAAAACATATTTCCATTTAAAAGGAGTTAATAAACCTCCTGACATCTTGGAATCGCTGATCGAACGGCCTTTCTGCAATGATTGACAAGATGCTTTTGCACTGATCATTAAAGTGGAATGGCACTATTAATGTGATCCCTTGTCCCCAACTGTCATCACTAGAGTACTGCCCCATTTCAATAATATTTCCTAAAAACTTAACTATGGCAGATGATGGGTCCACACCAAGCGTGCACGACTGCACTACTAGTGTGAGCACTGCGTGTTTTTTTAGAGAGCTTAGTCCTATACTGGACCCTTCAAAAAGCAATGTCTTAGAAGCTCATCTTGACCAAATGAATATTTATTTTTTTAAATTGCTTCCTTAAAACCACTGATATTTGTGTAGACACCATTATTCGATACTCGGATCTTTTATTCTCTTCCCCTACACCATATCGCAAGCCTCCAACGATGACAAAACAATGTGCAGAGAGACAAATCCGAGCAGCATGTCCGCTACAGGGCTCTGAATATATGCACTCAAAATTCTGTCATGTCAGAGTTATTGTAGATCGATTTGATGAAAAATCTGTTTCTTTTTGTTGCTGGTTGAGATAGTCCTGGATTCACCTGATGTGTACCAAGCCTGGCTGCCTAATATGACATCAGTACCCAAAATGCTTCTGCCAATTGCCAAAATGGAGGAAATGAGACTAGTAAAAACTAACTTCTTTCAATAAAACCCAGACAAAATTTGTCTAAAAATTTTTTCAAGTTCTTGTAGACGGTGTTAGATCAAATCGACGAGTTTTCAGAAACGTTATGAGCTTCATTCCCTACATACGGTGAGATCTCATATTGAAATTCTACTTACTATTACTAAAAGAAAAGACATTATGAGCGGAAAAATAAACAAAGTATCAAAACCAGTTAATAATCAAATATGCGCAGGTGGAATTGTTGGAAATGACACACAGTCGAAATTTGAACCGGGGGAAATTTCTCAGTGAATGCATATCCCACAGTTCCATAGACCATCCGTTCACGAATCTCAATACTGAATGTTATACGTATCATCGAGTTACAGTAAATGTATTGGGACTTAAATATCAAGGTACTTTAATTAATGGACTGCCATTTAAATACTTGCTTTAATTAGGAGCCTACAAGGTATATCCGGAAATGTCTATTTTTAATTTCTGTTGGTAGGCAATTAAAACTTGTTTTACTCACTTTTTAATCCCTTTTTATCATTATGAAAATTCTTCAATGCCTTCACAGAATCCAGCCTCCTTTGAGCTATTCAACATTAAATTGTTTTTATTTGATATATATATTTGAGATGTTTGATATTTAAGTATATTTTTATTTTAGGGTAAATAGATTTCTCTAAAATGAAACATTTCTTTGAGCTGCGGTAATCTGACAATTAGGCTTGCCAAAAACGCAGTAATCGTTATCTCCCCTGATCGGCCAAAACGTATACTTAGCTTATAATCGGTGCTACTATTGTAAGAAACAAATTCTTACAAATCTCGTTTTTTCGTAAAAGGGATTAATTTTGTTTAGAAGAATGTGCTATTTGAACAACCCACGCACCACCTGTCGCTGATCGACTCTCAAGCAGCCAGTTCGTCTGAGTTGGTAAAATTTTTTAGATCGACTTAACCAATCAGAGGTATTCAAGGTCGCAGTATTGCTTTGGAAGAGAATTATTTCCCAGCTGTCCTCATCTTTTCTTCCACGCTAATAGATTTAATCGGAACTAATACTACAAGATCGGTAGTATCGTCCGTGCCATCTCATGTGACCCTAATATCGTAAACATATAGCGATTCCTATATTGTCTGGGAAATGTCTTGGAGAGTTTCAGAGGAATAGATCATCATGAAACTGGAGCCGACAACAATTTTCATCGGAATTTCGTTTTATGATTACCGCATGGATATTTAATAAATTAGATAGAATAAAATGATGCAATAGCTAATGCATTTAATTTTTTGCAAAATAACATTTGCAACACATCCGACCATAGCGCAGGGTGCTTTTGTCTCCCCTCTCTTTGGAAAAAAGCTCTTTAGGAAGACGGACCTTATTCAGCAATCCTTGTCTTCCTGTCTAAGTCAAAAAATAGTAAGCCCATGCGTTCTGCGCGGTTTATTATCACTCAAAACAAGCTTCTAACTCGAGAAAGTCTTTTCATCTTTTAATCACAAGCAAATACATTGAAATAAGTTTTATATTGACCTTATTTAAAAAGTTTAAACTGATGACTCCGTTAAACAAACAATTTATAGCGCTTCGATACCACCCAAAATAAAGAATTAACAGAAAAAAAAAACTAGAGAAGATTATTAGAACCGACACTTTTCAGGTTCTTCAAGCTAGCCCGAGTACATACATGCACCTACACTCATGCGCGCCGCATGACTTGCTTCGTACCTACGGATTTTAATGGGAATTCGATTCCTCAATGTCTTCAGGAAATCGCAGCCCTCATTTGTTCTTGGTCAGTCACCAAAGTAAGTGGAACTATCAAGCGCTCTAAGTAGGAATATAAATAATAATCAATTCCTTGCTAGCCAGTCAATGCCTGATTTCTCTTCGATGAAAAGAAAAAGTTGAGAAGCCCTTAATAGAAGGACAGCTGGCCCTCCATTTCGACAGTGATTTTTTGCACAAGTTGAAGCCGAAGAGCGAAGAATGAAGATAAAATGGCAAAGTTTCAATGAATTTTCTTGATAATCGGTCGGGGGGTCATATTCTACTAGAGGAATATTGGGCCCCCTGGTGAAGAGAAGACCCTGAGCTAATGATCGATACAATTATTGAACTCTCTCTCAATTCACTACACTCCATAGGTAAGTTTGTATTATCCGTTTCGATCTTAAGTGACCAATAAAATTGGATGAAATTGGCACAGTCTCCGTGATCCGCAGTTTAAAAAAACCAGCTTTCAAAATTTTATCAATGTGGTCAATTTGTTTCAAATAACAACATAATATGTCTTAAGAAAATTTTAGAATCACATTGAACAGGAACTTAGAAAATATTTTAACCTTAAATCGTTTCACTTCCGAAAATATGGTACTGATTGTAAATTTTATTCATGAAATATCAATTAATGAAAATCACTGATTTTTATATCGATGTCCGACATTGGTCTAAAGCAGACAATTTTTATGTAAATCACTATCGACGCACTCTTCCGGCTTTGTTTCAGATCATAAAGCCTCTCCCAAGGTAGTAGTTCAATCTACTGCCATTTCCACCATCACTCTAAACATTTAAAATCCGTTCAACCAAAGCCAGAACATTTGAATAACACTGCTTTCCTCATTTATGTTGAGGGAGTCACTAATCTCACTTCTGGCTACAGAGGCTCGAGAACCAATCCAACTTTATTGCATAGGCCAACAGTCAAAATTCTACGACCTGTACCCGATCGGCGGAATCTGCTTCGCGACTGCATTTTACCACCGGCATTGCAGGTACCTTGGACATTATCGAATGTCAACACTTGGAATCATTTCGACTGTTCATATTAATAACAAATAGCCGCCTCCACAATGTAGTTTATTGTAGTTCATACGTTACCAAGGGGATTTAAGGCAGTTTACCTGCTTAAATACAGAGGGTATATGGTATGATTATTCTGCAGAAACAGAAAAACCTACCCAGATATGCTGGATAACTTCGAATGCTTAAAGTATAAGAGGGTAGTAGGCTCCTAGCTTCATAATCCGTCAATTCCGCCAAATCGATTGAAGTGTGATAATAGAAAAGATAAATATCCCCTCCTTTAGAGAAAATGGCTACCCGAATCGTATGGCTTGTCTTTAATCAGAGGACTATCAAGGCAAATAAGCCGAGACGACTCTGACAGGAAAGTGAGAAGTGGTCACTCGAGAGTTTTATCTTCGAAAGCTGGGTTTTTCAGTTAATTATTTTCCCTCTGGTCAAACTAGAGTTGTAAAAATATTTTCTTTCGGACAAATAAAACTCATATGTTCCACATTCAAAGAGTCCAGAGAGCTGGAACGACGGCCGGATCATTGTACCTGATGAGGAACTCTCCGGAAGAAACCACTTAACTTCTATTCACTTTCATTTACCTTGCTTTCTAGGAAAATTTGTTTCTTTAATTTGTATTTAATCTATACTGAGAATTCGTCAATTGGTGCGTGGGAATTTCCTTGAGATTTTAATGGGCTGCGAAATTTGAATTCCAGGCATTTCTGCAACCTGTAACGATTGGCCGGCTAAGAGGCCATTCATAATTTCTCTTAATCGAATTCAAGTTTAATAAAACAAAAGATTAGTGCTGCTAAATAGGGAAGAGACTTAATAAAGCGGTCGAGAGATTCCGCACACAAAACAATTTTACTATGGTGTCAAGAATCTAGGCCACATTTGCAGGTAAGAAAAAGATGTTGAAGGAGAACATGAATGTCGGCTGATACTCCAATCAACTAACTCCCAAGAACGTGCATAATATCCAGCCACAAAATTAACCCATTTGGATGATGGGAGATGTGTTTGTGATTAGATAAGATGTTCGCAATTTCGCGTATTTCATTTAGTATCGGTTGAGGGGATATCAAGGAACAATTGGTTCGAGAATAGCGTAAAAGTTTGTAAATTGATTAGATTTACGAACTATCATCTACAAATCTGACCGAGATGGGGGCATAGTCTCTCTTTATTAGAAATAAGCAGGAATACATTGGCTGGGATATAGAAAACGCAGATTCACAATGAGAATGGATTTTATTTGAACCATTCTCTCCTACCCACCTTCATCACGTAGTCATCCTCTCCAGAGTCTCAGTATTTATCTATCCACTTACCCATCATTAAACCTGACCTTTACAGTTGTCTTCAGCGGCACAAAGCTGGTCTGCTTTACTGGTGTTGGGTAAACTAATTTAAGAATTCTAATATTGTTACAATGTTGAATGCATTGCATTGCTGTAATCCTGAAAGTATGTGAAGCTTTCGCATATAATTCATTAGTTTTCTATTGGTGAAAGATGTAACATTCACACCTTAATAGAGCCTATGAATAGTGGTTATTCTGATTCAAACTGTTTCAAATGATTCTGAACTTAATAGCAAGAAGATTTATAAGTCGATATTTCGAGCCACTGATTTATGGGTATCACTCCTTGTTTGGTTATATTTACACCACCTCCAAGATCAAGGGTGTCCTACCTATGAAGTTTTACCTTTGGCGAAGAGAACATTTCGTGAATTGTGTTCTCTCTCCATCTCAATCAGTTGGCTAGCATTTATTGTATCATATTTGATGCCTAAACATCATAGATGACAGATGATCTTTCACTATCCTAAGAATGTCCGAGTGATTCAAACGACTATTTATTCCTTTTCCCATCACGTTCAAAAAATCAGGAAAAGTAATCGATTTTCGATGGGCTTTGACGCCACTTCAAACCTAGATATGTTTCAGAAGTATCTTTAATCTACAGATTGAAGGGGATATGGAGACTCTTGCCTCGGAGATTTCATTCAAGACTTATCTACCTTTGTCATTGTCGAAGAGGACTTTCATTTCAACAGTAGGGGGCGAATCTCAAAAATGCCAATCAGTTCTATTCCTATTTCCATTTTAAGAAATACACTTTGGGCACACTGTTACCCGCTTGAATCATCACACAAGGTTAAATTCAAAGAGTTAAAAACACTTGGTAAATCAGTCTGATTAGTAATGTCTGACTCAGGAATCTGCAAAGTAGCCAAACAGTTTCATTCAAAGTATCCATTCCTGGTGATTACGCCTATTATGCTGGATTTGGCATCCCACTTCAAAAGGTCAAGCCTGACTTGAAGATCAATAGCTTGTCCAGTTACCAGATTCCGATACACTAGTAGAGCAGTGCCGTCCTATACCCATTGATTCGATACTGAAATTCTCGTGGAAGAGACAGCATTAATATCTCGACCAGCCAGTGGTATAGTGATTGGGGAAACGGTCATTTAACCAGAGGATGCAGGCTCCAACATATTTGGCATCCATCCACACCGATGAAGTGGACAGGCAAGAGATCCTTTCTCCTCCAAAATTAAGAGTTGAAGACGCCTTTGATTTTACCTACGTGGCTCACTTTATATGTTCGCCTTCGGTACAGAAAAATTTGATTTTTCGCATTCCATTCGAGATGCGTTGCCTTTGTTAACTGAATTACCACAGTGGTCAGCATCAGGAGGAAACTTTCACGCTTTTAGGCATTTGTAGAGCACCATGGCTATCCGTTAGTGCCTAATATTTTGCTTTTGGAATTGCTCAAAGTTAACTTGAACTGGCAAAGGGATTTGTACAATACATGAATTTATCAATGGCATGAAAAGCCATTGATTTAAAAAAATAAACAGGTTTAAAGCAACCATTAACTAAATCTTGAAAGATGTTTACACCTTCAGTCTACATAAGATTCAAAAACTACACGCTTTTATCCAGACAATTTAAGTAATTTTTATTATTGAAGCAAAACTAATATACAATCTGCACTGCTTAGAAATTTTTTCATACGCCTCCCTAAATTAATGAATTTAACCAAACTTAAGAAAACGGTGAAAGCATAGGCATGTTGGAATCTAAATATCTAAATAAGGAATGCGATCTTATAATATATCATCCAGAAATGAACATGTGCGATTAATCACAGAGTTTCATAGAAGTTCAAGGAAGCCAGTACTCGGGCAGAAATCGTTTTAATTTCTAAAACATCATCGAAATTATTGGCGAACGGACAGAAATTAAAGTCCATTATCATTTTTGAGACTATCGTTTGAGAAAAAGCAATCAGTGGACCATGACAATAACGTTCATGAGAATGAACGAATGAGCATGAGAGTTTCCGTCCTACTTCACAATACTGTAAGAATTTTCAAACAAAAAAGGTTCTCGAAGGCGATACGAGTCGATCGCATCACCTTGGTGATTCTACGTTAAATTTTCAAATCCCGAAAGTTTGACGGTGAAATAACCCTTTGCAGTTCTCCGCAGTGGTTATAAACTTCAAAGAAACTTCCAGAACAATCGAATGGCTAAACGGACACCAGAAATTCGGAGTTTGCCTACCTGTCATGATAAGTGGAAGTAGCTCAATTTTATCATTTAGCCGGCTAATAGATGATTACACATTGCAGTCACCAGCGAAAATTAAATGAAAATAACCTATTCAAAGATCTCTCACTGTTGTGTGTTATTTCGAGTCTAATCTTTTCGATTCCTTAAGTAAGTAGAGAATATGCCTCTTACTATTAATCTACTGCAAGGATTAATGGGAAAAGTTTTCAAATAAAGAAGTAAAAGACACAAATCTGTCAACTTCTAGGGTATGAAAGAATACTTTAATTTTGTGTGTGCTGTACAGTAAAGACCATTAGAAAACAGACTTTTTTTGCTCCGGGCCCAACATTGGTGGCCAGGCAGTTGAGTGCATTCCGATTTCAAAGATCAATTCTCTCCTCTTGTCTCTAACCGGACTGCTTCGACATTCTGCTACTTTTGCGTACTCAAAACATGCCAATTCTCTCTTGATTTTGCCCAGCAAGTTTATCTTATTAGCTCACGAACGGAGTCGGTTCGTTAGTTTGAACAATTTACGAAAGATTACCCGACACTGGGTAGTCGAGAAAAAGAATCCTTAACACAAACGACTGGTGAGTGCAAGGAATCACAGTAATGTAGTAACGATCAAGACGGGGATATTTGGCAAATAACGAAGCTAGTTTGAATGCTCGTTTCTCCATGTTTGATGTTTGCAATATTTAGCAAGTTGTACACCCACGGATTTATTGAAGCAGAATAATTTTACCAAAATTTTACAAGGAAGGAATCCAGTTTGCCTACACTTTCCACGTATTAGTCAACTTCACTTGATTTCAGCAGTCATTTCTTCAGTCTCCTAAAATCCGTGACATAAACTGTTTTAAAGACAACATTTTATCATAACCTCTTCCCGCATCCATCTAGATGGTTTAAACTGACAGTTTGTGGAGTGTGACCACTTTAGATTCTCATCTGATCAGATTAAATTGACTTGATCTATCTTACCTCCATAGTGCTAAGTGCAATTTCCGGTCACATTTAATTCGTATCTATTCTTTCCTTTTCGTAAACTCTTTTGCCTCGCTTTGATAGATAACTTTTGGATCATAAATGCATCTATTTGATTCCGGCATTATATTCAACTTCAATTAAATCATATTCGCATTTCTCTTTTCAAGTTATTACTTACAGAAAAACCGCATACCAGAAGTGCACACTGAAGTAATCATTTTCCAAGCCTCTCTGTCTCCTTGGGTTCCATTTACCTTCTGAGGACCTAAAGACCTTTGAAAATTGCCATTTTTGTTCAGAAGGCAAGTGCAAATAAGGTCGTAAATGCTGCTTGAAAACTTGGAAGACCACTGATCCAAAACATCTGATATCATCGACCAACTTCATTGCGCTGCAAATGGTTAAGAGAGAGCTAATGGATGCACTCTAACTAGTGTTGAAAAAATAAATATATCAGGCAACAATGCCACGAAAGACTGTAAAAGACCCCTAAAAGAGTCCAATGATAAACTCAGATCTACTGGCCTCAGAGGCCACTTAAAGTGAGTGATTTAATTTTCGCTACATGGCAGTTACAGATACCAATTCGACTAAGATTTTTGAAAAAACTTTACTAAATGCCACAGAAAATCCACAATATTCTTAAGTAATTGTCGAAACTTGTGGCTTCCTTGCTTCATAATTTACTCATCAATGATTGATGAGAATTTTAATTAAACGAGGCGAAGAGTTCCTTTCAAACCGTTTCGAAAACTGAACACTGAAGAAACTCACATTCATTTGGACATGGGTTAGAAACAACGATCAGCTCTTAGGCTGTTGCCTCCAAAATTATGGCAAAATACACCATTTTGAGAGACTTAGTAAGCATTACTGATTGAATGCTCCTGTTTCGGGCTTTTCCCTTTTTCCAAAGATAATTAAGTTAGCATGTGGAAATATGATTGATGGAAGAGCTTTGTCGTAGCAAAGTGCACACTTAAATCTTTAAAATGCACTTGAGGTGAAGATTATAAAATTTTAACTGACTTATTCTTTTGAAATTTGCTTGTCATTTGCATATAGTGTCGGTTTATTCAACTGAACCTGTTCCTGACAAACTGAACCAAAGTGAAAAGAAAATTTAGAACATGGATGTTAACTGAACCCGGTCTAGTTGCTACTCAGGTACATCACTGCAAGTGCTAATTACGCATACAGAAAGAGCGCTTAGCAAGCATAAAAGTTATTAACTGATAGCAAACTAATAAGAGAAACAGAAACATACAGTTTGGTACTCAGTAAGATGTTATACATATATTGTAGAGTGATTTTTAAAGAGTGATCCGGTGTGCGCTCTAAGATGATTCAAGTTCAAAACCAACCTTCCACTAGGCAGACAAAGGGAATTAGCGATTGGCAATCTTTGTTTCATGCATCTTTACCCCAGCCTCAGCCCCAATTCACCTCCTGATGTAGCTGTTCTGAGTCCGTTGAACAAAGACTATACCTGTGGATAATTTCAGTTTATCTAAGGCGACCGGTTGTAATAACAAGAAAAGCTGATTAGAATGAAGGTGTCATTTAAAAAGAGGGCTACCATTCATTACCATACCATAGCAATATGAATCCTTACCCATTTTTCATATCTCGTTCTATCTCTGCAATCACTTCAAGATCAAGCAAACATCGCGAGCCTAGAGCCTTTTGTTAGACCATCAGACTGATTTTGCCCCACAGTGGAAGAAGATTAGTTGATTATAAGCAAGAGCCGGAACTGTTACAACATCAACAGTCTAATTTTCGAAATGTTAGTTAGAGCGTATTATAGCGGATTCTTATCAAGTGAGGCACTTTTTGCAGACTGGAGATTAATTTACTCCCTTAGGTTGGAAGCGAAAATAAATAAAGCGAAGCAAATGTATTTAAAATGAAAAGGACTTGCGATCAGATCAGTATGACTGCTTACAAAGACCGAAAATTGAGGGTTGAGACAGAAGGCTGTTAAAAATGTAAGCAAGGCCAAAATTAAAACATTTATTAAGTTGACCATTGACACTAATGGTACAGCAGCAGTATGCGCATCTGCAGAAGTTTGATTTTTGTCAGTGCACACTTGTTCCGGTTAATATGGATCCACAAGGAGACAATCGAATGGTACGTTCTCCCTCCCAACGTAGTACGAATTAAATAGATATTTAAATAAATTTTGACTGGATGCTGTCTATGTTTGACGGCAACCAGAGTAGTTAGTAATAGTATCACTTCACGTAGTGAGTATAGGGAAGTTCACTCCGTGACTTAGGAAACACCAAGCATGAGCAGTGGGAAATTCAACACGTGTCCAGAATACTTATGAACACAGCTGAGGTGGTCAAACCTACCCTCAACATGCTCGTGGTGATCACCGGTAACCTCAGCGGCAGCTCTGGGGGTTAATGATAGGAGTGGCCGAATAGGACTAATCACCCATTGATGTATAAAATTAGATTAGATTAGTAAAACCTCTTACAGCCTGGTAAACAAGACATGGCGCAAATACCTGGAATCATGGTCTCAAACTGGACTGTGGTAAGCGCGTGCATGTAGCAATGAATGGAATCTCCGCCAGAAGGTTGAAAAGACTTCTGGCAGAGGTATGAAGACTATCTGCCTTAACAATGTTGAGGATGGACGAGATGCTACTACGACGTTGAAATGCTACCTGCACGACGAAACCATGCCAGAGACGTGACCAGAGAACCGAAGACGTCGATAAACGCTCTTACTGTCTTCTATGTTGACTGCTGTGCACTACTTCTTGAGACTTGGTCTAATGATTGGAAAGTAAATTAAAAAAAAAATGAACAAAGCTGACGGAAACTCACCTGAAAAAGCAGTTTTGGCTTTTTGCAGGCTACCATCAAGTTAATCACTAATGTGGGCCAATCAACAAGATGGGATGAGGTGAGAAGGTATAGTAAATGAAATTCTGGATCATCCAACGCCTGATTACTACTGATTACTACTCTCATTATGTTTTTGAAATTAAACTTAACCAATTATATAACAAATAAGCATAAAAAAAACAAATATATAAATAGTTTAATCCCCTTTCCAGTAACTTACTATACTTTGTAGTCATTTGAACCTGGAAATTCCCTAATTGGCGTCCTTTCGATAGGCCACAATCACATAGACATACTGCTCACTCCTTACCAGAAGTCACCTTTACGAAGGGATAAAAGTTAAACCGCAGAGGAGATGAGACTTGATTTCATGAGGTTCAAGATAATAATAATACTATGAAAATGTGCATTCCTTATAAAAATATTCTATTGAATAAGTGCATGATTTGGGATTATTGCTTTGCTCAAGCACAGCGGAATTTTAATTTATTTTCAAAACACATTTATTTAGTTTATCTCTTAAATATAAAAGGAATAAATGATTGCTTTTTGATTTCATTTGAGACAATGAAACTGCGCATATATAAACGTTTGACCGATTTCTTTGAAAAAGTAAACGGCATTCAGTTCTAGACTGTTCGTACTTTAATCTGACATTAAGATGGAAAAACTCCACCGCATTTGTTTGCAATTAATATTTAAAAGTACGACTGAAAAAGCTTGTTTTGTGCTATGAATCCACTAATAAATACAATGGATTAATTTTTTGAAGACAAATTCTTGAGTACTAACAATGATTATCGCTTCTTTTGATACGAAGTCCGTCAACCAAGGCATGCATTATTTAAATCTGAAAAAGTAAGCACCTTCCTAATGTAGTTCCCTCTTCTCGATATCGTCCAACTTCAAGATTGCGGGAGCAGGGTTATCGACAACAATGCACGACCATTGAGAACTTCTTTGGGAAAAAACTGACATGAAAACTGAGCAAAAGCAACTGTATTTGAATAAGGGCTTGTGCATTAAAACCTTGCGATTTCAAAAAAAAATGAGATGACTTTGGAACCTACTTGCTGCAAAAGAAATGTGCGATTTCTCGTTTCAGCTCTATTGCATATCATATCGGTATCTTGAGACTTGACAAGAAAATTAGACTTGCATATAAAGCAGATAATTGCAAAAATACCATAGTGGTTACGAGATCTAACGTTCGATAATCCCACCGGGTATTCGTTTATTCGAACTTGGTCTTAGTGGAGCAAACAGCATTGAAAAATATTTTCGTTGTTTAGTAAATGGCAAATGTTGATTTGTAAGGGGAAGACGATCGAGAAGTGGAGCTGTCATCCAATCATACAATGGGCAATAAAATCGAACTTTAGGATAAGTGATACATATGTGGATTCCGAACCCCTAAGCATCACTGGAACAGTGGGCACGCTTCAACTGCAGACCTATAGAGCATCAGCACCAGCACAGTCTTCTGCTGCACACCTATAAGTAAGAAAACCAGATGTTTGTGAAAGTTGGAGATGAAAAACCTCGGCCAACACTTATCCAAGTGCCATCTCACATGGGAGCTTGGTATCAATCAATCCAGTCAATTTTCTATTAATGATTTCTATTTTATGCAAATCTATTTTTAAACAGTATCGAGCCATTAATGAGTGACTTATCTCGTCTCGTCTCTAGGATGAATTTTCGTTTGCGTTGCAACAGAATGAAGTTTGAATTATAAGGGACACTGGGAAATCGTTTTATAAAGACTTTTTCGCACACATTTTGCTCCTTTCTTCCCAGGAGATGGATGAGACAAATAATTACTTTCGAGGAGAACAACATTAGCATTAAAACGCTGATGAATTTTGAGAAAGCAATCAAAGACTCTAAAATCAGTTTGAATTATCTGAATTTTTTGACTTCCAGTAAATGGCAAACTTTGCGCAGCTACAGCATGGCTAAGTCAGCGTCATAATTTACTGTTTTAGAAATTCACAGTTCATCCTGAAAGCCACCCTGAAAAATTATGTCCATGCAAAAAAAATGATCTCAATACCAGTAGTCAACAAAGATATCCAAACAAGGTGGTGCGAAAGGTTGCGGTCTAAGAAAGAAATTTGTCTATACGTCAATTATGCGTCTGAGGCTATTAAATATGGTGGACGAGGCGGTGGTTCCAGGAAGAGTCCTTGGTGGAACCCCATTAAGCTTAGGCAAGTTGAACGAATTTCCAAAGTAATTCAGATGAGGATGCTTAGTAAGATGATGATGGCTAACCAACTCCACTGAGTCTATTTTTGGTAGATTTTGTAGAACAGTCTTTCGAATCACCATGTTCTTTGTTGAAAGTAAAATAAAATTTAGTATAAATTATTTTGCGTCAATTAGATGATAATGATCCTCCACTGAATTATCAAGAACAATATTTCAAATCTAGATGGTGAGTTCATTCGTAGGTAAAACTTCCTTATCTTGAAAAATGCGTGTTACTTCGCCTGTATGGTGGTTGAACCAGAGGAATTGCTAAATTGGTATTTAAAAATTCTTATCTATGTCTGATAATTCAGAGTCAAGGCATTAACTGCTAAAATCAGTAAGACCTGGCCACATGCACTTAAATGATATGTCACATTACATTTACTTAGACAAAAATAAATGAAAATCCTACATTCAATGCAACAAGATTTTATTAGACGTCGAGATGGTAAGCAAAGTGGCGACCAACCAAATGATCCCTAATCAAAGAATAACAAAACAAAATAGTAAACTCTCCAAACAACACGGTACTCTTGATGAGCTTCCATCCACGTAGTCATTTTTTCATCTCCTAGAAACATCCAAAGTCCTCTACTTTTCTGCTCTTCTCCCATCTCAGAATGACGTGTTCTTCTCAATCCTTGAAAGTGTCCTGACTTTCACTAATAATTGAGGTTGAAGACCAGAATAAAACTTAAGTGAAGCGGTCAAAAGCACTAAACCTAGTTGAAGAACAGTAAATAAAAGATAATTATTCAAAAGGTTGCACTGGCCTAACTATAATGAAAACAGAACATTTTTTTAAAATCAGCCGAAGCTTTAAATCAGGCACTGCCACTGTCGCACTCTCGAACCATTAATAAGGTTAGGGAGAGTTAAAATCATCATTGAAGATGAAATAGTTCAATTTATACTAAAAAAATAAGATTTCTTAACTGATTAATAATAAATCTTTACAATGTGATTGGTTTCAACAAACGTTCCCTGCTTTATGTATGTCCGCATTTGTATTGAGTTTGTTGACGAATGACATCCACTATATTTACGCACATAAATTACCAAATTATCATTAAGATCAATGGAATCTCATTTTTCTGGGGCTAATGTCTCCGAAAACGCATCACGTCGATGAATTTTGAATCAGCTTCTGTTTATATTTTCGCATCTGACGATTTTCCAAGTAAACACCTCAGTAGAGGGAACGAAAAATTCATACCAGATGTGTCAGTCGTTTAAATCACTTTAATGAGTGAGAAATAAAACCCAAACGAAGTAAGCAGCACATAAAACCATGGAATGAGTGTATGAGAATGCCGAAGTGATTAAAATTTAATTTCAAGATTAGGTGAATCGGTCCCTGTGAAGATAATATTAATTGGAAAATCCCACTTGAGAATGAGAATTGCCCCTAAGAATGTTGCAGCCTTTGAAATTCAGTGATTAGAAATAGTTTTTAGATTCATGAGTTACTCAGCAACTGTTGGTGATTGATGGCTGTGTCATGCATGTCAGTTATGTCAAATTAATGGTAGATTCCTCTACTTTATTTCATATCAAACAATCAGTTCGTAATTTTTTAGAATATTGCCATCATTAAAAGCTAGTAAGCACAGATAGCAATAGGTGGTAATTACAAAAATGGTAATTCAAAGAATCTTAAAATGTCTCATTAAGGTACGTCCACCAGAAAGGTGCATCTCTTGATAAGTTACCAGATAAAAAACATGTTGAAGCCTGCAGACCGAAGCGAAAAAGAAAACAACTTGAATGTCCAGTTGGCATAGGATAGGCAGCACTTATTTTCTGAGCTGCTTACAAAAAGATCACTGTTCCGTTTTTATACCAGTCAAAATTCAGGCAGTAAATGGCAAGTTAGTCCATCATCGTCCTATGATTGCTTTCTTAAACTCCATTTACCAACCTGAATATCTCGCCAACCTACGGTTTGGCTTTGATCGTAGAATGAAAATGCGAGGGTTATTTACTAACAAACCTTCCACACGTCTCAGTGATTGTTAAGCGATCCACCGTGTTTAACTTCGCTAACATTTCCGAACATTTATCTTTTGACCTTTGAGCTTAAATAATCGTAAAGCCCAATTTAGTGAAATAGGTTTCTGAGAAGGTATTTCAGCAAACTTAAAAAAAAACATTCCCAAAACTAAATACCTAAAAGTACCACTGCAGGAGCCAATTCTGTGGTTTACTTAATCAAATCTTAATTAATTCAATTATTGCAAGTCAGAGAAAAAGAAATGTATTACTATTTAATCCAAAAGGCGAAGAGCTTCCCTTGTAAAACCATTTTTTCGAATAAAAGAGTTATATTGCATGTAGATGAGGGTAGACCTACGAATTTTTTGCCAAAAAATGATTATATAAGTTATAGAAAATATTGCCATATTGAAATTGAAGGTGGCAAAAGTTTGGTTGATACCCTATTAAATAAACCGGAATGACGATCATTTTTTGATTTAACCCCTGACTAGAGAGGGGACAGTTGTTTGGGTCATAAAGAGAAGTCCTCATCATTGATATGCTCAACAGAACATGGTGTAGCAACACAAGCAAAGCAGAAAAAAGTTGAATTACAGGGAAAAATTCGGCACTTCAAGTTCGATCAATCATGATGAACAAAATACTGGAAACGTAATGCTGTGAAAATAGGAAAAGCCAGCATAATGTTAGAGGGCAACTTAAAGCAAGCGAAGCAGCAGCCAGAAAAGTTAAGTCGTTTCGTTATTCCTCTTCAAATTGTGTTGATCGACCGCCTTCTCTTTTTGGCTTCCCTAGTCTAAGTGTAAAAATGCCACAGAAATTTTGTTCAAAACAAATTTACAGACGTTTTTGCCACTTACTGAGGCATTTCGGTTGTTTAATGAAAAAACGAAGAAATTGCCATGGATGCATTGTTAAAAATGCCATGTTAAAACAGTAAGGCTCAGTTGCAAATTTTTTATTCGTCCCTACCCAATGGGCAAGTCTCAAGGACTAAGTGCAGGTAAAGCAGAAATGCGGGAGCTTGTACAACAGTTAGAGACTTGCACATGACATAAAAACAGTTGAATTGACGTCTTCGCCTCCCTGGCCATTTCTCGGTATGGTTTCGTGGTGTAGTAACATTTCATTCTTCTGCTACACTTCTTGCAGTACCTTGTTGTCCTTGTCTTTTTATTCTTATTCAGATATTCATTTCTAGCTACCGTGTATGGGTCAGAGTTATTCACAGGAGTGATGGAGCAGATGTGTTGTTCATCCTGCCGGTTGGACTTTTCTTCGCAGTCTCTTTTCCCACATTCCACTCTATCTTTAGTCTCCATCGTTATCAGTTCTTCTTCTTTCTCTACTGCAGTCTGATTCTTCCCTATTCTCTGTCGGCTTCCCTCTTTCTATGATTTTAACTAAAGGGTGACAGCCCCTAATATGTTTCTTTATCTACCCTTGAGTCTTCTATCCTTTAACGCCGTCTTTAACGGAGCACTTTAGCTTAAGGTTCAGTGTCTCTTCGGAGTTGTGTTCTTATTCTCCATGATCTTGTCTCACGTGTCTTCGCATCTCCTTTGTTGTGGCGAAACATCTTTGGCAAGTTGTGTTGGTACAGACAATATCACTTTGCCTTTCTCCTACCAATCCAGGTGTGTAATTTTCATCTCGAACTTTAAGGCTTTCCTTTGGATCAAGTAGCCATGATTCGGAATGTCCTTGCCACGTTTCTTTCGCATCTTTAATTTATTGAAGCATCCATTTCCTTGAATGTTGGGCTTTCTTAGTTACCCCTATTTCAAAGTTCCCAAGTTACGCATTGGCAGCTCATTTCGGAGTTCCTCAACAGTTTCGGCTCTTCACGAATACCATCCAAGTATCATAAGCCGAGTCGTATTCTGTATTGTTTGTATTCCGTTGTTATCTCTTACTCTCAAGACAATAGTAGATAATCCATAGGTGACTGCAGGATCGACAAAACTATCCACCAGAGTTGCTTTTAGGGTATTATTGAGACCTCTTAAGCGCAGAAATAGTCGTAGTCGTATTGGGTGCCTTTTCGCCCTGGCTATGTTTGCTTTTATTGCTCCGTCTGGCTCACCAGTGTGTTATATTATAAAGCCAAGGTATTCACAGTATGAGGTGTGTCTTGATGACATTCCTGCTGTTTCGAGAGGCGTTTGATCCTCATCGGCACCAATTTGAAATCAGATGGTGTTGTTCGCTGCAATTTGCATTCCGTATTTATGCATCGTGTTCGCCAGATGCTCTTTTAATCTGACAGCCGCGACCTTATTTGGTGCAATAAGACTTAGGTCATTTGCTTATTGTAGATGATTTAGCTGCCATCTTTTGCCCGAGTGATCAATCTGATTCTCCTCCACTGAAATAGAGAAGAAGATCAAGATGTTTAATTTCTTCGGTTGTTCTGCCCTTAAAAAGGTTCCTGTTAGTGTGCGACCAGATCTTTTGGTTTGACTAGTGTACTTGCATTTTTTGTTTTCCATGAGGAGTTTTCTTTCACTATGTCCTTCGACAGCATACAGGCTTTTCAGGGTTCTCCCTCTGCGAGGTATACTGGAAAGCTGGTTATTCTCTCTTCTTTTCTTGATATGCTTTTTTTCCGGTTTCGAATCAGGTTTTTCATCCTGTTTCCATGCTCTTTGTACCTCATGAGGTTTTCTTGAGATAGATTTGAGAGCCAATTTGTTCTCAACTGCTTTTGTAGCAGAAGTTCTCTGTCCTTCTCTTCTCGCGGATAGCTATAAACCATCCTTTTATCTTTCGCTCAGATTTTTGCGTTGTTGTTTTGGTGACAGCCTTTCTTTAAATTTCAAAATATCCTCATATGTAGTTGTCAAAGGGTCCTGAGGTAGTTCTCTTTTGAGGTGGTCCCGGTAAAATTCCTTAGATTTTTATACTTGTTCGATGCCCTTAGGCAGTTGCCACAGTTGCTTTTGACTGTTTATGCCTTCCTTCAAAGTCACATTCTTTCTTTTCCTTAGCGCTTTCTAATATGTGATTTGAGCTTAAGGATTATTGTTTGTAGGCAGTGATCAGAATTTGCATCTGCCTTTCTAGAAGCTTGTATGTCACTTATTAGGAGTGGATTTGATCTTTTCATCAAAACAAAGTCAAGAATAGCACCTTTACCTATAGAGTGGTACCAAGTCAATCTTCGAGAAGTTGGTTTCCGGAAGGAAGCATTCATCACGTTTAGATTATACTCTTGGCATAGTCTTAATAGTCTAAGCCCGTTCTTTGTGGTGTCTTCTCAATCGATAAATGGACCGACTAGTTTAGCGCCAATGTTTCGGGCATCAAAGCCCAATCTGCAATTGAAACCGCCAAAAATAATTATATGTGTACGTTTAGAGAAGAGTAGAAGATTATCTAACCACCGCATCCTCCGTGGACTCGGTCGGAGCAAAACATCCCATAATACAAACTTTTACTCATCCGATTCGGAGTGTCTGCGTGGTAAGTTCGTTTGAGACAGGGTTAAATTCAGCTTCTATATTCTTTATGACCAGAAAGGGGAGCCCACCATTCGGTCTAGAGCTTTCACTGTGTCCAGAGTTGAAGGATGCGCAATTATCTATATATTAAGAGCAGGATTTCATTTGATTTTCCGTTAAGGCAAATATCTGCATACCCCTAACAGAAGTCTCTTTAACTATCTGACGGAGTTTTCATTCAATGCTACGGGAGCGCACGTTTCATAATCGAAGTTTTTAAGAGGCTCTTGGTGGACTCAGGCTGCATTTCCGCTGGCATAATAATGTATTTATACGTCCGGTGGGTGATTAGTCTTATCCGGCCACCCCACTCTTTAGCTCTCAGGGTTGCCCTTCAGGTTTCCGGTGGTCACCACGTGGAGGTAGAGAATAAGATTAACTACTGAGGCATTTCAATCGGTTGCTTAATGAATGAACGGAGAAACTGCCATAGATGAATTGTTGAAGGCGCCATATTAAAAGAGTGGAACTCGGTTGCAAATAAACTCACTATTTACCTTTAGTATGCGTTTTTCGTGGACTCTTGTTTATAAATGACGGTTTTTTAGCAGCTTAATTGAGTTTGATGAAATGAGAAAAGACTACTTACGCTTGTCTTAATTCATTATCAACTAGTTAAAGAGCATGAAGTAAGAGATAAACTGGGCAAAGTTCCTGCTATTCAAATAAAACATCCAGATGTCCACATTGCCTGATAGAAGAACTTGTATGCTAGGCCAAAGATGCTGTCCCCAAAGCATATTTCAATAGATAAAAAATTAAAAGCACTTTTCTTGGCCACAGCTATTGTTCAAAGAACTCTTCCGCGTTCGCAATGGCTGTTACAACACCGAGAACAATCAAAATTTATTTAAACATGGTGCACTCTGCAAAGAACTTATGGTGATATCTTATACTGAATGCCGAAATAGAATGACTTTCATTTCGTTTCACTCTTTGATTAAAACCATTCCGTTGGTTCATAAACTCAGTTTCGACTGTTCGTGGCATGATACGAAATTTCAAATCCTTCCTTTAAAGGAATGTGAATATAATAAGCATGATTTTAGTAGCCTGACTTGGATCATCGCACTTATTCCGCGAAAAAAAATCGGACCGAAATGGCTTTTACAACTTCAACAGAGTTTCGAATATCTGCAGCAGAGGGTTAAGTTTGATGCAGTGGAAGAAAATTAGAACTGATCAAACCAAAGTTGAATTATCACCTCCCGATTTCGCAGAAGTAAAATTGATATAAGCTTTTTGATATCGAAGATAAAAGTAAGCTTTGCTTTGAGGCAAACTGACGTATTGAAGTGTTCCGCCTTTGCTATGTCGCCAGTGACCTCAACATTTTTTTTCCGAAAGTCAGTAGACTTCAGCTTTTTTATGAACCGACATTCACCAGCATCAACGCCTATCCCCAGAAGCGATAAATTCGAAACAAGTTAACTGGCCCTAAATATGAATGAGAATTTCTCATTCAAAATTTAGTTTGCCTGTTTGCGTAGGTCAATAGAAGTTAATTTTAATTTAAATGATAAATTAATTCTGTATGTTTTGATTTAAAATTACTCAAGTGTTGTAAATAACGTAAGAGAGATGATTCGAAAAAGGCTACAAAAGTTAGGTAAAAATGATTAGGTGATTCACAATAAAAGTATTAATTGAATTTATTTAACTGTTCGCAAAAAATTAAAAAAAAATTTTCACTAAAAAACGAATGATAATACATAAAATCAATCTATACATTAGCTTGTTAAAACATTCACAAAATGAATTCGGCTCATAATTTATCTCCTGAAAAGGATGAAAAAGGTTTTAGGAGAGAAAGAGGCCGCACTTGTAACATCAGTATTAGCGAGACGTAAGGAAGCTTAACGAAGGACTAAAGCAAAGTTAATGTGCGGCCGGCAACTGATAAATGGTCTGGTGGTACACAGTAAGAGAAATGAATCCAGACTATCTGCATGTTAGAAAAAGCACAAAGCAAAAGGTCACATCAGTCAGGTTCCAAAATCGCAAGTGAATGAAACTGTTTATTATCCTTAACGTCGGAAAGACATAGCAGAAAACGATATGATCTCAATCTATGTTTAATAGGTCCCAGTTAGTCCTTAAAGTCTAGAACAAATTGTTTGAACTTTCTGCAGAATCGATTCTCTAATGGGGCCCTCTGAAAGAGTCCTTGTGAAGATCTTTGCAAATAAGTCCTATGAAGGCTGGAGGCCAAATTCAAGGAGGCTTCTCCTACTGTTACCTCTAACGTCGGTGCATCTTTCGGAGCAATTGCATCGAAGAGGAATTACACAAAGAGCATAAGGCCTAGAAGAGTCGGAAAGATTACAGAAGAAGTAAATAGTAGAGCTAGCCAATCAATTCCTGGTTATCATAAAAAAATCATTTTCGGTAAAACACTTTGATGTTGATGCATATAAATGTTAGTCCAAAGTTATAGAATACTTTGTTGTTTGAAATACGATCCTTTACTCTAAGTGCGGCAATTTCCATTGAAAACAGATTGTATACCCTAAGATACCACATTTCTACATATTATTCAGTCCCTAGAGTAATAGAAATTCAGAGAAGGCAACCTCTCAATCGATTCTCAAATAAGCTTCAATAGATCTGAAACAGGTAAGAGAGGGTACTTCAGATGAATAAAGGCATAAAAGACCTTTTATTTAAAAGCACGGATTGTCTCTCCAGAGCATGGTCTCAGTAATAATGAGAGGAATCCGACAAATTTCACGAAGCCCTAGTCCTGAAGAACTCATCCTGAATGTCCCAAATTAAATACAGAAATTTCACAGTTATTGCCAGTCCAAATCCGGTAAGTTTACATCAGAAATCAAAAAGACCATAATGCTACTTTTGACTGGAGGCATTTGTAAGAGATTGCACCTAAATGATCGTTTTAATTACTTACTAAACGGCGCAAAACTCAAAATCATTGTCCTATATTTCACCTTAAAGTATTTTCATTTGATATGAATGGCAATAGAAACTAAGACTTAGTATACCACAGAGAATTAACCATAATTCCAGCTAATACAATAATAGTTCCGTTATCGTTACAGTGAGCACAAATTTATTCGGCTTAATTTGTGGAAGCAAATCTATTTAAACTGGAAACCGGTTAGAAAGCATTAAATTCTAAAAGGTATAGGTAAATTAGACCTTTGAAAAGTGCCTCAAGCTGATAATAAGTAATTATTAAATGCTATTATCTAAGTAAACTTTCGGGTTTCGAAGAGAGTTCAGAGAGGCGATCAGCCATTAGGGAAAGCTTCGTCAATTAGCCCAGGAGAGCATTCCTCATGAAATATTTCGCCCTTCCAGTGATTGTCCAGTGACTTAATTGAACGCCGAAAACTATTTTGCCATCAAAATGAGTTAAAGTTTCAAAGACCGCCTGACTCTTCACCTGAAGTTCTTCGGGTAGAAACTCGCCGGTGATGATGGTTGTTGAAGAGTGATTGGTCATTTTTAGTTCCATCCAGAGCTCTAATTCACCGTGGGCTTCAAATCACTTAAAAGGCTGACCTTACCAATAACAGAACATCAAAGACGAAGCCTCTATAAAGAGGCCCTGAACTTGGAAGTAGGACCTAAACAACTAGTCTTGTAAAACCAATAAAAATTATTCTAATTTACCATTCTAAATGGATATCAGAGGGTTTAATTTCGAAGAACTGAAATTATACGGAATAATTTTTGAAAGTAGGGTAAAAGTCACAATTGTGCCTGATGGCTTCCATCTTTATAATAAATAACTGACAGAAATAGCGCAACTAAAGCATTGCTGAAGTTCAAATAAACCAATAATCGCTTCTCATTGGCGACATGTTTGCTCAAATAAGGCAATGAATAGTGAAGATGACTGACGAAAATCATTCAATGTTATTACAGGAACTTTAACAAGCCATCATCCTAATTTCAAAATGATTCGAACGAACAAAAGATGTCGTAATATGTCCGCGGTGGAATCGCATGAGGGTATGTAAAACTTTATTGAATTTCAAGAGGTAATGAAGATTGTCTGCTTTAAAGGTGTTTGTAAAGAAAAGGCAAACATTTTACAGCACGGAGCTCTCCCGCAATCAAAGGCTCGGCTAGAAGTTTGCTGAGGTTAGTTAGAGGTCCTTTAGTAAAAGACAGTGCTGAATCCTTACCATCCGATAACTGACGATGACAGTCTGGGGTGTGATGTCTAAACTGCACACCTATTTGTGTGACTTGAATATCCCTATTTATAGCATTTTAAATCAATAAAATTTGTTGCGATTGATTTCTAGAGACCTTAGCTATAATCTAAGAAGATACCGGTGTTCACTATCGGTTTAGTGGCAAAAGAAGTACGAGGAAAACTGTTCAGCATGCTAGAAAAAAGATCCCCTCAAAATTCATAAGATCAAAGTTCATTTTACAGAAGTTTAGGATAATTTTGATTATTTCTTCAATCAAAAGAAGAATATTTACAGTTGATGACTATTTGAGACTAAAGCTCTTAAAACCATTTGTAATACGTTTTTGAAATATTAGTGCTGTTCATCATGTCCGGGACCCAAGGGGCATCCTTGCCGAAGATATCGAATTTAAAGGCCCCTTGGTACCAACACCTTAAATGAGTGACAAGTTGGCTAACATAGTTTGATACTATCAAAGTTATGGGTTAACTGCCCCCATGTCTATGAAATTAAATTCACTAAAGGCGTTTTAAATCCGAGCTCAACTCATCGCAAAAGAGATAATGGAATTTGATATTGAAAGCCATTTGAGCAAAGTCAACGTTATTTCATTACTGCCTAAGGGTGGGGGTATTTCTAGGGAATCAAAGAAATAAACCACTCTGCTGAGTATGAATTTCGTTTTGATGGATTTTCATCGGGTTAACCCAATTTATTTCGGTACCAACACAATCTCGATGACAATTGACTCTAAGTATATGCTATCTCATCAGTGCCTTTGCACATTCTTAAATGCTAATAGCCGCATGAAATAATTGCTTAAAAAAAAACGGTGGCCAATCTGACCGACTACCTGTCTCTCTTTTTCTTTTAAGTAAAAGTTAATGAAAATCAAGTCCAATGACATCGAAGCAGATGAATGCAGGATTCATTCAGGGAAGTGAGCCTCCGAGGGCCCTCGGACCAGGCTAACTATTGGCTTCAACAAGGAGAGTGAAATTTCAGGGATTCAAATCTAACATCCTAGGACATCTCCTAAGTGAATGAGCTGTTTACTGGATTACATATTACCTCGGGTTTATTACAAACAGGTCATTCTCGTAGACTAGCGTAGTTTCTGATGGTATATAGGAGTGAGTGCGG
Organism: Moniezia expansa; assembly: GCA_019097775.1. NCBI lineage: Eukaryota > Metazoa > Platyhelminthes > Cestoda > Cyclophyllidea > Anoplocephalidae > Moniezia > Moniezia expansa. The sequence continues at coordinate 6,224,261 of JADFDV010000064.1, forward strand.
TGACGAAATAAATGAACAAACATTTAGCACCTGAACGTTTTGTCGTCAGAAAGTAGGGAACGGATCAATATTCTGAAAACGGAATGGCCTATGAAGAAATTTTTTTGCCAGTGATTTTGAGTCTGCCTTGGTACTGTGATCAGTTGAACAAGTACTGCCGATGCATTATATGCTACAAGGACAAAGATGAACATCTGCCGCGATTGCCTTCAGTAATCAAATCATGATTTCAATATAGTCGACTACTGTAATTGTAATCGCCTATCACCTGGTACATCAAAATATTTGAATGAGCATTATCGCCCGATCAGTTTTTACTAACCTGGCTATTTCTGGTTCGGTGTTATTGCATCGAACTGCACCCGTTAGAGAGTCATTCACAAGTGGCAAAGCGCTCAATTCTTGCCTAATGTAACTAATATACGTATACATAATGTTTTGCATCTGAAAATCTTCAAAATTCCTGAAGGGTTAAAAGCGCTAGACCCCCAGTCTCTGTAATGTTTTTAGGATATTTGAGCCTTCGATATTTTGTATAAAAATATGTTGTGGATGTATCTACATTTTATAGAATTCTAGAATGAAATTCACTTTCTAAATACTTCAATCTCTCTAGAAATTGCACTTTCTGTTTTGTGAGACTAACTCCTTTCCCTGAGCAGGTAAAGTTATTTAGATAAACAAATGTATTTGCTGCACAAGTAACCGCCAAAATTAAATTGTTTGCATTGTGGCAAATAAATTTTTGAAGAATTTGAGCATAAACTAACGCGTTTAATTGAAAAAGTCGACGCCATTTTATATCATTGAAAACGATACGCAAAAATGATTGTCAGTATCAAAAGGCATGCAGTTAGAGGAATAAGCCATCTACGGAAGAACTCGCCCATTTTAATAAATCTGCACTGGAGGCTTTAAGGGTTTATTATTTGCTAAAACAATTTTATTCTCGAAATGTAAATAATACTCAAATATGTAACCAAAGATAGGGGATGCTTAAAAGGGCTAAATCTTACAAACATTTTCTAATTGTTTGCTGATTTTGCAAACGTCTTTATCTTCTACGAAGTGACGAATGATGAGTGGGTATTAATTTGTAGCAGTTGTTAGAGGCTTCAGTTATTTGTTTTTTTTTCGTTATATTTTGCGGTAAAAAGTTCCATTAAGTGCATTTCCCTTTTGGTATATTTTCATAACTTTAACTTTATGAAACCTGCTTAAATTAAATGATAATTATTTCATGATACTTCATGGACGAAATTGCTGACATCAAGTACTTAAGCTTCAGAAATGAAGGCCCCTATACCATAATGAGCATGCTTTGGGATTTGCAATTTTGAGATAAAAAATATCATTGAACACGTCCCGTCTAGCTTGCATTTGTAAAGAGAACGATAGCTAAGCCACTTTCCTCAACTTTTTCTATCCCTATTTTTTCAACAAGTGTCCAGATACCTAGAATTTCGTTTTAGGATTAAACTTGCCTTGATTGGCTATTTCTAACTGGTCTGGAATGTCATTCCTATCAGTAAGAGGATGCTAGGTCCTTTCAAACTCAGATGAGTTTGCTGATTCAAGTTTGTATGGAAAAAAAGTATGATCGGTCAATTGTATACTCTTGTTGAAGCCTTTTTTAAGATTTAAAGGTCAAATAAACTTTGCTGTTTCTGGGAAAGTCTGCCACTGGTCAATACCACACCAATTAAAAATAATCTCAATTAATAGTAAATTCATCCAGTGCACTGTATACCCCAGATATAAGAAATAATTCATTTGAAGGTGCATTTGTTGGGATAGTGACATTTATTTTCTAGATTTTATGAGAAGACAAAGAATAGCACAGCAAACCTTAAGAAAGACCAAGAAAAAAAGTGTTTCTCTCACTAGTTCATGGCAGCCTTAGAATAGAAACTTACAACAGCCTAAGTGTGGATGACTTTTCTACTCTTTTTTAAGGAAGGGACAAAAAACAGAATTATAAAAAGGGAAGCTGGAGGTAAACAGTGTTTCAGTGAAAACTGAACAATGCGCTTTCCTATTGGATAACAAGGAGTTTCAAATTTATGGTTCGTAAATAGTTCCAGAAATCTGCAACATGTTTTCATTAGAACTCTAAAAGTTTTAAATGATAAAGTTAGAAGGTAACCAGGTTGTGCTGTCTTTAAACCAGCTTTCCACCTCATCCAAGGCTGGTAACTGTATCTCTTATCAATTTTGTTACTTTACGTGATAGTAATATTGGTTGTTATGGCTATAATGGTATTAACTTCACGGACATCAATCCACCTTCTCATCTTTCTCCTCGTGCTGATATTCTCCCATTTTGGACCTTTAAAGCTCTGATAAATCCAGCAAGAACGCTTCCTCTTTCTAGTTTAGACTGATTTCCGAGAGTATATGGCTCTGGTGCGGCATTTGCAATTGACAAGTACGTGTTCACTAGTCATGCCTTTCATGACTGTGGGACACGAATGAATGGTATTTATAATTGCGTTCCTGCACTATTTAGGTGTAGATATTCTGCAAAAATGTTCGCCTTCAGCCAAAAATAGACAAAAAATTTCATTGTCATATTGAATATAACACTTTCTAGCTGAAAGATTTGCAATCTATTTCATGCAGAGTCCAGTTAAAAAAGGAGATAGGGAAAATCGACTGATGCTTTTTCAGTGAATTGATATGAACTTGTTTAATGCACGTCTTTTAAGTTTGGTTAAATCTGACTATCTGAGGCATTTATCATGCTAAGTTCTTAACCAGTTCACACACTCTTAAAAGCAATTGCAGGGATAAATCACTCAACTCTAAATCTAAAGATAGAGTTCACAGGATCTACCAAAAATACAATTCGTATGAACATTCGCCCCCTCAAGAATGTCGCTTTTAAAGGTACAATTAACAGAATCTACAAATATATACCTGCTTCAATCACCAATTTCTGTATCATGTCTTAGTGTCAATTTATGAAAATGGGGAGCGCAAATAATGCACCGATTGGCCATAAAATGCCAGTGGTATTTTTAAATACCAAAAAACTGCCTTAATTTTCACCAATTCATTAATATCTAAAGTTCGTCCCAAAATAATTGCCTTACTTACCATAAATAAAATGAGTTGATTTACGTAAATTTGACCGTGGCATGCTGACATAAAATAAGCTTGTTCGTGAAAGATATTCAGGCTACTTCAAATGCCGTGCTAAATACAAGAAAACTCAAATGGTCCGAGTTCGACTATCGGTGGTATAGCTATCACATGTGCTTCTTGATTATCAGATGGCAGAGTTTCAATTCCAATCAAAACACATCTAAGGAGAAAATCTATTGTCTTGAAAAGCTGTCCTTCAATCTTCTAAATGTTATCTAGAAGTGCAGGTTGGGATCTGATGCCCGCAACATTGGTGCCAAACTTGTCGATCCTTTTACTGATCAAGAAGACACTATAGAGCAGAGAAACAAGGTGAACAACCCGATACGAAACTGGAAAAAACGTTCAAGAAGAGAGATTAACCGAATTTCCTGTATATCTCGCATAGAAAAAGCCTCGTAAAGCTTTCATGTTGCTGAAGGACATAATGAAGGAAAACTCATTGAAACACACAAACTGGAAGGACACTAGTTAAATCAAAAGATCTGGTCGCACACTACCGGGAACTGTTTAAGGAAAGAACCACTGAGGAAATTTAAAACTATGCTCATCTACCAAGAGACTCCTCTATTTCAATGGAGGAGATCGAGATAGCTAAAAAATAGATTAAAACTACATAAAAGTCCCGGCGAAAATGGAATTAGATCCGAACTACTGAAATGGGACAACCAATGTCTAAGGGTGGCTGGAAAGGCACATTAGGAACTGTCACCCTTCGTTCGAAATCAGAGAAAGGAAGAAACAAACAGAGAAGAGAAAACAATCAAACTGAATTAGAAAAGCAGAAAAGCTCAACACGAATGAGAAAAACGATAGAGTGGAAGACAGGGAAAAAGACTGCGACGAAAAGTCCCTCAGGCAGGATGAAATACACATCTGCTCCATCATGGCTGCGAAGAACCCTATCCCAGGTACTCCATGAGATGCAGCAGGAGAACTGAATGCCATCTCGCCATACAACCAAGCCAGAGACAAGACCAGCGGGTCGATAAAATCAACTAACTGCTCTATGCTATAACATGTAACTTATTGTATTTCTGTTGTACCCCCAATAAGTCCTTGGGACTTGCCCTAAAGGGTGGGGAGGAATAAAAAAAATCTAGAAGTGCTAGCAGTGGTATTGGTAAGGTTCTAATAAAGAAGCTCCAAATTAAGCGATCTCTAGCACAACAATTAAACTCTTTTGCCCACTAAGGACTTTTGTCATTCAAATGGCGCTGGTTTGTATTCCTTCGATCATATACGTCGTTGACATTTTCGCTGTTCTGGATTGCATCTAATGAGCCCTTGTTAAATGATTTTGAAAAAAAATTTTAAGTTATATTTTTGATGGTTGTTATCTGCTTTGAACAGCCATTGTCTTACGATGATGTTTCGGTCCAACGCACCTTTTGTAGATTTATGTGGCCATGCTTAAATTTTCAAGCTATTAATGTGGCACTGTGATTGTCTTTAATAACTTATGTATTATCTGCCTTTCTGTGAATTTTTGCGATGTCAAAATATCCGAGAGTACTTAACCATTTCATCAGTTTGTCACTTCAAGCAGTTATCCGAATGGTAAAGCGAAGCGCTGGATAGCTTTCTAGCATTCAATATTTCCTTAAATAAAAGTGTAGAACTCGCGTCTCACAATCTAAGCATTGTTATCATCAGCAAACTTCAGTAATTGAAATTTAAATTTTGTCCATCTTGTGGTCAGAAATCATAACAGAAGGTTGATGGGTCTGCTGGTCGGTTGGAAATTTTATTGGAAAAAGAGTGAACAATTACCTTCAAATGTATAAATGCTGGCTGAATGGAAATTAGCAAACCATATTTGACCAGCATATTAAAAAATCTGACTTCTTGTCTCATTTCAATAATCTGAAGTAGCTACTAACACTGGGTCATGTATGCCAATCAACGGTACGAGTGCCAAAAAATAGCACAAGAAGTTGTTATGAAGTGTGTCTATTATCTAGTCCCTTAAAAGACACGCCTGCTTCCCTTGTTTAAACTTTTTGACAACTCGTGAATGTACGCTCAGAAGAGTAAAGCTATTAAGGTTAATATTACGAACATTGTGGTCGTGAGAAGGCCAAATAGACGATTCTCAATGCTGGTATAGGAAGAGTTGTACTGAAAAAGAAAACTGTACAGACCTGGCTGGAAGGTGATGTTACTTTTGTGTAAGAGAGAGTTCGACCAGACTTCCTGGATAGAATGTAAAGGGAAAATTTCGAATTTTCACGACTTTTCAATTCATTTCTCTCCTTTTCATATCGAAATGGATTGTGAAGACCTTATGTTTGAACGAAACCTGATCAATATTATTTAAATTACTCATTGAATCAGTTCTTAAACAAAGGTTTGTTCATTAACTAGTCATGTTGATTGACATCACTTCTGATATCACATTTATGCCGACAAGACCTCAAGTGACTTTCTGAGTGACTCCAGAGAAAGAAAAAATCAAATAGTTATTAAACTTGCCATGCAACGTAAACTAGCGTTCTTTATACCAAATGGATCAACGCTAAAGTTAATTTTTTAGCCACGATAACTTAGAAACGAATTCAAATCTTCGCATTTGAGAGTGGACTAGAAAATACTTGCACGACAGTCAAATCAAAGGCAGTGAGGGAAAAATGTAGTTCTGCTTTGGAGTGGAATTGCTCGGAAGACCAGGTTTTAATGATTTCACCTTCGAATCAGCTTATTAGATTCCAGACTCCCTTCGGTTGAAGGTCCCTTTCTAGGTCCGCTTTCTTTGATATAGATGCCACCAATGCTGTTTACTCCACTAAAAATTAGCTTAATTTGGAAACGTATTTTGAAATCCAGTTAGCTGCATTTCGCTAGATTTAAATATTCTAATCAGGTAGAATGCGACCTTACAGATATATTATCTACATGTCCTTCCAGAATGAGCTGGTGCTTTAAAAATCCTTTGTTATTTGGCTTGCCTGTCCTGCAGCTACCACTTTGTTTTATTACTATCAGATAAAAGCACTTTCTACAACCTTTGGATTGTAAAATTTATTAGTTAAGCCTCGCTAATATATAATACCGTCATTTTCAAACATATAAAGAGTGTCAACCCACCAAGGAAATTTCAATTTTGGATATATGGCGACTAATTAAGAAATGGCTCCTGAAATTCTCCTTTTTATGTATAAATTTCTGCAGGAGCAACGTTCTTTGCTTTTATAACTGCCTAACATTGATCAAAATTTGTGATCCAGCCTAAAAAAAGCCGAGAATTGTGAAGTCAGTTAAAATTTATCCCCAGTTTGTCATTAACAACGGGCCAATATATATTTTATTGGATCTGTTGAATGATGCATTCCGTGGGTGGTTAAGCTACTCTAACCATTACTAAAAGTTTCATAGCAGCAGCAGATAAAAACACAGCTACTATATGTATGTTATGATGCAAAGTAGCCGGAAATTGCGATAAGTATTCGATGGCCACTAGAATCTGACGATCTAAATGGGTGGTCAGGTAGTTGGAAATTGTACCGATCAGTCATTCTTGAACGGATTCCCCATTTCATCTTCTTAAACATCACTTGCTAGTCAAATCGTGAGAGATATACTAGTTCTAGCATGATGTGGCATCCACCAATGTTAATCTTGTACTCTGATGATTGATTCCTCTCACCAACTTGTTTACATCGTGACGTGAACTCGCTTTTTAATATGTTTATCCGATGTAGTAAAGCAGAATCAGAGTTGGCGTTTATTCAACGTTGATTTAAATTTACACAAGAATCACTTAAAAGATTTGCACCGTGAATTTGAAGACAGCATAGTAGCTATTGGTCAAAATATCCAGAAACATCTTTGAAGGTACTATGAAATTAGCTGATAAAGTTTTGAGAACATAAAATGTTCAAGCGAAATCAGGGAAAAACCACATCAACTGCCTTAGCTCATGTCTCTTTTTTGACAGAAGCGTTGTCTGCTGAATTTGATTGACCTTATGAATTTGAAGTTATTAAATAGATGCAGCTTTGCTCTCTAGCTGTTCTAGAAGATACCACGTGATTTGAAACACCGTTGCAGGCAACGCTTACGACCATTGCTGAACAACAATAGAATGGAAGGTTTATGCATTGATTCCTTTGCTGTAAAAGTCTGTGCCCGGACCTAGTAGGAGAGAGCAGTCTCAAAGTTTAGTTTGTCTCCGGAGAGAAAATTAAACAAAAACGTTCTTAATTAGCCGTTATTACTCACATTCACACCTAGTTTGGCTTCTAATGCGTTTTCAAACGCCATGGACTGCCTTAAGAATCGGCCCCTACAATCCGCCATGAAATAATAATCGACCTGTATTAAAGGAGACTTAATGAACGTTAAGAAAGTGAATTCTTAAATTCTGCAGACCTAATAATGGAAGCAATGCATGTTCGCACAAGCAGTCTACATGCATATTGGCTTGAAAAACAAGCGAAATTTAATACTGAAGCCGCAACTGCCTTAGACAGTGCTAATAAAATAGGCAATCTCATACTCTGTGGAGCGCTCAGATCTTCATAATAATACTAATCAACACTGAGGTTTTGATTCTTAGACCCGAAAATCCTTCGGCCAAATAACGGCTGGTAAGAGTGAGATTTTGGACAGGAAGAATAAATATTTTGAAAAAATTCATAAATTTATGATAAACAGCAGCTTTGAAACCAGTACGTCCTGACCCCATCATCCGTTATTTTTTTTTGATTCGGTAATCACAGTGATCGAATGAAGCTTCTTACTGAGCAGTTAACTGCCGGCTTCGAAACAGGTAATCGATGTCAATAGTCCAAGACACAATAGCGGAGATATCAGAATTAAGTACGTCCGTAAATGTTTGTTATGAGGTCTGTTTCATGGAGATAACTTTGAGATTGGCTGAGGAAACAGCTAAGTGTTCAGTTTTTACTGGATTGCTTAATCGGTTGGCGCCCAGCTGCTTCCCAACAGAAGATGGATTGGTTTTTATGCAAAGGAGGAGGTGATAGCTGTGGATAGTTCTATTTGGTTCTTGTCTGCCAATTAAACTGAATATTAGGCTGATAAGAGGCTTGGTGGCATGCGCATGTGAGAAAAGAGTTTCGTGCAGTTGTGGAGTCTGGCAACATTCTCTCTTCGCGTAGTCTGTAGGCCTGGATTTGTGATTAATAAAATTTAATCAGCTGAAATTGTTTCATCACTGGGAGAGTGGAAGCTTCTCCAAAACTGCGACTATCCGAGCCGTTTCATTCAGCTTCTATTGCAGGTGAGGCACAACGGGTGAATCTTTGTGCGAACTTTTAGCAGTACCTCAAGGGTTCTTTTGATCTGATATAAGCTCAATGTAAGATTCTTTTTTTAACCTCATTGTTTAGAGTCTGATATCAATGGTTGCTGCTATGATAATAATTCCGTTTAGCAATTAATTTAGCTAACGAAAAGCAAAATCAAAGCCATATTCGAATTATGGCTTAAGTATTAAGAACTGTCTACAAATGACTCTTTCTTTTCCAGACGCAGCTGTTGTCGAGACTATGACCTACCACTATCAATGTCAGTGCACAAATTTATGCCATTTATTCATTATCCGAGGACAGTGGACTTTATCAATTTTGAAATCAACATCTTTTTGCTTGCTTTGAAAAGAAATATTTGTCATGTGAAATGCTATATTGTAATTTTCTTAAGTGATTTTCTAAGGTATTTACACTTTTCCAGTCATCAGTAAAAGTAGCCGCTAGACAAAATCCGCACTCAACTGAACAATAGTTGGCAATCTTTACAAATTGTGCTCCAAAAATACCATTTTAAAAGATAGTACTAGTGAATACAATGCAATCGTTTCAAAGCTTCCATGTTCTTTCGTGAAAACTACAGTTATAGGTGGAAAAAGGGAATATTGGAAATGTTTTGGGGGACGGTTAAGAAGCCCACTCATGCAACGTAGGTATACTGATCTTCTGATACTGTATGAACCAAAATGATAGCATGCGAGATACGAGGCGCCTCTGGGAAGGACTTTGGAAAGAATGCCGGAGAAGAATCTGATGGATGGGATAGTAATCAGAAGCCACATCTTCGGCGAAATTTAATGGCGAGACCAGTTGATACATAAATTAAAGCTATTAATGGCTTGAAATCAAATTTAGTAAGACGTGGCATAATTAAAAGATTTTCAGATTTCGTCAACCACTTCCGAGGTTTTCCAGGTTCTACTTAATTTAATGAGATCAAAATTTGACGAATTTCTAGTGAAGTGACGCTACATCTTGTAACTTTGCGCTCCAATGCGATCAAATTGATTTATTCGGCTAGGTTCTCATTTATCCTTTCATTTAAAACAGCTTCTTTGATCGCGTTTTGAAATTAAGATACGTCATCCATGGTTTTTGAAGCATGCACTCTCATTTAGCCTAGCAAAACCCAATCAAGCCATCGATAGAATTTGTAATAAAACAGTGAAAAGGTGCAGTTCTGTGAATTCTAAGCGAATAACATACTAAATCATCGATTTAACATTTCATATAGCTAAGAAGGGTTTAATAAATTTGGATTTTAATGCTAACGAGAAGCTTAAATTTACTAAATAAATATGATCAGTGTATCGCGGCTACAATGAAGTATGCACGACTACAATACGATCAAATTATAAATCATGAAAACATTCTCATTTCAAGCATTTCTACGCTACATGTCTACTAGCGCTAACCTCGCAAACGGTATCAATAGAATGGAGCGATTTCGCGTATCGCTACTAAGACATGTTGAAAAGTATACAGTGTTTGCAGACCATAGGAAATTAGAAATAAGAAGAAATCTATTCACAGAGCATTTTCATCATTTTAAATTCTTGGACATTCAATACTCTTCCCAATTCATTTCCAAGGAACCAATAAATAATTCTCAATAACTGGTAATCTTCTTAAGCTCAGACTAACCAGCGGATCTGATCCATCTCCATACGTTTATCTCATTTATTAATAAATATTCTGTTTATACTAAGTCCATAGCCTTGCATTTAGATAAACCGATATTGCATACGCTTGATCGGATGAGAGTTTTGGTGTGTGACCTATTATCAGCTTCGCAGCTCCCTTATTTTTTACACCTTCACCTCATCGTACGATCTCAATATAACATTCCCTAATAAACAGTGCCCATTCTTAAGACGCCACTAAAGCTTTTAAATAGGCTAGGTAATTTGCTTATTGTGGACTTTCTGTTATGAACCCTTTTATAGAGTTAAAGTAACTTTTGCTGGAGGTTATCTTTTCGTCCTGCACCCACTTCGATGACAAAAAACTTTGAATGGCTATGAAAGAAAGAAATGAGGGACAGGTACAAGCAAGAGGTTTCTTAAAGAATACTCTTCATCAAGGGATGCTACTCGCCTAACTCACAAAGCGAAGATTGAGCATACAGTCGAAAATTTGCCTTTTGCCGATGGAGGCCAAAGTGTCGTAATTTTTTGCTATATTATATAAAATAATTTGGTTGGTTAGTAAAAATGGGGTTTCTATCCAGCAATAGTGCAATGCGTTTGATTCAATAATTTTTATGAATTTGAAACCCATTAGTGTGCGTCCTGTGATTAGGTGAATCGCCAGGATTATTTCATAAATGGTTAGGATAGGAATAAACCCCCTATTACTCCTTGACCAGAAAGGAGGAAAAGACGCTGATCGCCCCTTTGAAGATCAACACTTATCAGGAAGATTGATCAACCTAACTGCTGAACTGATTTCGAATGCAAAGTGGATCTCATACCTTGTTCAAGTCTGAATTCTTAATTTATTTCCAGCATTTTGAAACGTTATAGCAATCATATTTGAAGCAGCCGCATTTTTATTTACAATGATGACGGGCTATTCCAAAAGATGTTTGGAATCGTTATCTGATCATTTGAACAAAAGAATGGCAGCAACCTTCGGTTGTATGTTGAGCATAGCAAAGTATTTCTCCCAGCCTGCTCTGATTATAAATCAAAGTTTCATCTACTCCCATCCAACACAAGTTGATTTTAGCGTGATTAAGTTATAATCTGCTCAGGAAGGAATCATCTGAAAAAGTCTATTCATAAAGTTAGTCAACTGAAGAATATAGTTTCAGGAAAAATTGTTTATTTTTGCTTATTTATGCAATCGTCACGATTCAGGACTGAATTTTTTTTTCAAAATCGATTTCACAACAAAAAGCTCGTTATTTATTTGTCTTAAGGCCACTCAACCCACTATTTTCTCCTTTGGCCGAAGAACCATCGCTTACATTGTAAACTTTGTAGATTCCATATTTCTCGATAGATTCATCGTTTGCATGATCATATCAATGGTGAAAAAAAAATTTTAGGGCAAGGCTGAATTTCCCACCATCAAGCCTTTTTCTCAATTGTGCTTTTAAAAAATCTGCTAGATCCCTTGAATTTTATACTATTTTCTTTCTTCTAGGTTAGATGACTGACCATGATATAGCTATAATGGCTGATGTTTTAAAATCTTTATATGAAGCACTCACGCATTTTTTCAAACAACTGGGCAAATATGTTCACTGAGATTATAGAATTTCCACCTAGGTAGAAATCTTGGTCTCTGATAGACAGTTTATGACCAAAAGGATGAAAATGATAGGTATAGGTAAATTTCGGTGCTTTACTTTGTTATATTGCTTAGCAACTCGATTAATTTTTCAGCCACATGAGGCCGGTCGAACTATTAAACCTTCGGCTTATCTTGATCACTCATTAGAGCAGCATTGACAAGAAGAAAGCTTTTCAAATTTAGGAAGCGTTTGGTGTGCGAGCTTTTCGATGCACAGTGGGTGCTGAAAAGCGAGGATTATGAAGTGAATCTTTGGCTGAAAACTGAAAAGTCAAATTGAGGGCGGGGCTTCCAATTGTCGAGGGGTTACAACATCGAGCACGTGCAATATTTCAGATAGCTACACTTTTTTATCTTCCATTCTGTTTCAAACGTCGTGTATATTCAATGCTCAACTAAAATTGAATTTTTGTCCAAAAAACAGCTTGGAAAATGACCTATGATCAGCTTAGTTTGAATTTTTCAAAGCTTCAAGCCATTAAAATTTTTAATCATTAATAGGAATAACGCTGGAATGATTTGAAGTCAAAAGAATCGGTTGAGCCAGCACAACTACCACTGAAATGCAAGCTACAAAATATGGAAGGCAAGGCCTTGTGAATGTGATTTTTAGGTTCATTAAACCAGTTCGTTTTACCATGCACCCTATGATACAACAGAATGTTCTTTGCTGCTTCTTTTTTTGTACTCATAACCAAAAAAGTTGAAGTAACTCCGAGAAATGTAAATCTGCCAGGAAATTCAAAGCAAAGTCTTATTAAGATGATCAGAATGAGGTCCTGCTATAGATGCATTTATAGGATTGCTAAACGTATCAACTTACAAAAGTCAAAACTTTTTCATTCATTGTCGAGGAGTGAATGAAATTGTTTTGAATGAAAAATTTTTCAATAAAATTCATTTTTTGATCGGATTTCTACCGAAGGCAAATGGATCAAAACTTGCAAGCAGGCTTTATCGCAATAAGCTTCTACAACATTAACTCCTCAAATGTACTTTTGATTTTAACATCGGTTTAGACAGTAAAGAATTTTTTTTGAGTTCGGAGATAATTTAGAAGGTGTTTATCCCTAACTTGAGTTAGTCAAGCCAGCTATGGAGCATTCTTAATTCATCGAAAAGTTGCATGAAGTCGAATATATGTTCTCATACTTTTATCGATATTGAGCTCAAAGAAGGCTACAGAATAAGAAAATCTGCTTAATATGAAATATGCATGCTTTATTCCAGCTTCATGTATTTTTTTAACCTGTAAATATCTTAAAGGTTTCTTTCAGAGTGAGAATCTAAATGCGGATGATTAGGTGCGCCAGACAAAGCAAAGGAGCCTGTGTTTTGAATGAAACGATTCATTTAAAAATTATTTATATGGAGTTGAAAAGATTGATGTTAGAGAGCATTGATTCTTTTGGCAATCAGCTGATGAAGTCTCTAGCCTTGAGACTGAGCATATTCTCATCTTAATCCAGTCAATTACATCTTTGAACATCTTTAAATCATTACATCTTTAAACACAGATGAGTTTGTTTAATCTAAGTCAATTCTCTCCTCTGCTTAGTGACAAATTTCAGGCTTGAAGTCTTATTTATAAACGAGATGGATTTATGGAAACGAATCATGTTTAGAGCACAAACACTTTCTACCAAGTTCATTGAACTGCTTCTGTCTTCATCTATAGTCCATTGTGCAACTAACCTCTCCAAATCGAAAAAGGCGTGTGAGTTTCTGCAACCAACTCAACTCAAATATAGCATTTAAATACGAAGCTTCATAATTACAACAGCCATTGAAGAATAAAAATGCCCTACGACCGAATTAGAACCTGTGTTTGATGTCGAAGGTTCCTGAGGTATCATCACCTTCCCTTGAAAATGAAACCATTCAAATAATTAATAAAGTGGAAATCACCCTATGAGCAGCTGAGAAAAGACGTTTGCTCAGTGCCAATTAAAAGTAAAACATTTATAATTTGAAGGTCATCCATTCCTTAAAACTGATACAATATTAAAATGAAATCAAGCCTCCGACAAAATAAGGTCTGTTACTTCGCTTCAAATTATTTTGGCAGATGTGAAATTCAGAAAAGATTGATACCTTACTTTGATGATTTTCATTTTTTTTTGAACTCCGGACATTCACGATCATTCCAAAAGCAACGCAGGTCGATTTATCTTGGAACGAATTCAAATTTCTTTCATTTTTATTACTGTAATCCTATTTGGCACATTAAATGGATTGCTTCATGGCACGGCAGTAAAATGGTTTCAAACTCATATTGAAGAAAAGTGCTTTTCAGCGTTCACTTTGAGAGGAATGAGGTATGGAATTTCTCCTTCTGAAAAGATTACACTTGAGGTTCCCTTTTAGAGTAATGGTGGCCATTAAATGTCCTTATTTCAGTCACTGAATCCTTCGATAAAAATTTCTCTGACCCCTACATACGGTTGCAACATCGTTTCCGTATTTCAACCCAATTTATCATCAAATCCAGTAAGTTCAGCCCTTCCTTACCAAATTTTGGTCGAAAAATTTAGAGTCTTTATAGTGAAAAGGCTGTATCTCCAGTCCAATTATGAAGATTTTAATGTGTAATTGACAATATCAAAGTAATTATAAATTATTACCGGCAATTAGCTTAAGCATTCATTTTAAATGATCAGCAACCACAATGCAGAATTTCTAGTTAGATTTTTAATACCCAACAGCCATTGACAAGTTCTTGTATGCATTCTCAGAAGTAGTTGATGTTGAGACCTAATAGAGATCTTAGCGTCTAATTTGAAGGCTCATTTTGAACTCGACCTATCTTGGACTGTCAGCGAACTTAGCATCGGCGAAAGATAAATATACTTGGTGTTTTGTCTCATGTAATCTTATTAAGCACTACCGTGCTATTCGCTTTGATAAAGAGCAGCTCCTGGCTAGAATGATACCATCCAGCAAAGACCTAAATGTTATTACAATCAATACAGGTAAACATGTATTGAAAACGCCGTTTTTAAGAGAAAAATGATAGAAATGCCGTATTTATGAAGGCGACGTCGATTCAGGCCATGGAACTCCGTAGCCTTTATAACTGAGAGCCTTCCGTAAGTCTTTACTGGAACTAATAATTCCAGATAATGCATTTGCAAGTCTTTTAGTACCAATATGGAAGCCTTAAGAGTTCTAACCGAATTTTGGGGTCACCTTGAACCAGATTCATACACTCACCAAACATCATAATCAGCTTAGAAGTTCCAAATCACCTTTGAGTGGGTGAAAGGAGATTTTTTAAGAGGGATTGTGCCTTCTGTGTTAATATTTTGGGGTAGTCCTACCAGCTTTCACTTCTTAGTACGCAACCGTCTCTTTAGCTGTACAGGAATACCGCCAAAACCCCATATTCTTAATTCCTTCAACAACCTTGGTCACCATTTAAGGCTGAATTTCAGGCCGCTGCTCAACTGCATAAACTGGTTTGGATAAGCTAACTTGGTATATTACAGTAAGGTGGATGCATTCAGCTCGGAATGCACCTACTCACACCAACTGGGAGATTATTTCAGGAGCAGTATGGTTAAATATTGGCTAAAATGGGACATAATAGTAAATATTTTATAAACCGAAACTTTCTATCAGTCAAAAAGGTCTAACGATAAACAAGCCTTAAGAATAACTAGGAAAATGCAAAAATTGTTAAATCAAACTAGCCATTTGTTATAAAATTGCTGGAATAATAGTTCATTATAATTAGCATCAATAAAAACTGCGACGCATGAATGACTGCAGTTCCTGTCCATTTTCTGGGTAAGAGAAACTCCCTACTTAAGTCTGGTACCAGCTTTTCACACCAGCTCCATAGTGACCTTTCAGTTTTGACTAGTTCATTTTGCGTACAGTTATTCATTTAGATGCTTTCATCACAATAAAACGGGCAACTAATACCTGCTTGAAATCGCAAATTGCACGGAATCTTCCACACACCACGAGGGAAGAGCTGGTAGAGATTAATCAAAAAGGCTGGACGTCAAAATCAACACCATGCTTAATAACTGACAATGCATTTGAACTCTTCATTTCATTGGTTCCGTCCTCTTTTGTGAATACATCTTTATATAAGTATCGGCGATTGATACGAAGTACAAAATAGGCCTCGAAAACCCCACTTTATGGTTTACAAAGGCTAAAGGCAAAAACGGCCTTCTACAAATAAGTGATGTCTATAACTCAATCCAAAATTCCTTAATACTTATGATGATGAAGATTCGTTTCCAAATTCAAGGCCACCAGGGATGCTTCCGTTTATAACACAATGGAACCGAGGCAGATTTGCTTTAAACCAGGCGTGGGAACAATTAAGCACAAGATGCGACTGGAACGTTAGTTTTGGTCCGAGTTATCAAGGGATGTTTCTGTTTTGAAAGTAATTTAGCAAAATGATTCACTGCAAACTACACAGTAGATCTTGAGATCTTCAAAGACATAAACTATTTCTTGTAAACTCATGCATTTTCACATTTTATTAGTTATTTTGATATTTAGAAAATCAAATCACAAGAATATAACTGATTCGTTGTCAATATATTGATAAAATCTGTGAAAAAGATCCTCAGTTTATAGCCATGGAGACCATGTTACAATGGTGCATGGCGCCAAATCAGAGACATTGGTCAAAACAGCTTGCTCTAAAGATCGCTTTTATGCTGAAATGGTTCCGTCTTGACTTTTCGTTTCCTTAAGAGGAGAACACCTGGTCTTTCTTAATTTGCAACTTGAAAAATAGTCCTCTTATATTGTGTAATGTACAAACAAACATAGAACACGTATATTAAGTCTCGAAAGCGTTAATCTTGGTCCTTGTTGAAAAACTTGGTTTTTTTGATCTGTGCATTGGAAAGTATGACGAAGTCAAATTGTTTATGCAACACCTTTAAATCGTAGAATGTCCCGTTACCACTCATGATTGGCAAATCATCATTGACAATAATAAGAAGAGCATGAATAGTTAACGATTCAAAAGGACTTATCTGGAGACCGATATATACCTATCTTCTGGGTCTTAATTGATGATTCGTGCTTAAAATTTAGTCATATTATTGTTGAGGTTTTAAAAATGCTTTTATTCGGAGTGTTCCTTTGAAAATGAATCCGCTGATTTCACCAACCTTCCATTGAAATCAAAATGACGTAATTCAAAGCACTTGATATCAATTCTATCTCTGTTTCTTTAACCAAATTAAAAGTTCTGTAGGTTCCAATATGGTCTCTTCTTGGTCAATTCTCCGTCACATTTGGCCTAAACAGTTTCAAACCGGAAACTTTCATAGCAGTATCACCGATTCACTTTCATTCATATCTCACTGAGGCGCCATCCGTCGACCAGCCCGTGTGAACAATTTCCATTTGAACATAAGCTCTTTCTCATTTGTTGCACGGTCAATTGCGGCTTTGGAAGCAGGGTGATCTGTTTTCAGAGATGTTGAATCTTAAAAAACGATTCAAATGGCTTAAATCCTATTAAGTCTTAGCAAGTGATCTGTAAGTTAACTGTAATGTTTATAATGGTGTCTCATGAAAAATAATTAGCTTATTTGTTTATCTATGACCCAGTGATATTTTAGCAGATATAAATAGGGCTCTGCTCATTCCAATTAATTCAAGCGCTTCAAAACCATCACGCTAAAAGCAAGACACTGGTGAGACATCGCTACCATCCACTTGTGTGGAAAATAATGATGAAAAGAATGTCGATTTGTCATCCGCTTTCCATTGAAAGAATTAATAACTGCATGAATATGTTGCCGAAAATTGATGATTAGTAGATTTACTGAAAAGAACACGCTGAAAGAAGCAGGAAGAATCGACTCTAGAACTGCGAAGAAATAAAGTTAATTGCTATCAAAAAATGGACCGGAGAGGGAACATAACTCTCCACTATATTTTGAACTTTTTATCGTAGTATTTTATATCAGTGAACTTCCTGTAGTGACAGTTACTAGTTATTAAGACATGCAAATGAATATCAGACATCCTACTCTCAACCTCCTCGCGGTACCCACTGGTAACCTCAGAAACAACTCTGGGGGCTAACGAAAGGGGCGACCAGATAGGGCTGATCACCCACCGGACGTATAAAATTAGATTATGCCAGCAGTAGTACAACTTCGTACAGACTGACAAACGAGGCACGACGTAAATACCTAAATTCATGGCTTCAAGCTGGACTGTGGAAAGCGCGTGGAAGTAGCATGAAGATTGTCCGCCCTTAACGATGTCGAGGACGGACGAGGTACTACTGTGGCGTTGAACTTATACCTGTACGATGAAATCATGCAAGAGAAGTGACCAGGGAACCGAAGATGTCGATAAACGCTCTTAGTGTTGCAAAAGCTATTTGTACTTCTTTTGCGTCCCCAATAGGTCCTTGAGACTTGCCATAATAGGTAGGAAGTAAATAAATAAAAAAATAAATAAAAATCAAACATCAATGTTAATACCTTTATTTAATTTGAAATTTCTATCAGCGTTTGACTGGCTGCATTCCTGCATGCTTCGATCTGGGGCGTATATTCAAATTTCTGAACAGCTAACTGTGCAAAGATCTGACGGATGTAAATATTTCCAGAAACAACCTTATTGTGACAAGTCAGACTGAATAAAAGAATCAAGTGTTCAACCGGGGCATATGTTTTGCCCTTCGATGTGTTAACTTACATGCGAAAGAAACGATATCCCCATGCTCTTCTTCAGATTATCTTTATCCATGATGTTTAATTTTATAGTAAAGGAAAGAAATTGTCTAAAGATTTTTTTGAACTACTTTGCGCCAGGTCGTTGGGAAGGCTAATTTTAAGAACAAGGCAGCCTTTCACAGTGAAACTGTGAGTCTACAAAGATTTTTGTCTGAGTTGAGGCAAGGCTTAAATTCGAGGCTTTGTGTCTGTAGCTCTTCATACTGTACTTATTTATTATCTCCTGAGTTGCACTACGCCTTACTCTGTTGCCAGCTAAATCGGTATATTCTGATTCCCGGGCTCTTTAATATTTTAATGCGTTTTGTTCAGAGTTAAACAAAGGGCCATATAAAATATATGTATGTGGAATTCTATCCCATTGACAACGTTATTACAACGTAAACTCATTAACTAACGTTGTTCATCCTAAAGTAATGCAACCTTTTTCCAAATCCAAAAAGGGCATGCTATTAGCAATACCTTTACATCTAAACAGATGCAATAGGTGCCTCCAAAAATCAAATATTGATGCAAGATAAACACCCTAGCCTGGCACACCCTTTTCAGTGTTTGTACTTAATGATCTGTGAGCTATTTAGCAAACCACCTTACACCCACATTAAATACAGATTTGTCAAACGCTGATGCCGGCTATTTCAGGCCACCTGAAAAAAAGGTGTGACTTGAGAGTCCGCTAATAAAACCATGCGAACGTGATAAAGCTAACCAACCTTAATGACAGCATTAAAGAGTCGATGGGAAAAGAGATTCTTGCATTGAAGGGTCGTAAACCTCAGCTAACTAAGCTAAGAAGGTTGTATACAGTGTAGCATCATGTCGAAAATGTGTTTTGTTCCAATTGAAGATTTAGCTTGATTTGTGGTCAGAGATCGGTATATCCAAGGTAGTAGTAAAAAAATTGACATTTAAGGCCCCAAAAACCTTCAATTACTTTGAATTTACAAGCAATTTATGAAAACTGAGATGGTAAAGAATTTCAAATCTTATTTACCTCTGGGGACATCAGCTGATACAATGTAGAATCTGCTCTTGAACAGCGAGCGGTTTTCAAGTTTTATCTACAAACTGCAATTTTTAAATCGACCAATTTTAATTTTGAGTTGGTTGCTTAAATTCATGTTCATCTGTAAAGATTGAAAGCTACCCTGTGGGAGTTCTAAGGCTTTGTTCTTAGTGAACCACTGACGCTAGAAAACCTGATAAACCGGAACTTTCTCATAGAATACTGCACACTTCATTGACACCTTGCATTTACTGAAACATTAAATTCAACCTATTTATTGTCTCTTCATGCCATAAATGCTTTGAATCACAAGTTTGGCGAATGAGAAGCATCCTTTTATTTAGCTTGTAAATCGCAAAATAAGCCTTTTTTTTTAAAAGTAACTTGCAGGTAAGTTTAACTTAAAACAGGGAATAGGAATTAAATCATAGCACTAAGGAGGTTTTTCTAACAAAAGTAATAGACGCTATTCAAATCTTGATCTTAAATTCGTTTACCTAAAAAGAATAGTGTTGCTGGATTTCAGTCAAGTTTTTCTTAAACAAGATGCTAAGAAGGCTTATGAACGAGAAGTGATTTTTCGATCACAAAAGCTGAACGTTTTATCTTGACCAACATCAGAGAAACCACTGTATCAGGCTCGGGCACTTATTCTAGAGCTCTAATTACCATTTATTTTGTTTTTTTACGTCGGAAGTGAAAAACTGCAAAGTGGGTTCTTTCAATTTGTTATCTAAGTTGCTTCCCCTAGATCGGAAAGCGAAGAGAAATAATAGTTATGGAAAGGAGTACAGTTTCGTCTATTCCATGAACCAAGCCCTTGCTCAAAGTCAGATGGCACCGGTATCGATAAGTGGATAAGACTAGGCCAAATAGACCAATCTCGTCTCTCATACATTTTTAAAATCTACGTGGTAACCCATTAAGTGCCCTAGGCGAAAGATAACAACCAGCCCACTCAGGTTGACTCCCCCAGTCATCTTCCATCTTGCTAAAAATAAATTATGAAAAAAGTGTTTTTTTATCCAGAAAAGATTCGGATTTGAAACTCACTCTCTCAAAGGGTGAGGCGTTAGGCGATTCTCCCGATAAACATTGAAGGCGTCATAAGATTACGCGCTGTTTAACATAGAAAAGTCAAGAAAGACAACTAAGTGCGTTTCTTAACAGGCGTGTTATTGTTATTCGAGTCATTTTTAAATGTCCACTTGCATTTAGAAGCTGTGTGGTTGATTTGACTACATCAAGAATTCGCACTGCACCATCATGTCTAGTAGCCATCAGACTCGGCAAATATTTTGTTATTCTAAATCTAGTGTTCTTGAATGCGTTTGCATTTCATAACGAGATGTTCGGTCTCCTTGTGGTCAGTATAAAATAGTTTGAATAATCTAAATTAGTTTACTCAAATTTTTCCGGTAGCACCACTAGAGGATCGCATTGCTGAGTTCGTAAGAGATAGTCAGCTCTTTGACACTATGAGTTACCACGATATGATGGATTCTATTTTTCCTTTTCAGACTAATTATTGCTAGATTATTAATACCTTCTTCTATTGGATGACGAAATCTACTTCAAAATTTTAAGTATGATTGGTGCCTGTTTCTAAACACCAAATGCTTTGAATTCAACTTCACTTTGTTTGACGGAAGAAAATTATTTTACCTAAGGTATTTCCAATCATTGATTTCGAAAACACACTAAATCAAATCAGGTTTGCTGTTTTTTGGTTTTTCAAATAAAAACCGCAAAAGGAATGACAATACTAAAAGTGTCAAATGTTGTTCTCTAAGCAAACCAGCACGAAGGCAATTGTGGCTGAACAGATACAATTTCTTGGCACACACCAACCCTTCCCTGTTTTGAGAAGTATTCTCATCTGTGTCTCTAATTATTCCCCAGTTTTAATAAAAACGGAAAATTGAAATGTCTATAAAAAACATCTTATATAGAGCTAAGGCGAAGCAAAAGAATTAGAATTTGGTAGGTGAACTGATACAAAAACCATCAGCTGCCTGTTGACTCCGCGAGATCTTTCGATCACACTTTAAAAGTTTTAGCATGCGTCAGACTTAAATGATCCTTTGCACAGTCCTATCCATGCCTTTTGTCAAACTAATTTTCCTTTTTCTCGTCAGTCCCTTTCTGCTGAGCAGCCTCACCTTAGATTCGTCAAAAAAGTCTAGTAACTGCAATATGAGCCGAACCAGTGTGATTGACTATTGGAACTAAATTTATTGTGATATCTGCGGAAAACTTTAGATTTAGGTTTGCCTGGCAGCCTATCTAGTAAATGGCTTATGAGTAAATTCAACACGTCTCCAGTTAACACAAAGAAATGGATGACGTGAGTTAAAAATCATTCTTCTAGAATGTAATAATATTGAATTGACTTAGAGATTTCTTCCTTTTATATAATCAGGAAATTAAAATGTTGTTCCTTCAAACTGGATGTTAATGCATTTAAAATAAGTAAGAGAACTCAAGGCTCCACTAAACTTTGATTTTGCATTGAAAAAATCTTGATTCTACTCCTTAATCTTCCTGACATTCACGATACATGCATGCAGAAGTCGACTGACACACAACACATTGAAAAAACTAACAATTTTCAATATTTTTTACATTTCAAAAGTAAAAATGTGCATTCCTTTCCCAGGCTATGTTGGGCTTTGTTTAACCAGAGACGCATGGCTGGGTAAGAACTTAATTACTAATGGTTCAGGAGTCGAAACGATGGGCAATTATTTTAATGAGAATCTAGATGGACGTGATGCAAAGGTTGATGAGAAAATTATCCAAGGCAAATGTTTTTCAGGTAAGGACACTCACGTTTGGATTGAGAACGACTTCCTCACATCCACACTGCAGGGATCGCGGATCTCAAGCCCTGTCGTCTAAGAGTAATGATATCTGCCCTGTGAACGGGTGCAAGCTGGTAATTACTTTTCGCTGCGTCGGAATGAAAATGATTTAAAGTAAGCGCCAGGATCTAGTAGGGCAAACCAACCTAGAAACCTCTTAATCCTCATCGCCTGGCTTACGACCGAGGGATAGGTGGGCATTTTTCAGAGATAATTAAGTATTTGGGATGAGACAGGGTGGCTAACGAGATAATATTCGAAGATGAAGCTCTGGTGGAATCACCGAATTAACGATGAATGGGTTATATCGTATGCGGAGTGCGGCTGTCAGAAAGTGTGCTTGAACCCCTTTTTTAGTTGATGCACCTACCTTGGGCAATAAATTTTTATTGCTTGTCAGTATAATATGACAATTACCACTGCTACTTTTGCCAGTCACTCACACATCATTCATATTTTGCAGAGTTTTTACAAGAGTAGTAATTTTTAAGGCTTGAAATAAATATTTACAAGATCTCATATATGTCGCGGAAGTTCTATTTAGAACAAAAGACTGAAAGAACTTTGTCATCTTTGAGGTAAGATTATAATCAAAGTTAGTGGAAGCAATAAAAACTTATAACTGCAGATATTATTTTTGAAATAAAAAGTTTCTATTTTTTTCCTACTTAATTTTCATATATCCACAATGGATAGTTCAAATATTGTGCAAATTCAACTTCAAATAGAATCACTTTTCGCTGATGATTAGCCGTGCTTTAGTTCGTGCTTTCAGTATCCAAGTGTAAATTTACACTTGACAGAGTGCAATTGTTGTCCTGTACCATTTCAACTGAAATATTGCGATAAATAAAGAGAGTAACAGCTCTTTTTTCAATACCTCATCATTACTGTAATTTGTTGTCAAATTTTTTAACAATCATATGCATACATAACTCGCAGAAGTACTATTTTAAAAGCGTTTAAGTTCCAATTCGTTAAATTATCTTAATTATCCTTTAAAATTGCATCAGGGTTTCAAATTTTCCTGTTTGCAAATCAAACACACAAATGCACTTCTATTTAGTTCATTGAATATAGGTAAATTCTTTATTATTTTTTCAATTTGTTGTTTGTACTGTATATCTGTATACCTGTGACTGCCCTTTCATTGGGACCAACATGCAATTAACATTTAAGAATTTATTTTGGCCCTTGAATACCTTGGCAACTTTATTAGGCTTTTAATGCGATAATCGGTTGGCTAAACGCAGCCTCAATTCGGCTGGTGCTGATTGGTCAATAACTGCAATCACAATCAAGCCAAGTATGCAAGCTTCGGCCCCCACAGCTAGACATCGCGACACACGAAGCTGTACACATTGAAAACGCTATCTCAGATCTGTGGAATGCCAATTATAAAATGTCTAATGGAAACTTGACAATCATTTCCAATTTTACCAACCCTGAACCCGTGGAAATATTCAACCTGGGGATGAAGTTAGGCATGAGTCTACCTTATATTCCTCTAATGATTATTTCCCTGATTGGAAATTCCCTCGTCTGCTATGTGATACACCGTTACCTCCAGCACTCCGTCACTAATATCTTCCTTTTTAACCTCAGCGTGACCGATATTCTGACCACTCTAGCAGTAATTCCTATGACCGCAGTTGCAGACATATGGCTAACTAGCTGGCCCTTTGGAGCAACTATGTGCAAACTCGTTCCCTTTATCCAATGTCTTACTGTAACTCTAACTGCCTTTACTCACGTTCTGGTCTCCTGTGACCGATTTCTTATAGTCTTTCGACCCCTACAAAGACGGCGCTTACTAACCCCGAAAAGAGCAAAATGTATTCTTCTTGGTTTATGGCTTACTGCATGTGTTCAAGCTGCCCCTCTAGCCGTGGTGGGATACTTGCCGGAGGGTCCTAATGCTCGTTGTGAAGAGTCTTGGGATGCGGAAAGGAGTCAGGCATACACAACGACATTGATGATTATGCAATATTTCATTCCATTGACACTTCTTATTTGCTCTTATTCTGTCATCGTATGGAGGCTTAATTCTACGCAGTTTGGGGGAGTGATATCTGTCAGTCGGAGTAGAATGGCTGTCAGGTCGAAGAGAAAGGCACGTTGATTCACTTTATCTATTTATCCTCTTATTATTGCAATGATTTGCATTTGAATTCGTGACCTATTGCATGTTGAAAATGTTGATGTTTGTGGCTGGCTAGCTTAGTCGGTCATGGTCTACATCTAAGGTTGAGAAAGAATATTAGGATCTGTCTTTGATTTATAAAATGTCCATTATTTACTAACTCTTAAAAGTATCTAAGTGATAAATTAAATTTAAAATTATTTTAATAGTAAGTTCTTTTGGTTATAGCCCTTTTAAATCAATTTTGGAGTCATTTTTTTGTCGAATAAAGCAGCCATCTTTTGATGTGTAGCAAAAATCCCTCTTATAATTAAAAATTTTTCGATTCCATTCGCAGAGGCCTTATCTATTAAACTAGATGTTGGCTGAAGTCTCAAGATAGTTAAAACTTTTAATGTCTTTCAAGAGTTTAGTACACGTAATTAAATGCAATGTTTGTAGATACAAATGGCACATTTGATTTGTGCGCATTTTCAGAAAAAAGTGTCATGTTTTGTGAGTTTAATAAGGCCTGTCGTGGGAGCGGCAATTAAGTTTAAAAAAATTTATCGAAAGTTAAATTCAAAACTAAAATACTTTATATTAGCCTGTATGATAAGTCCTCAAAGTATAGAATGATATAACTTCTGCTTAATTTTAATCGAAATCAAAATTTGTGAACTAGAACATGGTTTGTTCGTTCATACAACGACACAACTCAAAACAGCATCTAACGGTACACCGTTGCTTGTAAATTGAAAGTTTTCAAAGCAACTGATAACTCTGTGATTTTCAAAGTCAGCGCCAGACTAAAGTAATGTTTCCTTATTTTGATCTTATCTTTAAGGCCAAAAAGTGACCATATTGACATTATATATCGCGTATTTGTTATTGTCCTTTGATTAGCAGCGGGTGATTTTATCTTCATACAAATAAAGCAATTGTAAGAAAAATAATTGCGCGTCTCACTAAAATTTATAATTTAATCGCGTTTTATTGGCCAAACCTGAATTAGTCTTGGAGACTTATAAAAGTTACCGAGCTATTCAAACAAATATTTATTAACAGACTAAAACATTTTTACTAAAAAAAGAGTTATTTAAGGTGAATGACTAAACCTGTAATTATATCTAGTTCGTTTCATTTTAGCTCGAAAAATCAAACAGATTTTAAATCTTATACTTTAAGTCTTTCGATTTAATTTATTTTTTTCAATCAGTGCTTCAATATTTACTTACAAAACCGTCAAATATAATTCAATCAGGTACAGGTACTCTTTATTATTAAAAAAAAACGTTTCTTCAGCGCTAGCTTTTGATGCCGATCGTTCAAGTTGTGGAACAGACCTTTGGAATAGGTAAAATGGTCTTAAAAGTGTTCTAAGAGCCTAATCCACAAATTTTAAAGAAACATCCTGAGTAAAGGAGACACCTCTTTAAAAGTATCAAACGTGAAAAATAACTAATGTGATATGCTTTGTCTGCAAAACTTAACAGAACCGATATTTCATCAATGCATCTTTTCCAAAATACATTTTTTCGAATACTTTTTAACTTTTTTCATTTTTCAATCTTCCCCTTTCATTAGAGTTTAACCTCAAAATATCCCATTATTCGAAAGTTAGCGAAAAAAGAAAACTGACTTGACTTATTTTCTTTTCTTCATTTGACTTTTGCAAATCAAAATATCATCCACTTTAATTCAATGGAATAGATTGAGAAATCGTATCGGGGTCAAAGGGCGAACACTGTAAAATCGAACCTAACAACTTTGTATTCTAAAAGCACAGATTTATAATTTTATTTTGATATACTTCGGAATATTCTTCGCTTATAAATGAAAGACACGTATTTTACGATTCACTAATGCTCATTTTACTAGCTTGTTCGCGTTTCATTTAATTAACTCCGGAAGCAGGAAACGTCCCAGTTGTTCACTCTTTCAGCATTAGGGACAAAATTTTTACATAACAATGAAGCATCTGGAGATTTTTTCGGCCAAGATTTACAATAAGCAGTTAATAAACGCTCTATAAAGCTTGAATTATGTATTGAAACTTTAAGATTTGATCCAAATTCCAATGAGGTTTTAACCATCAATCCGTTGATACAGATGAGAAAGGGGTAACTCTTTCTTTGGTGATTAAGCATATTTAAATGTGACGTCTTCGAAAACGGTTTCTAGGAGGTAGCCAACTCAGATTTGATAATCAGGTGTAAAGTTGACAGCTAAAGCTAATGATGATATCTAAATATTTATGACTTTGAGCTTACTTTTCTTAAATCAAATATATAAGCCAGAACAGAACACTGGCTCTTAACAGGCTTACAATAATGCTTGAAATTCACAGAGGCAACCATATTTCTGTCTGGCTCAGGAAATAAGTAAGTGCCAAAGGATTTTATGGAGAATAAATAAAATGCTTACCTTGACACTAAGCTCCTACACAAAACTCGTGGAAATACTGATTAAGCGCTCCTAAAAACGAAAAGAATTGGAATCAATTCATGGTCCGGTAAGTAATTCAATTTAAATTAGGATGGAAGGGTTATTTTAATGAATGGATTGGCTAAACACGCGAAAAATCCCATTCTAAAAGCGCACAATTTTGATACCACGTCTAGGACATGAGATGAGTTTGTTGACGATCTGAAACAAAAGTCCCTGCTTAACTGAAGCCGTCTACGCTTACGTCAGCGCATAAATGGAAATGACAACGAATTTTATTGGGTTTGTGCACCTTTGAGTAATGATTAACCTTGAAATAATTTATGAATTTATTTACAACTGATTTCAACTTTTCGAGGAATCATTTCCGACTCATCATTTATTTAGTATAACCTTCTGGTTTCTTCGAAGTAAGGTTTGTCTATTTTCTATCATCCATCAGGTTTTCATCTATGTAAGACTTATCTACTAAACTTCGAAGTGTCTTTTCCTTGAGAACAAAGTGCTGATTTCCATGTTGTGTATTTTTTCGAAAAATTTGAACTATTTAAAATAGACTGATTGATTTAAGCAAAAGGGCTTGAAACCGATTCAATTCTTAAGCAAAAACTTTGAGGCTTCTTTCAAATAAGCATTCTGTACCAAAGGCTTTGATCCATTTTTTGAAAATTGACGGAAAAATTTGTAACTGTCTTTAATTTAGAATGGGCTATATTTGTTTCAGTCGATATAGAAAGATATCAGCGACCTGCAAAATGTAGCATCACTATAGTAACAGAATTTTTATCAAAAGGGAGACTCAAAACTGCAACAAATTCATATTTTTTACACTTAAGACAGAAATTTAGCTATGCTTTGGATTCATTTTCAGTCTGCACGTTTCATTTCCGATATAAAAATGGAGTTTTCAATACAAACAAGGACAAAAAAGACAAACTTCAATTAAACTAGCTGTGATAACATTTGCTATCACAAAAAATAATACCTTTCTCCACCCAAAGTTGGCTCAAATTTTTAAACTGACCCCGAGGTTTTAGAGCAGATAATCAGGTTACCCTGGGGAATCCACTCTAAAAGATTTTTATTGTGGATCCATTTTTTCGTTTCGTTAATTCCGTTTATTTACCATAACGTGAATGGGATCGGACCTTATTTAGTGACCGTTAAATAGTGCAAACGTCAGGATCCAAGAATGCTTTATGGGTAAGCTAATAGAGTCGAGTCAAAGTTGCAAATAAATAAAGTAGAAGTTTGGAAGAATTTCCACCTCGGAGCATATTGGCCTGTGTTATGAACGTAGCACGAAGATTCTTCAATAAAGAACGGAACATTATGCTTGGAAAGAAGGATGCCTGCCACTTAATGATGCGAACGGCCAGCCAACTAAGGCTTCGGTTACAGTTAATAAGGTTAAAGTTGTATTTTTCTTTGCTTGTGATTTGCTCTTGAGGTATTTATGATCCGGCGAAGAATATTTTTCTCGGTATTTGCCAGTTTTGGTACTTGAAATCAGGCAAATTTGCCTTTTTTTCAAAATTAGAGTTTTCTTAGGGCTAGACAACATTAAGCTTAACGATTAGTCCAGAAAATATCTCGGATAAGAAAAATGGCTAACTCTGAAAAACTAAATCTCTCTTAATTTAACTTTCTTTTAAAACACTGCATGAGATCCATTTGATTCGGCGAACCCTAGAAATCCGCGTTTTAAATTTCAACTTCTTCTATTCTACTAAGCGAAAAAATCATTGGGTTAATAGCATGCCTAGTATATAAGGTACATTAATCCGCCCACAAAATCTTACTTTTCTCCCAAAAAATCCTTTACTCAAGTTTCATCGGTAGATGCCGCTAGTGCGTCTAGCTTAAAAGGTAGCTTTTAATGGCATATAACATTTTGCTAAGTAGTCAAAATAGCGGAAAAGTTGAATATCTTTGTTTCGACAGTTTTGAAGAAATTCGCATCAATATTTTATTTTAATCCATCGTCAGTCTAACTTAGATTGACTCAATGATTGCATATTCAGACAAGGTATTTCCATTGCTCAGTTTGATAGTTCACTTTCCTTTCGGGTTATAATTATTCACAAGCAATTAAATTTTGCTTTTGTAAACATATAGTTTACACGACTTACGATTGTCTACCCCACTTGCTTGTCTACTAAAGATGGAATATTTTTGAGCAGCTTGAAATGAATAGTTAAGCCTGGAGCATAATTTGGTTGAATCTGGGTGATTTAGTTAACTGGCCAAAACAGTCCAAATAGATATATCCAACCTCCACTCTAAACATATCTGTTTTTGAATAACAGTGCAGCTACATTTAGAAGACTGGGTCAATCATTTCAATCTAAATGTTTATTTAATAGGCGTTTGTAGGGCAAAATATGGAAGTAGATATTTATTGAATGGTTGTCAATTTAAATTTTTACTGAAATTGAAAGGGGCTCATATGTCTTATTTACGAAAAGGGTACGGTGCAGGCCGGCATCCGACCAGTAGGACCCAAATGCAAGTTCCAAAATCTGCACCATTTGCCCTTGAGTAAAGACCATGCTCAAGACCCCAATGGTCTTACAATAAGAAGGTGCTTGATTGATATTAATAATCATTAGAATTGGCATCGTCAAGTAAACTAGTCAATATGGTTCGCCAAGAACGGATATTTTAAAAAAAAAAGTGATAAGTTTTACAAAATTACCTTTGCAAAATATAAACAAGAAAAATGTGAACCAAATCTATGATACCTTTATTCTTCCACTAATTTTCAGATGGTGAAAATGATGATAGCCGTCTCAGCTTTGTATGCGATTTCTCAACTTCCTCGTCATGCAATCTATCTCTACGGCACCGTCGTGAATTGGGGCACGCGAGACTTGGCTATCGCCTGGACATTTGTGGTCCTTCTCAGCAGTTCTGCCGCCTGCTACAATCCTTTCGTATACGCTTGGATGAACCAGACTTATCGAACTGGTTTTTCTCGTGTTCTATGTTGCTGTTGCATCAAGTGGAGGAAAAAGCATCAACCCGAGACGCGCATCAAATGTTCCCCCACGGAGGAGTCCTAGTTTTGTGAAATGATTTATTCAGAGCTGATTTATTATTTTCTATATACAGAAATGCAAGCATTACTCTGTTTATTTCAATCTCTGTTGCATTTTGTGTAAACATAAGGGTACAAATTGAGTGAAGTCTTAGTTTATCTTGTTTGTATTTCTGACAGTTAAAAGGCAGTCTGTGCTTATAAAAAAGCTACTTTGCATCAAGTTTACTCAATTTATCACGTGTCGAACACATATTTCCCTTAAATTATTTACAATGACTTTTATGTATTGAGCTTTTTTCCTGATCACCAACTAACTTTCACCTGATACTAAGTCTAAATGAATAAATGAAGAGCGGTTCAACTATTGTGCGAATAGTAATGTTATTCGCGTTTTGTTAACATGAGATTTCAAAATTCGACGGATTGTAAAGCTCGTCTTTGAATCCATAATCTTTCAGAGTTGTATTGGTACTATATGATGTTCGACCAGCAGTAGGCACCCTTCAGCCTTTTTTTAAATAACCCAAACCACTTAGGTATCTAATTTTAATGTGTTCAGTCAAAGTGATTGTAGGAAAAGCAGCCTGTCAAAGGAATCTGCTAACATTGTTTAATTCAAATTTGGTCGCTTTGAGATTTTAAGCAACTTTTAATTTTATAGTTAAAGAATCTGCAACCATAATTGAAAGTAAGTGAATGAGGAACTGTGCCATGAGCCTTTTTACCTATTGTCAGGAAGTATCTTTTAAAATTGCGTCAAGGAGTAAGCTGGAATCCTATTTGTCTACTTTTTCGTACACTAACAGTCCTTAAACTTACTCCTTCGCAGCCTAAATGGTCTTCTTTTACACTGTTTTTCTCCCTTAACAGTACTTAAGAGTCACTCCAATTTCAGAAAATTTTTTTTTCACAAAATTAGATTTACCCCTAGGTACACTCTAAAACCCCCAATGTGAACTTTGAAATCGGATTTCTGAGTCATAAAATTGCCTTCAAAAAGGTGTCGGTGATAAACAAATAATGTTTTTTTCCAATATTCTCAAGATTTCAAAGACTGTAAGATGGTCATCTTGAGCGCAAATCCATATTACGGTGTGCATTAGGCTGCTGCTTGGTGTTCGATTCATTTTCAACCGACAGGTTACTTTGAACGTACTTATTAAAACCAATTCTTTTTTAAAAGCAACCTCTAATTTTTTTATATTGTTTTGGATACCCTATGAATATACAACTTCACTGATTGGAACGACCCACTCCAAAATTGACTTGAAATAAGCAGACTAAATGAGCATTGCGCATCAAGCCTTAAATCTTAATCAAACTCTTGAGCGAAACTCTTAAAAACGAAAAGAGCAATATCTTTCCTGCTGATGGAAGTAAAGCTTCAGTGCATAGCAGCATTTATCAACGTTGGATTATGGTAAAACTGTTAAAACACCCATGTAATTATAGATTGGAACCTTTTTCGTATTCTCAAATCAGCAGAAAGTAACCGTTTCAAGTAATTTGAACATTCTGTATAGTTCAGCTGCAATAATAGGTTCTCTTACATTACCGGACAGGACAACGCTATCGTTGAATCACACTTTTGAAAATCTTTTTAGAGCGTTATCATACCCTTCCGAATTTACTGAAAATAATTATTATTTAAATATTTGATGGCTCGACTAGATGGTAATTTATCTGCCAAAAACTCCATAGAAGAGGTGAGCGACGCCTTAGTAATTGGCATTTTTAATGAATTCGAGCCTTCCTGCCTGATATTTGTGCTATCTGCGCACACCACTCACCACGTAAGTTGACCTCCAAGCATAGGTAATGTTAGTTTTGACAAACTTGCATTGACAAAGTAGTAAGTCTGACTGACCAAACCAATTCTTCCTGCTCTGACTCTTAATCGATGAGTTCCAAAACACACCTAAGATGGTCGTCACTTAGCGGTGCCATGAGTTGAAAAGATAGCGCGCTTCACGCTCTATGGAGGCAATAAATCTTGATTTAATAGTAAGGCTTTTGAGAACTGAAAGGGGCTTTCATTTTCTAAAGTTAAACTAATGAAATTACCTATAAGTAGAATGTTCGCGCCTCAAAATTTTATCTGTTTTGCAGTGCACGCCCACTTATAAAACTACTGTTTTTGTGATTTTCGCAATATGTAAATAACTCTTTTTAATGTCAGTGTTGCATGTTCTAAGCAAGAGCTTATTTCATATTCGTTCTCTATTTGTAAATAATGCTAGATGTGTGAAAAAAGCAAACGTTTTAATGTTTACAAATCATTCAGTTATGAAAGGTAGCGTTAACTGAAGGCCTCCGCTAGGTCCTATTCTATTTTAGGATTTCATGATTTTCTGGTTTTTGAATAGTATTGATGTTCATTTTGTAAGGCGAACTCAGCTTTGAATGGGAACTTTAAAGGTACCGACAGACAGTGCTTATTTGCCATCTCTTTAAAAGCTAAATGGTGAAAGTATAATGAACCAACCAGGGATATCCATTAAAAACATTTTAGCCACACAGTGATCTGCGTATGTATTTAGTCAATGATGCGGCAAGGTAAACAGAGGCAGTGAATCCCTCATAGTCGTTGAAATACACAAAGGCTATTCGTTTAACGGAAGCAACGCAAGTTTCAGTTAGCAGGTCAAGAAGGAAATTTTCATCGCGAAATCAGTGACGAATATCGTCCATTTATGAAGATGGTTATCAAAATTGAGATCCAGTCAAGAATTTGCACTTTTAAGTTTGATTCTCTATTTTTTCATTTCTCTCTCAAGTGACCTTCGTTGCCCTTCAACATCATATATTAGAGAGTTATAGCTATTTTCAAAAACGTAAAAGTGTATACATTCAATGGACGTTTACAATGTACTCAGAAGTAAATTCTGACTGCGCTCTTTTACGATCAAACCAGTCCATTCTGATGCGCAAACCTTTGAGGAATTAAGAAAGGTCGTTCATGTATAAAGAAACTTGGACCAATATTCCCGGATTGAAGTAAGTGTATTAGCAAAAACTAAAAATGTTAACTTCAAGAGGCGCTATCTATTGAACCTCAAACACCGCAAGGCTATGGTCAGGAAAACTCAAAGCTTATTAGGGGAAAATCATTACGCAAACAGTTTCCAAAAAGCGAAATCATTTAATACTTATGTGGAAGACATTTTTCAGACCAAAAAATTCCAGATTTGGTCAAAATGGCACCTTAAACATCATCACAATGGAAATAGGTATCACCTAATATGAACCAGTGCAATCCCAACCGATCTAAGTTAAAGCCACAGCCAATTTTACCATTTGCTTGTTTTCCTTCAATTCGGTCCTCTTACCAGGTGTCAGAAGATTAATCTTTTTACAAAAGATTGGGCTAGTAAATGGATGCCTGACATACTGAATACGCGAAATCGGTCCATTATAAGAAATTTTATTTGTGAGAATGAAATGCCTAAATTAAGGAACAGGCAGACATTTTAAAAAGACTCGTTATGACTAGTGAAACGATTCTTTATATGCTTGGGAAAAAATTTTGTGTTCATTTGCCTGTGTATCGCAAGTCAATTGAAACTTCTAAAACTAAACAGCGGTGGAGCACCTTGAATAATGAAATGTACTGTAAAATTAAGTCATTTCCAATTAAAGGGGTCGTTTTAATCCGACAATTCAAACCACTAGACTACCAACGAAAATGGTCTGTGCTATTCTTTGAGTGGACAAGTTTGCTGCTAGTCTTCAAAGAATTGGTCAAGGTGCCTGCCTTCTTTCAAGATAAGTGCTAAAAGCTCCATTCATTCAATACAGGCCAGGTTATTACTATCTTCGCTAAACAAAGCCTTTAATTTAGGTGAAATGAGTGGTGAAACCATGTTTTTTGAAAGTATTGAGTAAAGGATGAATGGAAAAAATGGAAATGGATAATAGTCTTGGATTAATGGACGACAGCTCAAAGTCAACATATTAATTCCTTCAGTAGAATGCGACGATTTGTACCGTTAACATCGAATTGCTGAGATTCGAAGTGTAGGACTGTCTCTCAGGTTATCCACCCATAAAAGGCTTTTTTAAAATCTATGCAGATTCAAAGGGTCAAAAAATTGCTCTTTGTATTAAGATTTATGGGCGAAGGTGCGCCCTTCTGAACAA
The DNA here is from genome assembly GCA_019097775.1 of Moniezia expansa. Taxonomy (NCBI): domain Eukaryota; kingdom Metazoa; phylum Platyhelminthes; class Cestoda; order Cyclophyllidea; family Anoplocephalidae; genus Moniezia; species Moniezia expansa. Next base: position 6,258,338 of record JADFDV010000064.1, read on the forward strand.
GTGATCACAAACTCTGTATCTATAATTTATTCGGTTACTAAACGAAAAATAGCGATTAAGCCCCTTAAAAGTGATCAAAATCAAAATTCATTAAGCTTAGTTAAAACGATTAGTTTACTTGCATTCAAATGTAAATAAGAAGACAGCTTAAAGTGAGGAATAATTTTAACCCTTTTTGGCCCCATTCTGGCGCTCTTTAATTTAATTAACTCTTGACAAACTTAAATGAACTGAGGATGCTAGGCAGTGAACTAACCCGGCGTGTTTAACCTTATGCATAAGTCCTGAAAACATTTGAGTGGATTATGTGAATTCTCAACAACCTGCTTTATCAAATTCCGACATTAATTTCCAATCGTTGTACTAATGCCGATTACTAGGCCTCTGTTTATAAACTTTTTTAATAAATCCCGTCTATTTGGAAAGTTCCAAATACTTGTTGGAGGTACAACAGAAATACAAAGAACTTGTGCGACATTTAAACACATGCGCATAGCAATAGAACAGTTAATTTGACATCTTCGGTACCCTGGTCCTTCCTCGGCATAATATCGTCCTGCAGTAACAGCTAATTCTTCAGTTAAACTTCTTTGCTGCACCTCATCCGTTCTCGACACATTTTAGTGTCGTTTATGGTTAATGGGCATTTGCTGTCCTCGTCTATTTGTCCCACCATTTATGTGGGTCAGCGTTGTTCGCAGCCGAGATAGAGCAGTTGTATTGTTTATCCTCCTAGATATTCTTTTCTTCGCAGTTGTTTTGTACCCTCAACTCTATCCTTTTCCTCCATCGTGTTCAGTTCTTCTACTTTCTCTGCTTCAGTGTTTAGTTTTTTTCCCTATTTCTGATGGCTTCTCACTATCTGCGATTGCTACCGAAGGGTGACAACGCCTAATATGTCTCTTTAGCCACCCTTGAGTCTTATATCTTTTAACGCCGTTTTTAACAGGGCACTTTGGCCCAAGGTCAAAGATCTCTTCAGTTTTGTGTTCTTCTTCTCCATGACCTGGTCTTAAGTGTTTTCGTATCTTTTTTGATGTTGCAAAATATCTATGGCAATTTGCATTAGTACAAACAATATCGCTTTGCCTTTCTCCTACCAATCTTGGTATACAATTATCATCTCGACCGTTGGGGCTTTCCTTGGGATCAAATACCCATGATTCAGAGTGCGCTTTTGCATCTTTGATTAATTAAAGCATCCATTTTCTTATATGTGAGGCTTTTTTAGTTTCACTTTTTTCAGAGTAGCTCTCAAAAATGAAAAGTATCAGGCTAGCCTTGTCCATTTTCATTTTCTTTGCATAAGTTTATTCTCTACGCCTGTATAAGACTTGCACCGGCGGCCCCTTCGAAGCTCCTTTAAGCCGAACTTTTAAACCCATCTGTTCATCTGCCAAAGTTTTTATAAGGTTTGTTAATAACAGGGTGCCACTTTACATCGTTGAAAGTTACACATTCTTTGTAGATTAGAATATCGCATTTTAAAATAACTCTTATAATGGGAAAAATATAATAACTTAAAGTGATAGCATAAGAAGTTTGAGGCCTTTTATTAACTGCACAAATTTCGTCTAGATGTTGAAATTTTATCGCACACATAACTGTGACATAAAATTTCGTCCAGGTCCTCTTACTCAATAGATCCAGAAGTTTAACTTAAAACAAGCCGAGTCTGCTTTTCATCTCCGAGTTCAAACCTGAAAGTACACAAATGCTATTGTGCCGAGGTTTCCTGTCGGATTGCCTTTGTAGTGGTTACCAGTTGAATGTAAATAGTGGTTTAAAGTTGTACTTTCTAGCCTGCGTTCGCTATTACTAATGCGTAGATCTTCCAGGGACCGACCATGTGAAGTGCATTGTTCCACTTAGAAGGCAACTGCACTTTGTGAAAGAAACTCTTCGTCCATGTCAAGTTACTGATGATTACGCTTTTGCAGTCAAGTCAGAACCGGGTTGATCAGTAACATCAGGCATCAGACATTTTTCCAACCGAGCTTGAATTCCATTCAATGTAGATTGGAAAAGTCACGTTTTGTCTGGAGCATGCGCCATCAAAGTAATTCTAAGCACTGGAAAAGATTCTTATGATAGTTGCGATTCCAAGTACCATATTTAATTATAAATGTGAAAGAATCTTTTATTTTTCTGCCTAAATATTCAAATAGCAGCGATTCTTTTGACGTCCTTCCAACCACTACCGCGACCTTGCAGATGCAGTGCTTTTAGAGTGACTGATTAGACCAATCCCTTGGAATGTGTCTAAATAAATAATTATGCATAAAATATTTAATTTTTTAGTCAATACATTTTAAATGTACGGAAAAAAAGTACGCTTCATATGGCCATTTTTATGAATAATTATTCATTATTATCCTAATGAGACTAAAATCAAGTAGTAAGAAAGTAGGTCTAAATACGTTCTCATAAACAGTCTAGAATAAATTTTAAAGCTATTCGTAGTTAGGATTTGTCCTTGCTGGTAATACGAATGCAGTCGGTTATCCTGTCAAGGCTTGAGGTTCGAGTTACGGTTCTGAAAACAAAGGTGTCATATTAAAATTAGGGCTCATTTTAGCTGTACTATTCATTTAATTTAAAATCTTATCAACCACAAAAGCTTCTAAAGAATAGTCATTAGTCCTATTGACTAGAGACTAGTGTGAAATTCAAGATGGAGCTAAGTCCGCTGTTTCGTGAATAATGTGGAGCTACCTAATGAACCGCACCTTTAGCAGATTGTCTAATTTTGCAGTCTATCTAGAAGAGTCCATGTGTACATCCTTCAAATGGCACAATACATGTATAAAAGAAAGTGTGCACTCATCTGTTATATCTCAGTTTCCCATCAGTTCCCATTTTATTCCCACTTTTACCTCAGATTTACTATCAGTCTTCTCGGTCTGTTAATCCTAATATTTTTGTCAGGCAATGCTAGTAAAACAGTAAAAGAGTTAGATACGTCAAAGCGACATGAACATTGGCTTTTTGCAGATTTCTCAGTATCTCTCTTATGTCAGCCCATAAAGTGAGTTCAAGATTCTGCGTAACTTAATCAGCTGAAAATTTAGTTATTTTATTTCATTTATGTAACAACTAGCAGTAGTAGGAAAGTTGATTCCTCCTTGGGCTTATAAGGGAAAGAAGGCCCTGGACTATTTCAAAAGGTTTCATGAATTTCTGGAAGAACCAATCTTTAATGAAGTTAGAACATATTGATAGTTACCGTACCTAGTTGTCAAGACACAAGCCAAATGAGCATGCATTTTTAAATTCACAGTATCTGGTCTTTCAATCTCTGTTAAGAAGAATTTCGACATTGAAATCTTCCATCAATAGTTTGATAGGACCTTACCTATAGCTTAAAGGTTGAAGGAACTAAGTACCTTGATCAGGTTTCCCATAGACGCTAGTCTATTACGCAGTGTTTTTAAGGTCAAAGATGAGTTTCTTTAAGGGTTAATGCGGTTCTTGAAGCGCAAACCAATTAGCATTTGTTGACTTTCTCGTCTGAATAGAAAAAGTGTAGACACATGCATTAAAGACGTACTAGATCAACCATTTCAGTAATTTAAACGTAAAGAAACCTGTATACCCAAATCATAAGTAAATACAATTCGATGTGCTCGTCACATATGGACGTACCATCGGTTCGCATTTTTGTAGTTCGCAACCATCAATTTAAATTGAAAATTTTTAGTCATCGAATCACGTAACGCCAGTATTTTTAGTCGTCACCTTTGAAGTCGGAATGCTTGATCTTAGACCCACGCTTTTTTATCAATGCCAAGTTCCTATTAAAGTGATGTACGATAAGGGAAAATGAATTGGACACTATGCTTGCCGAGACTTAGTGTGCAAATACCGCTTTTTTAAATGGCAGTTGACAAAGTTCGAAATGAAAGTTATTTAAGGCAGACCACTTTGCTGTTGCGAAAGTGGTGGGAATTCCCCCTGATTTAACCGTTAGAATGAAAAATAAACAAACGTCTGGAAAAAATTAGGGCGTGCTGAACTGGATTATCGCCTGAATTTTCATAGTGGCCACTAGAAGAAAGACTAGGCTTAAATTCATTTTAAAGGTAGACACTGAGGGATCAATCCTTACGTTAAAAAAAATTAAAAATTGAATGAGAGTTCTGCATTACTCAGAGTTGATTCGATTCTCAATTTAGCACCGTTCTCATGGGCTGCTGACTAACTGTCAATCTGAGTGAAGCTAGACATGGTAACCACCTCCATATCTGCTGATCGACTTGGTGATTTAACAAGTCAAACCAACCTCCGGTTCATGTAATCAATAAAGTGTCTGGTTTTTCTTTAAAAGAGATTTATATGTAAGAATTTTCAAAGACAGCAAACTGATTCCTAGAGCTCGCAGGAGATTCGCATACAGCAGGAATCGAAAACAGGCAATCGAATGAGGACAAAATAGCCCAGAGCCTGCTCATTCAGAGGTGAATTTTTACTGAAGTCGGTGAAAAAATTGCTCCGAAAGTTATTCACTGCCAAGTCAGCGTAGTAGCTTATTCACTTTATCAGTCCGTCTGCCCCCTTATCCACACTATTAGTAATTTTGCAAGCAGAAATTTGACTATACGGAGGGACTGCCGTTACTTCACTTATTTTAAGTTCACTTAGCAATTTTACCTTATTCAAGAAGAGTTGAAAAAATAGAAATGGGAAAAATTCACTTGATTTGCTAAGTTGAATAAATTATTTGTAATTCGGTCTTATTCAACATACCGTAAGGTAGTAGCCGTTTTCATATTCTTATCACAGATAAGTTTAATTCCAAAGTCATTGAAATGGGAGAACGACAGCTCAAGGATGTAGCGTAGGGTTAAGGAGAATAAATGAAATCATTTTAAAATGGGATGGAATGAAAGGTTGCAATCACCACTTTTGTATGCCAATAAACCCTGGGCAGTTCAGCGATTGACTTCCCTTGAAAACTATAAAAGACTAGGGTTCACGACAGTTTCATTCTCTTTATTTAATGCGAAAGATCACAATAGGGCCGTAATCTGCCGAACTCGTTTACTTAAATGGGAAGCAACGCAACGTTATACTAAATAGAAATGGACAGCTATCAATGAATTGCCAAATAAATATTTTCCAACTAAAACAGTGAGCTCTATAGATGGTTTTGATATTCAAGTACTAGTGAAGTTTCGCTTTTAAAATCAATGGTTCATATTCGGTGCTTACGAACTCATGAGTCCTCAGTGTTGTTTGAATATCAACTTGTTTGATTTGAATTTCTTAGTAACTTTCTATTCAGGAAAAAAGTTTAAAAACACTTCTTTTCAAACAGAACTACTTGTAATCCAAGTGAAAGCTTTTCAAACAAGTATAAAAAAGCCTTGAATTTGATAAAAAAATAATCCAAATAATGGTTATAAATTCTTGGCTGCCAAGCTGGTAGCAATATTTAAGAGTTCAGAATTAATCTGGGATCAATTGAAGGTAAGTTGCGACTGCGTGTCATTCAAATGCTTTACCTCAAACCACTGAATCACATCTCGAAAGTCTGTGAAAGTGTAGTTTTTCACTATTCATTATGATAAAATTAATAAGGATCCAAATCGAACGATTGAATTCATCTCTTGCAACATACTTTTGTGGGGTTTCTCGAATTCATACCGATACACTAATAAACTTATTAAAGTTAACTAACATTTCATTGCGGGAATCAAAAGTACCCCTTACTTCCACTGATTCAATGATTTATACAACGTGGGCGGATCCAATACAAGCTTCTTTCCAATTGAATTTTGTTGGGAAAAAAATGATTTAAATACTTGAAAATCAGTAAACAGAAGGTGTTAACATTAGCCCATTTTTTTGTATTTTGGTGTACAAATTTATACATGTTTGCATAACTTATAAGGCTGGGAGTAATTTCGAAAAAGAACTTTACAAAATTGTTTAGCTGACATTTTCTCATAAGGATGAAAGAAAAATTCCTTTTGTGATTAGACAAGATGGGATAGACGCCCTGCTATCTTTAAGTAGCAAAGTGCTTTTGCTTTTGTGAAAAATAATTCGAAAGGACTGCCAAATCCTGACTTGCTAAGGTTACTTTTTAACCGATAGTAAAGTGTTTGTATTTTCGAGGGGTTTCCAAAAGCACATTGTCAGCAATTAAGTAAGTTGAAATTTTCCATATAATTTTCGATCTAGAACTCTATGTCTAAGTGATTTATCTACCTCATACCAACATTCTATCTTCAGAACCCAGTGGCCATGCTAATTGACCATTGTTTGATGATGAAATACGAATTAAGAATTTGCCAAGGTTAAACTCTCAGATCTTACTGCCACATACGCTATCAGTGTTATTAACAGCAGTACTTTTGATATCAACAAGGAATAGAATTATTCCCTTTTTTGCGAGTGAAACCGTAATGAAATTGTTCATAGCACTCTGCTATACCAGTGCTCTCTGAGAGAGTCGACTCAACCCACAAAAGTGTGGATTTATTCTGAGTTTGCTCACTCTGGAAAGTGGAATAATTGAAAATGAGGTGTTGTATCAGTCATGTGCCATCTCGATACGCCAGAGAGCGTCAAAGTTTAACTGGAATGACCACCGGTTTCGCCATAGCGATCATCGAAGTGCAAGTTCCTATAGCGCGGACTCGCATATTTTAGTTTTCAGAATACTTCACTCTCTTATGCACTGGTTCCTATATATGTACATCGAGAGAACTTAATATTTATCAGTTGCCATGTCTACTCTTATCCCTTTCCGGGCATGATAGTCCTGACACTTGCTCTCATCGACCCAGCCTCCGGACTTGAAACCAGTCTGTCCTGTTTTTAAGCGATAAGTTTTTCCACAAGGCGTTACCTTTTAAATTGATGGCTATTCAGTTCGCGTTCTTTTTAAAACCATTAGATTTTGAACCTGAAACCCCACGTATGTGGACCGAATTAAGAAAAAGTAGTACGCTGTTTCAGAAAAAAAATATTTGCTTTCAACTTCATTTAAATTTTACGACTATATTCTCTCCATCTTTGGCAGGACACGTGTCATCAGTGAAGGCCATTCATGGACAAATTTTTCCATCTATTGGTTTTAACTACTGAACTAAAATGTTCGAGTCTGTCAAATAAACGCATCAATGAATAAAATTAAATTTGTTTGCTTTGGACGCTGAAAAACATATGCAATATTTTAACACTACTTTATTAAAATTAATTTGGCATAGACATTTTCAAATAAACTTGAGTGTCTTTTTTCTGATTGATGGTAAGACCATGTATACCTCATTTACGATATAAACTAAGGAAAGTTCAGACACTAATAGTTTTAGAACCAATTAAAAACCAATAAATAATATGAAAGTGATTATCTTTTGATATTGTTTTGAGCGTCAACAAATTCTCACCCATCGCGTAAAGATTGCTGACGTACTTATCAGCGTAAACTCCTCATCTAACATTATCCGTGATATTAATAGAAGTTCACTAAATCTTGGGTTTAAGTCTGTAAAGCTTCAAATTTCGCCATAAGCGGACTAAAAAATCTTATTCATTTAACACTCAATCTTTTCACTGTCAGAACTTTATATGAAGCTGATAATAATCACGTTCCAAAGTCTAGTTCTGCTTTCTTTTCCAAAACACAATAGCCGAATTCCCAACTCTGCTCGTTGATCTGGATGTCTGATTTATGATGATCTTGCGTTTTGGGAAAATTGTCTATCCTGACTTTTTCAGCCTCTTCAATTGCTATAGAAAAACCTAAAAAGAGGACAAGACAATCTTCTGCTTGTCTAGAGAACATTTATAGGCCTGAAGGGTTTTGTTTGGCCTGCTCCAACTTCCGCTGGTCTGATACAACTGACGATACATCCATGAGTATCATTGCCAAAATAGATTGGGACACCAAATACATGCAACCATTCACGTGGTACATGGCGGCTCATCATCGTGTTTTAAAGTCCCTATTTTACAAAAATACGTGTTCAAAATAATTTTTTTTCAATTTAAGTGTGGAAGAGGGGAAAGGATAAGATGGTGTATGGAAGAAAGCACTTCCAACACTGAAATGTAAACTTATGCATAATTTGGTGACACACACAAATAAATGCTTAGTCCATCAGGAGGTAAAAGCGGTAGAATTTTGCTATACCAAGAGGCCTACAAATGACTTTCAAAATTGCATCAATCAGTGTACATGTGCTAAATCGCTAGGACCGGCTTCAAAAGCGAGCAACACAGTGCATCAAGCTCTAAATAAAAGCAGGTTGGTCAATTTAAAGCGTTAGAAATTATCGTTTGGGCGAGAAATGATACCCATAGCTGTTTACGAAATTGAAAGTATAAAATGGGGCAGCGATTTCGAATTTTAATTTCCACAACTGAGTCCTTAACTTAAAATTGCATCGTAGCAGCTGTCACTCATAATGCCATCTAGCTTTATGTTTTTTTTATTCGTTCCCACCAATTGGGCAAGTCCCAAGGACTCATTGGAGGTACAAAAAAAATACACTTGCACATAGCATAGAACAGTTGAGTTGACGTCTTAGACTCCCTGGCCGTTTCTCGGCAGCACTTCGTCGTCCTTGTCTGCTTGTCCTTATCCAGGCATTCTTTTCTAGCGACCGAGATAGAGTAGTTGTCTTGTTCATCATGCCGGATGGATTTTTTCTTCTGCCTACCACTGTCTTTTTTCTCCATCGTGCTCAGTTCTTCTACTTTCTATACTGCAGTCTGGCTCTATCATTTTCTTTGTTGATTTCTCACTTTCTATAATTTTGATCGAAAGGTGACAGTCTCTAATATGTCTCTTCAGCCACTCTTGAGTCTTGTATTTTTTAAGGTAGTCTATATGAGGGCACTTTAGTCTAATGTTCAGCATCTCTTCAGTTTTGTGTTCTTTTCTGTGGCAGTTTGCGTTGGTACAGACAATATCACGTTGCCTTTCTCCTACCAGTCTAGGTGTGTAATTTTCACCTCGAACTTTAAAGCTTTCCTTTGGACCAAGTAGTAATGATCCGTAATGTCCTTGCCACGTTTCTTTCGCATCTTTAGTCAATTGAAGCATCCAGTTCCTTGAATGTTGGGCTTTCTTAGTTTCCCCTTTTTAAAAGTTGCCAAGTTACGCATTGGCAGCTCATTTTAGAGTTCCTCAACAATTTCGGCTCTTCACGAATACAATCCAAGTATCATAAGCCGAATCGTATTCTGTATTTTTTGTAGTCCGTTTTTATCTCTTACCCTCAAGACAATAGTAGATAATCCATAGGTGACTGCAGGATCGACAAAAATATCCACCAGAGTTGTTTTTAGGGTATTATCGAGACTTCTTGAGCGCAGAAATGGTTGTAGTCGTATTGGGTGCCTTTTCGCCCTGGCTGAGTTTGCTTTTATTGCTCCATCTGGCTCACCGGTGTGTTATATTATGAAGCCAAGGTATTCACAGTATGAGGCACGTCTTGGTGAGATTCCTGCTGTTTCGAGAGGCGTTTGACCCTCACCGGCACCAATTTAAAATCAGATGGTGTTGTTCGCTGAAAAACGTCTGTATCAATTTTTTTTCATGCAAATTTAAATATGGATTTTTAATGAAAAAAGTTTCCCACTGTCCAAATATGAACATGCATTAAAATATAATCTTAAATAATTTCTTTGATTGGGGCTGATAGAAACCAATTAATGTGCGATTTAATGACTTAGCTAAGCTTAAAATGCATAAGAGCCAAATCATTTATGGCACACTTCTACGTCTTCCATAGAACTGTAGTTAATTTTTCCAGGTAGCAAATGCTTTGAATTTTCCAAAACCGAAATAGGTATTTTATCAATCATTCTTTCACTTCATGTCTTCACAAGAAGATGAAAGGAATTAAGCTCAAAAATTTTAAATTCAATCTCAACAAATTTGGTGGTAGCGGCTTAGTAACTATAATTTTGCTATTGGCGCTTAAATGGCCTTTGAGTGGGAAATTCAATTCAACTAGCTCCTTTCATAAACTCTTTCAAGGCTGGCTGACTGGCTATTTGGGCTAATATTACCTTTTGATTGAATCACATTGAATTTGAAAGATAGGTGAGGAATAGTGTGGATTAAGACGTTGAAGGTAACTCCTGATTAGGTCAAGACGGACAAAGCGGTTAGTCACTGTAACACAGAAATGACTTATCGTATCTATCAAATCACTCCATAATGAAATGAAGTTTATCGCACGAATAATCAGGGTTCGTTTCCCGTCATTTCAAATTAGCAAAGCATTGGAACTAAGAAACAAGCTTATCTTGCTTCCTGATCAACTAAAGACAAACTAAGTAGAGTAGCCTTTAGTTAAATTAGTTGATTCCAAAGTTCTTATTCAAAACATTAAAGTCTTGTACCCTTCAGGAATACAAAAGTGTTTTTTTTTCAAAAGCAATCGTCTTAGGACAGTTTTCCGCCAAAAATCCGAGTTTATTTGAAGTGAATATTATTGTACGTTAAATGTGCCAGATGATTAATAACAGCAAGGTAAAAAAGGAATTAATTTTAAAGAATTTTTAATGAAAATTGTATGTTTAATGAATTTTGGGAGCTGCGAAATGGATTGATAAGCTTATTAAATGAACCTGTGCATATTTCATAGAATGCTATTGAAGATTTAGGAGAGAAGAATCAATTTTAATAAAAAGGCAAATTAAAATTTCTTTAGGTGTCATTTTTGTTGGCTTACAAATGACGAAAAAAAATTAAATTCCGCCTATTTTTAAGAGGCAGAAGAAAATAGTATCCGAGAGACAAAAAGGATTCTCATTAGGTAAAGTAGCGATTCTCATCTATAATGGCATTTATTTTTCATGGTGTTTTCTCAGTGCCTTAAAGCCTTTCCCTCTCAGCCGCCGCTTTCACCAAATCTTTTAAACAGCCCACACCCTAACACAGCCTTCAGGTCGGTTTTGATTACAATGAAGGACTTTCTCCTTGTAACACCGCTTTTGATAAGCAAAAAACTAGGGTCAATCCTTCGAAATTTTGTGGAATATTGGTAGACTTGTGCCAATATTTGATAAGGCTATAAGTGTTTTCATTGGCATTTACAACTGCTAATAGTCAATGAGTAGGCTATAAATCGTATGCCCTCCGTGTTTGTGTTAATAAACTCCAAATTCCGAAGGCCCGCATTGTTTGAGTCGCTATCTAACTGATAGATTTAGAGATCTAAGACAGTAAGCGACTGAAAATGATTGGAATAGCAAGATCTTAAAATCAGTTCTAAGTGTAGGGCAGGCTTAAAGAATCTTCCGAACAAGGAAAGTTTATCCAGCGTCAGCCACCGTTATAGTCACTAGAAGCATAGCTTCGATAATAAGCCCTTGCTTCTGAAAAAAGGTGGTTAATGGGAATAAATATAATACTTCATATAACCTTTGTTTCTTTGACAATTCCATATATGACTTATCTTGACGAAAAATACAATTTTATCTGCTTTGTTTCTCAGCTCATCTTCTGGGACTGGTTCTGTTTATAGTTGGTGCAATTAGATTCTCAAATGTCGGCTTTACTCTAATTTTAAACTTTATATGTTTGAGAATGAGTAAAACTATTTCTCATTGAATGATAGTACCGTAGTTACAATTCAGGAAACAATTTATCAATATTCGCAAATTATTTATTCAGGTTGTTTATTTTAGTTTCTTTTTGCATTTCCGAGACAAAAAACAGAAGTGAAAACGCAGATGAGCTCCTTTGATTTCCATTTTAAACCATGAAATTAACGTTTGTGAGCGAAACATTTCGGTTCTTTCGTGTTACCCGACAATCAACATTAGAAATGTAAGTGGAATGTTTTTTTTTCCAAATTTGAATATGTTTCACGTCTTCATTTCATATCTTTGATAAACGTTATTCTAAAATGTAAATACTTTTCTAGTTGAATTTTTACATTTAATTAATCAATTTAATTGGCTATTCGCTGTTTGTAATTTGACAATTTTTCGATCACAGTCCTGAAATCGTAGAGAAATCACACGGTTAGATCTAAACAAAACTGGGTGGGAGGCAAATGTGCAGGCAACCTAAAAACTAATCTACTCTTCTTTCAGAAGCTATTTGCTATATTATCAATGTTTGAAAATCTTCAATTCCTAAAACTTTTAATATTAGGCTCACTTTGAAGAATTGTGCCTTTTAATGTGAATCCACTTACTTGTTCATTTTCACAAAGACCGGCATCATTCAACACTAACTTTGTTTTAATTGCCAGATGTGGGCTTTAGTGTTCCAACTGCGTGCCATCTGATAAGTCAAACGTGTACTTTGGAGCCAATCTGTCCCCACGACTGAAATCCATTTTCAAACCATTTTCACTTACTGCCTAAATTAGCATGGCAGATCATATGGTCCTTCTCCTATCTGTCTAGTCAAATCATAGTTACTATAAGAAGCATTTTGTTTTTTTTTTCATTTTTAAAACGCACGAAGATTCGCCAGTATGCACCCCGATTCCTGAGATTTTACCCAAAGAATTTTAGAATTTTCGTTAACTTTCGATCTTGCTTTCGAATTGTTCGAAAAGACAAAAAACCAAAATAAGCACTAAAGAGCCTTATAGACCTGCTGATAGCTGAAATTTCATAATACTTAGTTGTGAAAAAGATGGAGAAGTCGAGAATGAGGCGGAAAGTGGTCAGATGCAGCTCAAATAAATTGTTTGTGTGCATGCGAGTGAATCAGTGGATGAATAACAGAACCAACCGAAGCTTTATTGCCATTCAAAACATTAAAATTATTTAGATATTCATTAGAATGTGGTATTAGGTTATTAAAATGGATTAATTTTGACTATGGTAGGTTAATAATAGCGCGTAAACTCTCTTTTCTTTTGATTAATTTGCCTTCTTCAAGCTGGAGGCTCAGGAGTTGTTTGGAGCAATTTGTCTCTTGCAATAAAAATCGTATTAGAAGTTAGAGTCTTGAACACTTAATTTTTATGAAGAAAGCGGCCCGTTAGATAAATGAAACTAATAAAGATTTTAATTCTGTCCGAGGCATTTTAATCGGTGCTAATGGTTGTCCCTGAGCTTCCTAGAGCCACTAACTGGGTGTTTGAGTTAGCGAAAGCCTACCCCGAGCCATCAAATATTCATCACTTAAAAGATAATGAGCCGGAAGTGACGGATGGCTCCATGGTCTTTGCCGTCTTAAAAAAAGCAAAAGTAGGTATAACTAAAGTAAAAAGGAACTGCAGGTTTAGGGGAATGGGTATTTTTCGATGGAGAATGTCCATTAGACTCATTGAACCTAACCTCAGTCGGTTAATTTTATTTCACAAAAATTTCCTCAACCTTCGACTCGGATCATCAGCTGCTAATTTAAGTCAAGAAAAATTGCAAGTTTAGCCTCCTTCCAACGATGTTACAACATATGATCATAACGGACCGGATTCACAGTTTCGATTCTGCTTGACAAGAGTTGCCGATCAAGCCTATCTCATAACTAGAGTCGCTCACTGTCAAATTACCTGCTACCAATAAACACTAGTGGATACAAGCTAAATGTACTGCTTGAAATTGTGGTAGTGAACAGATTAGCTTTCTATGGCGCTAAAGAATAGGTATTTAACATCTACTTCAGATGGGATTGCGATCGACGAATTTCTCAAAGGATTTGTTGAAATTATTGTACTTCTCACCTTTGTTTCCCAGTGCAATTAACTCAAACCTTATTTCTTAGGCAAAAATCTAAAATATGGTTAGATTTTCCAATTAATCGGGAAAGTCATAAGGGACCTCTAAGCGGATTGAAAGAATGCTTCAGAGAAGATAATCTTTTTTTCTCACCAGTTGATTTGCAGCTATCTGCTAATTTTAGGCGCTCTAAAAGAAAATTACGGTCCAAAGCCATAGTAAGAGCCTCGATTCTGAATTCTGCAAGTTTCAAATATATCTTATTCATTAAAAGTAAGGGTGATGCATCTCTGTTTTGTTTACCAGAATTTCAATCTAATATTGAGGTGGAGTGAAAATTACCAAGACTCATTTCCTATTCCTGTTGAATGTGAATAAAGGACTGTTTAATTAAACAATGCTCAGTGGTGCGAAAAGAATTATGTAGCCATTAGGTGACACAAGCGGTTATTTTTTGGACTAATTTCTAGATGGAAACAAAAAATACGTTACTGGAAGCCTATGAACGCAAAAAATGTGGGCTAACAAAGTTTCTGTTGAATGCATCTTTTTAAGCAAAATAGCTTTAGATAAAACCATATCAAAAACTGCTTAATTGTAAATTAATGCCCGTTGGTACATATTTGGTAAACAAGAGAGTGGGGCTGATAAATCCTGCTGCCACATAGTATATCCAATTGATCGGATGTGTCAAATTTCTCAACAAAAATGATTTTAAAAACCAACCAGTAATGATGGCCTACAAAGAGAATACTGGATAAGGCATTCTGACCAGAGACGAAACAAGATATCTGCTTAATCCTTAAGTCTTGTAAGGCGCTTTCCTTCAGTATAAGTTTGGACGCTATATATAATAGAGATTTATTTATTTAATCCCTACCCATTATGGCAAGTCTCAAGAACCTATTGGGAATACGAAAGAAGTACAAACAGCTTTTAAAACAGACAGCTCACAAAAGTTAACACAGGGGAAAATAAAAGCGATTCTCGACGTCTTCGGTTCTCCGGTCACTTCTCTGGCGTGGTAGTAGTTCAACTTCATATTGGTGCCTTGTCCGTCCTCGACATTGCTAAGGGCAGAAAATCTTCACACCTCCTTTGGAAGCCTTTTCGAATTTCTAGCGCCGATTCTATTCACTGCTACATGCACACACTTTCCATGTACGAAGTTGTACTTCTGTTGGCGCAATCTAATTTAAACGTCCGGCGGGCATTTGGCCCTATCTAGTCTCCCCTCTCATAAGCCCCCAAAATTGCCCCTGGGGTTACCGTGGTCACCACGAGGAGGTTGAGGGTAGGTTTGGCCACTGTATAACAGCGATATTAATTCCGCTACGTAAATGAGGCATCGTTCAACCAATCTAACTAAAAGAACCAATTGCAAATCTCACATTTTGGTAATCTAGAAAACTGGATCGAAAAATCTCACAATAAGGAGTTGCTTATGAATTATTTATGCTCACAAAAGCTGGAAGAGCACACAATGAACAAACAAAACCTAGCATTAGCAGAAAAAAGCTTTGAATAATGAACTAGCCCTACCAACACCAATCAAATTTGGGAAGTTACTCGCGATTTCGAATTAATTACCTAAAGCGCTAAGCTTATTGCCTCAAAAGATCAATATTTTTTAACTAAAACAATAATTTAAAGGTTTTCTTAAGTTGTGCTAATTTTTATTCAACTGTAGGTAGGAGGTACAGTTCGGCGAAGGACCTGTTAATAGCTTTTTTCTATCACAGGCAAAGGCAAATAACCATAAATCATTTTTTACGCCTTAAGATCAACTGTTGCAAGTAACCTAAGCATGGAAGACTCTGAACAGATAGGCAGAAAAGTTTCTCCAGCTGATATATTTAAAAAAACCAAGCTTATAAAATTTGTTAGTTTGAATTTTGAGTTCCTTAAGCTAAAATTTTCTACTATATTATGCTAGAAAGAAAACGAAATTTTGAAGTAATTTAGGTTTTCTGTACTTATGCAACCCCCCTTTTTATCAAAATAATGAGCAAAATAGATGCGTGAAGCTTATGTAAGATAATAATTTAAGTAATTATCCTTTACCTCGATACAAGGCGTTCTTTTAAATTTTCACCATGAACATGGTTTGTCATTTTGTCCATCGAAATGCTTAGGTGGCTTTCGATTTAGAGATTTGAGCTGATTGTAAGGCTTTTGATATGGATGGCGGGAGGAAGCGTAAAGTAAAAACGGTGATCAAACCTCCTTGTGGTGACCACCGGTAACCCCAGGGGCAACTCTGGGGGCTAATGAGAGGGGCAGCCGGGTAGGGCTAATCAACCACCGGACGTATAAAATTAGATTATTCCAGTAGAAGTACAACTTCTTACAGCCTGATAAACTAAGCACAGCGTAAATACCTGAATTTATGGCCTCAAACTGGACTGTGGAAAGTGCGTGCATGTGGCAATGAATGGAATCTCCACCGAAACTCTGAAAAGACTTTGGAAGAGGTATGAAGACTGTCTGCCTTAACAGTGTCGAGGGGCCACTATTAAGTTGAACTACTACCTGCCCTTATGAAACCATGCTAGAGAAGTGACCAGAGAACCGGAGACGTCGATAAACGCTTTTATTGTCTTCAGTGTTAAATGCTGCGTGCTACATGTTGTACTTCTGTTATACCTCCAATAAGTCCTTAGGACTTGCCCTAATGGGTAAGGAACAAATAAAAAAAATAATAGATAAATAAATAATAAAAAACAGAGAATGACGGGATGGAAAAGGTGGAAGGTTTGTCAATTGAAAATGCTAAGATTCGAATAATGTTTTCAGTGAACTAGAGACTAACGCTCACCAGACCCTTAAGAAAGGCTTAACCTTTGAAACGTAACTCATTCATTCAACTGCTTTCGAAATTCGATTTGGATTTGAGGAAGTATCTAAGTATCTAAGTGTCTATCCACCAGGCTGATTCGATTGCAGGAAAGTAACTTTTGCTCACTTGCGACCTCAAAAAAGTCTGTTGGATAAAGTGGAAGAACAGATAAGTAAAAGGTCACTGCTTGATTCAGTTATTAATTTTGCGGGAAACAAAATTCAGTCTATTTTCTACAGCTAAAATTGAGCTCTTGGATTTTTTATAATGCTTTTTTATGATGGTAAAATTTTGACTATAGTCTCCAACCTTAAACCTTCATTTTTTTCTTTTTAATTATTTTTTGTTTTATTCTCGATGTTAAATGGCGAAATGAAAGAGAATTAACCGGCATTGGTGATTGTTTCATTCACATTCTTTTAACCGTTGCAAATAGCGTTACTGCCATGTATGTAAATGCCTGTAAACAGAACGCCAAGCAGAGAATTACATGCTCTTCCTATCGTCGGATCACGGAGTTTGGCATTGCGATTTTGTCTACGTTGAAGCAACCTATTCAGCTTATAGCGTAGCAGCTATGTCTGTTTACTTCTCCTTTTTTATGCCAAATAAAACAGGAGAAATACCAGCAAAATGGTCTTCTTGATTGTTTTCGGCTTGAAGGCTTTTAAAGGCCGTGTTTATGGCGCAAATCCCGCCTTTATATTGGTGTGAGTTTCCACCGTTGTTGCTGAAGAAGTGAGGTATGGCATGAACTGCCATTGTATGCACACGTTGCAGAGAACACCTACCATATTGGCATTTGTTGATTACTATATCAGAAGGAGCGGTTCATTCAATTTCCACCAAAGTCCTAAAAAATATTCATTCAGCTGATTCTCAGGCAAAAAAGCACAGAAAATTGGGCAAAGATGCAACCTAACCATTTATTCTTCAAGAAACGGTGAAATAATTCATGCATTATTTAAGTGTGGAGAAAATTCAACGGCAATTCAAAGTGGATTAGTCATTGTTTGACCTAACATTTGATCTTAATGTCAAATAGTTTTGAACTTTGAATCTGTCCAGAAACCCTAAACCATTTTAATTTAATGCGTTTTATTTGATCTGGATTGTTTTCGTGGCTCGGATTCAATTATTTCCATTGTATAGAGTCTTAAAAGCTTTCTGGCACTTATATGAAGTGCTGCTATTAACTAATTGCAATAAATTAATTGGAATCATTCATAATTTTCAACTGTTTTTCGATAGTACTGCTTGTAACTGCGAATTGAATAGTAAACTAAGTGGATTTCTCAGAGTTCTCATAATCCACATCAATCTCAAATGAAAATAACAAGAAACCAAACTTGTTCCTTATTCATTAATGAAATTTTCAACTACTCCACTGGACCACTTTTTTGTGTGATGATGACTGCCGGCCAATTTAATCAGTCTATGAGTAAAAGGTTCTTCTGTGAATAGTTACAAAATGGGCTTTTACTTAGGATCTGATTTCCTTTGTACCACTCTCCAGTCTATATTAAAATAATAAACTCGATTATTATATGCGATTATATACCTCCAAGTTGAAGAACTACGAAATATGTCGATCATTTGAACCCAGAGTCTCTTTCAGGTGGTTTCTCCCCTGACACCCTCCTACAAGTGCTGCCCTCATTGCAAATGACTAGCCAATGATACTTTGGAAAGGTGGTACTTTTTCAGCTTTGGCTAACCATCTTACCCGTACATTGATCACCAATGTGGCTTCGAATGAGGGCTTCCCACTTTTTTATGCCTCTCAAAGGCAAACTAAGATCTGTAGAATAAGCTGACTTAAAGTCGGTCAGTCTACAAAATCCCACATTAATGAGTTTTTTTTTGTGAATGGCAGGGTACCTTCGGTTCTGCTCAGAACCTTTGCTGGTCACCAGTTTTCACTCGCTTAGAGAGCTAGTTGGGATTAAACCACTTGTATTTGATCACTGCATAAAAGGGCAATTAAAAATGAGTTTGTAGCGGGGTCCTTCCATTTTCAACCGCAAAGCCAAATCCCTTTCTAGCCTCAAGGATTCTTCCAGGTGAAGACCCAGGCAACTTTAGGCCATATTTAGCAGCTTTCTCGTTCGTAAAGCTCTGCTAAAAAAGTTAAATTCGCGATGCATATCAGTGTTTTTCATTCAAGACCTTTAACTGTGATCATACTGTAAAACAGGAAAGAACAAAAGTGAAGTGTATAAAATAGTCCTGTTTAGTATTTTGAGCCTTTTCATTCAAGTTTAAAAATCGGAGATCCAATCAAGTGCATTTCTAAACAAAAGCTATTCAAGTTTATTCACACACGATGAACTCAATCAGGCTTAAATCGGGATCTCAAAAGAAATTTACATGGTGTATTGCTTTAAAACAGAGGATAGGGTGTTTTCACGCTCACATGCCGTCCATTGCATGACTGTGTATTTATAGACCATTTCGGGAAATCAGTAAAAGCATTGTTAGCGATAAGGAGACATAAAGTTGTATGAAATGCACAAATTCATAATGTAATGCCCATATTAATTTCCATCGGAAGTGGTGCCTTGTTTATGTGTTCTTTGAAGGGTAGCTTTGAACGTTTAGTTGTGCTATAACCACTCTAATGGTCTGCTCACTGTGTTATCTTGGTCCTGTTTTTCATTACTTATGAGCTACTGAGCAGGACTGTTTGTTACTGGTCACAACTTGCCTAGGTTACTCCAGATGATTCGTCGGTGTTTGGCGCAGAAATCCAGGAAACGCATTATGCAGTAAGACTATTCATACACGTCTGCTGCATTCCAAAAATGTTACATCTTAATGCCCCCAAAAGGCTTAAATTCGTGTAATTAAGGGTCAATCTAAACAAATACAACAACGTAAAATTAGTGAATTTTCATGAATGGCATCTGAATTGAAATATTATGAGGGATGTACCGATAAGCCCTCTGCATCGTTTTTCGTACATCTAAAAATTTTGGATGTTCTAAATCTGAATAAGGCAATATTTTCAACAAGCAATCGAGAGAAAGTCAGAGGAGTTTGCAAACATGTTGTTTTGGGTTGGTTGCAAATGGTCTATTGATAGTAAAGCCTACGAGCATAATTTTTGTGTCGAAATAGGCCATGGGGTAAGGTGTCCATAATATAGAAGATTTAGCCCTCAATTCTTCGAATTCTTTAGGTACCAAAGTCAGCCTTGCAATTAATAATGACAGCTGGGAGGTAATATGGACAGAAAATGACCAACAGTTAGTCCTAGCTGATTGATGCGATGGTCCATTTGAATCAATCAACTTCACTGTTACCTAATCTTCAATTTCCTGATTGCCTCCAAATGCGAGATATGCAAATACCTCAGTCAAAGGTGTATTGTATCCACAAGCATGATGTTAATCTACGTGTTCTTTGATTTTAGTGACTGTATTTACTAGCAGCCATAAACTTGAACTAATAATAACATTACCATGGTGATTCGATTATCATTTGATAATTTGACCCCAGTTGCCGTGACTGATGCTAACGGCTGAAACTCAATCCGATTTACAGATTTCTCTTTAACTAAGGCTCTTTAAAGTTCGTTTTCGTCTCATAATTGTAAAGTGTATTTCATATCTTTTTCTTGATCAACTTTGTTCAATCGTAATCAAGCCCTAAGCACATGCGACTCAAATGATTGGTACAACTAAAAATAATCATCTTTATGATGTTTTACTACTGAACAAGGTGAAATAAAACCCCGCATGGCAACACAAATGATTGGCGTGATGCCAAGAGAGGCCAATGCTTCAACGTATCATCTGGCCTATTTTCCTCCTAGAGAAGAGCTTGCAGATAGACAGTTGCAAGTCTGTATGGTTAAATCCTTTATTTTTGCTTAAAAGCACTTAAGTCTAAGTTTAAAGCTGACAATTTTCCAAAAATATGGCCATGTTGAGGGTAACTAATGGATTACTTAGAACTGGCTTTAGTGGCTGGGGTAATCCTACCACTTAATTCACATTTGATAAGCCACAATTAAGTAGATACATTTACTATTGCAGGGATTGATAATACAACAGACTAGAGTAATATGTGTTTTAGGTAGTGAAGGTATCTGAATTTTTTTTACCTTAAGGCCCAATTGTTTGCTTATATACCATACAATGAAGCTCGCAATCCTTCTCCTCTGATTCATTCACGACGTGGTTATCGCTTCCCATGGAAACACACTTTGATCCTCTTTCGAAATGTCCTACTTTATTTGGTAGGCTTTAATTAAGCCTAATATGACTGGGCACATCAAACCAACAGATGGATTAATGTCTTGCCTCGAAAGCTAGTAATTTAAGAGAAACCTTTTTTGCCAAGACATATTTTTGCCTTTGTCCCGATGTTAGCATAGTTGTTCTACGTTTCAGGTATATTTTGACAGCCAAAAATATACCATTTTTCTTGAATTTATCCTGGGCAGGCGACACTATTGCCAATCACTTTTCTTCTAAAAAACTCCACCAGACAAACAAGCAAAACACCTCTGCACAGGTCTAAAGTGACACCGTAAGTATCTATGCCTTCACCTAAACAAGTTCTCGCGATGGCAATCATTGCTTGACTCTCACTTTGCACTGAGGAATGATACTGTGGTGCGCCTTCTATTGAGGATTTCACTATTGTCATGAGCTCGAGTTATCATTTAAACTACGAAATGATTCAGCCTCACGCTTGATCAACGGTACACATTGCCACAACGTAGATTCTCTCAGTATGTGTACTGCAATGCTCCATCGCGTTTAACTTTGAGATGGCGTTTTAATTTCGAACTTATCGAAGATGATGCTGTTTCTTTTCTAGAAGCAGGTAGCTTAATTTGCTTCAAGGCTTTATTTGATGCGCTCGGTTGGAGAAAAGAAAGTAACTTAAAAGTCTCAAATGGAATAATAGAAAATAATGCGGTGACTGAAACAGGCGTTTGAACCCAAAGCAGGGAGGTACTCTTGGAATTTCAATGTGGAGTAAAGTTATGTGGGTGGATTGGGGAAGAAGGCAGCATGAACCTTAACGGTTGAGTTAGCAGCCTAACTTAGTGCGTTCCCACTTCTCACTTTTGAGTGTGTCTAAAATTTTAACTGTCACATTGGTGGTCAATTCTTCCCTAAAGCCCCTCGAAGTGATCACCGGTAACCTCAGGGGTAGTTCCGGGGGCTGATGAGAGGGGAGGCCGGATAGGAATAATCACAGACTGGAAGTATGAATTAGATTATGCCAGCAGAAGTACAACTCCGTACAGACTGACAAGCTAGGCACAACATAAACACCTGAATTTATGGTCTCAACCTAGACTGTGGAAAGTGCGTGCATGTAGCAGTGAATGGAATGTCCGCCGGAAAGTTGAAAAGACCTCTGGAAGAGGATCGTCAGCCCTTAACATTGTCGAGGACAGATGAGGTTCAACTATGATGAGGAGCTTAAGCTGAACTGCTGCCTGTCCGACGAAAATGTACCAGAGAACCAAAGGCCTGGATAAACGTTTTCACTGTTTTTTTTTGCGTTAACTACTGCGTGCTCTGTTGTAAAAGCTATTTCTGTTTCTGTTGTACCTCAAACAAGTCTTTGAGACTCGCCCGAATGGTTGGGTAGTAAATAAATAAATAATAACTGCTGAATTACACTCTATGGAGAGCAATGAATAAAATATAGAAATAGTATTTCTGACTAAGAGCTAGTTAGCATTGAGACCTATAGCAAAAAATGGTTTATTATAATTTAAGGTGGTCAAATCCAAACTCAACCTCCTCGTGATGACCACCGGTAACCTCAGGGGCAACTCTGGGGGCTAATGAGAGGGGCGGCCGGTTTGGACTAATCACCCTCCGGACGTATAAAATTAGATTATTCCAGCAAGTGTACAACTTCTTACAGCTTAGTAAAGGAGGCACGACCTAAATAACCGGATTCCTGGTCTTTTTCTGGACTATGGGATGCACGTGCATTTAGCAATGAACGGAATCTCCGCCAGAGTGTTGAAGGTGTAAATTCTGGAGGGTATATGAAGACGGACGAGGACGAATGAGGTGCCACTATGAAGCTGAACTGCTACCATGCCAGCGAAGTGACCAGACAGCCGAAGTCGTCAACAAACGCTTTTACTGTGTTCTGTGTTAACTGTTGTGCGCTACTTGTTGTAAAATCCGTTTTCACTTCTGTTGCATTCCCAATAAGTCCACGGGACTTGCCCTAATGGGTGAGGAGCAAATAAAAATAATAAAAAATTTTAATTTAAACATTATACCATGTTGCAGAAAAGCTCCTTCAAATTAGTATCCTTGGAAGGGATCGGATGATATTTTTTTTTCCTGAGAAGATCAAAATTTACTGATTATGGTGGTCACTCCAGCCACTGGACTTGCTCAGGTGAGTTCGAAGTTCATGCACAAGTGCGGCGATTATTGTCAATATCCGAAGTTTGTTACGGTGATCTGCCCATCTGAAAACCAAACATGAAATGAAAAAACTTAATTAAAAATGATAGGCAACATAAAGCTGGCCAATATTTTTGTTGTACATGCCAAATTTACCCAATATCTTTAACTGGTTTGGTATTCGAATAGGGCGAATTTCGATGGAATGTGATCGCAAGTTAATAAAATTGAAAAATTATGTCCTCTTTGTCTTTTCTGTTCAGCTATTTCAATGATGTCAAAGGTGTTTTCCCATTTTTTTTTTAGAAAACCTATCTTAGGCAGAAAAATGTAGTTGACGCAGTCAAACACAAAAGATGGCTGAGCCTGAGATGGCGTCAAAAGTTGAAAACAAAAGATAAAAGGGCTGATAAAATGTTTTTTGCTGCATAAATAATTTAAAATTAGCTTGGCAACCATGTAGATCAAGAATTTTTTCTTGAGGATATAGAAGGGAAAGTTATGGAAGAATCAATGCAGATTTGGGGTTTCAAGATGGGCTTCTTCATCTGGATGTTCGACTTACATAGTCATGAAAGCTTTTCACAAGGAAGGCCCAACTTAAAGTCATACTTCTTGAATTATTCTGAAATTGTGTAAAAGCATGCTACTATTGAAGAGCTTCTCAAAGTAGGAGAACCAATCCATAAAATTTTCATTCAGGCACTTCTAATTCATTTTTGACCCAGAACAGTCCTTGACCTGATCGTAACCATGACTCTAAGACTTGGTCCCACTAAGTTTCCGTGCAAACGAGTACCAAGGTTAGATAAATATATAATTTTTCAACCGCTTCCTCTACCACTTTCAACTTGATATTCAGCCCTGATAACTAGATCTTTTGCAATTAAAAACGAATTTTCTTAACCTTTTAATTTTGAGAATGGTCAATCTAACTAGATCTGCCTAGATTTTCTATTAAGGAAATCCAATAGCCTGTTTGAAGTTTCAGTCAACTATTTAACATATTTGAAAACACGTTTATTTAGCCTTGTATCCGACGGAAAAGAAACATTTAAGGAGGACCAACAAGGCATTTTATTTTCAATGGTTTAGCGGATTTTGGACTGTCTTCATGAAAACATTTTTCGATAAAGTGCACAATTAACTTTCATTTACTTTTCCCTTTACAATTTGGAATTTTAAATCAGTTTTATTTTAAATACCTAGGAATGCATATTTGATGGAGATTCATAAATTATTTCTCAAGAATTTTAGGTATTATTTTCCTGCACCAAAAAGCAACTGCATTTCTGCAACTTGTCTATATCTCAATAGAAATTCATGTAATTCTAATGAAAGTCTTTCTTTATCCAAAACCTCAAAGATATCCCGTTTTTGGACTAGAAAAGATAGTAAATGATACATTTTTAGCACCTCATTCCAGTCTGCCCCCAGCTGTCATATTTTTATCAACATGGATAAAAGGTGCCTGTAAAGAACGCTCTCTAGCTTCATTTCTGACAATCTTTCTGTTCGATGATTGACCGGATAATGCTTACTTTGGCACCTGTAATTTGTTCGAATTTCCTTGAATCGGTACCATGCGCAAAAGCCTTTAACCATTTTATTCTTGGATGGGTTCAGATACAGGGGTGTTTGATTTAGCACACCAAGAAAGACTGCTTGGGTTCAATCAGATTTTCCTACGTCTCACTTATAAATGCGCTCTAATGGCATTTAACAAACTCCTGCAGGCTACTCAAATTTAACGTTTGGTTAATCGCCTTGCTGTTCATCTCAACACCAGATATTGCCATCCAGTTCATAAAACCGGAGCTCCAGTAAGTAAAAAGATCTTGCGCTGGTCTCTTTCATAATTCTATCCCCGTGGTTAGTCAGGTTTACTAATGCGCTGTGTTAAATGGCTATCAGAAAATGTTTGATTCCTTCCACTCTCACTTAGAACTCTGGTTTGGCATGAATCCTCTCTAATATTTCGTAATTAAACATCTTTACAATTCTCTTTTTATTGTAATTTATAATAGGCCATCCCAACTACTAAGGCCCTTTCTAGGTATTTCACCCGGACGACTCGATCCAGTGGGTTCATTGGCCATCCATGAAATTTCAGACTGAAGTTAATTTTCTATTTTCGACCCTTACTTTTGAATATCTCTTTAAAATGTATACCCTACCAGAAATTAGTAGTTTTGTTAGCTTTGTTAAATTTTTCCTTAAAACGTCAACCCGAAAGTTATTACTTGATTTGCGCAGATTCTAATGAAGCATTCATTTTTTCTGACTGCCCTATCCTTGCCAGAGCACAGTATTAATTTCGAGCATTTATTGCTTCAAAACGCCCCTAGATGAAGTTAATATTTTATGAAGCGTTTAGTTGTTGAACAATAGCTGAAGTAATGTTCATCTGGGCCATGCTGTTTTCTTGAAATGAGTAAACAAAATGGTATAACTTTAAATCACTATGAATGTGAGAGGCCTGGATGAAATTGGCGCGGCGATCCTCTTCATTGAATCAAAGGGTTTCTTGTTAGCAAAAAACAGTTATTTTGAAGTATTCATGGAAGAATTTGTTTAAATTTCATTTTTTATCTAAGTGTGGCCACCTATCGATAAATGCGAAACTGGAAATTCGGCAACCGAAATGGAATTGAAAATTTCTAGCCATTACATGAATTTTTACTCTTTGCAAGTGGCTTGAAATTGGCTTTCATAAAATAAGTCGCTTTCGTCAATTTTCAATAGAAAATATTGAGTCGATACAAGTTTTTTTTATCTCATCATCCATTAGGGCAAGTAGTAGGAACTATTGGGGGTACAACAAAAGTTCAAATAGCTTTTACAACAAGTAGCGCACAACAGTTAACACAGAACACAGTAAAAGCGTTTGTTGACGACTTCGGCTGTCTGGTCACTTCTCTGGCATGGTAGCAGTTCAGCTTCATAGTGGCACCTCATTCGTCCTCGTCCGTCTTCATATACCCTCCAGAATTTACACCTTCAACATTCTGGCGGAGATTCCGTTCATTGCTAAATGCACGTGGATTCCATAGTCCAGATTAAGACCAGGAATCCTTTACTAAGCTGCAAGAAGTTGTACTTCTGCTGGAATAATCTAATTTTATACGTCCGGAGGGTGATTAGTCCAAACCGGCCGCCCCTCTCATTAGCCCCCAGAGTTGCCCCTGAGGTTACCGGTGATCACCAGGTGACACAATATATATTTGGAAGCTTTTCTTCTATATGAGTGAAAGTAGAGAAGTGACTGCATTTGCCTGGTGAAATGGGAGTGGTTTTTGAAGCGATTAAATTAAAAGGAAAGCGAAATTATTTGCGTCAAGACACACTCCGAACCGAGGAGGACGCCTGTGAAATGGCTAGAGCTAACGTTTCGGTGGAAGGATCTCTTCGGAAAATTTAACTAAAGTTACAGGGAAGCAAGGTTAAGCCCCAATTTTCGAATTTCAATACGTTTCAACCAGAGGCTGTATTTTCCTTGTCTTGTGGATGAAAGATTCCTAGAATGCGTTTTTTTAAAACACATTTTGGATAAATCTGACATACCCATACTCAAAATGATTAAAGGGCTTGGCAGAAAAACGCTCCTCTCTGCTAGACATGACAGGTTGTTGGACATGCGTTTCGATAAATAATCGAGTGTTGAAGAAGCCCTATGAATGTGGACCCTGTGAGTGGAAGCTTACCGCACTCATCAATTTGATAGTGCACTACAAGAAAATGCACTTCTTTAGTTAAGGTAGTACCTGGTATAATGAGAGTGAAGTTAACGAGCGGAAGAGTATTGGAATTGGCAAGATGATGCGTTGCTTGGCCGCAGCCTTAGAAGTCTTAACTTACTCTGCTTCATATTCCAGTACCATATATCTCTTGACAAGGTTAATCACTGCAAGATCCATCAGACTCTCGATGATTGTATTTCAAAAAAGTTGAAACCAATCAGGTCTTCCACTAAAGCCTAATGGCTGCAGCTGAAGGTCAATGAATCGGTTAGAATGTGGCCTTACCGCCCAGAGGAGCTAGAAGTCTGTCAATTTGCTTAACATTTAATTAAATTCGCCATTTGAGATCATTATTGCATTTTAGCTTTCCTTAGAAAAATCATGTATCAACCTGAGGCTTTACAACTATCTAGACACTTCAAACAGCTGGAATGTCAAAAGCGCAGTTGTAGTGAAGAAATATTTGTGCAAGTTTGAACCAGTCGCATTGTTTTACCTACTACATGAATCGCACACTCATAGGCGTTCCCCTAGCATCACAGCAAGAAATCATAACTCATAATCCCATTGTAAGCATACTTCCAAAGATAGTCCGGAGGTCTTCTTAGTTAAGATGGGTATCCCATGCTAGGCTAAGGGGCCCCATTATTCCAACTTTCAATTTTCAATGTAGGGTATCCATCGCAACCAAAGTAGATTTCATGCTATGATCCGCTCAGTGCAAAATAAATAAATGAACGTTTATTTTCTTTCCCCTCTAGACAGAGAAATGAACAGGTTTTCTTCGTAAATGAACTCAAGCAGCTTTTTAAGATATATGCCATTTCAGATTTAGTCTGCGTTTTAGGCGCGAGATCCCAAGTCACGTTTTCGTTCGCTGTTACATCATTTTAAGTAATTTTTCTTTAGTCTTACATGACAAAAGGCCACTCAACAATCATAAATTATCAACCTGATTGAAAAGCATTGACTCTAAGATCTTGCCCAACTTCTGAAATTCAGGTGCTGGAGGGTTTTGTTTGGACTTGGCGACGCTGTAGACAGAAAGCATGTTGGCCATGACTGACAGTGGTAGTTAAAAACTAGGTCCTTCTAGGGCTACTTTTGAATCAGTCTGCCAACACAAAAACTTGAATTCCACTTACATTATCAAATTTCTTAATAACTCAAAATATGGTTTGACCAATGAATGAAATTCGAAAGAGTGTCACTATCATTTTGATACTAAATCAGAGGTGTGTGCCCTGAATTCGAATAAGTAAAAAAAAACTCAGGATTTTATTGGTCATTTATTTGCAATTCCAACGGCAACCAAGAATTCAATTCATGCAAGGAGGTCAATCCTACTCTCGACCTCCTCGTGATGACCACCTGTAATTCCAAGAGCAACTCTGAGGGCTAATGCGAGGGGAGACCGGATAGGAACAATCACACACCGGACGTTTAATATTAGATCATGTCAGCAGAAGTACAACTTCTTACAGCTTGGTACACGAGGCACGATACAAATAACCGGATTCATGGTCTCAAACTGGACTGTGGAAAGTGCGCGCGTGTAGCAGTGAATAGAATCTCTAGCCAAAAGGTTAAAAAAAATTCTTGAAAGTGACGAGAACGGACGAGGTACCACTGTGAAGTTGAACTGCTACCTCTACGATGAAACCATGCCAGAGAAATGACCAGAGAACCGAAGACGTCGATAAACACTTTTATTGTCTTTTCTGTTAACCGTTGTGCATGACTAGTTGTAAAAGCTATTTGTACTTCTGTTGTACCTCCAATGAATCCTTGAGACTTGCCCTAATAGGTGGGGAGTAAATAAAAATTTATACAAGACAGTTAGGTAAATAAGTATAAATTCATCGACATTCGTTAGGTCACCTTCGTTGACAACTGATCTCAAGTTAGGACTTATTTTCGGAGCTGAATTTGTATTTATATTTAGAGTTCTAATAAAATCACTGCAGGTCATATACAACTATCGGTTGTCCTTTAAGGTCTGCGATGCAGCATCTGCCTCTCCGAAATCGAATACTTTTGCGTTTTCAAAGCTGGACCCATATTGCTCTGGATCAACGACAGCCCATGACTGGTATGCATGCGTCATTATACATCCCTCCTTCAACAGAGTTACGCTAGATAGTGGTGGGTTTAATCACCACACTGACAATGACTGACCTTGACATGACCTCGCTAATATTACAGTGAAACACCAAAATTCAGAAAACGTTGAGATGGAAACCAAATCACTCTATGGTTGAAGCGCTTAAGTTATCTGTCTTTGACTAGTCGGCACAACTGGACCTCAAATGGAATACCTTGAAATTGAGATATCTGTTGCATATCACCTAGCCACATGTTTATCGGCTGACTACACTGGATAAAGTATGTACTTAAAACGTTTTGAACGTCAATAACCTTGCGTTGTTTGTGTCTCTCTCACCTTTAGCCAAAATCCACGAGTGAGACTTTGATTGAAGAATCGTGTGTCAACCATATGTCAAGCGTTAGTATGCTTCTAACATCAAGATAGGAAATGCTTTCTATTTTTTTCACCTTTCTGTTCTTCTGAATTGTTCAAACTCTACTTATTTAGTAAGAAGAATAGTGAAAATCCATGACTAGTTTAGAATATCTCCAGTTCATAATAGATTAATTCATCCGTCTCTCCATCGATGAAGAAAACCCAAATGGACTTTGATAACGATGATACTGACAAATGAAGTTGTCAGTTGAAAAGTTGATTGGTTTTCGAATGTTGATTTATAGTACCCAAAAGGAGGCCTGAGGAAGGAGATTTCAACGTGAGAAAAGTAAGAGAAAAACCGACAAAGACCATTCAAATAAGGACTTGTAACATGAACTTCGAAACATTTTCATTCTCTCATCCCAGAACATTGACAAAGTCTGCGTGAAACTATGCACATTGCTAGAACTGAGGTAAATAATTGAGAAATAAGCATTTGTAAAGTGCATGCAAATGAAGTCGATACCTTCTCCATCTGATTTGCATAACATTCATCACATTTTTCAGTACTTAAGGAATATGCCGTTCCATATGAGAAGCCAATTCGTTTGCGATTGGGCTGCTAGATCCATGAATTTACGGTGGCTGAAATCTTTCATTGAACAATTGCAAAATAAAGGGGTTTTCTTTGAATTCGAAATGATTTTTATTAAGAGTTAGAATTATTTAGTGAAGTTTCAAAATAGAATATCTCTTTAAGCGTCGTGTGTTTATATGAAAATTTGAGGTTAAATTTTGATTGCGTACGTCAGTACAAACAAATGCAGGTTTCCACATCGAAATGACGGTGCTGACTCACCACCGACATTGGTTAGGCAGGTTCGCTACTAGGCCAAATTTGTGAGCTTCAGGTCATTTTTACAATGTAGACAACAAATGAGATCTACAATACAAATCGAATTTCTATCACGATTTGTTGATAGCAGCAGAAAGGATCGAACTTCAGATATTTGGATTTTGGAGGCATGTATGTAACTTGAATTGTTAAACAAAGGCCAAACACAATAATCCCATGCAGCTTTATTTTCTAATGCTCTATAGTTAGCAGCAACAGCTTGTTTTTTCCCTCTTTGGTAAATTTTTCTTCCAGTCTCAATACAGATCTTCATCAGAATTTCAACTTCATCATCATACACCGTGTCTCAATTCGCCTCTCTACTCCAAAACTTCCTACTCTTTCAACTCGGATCAGAGTTTATTGTGGACGATAACGATGGGGTTTATGTCATATAGTTGCTTGAAGGAATTTAAAGCCCTATATTGGAAAACTGGATATTAGTCAAATTTTTTGAAGATTGAGGCATTTTAACTCCAAGAAAGTTGACAATGAGGTCCTATTTTGTTCAATTCATTCATACTGTTATAAATGTGGTTAATCATTTGTACTGCGCTAAAGCGAATTAAAAGCTATTTTTGCAGGAAATTCCTCCTTACAAGGTCGAATATTTAATCAGTGTAGCCTGCGTAACCGAATGTCAATGAAATCGTTCTCTCAAACCATGATTGGTGCTTTCACCCATCATGAAAGGGGATCAGAAATATCAATAGCAACCGAGATGGAATTCCATCTTTGGCATGATTAGACGACTTATTTGATAGGATCAGAGATAATCCAAGAGTAAGTTATCTGAGAAATGCATTTGAGGACACAGAGAGGATGGATGGCAAATCTGGCAATCAGTCATGACTCCAAATGCCAAAATGCAGGCCCATCAAATATTTGTATATTACCCGATGGCTTTACATGGCGAAAGAGCCACATGCTAATGCATAGTAAATAAATCATAAGCCATATTTCCCTAAGCTACCTATTCAGGCAAAATTCCATCCGACGTTTAAGGTAGGTACCTCTAGCTTTTCAAATTATCTACTTGAACATTGCAACGGGCATCTGGTCATCTGGATTTTGACATAGAATCGATCTAATAGCAACATCATAAACCATCGTGATAAGGCTATGCGCCGAGAATAACGAGGGTTTGAGAACACAATTAATTCCATACTCTGACTAAGCGATCGCGTTATGTATGATTTGAGCTGTGAAAGTGGATTTTAAATGGCCACATGTTGAAACACAACCAGTCCACATAAACCATGCCTTACAAAGCATTTTACCTACACTACTGCTGATTTTGCTGTTAATATGACTTTTATAAAATGTTATTAAAAGGGCTGAGGCAGCATTGTCCAATCATGGCCGGTTTAACTTTAATGTCATTCGCTGTACCCCCCTTTATTTACATATAAGCAGTCGTTTGTATACTTTGCCAAAAAAAATACTTTTTTTCCAAATGATTTTTCACCGTTCTAAAAATTAAGACATCTAGCTCCTTAAATTAACTTCAATATCTTCATTTAAGTCAGAAATGCTGCGCGGATAATTTTTCGGGAAACGCTAAATTTGATACGGTATTTTAAGCCTACTTATTTCGCATTAGTAGCGCGTGTATCAAGGGTCATAAAAGTGGGAGGCAATCCCATTGTATTTCTTGATTGCGCAATGAATTTAAGGAACGTTGACATTAGCAAATTTAAAAATTTGGTCCTTAGTCACTGGCTCCTTGTTTAATGTTTTCTTCTGCACTCCCGGTATTTCGATCACCAGCTTTGAGTTTTTCTTTCATATCTTCAACTAATCTTTCTAACTCTTCTATTTTCACTCTAAGCTCTGCGTTTTCGTTTTTCAGGTCAACGTCACCAATAGCTTCTTCATCGTCAAAGCAATTCTTAATAAAACTATCAACACATATTATAAAAACAGAATACGGTCTGTATATTTAGTAGTAATCTAATATGCTAACTGGCAAGTACTGCACAATTTATCATAATACGCATCCTACCAAGCATAACAAAGTCCTGCATTATCAAGTTTTTTCAATCTGACTGTGCTATTATGAAAATTGATTCAATCAGGCTAAAACGCTTGTTCAAAAATATGATGGATAAATAGCAAGTGAATAAAAATAATATTTATAATTTGCCAAAATCGAATTTACCTCTTTGGATTGACTGGCTTTTCAGGCAACTCAAATAACTTAACAAATGCTACAACTTAAGAAACAGCTAATGCGAATTAAGTACCATTAGTAATTGTATCCAATATTCCCGTTTTGTCTAAATAGTTTTTAAATTCTTGTCTTTTTGATGAGAATTCCTATAAAATCAAAATAGATCTGTGGATTATACCGACTGCATATCTCTCGTATTGGAAACAAACAGAAACTGATCACCGAATGGTGAATTCAAAGAAATGAAGGCCAAATTTTTAACAAGAGATTAACAGCTTTAAAATGTATATGGCAATATTTTTACATTTCATCAAGTTATATCTATACATATATTGATCCTAAATCACAAATATCATCATGAATCTTGACTACGACCACCCCGAAGTCCGCGGCCCGTTTTCCTCACCAATAGTCACATGCCCCAAAACAACAGGTGTATAGAGTACTAAAGTAATTACGTCTATTGAGAGTTTGACAAATAAGAAGTAATATACACATCTATGCACAAGTTTTAGCAAGACTCTCCGATTCACCTCCAATCGCCAGAACCAAGTTGACCTTAGTAATGTGCTGAAATTTCAGACGTACTCATTTAATGTCAACGTACTCAAAAAGTACAAAGCAAGAGAACGATTACTAACCTAAAAAGTCTTTTACGAGATCGGTATGTCGGCCAGCCTGCAAGCCGTCAGTAATATGAGGGTGAGACACGAGAGGATGAAGGCAATTCATGAAATCGGGATGGTACGGCGGTGAAGCAATGCTGAGAAGCTAAAATTTCAAGCAGATGCATCATTTGAGGGCTTTTGAAGTAGAAATACAATTCTGTCACCAGACTTACCTCGGTGACGAAATGGCGCGCAATCGACACATCCACGTAATTTCGCTCAAAGAGTATGTGCATTTTTCGAATTGTTGGCAAGACATAACCGCAGGTAATTAGATGAACCAGCAAACCCACTAGCATCCGCTTGTATTCCAACTATGTTAACAAGTAAGAAAAAATAACAAACGCTCATATCATGTTCATTGTGAATAACCTCAACACTTAGGCTATTATAAACCGATAGCAAGTCAAAGCTTGCTGGTTCTACTAATTCAAGGCAATCACCAAATAACAGAAGTCGAATTTGGAAATGCCATTCATACAGCTGAATAGACTAATTTTGTTTCTACACGACTAAAGCAATCACCTGACTAAGATCTTCCATTCCCTCCATCTGTGAACCGAGAAGTTCAGACACGAAGTAGAGGATTGCGGGACGAAGATATGGATTAAGTGTGGCCAGTTCATTAACCACAATACAATAAGGCTTCATAGTCTCTAAGTTGAGTTCAAACTCCACACGTTTCGACCGAAAAATAAAACAGAGAAATCGAAAGACACCGAAGGAAATCGCTCGATGGTGGAGACATTGAAGAAGGATGGGGAGGTCTCGGAAGGCTCGGAGACTCACGGCGCTGCCCGTCGTCATATTCCACTATAAATTAGTTGATCAATTAGTCACAGAGTCGCTATTTTGTTGGTTATAGGCAGTAGGTAACTGACGTGCTTGCATATTCGGCTGGCCTCCAAGACGTCATTGCTAACTTTGACAACGCTCGAACGATCAAGTCGAAGGCGCCGCTCCGTGGAGAGGTCTATCTCTTCGACAGTAACTGAAGCATAAGCATAAAGGTAGGCGTATCGCTCTTGCTGATCAGTTAATAAACGCTCTGAATTCGCGAATAGAGTGTCCGCAAGCATCACTAAAACAGGAGATAAACAAAATTTTCTTCGAGTACTCAACCTTGAAACGGCTCTAATTATTGAGACTAACCGATAAAGAGAGGCTGCCGAATGAGGCTTGCAGGAGGAGGAGCATCGCCCATGTACGCTGAGTGTATCTATAAAACCATAAAATGTTAGATACTTGCAAAAATACAGTCCCTTGCAGGAAAGGTAGCGGAAAAGACCTGACCACCCATTGTTTTTTGGCAGTTATTGGATCCGACAGGCCCAACGGTGATACAAAGAAACAGAAATGGAAAGAGGGCTCGCGTTAATACCCCACTCTTACTCATCGCCAGAGCTAAAGTTCGCCAATTAAGCTCTGAGTCCCCTCGGATTCTGGGTGCTGGATTTCCACAAACAACACATCAACAAGAAGGTTCAGATTATACGGTTCTTTGTGCGATAATCCCTGTTTCGTTATGAACTTAAAAAAACTCTTGCGCGAAAAGTACCTAGGATCAACCAGAACCGTACGGTCTCAAATATCCCTAACTCTAAAATTAACCTTAAGATTTGATTAGCCCCCACCGAGGCCAAAGAAACCTGGGGAAGTAAGGTTCGATTTCAATAAAATCGTAACAATCAAAACAGGAGAGAAAATAGATGGAAATGGAAGAACAAAACAAGATTTTGAACAGCTTTTAAAGAAGTATAAAGACGGCCACTCCTAAAAGGCTATATGTTTGCTAATTTGCCATTGTCATTATCAATGCACTAGGCACAAACGCAGACTTACAGTTTCTACCTCAGGACTGCTGAGCGCCTGTTCAGACAGAATGTTACGCATGGCCATAACTTCAGCAGGATAATTTTTGGCGTAGCAGAAATAGACGCTGTAGCGACTGACGTCACAGCCTCGACGACGTGCTTCAGATTCCAGGAGCCAAGAAAGATGACGTGCAGCATTGTCGTTGCGACGACGGATGAGACACTGCAACACTGACTGAAGTATCAGGTAGGTCGCCTCACTATGACAGCCCATATCCTAAGACAAAAAAAAACACGAGAAAAAAGCTTAGAGCGGTATATATAAGATCAGACTAATTAGGAACTAGAGTTAACGTAAAACAAGTTATCTCAATCCTTAGGAATCTTGAATCAATGCTAGAAAGTCCAAATTTCCAGGGCCTAGCCTAGGAAAGGTTCTCTTTCGACAAATATTAAGGAAACCGAATAAACAGACACTATAGATAATTTGAAAACGGTACCTCTTGATTTTAAATGTATGACTAAACTCAAGGGTCTTCTGCATCGCCTAAAGTTTTCTTATGTAGCGAAAAACCAAAATTTGAATGGCATGAATCATGATATCTTTCTGTAGAGTCGATTAACACGGTATATTCACCTAGTTAGAAAGTAAGTTGGTTAGGGAGAAAATACCGACATGGAGGAGGAGAATAAAGGTCATGTCGGGGGAAAATCATTGTTTTAATAACTCTGCATTATTCACTTATTGTCGTTTATTTTGAAATGGCATCGTTTAAGCTATGCTATTTCCTGTTAAACCTTATCGATGTACATCTCAAATCCGGTTTTAACATTGGCACAAGTAAAGAATGCCTTTTAAATCGTAGTCCTTTCGGCCCATATTAGACTATAAGAAACCTAGTTATAAGTGATTGTATAACCGTAGATTAAGGAATTTAAATGATGGGAATAAACAGCGCGTTTTCATATTAACGATTTTTTTATAGACCTTACGAAGCATGGACACTTGGACTGCCTTTCAACTGACAAAGTGCACCGATTACGGGTGAATGACGCGAGCGTTTGACCCATTAGCCGAAAGCGGCCCAAAAAGCATCCAGTGTTTGAATTTACTACCCAAGTTGGTTAAAAGTTGAACGTAGCATTTCGACATATGCGTGAATTCACTGATAAGATACCTCAATAGGGATTATCTAGCACCATAATGATTCACTCGGACCCAATCAAGTTTTCATAAAAGGACAAACTTTACTGTATGTTTAGAGTAAACTGGTAAACTGATCTACAAACTAGCATTTTCAGCTGGTACAAAAATAGACAGTTCATCAGCTAACAGGCAATATTTTACAAAGGCCAATAACTTAATGCAAATAGCCTAAAACAGAAACAACGCAAAAATAGTAGGTTTCCCAAATCTGATTACGAACTAAGTCCTCTTGTCTAATATGAGATCAGACCTTGAGCCAACAAACGTACCAAAAAGTGTTTCAAGTGTTCATAAATCCTCTTTTTCTCTGAATCCGCTCCCAGTTCGGTAATATAGCGTCCTAGTGCAGTATCTTGAAATTGGTGCTGTGTTGACTGTTGATTTTGCTGCTGGGGTGCGGAGGGGTTGGTGGTGGATAGTTTCACAAAAGCGGTATCGAGAAAAAAGAGATCGTCATCCATGATAAGGGGAAAGTTTGTTAGAAGGGGATGCAAGGTGTAATTGACGCAGTTAAGGTAGATTTCCAAAGTGCCCCAAGCCATGGGCACGGAGACAAGTTCATCAATAAAATTCTCGGCAATAAGCGGCATCGCCAGCGAAAGAAAGACGCAGTCTTCATTTCGGGGTTGCTGAGCAAGTTCATAAATGGTCTGACGCCAGCGTGCAGACTGAATCAATAAACTTTGCCATTTTATCGCTTCCTATAATTCAAAAATTAAATCTAATCATCCAGCATTACAAAGAGAAAAGGAACCACAAAGCCGGAAGCTTACATAAGCATTTCCACTATCGAAGAATTTTAAGGTCTTTGTGCGGTCATAATTCTGCAGGATTGTTTCCATGACGACAGACTCTATGATGTCACGTGCTTGTTGGGGATTATCGTCGAGATATGTCAACCAGGTACCGATTTCGAACAAAAATTCAATGGCACCCTGATAACTTTCTGTCAGCAATGTAACAGGGTTTTCTGACTCCGACGTATCCTCAGCACTATCTCCTTGGGTCAAAACTCTGATATATTTAAAAAAAGAGCAGAAAATCCTTTTAAATGAGAATCATGTTATAAAGAAACATTCAAATAGAAAGAAAAATTCAAAGGTAAAACAAGCCAACAAAGTAATAGCCGCACAATTTCAGACTCCGGCTTACTCTTTAATTGCTGCAGCGATTTTGTCAGGATTTTCCAAAATTGCGTCGGGCTTCTTCAACTCTTCCACAGCCAACTTGCGATACATATTTACAGAGCGCGGTAAACAATTGTCCCATTTAAAATCTTGCATCAAATTTAAAACAATTGAGATCTATAACAAATTATATTTACTTTCATTAACCAAATATTCATTCTGCACTACATTTTGTTAAATTTTACCTAAAAGCTTGGTATCAATATAGTTAAGAGATATAACTTGATTGAAATTTTGCACCTGAGCAGGTCTCAATATTACTTATTATTCTTTAATATATTCTTGCAATTGTGGTGTTCACTTCACTGTTTTTTCATCTATTGGTTTTTTGGACCTTGTCAAACTTTCTCGTAACTCGGGGATAAAAGTAATATCTATTCAACCTTGGACAGTTTCCAAATTAGCTAATGTCTTTGCGTTATTTAGCAGCAGAGATTGTTAAGATTATTAAAAAAATAAACACATTCAAAAACCTTAAAATGTAGTCGTCTTAATTAATCGCTTTGAAAGCGATCAGTTGTCTTTGTGAATACAGTATTTTCGTAGTGTGACTCATACCCGCAGTCGCAGCGAACGTCGTGATGTGAGAAATGCCTGATAGATGAAATGTGCCAGTCTGGACTCATTGCAATGCATAGTTCAATTAAATTCATACCAGAGAATTTCCAATAACATTCGATCCAGCATTCAAGGACAAGGATTCGATCATAAGAATGATTTAATATACAGTTATGCTTAGACAATTAGTTTCTAAAGTTAACTAAGCTCATGGATTTGAATGTACTGAGGCGATCATATTGAGAAATCGTGACACAAACGAACAGGTGGATAGAATGTTCACAGAGATATGAAATATGAGCATATATCCGATAATTTGGACCTTGGCCTTTCCGTTACCTAAAACAGTGGCTTTAAATGGCTACTACTGCATGATCTAGAGTACCAATTCATGATCATAATACAAGAAAGATAAGGTTTCTTACTTAGTTTAAATATGCTGTTCAGCAACAAAGTAACAATCAAAAACACAGCTTTCATGGGAAGTGGCTTATTCTATCGGCTTCCAGGTAAAGTAGGGAGTCGACCTTAGAAGGCTTAAAATTCCTTAAATGAACTCAGTCACATCAAAGGTATCGATGAATAACTAATGAGCATCGCGCCCGACGAGCAAACCCGAATCAGTTTCGACGCCAGCAATCAAGCAGTTTTGTTACATTATTTAAAAAGTAAAACCTACTGAGCCGTTATTTGCCCAGTGGTATCCATTTAGTTATTAGAATGAGAACATTGTTTTCCTCTTAAGATAATTATTTCACTAACGATATATATGGGATCTTAGTTTGTTTCTCTTGTTTCTAAGTTGACAAGTCTCTTACGCTGCTCGTATATAAATGTATTACTTATGTATCAATAGCCGCACGAAAAGAAATC
This sequence comes from Moniezia expansa, assembly GCA_019097775.1. Classification (NCBI taxonomy): domain Eukaryota; kingdom Metazoa; phylum Platyhelminthes; class Cestoda; order Cyclophyllidea; family Anoplocephalidae; genus Moniezia; species Moniezia expansa. The sequence continues at coordinate 6,296,807 of JADFDV010000064.1, forward strand.
GATTTTAGGTGTTAGAATGAGCACTATAAACAAACTTTGATTAGAAATTCTAAGTGATTTTCTGACGTTGGCTTTTGAATGGCTCTTGAAGTGCTGTCACAATTTTTGAAGGAAAGTGCGTCATCAAGCTTCGTCGTACGTATGTTCTCCATACAGCTTCTTCGATATGTATATTCCGTAAGTGAAAGTGCTCGTAAGATCCCTTCACAATTATATATAGTTTCTCGCCCATGAAACCCAGTTTAATAGATGCTGATTTTCAGCTTTGACATTGTGCATTTATCAGGTAAAATATCAGAAAGCACTTATCAAACATGACAAATTAACGAATTTAAAAAAAAATGAATCATAATACAGAATTTTAATTGAAACTGAACCCTATGTTAAATTAACGAAATTTTTGATTATGACCTCTTTTCTTCAAACAATGCCTGGCCGGAATATGGCAGTCATAACGCCACTTTATATTTTCTTTTCAGCGATTTGTCAAGTTCATGTATTTTGTGGAATTTTCGAAGCCTGAATTTGTGCCTCAAAACATATGTTATATTATTTCACAAAATACGAATATATTTCAATTTTAATTCCAACAGTTTGTAAGTACTTTGGAATTACAACATCAGCACTGCGTTATATTGTTGTCACTAGTAAAATTCAGCAATAAGCATCTTTAAAGGCCACATAATAGATATTCAAATGCAAATTAATTTGAGAAGGAAAATTTTTGGCACTGTTGGAGGAAATACTTAGTCAAAATGAAGGGTTATGGGCGTGTATCGATCATAAAAGCAATGGCGCATCTTATTTTTTGCCATTACTTAAGCAGATAGGTTTTCAAGTAGTCTCTTCGAAATTGCGTTAAATGATGAAAGTATATTTTCAGTGCATCGACGACTTGAGTACGGACTGTTCAAGCACGTTAGCGAAAGCTATCTGTACGATACTTCCTGATTATGGTTCTGAAGATTGCTGAATTAAGGTAGGAGTGGACTAAGTAGTTGCCCGTATTAGCTGATTTGGTTGAATCCGAGGTCAGGCGAATAGGAGAGACGAATTATCACGGCGTGGTGGACTGAGTAAACTCATGGAGATAGTCAAACGGTTAATGGATACAATCAGAGATGAATTATTTTAGCATACATATGTACATATGTAGTACTCATGCATCTTCTATAACTCTAGTTCAGCCCTAGCCAGTGATCAATTCGATTTTCAAACTCTTGTCATCAAGCTAATATTTTAACCCATGGATTTCTCGTGCCAAATCAGCAGAACGCGAATTGCACTTTTTCTCCTAATGGATATTTGAACCACTCAAAAAATCCTAGAATGCAAATGATACTATGTAACCTTGCCTTTCTCTTACAGGTCTAACTTTGGCCAACGGTCACCGGTCATCTTTAACCATTGCTCTCAGTTGCAATATGCATTAATTCTTGGCAGATATTCAACCACAAAACCCTGGACATTTTGAACTTTGTTATATCTGCTAATTTGAATTACTTGCTGGAACTAGGCTCGATGGTGTAAGTTTAGTTTATAGTAATATTGAGGTGGTGCTGATTGAAACTAAAGTAGGAGCAATCGAATGGCTGAGGAGGGCTGGCTCATCATAGCATTAGTGAAAGATTGGTTGGGTGTTTGAGACAAACCGATTTTGGGATGGGTGGACTTTGACAAAATAGGCTAATGGATTTACGAATAGATAAGGTAAAGTTTTATGATGATCAAATAAATGGGTAGACAAACGTTTAGATCGACATATACTAAATGCGAGAATGGTGGGCTAAAGTATATGGACTGCACTCTATCAATATAACTGGCATTTCAACCTTGTCTAATCTAATGCGTCCTTCCGATTCCACGTTATCTACTGATCGGCATTGCCAACATACTTGGTTCCTCCCCTATTGAAAACCTTTGCCTTAAATATTTCTATTTCTGCATGGGTTTTCTTTTGAAAAGCCTTGTCCTTCAACGTCAAAATCAGCTAACCGTCTGATTTGGTGTCGTATTACTGTGTCAGTACTTTTTTGAGGCATTTCTAGCGAAAGGTAAAACTGTCGTGGTTATCACTATCCCTGAGAATTTACGAAATGCAATTTTCAAACGGTAATTTCTATCAATCATAGAAGTTTCAATTTCTTCATGCACTCGAAATTCTCAAATATGAAAGTGCCCAATGGTTACGCTGATGAAAATCAGACTTTGGACAATCATTTTAAGCGCCTTAATTAAAATATACCGGCTTCCACCTGGACCTTCATTTGGCAGTACAAGCACTGATATATACGTTGCCTTTGAAATCATCAAAAGTAAGGTACAGATCACTTTTATTTAAAAAGAACCATATGCAGAGAAAATTATTTGTTATCGGCGACTGAGTGAATCCACTATATACACAATCCCTATGCTTTGTAAATCATATATTCTTAGTTTCTCATTTGGAGAATGTCTTCAAGGTATCGTCCAGAAGAAGTTGTGCTGTCGAAAAGGGTGCCCCTTGAACTCCTACGCCTTGAGATTCATCCAGCGAACAAGAGTTATTAGCCACAGGTCTTATGTGCAGAGAGTCAGCAGTCATTCCACTTATAAAATTTATAAAAAGTAAAAAAACTCAATGAGAGGATCATCATATCAAAACACTGACGTTGTTTTTAAATTTCGACGGTTGGCAGAATATGATAATTTGCCATGATCTAAATGTTAAAAGCAAGCGTAGACATTGGGCTTCTATATAAAGTTGGTTCTCTGCTCTCATATGCTTTAGGTGGTGATAGTCGAGTTCAGTGAAAGTTAAATCCTTCTTTTCGAAAATGCTGAATTCAGCATCCCAAACTACGAAGTTTGGTCAATTTCATTAGCTTTTGGGTAATTGGTTCAGCATTTGAAAGTGCAGATACCAATGATTTCGTAGATTAATAGGTTCTTGTACAATGATTGTCCCTTATTCATGATTTTACTCTTAAGATTCTGGTGAAGTATCTCCTGGTAGTTCATATATACACATGTATAAATCGAGGAGTCAGAAGTGCTCCTTTTGATTTGGAAAAAACAACTATGTTCTCAGAAAAGTATTCAGCCAATGAAAAATGCATAATAATAAGCCATTCCACTGATTTTTAGAAATATAGGTAAATAATCATCATTGTCATGATAGCTAGAACATGGTTAGATTAATTTAATATTACCTATGTACATGTACTTTTAATCCATCAGTTAACAAAGCTTAAATCCCATCAATGTACCAGCCATGAAAGCTAACGTTGTACACAAAAAATTGTCATTGGTCTTCATTCAGACTGACATCAAATTATCCTCTCTCTCTCCGCCTCTCCTTTCATCATTTGGAAATCGTCTCCCTTCCCTTTTGGGATAGAAACTGAAGTCTAGTTTCATTTAGACTCAGGTTTCAGTAAAGTGATATTCGATTACTGAGTAGAAATAGGTACGCAGTGCATATTTTGATAGAATATGAGGACGAGTTTCATTAACAAGCAATATTTAGCCTACTAACTGCTTATTCATGGTGTGTTTCGTGTATAAAACATCACTTAGAAGCATTTATTAAATAACCATAGCAAATTTTTACTAGTTCAACGTTATAAATGAAATTAAAATAAAGAACGTCAAAGTGTGGTAGGACTGAAAAGATCTACTTCGTCTTGGACAAGAGCATACGAATTTGACTGACACCTTTAACTGTACGGAATTTGAATATCAATTATATGTTCGCTGATGTCTTCGAAAATGTGATATTGACATATTTATTTGGGCTAACTAAATCTTCTTGATCTGCGTTCAAGATCATCTCTTATCTCTTACCCTTGAGTAGGTGATGTTATTGAACTGTGACATGAATGAGAAAGGCAAATGATCTAGCAAATCATTTCTTAGCGGTGATCAAGGGAAATTAAAAAGAAACGTGGTAGCAAGTCTGTTAAAAATTGGCCATTTAAAGCTAGTCTAGTATGAGACCACGTTTTTTTGTTGATAAGTAGATGAGCGAATTGATAAAATGAAAGTTGGGTAGGCTCGAGGAACCCCAAAAATGAGCGACTGTCGGTTGGCAGTGTGAATAGTTGCTTAATCGAAGTGACTAATTTATAATAGGAAGAGAGATATATTTCTAAAATCGCGGACGTTAGGAAGACAAACTTTCCTGGATCTTTTACACCTAAACTTTTTTATAGGAATAGATCAACGCTTGCTCAAGCTAAATTTGGAAGCTTCAATCCGATACTAATACGAACAGTCAGGGGTGGTTTTCCCTCTGCTTGATCTTTTTTAAAGGAGGAACAGACGAAAGAATCATCTGCGTAGAATGACGATATTCAAAGCTCTTCAGAGACATTTGCTTAATGTTCACCATCCTCTTATGTTCTAGACCCACTCTGATGCCATCAGCAAACATGGAGACAAATCAAACCCAAAACTCATTAAATAGCGAAACCAAATGGAGAAATGTTGAAAAAAACTATGCAGTGAATCGCTGAATCCGTCATAGTTAAGACGATACAGTATTTCCGCAGTATTAATGTTCAAGCCCTGATGCTAAACCAAGATTATAAGCTGATTTTTAAAAAGGTGCGTTTCTTTAGTGATTTGACCAACAATCAGAGAAGGACCCACCACTGTCCTCTTGAGTTCAATGAAAGTCGAGTTCCTTGCCTCTAAGATAAGCCCCCGATCTCAAAAAGTCTCGATCCATGGGTGAAGGGAGAAGAAATCTTACTTGAGAACCAACAGATGCTGGAAAATGATAAAGAATGACTTTTGTTCTCACGAACTCGCTCCTTGCCAAGGCCTACACTCCTTTATAGTGGGAGTCATAGAAATCTAAGTCTCTTACATCTCTCCATTTGTAATCTCATTCTCGCTAGAACATGGATTGCTTTGCAAATAGATTGCAGTAACACTTTATTTATAACAAAGAATCTATTTAGCGGTAAGACTTACGCGGAATCAACTGTAGTCCAATGCATTCTGTTTCCGGCGTTTTTGAGTCTATTATGAAGTGCGGAGAAGGCCTGCAGCCGGGAGAGACTGAGACAGCTTAGTTGAGCTTGGGCTTGTGCCTGATGTTGACTTCGATATGCCAGAATCTGCTGTTGACGCTTGAGTCCCAGCAAGTGGGCCCTCGGACAGCCACTTAAACTCCGGTGACTGGTGTAATTACGTGTCACGTGTCCTGACCCATCGCATCCTGGTGTGGGACACCTAACACATAAATATTTAGTAATGAACTCTCGGTTCCACCTACAATCACCTGACCAGCTCATTTAAACAAATAAATTCATAAATAGTGATTGATATTAATAGACGCTCCTTAAGATTATTAGGTTATAAACAGATAATATGCTAAACTACTATCATTTGCATATGATCTCCGATCTGTCAATAAGAGATCATTCATGGATTTGAATTTGCCAGATTTTGACTGCCAACTTTTCCATTCTCAGATGAAATAGGGTACAGCATATTTGAATTGCCCCTGGAAATCCATTTCAGATATCTTTTTGAATGATGATACTATGGTAGTTCCAACTTTTGATCATAACAATTATGATAAAATCTGATCATTGTAGTTTTTGAAAAAATTGGGTAACCCTTCAGGTTTTCTGATAATAAACTTTTCAAATATGAAATATAAGACTTATTCGAATAGAGGCGAGGTTGTAAGTGTTCGGATATTTTTACGGCCTCAGTAGGTTACTACATTCTAAGTTGAGAACGAATATAATGCGGAGATTGAACTAATCAATCAGTATGCAATCGCTTGAATACCTGGCTTCCACAATTGGAACAAATTATTAATAAGCTACTTTTATTTAATTCTAGGCGTATATCCTCTACGTTATTTCTAGAAATTTTTGATACACTGATTAATTTGCTGTCTCTAATCCGTAGTTGCTTTGCAATATAAAACCTTTACCCACGTCATTCATTTACCCAGTTTATAATGATAAACTGTCAATTTATTGTTCCTGTGGTTTTTACTACTCAAAAAGTGGAATACGAAGATTCTTAAAATTTAACATTACAATGATGTTACTTCCACCAGTTAAGGTTCCATGATTTTTTTGAAGAAGTTTTAAACATTGAACTCACATTCGCTCAACAAATAAGCAAGCTTTGCTATCTGAACACCGCCGGTAACAGGTCTATTTCCCCTCGCTTTAACAAACTAGCAATTATTTTCTCCCTACTTACTTAAATTGAAACTACTGAAAATGGTAAGGCATGTTATTTTGAAGATTTAATATTTCAGGTAAATGCCATACAGCTGCTTATTTAATTTTTAATAATAATATCATACCATTTGCTATTCTTTCTCAATTTCCAATTTTCGATACTTGCTTTCTATAAATTTAGGGCTGAATGACATACTTTTGCTCCACGTGAAATGCTTGAACCATGGCTTTATCGGCTCTTGGGCATCCACTAATGCTGCGATGCGATGCGTAGTTGCCAGAGGCATGGCTGCTGCCATCGCATCCAGGAACCGGACACTGGAGCAACTTTCGTCCCTGCCGTCTAGATGAATTTTTACCCCCCGAGGGCGTCTTCGCTGGTGGTGCCATGGAACAAATTGAGGTTGACGACGGTGATGATGCAGACGTCTGGAAACTCAGGTCCTCTGGAAACGTCTCACTGCATTCAAAAGGGCAATGGCTAGTAGAAACAAGCAAGTTTTAACAGCTTTTAATTTAACAAATTTCTAAGATGTTTATGTTTTAATCTCACTATGACAAAAGAAATCACAAAAACTTTTTGGAATGTCAATGGCAAACAGCAAATGAGAAATTTTGATAAAATTCTTTCTGCTTTTAATTGCGCATCATGAAGCAAACTCAGTGTACTGGTTTAACGACAAAAGTGGAGGTGGCAACTGCGATTTTCTTGCTCGTAACACTTCATCAGATTGACAGTCTACCAAATTTCTCATGTCTGCTCTGTTTCGAAAAATTCTGGAAGCGTTTTGAAAAGATAAAATTGTGTTAAGTGACGACGATCTCCCTATGCATGATGACGCACATTTTGGCAGAATTCAATTTAATTTGAAGACCACGAAATACCGCCCATAGATTCCGTGCATGGTTTCACTTTTAGTAGCAGTAAAACGTTATCTATTTACTTGATTTAACTAGAAAACTAGACTATATAGAACGTCAGAGCTTTCACGTACCTGACTGAGGTATCCTTCTTCTTCTCCTTCGACAAGGAGAGATCGATAGGCATTTCTTGTAAGTCATTGAGTGAATCCGAAACGGTTAGTGTTCCTCTCATGCTCCAGTCTTCGGTGGAATATGGACAAAGGCCAGAACCAGTATGCTGATTCAGTTCACCGTAGGATTGGTGAGAACGGGAGAATTTCGTAGGGACTCTAAAGGCAGATCGGTGAAGAGACCCTCCACTCAAGGTCAGAATGGTATTTCCTTGCAGCGGTAGCCCTACATGACCCTGAATATCCTGTCCACTGTAGTTCAGGTTTGTATCACTCGCAGAAAGTAGATAATACCTTTCTGAGCCCAAGACTTCCATTTGAATTTGCACTCTGATACTAAAATATTTTAAGCCCGCCTGCGATCCCCGATTCAATATATCATGCGCTGAGCCAATCACCAGCTTCGCGTTTGTGGTCATCAAAGCATTAGTGTGGCGTAAACCAATCAAGTTTTCATGTGAATGCGCGTCAATGTGGGCGCAAATTGCGGATTGGACGTAAAGACATACACCCGTGTGCAGTTTGGTCTCCGTCCCTTTAGGCGAACATGATTCACCCTATTTGAAACCCCCACCCTTGTTTGAATTCAGAGAATCAAAATGGAAGGAGTTCTTCACAGTTTTCTACTGTCTCACTGAAGCCGTTTTAGTATGATAACTAATTAAAACTCATACCATGACAAGTGCCAGAGTTTTTATTTCTCACGAAGTGATCAGTTTTTGTTTTAAGTGTGCTTAGTATGCGTTGGGTGTGAAACTTTGCACGATTTTCAGTTAATCTTTGTTGGCTAATTCAACTTAAACGCCCTAGCAAAAATTATCCAGCGGCACATAACAACTGAGGTCTAAACAATTACCTTATTTATTCAAGACAGCACTTAAGGGCCTAAACAGAAGCCGACTTTTTTAGGATCTCTTTTGTAAGTATAAATAGATACTATTTTTCAATATTTAATTTGGAATTTGAGGGAGAGGCTGAAAATTTAAGTAAAATTTCTGCTCTAAGTGCTAGTTTTCATGTTTCTGAACATTTCTCATTCTGAAATTTTTCTCAACAGCAAGTTTTATAAAGCAGCTTCCTGCTTCGGCAGTCATTGGATTTTAGCAATTAAAGTTGAATGATTTCTTTCCTTATGTCAGATGGTCAGGTCTGAAGCAGTCATCCAGGTCGGTTTTACCTTTAAGTCTAATAATTGTTGACCTTTTAATCGATACATAAGTTTAACCACCCATAGCTTCGTATCAAGCTACTTAAATAGGCGTTGGCTACCTTGACTGATTAGTCTGGAGGCAATACGTACGAAGTAAAGATGCGCATGGAGCTCTAGGTAATTGCAAAATTTGTTGGGAAGCCATTTAAAATTTGATGAAAACCAATAACCGAATTTTGAAAAAAAGTGTTGTATTACTTCGAAGTTACAAAAAATACCCTAAAATCGTTAAAGAAAGGGAATGTTATCAGGCATGTCTCTCGAACATTGCAGCCTCCTCGGTGATCGATTTGAATTTTGATAAGGATTTCTAATTCAAATAAAAAGGAATTTAGCCACCATATTCTCGTTTGGTGTTCGTCTGGGCTTCTGCCTGCCACCGACAACGAAAGATCGGTGCTATATTAGTCGAAAAGTCAGACTTTCTCGAGATTGGCTATTTCTGCTCAAGCGACGAACTGACAGACCTTTCACATCCGAACCTACTCAAAGCCCTCCCTATCGGCTAGCTCGCATTTAAAATTTGGAGGTTGTCGCTGCCGTAACGGGACTGAAAGGAGGCGAGAGTTAATATTCCTTGTTTTCATTTAAACCGCACTCAACATTAACCTACTTTTAACTTGTTTATCGATAGTAAAGTGTAGTAATTCATAAGTAATTGAGTGAAATCAAGGTCCGAGCTAGAAATTGTCCGACACATGTTTGCCCAAAGAAGGAAACCTCCCTTTTTGTCCATAAAATTTAACATGTTTTCATGCTAAAATCATGGTCAAATTAATTGCAAAGTTCTTTCTAAATGGAATTCACGATGTTCATGTCTGATCGCCTAAAGCCTAGCGAGGCAAATTCATTATAATTTTCTTCAAGTTTTCATTTTAATTAGTATTTCTCACCTCTTTCAGTTTCAGTTTTGAGAATCTTGGCGGCACTCACTTGTTACAAGTGCAAAAAACATCCTCATACAAATCAGTTTAAGAAAATTTTATATTTTTCCTGAAATAATTGCACCCGAACCATGTAGTGCTTTATGGACTAGAAAATTCGATCATAAATGATCGTCTGTTTGGAAAAATGTCCATCGTCGGAATCAATATCAGTAATATATTCTACATGGCCATTTCTATTGAACCAAATTTTAAGCCCATATAAAACCATTATTTACTAAAATGCAGCACCTATATTTGTTGACGTTCAATTAAGATATAAAGGAAGGGTAATAGCAAATACGATTTTCAATTTGGTAAACAAATGTCGAATGTTATTGGAGTATCAACTGAAACTCGAAAAGACACTGATTTCAACTATTATGCAGTTGCTCGTGATATTCCCTCTCCATTCCCAAAATAATGAATTAACAGAACTCTCTTGTGAAACACGCAGGCATGCGATAGCATAGAACTACCATAACTTAACAAGATTACTGTCGTATTAGGAGGCACATTTCACTTTGTCAAGAATCTCCTCTAGCCATTGGATCTTAAAACTTTGATTCTGAGAAAAATACAAGCTGACAACAGAAAGCAAAAGTGACTCATAAATGCTCCTGCGTAAGTCCCACGTGAGGTGGCAGGAAAAAATTTTTTAGCATTTGTATTGTAGTTAGGAATCGGCAGGATATAATTATGTAATTAGGATCCCTCACTTGGTAATTTTCTCACAAACAGACGCATCTTCGAAAGTTCATCGTTTTTAACGGGTTAAATGAGGCCTGCGTCGTTATTCATAGATCATTAAGCTCCTTAAAGTGCACACGAACCGAGCTGCAATGATAACTCAAACAAAAGTGCATTGTAGACATGTTAATTAGATATTACTCATGAAAGGATTTCTCAACTTACTGGTTCACTTTCACCGCACCAATTGCCTTTGGTCCGCGAAATAGCTCCAGATTTTATACCATTATAATTTCATGTCAAATAGATACTATTGTCTACCTCACCGTTTGTATCACACTAAAAGGCCCTGTTTAGGACACTGATAGTGCATTACTAACAGGTATTAAAAAAATGGATTTGAAATTGAGTATCAATTATATTAGCTATTCATAAGAATTTCAATATACCATACTAAAAGCTTAAATAAACTTGTTTTTTCTAACACCACAGTCGAAAAAATTAATTCAAAATAGCAGGAAGAACCATCCTCTAGATATCAGAGCAGAGCGCAGTTTTGAAAGTTCTACCGCTTGAAGTCAATCATCACTTTAGTAGCAGTAAGAGTTATAATGGCAACAGCCTCTACAAGTAGTAATTATGCAAAATAATTTTAGAACAACTAAATTTATGAATAAAGTTTGACTATCCAGTCTCATGACGGTCAACAATGATTTCATTGATGCTTCAAATTCTTAGGTGGTAGAAGTCAACTCTTAAATTTCTTGCCTTAGTAATCCATTGGCTGCTAAGCAGTAGTCGCTGAAATAGACCCTCCATCATGGCAACATCGCTCCAAGTTGGAGAGCTAGAATAGCGCCACAATTTATTTAAACTATTTATTAGCGTCTTTGTTACCAGGATCTAATATCTATAAGTCTAAATAATTTAACTTAAATGAAAAAAACATGGATTCTTTTCTATTAGTTAAAACTCAACCGAAAATCTTACATAATTAAGGTGATTATTTTTGACATGCATTAGCAAGTGCTAATGTAACTATTTCGGCGTCACGAGAGTTTGAGAAGTGACCAGCATTGCTCTGGTTCTCTAAGGTGATCCAAAGAGCAATATTTAATCGTTGGCAAGGCAGAAACACTATTGGCTACCTATTCAAGGTTATATATTGCATGAGACATCAAAATGTAGCATTTCTTCTTTGCGTTTGTGGAGTCCTAACGCAAGGTTGAAGAAGCTCTTAAATCTAAGTGCGGAATTCACTTGAACTTGATTGTTTCACATGATTTATCTCAAACTACGTTGAAGAGTCGCGCTAAATACGTTGCCTTGCCTTGACAATCAAAAATATGTTATTCACAGATCTACTACGTTTGTATAGTCTCTCCAGCTCATATTGCTTGAAATTATTTTCTGCCTTACTAAAGAAAAACCGAAAACGGTACAACTGTCTCGCAATCCTGTGATGCCAGAAAATGCAATGGGCTTCTGACTTTCCTTTTGGAACCAAGTTTAGTTTGCAATATATAGCATGTGTCTAACTGGAAAATGTGCATATCTGGCGTAAGGTTGCGTTAGTGCATATGGGTAACCAAGAAGTTCCTTCCCATGCAGGAAGTTGTTTTGCGAGATTTGACACACTCGTTATTCTAGCGCGAAAAATTCAAAATCTTGCATAAATTAATTAATCAATTTATTAAAGTCACTACTCCTCCCATGGGTATATCTAACTTTTAGGTTAACTCGGTGGCTTGGAAGCCATTGGAAAGATAGGATGTTGAAAAATAGAGCCTATCTTCCTTCAGCTGGCAAATCGTGAGATACAAATTTTTTTCCAGATAGCTAATCTGGATCCATTTGTTAACCTAGCTTTCGAGTGATGCCGTGATTTTCTTCAATTCTGAATGGCTTTGTCCGGAATATGGTGGTCTTCTAGACTTTACCTGGTGTTCTTTATCAAAGGCCCATCCACTCTATAAAATAATTTGGAGACCAGTCACGGTTGTTTTTTGTTATGATAACCGTCAGGAGAGACTACAGAGGTTTCATCCTAGACTCTACAATTTTTGCATTGTGTAACCTTCAGTATTGCAATCAAAATGATTGGATGTTCAAATTGAAGAGAGTGTACACCGTGTCTGTATAATTAATTTGACCGGTACCCTCATGTTCTACAGGGAAATGTGGATTCGATTAGACATGAAAGCTTTAGTTTTCCATGTACGGTTCTTGCACTCCAGATTCGCATTTCACGGTTATCATAAAAACGGTAGATAAAATCGACATTTCTGCGATTATATCCCAGAATGAGTTCAACTTTTTCCTTTCGCGGTTTCTTTGTGATTGTGATCTACAGGTGTGAAAATGGGCTTTCTTTAGTGCCTTTCTCCTAACAGCCGGTATGCGAACTTTGAGGCAGTTGGGTTATTAAAAATCCTGCACATTCAAAGAAGCTGACCAGGCCACCTATAAAAAAACAATTAACCTCAATTTTGTGTTCAAAACACCATTTTAATTGTATTCTCTAGGGTCCTCTTTCTATAGTTGCTATTGCGGAGGTAATTTAAGGATCTTCAGTTGGAAAGTTACTTGCACACAATTTATACGATGCAGTAGAAATAGGCTTTATAAATCCTCATTCGAAATAACTCACATTTGAGAAGGAATCAAACATTGATCTACTTCTAACTGTACCGCAAGGAAACAAGGCGATGTTGGCACAGCGATTACGACTATCCTGTTGATTGCGATTGACTTTGACTTTAAGTGTTTGTCTCCTCACTCCAGAAAGTCATCGTGTCCTGACAAGCGTTGTGGCATTTCGATGTCTTCAAACAACGCTATAAATGCAAAAAGATATTTTTTAAGCCGAATTTTTCGCGAAATTCATGTAGCCTAAAAAGCGACTATTTCGGTGTAGTTTTTCTAAATGAATACAACATTTTCTACGAATTTATGTAGAGCCCTCCGCAGTTGCTGCCTTCCGCTAATAAAATTCCATATCAAAAGGCGCTGAGGATTGCTAAAGCGTCTCTTAACCTCCTGCCTGTTAGACGTTAAAGTTAGTGCGGAATGCATGAAGCAATGAATATTTACCGTCGCAAGGTTGACTTGCAGTTCCACGGGACTTTTCTGAGTCACAAAGGGATACTGCAGATACGTCGTGAAATGAGGTCATTTACCAACTCTGTGGCTTCTAAGCCCACGTTCTATGAAGAGCCTAACTTCGCATGCAAGAACTAGGTGGTACCCATCGAATGCCCTCATAAAATCATGATAAGTGCATTCAAAACAGGGGCTTGGTCTACTTGCACATTGGGAGAAATCGATAGACAATACCAAAGCACCAATCAAAAACAGAAGACCGCCGGTACGAAAATCGGTGAGAAAACTGACTTTTATAGCCCTCGAAGGTAAAATTTCAGGGCATTCCTGGAAAGAGATAGTTTAGAGTGATTATAAAATAGGACAATTATTGTTATCGAGTCCTTTTACACAAGCCTTTAATTGATTGGCACTGATCTCAATAGGCAAAGTACATTTCCATTTTGTCGAAGAGTTTAAGTCACACTGACTGAGACCATCTCTTCGATGTAAGATTTCGCGTTTGGCGTACTCGCGTCAAGTTTACTGGCACCATAGCTACCATTAACAGGGGAATCCTGAAGCGATTTTTGTCTTCGGATTCAAATAAAATAGTCATTACTAAAAGGCAGAACGAGACAACATTAGAAGCTATGAAAAGTAAATTCACTTGGCCTTTGTCAATCTTAAATTCCCTCTAAATGTTGTCATTGAAGTCTCATGAAAATATACAATGACTTCCCCTTGATTAGATTGAGTCCAACAAAACCGATATTTTGTAGCGCAATCATCTTTAGTTTTAAGGTGCTAGGACAGAAGTACGTTTTAAATAGGTTTATTCTGGCCTGATCCCTTGCCTTCTCTCTCGAGCTTTCGGAATTTTTCGGGTCACTGAGGGCATTAACAACCTTTGCGCCTTTAATTAACGATCGGGAGTGCTAACCTAAGTCTAGCAACAACCAGGAGAAGAAATGACCAGAAAACGTTTAAAGCAAAAAGCTGGAATGAAAACCGTTACGCTCTCTACACTTTTCCAGTAACTTCATTGTGGGTTTTAGCCATGAGAAAGTGATTCAGAAAGTTTTCAGAGAAGGAATTAATTTCCGGGCGACCGCTCTGAAACCAGTCCACATGTGGTCGCTTGAAGGCAGAACTTTTACCGCCCCGAAAAGCCACTTTATTCCAGTTTCTACCAGATGGTCATGTAGAAAGGCAGATCATGATTTAATATAACCATGCTGGTGGCGCCAGTCAAGGCAAATTTAAAACCCTTTTTGCTTTTTCAATTTTTCTAATGTCACAAAAGATCAGCACATCTAAGAGTTAGGATTGGAAGTAGATATTATCAAAACAGATGTTTAAAGATTGAAATGAATAAAATTTGGCTGCATTTTTGGCTGATGATCTGCCTGTGAAATTCCATTTGCTTTCACATTAGCTTTATATGGCCTTGAAATCAAGATAAACAAAAGAGTTATAAAAATCGGACTAGAGTGGTGATAGATCTCCTGGATTCTTTTCATTGAATTAGGTATAAATCCTAAAAATTCCTTGCCTCAATGATAATTACAAGGGCAAGATCGGCATTGTTGAAACTAAGCATTTTCTTACCAGGAACCAATCTTGCAACTTACTCATTAAATGAAATTCACTAGATTCATGTGTCTCGTTGGAGTGGATGTAGACAGAAAATATGATTGATGTCATTAGGTTACATTGGTTTGGAATCCGGACAATTTCTGGACCAAGAACGTTTCTAATTCTTCTTCTCTTCAACCAGTTCTCATTCAATGTAAAAAATTTCAAATCTCTTTTCTTTGGAGCAAACTTTGGAAACGATCACCTTAAGGGAAGAGGCATCGTATCATCCATAGTCAACCTCCCTTTTCTTCTCTATTTTGATAGGAATTTTTTATGACTAAAGATTCAGTAGGCAATAGTTCATCTTAATCAGAAGGAATTCGAGAAATCATTCATCCATCGATTCAGCGAGTGTCCTGATTGCCTTATCTTTATAATTTAAAGGATCTGAATAGTGCTGAAAAGTCTTTAAATGAATTTAACTTAATCTACCATCGAATCAGTAGTATTTCGTTCTGATGAAGTAGTTGTGCAATGGTCTAACAATGCTTGAGAAAGTGTTTCCATTTGTTATTTAAGTTTCAATTCAATCTCTGCATAAGTAGCTTGCTCTATGCCATGCTTCGCTATGCTATATTCGTTAATAGGGAAGGGTCCATTCCACCGCTTCTTTTTTCAAACGAAATCAACCTGAATCACGCAATTTCATTTTTTTCCCGTGTTTTTTTCTAAAAGAGCCATGTTCATTTTCAACCATCCAGTCGTCTGCATCTGACATAAAAAACATGCATTATTGCAAAATATGCATTTGATGTTTTCAAGGCATTTGAATGATTAAGTTCAAATGGCCGCTGTTCATGGACTTGAAAATGACGTTGTTAAACCTGTTCTTATAGAATTCCTGATATAGCTTTTGAAATTCCGTTACACTGGCGAATAAGTTCCAGCTCTTTAAGAATCAATGCATTAAAATTTTCTGGTCTTTGAATGCTCAACACAGTGAAGTTAAAGAATGACCAGTAGCTTTGTTTGCGAAGAACTTTCGCCGAAAATTTCATTCGAATTCGCTCAACTCTGCAGTTTTAAAATTTAATGATCGAAAAATGTCCCAAATTATAATAGGGAGAGAATGGGTATATGTTAGGTGGTCAGACCTACTTTCAACCTCCTCGTGGTGACCATCGGTAACCACAGGGGTAACTGGGGGCTAATGAGAGGGGCGGCAGGATAGGGCTAACTACCCACCGGACGTGAATGCGTGGATTCATGGTCTCAAACTGGACTGTGGAAAGTGCTTGCATGTAGCAGTGAAAGTTGGAAAGACTTCTGGAAGGGGCATGGAGATTGTCTGCCCTAAACAATGTCGAGGTAGCTTTGCGAGGTTGAGTTGCTACCTGTACGATGAAACGATGAAGACGTCGATAAACGCTTTTGCTGTCCCCTGTGCGCTACTTGTTGTAAAAGCTATTTGTACTTCTGTTGTATCCAAATAAGTGCTTGAGACTTGCCCTAGTGAGTGGAAAGTAGATAAAAAACATGTTGCCTACCTAGTTAAGTATTACCCATTCAGTGCCACCTTGTAATTCGGCCAGTGGATGCAGGCAGGCGGGTTGAAGTGTCATTTTGCGAACGCAGCATTAGAGTTGATCGAAATTCACCCAAATCCTGGTTGCTGTGTAACAGCATTCTGTGAAACAGACATTAAGTATTCCCAGTTATTCAATGAATTATTAAATTAAATTAATTAATGTTGTCTTTCCCATGTCGATTTTGTAATGTTTCTCTAATATTCTTCAACGTTTTGTGGTAAATTTAAAGTGAAGTCTTTGTCGACTGGAACGATTCATCCTGGCGACGATTTTCTAAATACTTTGGGCTAATTTGATATTATCAAATATTTCCTGCCATAATATTTAAGTTCTTTTCAACTATGAACAAGGTTTTTTATGTTTTTCAGTAGATTCATGTGGCATTCCATCGGAATAACTCAAACTCCAGTTGGTGAGCCGAAGACACAGCTCCTGATTTATTTGATGATGTAATTTAAACAATCCCTGATTTTTAAACAATGTTTAAAGTAAGTAGCCACTTTGGCCAATTGCTAACTTAAAAGATTAGCCAAACAAGTCACCCATCTTTTCATAATAGTACGGTACCACTAAGGATCAGGACAAATTGAAAGTTTAACAAGAAGCATAACACTGTCCATTAACATTAAAGTGCTTTTATGATAGTCAACTCAGGACAAATTAATACGATCAAACCTCGGTTATGATCAGAAGCATACAATTAAAGTGTCGAAATTCGGCAAGTCAAGTAGTGGACTGATTATTAAAGTTCGAGTCTCCTGCTTATTTTTCCAGTTTGAGAGCCTTCCGTGTCTCCTACTGTCATAACGCATGGCGGTTGGAGATATAGAAGGGAAAGAGTATGCAAGATCTTCATCTCTCGAAGGTTCCATCAACTTAAATTAGACTGGTTGTGATGATCATCTTGTATCTAATTTCCTTTCCTACCGTCATTTCATTTGGAAATTATGGCAACAGTCCTTTCGTTACCTGGTCGAGCACTAGGTTACATCTCGGTGGATTATGAGAATGCTTTACCGGCAGCAACACTTTGCGAATGATTGTTACCTTCAGACCTACAAGTACCTCTGCATAATAGTGTGGCTTACTTATTATACCTTTCCTTCCCTTTAGAGTTCGGCTGGACTCCTTTAAATAGGACTACAAAAAGTTCGGTTCGTCCATTTAATTGGTGATGATACCTCTTTTTAACTGATTATGACCTCTGACTTTGCTACTTTTCTTCAGATGATCCAGAGATTATCCATCAGGTTGTCAGGTATGGGTGCTTAGGATTCTACTCGCAATCGCTCATTGACGGATGATAAGGAATAGCACAGCTCTAAAGTATCATATAATGCAAGCTTCCAAATGAATGAAAATTCGATTGAACTTTTGAAGGAAAAATTGAGAGCCTTGAATGAAATCCATGTAATTATCCAAAAAAATAAAAGCTTTTTTATTCGGGTGACAGCTGTCAGTCAAGCAAATTATCTGAAATTGTGTCTGAAACGATAGTTAAAATTTTCATTATTCTTCCCATTGTAAGATGCTTAACACTTAGTTGAGTTCTTTTCAAATGGATAGATTCGCATTTGATCGTAAAGTATCCAGACATCAAGTCCAAGATTTAACCTGTGGCACTCCGTGAACAATCACTCAGAATACACATTTCGAGCAGTAGTTGATGTTCATGTGACAGAGGGGTGCCTTCCGATTCAGGTCTTGCAATGATTGAAGAGGCCGCAGCCTCTTTTATTTAAAGACCCCTGATTTTGGCCTCTTTTATGAAATGCGAATGTGCATTGCTTAGTGATGTTGAGCCAAACCAGAGACTAAAACGTCACGATTCCATTTCTCCATGAGTACGCATTGTATAGCCATCTCCTTCATTATAGTCTTGCTGTTTTTTACTCCACAGCTTGGATATCGCTAAGATAAACTTTCTACCTTTGAGGTCGAATGTTTTGACATCCTCAGGGCTCTCATTGCTTTTAATGACCGTTGGTTCACAATTTTGGTAGCTAGTCTTTATCAGTGTGTCCAAGAGTTGGTGTTTTACTGAGCTCATGTTTACCTTCATGATACTATTTGCTAATAAAATATTGGTTGTTTTCTTCGAAAAGAAGTTAATTACGTTGAACAGTATTAAAATTCATTTGTCCTCCCAAGTAATTGTAAATTACATTGACTCCTTTCACTGATTTATTTTCTAAGGCCTATGTTTTTCGTTATTGTCTACGATTCACCTCAATGAAACTACATCTCTGAATTTCTTCATTATGATCCCTACAGAGGATGGAGAGGCTGCTCAAAATATTTTCTTGATAATAAGTCAAAGAGCTGAGGTGATTAGACTGTACATTTTGTGGAAGGGCTGCTTGATGAGGTCTCAAACTGTAAACTAAAAAGTTGAAAAATAACTATTCAACTCCCACTTAAAAGGATTTATTAGTGCTGGTTACTAACGTGGAATACTGGTGGGAATTCAAAGTGAATGTTTGGTTGTCTGGATTCGTAGCAAAGCTACCGATTGAAGGACTTTCAGGGCTAGACACTAGAGGTAACTTCGCATTTTGCCGGGAGACATTTCATTTTGAAGTCACTCAAGAAAAATTTGATTGCTTACTAGGGAATTCAACATGAGTGCCTGGTTTCCATCATTTTCATATCAACACTGGAGGAATAAATTAGTAGGCTCATTTCAAACTAGAGGATCTGATTTTCGTGCAAAGTTTTTGGACAAAGTTTACAAGTCCGAACATTTAAAAAAAAAGAACAATATTTTTGATTGGGTGCAGATTTAAATTACTGTATAGAATCGACTTTCAGTCTAAATTATTAATAAACTGTCGTATTGTTTGCTTGGTTTCAGTGTTTTACCAGATTTCATTGAGGTAAATATATTCTGCACTCGAGGTTGGGAACAACTCGATCTGTAGAGGTTTTCATTTATATCAGCTTTTTTCATGCAAGATTGCATTTATGCATCCAATTTTTCGCTTCACACATTCAGTACTTACAAGTTGAAGCATTCTTTCCATGTATTTAGTTCTTGAATTATACAGTACAATCCGGTACGCTTCGTTGTGTTCAAATTTTGCATTTTCTTTCCAAATTATAATAGGAATCCATTTAAGAAACATGAAGATGATGCAAAGCATGCATTGACCTCGGTTTCATTTCTCTTTCACTATCATCTTTTTTAGCGAATAACAAGCTTGCAGGTACCTTTACAACCTACTCAGTGTTTTGTAAATATAAAAAAAAGAATAAAATTTCATCTGATTGTCCATATATGCATTCGTATGGTGGGTTACATAAAATTTGCATTGAACTTCCAAACATGCCTTAAAAAGTCATTTATTTTGGGAGGGACTCCGAAAATTCCTAATTTCATATGCATGTTGCATTAATTCTGAACCATCAAACTCTTCACGTAGAGTGAAAAAGATTTGGAATAGTTCACACCACCTTTCGCACGATAGGGTTACTAGAGTAAATATTACTAGCCTTCACGACTACCAAATCATACAGTCTGTCTTTCCCCAATTTTCCAAAATCTAAGTCTATTCCTGTGTGCAACACATGAGACAATGTTTCATTCAGAGATAACCAAGTGGTCAATGAGCTTTTAGGTTCGAATGTTCGCTATATTTGCGGATGAAATGCCTTTCAAAACCGAGGTGAATCAATCATCTTCTCGGCTAAACCAACACTCTTCTTTCTTGACTGAAATGCAATAACACATTGTGGAGTTGGCCAAATGCTAATAAATCATCGAAATGACTGATTTTGTGAGGTCACGAAAGCAGAAGCCTGATTTATCAATCATGCCTCATGACCCTTCAGGTGATAAAACGCCCTATATCTCATTTGAACGTGTCGCCCTCAGATATTCGAAGATATGCAGTTATCGCATCATGATTGAAAGTCCATTTATTTCACTCCATAGAGCTGCAAACAGCGACATTTTCAGCAATCAGTAACGCTACTTATCATTAATTTTCTCATGAATACCATAAAACACCCCTGAAACACATATTTTTGGGGTACGAAGCTTCGGATTTATGAAGACCCTTCAAAAGTCAAATTAAGTTAATTTAAGTTAAGAAGAGTATGGAAAAGTTCAAGAAGGCTTCACAAAGGGGTTAACGCAAGCTTACAGTTCGTGCAATATTCAATCTTAAGACCCAGTATGTGTGTTAGTCGGAATTCAGAATTTGCACATGAGCCAAATTCATCCGAAATTCGACATATTGCCTGAAACTATCTCCAGATCTTCTACACATCTTCGAGTGCTGCCCTTGACCTTAATGGGAAGAGCGTTTTCTCTATTCTTTGGCTTTGTTTGATACATTCTGGAGACGTTCATGTAAAAATACAGTATCACGAAAGAGTTATGAGCCGATTTTCTAATCCAAAAGTTAAGGCAACTTCTTCTGTCTCCATTACCTAGACCTACTCGGGATTTTGATCACCCAAAACTGCGCACCTGCATGTCAACCGAGTGACTAACATTCCTTTCGAAGATGAATTAATTAGACTGTGCAATACTGACAGTAGCCTCGTTAGCCGACGGCATAGTTACGAAATTCCAGATAGGCTGTACTGCTGCGATTCAAGGGAAATCTTTTCAAAACTGACCCAAACACAACCCTTCACGTCATGATTGATAACACCAAATTTACGGACGTCCACACAGACGCACCGCACCCCCTTTACCCACCTGCAATAAACGGAAGGTCTTGATTACCGTGGAATCTCTGTTTTTCCAACATTAAAAATATCATTCACCGCAGTCTTAATTCTCAGGCAGGGCTACAAAACCCCAAACTGCCGCGTCAGAGTTAGCCCACATCTCTAATTTATTACTCCTTGGTTGAAGTCGATCTCCCCAGAGGTCCATGAAAGCTGTACGGATATGGCCTGAAGTTTCAATTAAAGGCATCAACAAGCGAGTTTTTAATTGCACAAGGAGTTGCTTGACCTCTTACGAAGGTGCTACTGCCTAGCTACGATATTTCCCCAGAGAGCGGTGGAGCTCACATTAAATAAGTTGACTGCCCTCCTCCTTTGAACCGAGATTAATCTGTTGATTTAACAGTATGCAAAGTCGCTTTGGCCACCTCCCAGATCTTCAATTTACTTGGATTTCAAACGCAGAATCTTTTTTGACGTGCACTAGGAATCATGCCCACCTAAGCTTGACTGTCACTATTTCTGGCCCAAATCATAAATATCAGTTTTTTTTGCGTAGTTCATGAGCATTTGGATCTATAAGAGTATTCATTAGATCACGAGGTGACTTGTTCTCGAAGTTTTTGTGGAATTTTCCTTTTAGAGCATATTTCTTTGGTTTTTATGCGAATCACCATCACAAGTATTTAAGATAATGTACTTAAGTGGTTGTATTTAAAATTATTTAAAAGTTAGCTCGAGATCGAGGAAGTTACTTTAGCCTCATCTGTTCATTTTAATCGCGTGCGCTCCTACGATTTGTTTTATTCTTCTCCTTCTTCTTCTTCTTCCTCTTCTTCTTCTTCTTCTTTTTCTTTTTCTTCTTCTTCTTCTTCTTCTTCTTCTTCATCTTCCAACAAGTAAACTGAGATTCATCGCCTTCCAATTACCCTCGGAGTTATTCATCTGCCAGTAATAGTCCAACCAATCATACCAGTGACAGCGACTTAAACGTTTTCAAGGCTGTTTCCCCACTACCTTTAACTGTTGCATACATTTTTTCAATAAAAACTGGGATAAATGAACGGCTGCGTAGATGATATACTATTGCTTGACTGACAGCCGCTTACTGTTTGATGGCGGATAAAAAAGGTACAAATTATGTTCAAGCCTTTCCCGAAGCAAAAGTTCTTCGATTTGCAATAGATATTCGAGTTAATTTATCAGATTTTACCGAAGGTTTCCTTGACCTGATTTTATCTTGTCTCTAAATGCTTCACTTACAAAACGTCTACAAAACGGGATCACGACACATCCCTCTGTCTTTGAAATTCATTGAGGCAATGTCGTAATGATTCCTGAAAGTGTGCGTGTAGTTAAGCTGGTATTAG
This sequence comes from Moniezia expansa, assembly GCA_019097775.1. NCBI lineage: Eukaryota > Metazoa > Platyhelminthes > Cestoda > Cyclophyllidea > Anoplocephalidae > Moniezia > Moniezia expansa. Next base: position 6,319,159 of record JADFDV010000064.1, read on the forward strand.
TAAAGTCGTCTGGTCATTGATGTCATCCAAAAGGATGGGTCCATATTGATAGTCCAGCATATTCAAAGAATTTTACGTACCGATAATTACTGGAATGCTCGAGAGTCTCAAAGCAGACTGCAAGAGGGTAAAGTGTGAAGATGATGTTACATTTTAACCAGGATAATGTAAACGATTTCGAGAAATGTACCCAAACCAGAACCTTAGATTAGGCGTTATCAAACTGGCCATTAGCAGAACACACAACTAGAAATAAACTTGAACAGTACCACGAACGGTTCTCTTGTGCTAATAACCTGCTCACCATTTGAAATACACAGCTGGATCGTCAGTCTTGTCATACTACTAGCCTATGAACAAAGTTGCTTTTCCTAAGATAATGCTGGGATAAATTTCAAAAAATTGAACTTTTGTCTGAACTTCTGTCTTCGGCGATTAAAATGACCACTATTTATTTATTCCCGGTCTACCATGCGATGGCTCTCATTCACTCCATTAGCACCATCACAGAGAAAATTTACTTTTAAATACCGGTTATTATTTCCATGCTTTGTTCTAGTTGCATGAGCAAATTTGATCTGATTCGAAAAAAATTAGCCGGACCACACGTTTTGAGTTGTTCAAGGGATTAGCGTCGCCTGATACCCAGCAAGAAACTGCGCAACAGAGTGAGGAGAAACTCGACACTTTGCTTGGAGGACTGGAACCGCAAAACTCGTTGCCTGGCAAGGTCCATTAGGAGTGGAATTTCAAACTTGGGTCTAATTTTTTTCTCACATTTGCACATCTTGGTGGTGGTGAAGAAGACTCAGAGACCTAGTTGATGGTCGTTTCAATTTTAAATTACCATTCTGGGCTGTGCGAAATGACTTTCTGATTTAGAGAAATACTTTTTTCCGAGTTCATTCATGCATCTTCTCCAGATTGACAAAAGAATTAAACATAAGATCTACATCTCTTCTCGTAGTAACACTGATTGCATTCAAGATAAAAGTCTAGTCCGTGAACTGTGTCAGCTCTAGAAGCATAAAGACAAGTCTTGGAGTGTGATCAAAGAGCGCATCTGAACTAGGCTTTACGGAATATTTGTGCGAGAATTATGCACTAATGTGCCCCTGAAGAATGCCGACCAACCCCCTTTGCGACAGTGCGATCCATTGATCCGAATCCGAGGTGTCGAAGACCAATGGATGTACTCTTGAAACCTGTTTGCCGGCGGTCTCCCAAACAGTGACCCTAAAAGCAACGTTGTAGCTCAAAGCATATTCAGAAGAATGACTCCAACAAATATGCACTAATGTGATGGTTTCACTTGAGAGAATCTCCCGTCATCCGACTTCTTGTTATGCACACATTGAATGCCGCTTTAGGTAACTGTAAGCTGCTGAAAGGAGGTATTGCTATGCTGATAAGGAACAGCGCAAGAGGAGTAAAAAATGCGAGGGTTTTCTCAATCAACAAGTACCTCATTTATAATGGGAGAATCAATTAGTGACCGTGAACGTTCATTCATATAATATCAGTGCAAATGGTAATATATACGAATCTGAGTAGTAGCGTAGAAGCAGGTCACATGTCGTAATGGTCATTGCCGTTAAATAGTGCCTTTCATTGTCGGGCGCTCCCTAAAAACAACTGCATGTATACTTTCTATGTTTACCTCCGGCTCTTTTGTGACTCTCTATGTTCAATCTTTCAATGTTTGGTCACATTTCTCTGCACTACGTCTTGATTCGACCATAACACACCTTACAATCTCATTTTCTTGCGACGGATCTATTTTGCGGCTACCAATGATTTTGTATTACAATAACCTTATCAGTTGGCTAGCGCACACATACGTGGTGTATTTTCAGATTATTTATTTCTCAAAAATTTATGAATCTATCTTTGGTTGGAATTCGTAGAGCACAAAGAATTAGGCAGCTAAAATGGCGGGAAGTCCTAAGATTTGCACTTACTGAGTTACTTGAAACACAAATAAGAAATTTAAATGGAAAGCAGATTTTGAAAAGGATATTGGAACTGCAGAATAGTGTGAATGAGAGAAATTGATAAGCAGTGCTGTACAAGCCACAAGACAACGTGAAATGATGCAGCGGTTGAGAGTGTACTTGACTTATCTGATGACCTGAGTATGAAGTGCAATTTTGTCCAAACACCTTTTGCTAGAGTTTGATCAAACAAGAGTACTCCGGCTTCACACAAATTATGAATTGCAAGATGTTTTCCGAGCAAGGAATTAATCGACAGCACACACCTCCTTAGTTAACTGTTCCAGACTTTCTTTGCTATGTTCAACATGACTAGACTGTTGAAATACCACCTCTTGGCTTTCATTTCTGTTGCATTTTTAACAAAAAACCATTGACTTTCCAGCTGATCAAACGCCAAAGTAAAGCAGTGTGCATAAAATGCCCTGTTAACATACCTGTTATATTTCAAATTGTTTGAAGGGCTGGGGCCATTACCGCAGAAGCAATTAATTTCGACCCACAGCATCCCGGGGACGAATGGAATGCATATTTTCGTAAGCAACTTAAAGTCTTGATTAAAATTAATTTACTCAATTTTCATTATGCTTTCCAAAACACTTGGTAATTATTAAAGACAGCCCTATAAATTCGTCAATATAAGTGAATCTTTCATTGTTATTTGTAATACATTTAAGTATATAAGAAAGTGTGCACATACTATTGCGGCTAATGTTTTGAGAGATTTAAGGAAGATTCTGTATATTTTAAATTAAGGAAATAAGTTAGATAAATACAAATTTCACACAAAATTTGAGACCTTTTAGCATGATTCACTTAAACAAATTTAGCTTTGTTGGCGGATTCAAATTTCCTGATGCTTCAAAGGCTTTAAATTTAGCATTCACAGATCATCGCTAAATTCAAAAGTCTACTCAATTTTTTTGCCGTATGTAAACGCATTCCTAATTCATTTTGGGTATTAGAAATCCAGATGATTGTTGTACCAATCGAGCAAAACAAATTTTCCCAGCCACTCTCCAGTTCGCCCTCTGATAAATAAATACTCGGTTTCTAAGTTCTCTATCAATCTCTTAGAGCATGGAAAGCATCTGAAAACTTGTGGTTTGTGGGTGATGAAAGGCGTTTACACGGTATACATCAGTACAGCTTGGCTCGCATCCCAATTGAGACGAGGCTTAATACAAACGATATCTAATGCCATATGAATGGGATCGTCTCAGTTGACCTTCCATCGCCAATATGCCACATATTTATCGAATATGAATTCTGTAGTTTGATTTAAGCGGTTACTAGTCTTGAAAACTTTTCCTTAGCCTTATACGAGGCGGAATATCTAATTTAGAAAATCTGGGACTGAAATAATCCAAGACTATCCAATGAAAATCGAGAGGAAAATTAAGAAACCGAAAGTAAACAAGGAAATAAGGTTATAATTTCATATTGTATTGAGTAAAAACAAAGCGATTGAGCGATTTGACTGGCCGGCTAATGAATGCACGCCTCACTTCTCATTTGGGTAATAGCGTGGTTTGCTTTTATAATGCATTTTTTTAATTATTGTGGACTCAGTGGGGTGCTGAATTACTTTAATTCATTAATTAATTTGATATGCAATTGAGCATTTATTAGATCATGACTTATTTCATATTATTTTGAGTTCCTGCTCTTCATTCATTCTTTCATTATCTATTATCATGCACCCTCAAAATTATCACCAAATTCATGATTGAAAATCAGGTGTTTTCTTTACCTTAAGACAAAACTTTGTACCTCGTTTTGCACAACGAGGTTTACAAGCTCGACAGTACCAGGATATTTGCAAGCTTTGAAGATAGTTGTTGGGGATATGGGAAGGTGCATGTACAGAATGTCGTTATATGGAAAAAGCAGTCAACTAAAAGACAATCCTCCCTGGAATTCTTCAAGAACTTGGTCGAAAAAAAACTGGCTTAAGGGGGTCGAAAACCTAGCTTTTACAACTAAACACTTATCGGATGAATGTATTTTTGAAACGCCTTCTTTTTCTTCTTGTGCGTCTTTTCTCAGATCAACGTACCCAATGTCTTCTGAACTGAGGACTGTCCATTGTCAGTGGAAGTCCAGGGGTCAGGATCAACAGCTTCAGAGAGAAACATTTTCATTTCTTCAATTCATGCTGCTAATAACCAGACCATTTAAAGATGCCTGAAATATTTGAGCTACAAAATGCAAAACACATTTTTAATATTAAGAATGGAATACAATTTGAATTTCCCGCTTTCAAAGTTTATAAGTGAATTATAAAGTCAAGCGTATGTTAAATTTGAAATCATCATCAGTGTCACGATAGTCATATTTGTGTCCAATTACTAAGGACTTTGATCCCACAGTAATTTTAATTGGTTTAAATAAGAACGACGTGGGTTCGTAGATACCCACTACAGTCCTTGACGTCCTCGTTAATAAATTTATTTTACTGACGAACATGAAAGCTAGGCTAAATGTTTACTGCAGATAATCCGACACTAGCCGCTTTATTGTCTTGAGTTGGGACTGCCGGGATTAGAAATGAATAAAACAAATTCGAACATTCCTGAACTTGGTTTGCGATAAGCACAGGTTGGACAAAAAACAAGAATTAGATCAGAAAGTGATGGATGATATGAGGTCCTTCAAAGATTCTGTACGATAGCCGAGGAGGCCATACACTGCTGAAGAAAAGCTAAGTGAGTAGAATGAAGAGTGAACCCAGTGAAAGTCTGTCTTGAAACGATCAGATCTTTTGATACTACTTTGTTAGTAAGTAATAATTGATAGCATTGGTTGGTGCTGCTACTGGTCTTCTATTTCCCAAATTTTTCCAGTTTGTTCCGCACTTAATGTTTCTAACGAAACTGAATAAACCAATTTAACGAATTGTAGCGTTTTGTAATCATTTTAAAACAGTGCGTCAAACATTAAAAACTTACCGGAATATCTATTAAATTGAAACTCAGATGACCACATGAATAATTTCAGCGTCTTAGCTCCTGAGGCTAGTCTTGAAGTAGCTAGACCTAGTAACTCCACGTAGATGTTGGAATTATGAGTGACCCCTATAGCATGATCTGCAAGGTAGAAAAATTATGATTTTGGATAGATGAATGTCTGCCTCAATTCTAACATGCTACTTGTTAAGCGAATTATTTCGTTTAACTGTGAGGGAGCGCTGTATATGTGTCAGAAGATGTGGATGTGGAATGCACTCCAGTTCATGTCGTGAGTAAAACTGATACACTTCGGGTAAAAAGCAAGTTTTCTAGGTGATTCTACGAATTGGCCTGAAGTGCTTTTTTGGGTTTAAAACCTTAAAGAGGTAGGCAAGACTACAACGGCTTTCGATACTTGCAAATATAACTAATCCGCGGTCACTTTGTTAACCCGACAGTTGTCATTATTCAAATATAATAAATAACAGAAGTATTTAATTGAACCATTCAAATTGATTTTCCTGAATCAGGTTCTAAACAGCGATATTCATTCTAAATTATACAGACAATAAAAACATGAATATATTCGGGCAACACTGTAGGGACTGACGATGGTTTAATAAAAATAGAATGGTTTCACAACTGTTTATTATATTTCATTTATAAGAAGTGGACATTTACTACTGAAAAGCTTTCCATACCTAATTTACTCGCTGGAAATTTATTGTCTTATTAAGGGATTAACAATGGCTTAAATTTTAAACTGTGAATCAAATTGCATTGTTTGTTTAACTGAGATTGAAAAATTCCCAATAACTTTTAAAACTCTAGAGCAATTTGATACAGACAAGTTCTTGAATGATTTGGATGCATCTGGAAGTTTTATTTATTATAAATTATTCACGGCAAGGCAGTTACCTCCAGTAACACGATACGATAAACCACTGTGAAATGTGTTGCTCAATCCTTGTTTAAGCCTAGAAATCAGTGAAAAGACTGCACACATCATTTAAGAGTTTGGGCATAAGTATAGCCATTCAACTTGTAGAGGACAATATTCAAAGTAGCGTCAACTAAAAGTTGTAAGAGGTAAAACTCCCAGACGGTCGGTCAGATTTTTCAGACCACATCGAGTGAATCTGTCTTAAATTTAGACTTCGCTGTGAATGAGATAATTGAGAAAATACCTGCTTGTGAGTCGGTTGGCAACGCCGAGAGTGAGATTTGAAAGGGTCGCCGGTTGACAGCACGACCGACGAAAAGGTAATGGGAAGATAAAGCTTTAGCTGAGTTTATAGGTAGTAATATAGGAAGCCAGAACTGAGAGGTTCAGCACCTACAGATGGTGCATACTGAATATGACTGTTTACTAATGACGGCTTCTCCCTCAAAATCCCTATCAAAGTCCCTGAGTAGCCCTCTCTGAGATCCTATAATGAAAGGATTAAATAAAAAAAAATGGTGTAGGTTAACTTTCACATGCTAGTACCAGCTTGGAAGTTTATTTAGCCAGCTCAAGCTAAAGTTCATGAAGCCTTGCAGATGGCGATTCTAAGAAATTAAATTCGGTGGCTGAATCAGTCACTTAAATTATCAGTCTCACCGTGGTGCAAGAACTTAGATAATTCCAGTTTTGGAGATTAACGAGAAAGTCTTATTTTGTCTAAGACGAAATCACAAGATCACGTAGTGAGCTTAGAAAAAGGGTGAATGAGTGACTAAAGGAATCGAACTTGAGTCAGTTTGGTCGTAACTTTTGACCCTTTCAGTATTGCGGAGGCAGACGAGGTTGCAACAAAGTATCAAATTTCTATAAATTCTTTGAGTGGTCTGCTCGAGAAGAACATTTTTGTCAACTTAGATTTTTCTGTTTCCATAGCTGACATGATATGGCCAAGCTTTAAACCACTTCTCTTCGATTTGATCGCAGAGGATCAGTCAGAACCACCAACCACATGTAAATTCGGGTGTTCTAGACCTAGATTACCACTGAGGTTAATTTTTTACTGTTGGGGGACGTTTAGACATATTAGTTGAGCTATGAGTGAAATAGCGCAGCAAGGCGACTTTTTAAAATAGGCTGAATTTAGTTCACAGAAGAAAAAGGTTTCAGTTTGATCGAGATTTTCAGATCGTTTACATTGCGGCTGATATGTTTCTAGATCAAGTGGGATTTGGGTGTGGCTCTTAGGCTAACTGGGTTTACTGTCAAGTATGGCTAATTTATGCATTATTTTTCAGTTTTGTCTTCAGTTTGTCGTTTAAATCACATGAAAATGAATGTTTTATCTAGTTTTAAAATCAGTGCATTTTAAATTCATGGCTTTCAATGGTGTAAGGGAGTGAAACTTGTTATCGAAAATAGCATGGCTCATAGATCGTAATCAAAAATTTAAATTTTAAAAATTATGACAAGGTAGATATGGAATGATCTGCCATAACTTACGAGGTAGGAAGCTTTGAAGTTCAAAGCTGTTGCCAAATTACTGCGCCTGAATTCAAAGTTCAGCACTTTTCGATGCCCATGGAGATGTATGTAGACTCAACCTCCACATCCCATTAACAGCAAAAAAGAGCTATAATTCCAGAAGTCAGTTTGATTAGAATCCAGTTACTCATCGGCAGCTGATCAGAATATGTTCTAATAACAATTTGCTTAAAGGTTCATATTTTAATACCCCGGTTGTAGGATAAAATAGGGCAGTTTTGGAGCTATCTCGGTATCGGCGTATATGCCATTTGTCAGTTTTGGGTCTAGATTTTGTACAAGTTAAGTTCGTTTCTCCCCATACACTTGGATTCGCTTCAGCAAATGATGTAGATCCAAGATCGAATCGGCCAAAATATAGGGTACCTTAAGCTATTAGTGATCAGACCTACTCGCAACCTCCTCGTGGTGACCACCGGCAACCCTTAGGGCAACTTTGGGGGCTGTTGAGAGGGGGCGGTCGGATAGGACCAACCATCCACTGGACGTAAATAAGTAAATAATTAGATGAAGCCTCTTACAACCAGACGTAACTATCTGGATCTATGGTCTCAAACTTGACCGTGGAAAGTGCGTGCATTTAGCATGAAATTGAATCTCCGCCAAAAATTGAAAGGACTTCTGGAAGAGGTACGAAGATTCTCTGCCCTTAACAGTGTCGAAGGAACTGAAGTGGAGCTGCTACCTGTACGACAAAATCATGCCAGAGAAGGGACCAGGGAACCTAAGACGCCAATAAACGTTTTTGTGTCTTCTGTGTTAACTGTTGTACTTCTGTTTCACTTGCCACAAGTTTTTGAGACTCACCCAAATGAGTTGGTGAGTAACTAAGAAAATAAAAAAACCCCTAAGCTATCAATTTTCTGGCTATCTGGAGCTGAATGTGATCATCTGCTCTAGTTGCTTTAGCTGGAATCATTGCTCCCTTAAAAACCTATTTGATGTCGCTCAGCTACGACCAACGATGAGAATTTTTGTGATATAAACTGCATTTTCAAAAAAATTATTTGCTTATTTTGAGTTCTCTATCTTACTGTCAACCATTTTAGCAATTCTATATGGACAGGTTCCAATCAAACGGGAAAAGGTGTTTGTGGTGCTGACTGACTCGAATTCAAATAGCGAAAATACCAAGAAAAAGCTGAATTTCTCTGATTTTATTGCATTAACCTTTTCAGGTGCTTAGGAATGAATTTAAGTTTGTAGCATATTTAAGCAGTTTTGAAAGCAAAGATAGGGGTTTTTTAAATAAAATATGATGGAACTCTTGGCGAACCTTCAGCTAAGTGGTTTCCTCATACAAAGAATTTCGCTTTACTGCCGTTAATGTGCCCTTAGGGTGTGACAATTTCATTACTTAAACGCGACTGTAGTATTTGCTTGCGCACTTATAGCGCCAGCCTGGTGTGCTTTTGACTGGGGTTATTCAAATCAAAGGTTATCTTTCAGGCTTAGGTTAAAGCTGAGTTCATGCGCTAAATGACATCGCCTATAAGTGCCTGGCTGACAGACGTTTGTCATTATGCTTGACTCGAAGCATTGGTGATATTATGAAAGCTGCATTAAGATGCCGAGAGGTGTGGTTAATCCAAGTAACATACGTAAATACTTTTCAATTAAGATGCTACCTTAAATAGGTTTGAGCAGAGATAGATCAAGCAGTTCATGCTTCAAGACTAGCCAAACTACAATACCAATATTAAGAATATTACTGGATGGCTTTCAAGTTAGTGCCCATCATTTATTTATTTACTTCCCATCCATTGGGGGAACAACAAAAGTACAAACAGCTTTTACAACAAGTAGCGCACAACAGTTAACACAGAAGGCAGTAAAAGCGTTTATCGGCGTCTTCAGTTCTCTGGCCACTATTCTGGCATGGTTTCATGGTACAGGTAGTAGTTCTACTTCATAGTGGCACCACGTCCATCCTGGATATTCTTAAGGCAGACAATCTTCATACCTCTTTTAGAAGTCTTTTCAACTATGAGGAGATTTCATTCATTGCTATATGCACGCATTTTCCACAGTCCAGTTTGAGACCATGAATCCAGGTATCTACTTCTTATCTTGTTTACCATGCTGTACGAGGTTGTGCTAATCTAATCCAATTTTAAACGTCCGGCGGGTGAATAGTCCTATCCGGTCGCCCCTCTCATTAGCCCCCAAAGTTGCTCCTGGGGTTACCGGTGGTCACCAAGAGAAGGTTAAGAGTAGGTTTGACCACCAGTCAATGCCCACACCTTTTGGTTCCATTATTGCTGAATATTAGCATTTCGCCAAATTTTGGCCAGTTTCTAATTGATTCAAGTTGTTGGCCATCAAAATCGGTGTGTAGACAAAGGATACGTTGTTCGAGTATATGTTTCGTATTACCTATCTGTTCCATGTTCACTGACTTCTATCTTCTTTGAAGATTGATAACTCAAAAGTGGAATTGCGTTTCTAACTTCAACCAGGCGTTTTCGCTTGATACTTATGACAGATGACACGAATCGCCCATCCCAAACGATTCAACAAATCTATGTAGAATCTGAATAGTGCAATATGCAGCGCCAATCAGTCGAAATTATCTACACTGGACGCTTTTTCATTCAAAAAAACAAGTCGTCTCTGAAACAGTTAAAAGTCCCGGTTGCTATTCTATGTTCCATTTCATTTGGGAATCAGCAATTCAATTCCAATGCTTCCATAAGGTGTCTACAAACTTTCTACAGTATAAAGTGGGCAACAAGAACGAATTTCGCGATATCGACTCAGAAGTGTTGTTAATTTTAGTTTACTTACCTTGTGAAGAACCTAGGAAATTTTCAATGTAAACCACAACTTAAAAACACAAGGTTGCCCTCAATGTGTTCACTGGACGGTTGGAATGAAAAACACAAGTCCTTCATGATGATAAGTTTAGAAAAGTCAAATATGCTTGAAAGTGAAAGGGATCATGACAAACTTTGGCGAATTACGTTTTTTTCAATCATAACTCATTCTTTCGGTTCTGGCACATGGCAACAAACATGGTTAAGGGGAACAGAAACGATTATTTTTATGAGCAATAAATTCAAACTTAATACTTTCTTCTCGAACAACTAATTAATTAAAAATTTTTGAAAATCCTTCAACAGCAAATTTACCGGTACACATTAGAAACTATTATTTTGTAGCGTCCGTACGAGGGTGAATTGACCCACCAGTAAGTCAGCAAGTGAAGTGAAGGTCTGATACACTTCCTCAGTAATACCAAAATTCCAACGTAAGTACAGTAAGTAATTTTGACAATGCCGTTGTTATTACTAATGCTGAAACTATTCATGCTAAATCAATTGAACGAAATTATTCTCACTAAATAATATAAATAGGCACCTTTACTGCGATTAAATGCCGTGAAGCGAGATTTTTCAATCGTGAATCAGTACTTGAGATCCGCTTAACTTGTACTTTGTATCCAATAACTATAATACAACCAAAGATTCCTAAAAAGCCAGCATAACGCTGCAAAATGGTGACGAATCAGTGTCTATTTAGATTAATAACGTCATTAGAAGACAAAATCATCTTGACACAACACTGCAGGGTGCCAATTATTCAACAGATGTGAACCTTATTTTGTGGAAACAAGAGCTCAGGTTGCTTGACCGTATAATCATTTGTCTAAACTGTATACCTCGACCCCGATTGTGTCTCGATCACTGAATCCTCCCTTGAAATCTGTCCCATCAGTGCCTTCGTAGGTCATAATTTGAACCTCATAAGGCTATTACTCAACTGTCGACAATGAGCATTCATAGCCAAGACTTGCCAAGTAAAAAGGTTCTGCTCGGGTCTGAGCTAGAAATAGGAAAAATATTTCACCTCTTGGGATTCAAGTCGAAGCTAGAAGCATTTTCAAGCAGATTATTTGACATCTGTGATTTGGATTTGAGGAGGCGAATAGTCCTCAGAGAACAGCTGGTCATATTCGATGTTCCTCGAATCGACCAGATTTCATCAGCCTACTTTCATACTGGTCCATAGAGCATCTAGCAGGTTGATAGTGCGGCCTCAGGATCGTGCAGAAAGGTTGAATCTCCGTTTTTGATTCGATTGTTTTGATTACATACTCCAGGAACATACATAATCTGGAGTATAGTCAGCATTCCTACAACTTATACAACTATTTGAGACATTTGTTACGAATGTTCCATTAATTCAGCTTGGATCTAAAATTTGCCAGTGTTTTGGACTAGAAAAGTCACAGTTTTCTTGGCAGAGCTATCTTACAATCTGGACAGCATAAGTGTTTCGTTGCTTCAGCGGAGCCTCTTGGAAGACGGTGGTTGAAGTGGTGGTGTTTTATTTATTCATCTTTATTGGTCAGAGTTTGAAAATGAAATTGTGATGCTTTCTGGCATTTAGAACTTCCTCTCTGTAGCAAACCATTGCGTACAATCAAAAGCAGTATTTTTCCCCTTAAATGTGCTTTGTTGAAATATGGCTGTAAGGTCTGAAAAAATCAGAAGGGTTGTCACTAAACTTCCAGGTCAAGAATAACAGTGTTCCAGAAAACTGATTTGATGTAGTGATTGACATGGTTTACATGCTTCCTTCTAGCTGAGATTCAAAGGCTTGAAAAAACGTTAGCGTTTCATGACTAGATAGACTTTTAATAGCCACTTAATGGTGAAACTATCTTCTTTGAATCTACCATTTCAAGTCTATGTGCGTATAACATCTGAATTAAGCCTTTTCATTTAAGAAAGTCACACGCATCCCGTTATCAGACAAATTTAGCTATGTTCATTTTAACAGCCCTCCTCCCCCCCACATTCCATAAAAGTGAAATTATTCACGGGTCTTCACTTGGATTTTCGAAGAGTTTGTGATCACTTTCCCTATTAAAGTGCATTTCTATGTGCGCCTCTCCTGATCCGAGAAGTATTCAGCAAAAAAATTCTTGAAAAAGTCTTCTAATATAAATTTCTCTATAATAATACCAACATTTATCTTCTTGTAGTTTTGTGGTGGTGACAACAACACCCTTATTTGAAATGTTAAACCATTTAGGTCTAACTTGTCAATGCACCTGGTTTTTATTTTTATTCGTCCCCACCCGTTGAGCAAGTCCCAAGGACTTATTGGGGTTACAACAGAAATACAAAAACTTGAATAGCAGCTAAATACTTGCACATAGCACAGACATCTCCGGCTCTGTGGCCATCTCTCGGCACGGTTGCGTGGTGCAGTAACATTGCATCTTCTGCTAAATTTCTTGCAGCATCTCATTGTCCTTGTCTTTTTATTCTTATCCGGATATTCATTTCTGGCGACCGCGTATGGGTCAGAGTCATTCACCGCCGTGATGGAATGGATGTGTTGTTCATCCTACCAGTTGGAATTTTCTTTGCAGTCTTTTTTCCTACCCCTCACTCTATCATTTTTCTCCATCATGTTCAGTTTTTCTACTTTCTCTACTGCAATCTGGTTATTTCCTCTTCTCTGTTGGCTTCTCGCTGATCCGCCTCATGACAATAGGACAATTAAGCTGACTGTGAGGTTGTTCGAAGATGGAATTCTTGTGTGATCACCAAGGAGGCTGCATGCTGTATTGCTTCATTAGGATTTAAGAAATATCACTGATATTATTATTGAAAATGTTCATTGTGTTCCTTCGAAGTTATTCTTTTAGTAACAGAATCTGCAATCACCACAAATTGTTACTGAAATTAAGAGCAACAAGGAGGACGTTTACTGTTCTTGTCCATGGACATATCGTTTTTGGTAAGCTCGAACTGCCTATTCTTTCACGACAGTCATCCATTTGGACCATTCAGGAGACAAGTGAAATCATTTGACGCACTTAAAGATTACTGTAGTTTGAAATTCGTCACTTACAGGCCGTCTTTACAGTAATTTGTATAGAAAGAGACAGGTATTCTCCATTGGTTTGGCAGCTGATAACGCAAACATTAATTCCATTCGAGAATATTTAAGCCGTTCGCGAGTCGAAATGGTTCGAAGCTGGTCTCGGTTGGTATTCAAGACAAGGGACATCTTAGGCACAAACTTGTTAGCTAAAACTTAACAATTCCTATCCGATCAGAGTTGTTCCGATTGTTGTCCATGCCAGCACCTCGCTCTCCATCATTGGATAGCATCATATTACTAGGGTCCACTTGCGTCACCTCTTTGAGCTTCGCTGCAAATTCAAATTTGGAATTAGTGGGATAGGCATCGGATCCGAAAGCTTGATGAGAACGCTGTGAATGGGAACCAAGTTAAATATGGGACCGTGAGGACGTAGTGGTTATTACATTTTTGGCTAAAGCTGTGAACGATGGGAACAAAGCTTAGGGCACGAGGTGTGCATGAATGTGGCCTGGTAAAACTGATGCTTGCTTCCCTTCTATGAACTCTTATTTCTCAAATCCCTGTTCTTTATATTCTTTGCATAGCTCCCTTTTCCAATGCTTGTTTGTTTCGTGCATCATCGGCACCTATAAGAAAATAACTCCGTTTTGACGTAATGTGCATTTAGATTTTTATACCTTGAAGAGGAGAATAGCTTAGGACCTCTGTAAATGAGAATTCAATATTTAGTTATCAGCATGTTGACCAATGGCCAATCAATTGTTTCATTTCGACATCAACTTATTTGAAAGATTTACCGGTAACATAAAGAGGGAATACAACTATTATTTATTTATTTCTAAATAAACAGACGCAATCTTTTATTGGTGTTTCAACTCTTATTTTCTCGATATATTGAGGTTTGCTTTCATCCTTACCAGTTTGAAATCATTTTGCAATCTTCCAGTAAAAGTAATTGGTTGAATCTTTTTTAGATCCTAAGGTGTTCTTTCATTCAGCATGAGAAATCGTTCCAGTTTTCAAGTGTATTTGGACGCAGACTACGATATGTGGAATCTACTGAGGTCAGGACACTGTAAGCTACTTGCGACTGCTGGTTCAGTAGCGTCGAGTAAGGTCAAACAACTGCAAACGTTACTGCCAGGATTGTAAGCCGCAGGGGTCCTATATTTAAGTGCTCTGCTAGCAAAAATTAATTTTAAATTTCATACTTGACACTAAAACCAATCGAACCAAGAAAATGAAAAATATTCCAGTTCTTTTTATTGTTTTTCCCTTTTTTTTTAATTTGATCTATCGGGAAGTCGACGAATGAGGATTATGAAAGTGTGGTGAGAGGTCAGCTACGAAGCAGAGCTGTAGTCATTACTTATTGTGTGTAGTGATGTCAAACTTGGGGAAGGAGCAAAAATAAATCGTGTCAGTACCACGTCAGGGTCAGTAAGTTTGAAAAAAAGTTATCTTCTGATGGTTGAAAAAGTGATTTTGGTAATGTTTTATCTTTCATTTGCGTAAGCCCACAATACACAAAAGAAATGAAGACAAAAGCACTCATTAAAGCATTCTGCAGTAAACTATGTGTATATGAAGCATAATTGAAGGGCCTCATGACATAGATAGTGATGAACAATGGCACAAATGAGTTGTGCTGTGCTCAGGTTGAGATGATCCGACATAATCGAAAAGCAGATTTGAGCAACGGGACACGACTTAATAATAGCGGAAAGTGGACCGCGAACGAGGAACAATTGTTCTATTAACCATTCCTCCCCTTCAGTTCCATAGTGTAGGCCACTAGTGAGCTGTTTAGCTTTTCTTCATCTCAGTCTTGTTAGAATAATGGTGTAACTGCATAAAAGAATAGCAGAATAAGTCATTACAAACTACTTGAGGACTCAAATGATGGAAAACAAAGTAACATAAAATAATAATAGGAACTTCTACGAAGAAAGAGTTAGATCATATTTAACTTTCCTAGTCATGTAATTTCTACATGTCAGAACAGCTACACAAAATTTAAAGCCATGTTGAGCTGTGTGCTTCGATTCCTATTTTTTAAAGAGTATAATCACTGAGGACAAGCTGATAGTTTATTTCTATCAATTACAGCTTCTTCGGAGCTTTAAAGGCTCGTAACTGTTAAGATTTTTCCAAAGGTCAGTTAAATGAGTGTGTGTATTCGTTCATTTGTTTGATTTGCCAGAATGAGCTCTTTAAGGAAGCTAAAAATGAGATGACCTCTTAGCGCAGGCTCCCGGGGATCTTCTGCTTTAGCACTGATTAAGTGCGTCAATGATTTTCAAATTTAGAAAACACAAATAACCTTGAACCAATGGCATTGGAGGTTGCCCTCGGATTTTCGCTCATCTCTGATACGTTGGATGGATATCTATTTCACCACTTCAATGACACTGTTTTACTGTATAATGCCTCCAGATCCATTTGCACAGTCAAAACAGCCCTCTTTTGGCGGACAGTTTCGGTTTAGGGTTGAGAGAGGGAAAACAAATCATGAACTGCAGCAGCCAGCAAACTTGGGCGGAACTCCTCTCTCCCAAAACTGTTCCAGCAGCATCAGTACGGTCGCTGCAACAGATGAAAACATCTGCGGAGTTATGAGAATAGAAAAGAAGGCATCAAATTTCAAAGCCAATCTATCAGTGGCCGCTTGGTTATTTGTGCTGCTTGAAGGAGGGCAGAGAAAGAGGAAAGGGAGAGGAGGCTTTCTGGGTTGGGAAATCTTCAGGGCAATAACGAATCGCATCTGTGTTTGCTTACGACTCCTCGTTTTTGGAAATCGGTTTACGCTCTCAAAGAAAAGTTCCCCTTGAAAAATTCAAGAATTTGGTTGGCAAAGAGATTAACATCATTTCAGCTCACTCAAATATGTCATTTTTCTCTTTGATATTGGTTAAAACAGGTTCTCTATGGTGATTCTATGCTTTGTTTATTGAAAATACTGTAAAAAACTTCTAAAGTGAAAGGTATTCAACGAACGTTACAACTTTGGCTCTGGGACGATGAATTCCTGTCTGATGGATGTCAGATAATGATTCATATGAAATGTGGCCTATCTAATTTGTCGAGGACACTTGAAAAGCATGCTTTGAAATGCAATAGAAGAGGCTTATTGTCACAAAGAACGTTGAATCCAACAAATCTGAAGTGGACCAAAAGATTGCGTAGATCCTCCAGACAAATCGACGCAAGTAGATATTGCCTGTGACTAAGACCCAAAGTGAGCAAGATCCTCTAACAGTATAACAGTGGGCACAGAAGTAAGGCAAGGCTTCCGAAAATGCGTTTGAAGGAAATGAAACCTTGTGCAAATCCTGGGAAAAATTGACTCAAAATCTGGAAAATCCAGGTTCGGCTGATGCTAAGAAGACTCTTCTTTTCGTCATCATAGTGAAATTCAGCAGCACTTCTCAACCCCCAAAAAGTAAAACGCTGAATAAACGATGGTGATGATGATGATTATTATTATTGGAAAGCATACGCTATCCTTCTAAGAAATTCAAATTTCAGTTACTGACTTCAAGCCTGACTATTTCGAACTAATTCACCATCGAAATTCTCGTCGATGTCAATGGGACGAGCTATAGCAGCTACCGTTGCTCTTAGGTGTTCGGATCTCGCACTCTCTTGACATCAGAATGATTACGTATTCCACTCTACTCCCCCATCTCGGTTGATTTACTGCATCTCATGATATCAACTGTCGCTTACTGGTCAGCTGGTTGTGGTGTGGTCACTTCGTTGATGCTTTCTTCTTCCTTGGAGTAGGAAGCACTGACATGAATCTTAACTACATTGACTAACACACTATTGTTCTTCTAACCTAAATCTTTGGCTCTTGTGTGCAAGTGACTACGCTCCCCAAAAAAAACTGTTCATTTCTAACAGATGCGTAGAAATTCGGCTACTGATCCAGAGGTAAATTATCCAATTAGTATCTAATAAATCAAGAGATCATACAGTTAAATGCAAGGATTGTTTCAGTGTTTCCCAAGCAGGGAAAACTATCAGTTTTATCTGTGGGAAATAAACTAAAGTCAGGTATTCAGGAGCTGGTAAAATTCAAAAATTAAATAGCGCCGTTACAAACAGCGCATAAAATAATTGAACCAGAGCTGCAAAATTGCTTTGATAAAAAAAATAAGATCCATAAATTAGTTTCCACTGTGCAGAATCTAAAGTAGCTAAGCACATCTTCGCTGCCAAACCTATTTCAAAAGGCTAATGAACTGGTATCGCTATCGAGAGGACCCACAGAAAGCTATGAACTCATGCTCGAGTGCTGGGCTGCGGATGAAACTGCTCGACCCTCTTTCGCTAGTATCCATTCACGATTACAAGTGTTTTGTGAAGAATGGGACCGTCCAGCCTATCGAGACCCAACTACTGCCACTGGAGGTGGAACAGCAGGTGCATCGACTTCGGAGAGATGTGAAAGTCCGCCACCACCATCGCCATCGCCACCGCCACCGCCACCGCCACCACCGCCAATGTATCGTCGACATGGTGCTACTACAGCACGTCAAAATTGAGGTGCCGCTGTCTCCGCCGACTTCCGTTCTGTACATAGATCTACCCCACCCACTGCCGACTTCACTTTGGTCCTGATTACTTTGAGAATAGAGTGCTATCTGTGTGGTGAGATCTAGAGGCGTGTACTTTGTCTTGTTGTTGATTTTCACGGGTTGAGTCGAGCCCTATTATTTGACGATTTCAGTGTAGAATCAGTCAACAATAATCCATCTATGAAATGCCCACTTATTTGATCGGTTTGAACAGCAGCGCTCATGTACATAAGCACCAATTGAATGAGGGATGGGATACCTTTAACGTGAAGTGGAACGTAAATTCGGAGATTCTCACTCTTGACGTCTCTCACGAACTCCCCTTCTCCCTCGCACCCCATTTAAAAGATTATGTCCCTTTTGTCTAATTGTATTTGGCGTACTGATTAAGGCGGCCGTGTTGTTGATTGGTTGTAGCTTTTCCCAACCCACGAACATCTTAACACCCCGGAGAGGAATGACAGTTTGCTTTTGAGGGTCCATCCGCAAGGAGGTTGTACTGCATCCTAGTTTTTCAGCGAACTTGCATCACACACACACACACACACAATCACACAGAGAATGCATTTGATTTACCCCAACCCCTTCGTGTTACCATGGGATAACATGAGCACATCCGCACTAATTTGGGCAAATCAACACGGATTGCTCTTGCACCGACGTGGAGTGGTCGATGCTCATACAGGGACGTCGTTAAAACTCATTCTCACCAGCCAGCAACGCTGGTCACACTGAAGGGGACCAGGCATCAATTTGTCGAACTCCGCAGTCAGTGGTGCGTTCATGAGAATGCTTTGTGCATTTTGTCTCCTAGCATTGGCAAATGTGCGCTGATTTCCTCATCCGGTGGCAAGGTGATGCAGGCATTGGTAGACTATAAACGTAGAACTGCTTCTTTGTGCATATGCGAAATAGGGAACACTGATAAACTTGGGCTCGTAGGCCAATCAACGGATCAACGGAATCAACGGAATCACCAACTTCACCAAAGTGTTGCAAGATGCAGTAGGTTTCATCTGCAGGTCTATTCGTAAAGAGACCGATTCTGGCTTTAATTGTAGCTAAAGCGATTCCCACAGAATCGAGTTTCCTTCCAGTATTTGAATCAACAGTTATGTTTTTCCGAAGAAGTAATCGCAGTTACTTCAAACCCTTAAGTCGAACGTGGTCATCAATTGTCAATCATGTAAAGTGCTGTTCAACAAGATTAACAAGCATTAAAATCGGCTAATCCTCTTGCTAGCCACTTTCATGGCCATTAATAATGGACACCCAACGTTTGCCATTGTTTGCCAAATTATTAAATGAACCGGTTCAACGCAACAATAGGGGATTCCTGGGGTGCAGAGAAAGTGTTTGAATGGGTGTGCAGCTGTAGATGAAGCGAGTAAATGATGACTTTCCATATTTCTTTGACTCTGGATTAGTAAACACAATATCCACGTGGCACTAACCACTGAACTGAAATATGCCGCAAACCCAGAGAATGCGTAGAACATCCACAGTTTAATTCGAGAAGCGGTTGTTTTTAGCCGCATCTGACATTATTTATTGCATTCACAAACTCATTTTTGTTTTCTCAGTTTCATCATTCTTTGCCAGTAGTGTTGGGCTCAAATTTGAATCTGGATTCATTTCCCGAACAAACAAAAGCATACAATTTGTCGCTAGGAAATCCAGAGTTAAATTTTGTAAGATCACTATCGGTTGTAAAATAAACAAGGAAGCGGTGCATGCGAATTCATCGCAAGCACAAATCAAACAGAATCTGGAATAAACCCTTCACCAGTTACTCAGTAATGGCTGGAATCCGACTAAAACTAGCTTGGCCTCATCAAAAATAGTGGTAATCACTCTCAAAGATATCGAGATGCGCAGTAAAAAGTGAAAACGAATGATCATTAAGAACAAGGACCACCTCCGACATTTCAAAATCAATGTGACCATAACGGGTGGAGTCTATTTAATGGAAAGGCATACCTCTGGATGTTTCAAATCTTACGAATGAGGAAGAGTGAAGACATCGCTCTTCAAGTAAGATTTATGGCAAGCCCTTACCTGAAAGATCCGCACATAGGCTTTATCTGTCGTCAACTCTTGTCTCAAATAGGGAAAAAAGACTATTTAATCACTACTTGAAAAGTTTGGTATGCGTTTCAAGCGAAGCAATGGAGATCGAGTAAACGTCTGTAGTCAGGTCGTTTGAAAAATAAATCTCACCTTTATTGTCAACAACCAAACCAAGTTTGTAGACCTTCATGGACGAGTAATCAACAAGATGTTTACAAATGCATTTTGAGGAAATGGTCATTCGGGCCGTAGAACATGGCCTCTCCCAAAGACCGCTTCCAATTCAGCCTTCAAAGCGAGTTCTTCTGAAGCCTAGATCTTACAGCTTTATTGACATAGCATTCCTCCAATTTGCCTTCCGTCTGCACAACAACGCATAATTAAGCAGTCCTTTTTATAGTAAAATTTGTTTCTGATTAATTGATTTCTCCCGATATGGAATTACTGAATACGCCGTCAAAATATTACACCTATACATGCAAATCCAACAATAGTCTGCCTAAGATAATGTTAATCCTTAATTAAAGAATTGAGTAAATAATCCCAATTCAACCGCTTGTTTTTCCTTTAAGGAATTAACAGAAGAAAGGATAATTAGTTGGCAGGAATTTTAAATACTCTCTAATCCTGAGCACAGGGTGGTGAGTAGTTTGTGATTGAAGCTGTTGAAAATGTCCTGCCTATTTAATTCTAGTTACTTTTCAAAGAGTGTGGGAATTATTTGACGATAAGAAAAAAACAAGCCACCATTCTAAAAAAGAAAAATTAAAATAAAGATAAGAAAAAAAGTGACAATAGTGTCGGCGGAACCTTGCATTAATCAGTTGAGAAGTGTTAAACTTCGCTGAAATGTAACATCCGCAGTTTAAATCCTTCAACGTTGACTGCAGGACTTCCCACTCATCTCAGACTTTGATAGACGAAGAAAGTCGAGAAAGAAACCTCCATAACGTTCGAAACCAATCCAGCTCCGCTAAGACCTGCGATATGCATTCTTCTACTCGCAAGTTGACTTGCAAAGACACGATTTTAACAATCACTGCGAAAATGTTTATTGCAAAGGCCCAACTTAAATGTCATGCTTGAAATCTTCGGTTATTTTTGTTTTTCAAAACTTGCAACTGCACTCAACTTTCATAAATTGAAGATTGATAAAAGCGCCTTAAATAGAATGAGTGAGCAGATTTAAGCGTCTAACAAAGCTTTTATACGTCTCATCATCCTAGACAGAAATAGATTGGAGTACAATTGTCAGTGTGGCGGTAGTGGTCCTCCGTCTGGAGAGAGGGATTCAGTGGTGGACGTGTTCGCAACATTCATCAATACTGAAGTGAATTTAGATTAGTTACGGCTAAAACCATTAAAAATAACTCGCATCTTTTGGATTGCATCGCTAGCAGATAAGACAGTCCATTTTCCTTCCGAAATTTGGTTAAGAAAGTGGCTACGCAAGTACATTCAGTAGGCTTATGCATTAAGTTATGAAAATATGGGATCCCCGTTTTACGGAAGTCAAATATTTAGGCTACCTTATGTAATTAAGTAATATACGCACAAAAATATGAAAACATCCCTCCCACCAAATCGATGAGCGACTTCCAGTAGCGCGATCTGCAGCAATCCTTGCGCTAAACCAAATTATCCTTGTGGCCATTTGGAGTAGTATGTAATGTGGTCCCATACTAAAATCGCGGGTCTATTGTCCTATTCTTCACAATTTAAGGAACTAAAACGTTCCAAGGGCAATTTCGATTTTGTTTCAAACCACTCCAATTCATCTAAACAATTATTCTGACAATTATCTGACGTTCCTATCAAGAATCGGTTAGAAACACACCCTCTGCTTGATGGATGCGTCCAATCATCGCTTGTAAAGATATTCAGAATCGATTACCAAAGATGGCAGAAAAACCATGCCCTAAACCGAAAAACGAGACACTGGCCCAATGGTCCCTTGATCGACAGCCGATGTAACTTTGTGAAGCAATGAGTAGACGTCTGCTCGTTTTAACCGCTCTTAGATCCTATGGGTGGCAGAGAAACAGACTCAACCGTGCCTTTCACGAGCGATTCATGCGAAAAGTTAAATCTATTGGCTTCATGGAAAAACAGAAAGCTCCTAACTGAATCGATTCACCGCTATGATACACAACCTGGCTAAATTATACGAAAGCACAAATCTTACCTTTGATCGAAGGGCCTTTAGACAGCCTCAGAATCTACGGATACGAATCTGAATACAAATGTCATATAAACCGTCCGATTGATTAGCAGAATAGGGAGGCGATTCATTAACACAGATTGCTCAAATATGGTCAGATTAACCTATTAAGTTGGAGAAAACGCGATTCATAAGGCACATCACCATATGTTTAGCTCACTCTTAAGATTAAATCAGAAAATGCGGCAAAACATAAGCGATGCCCATCTTTTAAGTAAAATTTAGGGACTTTAGAAGCACGGACACAAGAAACAATGCTAAATGAAACGACCACCTCCAAAAGTCTAATATCAACTTGCAAAAATGAGAGATCTAAAGAAGCTTTGCCTCTAAAGTATAAGAATCGAAGTGAACTTTTTTCAACAAGGGCATGGGATTACAATTATCACAAATGATGATGCAAAAAACGAGAAAAGTAGAGCAAATAAAATCACAGAAGATAAGCAACTATCATTTAATTGGACAGACTTGAAATCAGCAGAAATTCTATGATTTAACACAGAGGTTGGACAGTTAGGAAAAGGTTATAAACGAGGATCATATAGTACAATGTTTGGGCCATGAAGCCGCAATCTTAATATTGAACATTGATCAGCAGAAGCCCCATCTCAATATTCACACGTTAATGATCGAAAAAAACGAATGACTATTGCTCCACAGTTTTTAAGAATCGAGCGTTGGAAACAAAGAAACACGTAGAAATTTTAATTAAAGAGACTAATATTTTTGAATGAGAGCAAGACGACTGAAATATTACCGACAGGTCTGACGATTAGTATATAAAAGTGGAGGGCAAAAATAGATAATAACAAAACGAGAGCACTGAATTCGAAAGAGGAATCATTTGTCGGAACAGGTGACACATAAAATAGCACAACTGAAAATTGTCAACGAAGAGCGTCAGAACATCAAAATGCAAAAAGGAGATTTGCAACGTATACTAATTATTCCAATGCAGTGATACAGCTACATTCATAATTAACAGTTGCCAAAGACAATTAGCGACCGCTAGTAACCAGCTTATCACCAAGGAAGATTTTGCGCGTGCTGAAGCCTTCATCCCTAAAATTGTGTTCTAGGACAGGAGAGTTGGGGAAATCTGGTTGACCCTACAAAAAGGTTTCAATCGATGAATAAAAGCAAAAACCTTACCGGAAAAGTAGTAGGACGGTGAGCGATTTCAAATCGAACGCCTTTGAATCCAGTTTCCCAGGTCTAATGAGAAGGATGAATTATTTGACAAGGTAACAGCATACCCTAGGGTTGTACTTTACATTGTACCAGAGCGCACAGAGACTAAGATAAGGAATAAGAAATAGGGGCAACCCTTTGCGCAAATAAGCGGTGCC
The DNA here is from genome assembly GCA_019097775.1 of Moniezia expansa. Taxonomy (NCBI): domain Eukaryota; kingdom Metazoa; phylum Platyhelminthes; class Cestoda; order Cyclophyllidea; family Anoplocephalidae; genus Moniezia; species Moniezia expansa. The sequence continues at coordinate 6,342,659 of JADFDV010000064.1, forward strand.
CTTTGGACCCTACCATAGAATAAGTGAGGGGCAACATCTCTTACCAGAATGGGTCGAAAAGCACCAGCAATGCCATCGAAGAAACCCGCGTAAGCTCTACGGAAAATATTTTTGCGAGTGAATTCAGGAACATCAACCGGCTCACGAGGTGAAAGTTTCTGATCCTCTAGCCACTGCTTACGAAGAGCTCGATCCTCATCTGTCATAGGTTTGATGACACGCTCACGTTCGGTTGGCATTGGTTCTATGTTGAAGGGATAGAACTTGCCACCAAGTTTGATGCGTTCTTCTTTCATGCATTCTTCCCTGTACAGCCTCTTCTGCATCTCAATAATCGCATCATCTAACTTTGGAGTTGACATTCCTCCAGAATTGGTACAGCACAAAACGTGCACTCGAAAGTACGCTTATGTGGATGCGCATATAAACGCACAAATTCGAGTTTACAGCAAAGATGTTTTATAGATATATTCCCTCATAAAATTAACTGATATGATATGATGAAACTTTCAGTACTTTAAAATAAATAGGCTGATAAATTCCAATATTTCGCGTCAAATAAATGAAATGCGGTTATCAAAGACTTCCTGATTTGCTAATGTATTTTAGGCACTTGTAGCATGCACATCAGTCGCTATGTCAAAGCTTTATCAAAAACATCCGAGACTATTTTAAAAACTGTTTTCCCACGAAATGAATATTTATATGCAATGATAATGAAACTTTGAACTTTTCAAATTTCCTAATTTAATGAGTTGTATTCAACTTTTCTGTCAAAACTCTGGCCAACGATGCAAGCTATTTGAAATTCTCATATGCTGTTATTTATATATAATTGGAGGATAGCGGGTACTTCTCTGTAATACACTAAGGCCAGATTTTCTTTGTTACCGTGTATTTTATTCTTATGCGAATTCATTCATTGAGTAATTTGCGTAAAAAACTCTTGTTAGAATGAATCATTAAGAATATCCAGTCTGCTCTGTGTGTGCAATAAAATTAACACCAATAATAAAGCGGCGTGGTACATTACTGGAAATCGGTCATTTGCGGCAAATGGTGGTAAAGTCTTCCATTTTCAAATCATTTACGGTTTCCATGATTTAGAATCCCATGCTAATTTTGAACAGTTCACAGCTGAACCAGACGAAAATATTTCGAATAGTGAAACTTTAGAAAATCAGTTTTTTATTTAACGGAATATATCCTGTCAGAAAGAGACGTTTGTACCAAATTATCAACTCATTAGAGTCGCTGCTCTTGTAGTAAATAAGGCTTTGTCTAATGGAGGCGATTGCTATAAAGGAATGCTCTTAGATTAAACAAGAGGTTGAGGTCGTCAAAAATGAAATCTCTTGAAACAGAGACACTAAACTCGGATACGAGATCTTTGAAAGAAATCAGCAATCCATCGACAGCCCTCTTCCAGAGGTTAGGTATAATCTTTTGTAAAATGAAAGAATTTCGGTGGAAACCATCTATGCGTTTGAAAATAACTGTATGTCTATCTTTTTACTAAGGATAAGTAAAAATCACCGTGACCAAAGTACTTTTTAATACAATTAAATACTAATTGATATGCACAATGAAGAGATAACCAGTTGATTAATCAAATCCAAAGGATAGGTTCCGAGCACCGAGAACTCGTTTCCTTCTGGAAGGCCAAATCCTTTATAGGCAGCCCTGTACTGATCCCTTTATTATCTTAAATGCCGAGAAATTGACGCTGAGCCTTAAAAGAAACGCTGTCATTCTTATGAATTAACTAGCTCCGAAGGGAATGCTCTTTAGCTGCTTGTTAAAACCTGTACGCCTAAGCATGCATTTTCAGAACTTTCAAAGTGTCCGTACTATACCGCATAGATTGTGATCGTATCCGTAACCACAAGAAGCATCATTAATAAGTTTTCAAACTGCTCGTTGCACTTAAGCGAATGAAATGTGCTTCTCCGCCTTAGAACAAAAATATAAGCGGGGCTTTGAAACCGGCATCTTTCATGTTATTAATGACAACCCTTCATAGAGCTACTGATTCTGTTTCACTGTACGATCTTAGGTCTGTCCTCTATGGGGACAATTGTTTGAGTTAAATGAGTTCTCCAAATAAATATACATCTAATATCTACGTCTTTTTTTCTCGTTTCGACCTCTTGAACTGATTGCACGACCAATGTTAGTTGTTTACCGAATATTCAATAACTATAGGCGTAAACCGAAGTATTCTTTGACTTTCGTCAGGAAGTATTCACTGACGATCGGAATAATTACTTGAATAACCTTGTAGCGCTTGGATCATTCTGCTTAGAATAGTGGACTTTACTGTTTTAATGCATTTTATATTAAAGTGGAGGAAGTCGCCATTGTTTCTGGCACTCTTTTCCTTCACCTCCCGTGAAAGAAAATAGTTTCATAAATTAATAGGTTCCAATTATTCAGTTTGTAAGATACCATCGCCTATTTTCCGTAGGGCTTTCGATTTCAAAATTCATGATAACTTTCGTTTGTTATTCAATATCGATGATCAGCAGTAAAGCTAGCCAAACCGATTTGTTAAATACTTTCCGTTCCTTCGGTTCAAGGGTAACTAAAAACTTACACACACAGTCATAAATATTTAATAGACCTCCAAAGGCGTCTATATAGATAGTTGGCTCACAATCTACAAAGATCATTTAAACTCACATGCGATATTGAATTAAAAATCACGAAAAAAACAAAGTCAAATTTTTGGAACTTTTAATAAGTGAACTATTTAAACGAGATGGACATCCGAATGGAATACAATTAAATTTATACAGTGGTAAAACTGGGCTCTTTGTTTAGCCCATCCGATGTATTTGCATTTGCTAACAGAGAATTTGAATATTATAATATCCTGGAAAACAAGACGTTTGAACAAGCACATCGAAAAAAGTCTTCTACAACTTTATCGGATCAACTCTTATCAACGCGATGCCTTTTTGGCGTAAAAATAATAAAAATATTAAACCAACCCAGCCCAATGGCCAAAATTCTAGAACCTCGACTGAAAATCATAAAACTTGGGCAATTTAGGTACTCACTTGGCGTTCCATAATGCTGAATTGGAGCTACAAGCTGAAAACCTCCAAAAATGACCCAAGCTAATTGCTCCTAAATGTATAAAGATAATAGCCTGCAAGACTTGTTGTATGGCCATTGAAGGAAAGGGTGTTAAGGTAAGTAATTTATAAAAAAATAATAAACCCTCTTCGTGATCGACTTCTCCAAGAATTTAATAACCAGAGGATGCTTGAAAATATCAAAATGTGGAGTTCCATAAGTTTGCGATCTATCAGAAACCACGGATCCTCTCCCACAAGAGCTTTCGACTGTCCATATAATTACCCGTAATTTTACCTGTTCTTATACTAAGTTCAAAAAGGTTGTATTATTCTCCAATGACATCTGGGTACTAAAAAAAAGTAGATTGATCTGAAAAAAGCTGGGTAATTGGTAGAATTCAAGTTAACTATAAATCTAAAATACTATTAGGAAATAGCATTCCCGATATAAAAAATATCTGTGTTGAATGCACCTTATGAAAATATGGGTGATAAACATCTACAGAATTTTTAGGCAGTTAGTTAGAGAAGCTGTTTCATAATCAAGTTTTAATTTTGCAATGGTTTCGAGCTGTTAGAGGTAATTTTACCATGAAGGGGAAGATGATAGCCTCGGTTTTACTCATCTGAATGATAATTTTTATAAGGCGTTTAAATTAATTTTTTTTTTCAATAAAAGTTTCGAATTTACGATAAGTCCGACGTTGGATAGAACTCGCAAGTATGTAACTGAGAGTATGAATTTAGCTAATCAAATTGAAAATAATAATAAATGTCTAATTGTAATTAAATGAGGTAGAAGGACCTTTTGAGCAGTTCACATCCAAATGAATTGGAAACAGACTTGGAACAAGGAAAGCAGAAAGAGGGTACTCGCTCGTTATATTCAATTTTCCCATTCGACAATTGCACCAACCCGTCTCAAGCTCAATACAGCTATAAATGTCAAGGTTTGGTCCTCGAAGGTACTAGTGGGGCAGATTAAAATATCAAATAATTCTGAGGGATCAACCAATAGAACTTGGGTGCATTTCTAAGCTGTCTGGCACAGGGTGGCTCCTTTTTCGAAATATATGATCAGAAGCTTCAACTTCTAACGACCATCTCATCATCCCACTTTCTGCCTACCGTTTTTCGGCTCCTGTCTGCTCCTATGTTAATATACTCTTAACCGAAGAACTCTTACCTTAATCTTTTTCATCAGACAAACCAGGGTATGCGATTGGTCGGGCTTAACGAACCGTCACATTGACCAGTTAGCAAGGAAGGGCTGGTCATCTCTAATAACTCCCAGAGACGGAAGCCAAGGCGTAAAAATCGGACTCTTTCTGGCAGCACTTTTAGGTAAAGCCACAATTACGAGCCTGTGCAGAAAATAAATAATTTATCAGCTCTAATTGCTATGTCTTGCTCCATTGATCCATAACCATTCTGACTTTGTTTTATTTCTAGGGTCTTTGCCGACTCAAGTGGACATACCTAAAGCAAGCATTGTAAATAAATAGCATTTCAAGTAGCATAGAACAGTGATTATTAGTACCACACAGCGTAACAGTTGCCCTCAACATCCCTAGCATTTTCAATTTCATTTAAATTTCTTAATGTGATAATTTTATAAGGATTGAAAGTCAACAAAAGCAAATAATTATTTGAATTTGTGTAGCTCCATCCAACTACCTTGAACTTAGTCTTCCAGTTGTTCGCAGACACATGTTTGAAAATCTAATCATTTGAGGCCATCTGATAGGTTATCAAGATCTATGCTACTGTCGATGTAAAATGCACTTTCAGTTTTTCTGATAAAGGTCGGATGATGAAGGGTTGGATCACATCTGGCAATGGAGGAACCAAAAAGAAGAGATATCGTCAATTCTAAGAAATGTCAAGTTCATAATTTGAATATTAAATTCGAAGCGACTGACTTGACTGGATGGATTTATAAGGATCGAGGCTTCAGTAGTAGATGAATTTGACTAGGGGGAAGTTACTCCACTTGGTGATTGATTTCCTCCTGAAATCCATCCAGTTTTGATTCTCAATTAGTTACTGATGGATGCGTTTCCTTTTAATATTTATCGTCAGTTAAACAGAACAAATGTAATACAGTAAGAGATGGTCAACATTTGCAAGCATCTTTACCGAGAGCTTTCGGATTTCATTTTTTCTCTAGTCGAAAGTTAGAAATGATAAACCAGTACTTTGTTAAATCAAACGGAAACAAATATTACTGCATTATTATCGAAAAGGGCTTATTTTCGCTTGATTGTGAAGCAAGCGTTTTACTCTAACTCTGCCTTTGAAGGGTTCTCTGAAGGAGAAAACGAAGGCTGGAAGGATGAAAGTTATTATTATTATGTTACTAGTAATTCTCTAAATCCTATTTATTTTTAAGCTGTAAACTCACTTTTCACTCAGCTTTACTGTAGATAGTTTCTGGAATTTCAAATTGCTTCGATTTTCAAACTGATGTTGTTACTTTCTTTAGATGCACGACACCCACTGTAATAACGCAGGTTCTGCGGAAACGAAGAGGAAAGAGTTTCAAGTAGCTTTTAACTAATGGACTATTTAGCTGACCAAAAGGCAATAGACGATTCAAATACCTTCAATTTCAGGAAACTTGAAATCCAAAAGATGGACATCAAAGAAATAATGAGAAGATTATTAGATTACTAGTTCAAGGGAACGGACTCGGGTATTAAATATATCTGGTGTAAAAACTGTCTTACTTTGATGCTCTTTTCAACCAGTAATTCTCTAAAAATTGTTAGTTTTTTCATTTCATCTAGTTGGTACTGAAATGATCGGTCATTACAAGTGAATATTCGAAATCCACCTCTTCATATATGATCAACTTTGAAAAATAGCCTTGTTTTCCCTATATAACTTAAACTTCGAACAGTTTGAAGTTATTCGTCGAGAAGGACTGACACAAACCAAGGAGGGAAATATCCGACACGCAAGTTCAACATTTGTACTTTTAACTAGGTGACACTATCATTAGGACGGTACAAGTCAGTAGCGAAAATCCTCAATAAGTAAAATGTTTTAAATGGTTTGCTGACCAAATGCCAATGAAAAAAAACTAAATTCATGTCAAGAAAAGTGACCTCAAAATGTTATCCCTTAAGTCATAGGAACATCAATTAGATTAAGATCAAGGCAGCAATAGGGCAATCAAAGTATGTAAGAGTTATGGTTCTTTTCATTACGAATGAAATAAGAGGCGAAAAATCTGCGTCCATTTGAATCATCATTTTGAATGGCAGTTTCATTAGAAGTTACCAGAAGTCTGGGATATGTTGAAGTAGGTCAATTTTGTTTAAAGGCACTCGAGGTGCTCAGGAAATAGTGATTTTACTTAAAGAGCAGGTTCTTGTAGGGTATATAAGCGCAAATAAACTAAAATTAACAAACGAAAGTATTTTCCACCGTCAATTAATGGGCGTTAATTTAACTGATTGGGTTATGGGGTGATTATAAAATAAATCCAGATTCAAATTTGAGCCCAACACTACTGGCAAAGAATGATGAAACTGAGAAAACAAAAATGAGTTTGTGAATGCAATAAATAATGTCAGATGCGGCTAACAACAACCGCTTCTCGAATTAAACTGTGGATGTTCTACGCATTCTCTGGGTTTGCGGCGTATTTCAGTTCAGTGGTTAGTGCCACGTGGATATTGTGTTTACTAATCCAGAGTCAAAGAAATATGGAAAGTCATCAATTACTCGTTTCATCCACAGCTGCACACCCATTCAAACACTTTCTCTGCACCCCAGGAATCCCCTATTGTTGCGTTGAACCGGTTCATTTAATAATTTGGCAAACAATGGCAAACGTTGGGTGTCCATTATTAATGGCCATGAAAGTGGCTAGCAAGAGGATTAGCCGATTTTAATGCTTGTTAATCTTGTTGAACAGCACTTTACATGATTGACAATTGATGACCACGTTCGACTTAAGGGTTTGAAGTAACTGCGATTACTTCTTCGGAAAAACATAACTGTTGATTCAAATACTGGAAGGAAACTCGATTCTGTGGGAATCGCTTTAGCTACAATTAAAGCCAGAATCGGTCTCTTTACGAATAGACCTGCAGATGAAACCTACTGCATCTTGCAACACTTTGGTGAAGTTGGTGATTCCGTTGATTCCGTCGATCCGTTGATTGGCCTACGAGCCCAAGTTTATCAGTGTTCCCTATTTCGCATATGCACAAAGAAGCAGTTCTAAGTTTATAGTCTACCAATGCCTGCATCACCTTGCCACCGGATGAGGAAATCAGCGCACATTTGCCAATGCTAGGAGACAAATTGCACAAAGCATTCTCATGAACGCACCACTGACTGCGGAGTTCGACAAATTGATGCCTGATCCCCTTCAGTGTGACCAGCGTTGCTGGCTGGTGAGAATGAGTTTTAACGACGTCCCTGTATGAGCATCGACCACTCCACGTCGGTGCAAGAGCAATCCGTGTTGATTTGCCCAAATTAGTGCGGATGTGCTCATGTTATCCCATGGTAACACGAAGGGGTTGGGGTAAATCAAATGCATTCTCTGTGTGATTGTGTGTGTGTGTGTGTGTGTGTGTGTGTGTATATATATATATATGTGTGATGCAAGTGCGCTGAAAAACTAGGATGCAGTACAACCTCCTTGCGGATGGACCCTCAAAAGCAAACTGTCATTCCTCTCCGAGGTGTTAAGATGTTAGTGGGTTGGGAAAAGCTACAACCAATCAACAACACGGCCGCCTTAATCAGTACGCCAAATACAATTAGACAAAAGGGACATAAGCTTTTAAATGGGGTGCGAGGGAGAAGGGGAGTTCGTGAGAGACGTCAAGAGTGAGAATCTCCGAATTTTCGTTCCACTTCACGTTAAAGGTATCCAACCCCTCATTCAGTTGGTGCTTATGTACATGAGCGCTGCTGTTCAAACCGATCAAATAAGTGGGCATTTCATAGATGGATTACTGTTGACTGATTCTACACTGAAATCGTCAAATAATAGGGCTCGACTCACCCCGTGAAAATCAACAACAAGACAAAGTACACGCCTCTAGATCTCACCACACAGATAGCGCTCTATTCTCAAAGTAATCAGGACCAAAGTGAAGTCGGCAGTGGGTGGGGTAGATCTATGTACAGAACGGAAGTCGGCGGAGACAGCGGCACCTCAATTTTGACGTGCTGTAGTAGCACCATGTCGACGATACATTGGCGGTGGTGGCGGTGGCGGTGGCGATGGCGATGGTGGTGGCGGACTTTCACATCTCTCCGAAGTCGATGCACCTGCTGTTCCACCTCCAGTGGCAGTAGTTGGGTCTCGATAGGCTGGACGGTCCCATTCTTCACAAAACACTTGTAATCGTGAATGGATACTAGCGAAAGAGGGTCGAGCGGTTTCATCCGCAGCCCAGCACTCGAGCATGAGATCATAGAGTTCTGCAGGGCATCCTGGTGGTGAAGGCATTCGATACCCAGCTTCCACTTGGCGCAGAACTTCTGCATTATGCATTCCGGGGTAGGGGACGCGTCCATAAGTCACGATTTCGGTCAAAAGGATGCCGAAAGACCAGATATCGGAAGCAGTGGTGAAGCGAGAGTAATTTGCGGCCTCTGGGGCGGTCCATTTGATTGGAAAACGAGCACCTGCATGAGCCACATACTCTTGATTCTGATAAATGAAACACAAAATACAAAAATTAATAGGAAATAAGGCAGTTTTTGCGCCTTCGCATTTGGTAAATCAGAAATTTTCATCATCTTTAGGAGCTTCTGTCTTAAAACAACTGCTTTACATTTTAGTATTGTGTATAACTAACCGTTACCAGACTACAAGCAACTAAATCAAAATCCTACATAAATCACCAATTAATAGCCCATTTTAACATTTAAAAAAACTTGATCTAGCAACTCAAACAGATTTTTACACACACGTTATCCACTAAGTGCAACAGATTACACTTAAAATGCAATGGATTGATTGGCGCTCAACTCCAACAAAATGGTACCCAGGAATGTAAATGGTTCTTGTAATTAGGAAATTAGTAAACGAACTACTGCTTGTATTGGAAAGAGCGTACATTATCACGGGTGTTTAAGTTGTTGATGTTGAAAGGAGTGAGGAGGCGTTGGAAAGATGATTCAGACACCCTGGAAGCGCTTTCAATGGTCATCGAAAGTGAACAATGACGATGATTGAATTTTTGCGCATGATCGGCTGACTTAAGGGCCTAGTACTATCATTTCCACTGAATAACCACCAACTGTTGAGTTGAATAATCGTAAATCTACTAGATAATGACATACGCCTTCAAACTAAAGTGGGTTCGTCAGTAATTATATGCATGATCGCGTTGAAAATTCTAAACGAAAATATCTTTCAAGGATGCCAATCTGAAGATGCCGGTAAAGTCAATGATTTTGACCAGTCCTTAGTTGCGGCATGGTCAAGAATAAATGAAAACAAATTAATAATCATTATTTTGGAAGTTTTAAAGAAACCGAAAATGGACACAATCGATAAATAAAATTATAATAAGAAATAATTTAAGTAGGCACGATCAAACTGCTTTTGAACAGATCGAGAATAGCGTTTACTTTTAAATTTGACAGAACTTCAATGACCGAAATAGGTAATGTATCAACTGAATCTACACCGAAATCCATCTAGAACTAGGGCAAAACAAGGAAAAGCATCAAGTATTCTTTTAATTGGAAAAAATTAAACAAACCAACAATGATAGTGGAAAACGGCGAATTCAACTTTAGAATGGCATTCAAATAAGCAACCACCCACAGAAATTGCGAAAACGACTGCATAGTAAATCCAGAACTGATCCCATAGAACTTTTCGACAGAAAAATCTAAAAAAAGTAAGTCAAACATGAGGGAATTGAACAAGTTTCTGGAGTCCTTTAATCGAAACCTCTTTACGAAAATTACAATTCATTTCAAAATAGGACGAGGCAAACTGCGTGATCATTTTCACCACAGCAGAGAAAAATGAAAATGACACCGGAGAAACAGCAACGAGTAAACTCAGACCGATAAAAAATAGCTTAATTATGGCCAAATGATTGCCAAATAATAGAACTGTCATGGCAGGCACATCACTCAAAGGCAAAGATACTTAAAAATATAACTTGAAGTCTTCCACACTTTGACCTCCCTCACGCATCATCCTACCCTCCCAATTTTTCAAGATGAGTTCCCAGAACTTGTCATGCCATGGGATTCGGTTTGAATAATTATGGGTTTCTGAATATAAAAGCAAATTTAAGTGCTCGTTGAGGCATCCAATCACAAAAGACCCATTTACATCATAATTCGTTAAACAAGGCCAGTCTACGTCCAATCATCGTTAGTAAAAACTAGGTCATCTAGAAAAATCTGCCAAAGGCAAAAACACAGAAATTTGCTTCTAAGAAGTAAATGAGAGGTAAACGCTCTCAAAATTTAAATAAGAACTTAGTGACAGTTATGTAAACAGAAAGAAAACATGAGTAACATGTAAGTATGATCTGAAGATAGTCCGATTTGCTTGCGGAGAACAGTAGGCCTTCCTGCGTCATTAACTTTTGTCTCAAATCTGATTATTATTTCATTTTTAATCGAGACCCCACGAAGATGGCTTGTGAAGAATCAACAGCCTTCTTTAAAGCGCTATTCAATATACTCCAGAGGCTTGTGTGTACAGTTGAGCTACCACAAGTGAAGCAAACTGCTGAAAGTTGAGCGTTCCATGGAAAAAAAAATTGTGAGTATTAAATGAGGACGACAATTGCCTACTTGAATCATTCTAGCCAGACCGAAGTCTCCAATCTTGACAACATTGCCCTCTCCAACAAGACAGTTCCTGGCAGCCAGATCTCGATGGACGTAGCGTTGAGATTCAAGATAAGCCATACCTGAGGCGATTTGAACAGCAAGTAGAGCCAGAGTCGCAATACTCATAGCACGACCTTCCGGAGATTGAAGAAATGACAGTAGAGAACCCTTAGTCATCAACTCAGTAATGAGATAAAACGGTGCGGACTGGGTACAAACTGCATAGAGCTGGATAAGATGTGGATGATGGAGCCGCTTCATCGTCTGCGCTTCCATTAAGAAGTCCTCGGCGTTGCAAAGATCTAAAAAGTTGAATAAAAATTGATCAATCCAAGATTAAAAAAGATTTCACTACCCACAATTTAAAAAAGCAGCTTGTTGTTTTCACAAGGTGATTTTGTGGCGATAATACTAAATTTAATTAAGTAGACTTATTCGTACCTAAAGGCATTTGTGGGGTAGGTAGCTCTACCATTTCAAATACGAGAGGGCAGATCGAAATTTTTTTCTTAGATGACAAACTCGATGAAAATTAGCATTAATCTCGCTTTCGAATATTAATTTTCAAATTTACCCAAAGTCATTATTTATGGAAAAGAATCCAGTTCAATAGGTGAAGCAGAAAATCGAAAAAAAAGCCTCACAATTTAAAATTACTTGAGAAGTCAAGGCGTAAGAATTTTTGTCATGTCTAAGAATTGAAATTTAATCAAAGATACTCTATATTTTATGGCAACTAGCTTGATTGCAAGGAAATCAAAGCTGCATCAAGTTGTTCGAAAGCAAAGAATAGTAACACATTATTTATTTTTCTATTTTGTAAAGCGATTCGATGAGAAAATTCAATGCACTCCTTTTGCTCTAAGCTCTCTCCCAGGTCAAAATAATCCGCTCATCAATTTCATTCTGATTCAGAAATATGAAGCTGATTTAATGAAATAGTAGGCTGAATTCATGGATGTTAACATTGAGTGAAGTATAATTTTATGATTTAGAGTAGTTAAGTATATAATGAATACATTCGCAAACTCTGATACATAAGAAAATTCTACAAAGCTACAATAGATGGGTAAATATCAGACCCATTGGTGTAAATGTTAATATTCTTATTAGTTGGTGAAATGGAGATTCGTCTATAGTAATTGATGTATCAGTTAGAGGCAATTTTGAAGCACGCATTTATTCACAACGTCCCAAAAACAAGCTAGTAAAGGAATGCTGTGACCGAGAAACGCTTTAGGTGTAGATCACCATTTTTTAGTGAAGCTTGCGCAGAGAGCCCTTGAAGATTAACAATCAACAACTGTTGACACGTATAGTAAATATACCGAAAAAAATTATGAGCGAAAATCGTTATATCCCACGTCCAACTGAGCGATAAGGCCATTTTGTATATTCATAGGTAGAAAATTGTGCTACAAATGGAGCAGCAAAATGACTGAATCTACGTACAGGATCACAGGTACCAAGCTAAAGCTAGATAACTCTAGAGCAAGAAAAGAAGACCTTTCCAGGAGTAAATCATTTACGTTGAATGAATAGCAATCAGATAGTTGAGGTCAGCGCTAGAGTGGTGCGATCAACTTAAAATCATTTGACAAAAGGAATAAATTCGGGGAAGAAATACGTTCTCTTGATTGCTTTAAAATGTACAAAACGAATTGTTAATAGGATAATAGCCAAAAGAAATTTGAGCAATCTTTCAGTGGAAGATATGAGACTGGATTCCAATCAAAAAGGTCGTATAAGGAACTGAGAATGACCAGATTTTCTTAGATTGATTTGTTGATTTGATGAAAACTATAGGGCGATTCGCTGTTTACCAGAATTGAGTTAATGAACGTTTTGAGCAGCCTGTCTCACCAAATAAACCCAACTAATACCTGAAAAACATAGTCTTAATGACCCAAAATAACTGACTTTGTTCCGAAGTTTTATCGTAATGACCACTAGTAACCCCAAGGGAAACTCTGGAGGCTAAGGAAAGGAGAGGCCGGATAAGACTAGTCACCTAACAGACGTAAACAAGTAAATAATTAGATTACGCCAGCCGAAGCACAACCTCGTACAGCCTGGTAAACAGGGTACCACGTAAATACCTGGATTCAGGGCCTCAAGCCGGACTGTGGAAAGTGCATGCATGTAGCAATGGATGAAATCTCCGCTAGAAAGTTGAGAAGACTTCTGGAAGAGGTACGAAGATTGTCTGTCCTTAAAAATGTCGAGGACAGACGAGGTGCCACTACGAAGTGGAACTGTTACCTGCACGACGAAACTATGCCATTGAAGCTACCAGAGAACCTAAGGCGTCGATAAACGCTTTCGCTATTGTTGCGTTAACCGCTGCGTGCTATCTGTTGTAAAAGCTATTTATGCTTATGGTGTACCCCCAATAAGTCGATGAGACTTGCCCAAGTGGGTGGATAGTAAATGAAAAAAGCAAAAACCTATAGGCCGTCCTTTAAAATCTATTGGATTCCGGTCGATTCGGCTCCCTTTTAAACTCTCGGGATTTAAATGGGCCCAATAGATGTTTGATATTATTTCTATAACACATGCCACCCGAATTCGTGAGGGAAGGATTATTCGAGGGGCATAAGTGCAGAACTCAATCGGGGATGGTGAGATTAATGTGTGATGCTCTAAAGGAAGTTTTAAGTATCCAATTGCGATGAGATCTTCATCGTGATGACAGATTGACGAACCCGAATTCATTTAAGAAAGTAGCACCAATCATTGCAAGATTAAAGAAGGCATATTAGACAAATGTACAGTTTAAAAAGGTGAACATATTTTAGTGAAGCGATTAGCAGTTAAGAATGTCGATAGTAAGACTCCTATAGTGAAGATGGCAACATTTCTTGAGTTACAATGTCATTTTATAGCAAGGCTAGAAAATATTCCATTTTTGACTCTAAAATGTCACTTTGAACTTCAAAGTAAGTCGAGTGATACAAAAATGCATATTTAACGAAATATAAATGTGATTGACGATGCGTGGAATTTCACAACTGGCATCATTTAAGAACAACGTTACCCTCAAAATTGCCGTTGGTTCAAAAATTAATATTGTGAATTCTTGGAGCTGATTATCAGTGGCTCATTTTTTTATGCTAGCCAAGGTCAGTTATTTGAGAGAAAATTTAAGACAATGGCAAGGTAATAAGTATTAACCAAAAATACTCAAGTAAAGTGATGAACGATAATTTATATACTGACTTATTAACATGCTTGATTATAAGCCGAAGTTTCGATGAATTTTAGGTTGGGAGGTCGAATAACCTTTTATTCGGCCGCATACTTCTCTTTCTACTCGCCTAAGGACTACCTCCCATTCTTTTAACCAAAAGAGTGGATGACGATTGAGGCGTCTCCGAAAAAATGACAGTCAAATAGGACTTCCTAGGCCATCAAAACAGTTAAGTCTGATATTTCGCTGGGACGAAGGAAAAACTGAGAAGCAATAAGTTAAAGGACCACCGGGTCCCCAAATTTGAGGGTGATCTGTATATAGCAAGTGGCGAAGAGGACGTTGGTAAAAAACTGGTTACTAGATGGCCATTCGAAGATGAATCGTCTACATAATCAGTGAGCATACAACAAATTATGAGAAAACATCGACCTCAGAGAAGTTGAGAGGGAAATACATTGAAAGGGACTCCATTTTTCAGTGTCTGGTCTTTCTAAATTCTTCCTTTTAACTCAGCCTCATACGTCTATGTATGTGACTGCAATTTAATCTTACTAGATGTAATAACCGATCATCAACATGGCTCGCTAGGGATATGGTGATTTGAATCAGCAGAAAAACCATTGAAATTTGTTCAAAAGGAGAGTTGGGATGGGCGTCGATGAAGTCGACAATCGAAAAAGGGAAAAGGGCTCTGAAAGGAACTCGTGCAAACGGCAAAATCGCACTCCATTTTCAGTTCAACTCAATTAAGTTTTTTACGTGAATTCTTTATGGCAGGGTTTATTTAACCAACATTTAATGCAATAAAATAATTTCAAACTAACAGTGGCAACCCAGCTAAGAGTTCGTACATTTGGCGATGTAACTCAAAGCTCTAAAAAGGACCAGGTTGAAAGAGAAGCGAATGGCTTCAAAATTCTCGTATCTTAAACGTCAGCCCGCATGTTTATTTACATAAGTAATGAAGTTGCAAACCACGACGGTTATTTACCGCGTCCATAGCTAAAGAGAAATTTATTTCAAATATAAATTTAGCAAGGAAAAGAAAAAAAATGCCCAGTTTTCACAAGCTTAAAAAAGAAATGGCCTAATTCAACTAAATAAATAGATTAAATACCATGTTTAGAGATAGATATCAAAGAAATATAAAGAGAAATTTCCGCTAAAAATGGAAATTAGCAATTTAATAGATACCGGCACAGTCGGCTTGTGAAAGCCTGTGAATGAATGTGAAAGCAAACGTTGCCATCACTAATATTCCCTGGGTGCCATCAAATTAGTCTCGTGACAACTTTTAGTTGCTTCTAAATGCTAAGAAAAAAAATGGACACTGGTAACGGACACGACATCATGCCACATTTTTAATGGAAAAAGGCCGTGATACAACATATTAGTAACAGTTTTGAATTAAATCTAGCCAGTAAACAATGTGCCTGCAAGCCCTGTGTGTCAATCGTTCTTTCAATCAGAAGAACTGGAACCGATCGATAACTCCTTGAGCAGTCTAGCTACTTGATGCTCCAGATTTCCATCAGTTCATTTCAATTTATGCAGCGGCAAGATGCATAGACACATTTCCCATGCGTTTTCGCACCATGAAATCTGCCCGCTAACGACTCAGCCAAATGCTAATTTACATGGGACTGTACTAGTAACTGAGACGAAAAACCTTTGCCCTTTTCAAGCTGTCAGTATGATGTGAGAGGCTTACGAGGACGTGAACAAAGTCCAAACCCAGACGAAATTACTGAAATGCAAACATTCAACACTTCGATGTATATCAAATGTGTTCTAGAAGTTGAGATGATCGCTCTAATGTTGCTTTTACCATGGTTCAAGTAAACCGAATTTACAGACCGAGGTCTGAACTTTCTTCTTGTCAGAGAGGTAATTCTACTCTGCACCGTCTTCCAACACTTGAATTTTACCGGCTAAAACAGGGTTTATTCGTTCCTTGATGGGCGAAATTTCAGCTGGGCTATTCACGAAGTTTGTACTCAGTCGCGGTAGCAGAGTGAAAAGAACCTTCGATCAAGTGGCAATCGAACCAATAAAGGACTTCCAGTCATCGAGGAACATTCCACAGAATTTCTAATTTGTTTGGCGCAGAAACGCCAGATTCATTGTCTCCAGAACTCCCAAGGTTCCTATCGCAATCTTCTTTTGAGTTCAACTAGAACGCTGAGGCTTAAGAAATATGACCAAAATGACCATAAATGGGTGATCAGCACCATCGCTTCCATAGCTTTTAATCTGCCTGGGATCAATCAAATTCTAATCGATTTTCTTCAATGATTTTCGAAATGTTGCAAACGATGAAATTCATCGAAGGGACAGATGTGACCAGATCCAAAGTTTTAATGTTTAATGTTCATCAGCTGTTAGTTTTCCAAGCCCTGAACTTTGTGGAAAGTATATTAGAACGCTTTCCACAACAACGATTCTTCCAGATAAACCACTAAATAAAGTGATATATCTTCATTAGGCTGTTTTAACTAGTACGACGATGGCATGGACGGGAGTCAAGACTAAACAAAGTGATGAATGGAGGCAATTGTTTCAATTATCAACTATATTAAAGAATATAAAACCTTCAAATGATTCATTAACGGATAGAGCGAACCGGTGTTAAATGGGGCGGTATCAGCTCCAAGAAGATTTCATTTCCTACACCCCGTCCAGTTACTTAACCCTACGAAGGGGTAGGCTTTCATATTTTAACGTCTGACTCTTTACATCGGCAACGATAAAGAATTTTGCCCTTGAGCATTTCAATGATTCTCAAAGAAGGAAATGATTTCGAGAGCAGAGGCCAAGAAAATAGGAAACTGATAGCAGATTATGAGATCTTAGTGCAATCAGGTACATTTGCTTAAACTAGACTTCTCTAATGAATCACGAATGTTCCATCATCATTGCAGGATTTAACTCATCAAAAAAGATAATACTTTTGGAGAAGAGGTCCAAAATGCCGCAATGTCTTGAGTTGTCGAAGATTCACATGGCTTAAACACTGGGCTTCTGATCTGAGTAAATGCTATTTGTCTTTTGTAGGGAGAGAGGAATGTGAAAGAAAAACCGATGTTCAGCATAGTTAGATAATGTCTTGCAGCAACAAACGCTTTAGTAACTATAAGGATACTCGTTTAGACTTTCCACCCTGAAAGCTGACCTGATGAAAAGAAGGCGATCGGTATCTAAACAAACAATCAATTTGAAATCGTAGTGTAGTGTAACTGATATTCTGTTGCCACCATAACTTTTGAAATATTTGAAAGCAATTACAAAATACGGGATATTTACCAACCTATTAATGCTGTTTTACTCCAAGAAAAAACCACGAAAAGTTCTGAATCTGGTAAAAAGCAAGTACTGAATATGTCCGGAGGGTTAACTTTTGACGATCGAATGGAGGGGCGTTTTTAACAGAGGGAAGTTTTTATCTTGAAAAACACTGCAAAATTGCAAAAAGATGACTTCTTCAGTGAGATGACCACATGTTGCGGTATTTGCAGAATAAAAGCATTTTCAAAGCGCGCAGCGCAGCCACCTCTTCGCGTGGAAGCTGCTGACTCGATGTTCAGAAATGCGGAGATCAGAAGAGGCAGCTTTGTCCAGAAGTTTAGAATGAGCTGTGAGTATTTTTATGCTTATAATTTTGGTCCAGGATTTATCCTGACAGATTAAAATTATAAACGATGGAATAACGCGGAGAACCTTCACCTTGAAATGAAAGCACAAAGTATTGTTTTACATTCATCAACATTTTTCGCAAGGGTTTGTCTTTGTACTAAACCAAAAAAAATATCCTCATCGGAATTGAAATGTATTTAAATATGCAATGAAGTTGATTGTTTCCTAATGATTGTTTAAATAAAAAATTAAATAAATGTTGTTGTGAAACAGACAAAATGAGGCGAAATGTTAAGGGACTAATTACTTACAGTTGGAGAGAATGAATGCTAGTAGAATTTCAAGTAAATATACATTTAGAATTTTTTAGCGATGAAGGATGTTAGCAGCAAGTAGGGAATGAACTTTTGTAAGCTCTTTGGCATTTGACAAAATTCTTTTAGCAAAAACGTGTAAACACATTCGCCTAAAAGTAGATTTTCTAGGCCGAGATTCGTAGCTGTTGAAAATGCTTAGTGATAAAGAGTACAAGAGAATGGCCACATAAACGGAAGAGGAAGGCTACATTTTCACTTTAAAAGTCAAACTGAAGTTTCGGAATATTTTTCCGCTGTTAGTACTACTATACGTTAGATTGACCAGATCGGTGATGCTAGATGATCAGGAGATCTTACTCGATGAAGAAGAACATTTTCATCTCGCAAGTTGTGGGACTACCAATATTCCAAAAAATTATTTTATTAGCCTAATCTACACGTATTTGCTGCACTGAAAGAACTGCCTTCAAAAAAATGACCCCTTCTTGTGAGTATCATTTATTTAACAGAAAAATCAGAAGAAAGCCCCAAATCGACAAGAATGAACAGAAACATGATCTGTAAACTAGATACCAGATCAGTGATTTAGTGAATGATAACTAGTCCTTCAAACGAAACCAATCTCTAGACCATGAAGATCAGGGAAAATGTAATGAAAGTGCTGTTTATAAAGCATAAAAACCCTTTCATTTTCATTCATCTTCAATCCTATTGCTGCTATAAGACGGCATTTATGGATTCCATTCCTTCATTCATTTAATGGATTAATAACAAACTCAAACAGAAAAGGAATTTAACAGAGGAGAATAAGAAATCAGTTTAAAATATTTTCACTTTTTTCCTTTAAATTTGAACTGACTTAGACGTCTGATCTAAGTCATTTAAGGACTTTGTAAGCCCAGAAATAAATATCCGATCAATTTAGAGAGAAAATTTTTTTCCTGTTAAAAATTCCTGTGTGTTCTTTCATTGTCCCAATTGCAGTAAAAACATCTGTACAGTTGAACAAAGACGTTTTTAAGTAAGCACTGAGGCAGCCTGAGGTGCATCTACACAATGTCCCTATCGAGCGTTTCTTTGCTACTTCTCCCACTTTTCCCAGTAGAGGAGAGGGAGTTGACGGACGAATTTTGGTTCTAAAAATAACCTCTGAATGCCCATACGCACACGAACAAATACGGCTTGGAATGAATCATCAGAAACGCGATTTTTTAGGGAGAATATGGGATTGTGCTACTTGTGATTGTACCCAAGATTTCGATTTCGCAATTTTCCATTTCGTAGAAGATCTGCTTGAAAAGAGCAAACAGAGAACGACACAATGATTGCTCAAATAATAGATTTGATAAATTTGAACAGCTGAAAAAATCAGAGTTCGAAAGGTGAAATTTAAATTAGATTGGCCGTTACTTGGCAATATCAAGCCTAGGAATGCTTACTTAGAGATTTTTTAATGACCTTATCTAGTCTAGATGTCCATTTGGACAGGTAAGATTCCAGTTGATTTGCATAAAATCTAGGCTCGGGAAGATTCAGGAAGATGAAGAACCTTTAGGCAAAGAAACACAACACCTTGAGTAGAAAATACAAGGGAAAAAAACTGAAACAATGATCCAAGAGGGATGCAACCCATCAATGCTCTGGTTGCATAGGACTCTTTGCTGTAGCGAGAGAAATGAATGAATAGAGATAGGAATGCCTCTGCGTATAAGAAATACTGGATCAACGATGGAGATTAAAACCGATGGAGAGTATCAAACTTAACCAGAAGTTCGACGAACTGGAGAAGAAACTGAATTACGTTCGAAGCGATTTTTCAAGGGGAAAGTTAGTGAAAGCACTACTAACGAGTTGACTGTCGCTGTCGGGCAACGATCAGTTAATTGAGGTCATTAGTTTCACTTTGCCATCATATTTTAGCTCATAAAAATAAGTTCTGACCACGAATAACATTTAAAAATTTTAGGTCATAAAAGTGTTCAATCTCAGAGTAAAAAAGATCCCCACTTTTTAAGATTTACTTCAAACAACTCTCCAGATTGAGTTTGAGGAAAAGTCGTTTTGGAATGTTATTGCCACATTAGCACTGAATGTTGACATGACAACATTCTAGTTAGCACGCATGACAAGTTTTCGGATTTAGAAGTTAGCATAACCTTTAGAGAATATGAACATACAACTAGGCAATGCTTTTTTCTTGATATGCAAATTCAAACCGCGTAGTCTTCATTAATGATTTAAGCTTTGAAAAGGCAGAAACTTGTGACCGAAATCAGTTCGCCGAATGAACATAAGCAAGTTGATTAAACCCTCAAATTCCCAGAAATATTGACAAAAGCAATAAATAAAAATTAATAAGGAATTAGCTATCTGAACACGTACTTGCTCGAAGAGTTTTGACAGCAACCAGAGTTGTGCCATTCCACACCGCCCTGTAGACCTCTCCGAATTGTCCCTTGCCAATACGCTCCTTCAGCACTACGGAGGATTTCGGTATCTCCCATTTGTCGACGGTATTATGTGAAAGACCAAGAGGTACCGGTTGAGAAGGCTAAAAAAAACAAAAAAAACAGTAAATAAGGGAAGAACTGAAACGTGCTTCTCGTTGTCTGATGGGTGTCTAAAACTAACTATTTTCAAAAAGAGTCAGTCTGAATGAATTCTTTGAAAGCATACTTAAATGCCTCCTGTCAGATGTCCTTATATTAGACGCCTAAATGTACTACTTACTTCAGCTGAGAATCAAATTTCTTAATCATAACGCGGCAAAATATGCTTGCAACACTGATCTTTTTAAGGAAATGTAGCAAGAGAAACTCATTTCCAAGAGTCATTAACAAGAATTGATAGTAAATAAATATTACTTTATAGCGCAGATTGGAGAGAACCGAAAACCTCTAAAAAAAAACAAGCATCGTTTTTATGGTAAACTAAATTGAACAATTGACCTTCGGAGTAGTCCTGCAATGTTCTATCAGCACAACTTATTTTCTTCAATGTTTAAAGACAGCTAAACTGAAAAAACATTCTTTAACACATCCATCGACACGGTTCTGAGTCGGTTGTTGGGCAGATATGTTGATTAAAAATTAGTAAAATGCCAGTTTATCAAATAGGGAGGCCTCAACGTGTCTTTCCACGCCCTTAGATTTGGAAGCCATTTTCCTTCAATTTGTAGACAAAAAAGCGCCATTCCTTTCTGCTATCTTTTCCAGATCCAAGACGGACCAAATTAAGCAGTGATTCGTTAATGAGTAGTGTCTTATTGACTATTAATGATTGTTTTATGTTTGAAATTCAAGATAGAAAACAGGCTTTCAATAACAAACTTTTCGAAGTACAAAGAAACAGCCATCGTTATTATCTTCGTAAGCAGAAACATAGATGAATAATGACTGATAGAACATTTCTATTCGACTAAAATCTATTCTGTTTCCTTTTAATAACTACAAAATATGCGATATATGCAGAATAAAACAAAATATCTAAAGAAATTTGAAGGAGAAATCAAACTCAAACAACAGAATAACTTCTGATGCAATGAATACGCGATTCGGATATTTAAGCGGCTTCGCCAATATTTATGCAAGTAAAATCGGAGTTCGTTGGTTCATCTAAGTTTTTCGAAGGCGGCTGATTTTGAATGATACATTTTATATTACCTTGGACGAACGAAAATCATTCAGCCTCCATGGAAAAGTGCTTTGATAAAACGCGTTGATATTCAAAAGATCCATTCTAACTGAAAAGCAAATGAAGAAACAGCCCCCGAATGAAAACATGGCAAACGAAAGTTGTGAATTTAAATATGAAAAAAAAATTAGGAAATAAATGTATTCGCCTACGGTTACTTTTAATAATAAACAAATTCAGCAATATCAAGATCACTCACAATTAACTTTTTCACAAATTAGAATAAAAACTTGTAAATAATTATTCTCTTTACATTTTCCCAATAGCTAAACTGAATATCGTATTAGAAACTGCTAGAAATGCGTATAAACATTGGTCAGGCCGATTTCCAAATGAAAAAAAAAAAGTTATTAAGATTCATTAAAATTAATGGGAAAGTAAACTGAAGACGTACAAAAGCAATAGGAAAGAAGAGCGGCGCTGATAATGTTAATGGCGATGATGATGAAAGAAGGGGCAAAAGTGAGTTTGGTGAGTGGAATTACATTTGTGCCCGACACCTTGGCTTGATCGCGCTCAGTATCAATGGTAAGGTTCTAATGCGCAGTGAATGCAAATACTATGCAAATATTGGCAGCCGAAAAGAAGTTGTTGGAGAGCAAGGAAAAGCAAATACACAAGCAATCACACATTGAACCGCCTTCATTTGGCACAGGTTTTCGGATCTGCAAAAATTAGGGACAGGTTGAAACGGGATTAGCGGTAATTGCTATAAGTGGGAAAGCGGTCAAAGCCAGTGGAATCCGAACCAGAGCGCCACGCCTCCCAATGATTCAAATCAAGGTCCACTGATCAATATCCCAAGTAGAAAAATTCATCTTGGAACTATGAATGATCGCAGCTCCGAAGAAATTCTAAGATTTAAGACCACGAAGATGTATTTCGTTGCAATGGTTATTGAGTCTATAAATTGTGCAACGAGTATGACATAACAGGCGTTAATTCCATCTCAGGTAGGTAGTTAGTTTAACTAGTTGGTGAATATTTATATGAAAATATAAGCAAAGCGACTGCGTATCCATCAGTTATTACAATTAGAACACTTCCTATTGGGGTGGGTTCGTGCCAATGCATTTTTGACACTCATCCCAATGATTTTGTATCTCCTCGAGAAAGTCCCCAAGCTTGGTCAAGAAATAAGGTCAGCGTTCAACGCTGCTCTTCCAAAGCGACAATATAGGTCTCTCTGGGAGCTTGGGGCCAAGGGTCTCAACAGAAGAATGATCCAGTAGCGGTTGAAAAAGGTGAACCATATCTGCCATTAATTATCTACAGAAGCAAGGTTATCTTGGGACGTTTTCTGTTTGAAAGGGGTTACAACGGCCAGATCAAAAAATCGAATGCTCGAGAAACGCTATACTGAACCGCTGTTTTTAGAGAAGACAAACGCTAAGAATGCCACCAAAATATGTTTGGTTGAGGTATGAGAAATATCGCAAAAATATTTAATTTTATAAGAAACGAATCCTACCCCAATCTTGTTCAGTCTCTTTCGTTTTTCGCGATAAACGGGGACTTCAAACCAAGTTGATAAAAACCTTCAAGAAGAAATGATTGAAGGATTTATGCCTTTTTTTCCGAAAGCAGAGGTAACTCAAACAAGCTGAAACGGACCCTCGATCCTTCATCGAGTAAATCCCTAACCCGAAGATCCAAAAATCGGTAACCACACTATATAATTAGTAGAATAATAAACAGAATGTATTGTTTGAAAGCGTAATTTCACGCGCTCTAGCTCCTTTCTTTAAAAAGGAACATGCCAGACATTATAAAGTGTGCATGCTATTAACTTTTTAGGCCAGGGTCAAACATGTGGCACTCAGTTGTGACATAATGACGGCATATAAAGATTTATGCTTTCAGTTTAAACAAATCATAGCCGGTATAGTCAATAAATTAACTCAAATGGCCAGATTATGACTGCATACCAATTGGAGTTAAGGGAAAATGAGACCACCAAAACACAGAAAACACTCCACACTTGGTCGTCATCCTGAGATTTAAATTAATCGCTTTGAATCACTATTTATAACAAACTCTAGTTTTTTTATTAAAATCGAAGACTCTTAATAGTTTCAATTAGTTCCAGTGCAGATAAAAAATTTGGAAATGAATGGCGAATTTGCAATAGCTAAATAAATAATGAAGCTGACTGCTGCCGAACAGGCTCACAAATTTATAAAAATGTATTTCTTGTTAATCATGCTCTACCGCGGTCACCTGGGCTGAAAAACTCATTCGCGCAGAGTAAGGAAAAAGAAGTTCGTCCTGCAGGATCATATCGTGGACACCTCTGAAGCAGTTTCTAGTTTCTGTTGAACAATACCGATATGTTTGGAGACTTTGGAGTGCTCATGTAAATGCGATGGTCAATAGCGGATTAGGAACCAATTATGATCAATTCGTAGTTCAGGTCATTAGATTTGTGAGTAGCACCAGGCATGAATTTGATACTTACTAATGCGCAAAGCCGTATATCTGCTATAAGGTCCTTATCTAAATTAAGTGATTGGCGAATGAAGAGAGTATTTTGATTTGTTCATTAACTCCAATTCTCATAAAAGAGTGAACATGCTTAGATTAACAATGGAACAAGTCTTGATGACCTTTGTGTGGACTTCAAACCGTGACAAAGGAAGCAGTAGAGCAGAATAAAAAGGGGTTCCCATCAAAGTGGGCTTCAATTTGTCTGCTGGCCAGCTGAGATGCTCGGTCAAATGATTTCCTCACATCGGAAATGCACAACCCGAAATCCCAGTTCGAGCACACTTCAAATTGGCTGGCATTTCTTCTGTTGACGAGAAAGGGCAGACTTATAGGTTATCCCATCAGCTGCTTTCTGAGTCAGGGCATCAGGCTCGACCAGATTATTCAAGAGGGTCAAATCTCTAGTTGATAGCTAAGCCATCTGTGTGTGGATGTGATCTGAATATAGCTGTTAAACAAAATGGAAATATCTTCACATGCATATAGATCACGCTCTGGCATCATAGCATCATGACATACACTTCTCGACGAAAGGAGGATATGCAACAGGAGTGAACGAAATCGCATTAACTGACCTGCACTTTTCTCTCTGAATGATCTGACTACACTAAGAGGTCCTCATCAAAGTACCACGGTAGTTAAATGAATAAATTTTCCTGAATCGGCAGCGTTTCGGGTACTCGTTACTCAAAAAATATACGTCGAAGTATATATAAAACATTTGCAAGCCTAAGTAAAGGCAATAAATGTGACGTACTTATGAGACCAAAAAGTCGGTAGGGGTCGGCAACTGAATCTCCTGTTCTGGCACTTTCAACAAATTACATTTGAAAGCCAGCAACAACGCGCCTTTCTCCTATGGGTTACATTAGCGCTGAAAGCATATCTGAAGTTGGTCAAGAGGTTTATTCAACTGAAACTTCTAACTAGACAGCCCAATATAGAGACTAGTAATAATCGACGGGGTGATCTTCAGTTTAAAAAAAAAAAAACTAGACCCGAAATGAATGAAGAAGCTAATAAAAGAGACTGCCGATTGGCCTTCAAAGTTCTTAATGATTGACCTTTTGCTAAAAAACCTTCATTTTAGCTATGTCTAACCGTAGCTTCACTACTGTCAATACAAATAATGAACTTCTTATTTAGCCATGAATAAGATTTGGCCAAGCCTGAAATGTTAAACTATGAGCTAAGATGCAGCCAGATAATTTCCCAACCAGAATCTTGAAACGCAACAACTGATTGATAAGAATGTGCATTATTTTTCAGAACTGGGTCAGCACCTATAGCTAATTCGTGAGCATCAATGCTAACCAGTGATAACTTTCAGGTGGTAACGGTGAGGTATTCTAGTTCATCCTAGACTAGTCCCCACGATTGTTTAAGTGGCCAAATCATGAAATTCTTGAGGTACCTTGTGACAATGGATCTAATTTTGATTTCCAGTTTCAACTGATAAATAAATAAAAAATAATAAAAAAATAAAATAAAAAAAATAATAAATAAATAAATAAATAAATGGTATAGAGAGATGGTAAGGGTTCGAAACCAGCCGATGAGAATTCAGCATTCGTAATGGCAATCCACGCTTGCTAAATATCTACCCGATGAGCGATTCTCGGTCCGAAAGGTAGAACGGTATCCCCCTTCCACCCTGAGGATAAGTGTTGCAAACGATCTTTTTCTTTAATAGAGGATTGGGCTACGTAACAAGATAGTACTTAGAGCGAATGCAAAACTTGCCATTCAAAATAATAAAAACACATTTATTTTGAGTATTTCTTCCACAAGTACTGATAAATTAGTCTAATTGTACACGTAGAGATAATCTTGGCGATGAATGTAAATTTCACAAGTTGAGGAAGTTATGCGGTAATTCACAAACTTTATTACCACGGTCACGCCGTGGTCCACATCGGTCCAAAATGAAAGGAATTAAATTATTTAAAAAAAAATGTTGGTTTTGCTTTTAAGTTGAAGTAATCAGTTAGAATAAGAACCAAAAAAAATAAATTGGACATTCGAGCAAGCAGTTCTTGACAAGCTCTTTCAAAACTTTGATTTGATATGGCATAAGTTGGTAGCTTATCTTACAACTTGTCTGCTAAGACTACAGTGATTACTCGTTTTTTTTTTGTTGCAAGCAGCGTCCCACTGAAAAATAACTTCCATCATTGTTTCCATGTACCAAAACCAGCAGTCTTTCAGAGTCTTGTTCTCAAAGTCAAATTTCTTTGTTTGAATCAAATGCGAATGTGATGATAGATCTGTCATCTTTGTCGATAGATTTAAACAATTAGGAATGGGATAGATATGTTTAGTGACAAGATAATGTAAGCCAATGTCTCTAAAAGTGGAAATTTCTCTCGATTGCAATCTTTAAGCTTCTTGGATTTAGGGGCTTAATTCAGCCATCCCCCGGTGGACAAGTATTTTACCAGAGTAGACTTTCATTTCAGTTGCCAGAAGGGAACCTATCAAAGACGGACGGCACGCCACAAAGCGAGCGCTGCCACTTGAGTAAGCGTGACTCATTGAGGATGATGAGTAACCTCATCCGAGTTTTAGTGTAAAATCTTCCCGTAACCACATTTTTAAGGGATCTCAGGTGCGTGGCTAACAAGGAACGGTTATTAGTACCTTTATGCGATGAGTTATTCATGGAATCTAGCGATTTCTCAGTTTTAATGTTAAAATACATTATCCACCAAGTTTACCCTAATGCAGGGAGCAGTTAACTGGCAACAGAGGCCCGACTGGCTCTTCAAATAATGCTCTACGAAGGACTGGATGCTGGAGAACGGGAGTTGACGAGAAACGAAGAACCGGCGGACGTCTGGGTTTGTTCTGGAAGGTCGAGATCGGATTCGATAATGCTTTACGACGTCACCATCTCGAACTAAAAGAAGGAACGTCAGTTGTACCAAAATAATTAGCATACAGTGAATGTACTAAATGCGATCGCAAAGGGTATTTTGAACCATTATTTTTCCTAGTTTAGTAGCGTGACTTGAGGACCATTGCTAACTATTATTAAATCTTGATTTAGAATTACTGCCGATGGCGCATATGACAGGTGGAGATACTCCTTATTCTATATCATTGAAATCAGACCACCTTGTTATTGCCTTCGTGAAGCTTAGCCTGGTCAAAATGTTAAAGTATATTTCAACTACTCTGGAGAAGCTATCAGCCGAGTAACCACTACAGAACAGGCCTATGTAAGGCAAGAAAACGACTGTAGAAAACATATCGAGGGGCTTCTAGCGATTGGAATGAACATTTATGCAGGCTAATGCCGGCTTACGATGGGATACCCAAACGGGAACATCTTGGTTGTAGATTTTTATTAAAAAAATTCCCTCTTCGCCGAGATGAGGATCAAAAGACACCTTTCTTCAGTTTAGGTAGGAGTTACTATGTTTGTTATTACTTTGGAAAAATCATATCTCGTAATCAAGAAGGGTGATAACTTCGACTAGACTTCATCGAAACTCTACTGTGTAAAAGATGAATTTAGTATGTAATGATATTACCGATCAAATTCCATTTCAAAGACGATCTTGATTCTCCGATAATGATTTCTCAATGCTGCATAATTTCAATGAAATTAGTCGAAGTGCATCGCAAATCAACTGAGTTAATTGCTAGTCTCAAGGAGAAAATGGGGAGAGACATCCTAAGAGCGTTATCAATGCAAACTGTCGGTAAACTCTTCGCTTCTAGCGTGTCTTTCTGACTCGAGCAGAAAAACAGGAGAATTCGCTTAAGGATTTGCAAAGCCCCTGTAAAATGTCATTGTTGAAATTCGGTCAGCTGATATGGTTCAATAAATGTACAGCAAGGCAAGACCAAGCAGAAATATTCCGAGACCACATTGAAAATGGGGATAATTTAGGAGTAATGCAGAAGTGGAATCCACGCAATGTGGAGATAAATACTTAGACTTTGTTTTGCAGTATTAATAATCTCAGACTCTCCTACGTAGCAAATGAGGAATCAAACATCTTAAGAAGGAAATTAAATAAAATATCCAGAGCATTATTGTCCGACTTTATCGTGAGGAAATCGGTGAATATGCACAAAAGCCCCTATATTGATCTAGGTTAGTCATATGAGAAAGGCTGAAAACATTTTGCGTGGTTCAAGAGGATTTCAATTAATTAAACCACATCGAAATGGGTAAATACCTTCGTGGTTTTATAAATAATGCAAATTAAAAGGTTAAAACACAATCTGAACATGCAACTATGCCAGTCACGCTAAGGCGTTGCCCAAAAGGCAAAAAGAAAGAAATTACGTCTGACGTGAATTAATGACAATTGAAATGAGCCAGAATGCAGTATTTTCCATACAAGACACTTAAAAATAAAAGACGGGGAATGAAAAGAGGATGTAAAACCTCTAGGAAGCTCATTGGGTGATCTCATCCCATTTAAATAATGCTACTGGCTAAAAGCTATTGGAATGACCTTCAAGTTCCCTTGAGTAGATTAAAAGGAGGTGCCGAATAACTCTAATCTAAAGCACTGATTCCTCTGTCGCTAGTTGGTTGAATGGATTTCGCTCTAAGGAGCGAAGATTGGGCCATTTTTATAAATTGATGGGGTTCTAAATAGTGCTTTATGCGATCGAATGACTATAAATTATTCAGAGGCAAAATTGATTCGCAATTTCTTTAGAACTTCATTAAATTTTGTTTGTTTGATGAAATTATATCGTGTTGTTGAGCCGATAACAATGTTTTAATGATTTGTGATGTAAGTAGAATACGTGTCTCAAAATTTGATAAGAGTAAATACTTAAAAAATGGCTCTATTTTCATTATCAAACAGACTAAAATAAGTTTGAACTACTTACCCGATAGCGAATATTCTCCAACTCTAGATTCACTGACTCGAACTAGGAATGAGCCGTGACCGTTGCCAGGCATCATTAAGCAATTCTCCGCTTCTAAACGGCGCATATTACCGAAATGCCACCTGGGATTAAATAAACCATTATTTATTTTTGATTTGGGTCATCGATCTTGCGTATTTCATCCCATTAATCTCACCTTTATCCACCGGGCAAAAAAAAAGTGGCCTAAAGACTTTCTAAAC
Source organism: Moniezia expansa (assembly GCA_019097775.1). Classification (NCBI taxonomy): domain Eukaryota; kingdom Metazoa; phylum Platyhelminthes; class Cestoda; order Cyclophyllidea; family Anoplocephalidae; genus Moniezia; species Moniezia expansa. The sequence goes on from JADFDV010000064.1 coordinate 6,372,006, forward strand.
CACAGATATCAAAAGTATGCAAATTAGAATCAGACGTACTCATTTGATTCGAGACTCGAAACAGGCGCAAGGTAATTAAAGGGCACGTAGCCGGCCCTGCCCGTAGTGACACACTTGGCATACCACCAGTAACCTTGAGATCGATCGATAATGTAGAAATGCTGGCCTTTCAACATGGAAAGATCGTCATCAACTCGAGCGGTATAGTCGTGAAGAGCGACGAACTTTTGATTCAACTGGCTATAAGTATCACCACCACTGGGACGGTAGGAAACTGAAGGTGCCAGAGGAGGCAGTGGAGAATCTGTTGGGGGTCTGGAGAGGGGAATCGGACGGACAGCTGAGGTGGTCTGGCCTCCGGCTATGGGAAAATTGTTGGCCGCTGATGACGTTTTAATTGCTGATACATGTGCACCTGTTTGGTTGAGAGACATCGGAGGGCCCGGATTCGTGGTATAAGGCGGAACGTTATGAATAAGATTTTGGTGTGACTTGTAGGTTGATGTACCATAAACAACTTTGTGTGGGGAAGATTCATGTTTGTTCAGCGATGTACTGCTGATTAGTGGTCTCTAAAATAGAAACAGCTTTTTTCCATGAACGCAGCTGCGAACTAACAAAAGCATAGGCAAAAAGGTATTTTAAAATACACATGCTCAATTCAAGCATAGGAAACTCAGTGTAAATAAGCACACACACATATATATGTAGGATGAGCTAGCTATTTGACATCGAAATTGAAGTTTGTAAATGATATACATATGTCTTACAATTCTATGGGGTTTGGAAGGAAGGTTTGGGGACTGTGAAACACCGTTTCCCATTTTAGGACGTCTTGGCATCATAAAAGATTGGGGAACAATCATATCAGCAGGTGTTCGTGAACTCGACTGATTACCCATGGATTTGCATATGTTGCGAGATTTCACAAAGCATGAGAACACGAAAGCAATCAAAAAGCTCAGCCAACCCAATGAATCATCAACGCAAAAACCGAAACCACCGCTGGTAACCTTTCAAACATTACGTAGACCAATCAAACAAACACAATGCCATAAAATATTTTAACTAATTTGCTTTGCAAAACATTTATATTTTTTGCTTCTTTTTCTTTTCCTCTGAATTTGGTTTTGTATTTCTCAGTTATTTGTCAGTTTGCATTTTCGAAAGCACGGCTGTTTCGTCTAATATATGAATGCCATTTACGGAAAAATTGTTTCCGATGAATAACAATATTTTACCGAAACGCACATTGGATCATACTGCTTAAAACGATGTTTCGAATTTGAATCAGGTCAACTTTTTCAATAACAAATACAAAATAGTTTAAACACAGGAAGGTTACATTTTTTAGCATCGTCTTTTGAATTTGAATATCATCATTCATAACATACCAACCTGCAGCTATCGAATTTCGCATTCTATCGGTCAAAATTGCACACAATAATTTTGAACTATTTCACTCTCCCACCTCCCTCTTTAAGTACACTTACTGCATTGATCTGGGTACGAAACTATCAGAATTGTGCCACGATTGCATTAATGGCATCCTTAGTGACTCCTTTCATATCAACAAATTTTTGCCTCCGCAGGCATGGACAATTAGCCTCGTTCATTGATAGATCGGAAAACATGGTGAAGCGTAAATAACGAGAGAAACTTTGAAGCGAATCGATGAACTTTATATGTGTTTGAGAAAACTTATCGAATTTTAGAACATATTGAAACCTACGCTCAACCACGTCGGGGTGACAACCGGTAACCTCAGGGACAACCCTGGGGGCCAATGAGAGGGGCGACCGGATAGGATTAATCACTCACCGGATGTGTGAAATTAAATTATGCCAGTAGAAGTACAACTACGTACAACCTGGTAAACAAGGTAAGACGTAAATACCTGACTTCATGGTCTCGAACTGGACTGTGGTAAGCGCGTGCGTGTAGCAATGAATGGAGTCTCCGCCAGAATGTTGAAAGATTTCTGGTAGGAGACATGAAGACGGACGAGGCCGGATGAGGTGCCGCGACGAAGCTGAACTGCCCCCTTTGCGATGAAACCATGCCGAAGACGTCAACAAACGTTTTTACTCTGTTCTGTGTTAACTGTTGTGCGTTACTTGTTGCAAAAGCTACTTTTACTTTCCCTCCCCCCCCCCCCCCCAATAAATCCTTGGGACTTGCCCTAATGGGTGGGTAGTAAATAAATGAAAAATTGATAATAAATAAATTTAACTTGTTGGGTTTTATTTAAGAATGTAAGTGTCATTCTGTTAAGACGTGAATTTTAAATGATTGTTTGCATACCCCGTTACGATTGAGGCCTTTTTATTTGAAAGCGCACACTCGCGGCCATTTTGAAAATTAACGGCCGAAATATAGAGGGTATTGTCTGGCCGTTTAGTTTATGTGATAGAATATTTTACAAAATTTTTTTAAATATGGCTCTAATGTGCTTCACTCGGCCAGATTTAATGTAGTCTCTCGTGCTACGTTGTTTGACTATACAGGCTGTTAGATCTTAATCGCAATTTCGATTTTATTGTAAAAAATTACCTCCTATCTTTGTCTTGGATTTATTTGAAATGAGTGTTCTTTTAGATCACGAGATGACAGAGTTGCAGCAGGAGGAGGAAAACCTCTTTCCTATTGCAATTCTCATAGACGAGCTGAAAAACGATGACGTTTCAATTCGTCTTGCCAGTTTCAAAAAGCTATCCACAATCGCACTGGCTCTGGAGCCCAAGCGCACTCGGGAAGAGTTCATACCATTTTTGACAGAGTCTATCTACGATGAAGACGAGATTTTGTGCGAACTTGCCGATCAGTTGTGTAAATTCGTACCTCTTGTCGGTGGTCCTGAATATGTCGCTTGTCTTCTGCCTCCACTTGAGGGTCTCGCATCCACGGAAGAAACAGTTGTTAGGCAAAAGGCTGTGGAGACTCTTAGATTCCTTGCCAGAAGCTTCTCAGACGAGGTATTTTTCCTTTCGTTCATTTCGTACATTCGCAGTTGTGTCATCCCTATTAGGTTGGTCTTGACAATATTTTTTCGCATGTTTCTTTAAAACCGTTTCACCGTTCAGCTTTTAGTTATGGATGTGTATTGGGAAATGCTTTCGAGCATTTTAAACTTGGAATGCAATTAATCTATGCAATTATCTCCCTAATATGTGATTCAGTTGTGCCTTCATAGGCTTTAGCTACACGCTGTTTTCCAAATTTTTCTGGCTCGATTTATTTGCTTGAAACACTGTTTTTCGCATCATTAGTCATCATCTATGATGCATTCCCCCCCCCCCGGGTATGTTTTGTTTTTATTTCAACCGGCATCTCATTCTAATTGAAAGGATTTGGAGGCCCACTTTATCCCGATGATAGAGCGTCTCGCCACAGCCGATTGGTTCACAAGCCGTATTTCCGCCTGTGGCCTCTATTCTGCTGTCTACAAACGTGCCTCACCCAGCACTCAAGTTGAATTGCGCAACCAGTTTCGCCAACTGTGCGCCGATGATACTCCGATGGTGCGTCGTTCTGCAGCCATCAACCTCGGCGAAATGGCCCCCTGTTTGGGCTTGGAAACCCTGCGGCTGGAATTCCTCCCCGTTCTCGCTAATATCATTCAGGTTTGTTTCGTGCAGAATCACTGAAATACTGAAATTACTTTCAGCCTTTTTAAGCGGATTTTTTTGCAGAAGGATGACCAAGATTCAGTTCGTTTGCTAGCCATCAATGCCTGCGTAGCTTTTTCTGAAGCCCTGCCTACTGAGGATGCACAGGAGTCACTCATGCCTCTTGTACGCGAAGCGGCTCAGGACAAGTCGTGGCGTGTCCGTTACCAACTTGCTGACCGTCTCACTGATCTTCAGTCGGCCGTTGGACCCGTCGTCACCAATGAATTCCTCGTGGATGTATACCAGGTATGTTGTATTCTGGTCTTTGTTTTCGAACCTCGCTGGCCAATCTGAGTTTATTACATTTCCGTAGGCGTCCTCAGTGTTTTTAATCATCGGAGCATTTTTTAAACATTTAGTATATGCACTGAAACCAGGACAGGTCTTGACCTAACTGGGAGCTTCAGATAATTAAAAAGGAATCACAGACAGAAAAGTAAAAATATGGTTACATCATTTTAATTACTCTCTACTTTCGATCAAGAAGCGGCTGAACGTCTTTTTTTCTGGATTGAGGCTGATATCGAATCCTTTTGATAGATGACCGCATTCTATCCTTCCGATTACGAAATTGAACGTCTCCTAATGTACGAATAATATCACCTTTTAGGGGTTGTAATAGCGCATTTGTTCTCGTCTAATTTGAGTCTTAATTGGTCTTTTTCTTTGACTTGATTATCGACTAGATTATCTTTCACCAATGAGTTTTTGCATCAACTTGAGCCCGCCTAATCCAAAGTTTTGTATAGTAGAAACCATCAAATATCACCGCTTTGCTTGACTTCTCACTACTCTTTCAAGGGAGTTCTGTTTATGCAATTATTCAGTTGAATCAGGAGAGCTTGGTTCTTATACTTCGCCCAAAATTTAGTTCATACATTTTCTATTTTCCTAATTTTGTATGATTTTTCTAGCTGTAGTCTCTACGGCTATAAGACGACAAAAAACTAGAATCGGTTTCATGAACAGTTGAATTTTAAGGTTGGCTGCGAAATGCAGGTCTGTTTCTTAAGAGTTTATTTGCTTTTTATAGCCTTTAATAATTTCAACTTCAACGCATCACCTATGTCAATCTTAGTATCATCGGAGTGGTGCATTTTGGCCAATAGTCTCGATTTCGCTACTAGTAGCGATGTTTCATTTGGTTGCTATTTTTACGGGGCTCCATGACTTCAAATCGGCCAATCATGACTGTGCCATCATCCAATTTTTTTTTTCTTTTTGTTTAAACATGTGACTTCGCAGGTCGAGCAGGGCTTATCTTGTTTCCAGCTTTAGTTGCACAGGTGTATAAGTCTAAATCTTAGTGCTGCACGTCGTTCGGATGCTTGCGCTAATTTGGGACCTTCTGGAAGTAATACGAAGCGAGACTGTTTGGGAACTTACGTAGGCCATCCCATCCTGCCGAATTTTGGATGGTAAATTTTTTGTCTTTCATCAAAAGGTCCCCAAGGCGTTACACAAACAGTTAATTCCTTTTGGACAAGCTGTTTTTTATGAATAATTCCTTGAAGCAATTGAACGTTTTTCAGGTGCCTCCTTGGAACCCAAAATATCGGAAATTGAAACAGAATGACTTCTTCTAAGGCCCCTCAACTAGCGCCGTGTTTTTTAGGTTATTTGGGATTTTTTCCACGCGCTTATTCCTTAACCATGTGAAAACCAATTCGTAAGACCTAGATAAGTACTTTTATTATGCAATCATCCTAACCTGTATTACAGCGATTGTAAGTTGATAACTGAGTGGAAATTGGAAAATCAGGCATTAAAAACACCGCGTTCTGGTTTGTAAGGGCTCTGTCGGCATTTATCTCCTTAAAGCAGCACGTCCCCAGCGTTTTACTTGAATCCGACTCTGCCTAACTCCTTCCTTGTCACATTTCCGGAGAGATACATGTCTGCCTCCTCAGCTTTTCAAATAGCCTTGTTTTTACGACGTTTAATGCACTTTCCTTCTGCTATTTGTGTTCCAAGAGTATATGTGTCTTACGGGAATGTCTTCTGTTGTTCAATGTCTCATGACCTTCTCTGCTTGTAAATAACGCACACACAATAAAGTACGCTGTGTGAATCGTTTGTGCAATCACGCATCCTCACCCACCACGCCTAGTATTTAATCTGATATTCACATGACGAGGATTCGACGGAACTCTACCTCTCCTGTGCCATATCCCAATGAAACTTACATCATAGTCATTCTGTCATATTTCTGACCTGTTCTTGCTGTAGATACGTCAGCTGTATAAGCTGAATTCTCTCATTATTAGAATTCCTCTTTACCACATTAGTGCCCCGTTTTTCATATAACCTCTTGCAAGATCATTTATGGATAACTTTTGACGTCTTGGCCATAAGTTTTTGGAGGCCTTGACGTCGATGATGAACGGCCCGATTTCTTAGTTGGCAAATGATTACGTTTCTCTTGAGGAAAAAGTTATAAAAAAAACTGGACCATTTTTTAGGCACTAAGGGTTCATCGGCGCCGCATAAACTTATTTGACTCCAGCAAACTTTCAGTATGCATTTCGTCCAAGTTTAACTCATTTCAGCCAGAATTTGAACACTCGAGTTTCCGCGGTGACTCCCGATCTTTTCCCTTTTGATAGTGGTTTTGGGGATCGTGGTACGAAAGATAAGAATGATTGCCGCTGTAAAGTTGTTCTTATCAAGATTCAGGTCCCTTTAAAGCCTTTTGATTGGTCATCCAAAAACTTAACGGTCTGTAGTCCTTTGAGATATCGATAAACTTTAGAAGTTAGAATCGGATAGTTTTCAAAGGTAAAGTTTTGACTGGATGGATTGAAAGAGGCCTTGGTGCCTGGCGCGACCCTTTGGTAGAATTTGCCCATGCTCACTTGGGCTGAGTAACTCTGTGGTTCATAACTCTGTTGGAGGATAAGACTCTTTTGCAGAAGTCAGTTATAGACGTCGAGGTAAATCTGGCGGAGCAGTGAGTGTGTTAATTTTTTAGACATTTGTGTTTATCAAATGAGGTGCACATCAATATTGATTGGACGCAGTCTGGAACTTGTGCTTTTTGTTTTTCAAGTTCGTAAGCCTGCGCATGCTTTTATTTATGTGGATTTCGGGAGCATTAGTTAAGGCTCACCAACTATTCTTTCTCATCCAGGATTGAGTAATGGTTTGGCTTTAAGTGAATCATTTGACAGCGATGAAAAAAACTAGTCTATAAATGGAATAGTACAAGGACTGTAGAATATTAGAAGAAAATTGCCGCGAAATTTAATTCTAATTTACTCCTGCTGTGTGTTCGCCTGTGGCAAAATCATGCACTTATTTGGCATTGAACAACTAGAACACTTTTTGCGCTCTTCTAATACAACAAAGTACATTCACACGACATTTCACTAAAAGTCTCTTCAGGTTTAACACAGTTCTCCCGATTATGTGAGTGAACTTTAAGTTTTGAAACTCTCTTCTTCAGTCTTCGGTGAACCGTATAGTGCCTTCTGTTTTGGGACTAACAATCTGTTGCATTTTTGTCAATCAATCTGGATACATAGACCCTCTTGATAAGCTTGTCACCAGAGAACTAAAACATTTCACTATTTAACTATCTACCTAACTTCTGTCTCTTTGTAGGTTCTCCTGAAAGACCCCGAAGGCGAGGTTCGAGCGGCAGCTGCGGGCAAGTTGAAGGTGTTCGCAACGGCTCTAGCTCCTGCCGACGCCCGACAGTCTATCATCATGAAGACCCTCCTGCCCATCATCCGTGAAATGGTCAGTGAACCGAACATGCAAGTCAAGACAGCCCTCGCTGGTGTCATCATGGCTCTTGCACCTCTCTTGGGCAAGGAAGATACAATGGAACATCTTCTGCCCATGTTCCTCGTACAACTGAAAGATGAGAACCCTGACGTAAATTAACCACAATTCTATAAAGTGACAGGCCTATAATCCGACACTGATAATTTATCGGATTAGAATCAATTTAAATTGGGAACGGCTTATAACTTCCGGGACGATTTTGTCTATGTTTGTCTTAAAAATGTCCTCTCTAACTGCATTGATTTCGTTGGAAAATGTTTATTTTGTAACCAAGCCTACGCACTTTAAATCACCGTTTTCAACGGTTTGAGGAGAAATGGTTTGGCTTTTGGGTGCTCAGTTATTTTGTCTTTTCCTCGATGGCGCAAGCAGCCAGACAGTCATCCACAATCGTCCAAGTTTCCCATTATTCGTAAATGAAGATTAAAATCTCTCCACGATTGCAATACCGTTGTGAATTCGGAATACATTCTTCCTTCTTCCTAGTCGTCGCTTCCAGGTCGGTATGCGAAAAACCGAACAAAAACTGTTAACGAGGTCAGAGCGACGTTGCATTGTCAATAAACGGTTCGTGGTTTCTGGATATTTCTTTTGCTTATTCTAGTTTGCTTCAATCTCTTGTTATTCTAGCCTTATATTCGTCTTGTTTAGACCAAGGTAAAAGCATTAGATAATAAACTAAGTCAGCTGTGTCTCAAGTTTGATTTATTTAACCTTTCAGCAATTTTTTACTTAACATTGTCGCAAAGCGGTAGGGGTGGTCAAGAGGGGTCATATTTGGTTAAGCTTTCCTCTGTCTTTTCATTTATCATGTTCAAACGTCCACTCCTCTCAAGTTTTCGGTATTTCACTTTTCAGGATTTCAACATCTAAACAGTTGTGCAGCCATTCCGGATAGAACTTCACGAGATATTTCAGCCTTTTTAATGTGGTGGTTTATACGCAAGTATATACGTCTCATTTTCGTTGTTCTGATAGAGATAAGTTATAGATCCTGAAATTCACTATACTCTAAATCCGCCAAAATTCATGCATGTTGGCCGGCTTTGAATGCTCAACTCAAATGCTCATGGTAGCGCAGAATAGCTGCGTCAGTGCGTTATTATTGCACAATTTTTTTTCCTCGGCTCGTTAGATTTATCAGCATGCCATCCGGTCTACGTGGGCCGCAGTCGCCTTTGTAAATCTAACTCCGTCCTTTAGTGGGTGTTTCGCCTTGTGTCCAAGTCTTTTCAATAGCTGTTTTTGCACTTCTCTCTTATCTGTGTCTCCCCTCCCCGCTATTTAGTGCTAGCTCTATTACCGTTAGTAAGGAAGTACCCGTCCATTTGTTGCCTCCGATTCTAGCTTTCGGTGACAGAAGGGCATATTTCTAGCAATCTGTAGTACCAACTGAAGTTTAATCTAATCCTAGTGGATATGACATATTTCAGAATTCTAAAGGTCTTTTCAGAAAGAGAGTTCTTCACACTTTCCGCAATCTTGTATAGAGTCTGAGATCGGTTACTTAAGACATTTTTAGTATGTTGGTTTGAGTTTACTCTTTTCAAAAATCTAGATGTCAACGTTTTCCAAAAAAATTTTGTTCGCCAATTATTTGTCATGACCGTCAGCGGTCGACATCTCCACTTGACGCTTAAATTGCAAATAGTTAAACTGCAGCAGTTAAAGTCCAGCGCCCATCTCATTATTGGTGAGTGTTTCATTTGTTGACGTTTCATTCTTCTTTGAAGGCATATCTAACTAGATCTTGCTTACTTCCGCGATTCAAACTAGCACCTCGGTGCTGAATCATCCTCCTGATCTGTGGAATAAGCCTTGTTTTGGCCGTTTTATCAATTTTTCTGGGCTTTAGGTATTATCGTCCGCGGGTTTAACGGCTTTTCAACCACCAGTGAGATGATGAGTACACCTATTCAGTAATTACCGATCAGGGAGAACTCATGATGACTGCCTAACGGCCCCAGCGTCATCAGTTTGATCTTTATTAATCCAGTTTTTGTCTATCCGTCGAGCTGTCCTACTTCGAGGAGTAAGCGTTCCAAATCGCAAATTAAGATGCACTAAACGGGCGTTTTTGCTGTCATTTATTTTTCTTGACGCCTATCGCTGGTTCTTTGTGCACACTGGCATTTTATTGCCCTACCGTCTGCAAATTCTGTTATCACCGCGACAAACAAACAAAATATGATTAAAGCATCTTATATTTGCTCTGGAAACCATGGCGACGAAGCGGATGCGCCTTACGTTGTCGTACGTTCCCAGCACATAGTATCTGACTTCATTTACTTAAGAAATAAACTTTAACCACGCACCATTTTTTGTTATTACTTAGACGTTCCGCTGTGAGGCTATAGACCATAGGTTTCAGAGATCTGCCGAGAATCTCTCTAAGTAATTCTCAGAGCCTTTATTCTTGAAAACTACTATCGCGGTTAATTCGTAGACTCAAATTGAATTTGAAGATTTTACAACAATTGGTTTTGATTAAAATGACGCTAAATCGAAACGAGCCGTAAGTTGAGAATTGCTATGGTTTCTATCAATTAAGACCATTTCTGGATGATGTCGCTTGTATTTACACAGAAAGAAATCCTACTTTCGAAAATTGATAATTGGTATTTGTTTTTTTATAAGGTACGCCTGAACATAATCTCGAATCTGGAATGCGTGAATCAGGTGATGGGCATCACTCAGCTGAGCCAATCGTTACTCCCTGCCATTGTGGAGTTAGCTGAGGACGCCAAGTGGCGTGTGCGCCTGGCTATCATAGAGTATATGCCTCTACTCGCCTCCCAACTGGGCATTCAGTGTTTCAACGAACAACTCACTAATCTCTCCCTCAATTGGCTTGTTGACCATGTTTACGCTGTTCGAGAAGCTGCTGTCGCCAATCTTCGCAACCTTATGGAGAAGTTCGGCATTGAATGGGCGAACTCACAGATTGTACCCAAGGTAGATTCACTCATTTTCGAACACCGTCTTCCAAATTGTCGTCATCGTATTTACTTTTGGTGGTCCAACTCCATAGAGGGTTGAAAGACAGAAGAATGTATGTTTAAGCTAAGAGCAGGACTACAAGCAGTTTTAACAAGCAGATGAGTAACAAGAGATTTCTTTGGTGGTGAAGTTTGAATGGATTTTGGTGAAGACTGGAGTACGCACTCTACTGGCATGTTAATTCGTATATCCACGCGACATTAATACACTCCGTGACAGGAATCCACTGTCCAGGACTCATTTTTTAAGTGGTGATTCTCAAATCATTTCTTATTTTTCCAATCCACGATTTAGTAAACTGGATTATCCACCTCAATAGAGAATGTTTGCTATTAGATCCATCCTTTATTTCCTGCTCTTTTAGTTAACCCAACTGGCTGCTGACCCAAACTACCTTCATCGAATGATCTGCCTGGCAGCACTGCGTGAATTAGGTGAGGCGGACGTCTGCCATCCGGAGATGCTCCCCAAGAGTCTCCTCCCCACCATCACTCAGCTCAGTTCGGATGCTGTTCCCAACGTTCGATTCAAGGTGAGTTCATCGAGTCTTTAACACCCAAAGTTGGAATCACAAATTTGTGCTGTAGCCACGTCCAATTGTTAACCTGGATGCGACTTCGATTCATCATCATCGTCATTATCGGGCCGCCCAAACGCACACGCAATGACTCACTCGTTCCCCACTCGTCTCCTTTCCCAGCCAAATCTCTACCTCATCTCGTATATTTTTAGTGTTCACACCTCAAGACCTGCATTTTCTTACGATGCAGCACGACCGAAGAGTTTGCGTATTCGGTCAGCTAGTAGGACAGATTCTGAGAACGGGTTCTTCGTTCGTTTTGTCAGTGGTAGAAGCTCGTGGCCTTCGGAAGCCGGTGAAATTTTGTCATCTTTGATCATAAGGAGACTTGAAAGCATATGCGGTAACCGTAAAGATCAAAAGAACGAGGGTAGCTAGCTAGGCCATAGGTGCCCTCGCACCTGGTCCCTGTGTTTTTCTGTCCTTTATGTTTGTACTTCGATTTTCTTGTCGGAAGAAAGGATAATGTACATCAAGGCTTTTTCTTGCTCAATGTCGGTCTTTATAGTTCTTAGCTTTAAATTCCTCTCCTAATGTTTTTCATTCCGTTGCTCGTTTCGATGGTAGTGCACAGTACGAATCTCTACTGTTTGTATCCCAGGAAGTTTTAGAAGTTTCCACAGGCAGATGTTCCCTTTCCTTTGAGTACCTTTGTATCAGGTTTGAACCAACGTTTGTTTCGAAAGTAATGACCAGCTAAATACTCAATATCCATACTGTTCCCAAGTGTCCTGCTAGGCATGTTGTTCAGTTTATGGAGGACGTCCATGATTACCGTCTCTTTCATTGAACCAGCGGTTCGATTTATTGAAGGGATTTTGCGCCTATCTATCTATGCTAATTATACCATTGACATTCGAAATCTTCCAGATGCGGTAAAACCGTATGTTACTAAGTTCGGGAGAGCCCGTTCCTTGGAAATATCTAAGGAGTTCAATGTCTGGCCTCAGTTTACGTATGCCTTTCCTCTTTTGCAGGTAGCCCAAGTGTTGGGTAAGCTGGCCCCCTTCCTAGACTCTAACGCAATGCAAAATTACGTGAAACCGACTCTAGAGAAATTGGGTACTGACTCAGACGCCGACGTCATATTCTACGCTAAAGAGGCCTATGAGTCATTGACAATTGCTGCGCGATGATTGGCTGGTACTGGCGCCACCACCGCAGATTACCGATTGTGTCTGTTCCCTTCTCTGCTCCGCTCCTGTCGTATCGTCTCGTCATCGATTCTCCCACGCTCCCTTCCCCCGTTACCCCACCTTTTAATCTCGGCTAATCCGCATCCTAAGCCCAACCTACGCTGTTTCTTTTTCTTCGTATTACTACTGATAAATGCATGGGATATTACTTAAACGAGGGAAGCGCATTGAAAACAATCTTGCGCATTTAGGAATTTTCTACTGCTGGAATATAGAAGGAACACTTTCTTCCCTACCACAAGTCCTGTTTGCATGTTTCTTTCTCCCCCTTCCTCCTCCCTGTAAATCTTCTATCATTTCCATCGAGTGGCGTTTCTTCTGACAGGTGTTGCTGCTTCGTACTCTTTTTCCTCAAAATCTTCTACTCAATTTGAAAAAGTGCTTCTTTTAACCTCTGTCTCCCTCCATCTTCCTACCAATCCCCGGCGGTTGATGTCGATAAGAACGGTGCTGAGAAGATGTGATGCGGTCTTCTGATTTCTGCCCTTTGTTCTTCTTTTCTACACTTTGCTCTTGGGTGTTTACTTGACTGGCTGCTTTTCTTTGACGCTAATGGCAATTTCATCGAACTCTATCTTGGGTAGAGCGAGGATTTCGTTAATGGCGCATCCGATCTATATAGGCCAATATTCATAGCTGGCCGCTTAGTTTGTCCAAGTCATCAACCTTTTTGCATTATTTTTCATCAGTCGTCAGCTTGATATTCATACTCGCGAATGGGTGCCATATACTCTACGTGCTGAGAGCGTTCGGAGGTGGCCTCAATCACCCCTTAGATGTAATTGTTGGGAATTAGTATTTAATCTTTTGACCAAAGTTCTAGGTCCTGTTATTTAGACTTTTTCTACATCGTCGTCAAGTGCTGTCGTCTGTGCCCACATTGCTGACGTTGGATGCTATCGCGAGTCACCGATTGGACCCTTATCGCTCTACGGCAATAATTATAAGCATGTTCAAATTGATGTGCATTCTTGATATAGGGGTTTGGTTTTATTTGCAGCAGTTGTGGGAAAGTTGAATTTGAAAGGCCACGATTATAACCGATTGAAAATCATGCTCTTTTGACGCTAGCCTGAGCGTGAATGATATAATATTGAAAGTGCTTCTTCAAACTTGTACGCGTTTGATTCCGACCCTCCGCTTTGCTTACCTCTTGCAAATCCGGAAATTCGATTCCCAGACGATGAATCAAGTAGAAAGAACAACGTAGAAGTAAACTGCAGATTTGGATAACAAAGCTAATGTCTTTACCTGATCCAATTCGCTCCAGAAGAGGGAGAAGTTACGACAAAATATGGAGTACTTAAATAGAACGAAATCGATGAAGAAGCTTAACTTCGACAAGCATTGGCCCTTTCGCATGCGCGCTAACCAACGGCCTAGCAATAGGGCTCCAGCCAAAATGTCTAACAGGCCTTGGCAATACGATAAAGTACAACTTAAAGTGCGAGGGTGGGGGTAATAAAGAACAGCGAAGTAAACAGGAGCCATGGTGAAGCCTCTTGATGGTGAGTTCGGGGTGACTCCATAATCGCCCCGAACATATTTGTGACTTGATATTTCTTACACCGGATCTATCAGTTGTGCCAGGTGGCACGTGTGATGTCACACAAAACCAAGCGTCGCCAGCCGTTTCGTATCATTATGAACCACAAATTCGAGTGACGTCTCTAGCAAGTGTGGTTGGGTAAATTGTCATGCAAAGTTGAGTTTGTTCCAAAGCGTCAGCAGAATGTTTGGAGCGGATTCAATGTTTAACGTTATCCAGCTAATGAGGTGTTCGGCGGTTATTTCGCCATCCCTAGTGACCTTCGAGACTGTATAGTGGACCCATTTATCGATATTTGCCCTGACTAAAGATACAATGACCCCGGAGAACAGTTTTACGCTTCCATTATAATTATTTGAAATTTCCGAAAAGTTAATTTATAACAACTCCTGAAGACATCTTTATTCAGTTAGATCATCTATACATGCGTCCATATTAGTTGACGACGGAATAAATTGTATTCTATTAGCGTGGCAGCCGGTGGGCAACTACTACAAATGTGGAGGTGATGAGGGGGTCAACAGTGGTTTTGGAAGATCGATTAGATGTGACACATCTTTTCCAGAAGTAGTGTAATTGATTATCGTCAAAATTTATAAGTTAATCGAGCTGTCAATCAGCCAATCAACCACAGGAAAACCAAAGTTTGCCTTCGAAAGCACAGTTCCAGAAATCAGAGGGCCTCGAAGGTGTCGACTCTTCGTTTGGTATTTCCACGACGAATCTTGCGGATGGTATCGAACTTATCTCTTGGTTCGGTAGAGTCATCTGAGCCCGGTCGTTCTGCGGTAATGTAAACGGGGTAGACGTAAGTCTTCACTTGTCGATTATGAGGGGAGCCTTGGTGCTTCTGGGATGGCATGGTCTGCTGATGCTGTTGTTTGGGAAAAAGTTCCATGTGCAAGTGTTGAATTTTCTTTCGAAGTTCGGGATCCCGACTTATTGCAGATTGTCGAAGCTCTTCCGAACGAAGATTTGCAACTACTGCCGGCGGAAATTCAACTGCTGTATAGATTAGATAGATAGAGTAAAATGCCAAAAAATGAAAAGCCAAAACAATTTAGTTTCGAAATAGTCACAAGTGATTTTTTAATTTGTTTGATCGCGATACTTTCTAACAATAAATTACCAATGGAAACAAGGGAAAATAATTTAATCTGGTAAAGCCTAAACCATCCCCCCCCCCCCACCCCCACGTCGACGACTGAAATTCTCAGCCAAATTCTAAGACTTCCTCGACGAAGAGAGGGTGCTACTAATTATCAACAGGCAGCTGTTTACTTAACTTCCATAGTACAGCATAAATGCCTCTCAATTACTATCTTGAGTAGGGAAAAGGTACTCCAGCGTCCCTCTGACATAGAAATCACCAATTAGCCACTTTTTAGGCTAAAATTAGTTGGTTTGATAAATCATTTCATTGATTGGATGCAAACCAGCGGGTTTCGAACTTTCACCACCCGTCCGGTGATCCTAATGCGTGCACAATTGCCGCATTGACTGCGCTCGAAAATAGCACCCACACAAGCGTTTTCAGTGAGATTTTCGAAAAGTTTGACTATGAATTATATGAAACCTCTATTCAAGTAGCCGATTGTCATAGCTTTGAGCTAAACAAAGTCCAGATAATCCAATTTTAATCACGTTTTTTTGGTCCAAAGTCGGTTTGGTGGTATGCAACTCTTAAGTGAATTGCTTAAGCGGTCTGCACTCAAGCCAAGTATAAAGCCCTGGGAATAGAAATTAAAAAAAAAAGTTGCCTGCCTAGCAGCAGTTAAGGACATATTTCAGAAATGATCTATCCGAACTAGCAGTGGATTCTAAAACTATGAGAATAACACTGTTTAAACCAAAATTAACTGAGCTCTCAAAACTTGATTTATGAACTAGTTTATTGATCACTAGGATCGTCTCGATGTCGACACCATACTATTATTATTACTAAAAATGTATAAGTAAGATACCCATGTATTTTTATAAATTGAAACAGAACTCGCTTCTAAAAAAATACAGAACTTATCTAAATCATTTACCAGGTGAGACAATAGCTACTTGTAACTTCCTGGTTACGCAAATGACCACCTAACAGTTGGGGGCAAAGGTGTCCCAATCAACAGAATACTCGGCATTTTTAAAGATAGGGCAAAAAAATAACCTTCATTAATTGACGGGCTTGACGGAGAAATGACCATCAACTTTAGATTCTAGGCGTAGGTAAATAATTGGAACACTTCCCAATTTGGACTTTTGCACCACGTACGCATTACTTTTAATTTATCCTAGTAAATGTTAGACTAATTAATATATGTCTCGATAGCCTATCAGTTAGAAGACTTCCAAGAAAGCGAGTAATAACTTTGTTTAATTGCGGATTAAGACTTGATCAGTTGACTTGCATACAGTAAAGGAGTATGGTTCTTGAAGTTGCCTTCAAGTTTTCGATGAACTTTATGATCATTAGATGGCAGATTGCTGGATAACTTTAGAGCATCAATGCCAACTAAAACGGGGTTAGTAGAGTTCGAAAGCTACTCAAATTCATCCCGTTATTACTCAAATCCTTCTACCTCTGTGCCTTATAACACCTAACCTCATGCTGTTTATCAGATAGCAAAACTAAAACCAATCGAAATGTCCTTTGATGAACCAGCTGATTCAAACGCATCTCAGATATTTCTTTCCCTAATATTTCGTTTTCATGCAGAAGGAAGCGATTTATGACGAAATGAAACACCCTCTCATCAACTATCTCTCCGACTTAGCTGGTAAATTACTAAGGCTATCCTAGTGGCTTCATGAATTCTGGATTGGAGTGAATTACTATTTATTATAGCGTTAAATGTAGGTCGCTAAATTTGATCATGAAACTAAGATGATTCTAAAGAAAATAAAGGTGAAGTCAGGCTCACCGAAAACGCATTTAACATTTTTCTCAATTTTGTATTTCTATTGTGCGTTCGCCAAAGCTGTGTTTTGCAGTTGTACCAACAAGAAGGAGCCCAGTTAAAGGACAAAGTTTTTCAAACAGAAACTAATGCAAGATAAAAAACCATCTCTCGGCGTATTGGTGAGGTAATTATAAAGGTGTTTCATCATGCACTTAAATATATAAAAAAATCATTCAAATAGAGTGAGAAACTCAACCCAGATAAGGGAACACAAACCTCTGTCCACTTTTTAGGCCAGTGTTCACTAGCGCAAACTGATGCGGTATTATCATCAAAACAAAGCACCCGGTATGGTAATGGGGCGACTGAGCAATAGTTTATGGATGGTGCTTTCACGTAGGAAGCATTAACCTATTTCAACATCACCTACCTCCAAGATTCAAAATGCAAATGGAATGTGATCTGTCTGCCGATGGTCAATTTGGGTAAAATTTTTTCCTGCAGTGGTAGAAACGATAATCAGAAGACTCACTAGCGCATTTCTCGAGCTTGTCTCGCTTCATTCTAAGCGACCTAAAGAAATGGGCTGAATATGAGTCGTCTGATTTTCCTGTCCTTCTGCATGGATTCTTAGGCTCGATGCTTAACTCGCGCAACCGTATTAATTATTCGCGCAGCACGCTGAATTGTTACCCTACCCCGATCTGCCTTTTAACTCGCCACGTGCAGCGTCAACACAAAAATATCTCAACGCCCCAGGTCAGATTTGCACTTATTGAGTTCCTCCATAGAAATGAATTAGTATTCGTACAATCTTACGCAGGAATGTTAGAATGAATTAATCGCTTGATTAATCAACCATTAGTGTGACAGTTGTTTTCTTGTGACTGTGGCGAGACAGATTAATATAAAATTGATGGCTAATAAGCTTACATTATAGAATACAGTAAGAAAATTGCATATGAGGGCCGCTGAACTATTCATCATATTTTCTGATCGACTAGTGAGCTGTCGAGTTCCATTTCAACCAAACAGCAGTCAAATTCTCCGCCACGTTGATTATAAATAGCTTACCTCTGTTCTCCGGCGAAGGCATTCGAACTTCATATTCCGCCTCTCCATCCAACTCTCTAGCCTCTCCTGATTCTCCATCTGGTGAACCCTGACTTTGTCTCCATGTGGACTCCAGCAGCTCCACTGCCTCTTCCACTGACTCAGAGAACTCTAGTCTCTGACGAGGTAATTGAGATGGTCCATCGTTAATGGAAGTTGGAGGCGAGGACATCCGACGGGGTGAGGAGATCGTTGGCGTGGGTGTAGTAGCGGGGGTTGTTGGAGTCGATGATGAGGTAGAGAGGAGCAGATTTCGAGGTCTGGAAGTTGATGAAGGTCGAGAAAAGACATCTTCCGCAGGGTTTGAAGGAATGAGCATCTCGTTCCCGACCTAATAGAAGGAAAATTAAAGGATAAGGGCATTAACGGGTTCAATGAAAGGCCAACCTCGGTTACTGGTTCGATGGAAGGTAGAGGACTGGTTGATTTTTGACCGGAAAAGTCGAGAGAGGTGATATTCATGGAGATCTTCTCCGTCTGTGCCTGAGAGGAGGAGGAAGACGAGGAAACTCGAAGGAGTCGGCGTTCAGCTTCTTCCAATTGAACTTCAAGTTCGTGAACTCGGCGCTCGGCTTTAATACGTGCTTCCCTTTCCTTTGTTAACCGCTCCCTGCATGTTCAAAAAACCGAGCTCAGATTTCTGTGCAAGCCAATATTGACATACAACTGTTTTTCACACCATTTGAAAACTTTCACAATTGAAATAATCACTCTGAATTTCGCGGTATTTAAGTCTAATTTCATAGGCCATGAGAGAAATCTACCATCTGGGAACATAGGCAACCTTTAATATTTACTCAAAGATAAATAAATAATTTTTCATTTTATGAGGTGCACCAGGTTTCTACAAGATATCTGGCAATAGTCATTTCCCGATTGGCAGTGTTCGCATGACAAAATGGCGAAATATGCAATCGTGCTCATCATCTAAGGCAGGCCACGTCTAAGTACTGAGTTGCCGAAGAATGGATGAATACCCACTCTCAACATCCTCGTGGTGACCACCGGTAACCCCAGGGCCAACTCTGGGGGCTAATGAGAGGGGCGGCCGTTTATGAATGATCATTCTGCGGACGTATAAAATTTGTTTATGCTAGCAGAAGAACAACTTCTTACAGCTTGGTAAAGGAGGCACGACGTAAATAACCGGATTCATGGTCTCAAACTGGAGTATAGAATGCACGTGCAAGTAGCTTTGAATGGAATCTCCGCCAGAATGTTGATTTCTGGAGGAGATATGAAGGCGGACGAATTCGGACGAAGTGGCTCAATGGAGCTGAAGCTGAACTGCTACCTGTACGACGAAGCCATGCCAGAGAAGAGACCAGACTGCCAAAGACGTCAACAAACGTTTTACTGTTCTGTGTTAACTGTTGTGTTTAATTGCTATAAAAGCTATTTGTACTTCTGTTGTACCCCTAATAAGTTCTTGGGACTTGCCCTGATAGGTGGGGAGAAAATAAATAAAAATAAATAATAAAAAATGAAAAATCAGATAAGCTAAACCCAGTGTAAATGTGTCTACTGCATTCATTTCTCTCCATAGGCAACGCTATCACTTCAAAAAATTTAAATATGTTGAGAAATGAAAATGGTTAAAATTCAAGAAACGGGCGCTTTAGAATTCCCCTTACCGAAATCGGGTCGTTTAGGATATGTTATTGAAATAACATCATTTACCCAAAGATTATTGAATCTGCATTGTGAGAACTGTGAATAGACCTCCAACCCTCTTCTGTGTTGAATCCTATAATGCCTATAATGTCTCTGAAGTCGACGGACAGAAGTAGCTCCATCACCAAACTGGAGGAATGTAGAGGGCGTACACCCGGCTAAGTAAGCAGTCGACCCCTCTCTTAAAGATAATTTGATTGTACTTTGAATAAAAGGCCAAAAAAACTGTAACAAAGGGAGATTTTACTGAAATATCGTTTATTGAAAAAGTGTTTAACGAACACCTCAAGCAAAGAAATTTCCATCTGGATAAATCGAGAGGAACAATAAATGGACCCCATCATATTGCAATTTTTGAAGCAATGAGGCTAAATAATCTGGAAGGCGAAATATTTGACATATTTCGCGAGTTTGTACTCAAAACGGTCAAGCGAATTTCTTACTGTGCTATCGAAATACTAGATTAGAGCCATCGCAAACGCGATATTAAATGGTGATTCTCACGATTATCTCACCGTTCGGCTTCTCGAAAAGCATTTTCCTCAAGAGCTTGTGATCGCATCTGCTGGATTTCAATGGGGACAGGTTGTCGACGTCTGATGTAGAGTTCATTGTTACCGATACAGAGGGCCAGGATCTTCTTATTAGCTCGCAGATTTTTGGTCATGAAGATGAGATCCTGAGAGTAGTTAAATCATTAAAGGATTCAAAAGATACATCAAGAAAGAGTTTGTGAAAAGAGTTGCTCACGGAGCTCTTTTTATCGATTGGTTTTATTGTGAATTTGCGATCATTGAATGCGATATTACGGATCTCGGACCAAGGGAAACCAACCTTCGGAGTTACCCTAAAATTTGGAAGATAGAACATGAAATACAGATTAAATTTCACAAATCGACCGTTGCTTATAATCAATTTTAATTTCGTATTGAAAAATATGCCACTGAAAATAGATTTTGAGTCAAAGTCTAAGAAAGATCTACCTTCCTTCCTTCTTAGAACTGCCTAATATCATTCCTGATCTATCGAGACTCATACGGCAGTCAGTAGACTTCGTGAGCGTGTGAAAAAAATAGATTTTAATTTAGCTTTGAAAGCGGTTAGTTTGGTGTTTCCTTCCTTGTCTCAAGCCGCCATGGCGACTTAAGATTGCCCGCCCTAGCAATAACACCTAGATCTGCCACCAAAATCGCACAGCGAAGTCAAAAGGACATTCATTTCACTGAGCAATAGAAAATTGTGGGAAGTTAGTTAAGATGAAGGCTGTAAGAATTACTTCGCTTTTTCCAGTCGGATTTGGATTTTTTTGTGTGAATTAGATATTAGCTGGAGTTATGTGCTGATGTTGAATTCTGAACTCCCATTACTTGGCATACAGTTAAACCTACAAAGTTGATCTCAACAATTTATTCTAAAAGCGTATTCTCCATCCACTTTTTATCGGAAACAACATAAAAATTTAAATTTAAACCTATGAGTTGGTCAGCTTCCTCTTAAATTCGGAATAAATAATTTAAAAGAGTGCTGAAAAATGCTTTTATATTTACTGTTCATCTCTCAATTTAAAACGGTCGGCAGAGTTCTCTCTTATGCGTAGCTGTGCTTGAGAAAATAGGAAAGAAGTCATTTTGTGAATAAAATTGGTCTGCTACAAAACATGCTATTTGGTCTAGTAAAAAAAAGCGCAAGCTTCGAAACAGAAGCTCTCAATTTTCTGCTATGACATTGGCTCTTCAATAGTTCATTTCACTACTAATTCAACATTTCAATGGATATTATGACGTGTTCCGATAAAAAAGGCATTAGATCTTTCCGGGAAATTCTGTTCTTGACACCTCGTGATCATATTGTGGTAACAACGAATTCGTAAGTGGATGGGAACAGGTGCAGGATTGGGCATTAAGAACTGTTTCTTACTAGCCCACCCAATGTAGTGGTTCAATAGGTGTGATCGGTTGATTAACTCGAAAGTGATGATTTGTCGCTGGCCATCAGTTTACGAGACACCGGGTATCCAAGCTTAGTGGTGATATACACAATAGGCGGGGCCGAATGGGATGTCAAACGAAGGCATAACAGCGGAAACTTCTCCTGGATCTCCGAGCGATTGGATAATCACTTTTGTTTTAATTTCGGAGGTCAAGTGTTTATCATACAAGAAGAAATGTGCCTTTCATTCCTAGATAGTAATGTATTAGCTCTACTTTCACAAGCGTGTCTAACGGGCACGCAAGGACATTAGGACCCCGTCTATCTAATCACCAAAGTGACGAACACTCATGTGACTTAGTTAAAAGTCTAGAATTGCGCATTTTGCCAGTGAACTGCGGAGAATGTTTCTGCCGGTTTTTAATGCTTTTTGTTGCCCGTCTTTGATAGCAAAGCCATAATGATGTCTGATGAAATAGCGCGACGCAGAGTTAACGTTTTTGATGATGCAGGGTGGGATATAACGCCATAATAAGGCTTTATTTCAATCAGTATAGAAGTTTCTTGCGTTCCTGAGTAACAGGCCGGCTTGGACAGTTGCAGGCTTATGAGAATAAAAACCATATGATTTGTAGATTCCGCATCTAAAATGCTTGCAAAAAGTGTTTTTGGTCAACTGCCTGAATACCTGCAAGCTGGGACCTCAAATGTAGGTATAAACGGCTAATTTTCTCGCATTTGATTGGTCTCTGGGACGATTTAATATTTATTAAAGTTAACTCCTATCTTTCGAACACTCGGCTGTTTTTCAGAAATTAGTGGAAAATACTTTAGGCAGAAAATCGCTTTGACTGGTGATTGTAATCAATTTGATGAACGGGTCAGCAACGCGCATGCCCGATCGTTTTGACGTCATCGCTTAGTCTTTAAAGTTGAGGAATGTGCAGCTGGAAGAGATAGCACGAGCAAAGTTATGAAATCCAAGATGAAGATGGGAACGAAGCAGTAATTTTGGTATTACTGAGAGTCACAAATAGCCCAACCCATTAGCCGACTACAGAAAATCAAACCCTTAGCTCCTCACGTTCCTATGGTAACATTAGTCTACCATTGGGGACTAGAAGATGATGAAGAACAAGGAAGCAGGATAGGCTTGGAAATGTCCAACCTGTGTTTGATGAGCAGTCATCGCAAAATTCTAGTAGGACGGACTGACATCTTGCCATCTAATCTGCTACTTGTGATTTATCTCAGATCGCTTATGAAGACGCAAGCAACCGTAAATGAAAAAGAGAGCAAATCTTCCCCCTTGGCAGGCTGGAACCGAACAGTGAAATAGACGAGAGCAAAATGGCTGACGAAAGGTCAGGATTGGGCAGAACGCCCGAACAACCGTCGAGGAGTCGAACAAGCGGTACTATACTGATTTGAATGATATCTCTCACCTTTTATTACACCCTGTCTATCAGGGTTTGACCTGAAAAGGCGTGACAACGATTACTAATAGGGCCATCACGTTGATTCTTGCCTCAGAATCATATTATTCGTCGACTCCAATAAGCTATGTATAGATTTCTCAAGCTTTAATCACTGTATTTTTTGGCATTATTCTATAAAACAGCAATACTTGATGTCCCACTCAGGTATCAATTTGTTGCAAATTCTTTTACATACTTAGGTGTGTCACCTTACTCATGCAGATCAGCCAATTTATTATGACTCTGAATTCACCTCAAAAAGCTCCGCCGATACTTGTAATGGCTATATAATCCTTTTGTCCTTAGCCCATGCACAGATCGCCATCAACCTCAATAACTCAGTGCCTCATTTACTGAAAAAATCGTATAGAAAGTGATTGCGAGGTTCAAAAGGTCCACTGAAAGACCGCATTTACTGGCTGGTAAAGAATTGCTGGCACTTCCAGTCCTGCCGACAGACCCCAATCACCTAAGAGAGAATCGCAGAACGGCAAGAAGATTAGAGTCAGAGTCCCTATTTACGTAGGCCAGTGTGCCACCGGAGAAGTAGCTGACTAGGAAGTAGTTCAAAAACGGAGCTTCAGCAGAACCTTTGGATAATCACTAAGGGGGTCATGAGTGTAAGTCTAGGTAAAGTTGCACTCTACTTTCTACTATCAATCCTCCCATTCGGTATTCTTGTACATCATACCACTGTACTAATACTTGCTTCAGCTAAAGATTAGCGAATAAATGGCAACACTGGTATTGCACATTTGCCTTTAACCAGTGAAGTCACATCCCAACCCTAAGCAGGCATGTCTGTTTCTCCCAGAAGTTCTCAGAAGTATATGAACATTGAACATTGAAATGTTTAAAAATCGCACTCTCACTTTGTAGAACAGATAGACATCCGCATGCTGAAATTTTACGGATTCCTCAATGCTAAAATGTATTAATAAAAATGTTTTATGGGTTCATTCTAATTGACTTTATTCAGTCGATCTCGTCTTCTAACTGTTCGACCAGGTAAATTGCATCAGTACAATCTTTTCATGTTTATCTTAAGGCAGAAAATGCTCAAAATGAAATGTAAACACATTTCAGGTTTGCGCTGAAATGATAAAATGCACTATTAGAGTATAATGTCCAAGAAATTGTGGCCTCTAAATTGCTGAAATCTTAATTTGAAAAGTAGTCAATCTCCATGTGCTGAACCACCTTCACCCGGTGTTCCATTGATCTCCAACTGCGAATTTAATCTAGATGCCTAATTATTACAGATTATATCCTTAAACATTCACTTACCTATCTGGTGGCTTGTAGACTGCCAGGCCCATCGCATCGATTCCAAGGAGAAGATCGGTTCCACGTCGATTGCAAATATCGAAAAATTCAACGCCGTAAGTTTCCAGACCTTCGGCGATTTCAAGATAATGTAACATCGCGGTCTGGGGGTACATACCTCGGTGCTCTTTGTACCATCGAACTATCATATGGATCCAGTCCTGAGACTCAAGGTCGTGGTTCACAAGCGTACTAAGCGTAAAAGAAGACGTTTGACAGTTAATTTTAATCGTTCGATTACTCTTAAATCCACAATGGAATGTTCAGGACCCGAACATTAACAAACCCTAAACACGGACCCATAACAGCAGGAGTTATTTGACATTTAAAAATATACAATGAATTGACCTGATATTAAGAGCATTCTTCTACAAACAAATTGCTTAATCCACAAAAGAAATTGAAGAATTTGGGACCATCTCTCGAACAAAATCAGAGGCAAAGATTTTATTTTGAGCAATAGGGTAGGCTTTCTGCTCAATGAAAAAGTACTGACGCTTGAAAACAAGCCCTTTAACTATTTCAACATATATTGACGATATTTTTCATCAAAGCTTCTTAAATTTAGAAAGCTAATTTCAAAGGCGAGAAAGGCTTTGAACTGCCTTAGTGATTTATAGCTGGATGTGGAGCTCTTGCATTAGAAAGAAACTACTTAACTAAGATTCGTAACAAACGTAATTTTAGAAGAATTGCTAGATTTGAATGAAATAATAAAACCCCAACAATGCGCGTATCGATTTAACCTCGATACACAGAGACTTGAAGAATCTGTGTTCAGGATGCTTTGAAAACAAAGCACAGTCCCACGGAGCTAGCTCAGCCAAACTCTAAACCATTGAAAGCGAAACTCCCTGGGTGGCAAATAGCCAAACCAATCCACTTCCGTGAAAGAATTCGCAATGACCGCTTACAGTACACTGAGGCGAGATCGCCATCTGTTGATAAAAGAAAACGATGATCATCATAACAGCCCCAAAAAAAGAGACCCCTAAACTGCTATGAAAAGTTGCTCCAGGACCTGAAAATGCACAAACGGGTATTTGCGTTCCTGAAGCTGCAAGCTGGTTACTGCCTTATATCTTTGGGCTGAAGTGGATTAAATAGTACTTTACTCGTAGGCTCAACACAAAGACACTTCACATAAGAGACAAATTTCTGAAGGAGTACTTTTTGAGACTTGGAAAATGTAGCAGATTACCAGAGGAGTGCGTTATTTTCTAGCAAAAATACATTTAATTCTGGTTGTTTCCCACTTCGGGAATAGACCTGCTATGGAACTGTGTACGAAATGCAAGACAGGACTGAAATGGAATTTGACAAATGACCTCATCGTTTCAATTACCAGTTTAATGAGAACAGGCGGTTTTAGATGAACAGTTAAGCAGTTTTTATCTTCAGATAAATTTCAAGCTTTTCACCAATTTAGTTAATAATTTAAGGTTATTGAATTTTTCTGAGATTTTCATGAATGTAAAAGGTCCATATCTCAAGTTCACACAAAGTTCAGCCTTGGAAAACATGAGGTTACTGAAAAGTTTGACAGACAGTCAGAATCTATTGCTTTATCCTATTTAAACGATGGCCCACTTTAAGAAGTGAACTACACATCAAGAATATTGAATAGTTTCTGAAATTTCAGTAATAAAATGATGCAGTTTTGGATTGTATTTTTTTTTTTGGCATTATTCTATAAAACAGGAAAATTCGACTTCCCACTCCAATTACCTAGGAGAGAATCGCGAAACGGCGAGATCATTAGCCTTTTAGGTGAACGAGCGACTAAGGAGACGTCTGTCTTGCTAATTGGTCAATGCAGATTCAGAAGGTTTAACTAAACCCGTGATCAACTGGTCTGCAACACCTGGTCTGTCTCCAAAGGCACTAAAACGTTGAGAGGCACTCAGTTAATTTTGCGTACATTCGATCTTGAGGGTGATCCACCTACAGATAGGAGCAGGAAGAGGCGTTGAGACATATGCCGCGATTTATTGGCCGATTGGATCGATTTGACAGTGAACGGCAAATTATTATTCCCCGAAACCCTTTTCTGTTTAGTGCACCCTGTTATGGATATTTATTGACGATTAACAGAAAAGTTCTATTTTCGGTGCTGAAATGTTGCATTGATGAAAGAAACTGTCCATTTCTATTTAGAAAGGTCAAATTCACTCTTAATGGCATTATCATTTACCCCGTTTTCTTTATTACTTTGTATCAAAAGCCTCGAGTTCGGTTTAAGCTAGTCTCGTTCATGGGAAATCGATATAGTCAAGGTCAGAATGTCCAATTATGTTTAAGTTGTGGTCGTAACTAAAAAACTAAGTAGGGATGCCATTAGAAGACTATGGATTCAAAATTAGGAGAGATTGCTGCCGGCTTGAACTAGTGAAATCGAATGGTCTTGGATGTCCAGCTTCGAAATACAATTCAGATGGTCAAGAATAAATCTGATTGAATGCACAAGTGCAGTCTGCATTATAACTACGATCTTCTCGATTTCATAGACCTGGATCTTTCATTGCTGGAAGCTGTACTATTCCTGTTGCCGATCTAAAATTAAAGGAATTCTTAGAAAATCTCTACGCTAAAACTAAACTAGGCCGTTAAAGCCACAAAAAAATGATCAGTCTAAGTGAAGCACAACGGCTCAATTAGATGACTAAAGCCAGATAATTTGAAGATACAAACTCTTCAACTGATAAAAGCAAATAGTTTAAGTGAAAGTCGCTTCTGAGGACCCTATAAGTAAAGACTGTGTCTTCTTACCACGATGAGAAAACAAAGAACGGATTTGGAGGAGAAAGTAGAGGTGGATTATTTATGCAATCAGCATTATTGCGCATCTCGAATCTACGCAGTTCATTTCCACCACCACCGTGGTTTGCTCATCAGCAAACCCAATTGATAAGAGGGGAATTCGCTAAATGCCGATTCAAGTAGTCTGGCAATCTGCTTGAAGACTCGATGTTTTTGGTTCGAAAGTTCTCCGGAATGTGATTTAATGAAGCCTTCAGATTCGTTCTCAGTAGATGTTGTCACAGAATCAGATACTGCAATGCAGATCCCCTCCCCCAAGAGACTGCCTGCAATAAGCCGTGACATGATCCAAGAGCGATCACATCCTCAAACTATATATTTTGTAACAGATTAAATAGTATCGTAAATTATATGAAGGTGGAATGATTTCCTATATAGCCATTTAAATTGTCAATGAACGAAAATGGGCATCGAAAAATTCTGCAGCCAGACGACGACATCATCTTCTTACCAAAAGCAAGTTAGACCTACGTTGCTGCTTAAATTAATTCACACAAGGGCAAAATCAAACAAGGTAAATTAGAATAAACAACCTTGGCCTTCGCATATTCTGAAGCTGTTAAGGGTTTAACTGGGTTGAAGGTTGGATAAAATGCACACACTTTTGAACCGATCATAATTCAAATGCAGTGAAGAAAAGTCTCGCTTGCCATTGAAAAAAGCGAATATTTTTTCTGAGAGGCCCGCATCCACGTTCTCTAATTTAAACCTGAATACTAAAATTGCATAGGATGAAAATCACTCCCGCTTGTTCTGAACACTTCATGACGTGAATCCCTCGCAAAAACATCTTTTTACCACGAGTTCATAAGTATATTTGTTTATCTAGGTTATTTCAAAATTAATCGGAACAAAAGAGAGATGAAGTGGAAAAGTTGTGGTTAATTTTATTTCTGAAGTCGAACTAGCTATGAGGATTTCGCGTGACTAAGTCAAACCATTGTAGAAAGAACATGAAAGTGTTTCATGTGCGTGATAATAGCGATACTTATGGCATTATATTTGCATAATAATGTACAGTCGACGTATAATGTCCACGTAAGAACATGCATAGACCAGTTTGGCTGGATAATTAGCTACGATTTGTCTGGTGTGTGGTGCAGAATGATGGAGCTGCATCAAGAGAAAATGAATTGAGGTGAAATTACAAGTGGATGGAGCCTAAAATCAGTAAATCTTAGGGGCTGGTCAATCACATAAATCAGTTCAGACTTTTTTCCATTGTCGAAAAGGATCTCCAACTGATTGCGGCAAACTAATCTCGCATCTAAATGTAGTGCTTCGAGAGAAACTTCAGTTCTGAACAGCTCTGCCAAGGGGAATCTTGATAGAGTTCAGTAACTGGCTTTAACTGGAGAAGCGTGTATATACTTAAACTACCATTAAAACAAGTATTGACAACCTCTTTGGAGACCTTGAATGGTTCGAAGCAAAATGGCTCCGAAGATTACAAAGAGAACTCTATGGAGGTGGATTTTACTAATATTTCGATGAGGAATAAAGTACTCTTTTTGTACTAGCTAACTAACTTAAGCAGCCATGGAGCTTTCCTGCATTGATACAGGATTTTGCAGTTCAATGTCTTGGCGGCAGTGTATTTCTTGATATGTTTTGAAGATTTTACAGAAGTTTATAACCACTGGAGGCAGAACGGTTAGGTAATTTCAACCTCAGCTTTACTAAGTAGGAGTATCTGTCTCAGCCAAGAGCTATTTCATTATGATAAACAGATAATTTGACCTGACTACCAAAGACGAGTTATGGTAGCACACACCGTGGACGTCGAAAGAGGTAGGTTTTGCCGGGTAAAGCCTCCAAGGTGGAAATTAAAGACTCTAGAAGGTTAGAAAGAAGCAGTAGATTGAGAAAGTTGAAAAGATATACCGCATAGAACTGCCATATGCTTGGAGATCGACGTTCCTCGAAGTCCTTTTTTATGATCTCCAATAATCTCCTCCAAAAGTAACATATTTATCCCCATATAAGGCTTTTAAACGCCCTTCTGAGATTAAATTAAGATTGTACTGCTTAAGAAAGGATTTAACAGCTGAACCAGCTCATTTATTTGCAATCACACTTCGTTGGACATCAATCCTATCCCTTCATCATCTAGGAACAGTAAGTAATTTGATTTCTTGATGTCCAACCATCGCAAAGAGAGAAATTATTTGATTTATTTGCAACTCTCCAATAAAGTTAATCAAACTTGTAATTTGGTAAGTGGCTCATACATGCCCTTTTCACATGACGAAAGTGGTTGTACGAATGGATGTTATCTCGTGATGATTTTGATTCGATACCGGCGGTACCAGGAGGTTTATATATTAGTCAATACCTTAGATAACGTTCATCAACCGTCTCTGAGACGCTCTTAATCTCCAAAATGAGAGGGCCCGATTAAGCAAGTCAAAGAGTGCTTTTAATAAAGCTTTGTTTTTAAAGTACTTCTTCTTGCATTGAATAATCCTCATCGATTGGTAGGGAGTCGGAAAACGATTTCATACTTTAACGCTTACTAAAAAAAACCAGAGATACAAAGCTAATCTGCTTTGCCAGGGGACGTGGATTCGATTCTTAGGCGAAAACAGCGGCTTAAAGAAGGAGCAAGATACGGTTGGAAATACCATTGGGGATATATTAGGAAGTCAGAAGAATTAAACATGCCCTCTTTCCAAAAATACGGAGCCGACATCCAAGAGGGAGATGACAGGATGCCAACTAGAATGATTCGTGCACGGGTTCATAAAGGGTCACATAAGCGACACACAGGTACGTTGCTTATTCGATATCCTAAGCCAAACATTTGAACTCTGGAGTGTATTTGTGGAATTAATGTGCAAGATTTTCTCAATCATCAACGATCCTTGCTTTTGAAGAACTTTCGATTTTACTTTCGTAGATAAACTTCCCTCAACCTAACTGGAGAATACAAACAGAGTGCAGTTCTTTGCTCCAAAGCACCATTCATTGTTAAATTTTTTTGAATATAGCAAGAGGTTTGGTAGCGCCGACATTACGAACACGAAACCATTTCTCATTTTGGGAATTTGAAAAATTCGGCAGCAGGAACGACAAGAATCAGTTGTTCGAATCATAAATTCAAGCCGTAAAATACTAACCCAAGGCGCGCTTTATTTTCCATCCTCTGTCGGTATGATTAATAATATCGCCACGTGGAAAAAAGGTCTGAAGTGGCTAAGTAGATAGTCCGGGGCATTCGAATAGCTCTGGCTCATAAATTCTTTAAATAAAGCTTTTTGTAAAAATTTCGAGCGTAAAGT
Organism: Moniezia expansa; assembly: GCA_019097775.1. Lineage (NCBI taxonomy): Eukaryota > Metazoa > Platyhelminthes > Cestoda > Cyclophyllidea > Anoplocephalidae > Moniezia > Moniezia expansa. Next base: position 6,402,300 of record JADFDV010000064.1, read on the forward strand.
AAGAAACTCAAAATTAAACAGAAGATATGGCATCGAAACGCAGAAAAATCAAGCAAAGGTTCATTTGTAACCCTTCTGACTGGCAGACTGCTCATGAAAAACATTTTAAGGAACTGATTAAGTGCCATCAACCCGTCGTGTAAGCCATTTCTTCTAGGTAGTGTTGCTGGGTTTAACAAATACATTTCGACTCTTTTAATTTCATAAAATTGGCTGATTTGTCGTACTCGTGGTTACTGTTTTCCGTTAGCTTCTACGTGCATATTTCCGATTCGATCGCAGCTTCAACATTGAAGACTGAAAACGATCCCGGTTGACTCAACATTTTCATTTATGCCAACTTTTATTGTAGAAAGAATGTACATGTTTAAATTAACGCTAAAACAAGTCTTGAGAAACCATCCGAAAAGAGAGATCTTGCATTTCACTTGTATCTTGGTGAGAATAGAAATGCATCCTTCTGATGCGCGGTTGACTTGCACGGATAGGCAGTTATCGCACATCACGAATCAAAGTTCAAATAAAGCTTCTGAATTGCCTTATGTGTTTTTGTTGAAACTTAGCAAAGACAAAAAAATGATCATTATTTCGAATTTCGAGGCCAAATAGACGGAACTACCATTGACGCATTGAGTTGGATTTGTCGACTTAAAATAAGTGTGGCAATGAACCCACGGATTTAACCAAATCACACGATCCGTAGTTTGGGCGGCTAATACAAGTATAACAAAGCGCAGATGAGCAGCTTTGAGTCACGTTCAGATTAAGCCAATTTTGAACCTTGCTTAACGGGACTTCTTAAAGCAAGACATTACCACCTAGGAATGAGAAATCTCATTAATACCATGGTTTACTGGAAAGGCAAAAAACATCAAAAAAAATTTTTATTTTTCATTATCAACGAGGAATTTCAGGCTAAGTACCGGACCTGTGTGAGGACCGAGGATCACATCGAAGTGGGAATTATTCCCGCCCAAACACAATTTCTGCATGATGAGTGATAATATTCCATCTCTCCAAGAGGCGAGAAATGGGCTTATTTTTTCCATTGAGCTACCTCTTCCCTCCGTGGTAGATGAAATTTAAAAAGAAATAACAGCAAATGGTAGGTCTATTCAGACAATGCGAGTGGAGGATAGTGTCTGAGGTCGGGATAAATTCGCTTTCCCAAAAAATTGTGGGGCTGATCGACATGTCACATGCAGGCCAATTACAAATATTCAATTCAGAGTGGTGAACACGAACCAATATAGACTACAAGCCTTGACAATGCATTAGCATCCAGTCTCGGAGATGCAAGTGCGGCAGTATGAGGACCAGTACAGATATCTCTGGTTTGACAGGAAAGCTATTCTGTTAGCAAAGGACTGCATTTCAACTGCAAGATTATTTTGATAATAAAGTAAACGTTGACCTTGAGACCACTGCCGAACCGCCTTGAAACACAAGTTGCCTGCTTTTCATCAATTTCACCTTGCATCAAAAACTAGCCCAAATCTTTTCATAATGACGCGGCAAGCACTAGAAACTTCTGGAAATGTCGGTTAGTATGGCTATAAGGTCCTTGCGGGGGGCGTATGCGCTGATAAAATTATTAATTTGTACGGGACAACCATATTCAGAAAGTAAAGAACGGCCGACCTTAATAGTTTTAACTGGTCAAACCGTAAATGGCAGTAAAGGGAGACTCAACAGAGTTGTTCAGTTAAGGTGCACCAGAATCCACGACTTGGGATTGCATTTTCGACGAAACAGACATTAGAATGGGTTGACAAAGAATTTCCACCAAGAACATCTCCACTTGGGACATAAAACTAGCTACTACATATTCTACCTACTAATTTACTAAACTTCATGAGATTCGGGGTTGAAAAACACCAACACTTTCAATAAAGTAATGGTTTTCACTCATGTTAAATTTCAGTTATTGCGACCATACGAAGCCGAGGAAAAATAGCCAACCCAAGCTGTAAAAAGCTTTTATCGTATTCGAAACTAATAACCCAAAGTAAGTTAAAAAAAGGTATTCTGAAGAGTGTCTTCGGCTATATCTTGGATATAAAAAGTCTGGAAGGGCAATAGGCATTGGATCTTCGGGTTCCTTTACGCACATTTCAAAGGCCTCTTATCAGTTTCTGTTGCAGTCAATAAAAAGTAATTAGGTCAATTATAATTCGTAATAAATTTGAATTTTTGCTGTGAACTCGAATATGTAAGATGAACCTTTATCGTAAGGAACCTTACATAGAAATTTTTTCTCCAGTTGGAAACTGAATGACAGTTTAAGCGAAGCGCAAATTTTCTAGGACCGAATTATCAGACGAAGAGAGAGAGCTTTGCAGCACGTGTTGCCTTATTTTTCAAGGAAGTGGGACAGAAAGGCGGAAGAGGTGGCACTAAACTGCCGTGGGCCAAATAGACATTTAATATGCTGTCTGGGCAAAAGGTTAGAGAGGTATAATGGAACGGTTTCATTTTAAAGCACGTGTTTCAATCCTGTGTGTTTGACAATTTTTCATTAAATCTGTTATTTTTTTAGCCTTTATAAGAAGAAGAATATACAAGCTTGTCGATTTACTTGAACTAGGGCACTATCACAGGAAAACGAACTTTAATTAGGTTCTCCATGACCAGTTGACTTACGGGTCACCACACACCACAACAACGCACAGTCCCTATCAAGTTTTTTTGAAATTCATAGTCACGGAAGGGCAGTGATGAGCTAAGCTAAAGCATTTTTCTTAATCATGGTTAAGAATGCTACCAAGACTTCTAACAGTTCAAATTCTTCAGAACTGCAGTAAGCACAGATCAGTATCACTTAGCACTTACTACAGCTGATGAACTGATTTAATCAGGATTAATCTCAGTAGGAAAGTGAATGCTTAAGGAAGATGAATACATGATCTTCAATTCACATTTCAGACAAAGAGTCTAGGATTTCTAAACAGGGAACGAGACGAACACAAACTACGCTTTGCGTTTTATCCGTGAGCCCATTGAAAAAGGGAGTATGTGTTGAAAGCATTTTGATTTATTAAAATATTTCATTTCTGATTACCCCAATATGTGAGGATCAAATAAACTACCAAAAAACTGGCCCCGAGGAAAGTGGCAAAGTGCTCGAAGGGTATTCGCTTCGCTCCTGCAATCAAGAGCGATAAAGTTCTTACAACTTCGTCTAAACCATTGGGACTTACAACATTAAGGTAATGATGAGGACTTGCAGAGAAGACTGCGGTGACGCTACGAGAATTGATAGAAACCAAATAGGCTAGGACCCATATTGACAATGCGTGATCTCTATGAGGGAAACCCGGGCGTCTCCATTCTTAGGCCATTCATTAAACATTTCTACGCCGCAAAATCCTAGGAATAGGCAGCCACGCTACATTTTATCGTTTGCAAAAGCTTCCACTGTTCAGATGTAGAAAAACTTGCCGGTTGTAGCAAAATCTGTATTTAAAGCGATAAAAAACCTTGCGTAGAAATTAGGATGTTATTAATTTAATGCGATTCCAATTTTTAAGATTAATAAACTTGAGTGTTTCAATTGACTTGTTTTCATTCATTTAAAATGAGGACATTTTGAGTTAATGCATAGATAGGAATTTTTAGTTTGTTTTAGTGCTGATTAACATTACAGACGTTTGTAAATCATGAATGTGAAGTGATAAGACCTCAACCAAAATGCCCCAGTAGGTCCTTCGAATTCAATGATGTGGGCCCTAGAGTGGACGTAGCAACGTACTGAGTCGGCGTCACCAATAGAAAGGAAGCTAGTATTTGATTTTGAACTTGGGCATAAATATCCTAATTACTCTGGATGAATAAATGACTCGACTCCCCGCCAGGACCAACCAGCAACGAGCCGTGTACTGAGAATCTGGTTCTGCTCCTAACTCTTCGTATACAGGCGAGTAAGCTACAATAATCTCCATTTATCTAGATAAATGAAAGGCTTTACATTGATTTGCAAGAGGAACTTCATAACCTATCATCGATAAATTATTCGGTGTTATTTCAATCAATTGTCGCAAAGAACAAACAATTTTTTGCTCAAAATAATAAAAAAAGTACCTTAAACGAAAACATACCCGCCTTGCCTATAGGTAAAAGTTAACTCGCTTGTTTCCTTTTGGAGATTAAGTATGGCAAGGTAGAGGGTGCTTATCCAGTTGGATTATGGTTTAAAAACGGACGTGGTAAGTCAGCTAGAAGGCTTCAAGACTACTTGAAAATAATATTGATTTCTCATTCAAACCATTGAAAAACAGGGAGATTTCCCTATCTGGAATAACTTCTGAAATTCTCAACCACGATTACCCATGATGCATGTTATTCTGATAGGAATAGGATGGAACAGAAAGACATCGAAGCGCTATTGAGTCGGCTGACAAGACATATGCGTGCCAATCACGAGTCGTCAACTCGGAGTACTTAAAGCCCAAACACTATGGCGAGCAGGCCTTGACACCATGGCAACGCCGTCTGAATGGAAGATGTGGTGGTTTTTATTAAGAAAACGCGTACGAATGTATTTCATAACGGGATCCCAGTGGTCTTACGCCACCTCCGAACAGTCCCAACGCGCAAGTAACTTGCTGTTCTTTTTCCGGGTTTGGTTGTCATCATGAAAATTGCTCATAGAGTAGGATCAGTCATAATATTTCAAAGTGGTAGGTATGATCGCGTACTGCATTTTACACCATAAAGCATAAAAAAGTTACAATAATGATGTGGCGATCACGTACGTACTTGACTGTTAAAAGAGTACAAATACGAAACATCACAAAGGATTTTCTTTGATTAGAACGACCAACTGCGCCTTTCGGACATCGGTCTGCAAAGAGATGGTTATACAGGAAGTCCAAAATTGAAAGGGCACCAAGATACGCTCACTCTCCCCAAGATTAAAGTTGAAAGAAGATATCCTTCAATATATTTTGCGCATTAATTGATATGAACAGCACTGAACCCCATGCTAACGAAATGCTTGCTGCGTAAAAAGAATTCCTGTTTTATCGAATACTTTCTCGAATAAAATGGGAGGCTTTATAGGACTCCAAGGTAGGAACAGCATCAATCAATCCTTTAGCCAGAAAGATGAGCACAGATTTCCCAATTACTTAACAGTTTTGAAGTTTGACCTCATTTCAATCTGACAGAATCTAAGAACTTACCTGCAATTATAGTAATTTGGTTTCATGCCCATTGCTATTGAAGATGTGGCATATAATGTGACTATCAAGAAAGTGACCATTAATAGAGACAATGAAATATTTTGTGCCATGATAAAATAACCACACCCTTTATTGTAGTGCGAGTTGGAGATCGAAATGAGTGGCGAGGAGGGAAGTAGGAGGGTAACAAATTTTAGGGAATGAAAATCGCAAAATACTTCTGATTGGTTCTCGAGCGCATTGGACAGAGCCAATTAAAAACCCATATTCCAATATGAAATCTCTCTTTGATTGCAGATTAGGCCTCTTTAGCTGGTGGGATTCAAGGTCTTTCACATCATGGGGCCAAATGCGTTCGTTAAATTGAAGTTCTGTGGCCAAGTTTACAAGGATTAAATGGAGAAGCACTACCACATGAGACCCACCTTGACTGGAATAAACAGCCAATACTTAATGAAGCTCTAGGGACTTTACCAATCCTGAAACCATCTATCTGCGGTGACTAGCTTACATTCGAGAAAAAGATAAACTGAGTGGCAGAATATCAGAATATGTAGTATAATTCAAAAGTGAAGGTGACATAAAGTGAGTTCGTGACCCAATAGCTGAACTCTAAGTGGCTTTCTGACTTGAATCTACTCCATTTGCACACTTCCTTATTATCCTTGTGTTTTCACAAGTAACCGCCAGCTTCCAGAGCAGAGATAATTCAAAGCTGTTTCCTAGTCATAACATAGAATTCACAAGTAAATCAGAATAGACGAAATCCAACTCAGAGGCTCTAGCTGTCAAATTAAAAGACGTGTTTCTCGACTTGTGATGCCAAAGATATATATATGTATAGTGGTCGTCTACTTATAAACTAGATAACTCTTTATTAGTAAGAGAAGAAAAAATCTTGATAGAGGCGAATAATATATTATTTGATTTTGGTCAGTTCAACAGAATGCTCCGATCATTGAGGCAAGTAGACGCAGACATCATTTGCCTGACGGTTGTAGAGCTTTTAACCTTTTGGGATTTGGAGGTCTGAGGTTAGCGGAATTCAAGATTTCTACCGAGGAGTATCGTTTTTCTTTTGCTTGCATTTAAGCATTTATTAAAATGGATAGACTGCAGCACCTATTTTTGAGTTTCCTTGCCGGGATCCTTCCAAACCCTGAGTTAGAGCGGCGGCTGAGAGCCAATAAAGATTGAATAAGAACCTCTTGGGAAGGGCAAGGTAGATTAAACTACATTATGTAAGTAGGGTTGACAAATGAAGCACAATGTCTTATCAACCCTTCTCTTCAGTAAGACCTGGAACTTCCGGAAAAAGGAAATTCGCGCCCATCGAAACCTGCCATTTTCGTGTTGCAGTGATATTTTCCACACTATTAAACACATTCCAAATGGAAACCTATAAAAGTAAAATTAATTGAGGACTCGTCTGAATAAAACTGCCTTGAGTGGGACAAGAAAGATCTACTGAAGTCAACCTGATCAGATCAACGATAACCGGTTTGGACGATCGTTCCGACCGCCGAAGAATTTCGAATCCATGCTGTCTAATGAGCCAAGGGTGTGCGTCTCTGCAACACACTCTTATCAATACGGTTAGGTCTACAAAATATTTATTCGAAATCAAAATAATTCTGTGATAAATAGGTCGTTCCTACTGTAAATTGGACATGAAAAGAACACCCTAGGCGTATTAAACAAAGCGTCTTTATGTTTGTTTAAAAAGAATGAAGCCCACGAATAAAAAGGTATTTATTATGAGTCTCAGGCAATGGAAAGTCAGCATAATTGAACGATTCATCTGAAAATACAAAATTGTTTAACGATCTCTATTTCATTTCATTGTTGATTTTTAGCGAAAATTTGCACTCTGAACGAATGACACTTTAAATGTGATGGAGTCTAAATACCAATCAACCTTTGAGATAATTCAATGCCTATTTGACATTGCAGGCTCAAACAGGAAGCAAACATTGTTTATGGAGGGGTCAAATAAAAGTCTTCTATTATTGATTAAAGTTCAAACCATTTGAGCTTGTACCTTTGTAGAACTGAATGTCTATTGCCACACCACTACAAAAGTTGGATCGTAATGTGTGTCTAAGCAGTTTTAAAGACAAAGCAATTATGAGCTAAGGAATTTTGCATAGCATACCTCTAGGACATTTAGGGGTAAAAGCTTACAAAGAGAGCCTTGGGTCCATACTATCTGAGAGGTTTGTCCATTTCGCCAGGGTTGACATTTTTCGTATGCTACTTAACTTGATGTACTGACCGTTACATCATTGGTCAGAAGATGGATAGCAGACTCGGAAAACCGGTGTTAAATGCCAAAAATATGGACGACGCATTATCAGCTTTGCAATTCAAAAAATAAATTGGATAATAGCCTTGAGAGTAAATTAGTGCGCTTAAATGCCCCATATGAGAATTGGTTGACCTGGCTGAGAAGAGACCAATGAGCACTCGGTCCTTTTTCAAAATGGAACGTTCCATTGCAGAAAGATAGTGAAGACTAAGCCAGCTACTAGGTATTTTGATAGACATTTCTGAAGCGGCTTCAACTGCAACGAAATACTAACAACGAAATGTGGTCAGTCGACACTGAGGAGAAAAGCACCAGAAGAACTCTTAGATAGCTTAGTTCTTTTGAAATACCACATGAATTTTGCTTTAAGACTTATAACCCCTGATATTATTGAAAAGGCGTCCAGAAAGAAAATTCTCAACTTTTTTTTTCAATCAGAGAAAACTGAACTAGCAATAATTACGAAAAGGAAAAAAATAACAGAGCAAAATGATAAAAACAAATACTAGAATTTCGAGGTTTTATAAATCAATTTACATTTATTCGACGTTGAAGAAATCACTGTGAAGGTGGATTTCAATTTAGTTTATTCTACTTTACAGTTGAGTCGCATGAAATACGACCAAACACAGCCCAAAGTAGTAGTTCGAATACGGTTTTTAAATTCTTCTGTGCGTATTTTCTGTTGGAGTTCGCGACCACTAAAGATCAGAATGCTAGATTGTTTTAAACTCTGCCTCCCTAAGTTGGAGTACCATTCTAAACAAGACCAAGACGCAGTGACTAGTTTTACACTTCAATTTTATTTTGAATTGCAATCGAGCTTCCTGCAAATATGTACGTGAGTCCTTTTCTAACAAAGACTGGATGGAAAAGATACGCAGTTTGTCAGAGTGCTGGGCAGTTACAGAACCTTCACTGTAAAAGCTAAAGCATGAGTCGAACTTTTTGGAATGCAAGAACATAATAATGATGTAGGATAAGCCAGTCTAAATAGGTCAGACTTTAGATAGTCAGATATTCTGCCAGTCATCAAGTCGAAGTTCCCAATTTATAAAAGGTTTACAATTTTTCGAATGTTATATACGAATAGTCTATGGCCAGCTTACGAGGTAGCGAAGAGCATTTGTTCATAACCCATTTGGCCAAACAGAAAACTCACTTCGGTGACACCAGCCGATCAATTGGAATAGGGTGTCGAAAAAATTGGTCCTCATCATAGTCACCATACTTTGCTTGACAGGCGTAGGAAGCCAGAAGAACAGCGGTCTCTGGAGGACAGATCAACTTGTCCTTTAAGATTGCCTCTTTTATCTGAATTGGAGAAAATTTTAACAGTCTTAGGCTAGTTTTATAGAATATTTATTAGAGAATCGCGACTAGTCAGGCCGTGACACATAAACAGGACTTTTTTTGAATTTGGAAGAGGATTGTCTGCAAAGTTCGTGAATTTAAGTCTGCTGATTATTGCCTATAATTTCTTGGCGTTTGAATTAAATGTTCATTCCCCGTACTTTTCGCAGATAAATTTCAAATACATTTGACAGATGCCCTTGACGAACATTAGGGGCGCAGTTTGTCGTTTTTGTGACCCTAAAATCGATAAATTGATTTTTGTACATTCTCCCTTTTTCATAGCCGTAATGAACCAGATTCCCTTCAAATCCGTTATCGATCCATGTTGGTGGACGTACATTTTCATTTAGATGGCTCCATTTTAATCATGGTGTGTAATGTACCCCTGCGTGGGTGGCAATAGCAATGTCCAAGTTCTTGCATTAGCCATTCCATACAGAATGAACAGGCCTATTAATACAAGATTCGGCTATTCCTGCATTCACATTTATTTTTCCCGGGTCGATTTTTTTTTCATTTGCAATCTGGAATAGACTAGCGATATCTTGGAACCGAGAAGGCATTAAGTCAAATCGTGAATAACGCGAATACAAGCCCCAATTATTTGAGGTTCCAACGAGACGTCAGCCAGGGAGAAGTTATTTGATTGTTCATCGAACATGAGTTGAGTATGAATACCAGAGTCTGGTATTACGCACATATGGATGGGCTTGGAGGAATTGGGATTGATTGTTGAGTATTGGTCGGATAACAAATGAATATACATACACATCATTCATGTATATTCGAAATTCTTCCAGGAGTGCGTATGGAATGTGATGAGATTTTTTCCAAAGGAAGATATTGTTCAGCAGCATAATTGCATTGACTGCATGAAGAAATATTGAAAAGCGAGATGATGAACTTCAATGTGTTCTAAATCTTTTTCGTGTTTGTAGAGTAATTTACTTAATATGAATGAAATTTTCAGTTACTACAAGCACTAACAGAAACTAGTAGGCAGTGATATTAAGAGCAACTTTAAGAATATCAGTTTACAAGTGAACTGAATAGATTAGAGACTTCAAATGATTTCACGATGTAGCTGTCGCGTATCGAAATGTAGGATCATCGCCACCAACACAAATAGAGAACTGGAATTTCGAGCAGATATAAGACCTGTGAAGAAAAGGTGTAACGGGTGAAGACCTATTTCAATAGCTGAACAGCATAACTTTATCAAGGTAGATCGTATTAGAAAGTAACTGCATGTACTTAGAAGCTTTGAAGTAGAAAGCAAACGAACTTATATGCTTGAAAACATAATGTTTATCTTATCTTGTGACGAAAAATACTATAAAGGAGGACGCCAAAAGTAGTGCGCGCTTTTACAAGCAAATGTAACTCACAAGAACCGAAGAACACCATAACTATGAAACTAAGGGCTACTAGCACCACTAAAAACTGAAAGTTTCAAAGAATTTCGGAAATATATATCATTTATGAGCTCTGTATACTCAGTTTAGAGTTGATTAGCATACTTTAGCCACGAAACGGGGTGAAACAAAGCCACCAGTTCTGAAACAGATTAGACTGAGGTTCCCATTGTGTCGAATGTTAATTAAGGGGGTCGATCAGAGTTTCCACAATTTCAGTTCAGTTAATCAACCATTATTCAGACAAAATGGGGCTACGAATCTGTGGCGAACCATTATATGACACCTAGTACAAATGACGTGGGATTAATAGCCTGTTTTGGTGTTTGCATTGTTGTCTTTGCAGCCTTGCCTAACTCGAACTCGGTCTGTTGATCAGTTTAGATCAGAGGCCAGCTCTACATTTGCAATATGAATGCCATTATCTTGCGAATTAACAAAATCTTATTCGCTAAGAGGGTGAAGGACGAGATGTACGCAAAAGATTGTATGAATTATCTGATTTCGTTGGAAGGCTGAGGAAAACCGTGGACCGTGGTGGTGCCAGCCTGTTCGACAAACTGCGCGTCCGCAATTACAGCACTGGATATCCTCTTAGATTTTTATCGCAAAAATTTTCGCATTACACAAGGAAGGCATTAAGAACAGGAAGTCATTGATTCATAGTGCTAACGCAGATTGTCATGGAAAATCTCTCTTAAAAGTACCATAGATAGTGAGCTATGGCGAACCTAACCTGAAGATCCGGTTTTTTAGGCTCAATAAAGATGATCATATCGATTACCCTCAAGCTTGAAACCATTTTTAACATCATTTCAGGAAATCATATTCGAAGAAAGAGTTTTGCCACACTCTAAAATTTAAGTTCTGTATCATGAATGGTGGTGAATAGTAATTATATGTTGATCATAACAAGGAAGGCTGAACAAGAGATCCAGATCAGAGACACCACATTGGCTGATAGCAGGAAACGGTCGTCTAGAGGTAAGCAAAGTGGTATGCACAATGAACTGGACATGCTGTATCTTAATGCTTGACCATCTTTATTCCCCTTTACCATCACCGAGGGTTTGGAACTCTAAAATTCCTTCTTTTTCAATAATTTGAAGCTAATTCATAGTTAGAGCTTTCCAGTGAAGGTAATGCTGCACAAAGTGGTACACAACTTGTAAAATGCATACCGCGAAGAATCCGGATGAATCTCGCAATAAGTAAAGGACTTTTGAGTTGCGATCAAAGGACGTTCAAAAATAAACTGCACTACTGATTTAAAAAGTGCAATACATATAAAAGAGATGCAATGATTCACTTCAGAAATGAAGGAACAAAACAGTTAGCTTCTTGGTAAGTTTTACTTCTGAAACACTGGCCAATAATTTCGAGCGTTTTACACTAAACGGTTTCCGTAACATGCCAAGACAAATTCCACTCCGAGAATGAAGAGGAATCAAGGAACGATAGTCATTTTTGGGTTTTAAGATCATTACTTTAAGTTCTGAACTCAATATTAGAGCTGTGGATGAAAATTGAATTACAATGAATTCTAGTTCTGGGTACCTACTGGTGACTAATTGATAACTTCACGAGAAGATTGGTAGTCCAGACAGTTAGATCACAGAAATATTCGCGTTATTGAGAAAAATACTTTAGTTTCTAAGACAAAGAAGATTTGTGGTTATGATTTCGTCGCATCTAAAAGTTTAATATAAAGGAAAATGGAAAAAAATGGAACCTTCAATCGATAACAGAACACTTGATTCGTTCACAGAGTCGGTAAAATTGGTTGATATCTGCAAATAGTTTGAAAATAACATGTACAAAATTAATGTACAAATTAAAACATGTATTGTTAGAGACCCAGCTTTCGTCTTAATCGATTTCGGTGAGAACCATACTTACCTGGAGGAAGAACAAGCGTTGGGTGATTTCCTGAATTAATTCATTGGAAGCATCTTCAGGATAAAACTTTGCGCGAAACTCGAATTGTAAGGGCAAAGTCTTTTTGATGTCAACAGAGGAGATCTATATTTAACAAATCAAGAGCGGTAACAAGAACCTTCTTGTCGAGATTGAGCCAGCATTCTTCGCCATCGTTAGTTCGGTACAGCAGACCAAAATACCAAACTTCTCGAAGACCTATCGTTCTCGCGACCTGAAAGTTGTGAAGTAATTTGTACTCATTTCAACATACATTCTCAAGAAGTCGCTTTCCGTTTGTAGTAGACTTCACCGCAAAATCCAGTTCAGCCTCAAGTGTGGAAACACAAACATTAATCTTTAAATATATAATGTTTTAGTGCATACAATTTTGGGTTTCTTGGATAGAAATGGCATTTTTATTCATATACACACAACCTCTCATCCCTACATTTACAACACCTCAATGCGGCCTCAAGGCCAAATGATTTATAAGGATCATCAAGGTTGGTGGTTTATTGTAAAATCAAATAAAGTTTGCTAATGAATGAATTAACAGCAAAGGAATATGAGTTTCATTCTTGCTATTGCAACTTTTTATTTTTTTATTTTTGCGATGATGTTTAAAACTGAATGGACGGTTATAAGTTTCCTTCTAAGTTTAACCACACTTTACTGCTTATTCCGCAGTCATTCTCGCTAAACGTTTTTGTTTTCTAGTGTGCGCATGGCTACTGAGTATAATTGGTTACCTTCATATTTGCTGATCTGGACTAATCGGAAACTTAATCTTTTCCATAGAGTTGGCGGGCAAATTTTCTAATAGATTCATCTAATTTTTATACGTACTTGCCATATCCTATCCGATTCAGTCCGTCTGACTTGCCATTCCATCAGTGGCAATCTGTGAGGTTGCTTACTTTTGATGAATGAAAGAGAGTACTATTTAAAGGGTCACAGAAGACCCCTAGGATTAAGAATGATCAGAAGCTAGTTGCTCGTAGGTCAAATCGGTGGTTTATTGATGGCGCTTACTTTGTCTGCGACTGAGAGATAAAAACACGATTCTCTCAGCTAGAGAATATCAAACCTTCAAGTTCGGCAGCAGTGCATGCGATAGGAGCCGACGAGGGAGAGAGTGTACACCGATAGTCTCGGAAAGTCAAAAGATGCATTAATTTAATAACTAAGCACTCCCGGAAGTCTTCCCCCTTTAAGCTCGCCATATTCACATCTCTGCATACTGTACATTCGTACATACTGAATTCAGAAATGAGTAACTTGGATTGACTACTACTGGAAACTCATTTAACCCTCAGTACAATTACCAGATTCACTTCCTTAGATAAAATTGCTGATTAGATAAATTTGAATCAACTGATTCTATTTCTTCATGTGTTCACCCCGAACTTGGCATATTTTTTTCTGATTAGCGCATCATGCCATTATCTTACCCATGCTAATAAAAAAGTTTCTTAAGCTAGTATGCCAACGTCGCAAACTTATTTCGGCTATTAATAGCCAAATACAAGAGATTCTGACGGTTTTATAACCCCAAGATCCCATCCCCCCACGCTTGGTTGAACTGACCTTTAAAGAACCAAGCTTCTTTGTCGGCTCCGTCTTTCTGTAGTGGAACTCAGTTCCTTACGAATAAGCGTTTGTAATTAAGGTGACTTCAACCCACCCTACACACTCAGCTCCCTCATCCAACTAATAGAATACTGTGAGTGCCGATCTTTAGCAAAGTGAATCCCACAAGGACCGAGCTCTTAAAGTTACAGACGCTAAAATGAGAACCCCGGGGATTTGTAATGCAGGTCCAATTAGAGCCACTCTAGACGATGATGAGGTAACTTGGTGAGCTCGATGACTTAGGCGGATCGTACTGACGAAGTTAAGAGCTTCAAGCCCGACGATATTAACTGTGATTAATCGAACAAATGGAAATGGATGTATTTACAATAATGAGGATTACCTATATAGAAAATAAAACGAGTGCTAAATTTATTCTCTCAGGCAAGTTTATACAAATCATCTTCGTAAATAAGTTCTCCATTTCTGACTTTTCTTTCTAAAAATTGCCTCAAATGCTGCCTTGAACATTCGGAAACATCACTTGATCCCAGAGCAAACATCTTCAGTGTTGAATGGATCCGATCAATTGACATTCCACCCAGGTTGGTTAACATGCCCAGTATGTACGACCAGAAGATCTGCACCAACACAAGAATCGAGTTTACCTGCCTTATTACAAATCAGCGGTCCGAATAGATAAAAGTAGCTCTATACCTGTGGGCCCGAGTTGCTAGAAGGCTCGTGAACAGGTGAGGCTTCTATTTCTTCAGAACCCTCTGCGTCCACAAGGCTGACGTTGAGATTGTCAGGGTGCTTCTCTCCAGCACTCGTCGACACCTTCGAGCCAGAGCTACATACGCGATAGGTTTCCAGGTTTCCATCGGCCTGTTCAATGAGACCCCGTTGAATAAAAGGCGTCAGACACCGACGCACTGCCGATGTGGTCACCTCCAAATGCTGAATTGGATAAAATAAAATCAAACCCTTTGTCTTTTTGAAGTGCAGAGGGTAAACATCAATCGCTTTTGGAGCTGATCGTTGAACGATAAGGCCAAAAACTTCTATTATTCTGATCTTCAAAAGTTTTTGAACTGCGCTAAGATCTACGGCTAGAGGACTTATCTAAAACATGGAGAGCCCAGGACATGAGCTATGGAAGAGTTACGATAATAAGGACCTCTACGAAGGGACCTAAAACCTGAGCGTCAGTTGACCTCGTGGCAAATGGTTCAGGCTGATGCAAAAGAATCCTTAAGCGATAAGAGAGCTCCTTTGGGTGAATATCTCCCTTTTAGGAAGTTATTGACCATGTATCATAATCAAAACCAAGACAGCCGCCACGGACAGCGATTAGTCCTTAAAAAAAGGAAGAGAGGCTAAACTACCGCTCAACAGAGTCAGACTGAAAAGAGTGAATATAATCAAGAGTGAAGTTCCCAAGCAAGTTTTTAGAATTTTTCAAGCAACAATATTATCCAATTACTCTACCTATTAAAGTTTGGCTGAACGAATGAATTGAAATATCTAAAGCTCGCGGAAAAATACTGTTATAGAGGCGACTGAAATGATGCCGTTTGTCAACCACGGGTTGGTGAACGAAGAGCTATAAAGATCCAACCGATATAATCCACAAGGTTCAAAATTCCGACGTCGCCCTATTCCAGGAGAGCGAATAGCAATGTAAAGTCATAGAGCACATCAGCCAGACAAACTAACGGTTATAAAGGAGACATTGTGTTCAAATGAAGGCTTTTGTAGGACCGTGTAAGAACCACTTCAACTATGGAAGTGACTTGAATCTTCTTTCATATCATACCGGTAGTACCAAAAACGCATAATGAGGTTCAGCAAAGCCATCTATCTTTATATCATCACCAATTCCAGGAATGCCAAACCCTGGTGAGCTAGAATGAGGGCTAGATCAACGGAGAAGCCGACGTTTGAAACAATCGTTTGAAGAGCTGCTGCGGTCGAGATTACCTAATGACGTTTCCGGAGGACACTTCCCTATTTCTCGTCCTGATTAGTCTTTTAGGGATATACCAAGGTAGTGAGGCAAAATCGATACTGGATCATCAAAAACCCCACCTGTCCGATGTCCGATAGGCTCCAGCGTGGTTTAAGCGTGAAAAGATGTAGAATTGAGGCCTGTACAGGACTGACATCTATGGTGATGCACTCTTCACCGAGTTCAAGGCTCACATTCACTAGACCCAACTTGTACATCCAGTTCATAGTTCGCAGACCCTTCATCTTTTCGAATTTTCTACACAGAAAAAAAAAACACCTGATCAACATTTAACAAGCACATTTCCATGATTCTCCAGCAAATAAACTAACTTTGTAAATTTAGCGAAAGGTGACTCTAAACCCTGAGGTAACTTGAATTGCTCGTTGTGGAATTCGGGCCAGTACTCACTGGAGAGTATATAAGCTCGTACTGGGAAGTCTATTTTAGAATATTGGGAGGAGGAATCTTGGTTTTCTGCCTTTGCCTTCTCCTCATCGGCTATGAGAGAGCTTATCCGTTTGGATTCTCGGAGATCTTTCAGCATTACCTAGAAGATCAGTAGACCAGCGAGGCATTACACACAGAATGAAAAAATTCGCAAAGCAGCTTCAGAGATAAAAAAAATTGTATTATTTTGACTTTGTTATGAGGCCGACTGACAGCATCCACAAATTGTCAACTCAGATGCAATCATTATGATTAGCAAGCCTTGACAATAAGATAATGGCCGACCTCAGAAATACCCACAGTGCGAACACCAACAGTTAAATGCACCTAAAGGGCTTGTAGATAAGCATTTGGTTATTTTTGGTCAATCGGTTTCTGGAAAGAGCACGTAATAACCACAGACGGCTTAAATATGCAGATCTGCATTCGGCTGACTGAGACTCTTCCCTTCTACCGATGTCTTTGAAGCCTACTTTCCCCATATATTTGTTTCCTAGACTTCTTCATGTGCAGTATCAATACACACATCCATCGCTAGGATCTATCAAATGACAAATTGAATTTTTTTTTCTCAATTAAAAGTGAGAAAAGGGAAAGACTGGACGTAGACGTCATTCAACGAAATATTCGGGATAACCGTCGCCTACAACGGGACTAAAATAAATAACGGTGAACAGAAAAGGCAAAATACCTACTTAAACTCTGTCGAGAGAGAATTGTTCTGCTTCTACGGGTCTAAGAACAATTGATCACCAAAAAAGAAAGATTAACGCCAAACTTATAAACAAGTCATTGAATAAGGCGTGACGCTTCACCAAACAAAAAAGAAGGCTTTTACAATAAAACGAAACTGTCAGAATTGGACTACCACAGTCCGAAGAATTTTACAACAAAAGGGTTTTGAAAGACATCAAAAACAGCTTACCTCACATTCCTGCATGTCCAAATCTCCAAATCGCATTTTCAACAGTTCCAAGTGTCTCATTGCCGAGGAAGTCTCAAAGTCAAGCTGTTTTAACAGTCGTTGGCTAAGTAGAGTTCGATATTCCGTCAAGAACGACCTTTTGCTGCCATAGATACCGCCGACAAGCAAACTGAGAAGATCAATCCGACGTTTCCATGGTGGCCCCGTGTGATGTAGAGCTTCCAGGGGATCGGGCATCCACCGGTCCCAATCTGCATTAACCGGACAGAGTTCTTCAGGGATTCCCCTCTCCGAATCGGGATTGTCACCTTCAGACAGTTTGGTTGCTACAACTTCCGCAGGGAAACATTCATCGGGATCTGGAATATAGAAATCGACGACGACGTTAGCTAATCAAGCGCTTAACAAGCGCTGTTGACCACCGGTAGCCCCAGGGTCAACTTTGAGGACTAATGAGAGGGGCGGCCGGATGGGAATAATCACCCATCGGGCGTTCCAAATTGGATTAGATTAATACAACCTCGTACAGCCTGGTAAACAAGATACGACGTAAATATCTGGATTCAAGGTCTCAAACTGGACTTTGGAAAGTGCGTGCATGTAGCAGTGAATGAAATATCCGCTAGAAAGTTGACAATACTTCTAGAGGAGGTATGAGGATTGTCTGCCCTTAACAGTGCAGAGGATGGGCGAGGTACCACTGCGAAGTTGAACTGCCACCTCTACGATGAAACCATGCCAAAGAAGTGACAAGTGAACCGAAGATGTCGATAAACGCTTTTAAATATTATTCTGTATTAACTCTTGTGTGCTACTTGTTGTAAAAGCTATTTGTACTTCTGTTGCACCCCCAATAAGTCCTTGAGACTAACCCTAACGGGCGCGGAGTAAATAAATAAATAATGCCCTACCATGAAATACGAGATGTGCATCACAATCCTTCGTTTCGTCAGTTGGTTCAACTTCAAGTGGAGTGGGTAGCAGCAATTCCCGTTGAAGACCAGTCAGCTGGTCAGACAAACCTCCACTTTCTTCGTCAGGGGAAGGAGCAATGAGTCGGTCGACGATACACCTGACAGCATCGTCCCGTTCACGTAAACACGAGGCAACTGGACTGCAGATGATATCCTGAGCCACGGAAGATGGATCAATTTCCCTCAGTCCTCGAACCAAACATCCGTAGGCGAGAAGTACCTCGTCCGTGTGAACTCCTGGTTGGAGTAGCTTTGAACTGACCTCCTTGCCCATACTGTCGATAAGACTTTGAAGAGCCCGAGTTTCCATCAAATAGGCCTTCAGATCCATCACTGCAGGATGAGATTCGGGATAATCCATCATGATGCAGAATAATTCCGACTTTCTAACGTCGTAAAAAGTTGCGTATACCAATTGAGTATTCCAGGGAACGCCAGATGATGTGGACTCTAGAACATGTGAGAGCCAGATGCTTTTCATAACCTTCTCTTCGTATGTCTTTAAAGGTCCAAGAAAGGATTTGGTGTAGCAGCCCTCAATGAGCTCACGCGTTTTGCCAAGGAACGCCGATTCGGCAAATGGAACAACTAGATCTTCAAAGAGGAAGCGAAGTGAGAACAGAGCAGCAGGAGAGAATAACTCACGGCAAGAGCCAACGATACTGCCAATAGGTCCGTCTGCAAGTAATTGGGCGGTGATAACAGATGTTTCGAAGCAATTATCTTCCTTGGGAACTGCGTCTTCAGCAGATATAAGTTCCAATAAGAGATAAGCATAAAGATATGGTTTTAGGACTTTAAAAATGTCAGGAGTGAATAGACCTCCAATAACAGAAATCTTGAAATCAGAAAAGGGTGAAATATCAAAGTGTTCAGCGATGAGTCTCTGAAGGCACTGGATGTTAGCTTGAACATGGTGAAGCCACTGGAATGCTTTCAAAAATACGGGCCGATGTTGTGAAAGGAGATAGGTAGCGTTTTGAAAAGGATCCAGAAGTTTTGATTTCGGAGCGTAGAGGGATTTCAGGCACTCAAAATCCGGCATACAAACCATGCGAAGATTATGAAGGGCACATTCTACGAAAACTTCCGGATATTCCTTGTGAAGACCAGACTTGACAAGCTCCACTAACTCATCTGCTTGCGTAACCATCGCAGACTATAGAAAGTCGTCGAAAAATATGTTTGGAACGCTAGTAAAGGCGCGTCCAGGTGGCTCAAAGTAAAACACGGAAGCATAGAATAGGAATGTATTGACAATTCATAGATGGAAGTACCCATAGAAGAAATATCTCTAAAATACATCAACAGCCGCCTTCTGGTGTCCCATCTTCATCCAATGAACTTCCCAGTCTCAGTTCTCCCTTGCGCAGACGTCGAAGTAGTTCAGCTGCTGGAGTTCCAGTCTGTAGATGAATACGATAAAGATGCCGAAGGGCTCTGAAAGCAGCTAGATCTGCATAAGGAGTCCGAGTGAGCGGATCAAGATATCGTGCGATCCGTCCAGTGATCGGACAGTGGCGAACTCTTCTCTTTCGATTGGACTGAGCTGAAGATTTACCGGCTATATGAGTGACAGAGGGGAAAGCCGCTGCAAATGTTGCCTCGTCGGCGAAGGAGACGAGGGTTCGAGAACACCGAGCGGAGCGATCTATTAACATCTTGCACATTTCGACGTCCCTGAAATAATCGAAATACTTAACCTAAGGATAAGAAATAATTAGATCAACCTTGCCGATAAAACGAGCTCACTTTTCAGAGTTGACTGTAACATCATAAACCTCGGGTTGATCAACAAGAGAGGGTACGGTAAAACTATGCATTCGTATCATGGGCTGTTGGGAAACAGTTTTCTGCACACGAATCTTTTTGCGTTCCACTTCCATACGTTGGTAACGAGCTGCATTAAGTTAACGAATGTTTCAGGAAACGACTTAATCTGATAGTCATTAATGAAATGAGGAATATCCCTCGAAGGTAATTTGAAGCGAATAACAGAGAACAACTTGCCTAAAGAGCGTTTGTTGATTTCCTCGGTGATCTTTGCTTCCGCAAGGAGTTCCTCCTGAGTTAAGCGACGGACCTCGGGGAGATTTTTACGTTGGGCAATTTCAGCCATTAGAGCCTTGCGCTTAACAGCTGTCAATTCTGTGTTAGCGCCTTGTTGTTTCTGCCGCTGAGCTGCTGATTCAGTGGCACGAACAGTACTAGCTCGCAACCTGCGGGCTTCTGATAAAGAGCAGAGGTTATAACTACTTGCGATAGGATGCAAAGCAACAAAACTAAAAGTAGAAGAGAACTTTAAGAACTAGCCGAAGTATCGCGAGCAAACCAAACAACGACTGCCAACTTTGTGTTATTTACGAAGCGATTTTCGATTGCCCAATGTTCTATTACAAGTACAGGCCTTTATTCCAAAACGCATATTTCCACCGGGAACAAAACTAAATGATTTCATTCGGCAGCATTACCATTCATGCAACCGATATTACGCTACATCTACGCCTTTACTACATAAGCAATGATTCATTAAACGCTAATTTACCCTGTAACGTCTGTCTAAATTTAACACTTACTATTTACAATCCAACGCAACCCTAGAAAAATTATCTCCGAGCCTGTTTTAATTGACCGATATTGTGGAAACGAACTTACCCCCAATAGCCTCAACTGAATTATCGACTCCCACTGCCGCTCCAGAAGCCGTAATGCGGCTTCTTAATTTCGGTTCCGGCTTAGTCTTTTCACCGATCTCCTTCTTCGCCTTCGGCTCCTAAAAGTTACAATCAAGACTATTTTAATCGATAAGAGCATCGATGAATAATAAATCAGAAGGCTGTACCCACCTTGTAACTCTTCGTAACAATACGCCCTGAACGTCGCCTGCGCTTTTCATCGTCAAGAACATCGTTAGCACTTCCATCATCTTCGTCATCCTCTTCTTCCGTGTCAGCGAAGTCAGTATCGATGGAGTCAAGACCTGAACTCTCAGACTCGTAGTCATTATCATTTTCCTCCTGAAAAAAAGTAGAAATACGAAATTTCGACAGTCTATTCTTTAAAACAATTTCATCAGATTAAAAAATCCAACGAACACGGTAAACCAGTTTAAAATATGCTAACCTCTGCGAAACCACCATAAGCGCTCTGATAGAAGTCATCTTCTTCTTCCTCATTCAATAAACGAGCCATTCTGGAGCCTGCATTGGGTCGACGACTCCGCGTCAAGGTAACCGAGTTCAACATCGGCATTGATACCCCTACTGAAAGAAATTACGTCTCATAAATGCTTTCAAGACCGGATTTACACATCCTAGTGATAAGAGGACAAGGACTAAGAGTAGCACTTTATTTACACCCGAAATCAATGAATCCAACATAAATTAAGAGCTAAGTTCATAACGAAGGTCACTAGGTTCGACATCGGCGTCCTACTTGCAAGAGCGACGGGTGCGCTTGTCCCATGAGAAATTAGCTGCGTAACTTTTTGGTTTGACGACTGTCTTTTTCGGCTCTTCGACGTAGTAATTCCAACCCTGGTCCTTGCAGTAAGCAATGGCTGATTCGACATCATAAAAGTCAATGGAGAAGTTTGAGAGAGGATCGCCGGTGCTGGCCCATCCCATGAGAGGATTCTCCCAACGTTGTTGATTATCTACTTCTATACGCCACTTATTTGATCCGAAAGTTCCCGATTGGGTCGCAGACTTGCACGGCATGAAAATACGAACGGTACGAGTTTGTAATTGCTCTAATGGAATATGACCGAGAGGGGTGACATCAGTCTTTTTCGGCACAACCACTGTATCAGTAAATGATGCACCGGGAGACTTCTTCATTATTTCTCTAGCCTAAAGAAGTCAATGAAATAACAAAAAGAAATCGGAATCGTGCAGAAAATCAAAAATGAATGAAAACAAGTAACAGGACAAACTTCATAAGTAGAATCATGAATTCGTGTTCTGTAATGAGGATCAGCATCATCAAGCAGAGCACGGCGCAAATCCAGATTCATTTTTTTAGGAGGTGTCTTTGACACAACAAACCTAGCCGGCAGTGTAATTAAGTTTGGCAGCGAAAGATTGAAGCATCGAAGGAGCACCATATCTTGGAGACGTCAAAATCCAGATCACAGAAGCCCCAAAGTTGACGGCAAACTTGCCAAACTAATCAGCCCGCTTCATCTATATATTAGCTATAAGTTTAAATTACTGCTTTTAATACATTTACGGGAAATCGAAAATAAATTTTTTAGGTTTAAATAATACTCATAATAATCTTACGAATAAAGAATAATAGCTGTCGATACGTATGTCGATATGTATATAATATGTAAATTTAAATAGACTCAGTTTGCTTGATTAGTCATAGTACATAGATATGAATATCTTTCAAGCCTAAGATTATAAGCTGATGTGACGGCAATTTTTTTGAAGAAGATTTACAGGGGAATCGTAGTGAAAAAAAATAAGTATAATGGTTGGACTTCAATCGGTAAGGCCCCCGTGCTGACTAATTTAACCTCTTCAAGCCCGGTGTGGTTCAGTGGGCGAAAGTAGCACGAAATTGTTCATGAACAGGTAACTGCTCTGATTACAGCTGCATGGTTTGTATGGGAACGAGCCCTCTTGATTAGTGCAAGACAGTGATTTTCACAGCTTCAACAAATTCCGTATATCTTACATATTTGGTACATGTTAAATAAAATATTTAAGCTCATCCTAAGCTCTCGTGACCGAATCATGGTCTTAACAAATGCGCATATTGAGATATTAGCTAATACTTCTGGAAATTCATTAATGCTATGACGTTTTTCAGTTCAGTTTCAACCATCATTGTCAAATTTCCATCAGTTTTAAATCCTATAATCACACATCTTGGTTACATAACGTGTTCGAATGATGAGGACTCAGTACGGTTACATAAGTACTCAAGTCACATTTAACAAACTAAGTGATAGATTCCACCTCAGCACATTTTTTCAAACCCTTTAAACAATGCAGACTAACAAAGTTGGAACACCTGAACCGAAAAAGCCATCTCGATCTCTTGTCAGTGTGTATCGGAGAGCCTCGAAACTTTTTGGACGAATGACCCAGTCCAATAAAATTCGATCCAAACAGCGAGAAACTAACGCCAAATCCAAAGGTGAAAATGGTGCAAGCACTCCAAAAAAGCATCATAGCAGGAACCGGCATCGGGAATACTGCCCAGTTCATGGTGTATCCAGATCGAAAGTAAAATCGATCGGTTCAGAAACGGATGGCAGAAAGGATTTCCACCATGTTTGTATGGCTCCGCCTCGCAGCCGAAGTCCTCAATTGTTTTCGGTCACTGTCTCTTCTATTAATTCCACGTCAACAGGCGTTCACCGACAACATTCCTTCTCAGATGAGCCTTTCGCTTATCCCAAGCACTCCAGTCCTTTGAGTATAGATAAGAAACACACACCTATCATAAAGCGCTCTTTAACTTTCTCTGACGATGTCCGCGAGAGCTCACAAGCTAGACAGAGTTTGGTTGCCGCTTTCAAAAGGAAACTGGAAAGACGAAGTTCATCGACAATCTCAAAAAAATCAAATTCCTGGCACTATTCAGACACCGATGATTCTTCTAGTGAAATTTCGAGCCCATTATTCAAGAGTGAGACCATGGACTCAACACAATCAATGGATCACGGAGAAGAAATAGCAGCCTATTTGGTAGAGAAATGTTCGGACGGTACTTATCTCGTGCAGTTCAAAAGAACATCACCTTCTCATAGATTTGGTATCTACTTCAATTCCGACGTCAATGGATACTACATTAGTAAGCAAACCAAAGAGAAGCAATGTCAGAATAGTGAGTTTTCCGTTAGCGCACATGACAGAATCCTGTCCATACAAGGCGTACCCTCGAAGCTTCTCACCCCAAAAGGAATACATGAAATACTACAAGGTTGTTTAATCATGACCATCAAGATAGCTCCATTTAAATGTAACTAGCCTTCATGACTAATTTCACGCAAATATTTTTAAAATTTACGTTTTTTTTTCAAGTAAAATACTGCTGGTTTGCATGTCAAAATTCGTGGAGATGTGAATTGGTATAGAAACTTTCCCTACGAAGAAAAGTCCCATACACTATCATAGCGTGGGTTGATCGAAAACCAGTTTGTGCAACTATCACACCATGGGAATTTCTGCACCAATTTTACTGGATTTTGATTTCAAGGTCTCTGCACGTATGGTGTTCGATTGTTAATGTGCATTGAGTACACAATTTAGAATTGAACTTTAAACTTAGTTTACTTGAAATTGAAGCCATATGCAGTGGTTAATGCAAAAGAACTCTGTGTAACCGAGGTGAATTCAGCCATCCCAAGTGAAACGAAAATGTCTATCTCAAAGCACTTGATTAGGAACTCGATGAAAAGTAGACTTTTACGATTCGCTGCATAGCACCGGACTAAATAAATCATCCGGAGGGCTTTTCAGAATATCTCGAGTAATGGAGTGTTGTGAATCATAGATATTATAAGAACGGGCAGGTTCGCTCTCACTTCACTTCAATTTGGGACAAAAAAGCATCGCACCTTCATGTGTAGTATCGGTTTTACGTTAAGATTACTACTAGGGCATAAACCTGGAACTGTCTGGTTGGTTGTTTTGATTGCGATTCTCATCCATCATGCCTTTTCAACTGAATGCAATTGACCGAACATGTGAACGAATTGATCGCCGCGTGCATTTGATTAGGTACAAACAGTTGGACTTTTCATCAAAGCAATGCCAAAATGCAGTGCGAGCTTTATTTTGTGTACTCGGAGTTACATCTCCCTCTGTTTCATCAGAGGTGAATTCCTATGAGCTGACCACTCTATCTGCATTGCAAATACTGATCGATGTCTTCTGTTTATTTTTGTCCTCTCAGATAGGAGAACCCACCCGACAAAATTGTAGCGGCTCAATAGAATAATCATACTCCTTACTTCAATTCCGCAGAATCCAAACTCAAGTCACATGGCCTACAACTGATGGTAGCAGCGCATTCGTTTCTCTGAAAAAGTAGGTTTAATTTCAATATGAACTTGCTATTTTACTGTCAATTCCGTCTGTAACGTGGAAAATATTCTTACCTTCTCATCAAATGAATATGTCGTTTGTTCGAAATAGGGTGTTTAATTATAGTCCAAACCATATCATACCATTCCAATGATGGTATGTTTGATTTGCAGTATAACTAAGATTGTCAGATCGTCCAGTGAACAAATTCAATACATTTGCTTGTAGTGCGCGTCTAGCAGCCATAAAAGCAAAGCTTGAAAGAGATCATGGAGAGCAATATTACCCAATCAAATAGCCTGTTTATCAAAAAAGAGACCGATAAATGTTGCTGGACATCCGAAAAAATTACCATAAAGACATATCGCATGGTCTGTACTCAAAAACTCTGTTGGATGTAAATTCGGCTTAGCTACTCATTCTTGTAACATTTGATGATATGCATAAGATTCAGTTATTTTAATGAATTCTTACTCCATTTTCGTGGTAGTTCCAAGATTAGGTACCCTAAAGAGCCTATTTTCTCCTTTACTCATAGCCAAGAAATTTGCTTATGTGGTATTGAAAACTAATTCATTTTGCATTAGCAGGGTTCAAATTGGGGGAGCATGATAAATAAGTAAATAAATAAATAAGGCAGCAAAGGGTGCGAACATGAAAAGCGATAAGGAGTTTCCCTATCCAGGATAAACGGCGTTGATTTAGTTGATTGTCTCAAACAAGGCCAAGAAAAGAGTATCTCCTCGACTAAAAGATAGGAGAGAAATGCGTGATAGCGAAAATGGTGCTAAATTCTTCAGGAGCGCAAGCGAAATGCTAATCCAATAGGCGGAAGAAAGAAAAGGATAAAGAACCAGTCAAGGGAGGTAGCTTTCAACAGTGTAGGAGCACTAGCGGGCTTAACGGTCAACATTTTGGCATATTTTTTTCTTTTTTTTCAACAGAGAGTTAAAGGATAGCTGAGGAGCCTGATGAGAAGTTTCTCAGGAGTTCAGACTTAGACCATCCTGATGATCATAACTCGATCTCGAATTCCGCACTTGTCTCCGTCACGCTATACTGTCCGTTAGGTTGCACATCCGCGGCATTCTGCAAAAGCCGAAAGAACCGAAATTACTTTACATTTCTTTAGCGCTAATAGTGCTATCACTCTAACCAAATATTTCATCGGCAGCATTCGATGTTCCAAATAGGCTCTACTTATACTTCTATTACCCAAAGGTAGGAAGCATGGAGAAATTATTTTTCATACCTTGAAAAGGTGTCTGAAACGAATAAAAGTAGATTTATCCATCAGACCAGTAATGTGTGTTTCTTACCCCGAGCATATATTGCTGTTTCAGTGGTTCAGATTGTGGAGGTTGAGGTGGCGATTGTTGTATTGATGCTTGAGGTGTTGATGGCGGCTAGTTCGGCAAACATAAATTTAGCGATGCTCCATTCGGATGCATTCGCATGCCAAGTACAGATCATGCAAACAATGGGTAATCACATGAGTAGAGTCAGTTGTTCACCTTTGCATGCAGGGAGCATTAGTTCAATTTCGGTTTAGTCTACACAGACAATGGATGTTTTCACTCCGATGGCTGAACTATGTAAACTCATTCTTGATTCCACTATGGAACATGATGATGTTGTCGGAGTGCCAAAAAAATGCAAGATTGAAAGCCCTAATTTTGCATTACCAATGCTCGAGAGCTATTTTTTAAAATATCCTTCTCATTATTTGAGCTCACTTCAACGTGGTCAAATCGGTTGTGGTCGCATTCATAAATACTGAGGGTGAGAGTGTATTCCAAGGCCTTTGTAATGTGGCTCTGTGCAAGCTTCCGTTTGAAAAATTGGTTTCCAGAAGCTAAGGTGGATGCATCTCATAAATGAAATTATTTCTCCGTGTACTAATGCTGTGGTATGTAAGAAAGGAGTTTAGGTATGAACAATGGGTCACCGATTGCAACAGTGTAGGTTCAGGTGGTTTTTGATCTATTTCCAAATGCAAGAGTCCATTGCTATGGTGATGATCGCCTTAACTATGCACACGATGTTTCTGAGGCTAGAAGTATAAATGTTGTAGTTCACATAATAGCATTCCCGCGACAGTATGGTGTTTCTATGTCAAATGTAACATGATCCATTTGTCAGTAAATTTGTGTTGATTTGGATTAACTTTTGAAACAAAGTTGTTTCTGTTCGGTAAGTCAAGTCGCTCTTGCTGATCTCCCGAAACCATGATTTTGATTGCTACTGAAAGTAAGTACCACGGTAAGGAAGTTGAGAAGACAAAACTGTGTTTCAATCATATGGTGAATTCAAGGGCACCGATATTAGTTTTAGTATTATATTCTTGGCACTGTAGAATTCACTTACGGGGCTCATGGCTTTGGATCTCTATTGAAAGTTATAAATAAAATGATTATTTAAAGAATTTGGAAAAATTTGGAAAAAAATGTCCTACTTGCGACAATATACCACGTGCTGTTTGCTTTTAAAGTAAATGAGAGATTTGTTTATTTACTTTATGCCATGCTGCGCATTATTCAATAAGTTTCAAAAAGGTCTCATCAGTATTTGGCCACTGAATAAAAAAGTGAGGCTTTCCAACAACCTTATTTTTGAGCGAATGTTTCAGGGACAGGAACACAACATTTTTATTTGTATTTTATTTTCAATCGGTACCTTTCACGCAGTTGTCGATTACACTATCGCTGATTGGCTTTCGCTACCATTTAGTTTATCAACCTGCTGATCAGGATTTGAAAAAAATCGAGACAATTGAGGTTACCACTTACGATCTTCTCAATTCTTTACTGTGATATTTTTACCACATGCTTGAGGCAGCTTACTGTAAATTATTTGAACATCCATTGTGATCCAGGCGCCTTAGTTGAAAAGTCGACTCATTTTTGATAAACTCCAACTGATATTCATGAAGATTTGTTCATTTGATTGATGTAAACACATCTAAATGAATGCTTTCTATTGTTCGGTTGCAAATAATTCAAGAAAAGCAAGCATTTGCAAATGATCTGCATTTTGCGAATGTTCTCCATTTCAATGCAAATAACCAGGGATAATGAAACTTTTTAGAATTGTCAGCTAACTTCTTTCGAGAAATCTTTTATACGATTGATAGAAAGTTTTTTAGCAAGAGACTTCATTACCTGAGTGAAGAACGGCCTAATTTTGCCTAGATGTTTCCGCCTAACATGCTTCTTTGCGATCCTTCTGATGCAAAATAAATTAGGTACATGATTAAGAGAATGAGATCATTCCAAAAAAAATGGTTAATTTGGTCACTGGCCGTTCACGATTCTTTCTAATTACACTTTCAAGCATTAAATCGAAGCAATCAAAGCACGACGGAGATGGATGGAAGGCTCAGTGAGTCAGCAGAACACAACTTCCTTGTCTTTTCTACTGACCGAACTCACTTGCTGAGGTATCGGTTGCATCGAGTGCCAGAGGTAATGTTTAAGTCAAGTTTCGGACATAGAGTTTTCCCATCAAATAGCTGTAGGCCCCAAAGTGTCCATCAATGTGGTCGACTGATCATGGTCCCGCTGTACTTGGCGCGTATTTCATCTTATTTCACTCGTACATTATTCGTTCACTCCACGCTGTACATCATTACGCTTGTCAAACCCACAAAACCCGTCAGAGATTGAGACTAAATTTTGTAAAGCTTAGGGACTATGTTGCAAAGTTAGTTTAGTAATAAGTAATTCTATGACTAGTTCATACGCAAAATTATAAATTCCAATGTCACAGAAATAGAGCTAGACCCAAGGTTAAATTATAAATTCACAACTCCATGAAATATTTAAATAAATTCAGTTAATAGATCGCTAAAAGTATAATTCACTGTTTTGAAATTAGCTCCCCTTCCACAATTTAAGTCGTGTGGTCAAGATTCAATCTGATAAAAGGGGAATATTTGAGGGAAGATTCCACATTCCAAGCACTAGGCTACACGTGCAAATTGATCAACAGCCAAATAAATCTACGGGCCACATCGAATAGGTCTTTTCTACTGGCTGAACTTACCTGCATCATCATAGTCTGCTGAGGGCTTTGCTGCACTTGGGGCTGTGTCTGCTGCTGAAGGTGGTGAAGTTTAAATCACCTAACAAATCAGCATCTGGAAAGTGGCAGCAGGCGCCAATAGCTCTGCACTGCGCACTCGAACACACGCACCAACCATTATCGATCGACTAATTAGTTCAAGGTATGTGACATGTGCCCAGGTTTATGGCAGACGAGGTATTTGAGCCAGCATACTCACTGATCTTGCGAATCCTACCAGTATCTCAAGGATTAGTCTGCTAAGGCTTAAAATCTCTAATTGTCAATTATGAACACAGAAATGCAAATTTAGGGGCGTTTGAAAACCATATTGGTTCCGATGTATTCGTTGAATTAGATGGACTTTTGGTAACTACTCCCTCAAAATGCAGTTCTGTCCGGGTTAATTCACCTTCTGTCACAATTAACGGTAACAAAGTTGAATATCCGCAAAACGATTTATGCCGAATAATATCATTTTGAAAAAAAAAACTGAAGAAAATGTCATTCTCTTCATTGTAATATACTTGTCAGGCGCTAGACAAGAATCGCCAAAGCCTCATGCAAAAGTCTTAAATGTCAGAAAAGCCTACAGAAAGCATTGGACCGTTTTTTTTTATTCAAGGTATGTTCATGCATCAGTGTTTTCTGCCTCAGACATCTGCTGCATTCGTTACTGAAGGTAACATTCAAAACAATTAGCCAATCAAAAGTTCAAGGCTTGTGCACTCTCAACGATTGACTGTAAGCAGGAGGCGCTCGTGAATAAGCTGCAATGCGCGCGCATGACTGTCGAGTGAATGATTTTTATTTCAAGCTGATTGGCTTATGACATTATATGGCTTATCGATTTTTCATTGACAATGAATATACGTTGACATGTGCTTTATTTACCGGATGATTTTTTTTGTTTATCAGGAACATTAATTCGCTAAGGTTCTGAGCTTAATTTTATTCTCTTGATGAAACATGTTCGAAGTAACCTACTAATATGCTTTTCAGCGACCTGCCTGTAGTTACTTCGTTGTTAACACTCAAAAGAATCTCATTTAGAAGTCCTTTGATACAATACAGTCTGCTAAAAACTGAAATTCACGTTACTTCTTATGCTGCTTTTTTACGCAAGGGACTATTACATAATTGAATAGTAAATCTACAGTGATTGTCAGTTATTTATTTCACCATGATCAGAAGAAGAACACGATCACCAGTAAGTGGATATAATTCTTTTGAATGACGTCAATTTGTGGAAGATGAAGTATTCATTTGAAAACTCTGCCCAACTACTGAAAATTAAATCTCCAACCACTAGATTAGAAACAATGGAGTATCTTGAAAATGGATGAAAGGCTGGAGAAATCCGGAGTATACCTTGAAGTTGATATTTCTACTGATATGACGCACCCGCTGAGATTCACGTTGAATCTGACTTGATTAGAAAGTGTAAAATTTGGGCTTTTTCAACCGCCGATTTATAGCACAATTATCTCACATAATTTTTAATAACCTCCTTTTTTTCATTCTGCCTTTATCACGAGAAAAAATTTTCCACCTGGTGAAGGTGTTTAAATGATTTTACATCATTGATAAAATTTTTATTAAAAAATTGTATTTTTCTGATCGCAAACTCGGTGGAGACCGGCGACGCTTCGAAACTCCGCGCTATTGAAGAAGGAACTGAAATTAGTTATGGAACTTCGAGCAGAACGGACCAAGTCGTTGATTACTTTGTTATTCACCAAGAACGAGCCATTTAAAATTATTACTTCTGGATAAACTGTATGCTGCAAGATATTTTTGAAACTGAATAACCCTTATAAGCTGAGAAACATTTTACTCTTAAGTAACCAAGACAAACCTGCATTGCCACATGTTGTGGGGCGACAGCTTGTTGCGGCGGTGTTGGTTGAGGTTTAGGCCTTGGTACCTGCGGTTGTTGCATCGGAACTTGCGGACGTGGTGCAGATTGCTGGGCTACACGAGGTGGATCGCCGCCCAAAGAGCGTCGATGGGAACGCAGAGAAGCCTGAACCTGCGCATACAGCTGCTCCGTGTCATTCAAGCCTTCTGACTGGCTGTTTCCTGATCAGAGAATATTTAAGTCATCATTTATATCCTTTAATCTTATTTTTAAACTGGATTATGTGGTCAGCGCATCCGTCATTTCGTAGCATTTATTTAAATGAGGAACCGACAACAACATTTTTGACTGGCCGCGATTTTCATCTCTAGAGTGCAGAGAACACTAAGCAGCTCCGAGATTGCCGTGTACCTTTCTTGGTTATTGCTTTGAGATCGAACCGAAACTCCGATCAAAAAGAGAAGGCAAGGCCTTTCTGCTTTTCCTCAACAAATGCATATAGAGACCGAACACGTTCAAATCGCATTAAATTTAAGAATTGTTTAATCCGTTTTCTGTGAACCCTAGTTTAATTAAGGGCTTGATTTTCAAAAAGCCGGTTCCACGTATTTTTCGCGAAAAAAACCTGTCTGAAAGGAAGCCAAATCAACAAAGTAATAACTAAACTGAAAATGTTGATTCTTTTCCCCAACGTGTCGTTAAAAAGTGGGATTTTTTAAATTTTTTGAAGTTGATTTATCTAGAGCTAAACATTCCAGGAATAAAAACCATTGCAATTATTTAATCAAATTCAATATAAAGTTTAAACTCAGTAAATTAATATTACTTTAATGTTAAGAATATTGACAACCATTGAATATTCGCAGACATTTGGGAGCGCGTAACTCACGTCGCTCAAGTTTGCGAAGTTCGAGTACTTTGGGTTTCGTCTTCTCAAAGGCGTTCTTCAATTCGTCGCTTCGTTCGACGCGTTTGAGACTTGCCATGCGTCTAAAGGGATTGTCTGAATAGAGAAAATGGCAATTTTTCTAAATTTCTGGCAAATATTATTTGATTTATCAGAGAAAAATCTTTTATGAAAAAAAATATTGAAATTGACTGGAAAGCGAAGAATTCTAGAGGATTTTCAACGGACGTAAAAGTAACTTACAATTAGAAAATGCAGTAAGTAACGGCACATAGATTTGCACATTTTTCATTCTAATTTTGCCTGATTTCCCTCAAAATTTTAATTAACCAGCAAATGGAGTGCTTTCTTTCCCTCTGAATGAAGAAACAAATGACTTCTTAACTAAATTACTATTCATTAGATTATTAAGATGCTTACAACAGGATTTAGATCTTGAAATTCATTCTTAAAATAAAAATTTTGCTAATTTTTATGAGAAAGTAGTTTGGTTAGTAAATTTTAGCTGGCTGTTCCAACTGAACAGGCCAAAGAGTCCAATTTCACACGAATAACTCGAGAAGAATGCACAGCACCTACGTCAAACGTAAGCGAATGCTCACTCCGAACCGGCTATGCTCCACATACTATGGAGTACGAACAACTCAAGTTTGGGTGCCGAAAATCTGCAAATGATTCCGGACCATTACCCTGTCTCATGTTCCCATAAAACACTAACAAAAGGCATAAAAACAGGAACAAAGTTTGTGTTGACATAAAATCACTCTCCTGAAGGATCTCTATTTTTTTTCAGCCCATTTATTTCAAATTCGACAATCTGATCTTGGAGTATAAGTTAAAACACGGCTTGATTCAAACTATTTATTGAGCTCTTTTTTATATTATGACCCCATCATATTTATGGTTAGGAGAATAAGACCAATTGCAATGATCTACACAGTCTGATTTCCAAATACTTTCCTTGCTGTGAACATATCATGGACGCACTTTATGAGACGGATGGGGGACTTGCCTGGGGCAACATGTTTAAGATCCGGCCGATAGTCAGGTTGAGGATCAATGACAAGATTGCACTCGGCCCGTATTTCTCCAAGGTTGTTCTTCGCCACGGCGGTCACTATGTACTCACCGGGAGGCCCGCAACGATTGAACTCCAAATAGCTTATACCTCCGTCGTTGTAAATGCGCCAGGCGCCACCACCACCACTCTAGATTTAAATAATCACGATCAACTGGCCTGGCAGATAAATATTCAATTTTTTTCGCATACTTTAACTTTTAGAATTACATCTTGAATAGATTATTTATTTGCGGCCTCGTTCCGAAATGATTAACTTTAAAATGCAAAAATAAATGTCTATTTTCATAGATATGTTGGAGAAATAAATCAAGCTCTTAAAAAACTGCAGGCACCATTTTTCTGCTTATTTCCGTGTGTATCCTGTGGCCGAGGCTGTGTACACTGGACCCACAAATTGAGACGAATCCCCCTCGATAAAATTATTTTCATGCGTATTTCATGAGAGCGTGTAGATTCATGGTCAACGCGACGGCAATCCAACGCTTCGGGGTCTATGCTATGCATTTGTTTTGTCATAAAGGTTAGCCAAACGGAATGAATTACCTTCCCCTTGGCTTTGCACATGATTAACTCCCACCTAATCAAATGCCATGTATTCGGCAGATTAACAGAATTTTAAAACGGAAACTTTTAAGTTAACTCTATGAGTGGTTTTGAGGTCCGCTTGGAAATCGAGAAACCGACCTAGCGTAGCATTTTTCAGGCCTAAGTCTTTGTGCTTAATATGAGTGTCGACGTGGACGGTCACGATATTGGAAAAAAGTTTGATAATCTCTTTATGATATATCCGAAAGACTAGAGCTTTCAGGTTGAGTTTAAATCTGATTTATAGTAACGACATTAGACTTACGGTTGGCAGAACATCGCCATTGATCAGCCACTGAACACGTGGATGGGGGTACCCACCGGCTTTGACAAGCAAACGCACTGGTGAACCCTCGATCGCTGTGGTGTGTTTTGGCTCCAACTCGAAGGTAGGAGCCGATGGCTGATGTTCTACTTCAGTGTAGCGTAGATCTTGCCTTTAAATAGTTAAAAAGCCATTTACGTAATAGGAATTTGCGCGATTCATCTCAATCGTAAGGTAATGGATAAAATTTATCAAAATATTTTGGAAGCACCAATAACTTTAAGATTAGAAAGCCGATCAAGAGACGAGCTGTTTCTTTTTTTCCAACGTTTTCCATCGTGTACACTTATCTTCAGTTGAATGCATGATTGCTTCTGATCACACATTCGTGCTCCGTGCTCGCAGGGTTTCATAACTCCACGAAATGGATAAAACTAGTTAAAGGCTCTCTTATATTCCGCTTTGAGTTTCAAAACTTCCTCTGTAGTATTTAGAGACTTTTAGTAGCAGCCGGAATCGGTTAGTTTCACAATTCTCTCACTCTGCTGATCAAGCTATTTGGATTAACTAATGGCAAGAAAAGTCTCAAGCAGAACAAGACACAGAACCAAATCACTTGGTGAATTTCCACTCATGCAAGTTATCGAAGTTGTTGGCTATTCGATCCGAAAAAAAACGGCTGTTTTTACACACAACGCTTGAAACACCACTTCCATGCCCTCAATAAACTAAAACCCCGTCACTTTATATCGGTGTTCATTTATGTAAAAAGAATTTCACTGGTTAATTTATGTATGCTCAAGTTTTAACCACCTGTAGAACAAAAAAAAGGCATTTGCTAGCCGTGAGGTCTGTCAAATACGCTTGAGATCAAAATTTGATGTTACAGTCACTTTGAATGGGTATAATCACTTATTTTCCATTAACTTATTTAAGATCAAATTATAGAAAAGTGCATTTGGAAATGCATTTGGGGAACGAAGCATGTTTTCAGCATTCCTCTGTTTGCTGCACCGATCAAGACTGATATTCACATCATTCATAGTACATGAGATACCTTTTCCGTTCTTCTTATCCAATTCCTGAGGGACTTTCCAGCTACTTCAAGTCAAAAAACTTCACTTTTTTCTATTTTTTATAATTTGAAAGAATTCCATGACCTCTTGAGCTAAAGTATTTAATAATTAGTCGCTCTGAGACGACGAGGTTCCAAGACCGGGATGATAAATAAAAGGTCCTATTGTGGGCTTAATATTTTAAAAAACTTATTAAATTATTCTTCCAGAGCACACAAAATTTTTCGGTTATATTCATCATATTTATTTTGTTGAAATCTCTGCTTAAACATAGAAATTTGTAATAGAAAATAGGTAAGACCCACGAAGTTGAAATTTCCTGGGCATCAAGACTTTGCAGGTAGTATACAGACTCCGCCGAGAGCACAGAATCCGTTACTATTCCCGTTCCTCCCTTGCAGCTAAAATCGTATCAAAAAGTGTGGTCTTATTTGTAAATGCTTTTTTAAACACATTTCTTTTAAACATTGTGCCGTTTTCAAAAAAATGGTAAAGACATTAGTTTTCAGTTGCGGAACACTCACTTCAATTCAACAACATTGCTAGGAGTAGAACCAGCATTATTTCTGGCAACGCAGTGATATTGGCCGCTGTCTTCTGGGTATGTGTAGTGAATGTCCAGAATAACATATCCACGGTCCATGGTCTCCGTGAATCGGCAACCTAAATCCAAGCAAAGGCAAAAGTAAACTGATCGCATCATTCACGCCTGCCGGTGGTTCAGGGCTTTGTCATGAGGAAGAAACACTTTTTAGTGACAAAATCAATTTTGGAACAGAAATTTAAAATGGTGCCGAGACAGAATGAAGTCGGATGCAGAGGTCATTTAAGGGAGCGTTGCTTGAGTAATGAGCCTATATAATCGTCATCTATTTCGAGACAAGAAAAAATCCCTTTTTGAAATGGACCAATAATTAAAATCACGTTAATCTCAATAATTTTCATATCCAGGTTTATATAAGCAAAATTTTTTGAAATGAGACTGAGAACAGCAATTCGCATTCATATAAGTTCTACAACTTTGAATGATCAAAGATTAATATAAATGGAGCGTAGATTTAGTTTAAAGGTCCGAAAGTACTTATTGAAAATTAAAATTATCTGGGGAACATAATTTTATAGCATTCATGCTGGCTAACTTTAGGATTTACAGTTGACTTTTTCAGATAAATTTCACTTAATGCTTCGTCGAATACCACCTTTCAATTTAGCCTTTTTGGGGCATCCGTCCATCAACTCATCACCAACAAACTCTTAGGAATCATGATCCATAGACGGCTATCTACCTTACGGTCATTTTGCAAAGCCCCATTTCAAACCTCCTAATTCTACTACTGTAATGAATAATGCTTCCGATTATTTAACGCAAAGTTGAATTTCTATGGATTCGACAGAATTGCAAGCTGACGTTGCCTTTATGCAGTCTTCTCTTCAAATCGAAAACTAGAGTCCATCCTCGCGTTTTCTGTCGAAATCAGAACTTGCTTTTTTAAGGTGAAAGGATGCTTCGATGATGATGATGATGATGATGATGATGATGATGATGATGATGATTTGGCTAGAATCGCCTTTTCTTAGAGCTAGGAGTATCCAACAACTTAGTGACATGTTTTTATTTAAATGCTATTTCAAATGAACAAAACCTATGCTTATGTAATTCAACGCATCATGAAATTCTTCGGTAGAATTAACTATTTAGTTACTGGTTCTATTACATGGTTGAATAACAAGAATGTGACATAAGACGGTTGATCTTTGCAGTTTTCCCGATCGACATAATATTCGTGCAGCTGATCAGCCATTTAAGCAATCAAACAAACAAAGAGAAATGAATACATCTCCGGATAGTTTGTAAATGATTTGTCCTGCAATATTGTAAGTTTCTGAAAGCAGGTGGCTGCTGGTTTAGGGCATTCTCACAAACCAATGACCGGGATCCCTTTGTAAATGTCTGGTGCAGTATACAGAAAGAACTTTGAAAATCAAAAGTCCAAACTTTCCTTTTGCACAGAACCATTGCCCGAATATCTGAATTTTGGACTGCTTATAGTTTACAAGTCTGTTTTGGAAGGTTCATTAACAGCTCGGTGATATTCAGTTGAGATTTCTTTCTGTAAATAGCAAGGTTTTAGAATTAATTTATTCACTTTATTATCTTAAGTTATCGGGAATGCATGATGGCTCAAATTTTTCCAGAAAAGTATGGAGATCAGTAAATAAGGTGTTCTTGACATCCTAAAAAGAAAAAAAATTACAAGTCCGGAATTTTGGTTCTGCATCCGTCCTCTTGAAGTTTTAAAGCTCATTTTGGCCGATTAAAAGTAAGATTAAATTTTTTTTAGTAAAGACATTGCAAAACACAGTTTCACGTTTTAAATTAGGAATAATATATTTCCAAAGCACTTTGTTATAAAGGTGCATCAAAACTGGTGAAAAAAAGTTTAAAAAATTGTAAATTTACGCAACAATTGGAAATAATGGCTAGAAGACCAAATGGGAAGCTCTTCTTCCATGGTGTTTACAGACTCTGATCTATTTTCTGATGCGAGTTGATGTCGTATGTCAAGCCATTTTTTGCTGTACTGGAGAGCTCCTCTTCAGAAGCAGCTGGCTGCCTTCTTCTCTGCAGTTATAAGGAAACCTATTCACTGAATTTTTTCATTATAGCTGAATAATAGGCCTTCTTATGGCAGCACACAAATTCTTTTGGTAAAGCTCTAGTGTTTTAGAAGATTTAATTCAATTGATGCAGAACGTCCATTGAAATGTAAAATCCAACTATAAATTTTGCATGTTATTTACGAACAGTAAGATGATTTTTGAATGTAAAATTTGATTCCTTCTGCAAGTGGTGAACAACCCAATCTAGGGACTTTACTTCTAAAGACAGCTCACTAATGGAAGGTACCATAATTTTTCATCGAGAAAATTCACAAAAAAGGATCGGATCGGTTTCGGATACCAAGGAATGTCATAATTGATTAAACGTCTGTTTAATCTGATTGGTTATAGATTGGTGATACGGTGCGTGATTAAGTGAATGATATTCAAATAAAACCATCTAGAGGTCAAAGCCCTAGGTCAGGAGTAGAAGGGTACCGAAAATAAAGGATAAAACTTAAAGCAACCTTTTACTTCAAATTTCTCTCCACCCACAATCAGTCGACAGACGGTTGAAGTTCTAAAAATAGCTTATGCCTTTTTACTACAACTAGGTATAAATCAGGAGCAAACACCTTTTGGTGGTAAATATCAGAGTGTTCAAAAATAGCTTTTGTAGAAAAGATGTTACCTTTGATGTTTAACAAATTGCTGAAATAACTGTCTAGCCTAGTCCATTGTTAGCAGGCTGCTGCAATCGGTTTGGAAAAGTTACTGACCTAAGTGACTGTACCACAACCAGTTAATCTAATGAATTCATTCTTCAAAGATGTCCACCTAAATACAAAGTACGTATTTTACTTTGCTTTGATAAAAACAGTCACAATTTTGTTTTGTAACTACATGGTTACTCGAAGATGGAGCCTTTACGTGAACAGATGCATTGGACCAAGAGGCGAGAATATTACTTGAATACACGCAGTCAAGAACAACTGTTTAATAAACTTCGCAACTTTGATCACAAGATAATTTAACAGTCGGATTAGTTTTAAACTGTCTCGAAGCAAAAGGTTTGAGAAATGGTTCTGGTACATCTATAATCTGAATGTGTTAAAGAAATCCTGCATAGATTTCGCAAAGTCTATTTTTAAAGACAAATTCTAAGGCTTCTCCATACTTTAGAGAGATTGCTTTGTGTTCATTGACACAACTGATCCATTACCAGAAAACAATAGGGAAAGGCGTCTTTTTTAACCTTGGTTGAGAGCAAATACCTTAGGGATTCGACCAAATATAGGACAATAGTACAGGAATAACCATCAGTAATATCCGAACATGACTTCAAGGCAATTCATTTTCCAATGCTTTGGTTAAGCAGAAAAAGGACTCTAGACACAATTGTTACGCTAGAATTTCAGCTTTACACTAATTCAAATTTTATTCCTCACTTTTTAGAAGTAGACGATGCTAGTTCAATAGCATAGTTTGGCATCAGGTAAAGATATCTTTCCAATCTGCTTAAAACGTTGCGTTCTTGAATATTCTGTCCTAGCCAGGATGCACTCGGCGTCATGTTTCAGCAAAGAAATCTGATTACTTTGTACCTCCAAAGCTCGCATTCAATTGTGTTTGTCTTTCCAGTCGGCTGAGTTGATTCACAAAAAAATTCATGACTAAGGCCTTCTTCATTGAAGCCCAAATAGACGGATTTATCAAGACAACTTAAACACCCAAAATTTTTGTTTTTATGAATGTTTGGCTTTTGATAAGTAAAATGATAATTTGGCTGGGTTGATTCATGAAAGCGACTAGAAATTAACCGTTTTCATAAGATTTGCAGGGATTTATTCGAAAAAAATTTATAAATTGTGAGATATTGAGAATCAAGTGACATTCATGCACAACAGTCAATTCCATCAGGTATCATAACTTGGTTTGCAAAACATGTGTGGGGTACAAGTGTTTGGGGGACTCTTCTGAGAACTGCTTAAGGGAAGAATACATCAAGCAAATCCTTCGATAAAACTATCAAATATATATTTGGTAGTCACATTTCTATGTTTTAACTTTCACGAATTTTTCCGAAAATACTCTAATCCCAAAAGTTCATCCGCACTCTCTCATTCTCCAGAATGCTAGAAATTAGCCTTTCCAAGCCTGGATTGGGGTAACCTTAGCGAAACCAAGTGGGTCGGTATATTTCTAAAAATATGGTATTTTCAAAAAAGTAAAGCTGCATTCTTCCTCCTCCTTCACTGAAGGCGGCAGAATTAAATATATGCTGCGCTCAAAGATTGACGGTAAAAGATTTGCGATATATGCGGTGCAGTTACCGATGCACAGGCAAAGCTGTATCGGCCACCTCTCACCACATTTTGGACGAAGAATTTCTTCGATTTATGGAACGACAACTAGACTACACGTGTATTTAAATGACCAATTCCGAATCCTTCTAGATAAGAATGCCTAAGAGTATTCTTGTATTAGGGAGTCGGCTGGCATGTTCCACTAAAGTTTACCATTCGATGTCAACCGCCATCGATATGAGTGTAGGCCTTATGGCTCCAAGTATTGAAGTCCAACATCGAAAAGGCAGACGCGGCGGTGTAAAAGCCACTGATCAACCATAATGCATTTCAATTACAGAGTCTAGAAACCATCAATTTTCATCAAATCTAACACAATACATGTGTGTCTTTAAAATTTTGACTTCAATCTCTCATTGTCTCGGTCTCTGATGTTTTTTATGGTAAAACATATTGGGATTTTTAAATGCGATGGAAAGTTGGCCATAGGCGTCAATCTAACTTTATCGCATTTTGCAAAGAATCATTTCATTTGAACGCCGAGGTGTTTACTGAACTTCCATAAATATCTACGCCAAAGGAATATATTATTGTCGCAACACCGCTTGTTGCGGAGCTTGAGGTACAAAATTTTTTAGTTGTAATGTACCTAAATGAAGTTAAAAGGGTCTGTGTAGTCCAACAAAGTTTTAATCTGAGATCTTTGGGCTGAACCCAAAATAGTATTTTAGTAGTATTGTTTGCTAAGTTATGGAAAAATTTTCAAATTTTCAATACCCAAACGACCTTCGTTATTAAACTTATCAATCATTTTCAGGATTGTGGATCTGAATAAAACAGATAGTGTCTACTGGTTATCGAAACCTGGTTATGTGTCAGTATGTATGTCAGTATATCAAATATTACTTAATCCTTGATAGAGCTAATCGAGACGTATGTCCAGCATCAATTAGCTAAACAATAGTAAACCTCTTTGAGAAATTATGCAAAATAACATAGTTCATGGGGGTCAACATTTGGTCCACATCACTTTGACCTTAAATGCGAATGGAGCGACCAAAGCTGGAAAAAGTAGTTTCTAGTAGTGACCACTCCTTCACAGTACCATGCTTCACTGTATTCTCCGTGTTTTAAATGGACGATCTACAGTCAAACAAACTTCTTACAATTGTTAACTGCAAAATCAGTCTAAAATTAACCTAACATTTGCTATTTTAATTTAATAGCTTCTCCTGTTGACACAAAGAAATGTTGTGAAGAATATAGGACTAAGTGTCGTCAATCAAAATACTTTGATAAATAGGAGCCGAAGATGCCTTTTAATTTATGTGCTAGTACTTGATAATTTCGAAGATACGCCGATTGCATTCACCAAAACCAAAGTTGCCTGAAGATCGGTTTGATCTTTTGCAACGGCTAGATTTCGGTCTGCGAACTGCAGCCGAACAGGTGAAAAGTACGTGGGAAGAAGTAATGTGAATCGAAGAGCATTCTCGGCCACAAACAGTTTTAAAATATTCCTGTTCGAAGATAAATACCCCCAAATAAAGATCATTTACTCAAAATGCGAAGGTTGAATTCTGATCGCTCATTAAATTTCTTCACTTCTTGTAGTTTGAAACAAAGCTTGCTACGAGAAACACTTTGATGCAAATCATGCCTATGAAGAATGTTAATGAAATTGCAATGAAGATTGACTTTCACGGTTTGTAGATTCTAAGCCAGAGTTTGTTCAAAAGGCAAGAAAAAATGAATCAAGCCTCTAGGAATGGAGAAAAATTTTTCGAAGTGATGAAAATGACCAAATATTGATATGACGACAAATAAAGCAGGTTATTTGACGAAGACCACCGGTAACCCCAGGGGCAACTTTGGGGGCTAATGAGAGGGGCGGCCGGTTAGGACTAATCACCCTCCGGACGCATAAAGCTAGATTATGCCAGCAGAAGTACAACATCTTACAGCTTGGTACACGAGGCACGACGTTAATAACCGGATTCGTGGTCTCAAACTGGAGTATGGAATGCACGTGCATGTAGCAATGAACGAAGTCTCCATCTGAATTTTGAAAGATTTCTGGTAGGAGACATTAAGACGGACGAAGATGGGCAAGGTGCCACGACGAAGCTGAACTGTTGCCTGTACGACGAAGCCACGCCAGAGAAGAGACCAGACAGCCGAAGACGTCAACTAACGTTTTTACTATGTCCTATTTTAACCATTGTGCTTACTTGTTACAAAGGGTACTTGTACTTCTGTTGTACCCCCGACAACTACTTTAAATTTCGCAGGGGTAAATGCGCGCAAAATGAAAGCTTTTAACACGGAAATGAAACCGGGTTAGTACCTGGAGCACTAGTGAAAAGGGTCGAAAGACATTTACATTGAACTTACCAAAATTAATCCATAAAGATTCCTGATTCCTCCATGTTTCAGTTTTTTTTTTTGTTTAATTTTAGCTTTAAATTCTCAATTGAAAATCCCAATTTATAAAGAGTTTTATGTAGAAACTCACCAGTCTTGAGTGGTTCTCCGTTCTTAAACCACTCGACAGTGAGACTCGGATCGTTGGCTGGTTGCACGAAAGTCTCAAACTTGGCACGCTCATTTTCTTTCAGGCCGAGCTGTGGAAGCAGTGGACGAACAAACTGAGGTGGAGTTGTGAACTTGACTTCGTCCTCCCGCCTCGGAGAACCATTGATGGCAAGCTGATTTTCCATTGCAGCCAAATTCATTATCATCGATTCGTCCGGTAACTGCGAATCCGTCACCACGTTGTCTTCCGGCACAATTCTTTAAAAATTGTGAAAAAGGTTTATCAACAACGTAGTTCAACGAGTGAATATGAGGATTTATATGCTTGTTAGCAAAGCAGGCACTAAAATAAAAGGCTCACATGACCGAGCAGGGCGTGGACTGAGTTGTACCATTAGTCGTTTTAGCCACACAGACGTACTCTCCCGCATCGGTGGTGTTGGTGTACAGAAACTGAAACTCAGCATATCCACGATCCAGTATGGCGTTGTGGCGGGATGCTAGAACATTTAAGTACTGAAGTGATTTCTACCATTTCTGAGAAATTGGTTAATAAAGGTCTGTTGCTAATTTCAATAGCATGTTTGCCTAAATATATCGAATCCAACTAAAAAATAGCTGTGTTGAGGTGGAATTAGTTAATTTGTCCCAATTAGCATAAATGGAAGATCGTGTAGAGCTAAAACCACAATGGAAGCGATTCGCTTTTAACAAACCTCGCGTCGAAATAGTTATTTCCTCTCACGATGCATGTGTTATTTGTTTTACTCACAAATGATGGTAGAAAATTTTGATACGCTGCACCACTTGCAACCAAGTCTTGAACTATTACACTCTATTCATTTTTTTTAAACCTAACTAATTATTGCTGCTGAATTTCAATAAAAAATTTTACTTTACCTTTCTCGATTATGAGGATGATTGTTCGCAGATTATTATTCAGCAAAAACTTTAGGAATTTAAGATTCAGCTTCACTTTCAACTTTTGGAAACCGAATCCACTCAAAGCTACCTAAAGCAAAATAACTATGCAGAACTTAAAATGTCACTTTTGTCGATCACATACTTCACAGGTCAAATAAGCCTTCCAGTTCAAAAGTAAAATTACAACTACCCTCTTCATTAATTATATTCGGTTCGGAAGGGAATCCCTGTGCTTATGTGATGAACCACATCATTCGACAATTTACTATAAACTTAAAAAAATTCACAACCTAAAATCAAATCTTTATTATTTTAGCAAAGTTTGATCAATTTAGAGCAGCTTAGAATACCTCGGTAAGTGAAATACTTGACTGCCAGAATGAAATTGTTTTGGAACTTGTTATTGTATTTCAGAATCAGGTAACATATTTAGTCAATGCACCGTTATTATACGGATAATTTTAAATTTACAAAAAACTGAA
Source organism: Moniezia expansa (assembly GCA_019097775.1). Taxonomy (NCBI): domain Eukaryota; kingdom Metazoa; phylum Platyhelminthes; class Cestoda; order Cyclophyllidea; family Anoplocephalidae; genus Moniezia; species Moniezia expansa. Next base: position 6,446,142 of record JADFDV010000064.1, read on the forward strand.
TCAAATTTTCCTTCTTTAAATACAACTTTTCTAGAAAACCTAGAGTCTGTAGATGTATGGTTCTTATCTGGAAAGAACTTACTTTTAATTGTTAAATAAATTGTCAACAACCTTGAAAAATTTAAATTCTTACATTGTTTAGAAATCGGTTCAATACAGTAATGTTTCATTTGCACCAAACCACAAACATTCCACCGTATTGTAATCTGAAGAATTCGGAACCGGATATAAAATCCTTGGAGCTTGAGTTTACAGTTAGACTCACATGCAGAAAGGACAACTCCATTTTTGAGCCACTGTACATCAAGGGTGGGGTCACCAGCAGGTTTCACAACAGCTTTGAGGGTGACACTGTCGCCCTCATTGACAGTAACCTGAGCTACCGGCTGCTGGACAAACTGTGGGGGTCCATCAATTACTCCTCGATCCATGTTTCTTCTTGGTTGCTGCGGCAAAACCAAGGACAAATTATGATTTCATGATTTTAAAGGTCAATAACTGTCACCATTAAGATATTTTTTTAATTTTAAAAGCATGGTTCAATGCATTTTAGGAGCGACTCAGTTTTTATATTTAGTTCTCAAAATTGTGCAATGAAAAGACCAGAATTTGATTAGAACGTAAACCATTTTGTACTACCTTCTGCACAATAATCAGAAATATGTAATATGTTCGCCTACTTAATTCGTAAAAATCCTTTTCCTATCCACAAGAACCTAGCTAAACATTAAATTATTATGGCTTTGGATGATTCTAAACGCATACTCTTGCATGAAATCTTGAACAAAGTGGCACAAAGCTTACACATTTCTGATTACATTATCCATTAGTTGAATCTAAGGTTAAACATCCTACTGCGATGTTTAATGAATGTTTCTAATACAAAGTATTTTGAGCGCCGAATCTGTTTCACGAAAACGTCCTCTATCTCTAAATGTTGTGGTTGAGTGGAAGAAATGATGTTTAGTCACCAGGCCAGGATTTGGTTTATTTTTATTTTTTAGATGCTTGGTTTTGACTTTCCACATCTTCTCTACTGGCTACCCTATTATGTTGACAATGAACTTTCTGAGGATTAAAATTATCACTATCCTTTTTGTTTACGTGAAAATCACTGCCTGATTTCATTTGACAAAGTATATTATCGAAAGAAACAAAGCGTGTTTTCGTCCAGTTACAATGGTATCCAATTAATAGAACATGATAAATAGTCGGAAGTGTTTTAAAATTAGAACTTGCTAAGTAAGTGGACTATCAGGCAAACTAGGTTCAAAATCACTTTGAGGTACATAATTAAATGTATGCCAACGGCTTTCCATTCGTCAGCCTCCAGGAGCCTGCGTTATTTGTCTCCTCAAGCTGAGACATCGACTTAAACGTCAGTTCGACTCCTTTGGTTGAATTCTCCATCAACATCACTTGCTGTTAAAAATTTGAAGCGTTTCACTAGATGCAAACTCCAGAATTTCAGGTACCATTGTGATTGTCAATTCCCCAAAACATTGAGATTACATTTTGCAAATTTATTTGACAAAAATCAGTGCTCAATCTAATGTAACCAAAATTATTTCTCAATAAGTCTTATCTGAGAGCAACAGCATTTAATAAACAATTTTTCATGCTCTTAGTTGTGTTTGCGAATATCCTATGAAGGCCTCTTTTGACCCATCATCGGCAGGTCCACAATAATTGCAATATACTGCTGATAAGAAATTGCCATTTTAACTGAATAGTTTGAAGTCAGGAGCATATTTAGGCTGATGAACGCAATCGGTGGACCGTTTTGTTTGAATTTAGTTTTAAATAACATTATCGAGAGATGCGTCTTTAAAATTTCAAGGGAAAGAAATGCCAATTTTGTAGTGTTAGAAAACCTACACTGAAATAGTTCACTTCAGTACGATTACAAGCCACAAATGCTGTCTATCTACATTTCCAAGAGATGTTGATCATCATTTTTTGGCTTGAGACTTTGCGATTGGATAGCGGCACAGCATAGGCGTGAACCGAAAGTGCCATTAGCCACGTCTAAGGATGTATTTTTTCTGTGTAAAGATGCTAGCATATTGTGGGCTCCGTTGATTAAGGTTTGATGCGGCCATCTGCCTATTGCGAATCGTTTATAAATAGAACTCACAGACACGTTTTCTATGTGCACCTTCAATAGGAGATAAGACCTTGGTAAGTTATGTTGTTATTTTAGGATGGAAAAATTGTCCAAATGATGCCGGATAGGACTAATCACACACCGGACGTATAAAATTAGATTAAGTCAGCAGGAGTACAAATTCGTACAACCTGGCAAACAAGGTACGACGTAAATACCTGGATTCATGGTCTCAAACTGAACTGCGGAAAGCGCGTGCATGTAGTAATGAATGAAATCTCCGTCAGAAGATTGAAAAGACTTCTGGAAGAGGTATGAAGATTGTCTGCTCTCAGCAGTGTCTAGGACAGATGGGGTGCCACTACGTAGTGGAAGTGCTACCTGTACGATGGAAATGGTTGGCTACGAAATTGGAATGTAGGCATTGATTTAGCTCACATGGGTAATGAATGGTTTTGCCCATTTTCATAGAAGCAGAAACCAATTGGTTATGCGGAGATATGGTGGTCACACCAATTCTAAACCTCGTCGTGGTGACCACCGGTAACCCCAGGGGCAACTCTGAGGCTAATGTGGGACGACCGGATAGGGCTAATCACTCACCGGATGTATAAAATTAGATTATGCCAGCAGAAGTACAACTCTGTACAACCTGGTAAATGAGGCACGACGTAAATTCTCGGATTCATGGTCTCAAACTGGACTATGAAAAGTGCGAGCATGGAATCTCTGCCAGAAAGTTGAAAAGATTTCGGGAAGAGATATGAAGATTGTCTGCTCTTGACGTTGTTGGGGGCGGACGAGGTGCCACTACTAAGTTGAAACCATATCAGAGAAGTGACCAGAGAACCGATGACGTCAATAAACGCTTTTACTGTCTTCTGAGTTAACTGTTGTGTGCTATCTGTTGTACAGTTATTTGTGCTTCTGTTGTACCCCCAATGGGTACTTGAGACTTGCCCACGATTGTGTAATCGAAACTGCTCCCATCGAATTTGCTTCGATTAATCTAAATTGGGCAAGTTTAACTAAATCCTGGTGTCTAGTAAATACTTCTAACCAAGTTTGCATTTGTTTTACTTTGATTCAATAAATTTTGGAAGAATTTAAATTATTTATTTCGAGCCCTCCACCTAGCTTATTTTATCAAAACTAGGAATGTATCTTATTTCGATATCAAATTTTATCATGAGTTGATTTTATTAAACAAGGCAAATTCAATAAGGAATAAAGGAGTTCCAAAATTACATATTTTCTCATTTATCTCTATACTGTTAATTTTCAGATTCATTTATTACTAAGTAAATGTTTGATTAGTGGATTCTTGTAACAAAACAAGGTCGCGCGTCAAAAATTGCTTTATATAAACTGAAATGCGTTTGTTCCCAAGGTTGGCTTACCACGCACATTGTTTCATTTGCCTGTTAAATTCTTTAACACTGCAGTAGGAATTTAGCGGAGTATTGTAAAGTAAGTATAGAACACCGCCCTAGGATCTTCAGATTACATTTTTCTACCAGTGAAATCAGTAAAAGCCAGTGAAAAAAAAACGTGGATCATTTTAAGTGGGGCAGCAAATTTGAAAGTAATTTCCACGTACTGGCAAAATTTCTACATGCTTAGCTAAATAGCATATTGACAATCCAAAGCACTTTCGTTTCTAACGTATTTATTCAATCAACAGAGAAATTTTTATGCGAAATTTCGAGCACAATATTTAAACAGAAGGAGGGTTAAATTTTTAGAACTAATTGCACACGAAAAGTATCTTACAAGTTGGCGTAGTTTTGGTGTTGTGCCAGACGGACTGATTGGTGGGGGTTGCGGTCTGGGCTGGGCTTGTGGTACGGGCCTATATTGTACTGGCACCGGCTGAGAAAGGTTCGGTTGCTGCTGTGGCGGTCGGTACTGCTGTGGGGGCGTGGCCGCAGTAGCTGGCATAGATTTCGTCATTGGCTGATAATCCCCGGGCCTCTGATTGGCTGCCACTGGTGACTGGTAGGCTCCCCGATCGATAGGTGCCGCGTTCTGAATGTACTGCTGGTGCTGCTGTTGCTGCTGGACTGGAGGCTGGTTCAGTCTAATAACTTGTGGTTGCGTAGAAGTCGCATAGACTGTTTGCTGAGGCGGATAATTCGTCATCTGTACTGTGGAGGGCTGGGAGGCCATTGGTCTTGTTGCTCTCTGTGGTTGTATCATCGGTTCCTGTTGTGATTGGTATGGTGCCTGTGGTGAGTACTCCACTACGCGAGTTGGAGAGGCTGCCCGTTGAAATTGCTGGTATTGAGGGCTTACATTGGGTTGACCTTGAACTTGGGCTTGGGTTGAGCTAGCGTAAATAACACGTGAGGGAGATTGTGGTGACGATGAATAGAAGAGTTGCTGAGACTGGGGCTGCGATTGTGGTTGGTTTTGCATCGTATATTGGTATTGAGGTTGAGCTTGAAACCGTTGCTGTGGAGATGCTCCAATGGTGTACACCTGTGGACTGTTTGGAATACTCTGAACGGATTGGGCATAATAATAGTTCTCCTGTTGAGGTTGTGCTTGGTAGTACGCCGATGAAGGTTGATTAGTTGGCTGTGGTTGGTATTGCTGCTGTTGAGACTGGTACTGAACCTGTTGAGGTTGACTTCCAGGTGCATAGTAGACGACTTGAGTTCCTCCAGGGGTACCAGTGTTTGGCTGAACAAAGGTACCACTTGCTTTAACGATTTGAACTCCTTCTGGCGTATTAGGTTGGTTGCCAGTATAAGAAATCGTTTGCCGCTCCATCTAAAGTATTTATATATGTATCAAATACTAAATTTGCTATTATTTCAGTAAATCAGAATTAGGCTTTTGGATGTAGAATTCATACTAATTAAACATCCATACCAAGCATTTACCGGGATTTACCTGAATAATTTCAAATTAAAAAGTATTTTGATGACCGAATTTCTGAATGCAATGAACTATTTGCTTAGAAAGATCTATTACTCACAGAAAACCACTGCAGAAATAGAGTACGAGATTTTTGATGCTCACAGAAATTTCGAATTGCGGTGATCACGATGCATATCATAGTACTTTATTAAAATGGCCAAATTGGCGTGTAAAGTGGTTCAAGTGTCTTTTTCTTGGTTGACAGAAGTAAGCTTAGAAAAGCGATGATTCTCTCTATCTTTTATTTGTACACTTGCAGAGACCATTGCAAAAACATTTATAGAAGGTAAAAACCTAAGCTCAATCTCGCAATTCCGTATTTTACTCCTGTTTTGATGTGGGTCAAGTGTGCCGGATTGAGCAAAACCACTGAGAAGCAGAAGTTTAGGTATCTTAAGCCTCATTGAAGGCCTGCAGAGTTCTGTTTTCATTCTTCTCCGCTGCTTCCCGAATTGTACCGTTCAGACTTGACCTGCTAGCGGTTCAAGTACGTGGATTCTTTTTCACGTAAAGACTAGAATTAGTGGTACAATGCTAAACTTAGCTTGCAACATCTTAATTGAAGGGGGTGTTCAATTTAGGCTGAACTATTTGACAAATTCATGAGAAAGGTGTAAAACGTCAATTAATGTTAGAGGCATCAGTCAATGCTTGAATCTTCAGAAATGTTTTACAAAAAAAATTGAATGATAAGTAAGATATCATAGGCTGTTGATGCGTTTTTTTACCAAAAAAGTGGTTGGATGGTCACCATATTACGATTTGTACTGAGCACACCACTGATTACCTATGAACGTCATCATTTTATCTAGATCGGGAAAATTATTTTGAAAAGAGGAGAATCAAATTTTGAACCAAGTTAGATTTCATTTTGACTAAAATAATCAGGTAAAAGTAATTTGGGTGCAATGTCAAGTCAAAATTATTAATAAAATCTGTTGAATTATGTATTTACTTATTTTTTTATATCACCAAAACTCTTATAGTTGTATATTAATGCGGAGGGACATAGAGTCTATTCGAGAAATAAATAGCAGTTTTCAGAATAATTATCTACATCAAATGAATGATCTGCATTTTAGTTATTTAATAATGAATGGATGAAATTACTAACTCGCTAGTCCCAATTTGGGATGACACAAAATCAGCAATTTCAACTCTGACTACTAACTTTCTGCTGCGAAGCAATTCCCGCGGCTTCATCCAGCATGCAAAATGCTTCAAACATAGAATGTTTTCACCTCAAATAGGGCGCATACAATCGAAAGCGCGGTTTTAGGCTTGTCGAACGCATTACTGTCTGATTAAAAGAAACTTGGGCTCTAATTCGTATGCTTTTTTAAGACCACTAAGGCCAGATTCTGCTTTCTACATTTGTGAAATTATTTGGGTTCAATTTATTTAATTTCACGGCATTACCTTTTCAGTATTTTTCTGTTGAAAAGCAAATATAGTGAGAGCACAAAGCAGATGGTGCAATACTGTTTACTGGCAATCATGGATTCTGACTGGTTACTGGTTCCGGTTAGATTATCATCGAAGCAGGTCAACAACCCAACTCTCTTTCACGTGATACGTGAAAATCCCTTTCTAGGGTTGAAAATATACTCCAAAATGTGACCTGAATGATTCAAAGGCATTGCTGGATCGGTCAGTCCTACTGAACAAGCTTAAAGTCTGATTGTTGGACTAACAATAAGATGATGTGGTGTTTGTTTGTTAAGTGCACTAGGTGTCATCATTTAAGGAAATATTAGGACAAAACGGACGACTGAGGTATGCCAGCCAAGCGGGACTTCGGTGTTTCCGGTGCCCTTTTGTTATCCACAGTACTATTGTAACATCATAGATTTATTTTTTTGAGTAAAATGAATATTATTCTGAACGTCATGAATTTACATTGCCTTTGAAAGCTAGTGGTAATTGAAGACAAGTCCGACTATAATCGGAGTTCTATGTCTTAAACACACTCTTTTATTTAAAGTCTACAAGGAATATATTATCAGTTTAAACCTAATTTAAAAGCTCTGGGTGTTTGAGCAGATTTCTAACATGCCACATGAAGAAATAACTTTATGTTTAAACGTTCCGTCATCGAGGACCTAATCCATTCCTTTTGTTTTGAATCGCCTTGGAATTCAATTCAAATTGATTTAATTTGCGTAAAATACAAATTAATAATAAAGTGAAACGGTTGATATTCTTCTCACAATTTTTCCTATATACCTGCATTTACAACCATGACTTCTTGGAAGATGTGCTTAAACTTTATCAGGAATCAAAATGAACGCCCAAAGCCAAAGAAGCGATCGTAAATCATAAAGAAACCGAGATACATTTCCCCCCACCTAGGTAAGAGCCTAAATAAACATTTATCTAAGATCGACATGGATTGAGAATATTCTTACTAAGGAGTCCAAATATTTAACCGCACGTCCGAACAAATGGTAATGCGCATTACTACTGTTTACTTATCAGTAGCTAAAAAGTCATAGACCTTCGAATCAGCATGTTTATTTCCGATTTGTACCACGTTTGTCGTCATCGCGGCTTACCTTTTCTATCTGAAATAAAGGCATTTTAGCTTCGCTTTACGGATCGGTTTTTTTGTTGCTACGCGCTTACCCCTGTATTTTCTCAATCTGATAATGAAAAACTAAGTCCCAAAACAGCACCAATGCCAATAGCACTATTTTTGAATGAAAACAAATATTTGTTATTTTGCCTTTTTAAGTAAAATTGTTATAAAAATGTATGCTCTTTCGAATACCACTTGTTCCGTGTAATTTAATGAAACGCTCCAAAAAAATTATGATAAATGCTTTGCAGTGATACACTAATTGGTATTACATTCATGAACGCTTTTGTTGGACTAATTCTTTATTTGATAGGTCAGTTAGAATGATTAAATCCCGAAAATGGTGAGATATGAGGTTGGAAAGTGAAAAGGCGTCGATTGTGCCAGCCTTATTCATTGTGATAGGGAACAGGAGGTCATTATTTTGAAGAAGACTTAAAGGCATATCTGCGGTGGTTTAGATTCACTACTGTAAGGTTGTGGTTTCTCGGCAGACTTGAACTTAATATACTGGGCAGGATTCACTCCAGGTTTCGTCGTCCCTGCACAAGGACAGAGTGCTTTCTAGAATTTGAATCTATTCACTCAACACATCGAATCGCATGTTCGTATTAGTGTCTTTTAAATCGTTTCTACCCCATTTGCACTCATCTCTTATTCAAAGTACAAATTGTGGCAAAGGGTCAATCGATCCGTTGGTGACCTCCATTTAATGATTATTTACAACGCATTTCGCGCCGTCTTATGATCGGACCAATGATGGTATTTGGCATTGAATGAAAAGGTCAGCTGGCACAAATTTAACATCACCTTACAATGTTACACTGTTTAAATCTATTACTCATGATTCTAAAAAATGTCATCCACTGGGTTTTTCGCGTTCATTTTCAAATAGGGAATTCTGATTAAGTCGCTAACTTACTAACCACGAAATGCTGATCTGATGCTTTTAGGAGAATGAAAAAAGGGTGAAAACAACATTTTCAGTAAATCAAGTCAATAGTCTTTCCAGACAGGATCGCTGTATTCCCATTCTGGTTGCGTTTAAATGAAACCCTTGATTTAAGTAATATTGTGCCTAACCACTGTCGGAATCGCAGCCTTACAAAAGTTCTTAGGAAAGTATTAACCGTCTTGGCTGTTTCTATTTTAGGAAATGCTGTGTATAACATTCGGTAAACTCGAATGAAATAGGTCTGGCAACTGACTGCCAGACTTATTTTGGGACTTCACCTTTCATAGAGGTTGTTATAATTTATGTTTTACCCCATGCTTATAAATCGTTCTAAAGCTAGTGTGTTCAAATCTTAAACCGTTTCCGGTTCAAAAATTCAAAAAAATATCGTGCAAAACTATTTTTGTGTCCTTTGTAATTTAACTATTCAAAGGAAACAACTGATGAAATACTCTCATCACCCAATTCAAATTTTTTTCGAAAGAAGTTTTATTTTACCATAAGTGTGTTTTTTGCTAAAGTATTGATTAGATCTACCCATTTGATCTTCAAATTTGTGTTCTACAGACCCACCGCAATAGCGACTAAGTGATACCAGACATTGTGGACGGTACTCTTTATTTTGGTCACGTACCGATTCTCAGCCCCAATTAAGACGGTATCCAGGGTCGACTTTTATTTATTTGCACGTTTTAGGTAAAATTTTATTCTAATTCATTTGTTTTCAAAGTCACCAAAAGACATGCTTTAAAGTGTCCAATTGCAGTTTTCCTATTTGAATTTTAAATGAGGGCTTTCTCCACAAAAGCAAATACGCCTGGAAGCGTTTAAGTTTCCATTTCCATTTAACATTTTTTTTCCCGCTCGTTAAGGATTGTATTAAAATATTCAATTATTCAATGAAGAACTCATAAATATTCCCTACAGGCAGCCGTGTTTAGGCTCGGTTAGGTTTGTTGATTTGGTTTTTATTTGAAAAGTTACTGTTCGTAATGCATTTTATTAATATTAATAAAAATGAGACAATTTATGCTTCATTATAATTTTATTGGCGCTTTCGCTCAATTGTTTTGATGACCTAAGTAAGTTGACGATTCATTTATTAAATCAAATTATTAATTTTATTAAACGAACAGCCTGGAAATGCATTCGTTTGATTCATTTGATTTAATTAAGAATAAAATACTAAGGAATCATTAATACCCTTCCTGGTTCATTGATTTATCGATAATCGATTGAAAATCAAAAAATGGCATTCTTGAATTGAATGGCTTTTCAAATCATCTTTTCACTTTCTGCCCACTCTAAATTGTACTGTTTATATATATTTTTTTAAAAAACAAGGGCTACTCTAAGCTGTTGATTAATGCACCCCATGATGATGCATTCGAAAAAGCAGGACCTATGCTTCCATCTCGTCAAGAGACGCAACGATTCCATGTAATCAAGTATTAAAAGTAATCAGCGATAGGAAACACGAGCCGGTAATTAAATCGGGTCATGGCCTAGGGAGCGATCCACGAAAATGCTATTGAATAGTCGTTAAGCGTCAGACGACTTGGCAGAAAGCCGAGATGGATCTATATCTTGTCAAACGCAATCGAGACGACGTCTTTTCAGCTGACAAATCAGTCGTTTGTGACGCGAGTTTGTTATTAATTTGAGCATGTGCTTTAGATCGAAAAAAAGATCATTGAGCGATTTGTTCAAACGTTTTTTTCCCCGAAGGAGCTGAAGTTCTCAAATGGATGCCAACTTATGTTAAATTTGAAATCTCATTAGATAATGATAAAATCTTTTGCGTTTGTGCACCCTTTCAAAATTTGATTTGTTTCTATGCAATTAAATATTCTTTTACATTGGTATCTAGAACCATCCGCAGTCCATAAGGTGGCCCTATGATGATCATTTCACTCAACATTCTGTCTGTTCCTCTCTGCTCAATAGAGTACACGGTAAAAAAAATATTTCGACCTTTTAAAAATAGAAACATTTGTTTTTCTGTCAGATAAAGGTTTTCAAAGAGCTCCAAGCTAGAATCTTGAAAAAATTAATGTTACATTTGGAGATTATTTCAAATTAATTTTGGCATTAAATCGGAGATTAGTCAAGTGAATATATTATTTAAAAAGCTTTCCCTCTATTGAAGCTGTTTTGATCGGAAAAAAATGAGCAAGCTACATTTATTTGATAAAATATCTATTTGTATTCGTAAAATCCAAATTAAACTTACTATCAGGTTGTTAGTTTATTCCGTGAAAAGTTGTCGAAATTTACAAGCTCAGGGAATAGGAATCTTGCTTACTGGCGGATCAGATTTGCACTGGCAAATTGAAGCTGACCACAATGGAAAACCACGAAAGCTTTGCTCGAAGTCGGACCACTAGCTGTGCGCTAAAGTCCCGCGATGAAGTGAAGGACGACCCTGTCCAGACATGTGATTACGTGCCAGTGTACCGCTCGCACCCCCAATCAGCTTCCAGTATCCCATGTGCATCGATCCCTTTCGCCGTGTGCACTTATTGGTTAGCGCAAGCATCGAGAAGGTCATTTTTGCACCATCACGTTGTCACTATATTGTTTTTATTATCTATAGCAGCCTCAGTGAATGCAGAGAACTCGTTGCTCGCGATTGGGATCAAAGTAAATTTGTTGACTCAACAGATATTCAAACCGATTATTTCCTAATTTTATTTGCATTAGATGAACTCTTTTTAAAATGGAGTTTGGATTTGTTAAAACTAGGTGAATCGAACCCATAATCTGCTTGTAGAAGCAGAACACGAGATCCCATCTCATTTGCACTTAGAAAAATCGTTGCCTCTTGATGAAAGTTACGTTTCCGCTTAAATACAGATTAATTAGTGACCCCAGTCATATGGCTACATGGAGAACTTCAATGGCTTTTACCGTAGACGCTCCTTTTTCGTTCGAGTACGGCAGCAAGTTTATGACATCACTTACTCTTGGTGCTGTGGAAGTTGTAAGCTCACTAGTGCTCCGGTCCATATTGGAAAATAATATCGGTTTGGTGTTGCAGAATATAGCGTGAACTTCCAGCATCAATGTCGGTCCCAATCTCTCTTAATATTAGAACCGGTCTATTACAGGCCGCTAATAATCGGACAGGCCCTGAAAATAAAACATCACGTAATGGTAAGTTGAAGTATTGCGAATTCATCTTCCTCTTGGTTCGGGAGATACGTATCAAATATTCATTACAAACTGCTGCATTGCCAAGTTCAATCCGTTTTCGTACACACACCAGTAAATCTAAACAACTTTAACGTCGGATCGTCGAATCCTTGGTTTTTTTCTATAAAGCCAAAGATGTTGTTGAGAATGGGAATAGCCCGATTTCAATTGTTGCCGTCGACACACTTCTTTTTTACACAAGCAGAAATAGTCAAAAAAAGGGGTTCCGTTGGACCAGGTTAAAAATAGAAAGATCTGACAGAAGATCAGTCGCTAAGGAAAGAAACCTCCCTTGATCCGTTTCAGCCAGCGTTGCTTTTGCAGTGGGATGTCTTCCATAGGGTTGTCTGGAATTGTCGTCAAATCTTATCTTTTGATTTAACATTAAGTTTTGGTTCATTTTTACTTGATTAGACCATTCGGCTCCTATTTTAAACAAGATTTACCTTAATGTGCAAACTTATGCTATTCAAAATGGCTAAAGTCCACTTCAAACTGGAATCACACAATCTTACAGTCAGTCATGTAAACCTTGCATTAGCATTTAAAAAAAACACTTTGATGTAACCAATTCCATGAAGGCATCGCACAAATGCATCGAAGGCATCGAGGGAAATGAAATGAGGCTGTGATCAAGTTATTTGACATGGTGGATGAAATTACTCTGAATTAATTCCTTGTAGACACATTCCAATTCGATGAACCTAGGATCCCACAGCTTATACTAACTCTTCAGTTGAGACCTTGATTCTTGTCGTAAAATAATATTCTACATTTTGTTCTGCTACATATAGACTGCTTTACCGATGACAAAACCAGTGTAAATTTTATTCTCAAAAGCCACAATGTGACATTATGCTCCCGCAGCAAATGTCTGAAGAGTTCTGGAATATCAGTGGAAGTGTAAGCTAGAGACTAGGTCGTTTAGAAGCGATCACTAAAAGAACACTGTCGCCGATGGTGCCACCGATGAAGTTATGTCTGAAAAGTGGCTAGATGACAGCGCGAGTTGATATAGGATGGTATGAACTGTTGCTGTTGGGCTTTTGCAGTGGAACAAGTTCAGTAATCATTTTTTTTCCTCTATAAGCATCATTCAGACAAAAAAACTCGTCGGAACATTTTAATACACTTGTTACAAAGTTTAAAATACGCAAATGTAGCAGGAACCTAAATAAATTTATTTACAACAGTTTAAGGAGGCTTTAAAAATTTAACATTCTGCTCTATCAATTAAACTTGTCTCTGAACATCTTCTGTAACAGAAAGCTAAAATTTTTATATTTATCAAATTATTTACACATTATTCAAGTTGCTTTTTTGTTTGGATTCTTGAAAAAGTGTATTCCACAAACATTTTGGATGCAATTTTATTTCAATAAGTTAAAGTCTCACTTTTATTTACTTTGATGGAAGGAATCATTCCATTTTTTTATTATTTAATTCGTATTACATTTGCGTTCACTCGGAAATAGCTTCATAAACTTAGGTTTCGATTTCACACTAAATTGAAGTAAGAAGATGGTCTCTATTGTCTTCGAATTTCAAGTTAAGAGGTTCTCAGTCTATAAACGATGTCTGAACTGCCCTCTAACTTGAAGTAAAGTGAGTTGCATGATTGAAATAGTTCAGCTTGCAGTAGTAAAGTACCATAAAGGCCTAGAGTCTATCAATGAAACACCGTCAATCCCTGCCCCGACCCAGCCTTCGTTGAGCGTCCACAGTCAGGGGGCCTCGGAACCTTTGCTCGACCTCCTCCTTAAGCATCTCGTTTTTTTTCAAAAGGCCATTCGGATCCTATTGGTTCATAGCCATCGTGGATTTCAGAGTTTTTTGATAAAACATACCGCGACTGAAATAAGTGTCAGAGATACGAAGGGAGGAGCTTTGAAATTCCTCTGTATTTTCTGATGTCTTACAGCTTTTTGTGTCTGAATTCCATATTTTAATTAGTAATTTTACGCTCACGCTTTCACATGCAAGTTTTTCTATCCCTTAATACTGCTTTGGAGAATCGCAATTTTTCGTTTTACCTTTGCAGCAACTGATCTCGAATAGTTCGGATTCGTTTAATTAAGCATATTTCAATCAGATCCAGATCAATCTCTAGCTTCAATTTGGCGAAACTCACTGAATGGATGTACTCCTTTTTGCACCACTTGTAGTAACGATTTCTTTCTTTGAACATTTAAAGTATCATCTTTATGGCGACCTTTCGACACGCCGCCTGGATAATTTTTCATGGCAATCAAACACTTGAAGTCCAGAGTTTTAGCAGTTCTCATTTCAGAACCACTACACCTCCATGTTTAGTTGACCTAGATTTCAGTTCTCACTTGTCAGTGGATGATTCCAAATCACCGTAGATGCTACGAGCAGCTCCGTCGCCTAGTCCACCGGTTCTAATGACCGTCATTTTAGTGTTATTAGAGCTTTCGGTCAACGAAATATTTAGCTTGTATCGGAAGCAATCACTTGATCCGTTAGCTCAGTTAGCCTTAGGATCATCGATTCGCGCGACCACATATCCCTCCAGGTAAAGAGCCCGCAATTTAAGGGTTGACAAACACGTTAACTGGACGATAAGGGAGGGCAGATGGGCTGAAATGTGAGTCAGCATGGTCATTGGATATGGAAGACTTGAATCGTCTTGGTCTATTTTATTAGCATTTCGCTTTTAATTACTAATAATCAGCAAAAAGGTTGTTATCATGCTTGTCATTAAATCGTAGCAAAGCGTTTCTGACTGCTTTCGTAGTGTTCAACATTTCAATGCCCTAGGGCTGTCTTAAAATCAAGCATGCTTTTGTTTAACAAATAGTACTATGATTGAAAATAATAAATAATATTTAAATGGTTATAGTAATGATTGTTGTAAGCATAAATCGGTATTAAGAGGTGCCAGAAAGGTGGATCATACAAAGAGCGCATCTAAAGTGGGAGTCAGGCATTAGGAAATAAGTTCATCCAATGCACTTCTTCTATACTTGAACGCGTAGAAATTTGGCCTACGTCATCCGTCTTCGTATCTGGCAGCTTCCTCGACTCTTGTTATGCCGAAATTGCCGTCGAACTTGGATGTCCGCTTATTCAAGTTCACCCCGCCTTTTCCGCCAACAGATTCTGATGTAACTTAGTCATCCACTTAATTCTGCCTTTATTGGAAAATGAATGTACATACTTAATTTCGTCTAAGCACTTCAAATGTAATGATGAATTTCAATCGCATACCAATGAGGACTGATACATACATTCTTCTATTCCGTCAACTTGCGCAGAAATTCGCAGTTCCACACATGTGTACATAAACCGAGGTACCGGTTTGGGTAGAGTTAGCGAATTTTCCTGCCAGTCTTTGTTGAGGTTGTTTACAGCTGACGGGTTATTTCAGTGATTTTCTAAACTGGATCTGTCATAATTAAGTCGAAGGCAGAGCCTGTGACTGTTAAAGCTCAAACGATAAAATAGCAATATAATATGGAAATCCTTTATTACTTGTCATAACTGATCAACTTAGCTATCGTCATCAATGTTCATAACGAGGTTTTGAGATTGGCACTCCCCTTTAATCCTGGTGAATATTAGAGTTAAGTTTTTCGTAGAAGCTGATAAACTGATCTTCGTCAAAAGAGGTGGAGCTAGATTTCCACGAGCGAACTAAGATTTTTTGTTGATTTTATAAACATTGCGGAAAATCGTAGTAGATATTCTGGCTGTGGAACCCGAAGTGTATCATTTCGGTTTCATTTTCTCGATCAAAACCCCGTTGTGGGGTTGATCCAAATAAACCAGAAAAGAGAAGTTTAAAAAATGTTTTATTGGGAAGATAAAACTTGCTAAAATAACCACCGCAGTTATTTATTATTCTAAGACTGCTTCAATATAAGCAGTTCTTGTCTGTTTCCTGTGATAGAAATGCAATTTCAGCGTTCAAAAATCCACTTTTCTGGATGAAATGAATTTTCAATAGCTTAATTTTCTTAAGCAGTAGGCGAATCGGTGTTTCACGGAATACTTCGGAAATTTATATCTAATATTATGAAGGAACCAGTGTATTAATTAAAAAACTTATTCAAAAACACTAGCGATCAGCTACGAGAAAATGGGGTTGGTATTTAATTTTCCTTTATCATCATCCATATCTCACTTTTTTACATTACAAGTTTATCGTACCTGGGGCAAATAATAATTAACAATAAAAATAACGATCGAGCTTGGATTGTTTCACTTTACATTTCCCATTGCAAATTTTAAAATAACGTCGAGAGAGAGTAAAACGAGTGTTTCTTTGTATATTATGGAGGGAGTTAGTTATAATAATAAACCCGTTATGGCAGTGCTCATCTGCCGTCTAGACGCTTGGAAGACTCCAGGTAGAACCCGTTCGTAATCTTTAACTTAGCAGTACAGTCGTAACAAGAGGCTTTAAAGTGTCTCAAAGACAACCCCGTGACCTGGTCTACTGGCATCACATGAGATCCATTCAGAATGACACACGCATATACTATCGGTAGGGGTCTTGCAAACAAGACATATGCACTTCGTCAGCACAATGGCCCACTCCGAAAAAGTTGATCTATTAATATAACACGAATGGAAGCGAACGAATACAGATAAAAGCATATTGCAGACACCCCCGGCTAATTCATCCGAACGTATTCTTAATAAAGCCTCTATCATTTCGTGTAAAGAATGATACCCACTTCGCCATCTAGATAACTAATTTGCAAAGAGTAAAAGATTTGAGACATGTTTCGAGCCCCTTAGAACATGTTGAGGAGAATCTTCTCGAGTCTGAAGTTCTGATGAGGAGACGCGAGTCAAATAAATAAGCTCTACAACCATTTATATGCTACTTGGATTTCGCTTCATGCTCTGATATCTTCGAATAACATATCAGAGAAGTCGTGCTTCTCAGTCTCCTCAAATTACCCAAATCAGGCATTCTGTGCTATATCAAGGTGTATGAAAGCGACCATATAATATACTGAGTGTCTCAATGACTAAAGTTTACATTTATAAACGAATGCTGATTGCGAATGAATATTTACACCTTATCAGTAGAAATTCAACTTTCAGGAGCCACACCAATTCCTTGATTGAATAAGATTTGGCTATTATTATAGACTCTGGGCAAGATTTCCAGCTAGCCCTTGATTGTCTGCTGGAGATAATTAAACGTGAGAGGTCCTAATCTCTGGGCAGGGTAGCAGACCATGTAAGTCTTTGAAGCCCCTACTGACCCTTGGGTTGGTATTTACTGCAAGTGGGACACAAGCCTAAATGAAGAGCAAAAAAGCGTGCTGAGACTGTTTCTAATTGTTACACGCTTCGCTGAACTTGCTTGCCCTTTTAAGCGACATTATTTCATTTTATTCTCAATGGTTGTACTTGCTGATGCTACAAGCACTGCTGATCTGCACCTTATCAATGGCTCTTATATAAAGGCCATCGGGGCTCCCATCTGGCATTAATAATAAACCCATCTAGAGGTTCTGATTAAAATAAAGCGAGAGTTAACACATTTTCATTATATTTTAGTAAACCCCAGATTTCTGTTGTTGTATAATCGTATAGCTTTGATTTAATTAAGAGAAGTGTTTATGAGGGTATTGGGCTAGTCGCGGTACTAATGAGCTGAAAAATGCTTTTTTAAAAGTGATTTTAACCAAGAGAAAGATTTCGTGAACACAAGACAACGTAAGACCAACGTCACACCTGCGATATTATTAGTAGATGAATAATATGTTGACTGCAAACTGAGAACCAAATCTTTTAAGCAACAAGCTGACAAATTGTTTTTTATGGAATCCATCTGGAAGATGGTTTCTAGTTTAGGCCACATAGTTAAAAGTGATGAGTACTTCACTAAGAATAAAAATGTGGCACTGATTTAGCTCCAACGAAGAATATTACTTATGTATGATCAGTAGACATTACATCTAAAAGATTCAGCAGTCGGATCCTAGCAGCTTGCCAGTCTTTTGAGGGGATACTTCGTTGCTAAACCATAATCATAGCCGTGTTCAGCACAATTCCTGTAACTTATTACTGCTATCACTTGAATGAATCCGGATAACTCAATAAAAGGTCCAAAATCGCGTCAAGTTCGCAGACACTAGCCCTGAACAATGCCGATGGACGTAAACAAAAACAGCCGCCAGGTTAGATTATGTGGCTGAACTGTTGTTAATCATGATTAAGCATCACTTGATAAAAAAACGGATTTAAGAAAACTGCAAAGTACTGCGATTCTATTGAGTTCACACATTAGCACGGTGGCCAGCCAAGCTGCTTTCCACCGAGAACATGAACATGAAGGTGATAGACTGATTGGCCTCCATCAGGTCCGTTATTAATCACAACTCGGTAGCCCCTGCCCAGTTTCTTTTCTGCAGCGACCCTCTTGGCCACCAAGAGTAGATGTCCCAAAAGCTAATAAAAGTAACTAGATTTTAATTCCAGATTTACTTTTTCATCAGTTTCCGTGGCATCATCAAGTTTCTGGATTGTTTTTTTGGGCAAAACAAGGAAATGTGTGGGAGAACACGGAGCGATATCGTTGAAAGCCACGCACTGGTCATCCTCGTAGAGGAAATTTGTCGGAATCTCCTTCCTCACTATCTTCGCAAACACATTGTCCACATCAGATTTTGCGGTTTGAGCTTTTTCTATTTCAGTAGCCATGCCCCTCGTACGGACCCAGCAGTTGAGAGCGGATTGAATTACAGGCACGAAGCGCCGAACCATTTATTTCAAGGTCGGACGCATCGGCGAAAAATTGATATATTTTTGGTTCCGTTTCCGAATTTCTTTTTTTTATTTTTTGATTGACTACTCTACTTTATACTATCAACTATGCGTGACCCAAGTCCAGTAATTAGGGAGCAGCAGTTCAAAATCATCGAGAGAGCATTTTTTTAATTTGGAAAAAGCAGAATTCAGAATTGGAACAGGTGACTCACCGGAAAATGCTATTTTATGAAATTACGCAGGCCGAAATTTAAGTTTCTTGGCTTTACGGCAGCAGCCCCACGAGCCCCTGAATAGATGCTGTTGACGTATTCAAAGTTCTTGCATTTATTTATTTCTCTATAATGAAGAACATTGAATGTCTGCTAATATTCTACTACGGTCTGCTTATTTAAGGATTTTGTAAGCGAGATTATGGAGGTCAAGCTTGATTATGCATAGGGTAGGAGAGTGAGTCGACCGAAATCGCAACCGTGGATGAATGGTTGATACATCAAATCCGTCATTCAAACAGACGAATTCTAGTTAGAATGGCTCGCCCGCGAAACCATGATTTTCCATTTAAAAAATAGCTCTAATTCTGAACGAATAGTCATCAATGATTGTGATGTTTTCATGGGCTAATTTTCAAGTCCCTAAAAATATTCTTTGCAAAACTCACTGGTGGCACGCTTTTCCAACCTAATAATCAATGCAGTACTTGCGGAATGATGTAAATTCTGATGGTGTTAATCTTGAATGGACAATGCCGAGATGCAGCATGTCCAATCAAGCAACATAAATATTGCCCATGAAATTTTTCTAAATGGCTACTGGAACTGCTCTTAAAGTTGAACATGTGCTAGGTCTAGTAGCATCACAAAGAAGTGCGATAGATATTTATATGTATGGCAGCAATTGAAATCTAACCACACAACCGCGCATATTAGTTATCATCGACAGTTAAGATTTTTCATCATTATCTGGAGCCTAAGTCTTAAAAAACAGTACTTTGAATCATATTCATATGCCATATTATTTACAAAACTTCAGTATAACAAGCATATTTCTGCCCCAGCAATTAGTTGAAACCAGCACGATTCGCGTTTAACTTATATCAGAATCAGCTATTCCCGCGCTTCTCGTCCTAGCTACCACTTGCGCGGTCCTTCTATGCATTCTCACTTCCAGGCGGCAAACCAAGCTGTAGGTAACGAAAAAAAACCCATATTAAACACTGCACATTTTCGTTGCTATACTGTTAATAAGATGCAATATTTACAAATCATATACCCTTTAGTTCCAGCATATTTCTTGGAGACTAGCGCTATAATGAACCAGTCAATAGACCCTTTTCAGCGACAACGGAAATTGTTTATCTGCTAAAATCCATTAATGTAGAGGTTGCGCTTATAAATTACAGAGTAAGCGCCTAAAGTTTAAAGTCACAGATTCCTGAAATTAACAGAAAAATATGGCATTAATCTAAGTCATACCATGACATACAGGTTGACATCCGTGCCTTCCGTTATTGACTAAAATCCAGAAGCCTCTATTCAGTCTTTCCTCTGCAGCATATTTATTTGCTACTGAAAGGAAGTGCCCTTAAAGCTTAAAAAACCAACTGATGAATACACATTCATCATCATCAGTCGCAGAATCAATTTGATCAATGGATTTCTTAGGCAAAGCAGCAAGGTAGGCAGGGGCATGAGAGACGATGTCTTCGAAAGTTATGCTTTGAGTATCTTCGTAAAGAATGTCTGCTGGAAACACTTTTCGAACTATTTTGCCAGAAAAATTTGATCTCTACCGGGCCCACCAGACTGGGCTCTCTTTACTTCGGAAGACATCACAGGTCATTTTAATCTATCGTTACTTAATCCATTTTACTTCTGAGGCCGGAGATTTCGTTAATTTTTTTAAATTTGGAAACTCAAATCATTTTGTCGAAATATACGTTTAACAGATTTAGTCATCTTGGCATTTTCCCGTGCATCCACTACAAATAACTATGCTGGCGAGTTAATTTTTTCATGTGAAATACATATCATTACGGAATTGATTATCCTTGACTTAAATATGATCTAAAACTTATTTTCTTATCAGGTACACTTTGGCTTACATTCCATGTTCTTACTTTTATTCGAATGGTTGTTGCTCGTTACCTGTTTGCTTGAACATGCTGAATATATATGTCCTTCGAGAATCATCAATATTTTATTTCTTTATTTAGACATAATTATTCACTTTGTCTCTTACTTAATCCAGCTCTGTGCTCATTTCCGCAGATTCCTTCACCTCCTTATAGATCTTCGGAAGATACAGTTGTAGTGTAAGCTGCTATTATTAATCCTTGTTTTGCTGCCCGTTTTTAGCTTAGTTTCTTTTCCTTTAGAATATCTGATGCAAGTGACTCGACCAAGCTTGCAGAGGAGGAAGATGCTGACTGTCTTCTTGTTGAACCTGTAGGCAAGCCTCCAAAGGCAGATTTTATCCAAACTACTTTCATTCGAGAGAGCAATGGGTGTCCAATTTTCGGCGTCGCCTTCAATTGTGTTAATAGAGTCTCACCCGCAGACCCACTTCTTTTTGCCACTGTGGGTGGAAAGCATGTATGTGATAGTTTATGTTTCTTTTCATTCCTATAGGTTAAAGCTTCCTGGATCTCAGTTATTAACTAAGAGTAATATTAGAGCGGTGAAGCTTTTAGTCCTCAGAAACCTATTCTCTAATTCCCTTCTTTCAATGTTACTTTTACTATTCCGCTGCTAAAGCTTATTTATTTAAATCTTTTAGTCGTTCTAGCATTTTGGTGAAACGTTTCCGACGATCTTGTGCGGTCAAGTTTTATTTTCACTTTTCTATCATTAAATTATAAGGAGTTCGATTGCTTATCTCTTGGGGCCCATTTCGGCAACCATTGATGAAATAGTCATTCAAATCGTCAAGATTCAATTGATATTACTCGCGGTTTTGCTTCTTTCAAATATAGGATTTTCATCTACTTCCTGGTTGTGAAAGATTCAATATGGAATCATTTGGCCAACCGGCGATATGGATATTTAGAGCCAGCAACCTTTTCGCTGTTCATGTTACGTCATTCAAAACATAAAAAATGATTTTTGAAGTCGCTCTTCCTATTTCCTTTCTGAAATTCGCCTTAGATGACGATTTAGTTGGTCATAAAGCGAACGCTGGAAGAATAGGCCTAACATTGAAATTTGAGGGCGCTGAATACATATGGACCGTTAGTTGAAAGCAAAATCACTGCACAGTGAAGCTGTAACGGGAAATCACATATCTTAACGTTAGAACTCAAAATTTAAGGGGGTGGGGGGAGGGTGCATCATCCACCCGACTGGTTTCGACGCTTACACGTTTTAATGATCGAATTGTTGAAATAGATGGCCTAACCGGCTACTCTTCATACAGGTAACTATCTATCAATGTCGAGAATTATCATCCGAAGAACTGAGGGACACCGACGTACTAAAGGAACCACCAATCCACCTTCTTCAATCTTTTGCCGACCCATCCAACGAGGAGTTCTACTGTTGTGCATGGTCTTGCCTCTTGGATGGGAATTACGCAGAGGGTCCGGCCAGGGGTCAGCAGGTAGTCGCAGTGGCAGGTAAAAACGGCATCATTCGAATTCTCTGTCCCTCTCTTGCCAAATGTATGGACAGTTTCGTCGGCCACGGACAGGCGGTGAACGAACTCAAATTCCACCCCAACAGCCCTTCCCTTCTCTTCTCGTTCAGTAGTGGTAAGAATGTGACCGGAATTATCGACTTCCTTTGCTAGACTTCACTGCACGTCTATGGAACATCACGACTCATGTTACAGTGGCAATCTTCGGTGGTGTTGAGGGTCATCGCGCAGAGATTCTGACCGGAGATGTTTCGTTGGCTGGTGATTACCTTCTCACTGGGGGTATGGACCACCATATCAAAATTTGGAAACTCGATACTATCGATTTACTCAATGCTATCACCGTTTCGACCAAATTTAAGCAACATTCCTCTGAGAACGAAGGGTAGGCGTCCTAATACTAGTCATACTGGCTTTTTAGGAAACCCTTTCCAACACTTCAGCAGCACTATCCCGACTATAGCACTCAGGAACCACACGGAAATTACGTGGATTGTGTGAGGTGGTTCGGGGGACTGGTTATCTCCAAATCCTGCGAGAACCGCGTGGTTGTCTGGATGCCGGGAGATGTGGACTCCGCTACCTCCCTCGATCTCAAAACTAAAGTGCCTCCGCGTCAAGATGCTATTGTGGATGATTTCACGACAGTGAGACCTACCCAAGTCACGGGTGCATTTTTAATTCTTTTGCTAACTTATCCATTCGAAGAGTAGCCTGTTTGGCATCGTGCTCTATTTTTTAAGGAGACCCAATCCTAATGCTGTTAGTTTATTCTAATGTTTATTTTTTTCAATTCTGAGTTGACATTAAAAGTGTCGATTTAACTGATCTTAAATTTATCGGAATAAGGAATCTACTTCGATCCAAAAAATAATTTCCTTCCTTGGTAGATTTACCCCTATCACTTAAGACAACTTTTGATTCTGACATTTTATTACCTGGAAACGATGCAGTCTAACTCTTCCATCTTCATCGAAAAACTCCTAGGCTATAAGGCGTCAGATTTAATGTTTTTTACGCAGCCAGAGCCCTGATTGTGCTCTAGACGAGATGTGTAAATCGTTGAGCAGTGAGGTACTCTTATGAAATATGGGTTTCAGAAGAACCAGTCACTCCCCTGGATGTGGTCTTTCACATTATCCTTCCTACTTTCCATTGCTTTGTTTCTTTCTCAAATTGATATTTTGCTATTTTTGTTGGCAATTTGAAAGTAGTTTTATCATGGTTGCCGATTTCCTCTGCTGTGTCTCTGCATCTTCTTTGTTTTATTCACATCGATATAATAGGTTTTTAGAGATTCTCTTCTATCCTAAATATATGTCATTAGATAAACATTGAAGGAAATCTTGTGCTGATATTGTCTTTTTCAGGACTGCCAGTCGAAACAGATTGTAGCATTCTACATAGCCTCCCGGTGTCTGACACTGAACTCTGGTACATTCGCTTCGATCTGCACCTAGAAAAACGTCTCCTGGCTCTGGGCACAGGTGCTGGAGTACCGCGGATCTACTTGTGGGATCTCTCTGAGCTGAGTATGGTCATGGATCCAGTGCCAAAGGTGTGCCAACTCCACAAGCCAATAGTATTTAATTGGTCCCTTTTACTAAAAATTATGCTAAACTGCAGGATGTTCTGTGCTGCATTAACAGCTCAAATTTAGGACTAAATTGTATTTCTACAGTGACGACTAGCCGTGCGAATTGCGCTAATTCTCACGAGGTCGCTTAGATAAGGCGATAGGTAGGTTCAGTCAGAATTTCAGATCTCTAGTGTTCCCCGTGGCCTCTGCGACAGCCATGATCCCTAGAGGTCTCAGTAAAATCAAGGGAGCCTTTTGATGAGACCATAACGTGCTGTCTGATTATAGTGATAAGGTCATGCAGTCAGCTTTAAGTGAACGAAGAGGGGCATCCGTGTGGTGTAATCTTCCTTTAACTGCTTTCAACGTTTTGTAAGGTTAAATTCTGTTTTGCTGCATCGCTGGTAAATGTTGGATGGGGCTCTGCCACTTCTCGGCTTTAAGGTTCAGGAATGGGACGAATATTTGAAAGATGCGAAGCCTTGTCTCTTTGATGAAAGCTTGAGATTATCTCTGGTGTTTTTTTTTTGGGCTTTTTTGAAAGGCAGTAGTGGCAAAATCCAATCTGTGATGGCAGAATTCATTCATTCACTATACAATTATATTTCCTACAGGATTTACAAGCAATACCACATAGCCTGGCTATGTGACGATCCAGTAAACAGAAGCGCCATCGCAAAGATATCTAATCTTACTGTTACTGGATCTGCGCTGTTGTTGTACATTTTAATTCACGTAGTCGCACTTTCGAATTCTGCTACTCGCCGGCTGGGTTCTTATTGCCCCAGCGTGTCGCCAAGCTGGTTGGCTCGATAATAAATTTGAGTATCTGAGTCTCTACTCGGCGGTAGTCTCTGCCGGTAATGGTGGTAATACTTTTATGCTGAAACTTTAGTTATTTTTCTTCTACCTTTTATAGGTACTAAAGGTTGTATCAACTGGAGCAGGCAAAGTGGAGAACTATTCATCTATTCGACAAATTCGTTTCAGTGCGGATGGACGCATTCTCATTGCTGTAGGAGAAGCTGGTCTGATCGTGAGATTTGATCGAGTTTAAACACGATGTCAACGCCGGGATCAGCTGAAACGATACATGTTTGTGTCTCTCGATGTGTATTTTGTGGTGATGAGAAGAGCTTTTTTTTCTGTGCAGTGCCATTTCAGTGAGTTGAAATATTGAACCTGAAAAAAACACTTTAAGAGCCACGGGATCTGGATTTAGTCAGTATGACATCTTCGTTAATCATCGTTGTCATCCATTTCTTCGGTAAGAAGTATCACTCGGCAAAATCCCGTTCTAATCAATCCAAGAGAAAAACATGGAATTGAATTAACAAGTCGCTTTGTTGCAGTATTGTCCTCCAGTTGTTTGAAGTTCTTTATGAGTCGTTCACGTTGACAAACCAAGTCATTTGATCTAATCTGATATGTCAAGAGCCGTTTGGCAGGAACAGAAGCTTTAAAGAACACATTAATTTTACAGTACTTCTAGCTGAGGAAACAAATGGCACTCCTGTCAAGTTTTTGCGAGCGCATAGTAATATCTCCAATAAGGACTCATCTGGGCACGCGAACAGAGGGATGATCGATCATCGTCGCTTAGGAAAGCGTAATGCGCCCGTCTTAATCAGGGCAAGTACTCTGGCTATCAAAGCAGAGATTGAATTGACCTCTCAGTGCAATCAAATGGGTTATGAACTATGACTAATCTTTTAAAATATAGCAATGACTGTACTCAAACAAGGATTGTACATTGTGTTTTTCTGTTGAGATGTGTCAAAAATGCACAAGCTTGAGTTGGTAGACTAACACTTTTCCCGTCATTGCGGTGCAGTAGATGAAGTTCATTCCATTTTAATGGAGATAAAATTTAAATAAGGCATTTGCATTCTTTTCCAATAGACGGCGGATCAATGAATGAAAGACGAAATTCAGTAGGAGAAATCTGCGGTTTTCACAGGCCCACTTTCCCTGATTGCAAACCATTGACAGCTACACATTCGGAATAATTGGTATCAATTTGATTTGATAAATTGGATCCCAAGACATGTGTTCAGATTCACCCTGTGACACCGAATTTCACAGCCTTGTTTCTGGATACCTTAGATGAAATCAAGCCATTTCAAGGAATAGCTGTCAATCTTTTCGACAATACCTTTCATGCGGTTTGAGGACCTACGTGTCACCTCAATTGAGGAAGTTCTCTTCGTTTTTGAATTCTCGTATAGAGTATTATATTTTTGACATCTATCAGCATTCGCCTGTTCGCTGCACATTCAGTTTATCTCCTAGCTGGTCTTTGCCGTTGATTTCGGTAGGTTGAAAACGCGCCAGAACTTATAATATTCTCAAAAAGGTGCCAACTTATTCATAGGTGACTTATTTTAGCACATTATCGAATTACTGCTGATTTGTGGCATTAATCGAATCTGATCTGAAAATGCCTCGTCAAGACCCTTTTAAAAATCCTCCTTTCCATCTGATGTTGTAAATTTGATGGCAACGTTTCTTGTTTGATTTTTTATTCACCACCACAAAGAATCGATGGAGAAAAAGTTTCCGTTTGCTGGAAATGGTGTCTGACCATAGAAGTAACACCCGGCATTATCAATTCGTAACGTTTGCTTTAGCATTATCTTAGTAGTAGCTACTAATACGGCTTATGGACCGTCAAAAGAGGTATTCCATTTTCAGACAGGTAGAAAAGGCTTGAATAACTCTAGCTCCGAATGTATTATTTTTACTAAAAATCAGAAACTGCTTAGAAGAAGTCAAGGCAGGCAGGAGGGCCGTGCGCACGAAAACACTGATGAATAGTCAAGGGGGTGTGGAAATGTCCGGCGTATCGTCTTGTTGTCACGCTATCAGCAATAGCTGATCTGGCATTTGAATTTTTCATCTGAGTAAAACAATCAGTTTTCTTTAACGATTACTTTTAGTTTGCAGCACTAACCTGAAAGTCGGTGATGTGCTTATTCAGCTTAGAGATAGACGTTTGGAATTTGCATTTTAGTTCACTCAGGACACTTTCACTTCTTAATAATGCCTTTAGAATAAACTGTCCCAAATTGACTGATTATTTTCCTATAGAATCTCATTGAAGGACATAGTGACCGTAATGGAAGCTAGTTGTAGACATCTAAAGATCCCGACTTCTCAAAATAACTATCATCAATATCGGAAGGGAAAACCTTTCAGCCCTAAAACTCCGCATGACTCCCTTCGCTATTGTGGAGGAAATGCGCATGTATAGGAGCTATTAATAAAGGTTATCGGCTTTAGGCTCCCTGGAATGGAAGATTCAACATAAAGCTCACAAAAACTAGGTTCATCAGGGCAGAATTTTGGTTTGATTAGTACCTTTTCCGAGTTCCTCAGCCCTGCTCTCTGCAAAAAAATTTAGGTTGCTTAGGCGGTCTTATTGAACTTTCAAGATCGGCTGCATTTACATGAATACGCAGTGTCGTTGCTCGAACTGTGCTTCTGTGCCTAGCTCTACTTAATTGAAGTCAATAGAAAAAAATATAATGCTCATTTAAAGGGAGTTTATAGAGAATAGAATAAACTAGTGGTGTTTAGCTAGGTTGCTTGGCTCACTTCGTAAGCCGTTGTCGAATATCCATTAATCTGATCTGTTTGTGTTTTCCAGACTCCACTCAGTGAGAATTTGAAGCGTGGCCTATTAAGCAAGTGGGCATTCTCCTCTATCGGATTCTGTTATGCGCTCTCCTTCAGTGATATATGTGACATATATACATATATATATATAGGTGCATGTGTGTATGTGCTTGTCATTGCATAGACGGAACCAGCCGGTTGCTCCGATGGAATCATACAGAACCAAGAGGCACTAGGAAGGGTATGCACTTTGAGGACACAATCGTGACAGATTGGCGATTTGAAGCAGGCATGTCAGTTGCGAGTTGTTTAAAATCGGCGCGATTATTATCCTGAATGACCTCTACATACTTAGGTGCGGTATTTTTCAAGCTCGAAATTTAGCGGCCGGAAGTAGATAGCAAGGCGTATTTGCAGAGCACACCTTCATAATTGGAAACAGTCGATGAAGGTCTCGGTGACTGTGTGGAGCGTAAATACTACTCGCAGGCCATCTTCGATGACAAAAGGTAAGCCTTTGACGTGGGGTCATTTCCAAACTGTCCAAAGCTCAAATGAATTGAAATTTCAGTACACGGATCCGTTAACGGTGGCAGCACGGTCGCAGGAACTCAATGATGGTGCTTCGCCGCTTTCTATATCTGAAGGATGGAGACTAACTTCACTTCAAACAAGTTTCATGTTGTCGCTAACCCGCCTTTCCGTAAAGATTATGCTACACAAAAATCGGTTCAGTTTTGAGACTTGATCTCATGAGACTTTAATCAAACCCATCGGACGCGTTTTGGATTTGCATGTTCACGTGTTCACCAGACTGTATATTGCATTCCGTAAGCACACAATTGCTAAAGACTAGGTTAGGAACCTGCGTATTTTAATCGAAATAATGGGCAACTGAAACGTATTTCAGTGTAGTGTAGATGAAACACTTCTATAGACGCTGAAGGATGGAAGAGATGGTCAATCGGGTGACAGGTCTTGTTCACAACTGAAAGTCTTTGTTCCATAAAGAGCCACTTGTTTAGCGAAAGCTATCAAGTTAATTCGATTCGCCGTTTAAAAAGTTAAATCTTTATGTTTTTACTGTTTCGAGCAGTATTCAATATGGTAGAGGATTTTTATCACTAGAACTGCCATTAGTGAACAAAAACTGTTTGAAGCAAGTCATATTTTTGAGCGCTGCCTAGCAACAGCAAAATATTTTACGTTTGAGTCAGCCACGTCTAAACCTTGGCTTTTAGAAAGTCGTAATCTATAGTTTTTTTTCAAATTTTTTGTGCAAAAGCTTACGACACAGTCTACAATCAGCTTCCAAAATCTGTTTGACCCCTTTTAGATCAAATTTATCACTTTCGTGGTCATATTTAATATTTTTCGATTCAAACTACTAATTTTAATTGAAATTTGGTTGCTTCCAAGTCTGTTTGATCTTTTCGAATCTCAATACGATCCAATGGGGACTAGTTTCACCTGCTACGGAGAAGTAGAATCGTTTATTAACGTAAGAACGGGGGTATCTGAAGGCACTCGCGCTCCAGGGAAATTGAACGCTCAGTTGGGATCTATCCGACTAATCCTAACGTATATGAACACTAGATGAATTACTCTAGCCTCGTATACCACACCTGAAGACGGATTCCAGCTTGAGAAAGTTAGATGAGGACAAATTTACCTCAAATATTTTGGGGCTAAGAGAGATACATCATGGTTCATTTCATTAAGAGTGTCCAATCCGGTCACTTATCTAGATTGATATTTGACTTAGAGGCAGTCATTCTAACCGTCGGATGCGTACCGGTGTTCTCCGAAGTACGTGGTTATGGCACCACCGGCGCCAAACCCGAGCTGTTGGTAAATATAAGTTTGCACGTAGTTTACCAAGCGCCAAATCTGCCTGATCATGAGGCCATAACATGCTTATTTCTCGACTTGAGTGGATTAACTAAAGGTCAGAGATAGTTGAATCTAATGGTGAGCTAAACTTCCATAAATACGGTATTCATTTACGATTTTTGAAAAATTTCAAGGTGTGAGAGTGCATTTACTGAATAGATTACTATGCCAGTCCATCATGATACCAACTCTGAACCGCGAGAATTGCCTCTCGAGAATATTTAATTCTTCCTATAAATTATCAGTCTAAATAATTTTTGAAGTAATGCCCATTCTTTGGAATTTCGCTTGTCTATGTTAACATTTATGGTTATCCGTGCTGTAGCGCTAACAAAAGCATGAGAGCAAATGCATTTATTTAAAGTGAACTTTGCCGTCAAATGAATGTTGGTTGTTGGGTGCTGAAAATAATAACATCAGGTTTGGTCTCATTTTAAAATCGAGGTCTCTGATCCATCTGATTTACAGTTTAAATTAGCATTCCCACTGAAGTGGCATTTCGTAAGACACATTAGAGGTGCATTCCTCTGGATCGTGACTATTAATTTTCTTTAAAAAAGTATCCTTTAATGAATCTAATGATGATGTTTACATGCCAGCAGAAACGCATCGGCCTTCCATCCGGTGCTCCCAAGTTATGGACGATGCGACTGCAGGTGATTCAATTAAGAGTTGCTTAAAAACAAAATTAAATTCTTTCGTACATTCTTAAACTTCACGAGCGATCGCATGTCCCGGTGTGTTAACTTTGCTTTGATCCTTCTGTACTTTTTGACATGGAATATCCTGTACAGTCGTTGGACAGTCCTTAATTTTACTTATAAAATCCATATTAAACTCAGAGAGAAAAAAGTTAACACGATCACTTTCTAGAATTCATTATCAAAATAATGAGGTATTTGAAATACTTTGGCTCCTATTCAGTCGGTGAATATGCACCCTCGCACTTGCATCTCCAAAACTGGACGACATTGTGTAACCAAGACTTGTGAATTATACTGACTGCGTTATCATCGTCTCGACTCGGCAGTTTGTGACTGACGAGCGTGTGTCAAGCTAGGCGGTTCCATAAAACTGACGATTTACACCCCAGACGATTTTCTATCAATGTAAATTTTCTCGATTACTATGGAATAAAAACTATAGAAGCGTAATCCAGAAAAATTGATACAACTTCTGCTCTGATCTCTGTTACTCAAATCGCTTCTTTGTATTCGTCCATTTTTACTGTATTTGTAATATTGTTGGTTACTCTATCGTATGGATTACTACGGATATCGAGTCATTTCAAGGTAGGAAAATCAACAAGAAGAAGCCTAAAATTAGAGGCCTCCATTCTTAGTTTGTAAGACTACAATCAGCTTGTGCTGATGAGAAAGTAAGGGTAGCGAATTGGGCTGCTACCTCACTTCTGAAAAAAATCTCTTCTTTTGATTTCTGAAAGACCAGCACAAGGAGAAGGTGAAATGATAGGACAAACACTGATATGGGAAGAAATCATAATGTGTTTGGAGCGGTCAAGGGGTACAATAAGGCATGCTCTAATTGACCAGGATTTGCTGAATGACAGTCGACCTGAGCAACATGGTGAGGGCCACAGAATGCATTTTTGCGACAGAGGCTAGGCTAACTTTTTATCAACCGCCCGAGTGCTCCGCCCCTCTAGCCGTACTCCATCTTCCGTAGGTGCGTCTACCGTCAATCAGTAGCGGATGATTCAGAGTGCGGTTAAGATGAGTTTTTTCAATCATACTCGGATGAAACATTTCCTTTAAAATAAGTTGGTAAAATAAATTGGCTTGCACAGATTTTAAGACTTGTTAAAATTCAACTATAAAGGTGTAATATCTGTTTTTTTCTACTCGAAAAATAATAAATGGCTTTCGAATGCAAATGTTTTGATGGCTATTGTAGGCCAAGGAAGGGAAGGAAGTACAGCATTAAAAGAGTAAAGCCTAGTAGCAGAACCTGTTGAATTGTTTTGCACATCTGCTCGTAGAGCTTTCCAAATACGTAATTAGGGTAATGAAATCAAACGAGCCGATGGCGAACCGTGGAGGAAGAGGCAAGGCCAATGTACTTTGATAAATTCTGTGAGTAAAGAGACCAGACTCAATCTTACGGGCTGCCATTCAGTAAGAGCGAAGAGAACTTTGCACTCTGTGTCCCACCTTCCTGAGAGCAGTTGAACTCCAAGGCTATGCATGCAAATGCTCAATTCAGACTCAATCTCAAATTATGAGTTCTAATACGGGATAAAAGCACGAGGTTAAGTGTGCCTCCTTCATACCTTGCCGCAGGTATGTTAGAAGACGTTATATCTAAAGCCATCAAAGTATTCCACCAGCAAAAAAATTACTTAACGCATCTTTCAGTTCAGAAACAGGAGATGCATTTACTGGAAATTTTTGAAAATATACTTGATGAAATTTCTTAAATAATCATAATTTCCAACTTCTATCTACGATGATGAAACTGAAATATGAAGGGAAAAATAATTTAGTGTCGCAGGGTGTTCGAATATTTCCACAGTGTTAAGGAGGAAAAAATGATTTACAAAGGAAACATGAGGCTTTTTTTCATTGACAGTGGAGTCCAGCTGTTCAGTGAATACTGAGGCATTTACGACCATTGAACATAGAACAGAGAGATGAAATGGGATTCATCAATCCAATTTAATCTCTTATTCGGCTGCCTAAAGGAAAGGAATTCCCTTCATAAATCCATTTTTCCATTCTTTCACGAAAGGAATTTCAAAAATTTATCTGTAGACGCCGGTGCTTTCTTGACAACAACCTCGTGGAAATTTCGTTAGTTCTCTTTAGTTTAGTGCCTGAATTCGAACATTCTATACACGAAAGCCACGCAACTGGGTAGTTTTGTGATTAATATCTATATTAATATCAATTATGCATATGGAGGTGCTAACAGGGTAGGTTTTGATGGAAATCGTTCCAGGAGGAAATCAGCCGGCAGAACTCAGAACCGTTCATTCCATGCTTTTACCACCGACTAATAATTCGATGATTATCGAGTTGATCGGTCCTCTGAACCAGGGTTTTTGACCCACTATCAATCGTCAGATCTGGCCAGTCTTTCACACTCTTAGAATCCTCATTTACAGGTAGTTTGAAGGTTCGCTAAATCTTACTCGGAAAACCGCAGCACAGGAGTGAATGAAGTTTCGATTGTCTTTCATAACAATAATAACAGGAGACCAGTTCGCAGAGCCAGGTGTAGAAATATTCGAGACTTATCCGAAACATTCTTGACAGATATCTGGCAAATTAAACCCCTGAGCCCATAGGGGATGCAAAAATATATATAAATATATTCCATTGGGTTTGTAGCTCATAGCGTTATTTTCCCAAGGTGATTTCGGTATTGGCCGCCTCGATGACGATTCTCGAACGGACATTTCGAAATTGTAGGGTTTTCAGGAGAAAGCTTTCGAAATAGGAGAAGCTGCAACTTTTTAAACCCAAACATCAATTTAGGTGAAGTATTAGTCGACATGATGATCTTCAGGGAGGCAGCAGTGGAGTTCACGACTTTATCTTTGCCGTGGCTGATTTCAGAGCATTACGAAAAATTTGAGCCATAAAAGTAAAACGTGAAAATCACCGTATAGTGGCCAACGAGTCCTCGAAATCACCACTAAACTTTGTTGACACACTTAATAAATGACTGAATCTATATTTATTTGAAAAGATCCTAACAATATTGTGCGTAGTAATTTGCCACTGGCTCTTTGGGTCACATTTGATAGATGATGTATCCATTCTCTTAGAAGTTTCTGGTAAGGTATTGCCGGATTTATTGCGGTCAACTCTCAAACTTGAACACAGTGGTTCAATTCTTTGTGCGCAAAGAGTTCCAGCTCCTTTAGGAACGATAAGGAATGAAAATATACAGGGTAAACACGGTAAACTGAATCCATATAAATTTCTTGAAATGAACTATAAATATTTAATGCATCAGCTGTGAATACTGGGTTAAATTTTTTTCATGTAAGCTTCTAATATAGGTATTTTATGAGATAATTAGGCAAACATTAAGAGCTTTTTAATGTCTGCCATTTTACATCATCGTTTGAGCTCACTTCCAAACTGCCTGGCAGAAATATTTGCTGCTCCAGTTTCGTTAGATTGACAGAAATTTTATTATTCAAATAGAATATATCGATTTGAACTCTCCTAAGTTTGCGAATGAAAATGGATCGGAAAGATTAGATCTTTGCTAGTGGAAATTTCTCCAAGTGCTTAGGCCGTCTCTGATTCAACATGATAGTCTTAAGATTTGTGTGCTTGTATGTGAACTACTTATCATGTTAACTTTAATTGTTAAACCAGATGATCCGAATTTAAGTAAAATTACACTGAAAAGGGACATTATAAACTAGAAGTTTGGAGTTTTCAAGAAGTCATGTGTATCAGGTAAAAGCTTAGGGTCGAAAAAATGCAGTTTCAGGAGTCTACAGGCAAAGAGTTCTCTACAGCAGGGGATAATTCATGATCCTAACAAATGGCGCATAAAAAAACGATGCCCATACATTCAACCAGACTATTCTTTTAAGTTCCTTGAATAGAGGTGCACTGAAGCTAGTTTAAGCGCGTGTTTTCAAAAAATCCGGTTCAATCATGCACAAACCACGAATAGTTGACCATCCTTTTGAATTACATATCTTCTGTCTTCTGTATGGTAAATTTTTGTCTGCTAGACAACCTGAGGGAAGCTATTATCTTAAATGGGATGCTTCCATATCAAATCTACCACCCATCCTATTATCTATCAAATATATTAAACGAAGGTTAGAGAGGTTTGTTATAAAAAAAAGTCGAGGAGAGGGGAATTAAAAGTTAGTGAAAGCAAATTTCGTGATGCTTCTTCGACTGAGGATCAAACCATCTTTCTATCGGTAGTGTGCATTTGGTTCTTTGGATGAAAGGAAATTATCAAAAATACTAAGCTACAAAGTAATGACCGAATGGGAGTTTTCTAGAGAATCATTCTCATTAAAAGTTTGGAAATTTTAATATTAGTGCTAAGAGTGCACGAGTTTCATTAGTTTCATCAAAACACAAGCTTGAGTAGATTCTCCTAAGAAATAAACGAAGCATCTATTTTTTTTTAATGAATTTAGGAAAAAGGCAGCATGACTTATTGTTAATTAATCGAATGTGGTCACAAGTATCAACCATTCAAATTATCCTCTTACACTGCTGGCTTGCGTTTTAATAAACCTACTGAGTCAAACTGGCTCAAACGGGCACTTTCGCGTTCGGCCATTACCGGTTGCAAGCTCTATAGCATGGTCAGTGGTGGTCAAACCTACTCTCAACCTCCCCGTAATGACCACCGATAACCCCAGGGACAACTCTTGGGGCTAATGAGAGGGGCGGCCGGATAGAACTAATCACCCTCCCGCACGTATATAAAATTGGATTAGTACAATCCAATCGTACAGCCTAGTAAACGAGGCACGACGTAAATACCTGGATTCATGGTCTCAAACTGGACTGTAGAAAGCTACTGCATGTAGCAGTGAATGGAATCTCCACCAGAAGGTTGAAAAATGGTATGAAGTTTGTCTGCCTTAACAATGTCGAGGTCGGACGAGATGCCACTACGAAGTTGAACTGCTACCTGTACGATGAAACTGAGCCAGAGAAGTGACTAGAGTCGAAGACGTAGATAAACGTTTTCATTGTCCTTCGTGTTAATTGTTGTGCGCTACTTGTTGTAAAAGCTATTTGTACCTATTTTATAGCCCCAATAAGTCCTTGAGACTTACCCTAGTGAGTGGGTGGTAAACAAAAATATCGTAATTATTATAAAAAGCGCTCATCTAATCGTAATTTTAACCTTTTCACGAGTAGTAGTACCATTATAATAGGATTAAGAGGTTTGGGTATAAAAAATGCCATTAATTTCAGTAACCATGTTCGGTTCAGACATATCATTAAAGTAGCATGGAAAGTGGCTGGGTGGTTCATCACATTGTTAAAAATAACAATGAATATCAAAATTCATGTGTTACCTTGAGTGAATATATTCTTATAAGTTCAAAAGACATTTTGACAAAGTCCAGAGTACGCATTCATTTTGGGTCGGTGTCAGTGGTGATGCCAATTTGTAGTCAGTGTCCAGGATCGGTTTCCGATGGGACGAAACATCTCTTTTTGGTAATAATGTGTTTCAATATGACGATTTATCAAAACGTGTAAATGAATCAGCAGAATATAGCTGAGGGTGAAGACTTCGCCACCGTGACGATTTCGTGCTTAATGGAAAACGCACAACTGATTGGCGTACTTTGTTGCGACGATTAAGATGTATGCGGACACTTTGCAAATATGGTACGTGGCAAGATTTACGCAAACTTCCAAAAATATGTGAAATTCTGTCTCATTTTCGTTAAAACCATCGAGAAGTTGATTCTATGCCTCTTTTTGTTTACTCTTTGAAAAATCTAAAGGTCTAGAGAATGCGAGAGCTAAATATGTACACATTTTAGCACCAAACGGCGATGCGAAATTGGTACGAAGAATCTCATTGCAGGTTGATCAGTTTGGGTGACGAGTCTCATGAAGGTGATCCGTTCTTCGCTACTTGACAAGAACCGCAGATCTTTTGAACCATTTGCTGCAGTTGATCTAATTTGAAGGAGAAGGCTAGTACCGCTTGACTGGCAATACCGTCAACACTATGTGCTCCAACGAGAATTTAACTGGCAGTATTTCTTGTGCGAGAAGCAGATTCAGAGTGATTTGGATTCGCAGAAGGATTCTTAAATGGAGGAAGTCGGAAGCCAAGCAAGGGTGGATAGCATTCGTAACACTCGTAGCACTCAGTCGGAAAAAAATGTTTCTCCCGCCTAATCTTCGTAACTGGTGGCCTAAATGTGCAGGTCTGGACTAAACTGCTCAGGTTTTCTGTCCTCCCGCCCGAAAACAAAACCGAACGCGGTATTCCGTTGTAGATATGTCGTTCAAATCCCACCTGAGTAGTATGAATTGAATGTAAGGACATTCAAATCGAAACATTGTTGTTACGATCAAATCAGTTATTTTGAAGAGAATATTAGGTCTCTATCGAGAAACAACTATCAGAAGTTTACCGTTTTTGGAGCACTTCTAATAACTTTGTTGCTTCATTTTAATTTAATTCCGAACACATTAAAGTTGCTGATTTAGAGATAACGAGAACCGTCGATGTGGAGTAACTCCTTAATAATATAGATCCAGGTAACTCACAGACTCAAAGCTAAAAAGTTTAGGGGTCCTCATTAACATTTAGAAGACACTTATTTCACGACTTTCTCCTTGCCGACAATTCGCCTCTCGATCTGGAACATCGTCGTCCCGAAACATAGACTCTTCAAGCTTCAAAACTTCAATCACTCAAAAGAATTTAGTCTCAAAATCCACTAGCGTTTTGAAGAGACGGCCATTACCACACGATGAAACTATTCGAAAAATCTGCAAGAGGCAGCGGAATCTTTGCTATTGCAAATAGATATAAAAAAACGCATATACACTCCCTGAACTATTTTTTGGGTTGTATATAAAAACTCGAAGGCTAATTATTTGGCCCCATACAATCATACAACTTCCGCTGAAATGGACTAGGCCTACGGGGAAAATTGACCCCTTTAAACGAGAGGAATGCCATTTCGTAACAGTGGAGGTCAGTTAGTATAACGCAATTTGTTAGTATGACCAATGAATATTTTGGTGAACCATTGTGGCTTGCGCTGATATCCCAATCGATCCAGTCCATCAAATCCTAAAGTTCTTCCTTCGAATTTCAAGTGGTAATTAGTGTGAACCACTGGTTCCGTCTACCAATAACGCTGGAGAATTCATTCATAGTGATCCTTAGTCCAAACACCTTTTAACCTCTGGTCATCGAAGAAGCTGCCGAATCCCCCTAGATAAAACTTATAATAAACGATTGACGAATTGAAAGAGGCGCTAATTTATGGTGATCTAAGATTGGCTCATTCATGATAACTTTCTTGGTTAACGATTTCAACAGAAAATATCTGAACAGAAATTTGGCACTTAAAACCAACGAAATCCACAATTTCGGGTTGAATCGTCCGCCTGGAATATGCTATCAAGGCTGAAAATTCACCGCAAGTACATGTATCCATGCTAAGGATGCTCCTTCAGATTGGCCAAGGTGTCAACATTTTGATGAGATGCAAACTAATCCCGCATGGAGTGACGATTATCGGCGAAAATTTTTCATTACGCAGATGGCATGTATGTCTGAAACATGGCTGGAAATTCATCTCTCCAGAGTAAAATTTCACTTGCTTGAAAAATTACGCCTTCCATAAGAGAGGGTGTTTAGTGTTTTCTGTTCAAGGCGGAGGCTTTTTGTGGTGAACTTATTCTTGGCTCGCTGCTCAATAACTAGAACTATTAGTTAATGAACTAATAAATGGGTGATGTGTGGATTAGTCGTGAAGAGGTTAACGAGTTGGGAAGTGATAGGTTGATAGAAGCGCTTGTGAACGAGTACGGCATAGATTTTGGTCGCTGGTGGGTGAATTGGTCGTTCAAGGGACTAGCAAATCCATTCAAACTTTGTCGATTCCAACGAAAACCTCTTTGGTAGTTTCAAAATTTTTAAATGAGAAATGGGTGATCGGACTGTCAATTTTCTATATATCTCCCTCAACCTTCAGGTAATCAGGATCCGGCGCCAATTGCCCCCACCAGTCGCTGTCACTGAAATAGACCTTGTTCTATTTCAGGGGTGAGTTGTATTTTCCACTCTTAAATTGCAAGAATCAAACATTTTTGAAAGACCTTCCAATCGGTTTTTTTAAAGAGGTAAGGCCACTCTCAGCAAGGCTTTTATTCTTTCCGACAGCATCTAGTCGTCGCATGAAACAATATCTCATTGACCCTTAATGGATTGATGTCAAGTAGTTTATCTAAGGCCTTACTAAAATACAATGAGTTTCCATGAATCTTATGTAAGAACGGACTGAATTAACAGAGAAATAGGTTTTAAGCATTAACAGTGTTGAACCATTACATCGCTGTTTTTGCTGTTGTCCTCGCTGTTTTTGTCGCTTTCTCTTTCTTCAGTGTTGCATTGGATGCCAGCGTTGACCCTCATTGTGAATACTGGCACTCCTTCGTAGATGAATAGTTAATCATTCGGAGTGATCACTTCATTAACATAGTTGGAGTGACTTGAACACTTCTGATTTACTGCATAGTGGCTGCCAAGGTGGGTAAAATTTATATCTTCCAAACAAATATCACCTCAGTTAGCAACTATTTTACATTTGTCATTTAGGTTGCGCAGTCGAGTACATGATCTCCAGCGACGATCAGCTTTGGATGTCGCTGATCAGTAGGATTATTGGCAAATAATATTTACATTCAAAAGAACGAAGTGACCATGGCGTCTAAGACTATCGGTCAGTACCGTGTAACCTGTTTATTTGGCCGGCTACGCGCACAACGATTATTACATTGGTATGTCAGCAGCTCCAATTGTTTGTTCACTTACGGCATTCACTGTTTTTTCCTGTTTTAAGTTCGGGTTGTAAAAGTTAATGATCTAACGATAATTTCAAATAAAGAATGCTGAGCTGGTTAAAATTCTCAATGATTGTGAGGAGCCAAGTCCTTGACTGGTACCCAATCTGGCATTCGTAGTTAACACGGTGATCATGTATTTTTGTTTTAATCCATTTAGAAAGGACATCGTGGTTCCCAGTGCACCGAAATTCGAGGTTTCAATTATTTTTCAAATGTGCTGTAATTTTCGTAATCAGGTAACCTCAAGGTCGACTTCTCGACTGGTTCGGCAGTGTTCGAACAAAGTGTCAAAACCGACTGGAGATTTGATTTGGTCTGGTGCTAAAATGGATCATCTCGAAAACCGTCACCTATTAACTTTTCTTCGATTTGAAGAGACGCTCGGGGAGAGAACTAACTATTCAACCAGACACGTTGGGTGCAGCGATTGTTTGTTTGCGATTCTTTCACGACGTTCGTGAAGAAATCGAAGAAGCAAGTGTAGATGGGCAATGGACGATTCAAGAAATTTATGTTCATTTCAATTCTTTATAGTCACACAATAAAATTTTCATTTTATAGTCAAGAAAATGAGGACGAGAATAAAAATAGGGGATTCAAGTCCGACTCCCATGTCAAAGCTTCGTAGTTAGACGTAGTAATCGCAAATAATTCCAGACTGCAAACTGATTTTCTCATAAGATACTGCTTGAATGTTAACTTGAAGTGCGCAGTGGAGTAGCTGGGTTGACCTCTGTAGGCAGTCGTCGTGATGAAAATTGTTTCTCGGATTGAAACTTCAAGCCGCTAGCGCATTCAAGCGGTTAAGTCAATGAGATCTGATTTAAATTTGAAGGCCATTTGCAATCAGGTTTTTAACAGAAACCTTGCATCTCTTATCCATTTAGCAGCGTCAGCATTATGGTTGTGCATTGTTATTCGCACTCTATGCTAACGTCTTCGACAAGGATGGTTATTGTGCTGATTTTTTTTTAGTTTCTCTCCACCCATTAGGGCAAGTCCCAAGGACTTATTGGAGGTACAACAGAAGCACAAATAGCTTTTACAACAAGTAAGCACAACAGTTAACACAGAACTTAGTAAAAACTTCTTTTGACGTCTTCGGCTGTCTGGTCTCTTCTCTGGCATGGCTTCATCGTAAAGGTGGCAATTCAGCTTCGTCGTGGCACCTCATCCGTTCTCGTCCGTCTTCATGTCTCCTACCAGAAATCTTTCAACATTCTGGCGGCGACTCCATTCATTGTTACATGCACGTGCATTCCACATTCCAGTTGAAGACCATGAATCCGGTTAATTACATCGTGCCTCGTGTTCCGAGCTGCAAGAAGTTGTACATCTGCTGGCATAATCTAGTTTACACGTCCGGAGGGTGATTAGTCCTAACCGGCCGCCCCTCTCATTAGCCCCAAGAGTTGTCCTTGGGGTTACCGGTGGTCACCACGAGGAGATTGAGAGTATGTTCGACCGCCGTTGTGCTGATAAGATTTGAGTCAAATGGCTGGGATATTACACTCCTCAGGCTGAGAGCTTCAAAACAGCTCGTACATACAGCTGCTGCTACAGGCACTACACCTCCAAGCAGGCAAATCAGTGAAGGCTAAGTTCATATGGGTTTCACTTATATTATACAATGTAAATTAGATCTTGAAGGGAAAGGTTAATCTGCGCACGAATTGCGACGGTTTGAGCTCTCTGCCAAGTTGTTGTAAGCTTTCAAAATGGCTGCCTCAGGAGTGGCTCCGGTAATCTGATCGTGATGTCATGTTGTCATCGTTAATAATTTGCGCTGCAGTTAATTTATTTAAAGAGCAACTCGCTTGTCAGTCGAATAGCCGAATCCTATTGTCATTCGTGTGGACCTATAATTTATGCTGATTCACTGGAAATGCAGGAACTAAACTTCTGACAAAGAATTAATATTCCATTTTTCTGTTGCTAATAAAGGCTGTGGTGAACAGATAATATGAAATTTAAGGGTCTTTCCCATCATCTCGTAAGGGGCAAATTAATACCAGTGTACTGTTAATTGGGGCTGCCTACCGAGGCTCTGTGTTCGGGTAACTAATCATTTCATGATTATATGTTGCCACAAGGCCCTCGAGGATAAGATAACTGTTAATCAAGATAAATGGGCAAAATCAAGTCAGATAAATGATGAGTTGATGGGTGAAACTTGCGGCAAAAGAAATATTCTTAAATGGGGACATTTTCATCTAAAAAGACTGCCACACAAAGACCAATATCCAAACCGAATTCCAACTATTCGTTTTGGTATAGAGAGTTCTGAGTATATTGACACTCTCTACTGAGAAAAATTGGCATTTCATAGTTCGAAATTGTTGAGATTAATGAAGAAAAAGCCAACATCCCTTCTTTTTTGCCTCTAATAAGACATTTCGAGTTGTTAGCAGTTGGAGATCACATGTGCTACGTTCTGACATGGACCAACATTTTTGTCTCGTGTATTAAAATATGGTATAAGTAGAGAAAGATATTTACATTGAAACCGTAACGTCTAGCATATGGACGCCCTAAAAACTACGTAAGGCTAAAAGATTAGCCTTGGGCTTTTTTTTCCTAGAGCTGACTTTTAATTGCCAATGATGATAATTATGGTCTTGCACTTCAATTCCTGTAGTTAAAATAGGCTCTGAAAAATGTATTCCTGAACTGGCGCAGTTTCCACAGTCTAGTTCCTTCATGTTTCTTTGAGTTTTGTTGGAGGTTGTTGAAGAGCAGGAGGGTTCAGTTTCAGTAAATAGTGCTCTGGTTCTCTGGATGTCTAAGTCACACTCTGATGTTTCGTTTCAAGCAAAATTTTGATGAATTGGAAAGAATATAGAAAACTAACGCTTAAATTCTTATTTAAAGCGTCTTATATTCTAAATTAATCGATCAAATGTACCCTTTTTTCTAACCTACGGATTTAATTACTGCTTGTGAAACGTTATCTTGGTTTCAAGAAGACTTGCAATATGATATGATTTTGCGACACAAGAGAGAGAAGTCAAGGCGCCTCTCCCTAAAAAAGTTTATAATAGCCTTGGCACTCCATCTTTTTCCCTCACTAACTAAAATTCCATTCCATCAATCTGTATTCACTTTAGCCGATTGATATTTCCCGGCTTAGTATTTCGAAATCGCTATTTAGAACATGTTTGGTCGCTTTTTTGCTGAATCGCTGTGCTTTTTACATTCATTCGTTAGAACTGTGCTAAAAGCTACATTAAATTCCCAATGCTAGCAATAATCAGTTACTTGCAGTACTTTATCATGTGTGTCAACTTCGTCTTATAATCAGTTTTGCAATAAGCAGCCCCTTTGTGCCCTTTCATGAAGTATGTTAATGGTCCTCGTTAGTGATCTAAAGATCGCATATATCAGAGCTAATAAGGCGAATCATAGGGGAGAATCACTCTAGTCAGTTTTCATTTCATGGCATTTTGCCTTTGTTTTCAAGAGACCACTTAGCTAGCTATTTCTTTATAGGTTACCGCCCAGCTCCAGGTGGCAATTTTTCTTTAACCAAAGACTTTTCAGCCTACCATTCATGAGTGGATAAACTGCATTTTGTCGCTCCGTCATCCCAAGGTATTTCAAGCCATTTAAACCGACTGGCAGATAACAACTAGTCATTACCAATCCTCTCTGGAGGGGTCGTCAGGTGGCCGACATTACATTCGGTCGACTGCCAGGTATGGAGTTCAGAAGCATCCAGCATAATTTTGATTTGTTAGCCTTTAACCATCTCAAATCAATCTTGATCCATAACTTTTGCACAATAGCGTGAATGGTTTGCGAACAGGAAAAAATAAGCTATTTATATATTTTGTGCGCCTATTTTGACTATCATCCTGTGGCATAATTCACTCTATTTGCTATTCATTAGTTTTGAATGAGCTCAAGATAGGAGTTATTCAAGTCAAGCTAACTGAAACTTCTCGTTATCACTGCTTTATTTTTTGTGAGCATTAATGTTATGCATATTTTCTTGAAGTGCTCTTTCATGGTAATTTCTGGCAGACAGTTTTTCCCATATTAAATAGTTTCCAATTCAATTGCCATTTCAATTTCGATTAAAGACGTCATCCACCGACAACGAATAAGCAGATTTTCGCTGTGACCTATATCACCCCATTTTTTTTCATTTGCCTAGCGTAGAAGGAGTGCTGAAATTTGTTTTTAATTTTGTTTAAATTACCTAGTTATTTCACGAATCCATGAATGATATTCTATATTGGGTGCTTGACGATATTGGCGAAGTAGGCTCCTTGAGCGCTAGGGAGAAAGTAAACTGAACAGTCGAATTGATATATGCCGACATAGCTTTCGAACCGAATTTTGCCTTACCCAGCAAAAATTACTTTTTAATTACTAGAACCCAGTGGTTGGCTCAGGGGAAGTTCTTGAGGCATAATACGAGTAATCAGTCATTCATACTGTCTACACAAATCCAACCAAACATATGATCCTTTACTTTTACTAGCCGATTCGATTAGGGAAGCTCTGTAGGCATATTTAGAGACTTGCGATGTCGGACCGCTAGACAGTCGGTGATTATGGGACTTGTGATTGAGGTTATAACTGTGTCCGATACCGCAAAAATTGGCTGAAGTTGCCTACTCATAGTCTTACGGCTCACAAAAATTAATTTTAAATGTGAATTACCTGCACTCTCTTAGTCGCTTTAGAAGATTGAGTGACATCCTCGAGGGAATCCTCAAAATCATTCATTTGGTAACTTTTTCATGTACCTATTGATCTAGCTCATTCTAGTAGAGATCCTTGCACACCTTGGGTTAAGGTTTCATTTGCAAAAAATGATACGTGCATTTGTTTTATACAAGAAAATGACAGACATGGCTAGTATAGAAGAATACCTTAACATTTCTATAGTCCTCCAATTACCTTGGCATAGATGAAACTAACGGAGACTGTTGAATGTCAGTCGGTTTC
Organism: Moniezia expansa; assembly: GCA_019097775.1. Classification (NCBI taxonomy): domain Eukaryota; kingdom Metazoa; phylum Platyhelminthes; class Cestoda; order Cyclophyllidea; family Anoplocephalidae; genus Moniezia; species Moniezia expansa. The sequence continues at coordinate 6,489,903 of JADFDV010000064.1, forward strand.
CATTCTACTGATCAAAAACGAACTTGAGCGTGTCACTTTAGTTATCTATAGACTTCGTAGATCATGAAAGGGATTTGTTCCCCCCGGAGTAATTTTACAACGAATCATTGCTTGCGTCGCTGCAACGGTCTTAAACAGTTTGAATCCTAATAGATGCCATCCATTTTTCGGATATTCCACTTCCTTCAACTCCTGACAGGAGTCTTTAGATTTGATTATTTGTTGTGCGGATAATGAGGTTGCAAGTGCTCAAAGTTTTTAAGCCACATCTTCGGGTTCATTCCAGTTGCCGTTCTTCTTACTCTATACTGGACGACTATAAAATGTCTGGAATCTAAGAAATGTAAATAACAGTCCGAAGATTAGAGGACTGGGGGATTTCCGCTCTGATTGTTGTTTATTTTTTTATTTACTCCCTACCCATTAAGGCAAGTCCCAAGGACTTATTGGGGGTACAAAAGAAGCACAAATAACTTTTACAACAAGCAAGCACAACAGTTAACACAGAACACAGTAAAAACGTTTGCTGACGTCTTCGGCTGTCTGGTCTCTTCTCTGGCATGGCTTCATCGTAAAGGTGGCAATTCAGCTTCGTCGTGGCACCTCATCCGTTCTCGTCCGTCTTCATGTCTCCTACCAGAAATCTTTCAACATTCTGGCGGCGACTCCATTCATTGTTACATGCACGTGCATTCCACATTCCAGTTGAAGACCATGAATCCGGTTAATTACATCGTGCCTCGTGTTCCGAGCTGCAAGAAGTTGTACATCTGCTGGCATAATCTAGTTTACACGTCCGGAGGGTGATTAGTCCTAACCGGCCGCCCCTCTCATTAGCCCCAAGAGTTGTCCTTGGGGTTACCGGTGGTCACCACGAGGATGTTTAGAGTAGGTTTGACCACTCTGGTGACGAGTCTGGAGCACTAAGCTACTAACAAATGCTTGTAGGAAAATGAAATGGCCCACTGGCTTTTTGATATTCATGTGGTTTTCGTTATTAGTTGTTATCTTCTCATTCAGAAAAGATATGAAATGATTCAAAGAGTGGAACACTTTGGCGAGCTCGCTCTACGCCTTTTCCAACGTAAATTCAACCAGCCATCAAGATATCCATCCCCATATAGTGCCTACATTGGTCACGGTTGAAATGTAAAACACCATTTAGGCTTTCAAAACTAAGGTCAACTGTATGTGGGTCAACACTATGCCTGCTTTCATTCAGAATAGAGTGAGAGCGACCTTCGTTTCCTCAAATCAATTCAGTACCATGTAAACTGGCGATTTCACATTCACCCTACCTTTTGTTAGGGCAAGAACAACCATATCTGGATGACAGCACTGGCGGCCCCAAACTCTTAGGAGAATAAAGAGGCTTCTGGAAAGGTGAATTATGGTTTTAAATCAGTGGGAACCAGGACATCCATTATTCTACAGAAGAGTTGACTAACGCAGTCATGCAGCTTCCACCTACCGCAACTGAGTCGCATAAACTAAAGTCCCACTCTGAGCAAAGCAAATCCCAAGTTAAAAATTAAAAACACTAACAAGCAATGGTCGCAATTACACATTTGTTAGAATTTCAGTTGTCATGAGGGGTGCCAATTGCAACTGATGACCTCGGCATGAGATTACACAGTGTTACGCTCATTTACATCACAAGTAGACTCGTTCGGAAATGGAGATATTAGGATTGCGAAGATCTTCGAGAGACTCGGTTAAAAGAATTCTTAAGTCTACTATTTGGGTCCAAACGGTCCCCTGGAAAGACGCTGGACAATCAGCCTTCCGCATCTGCCCAATTGGGACCAATCAACATGCAGTCTGCGCCTTCCCACCTATCGGCCAGTGAACCAATCATTAAGCTGTAAATTGCTGTCACGATCCATTTATGCATGCTTTCTTGCCATGGTTTGCTTTAGGAACGTCTGCTCTAATTCAGTCCAAGTCAAGGATTCATTTTCTCGTCTATCAGTGGCTTTTCGTACTCATAAGGCACTATTTATTCGGAATTCGCGATTTTTATAATTGGCCCCCTTATCACATTCAGGCTGACTCTGTAATACATTTTTGACCAATTTTTCGAAGTATTTAAAGTCAAATATCTTAATTCTTCTTTGCGCCTGAGGGTCAATCAATAAGGCCAAAAAGCTCAGGAATAGAAACGCTTGGATTTTTAAGAGGCAGCCAATCCAAATAGGGCCATGCACGTCCAACTAAGATTGGTCGTTGGTGTTTTTGCACGTGCTAAAACGTGCGCACCGCCACGCATATGCGTCATCTGTTTCTATTTTGAGGGGACATTATTTTGGTCGGAAACGTGGCTAGCCGAACGCTGGTCCCTTAGGCGAATGATTATTAGTTTATCGTGGTCTATTATCAAAAAGCTACTGAATTCGCAAAAGATGCATCCGAACGTTTGACTCCGGTCGTCGCTTATCGATTTTTTTCCAAGATTTTTTTCGATTTTTATTTGAAGAACATTCGAGCGTGAAGTTTCATGTTCATTTTGCGCCCGGAAAAGTTTATACTTTTATTTCGACAATTTACAGCCTAGCATTCATGTCAACTTTGCAGAGAAGTGTATTGCGCATTAAATTACGCTAAATTTAATGTGGAGATCGAGGTCAATTTTACAGTCTGTTAAATGCTCATAAATAACCCGAAATAAAATTTCAGCATCATAACTTTGCCAGGTCGCCGACTGATTCGAAATGAGTGAACTCTCTCGAAAGGTCCCTGGAATCAGTTATTGTTATTACTTGTTCAGATCAACTTTCTTTATGAATTGGCAAAACTCGAATAAGTTTTTTAGATAACTTAAGGTGTACTGAAGCCAATCGCATTTTAGATTTGGCGTCTGCATATTTCACGCATTCATTGAATTATAACTAGTTTGATGCTGATTATTTCATTCTCTTTGCTGGACAATTTATAGCCGTCTCGGACGATAGTTTCATGATGCTGCAAGTCCGATTTATTGATTAAAGCATTGTGTTGACTAAATGCATCAGCCAGGAGTTTAAAACACAACAGCGGTGCACCATCAAATCAGCCTAAAGTGATCAGAAGCTAGTTTGGACTAGTCGAACTCTACGAGTCAGAAATTTTCAATTCATGCGGACGGCAGACGACCTAAAGCTTCTCCTCAAATTTTAATTAATTTTTTAAAGATACCCGTATCGATAGCATCGACAAAGATTTCATACCTTACTTTAACCGAGTACCCACTCGCTAAATTTTAATTGTATTCTAATTTAAACTATATTTTTCAGCTTAGTATTAACCCGTTGCATTATTATCAGTAAGCTGCATCGAACATTTTTGGTTCGCTTAATTAAAGGCTTCTAAAATATGACAAAGTCAACCAAAATGTGTTCCACTTCCATTGAAACCGCAGCCGTTCGCCTGAAAAAGCAAATTCAAATTTCTACTAAGCCGATTTTGTTTTGGCAAACTGCATTTCTACCAATCCAATGTCTGCCTCCAAAAACATTATATTTCAATAATAAAATCGATTTGATAAAACCTGTTCTTTTCTGCACTATTGAATGCCTAGATTTATATCTTCGTAATCAAAGTCCTAAGCACATTCATTAAGTGAAATGAAAGTTTAGATGGAAACTAAAAATGGTACCGATGACACATCCACCCAGCCTTGTTACATTACCAGATGGTTTTAGCACTGTAATGACTCATTGTCTTTGCTAGAACACTAGTAATATGCGTGCAAAGCCCTTTTTAACCAACAATTGACTGCTTGACCTGAACACGTTCATCGATTTTCGCAACGGGTGGATAAATGGAGCAGCGAATTAATCAGTAAAATTTTCAACCTGACCTACATATGTGTGCGATTCAACAAGACTAACAAATCCAGACTTTTGTTTTTCTAGGAAATTTTAGATATTCTTTAGCGCGTTGCCAACAGATGGGTATATTGGGAACCTTATTGCAGACCTCATCGAAATTTTTTCTGCAAATATGTTTAGCGAGCACGAGCCATCAGACGACACGATTTCAACACCCATCGTGTTGCGTTTGATGATTGGAATGAACTACCATGTTGATGAGATATCGACGCACAAAATGGAAAAGTTCTCAGGATTAAAGTTTGGAGGATCCTTTAACCAGTGTAGGTTTGGACTCAAATTATTTTTGTGATGGCGTGTAGAGATGATGCACGCTTCCCATAGTCAACTGTACCGATTGATATTCCAGTTCTAGTACCTGATTGATATTCTCAATTAGGCACTCATTCAATTTTACCATCCTTGCATCAGCGAGAAACGTTGCGTATTTTAAAAGCCGGAGAGGTGCATTCTGCTCAGTCCTTACCAAACTTCAACTGCGGAGTCTCACTAAATTTACTTTTAGAAAGATAAGTCTAACAGTTTGGTAGGCATCGGTATTCTTGGCTACGTTTAACTTTTAATTTAATGAATATCTCGCCAACAATGGCGGGCATGAAGATCTTAACAATTATAGGAAGTGTTTGTCGCAGCATGGCGTCAAATTGGCAGATGAATCTTTCGATTTTCGAAAATACCATTGCGCACAATGCACTAAATTAACAACGAATTTGCCTCACATGATCATAAAATAGCATAGATAAACGGTCAGTATTGCCTCTAACGAAATCCAAATACAATGCTGCTAATTCAATCGGACTATCCAAAATCTAGGACAAAGCGCCGGTGTTTGGTGCTGACGCACAATTTGCGATCGAATGAAGACCATTAACGCAGTTACGGCGCTCAAGTTAGACTGAAAATGCAATGCCATCCAAAAATCAGCTACTGACAAAGCGTCTCAATGGAGGTTTCTTATTCATCCCGAAGTGGACTACCAGAACCTTTCTACAAGATCATATCAACTGCTATGAGCTCCCAATAGAAAGGACAATCTGCAGACAAATGCACTAACTTTCCATCGCGGTATTTTAACACAAGAAGGGAACATAATGAAGTTAAACGTGGACAATAGGTGCTTCCGCACGTGGTAATTCACATTTAAAGCTTCTATTGTGCGGTGGGCTATGAACAGACAATTTCCTTGAGAAAACTAAAAAAAAATCCGGCCCTGACTGTTGGTAGGTCAATCACTCATTGAATCCCAGTTGAGCGAATCGACTTAACGCTTCTCTCAGTGAAGTTCTTTCATCAGTGTCAACATCGCGGACGATGCTGCAATTTTCCACAATTCCCTCCATTTTGGCGTGTCACCGGAGATAAATGATTACTAGAAGTAATGAATCACTAGAGCGAACAGTCACCTAAGCCCGCTGTTTTCGCCCAAATTTGGGTCAAAAAGGAAGACACGAGAATACGTAGACTTAAAGAGGCGAGACCATCAATTAGTCAGATGTTCATGCTGGCAGTGATGAGATTAAAATGGCCATTAAAAGCACGCCTAGATACTGCCACCCGCTCAGATTAATTAGTCAAAATAGCAAATTCTTACGATAATCTATCATCAATATTCTACAAGGATAACAGAGAACCGATATACTCATAGAAAATTGCATGTAACTTAATGACACGAGTTGAAATCCTTAAAGGAACGCCATCATCTTGCTCGATGGCAATATTGAATGGCAACGTAAAAGAATGATTATACTTACCCTCTACGAAAGCTTACTCGCAGAATATTCCCTCAATGATAATGATACCAGCGATCTTGACAAATTGGCTCGATCAACCCAGTCAAGAATCCAGAACAAACCATATAAAATTTATTTTCCACTTTTCTCCTTACCGCTATTCGTGCACAAACGCAAAGAAATAGACATGCATACATACACAGTTAGGAAACGGCGTGCCAAATTGGAAAGTGGAGAGGTGAAAGGGAAAGTTAGATTGTAAAAATGGGCCAAATTGAGTGGTTGAAGGATTGTTTCTCTGATGGCACTACCGAAATAATAGGGGTGTTTTCACAAGTGTTGGAAGAGGATTCATGGAGTAGAAAATACAAACTACAAACTAGAGGAGAAAAGGGAGCGAGCTTTGATCCACATTACGACTTGGGAATAGTAGCGTTCGCTAACACTTCCGTCGTGATATTGGCCCAAGCAGGGAACTCGTTGAGACCAAATATAGGGACTGCAAAGGAGATGGTACCAACCGTGCAAATTAGAACACCAGCAATTGCGACAAACACACCAGCAAACATCATTTGGTTAATGTTAATACGACCCTTGCTGTATGCAATAGCGTTGGCTGGAGTACCAGCAGGTAGGATAAATGCCATACTCGCGGCAATTGTGACCGGCAGGCCGAGGTAGTAGGGATGAATTTTGAGCTTCTCAGACAGTTCAAACATAATTGGAAGTAAGACATTAGCCGTCGCAGCGTTGGCAACAAATGTCGTCATAATCATTGAGAGGAGAGAGAAGAGGAAGATTAAAACAAAGATGGGTAGGGATTTGAGACCCAGCATAAACTGACCGACGGCTGCGGAGAGACCAGATGAACTGCAAATGTCAGAGAGGGCGAAACCGCCACCGATCAGGAAGAGTACAGTCCAAGGACATTTGGATGAAGCAATCTTCCAGGGCAGAATAGTTTCAAGGCTATTGGCTGTAGGCTCTGAACAAAAAAAGATTGTTGGTAACGTAAGAACAAAAGGCTATAGAAGCAAAAAAAGTGTGTTAACCGTCGGAACGCCTTCTGCGAAAGGGATTGAGAGCAGGCCATACGCTCACGAGAATGGTGCCGAGAACAGCTGGTTGGGAGTCAGTCACGAATCTAGAATTAATGGTGAATCGCGTAAAATCGCATCCAAAACTGAATCAGGAAAAATAAATGACATCAAAAACTCACTCAATAGTCTTTGTACCCTCAGTTTTGGTCACGGTGAGAATGGACCAACCGTCAACACCGGGCTTACGAGTGACCCAGAGAACGATCACCAGCAGGAGAATGCCCATGGCGGAACCTTCAGCCCAACCGATAGGTCCTAAAGCGCGTCTCTCATCATCCAAGATTTGGTGAATGGCAGCATCGCGAGCCTTATCACTTCCACGGCATTGGAAAAACTTTCTATTAATGCGTAAAAATATTGCATTTAACAATTCCTATTGTTACGAGTAGGGGTAATTCTGGCAGAAAATCAGGTCAGCATGTACCTTGGACCGATGAAGATAACGCCAAGAATAATCCAGGTGACAATAACCATAATCAAAGAGAGAGGTGCACCGTAGGCGGCCCACGAGCCGAAATTCAAACCCGTGTCACTGCCATAGCGACTGGTTAGAGAAAATGGTAGTATTAAGCTTGTTAAATTCCACAAATGGCCGAAGGCAGAAGAAAAGAGGCTCACCCGGCAACGAGACCGAACAGAACAACGTTCGTGGGGGTACCAATAACAGTTGCCATGCCACCACAGCTGGAGGCGAAAGCAACGCCGAGAGAAAAAGCGCACCCTAGTTTGGCGAGGTCATCGGGTTCATTAGCGATCTTACGGATCGCACTTTCGTCACTATCACTAGTGTTCCAGTGCTCATCACTACAAAGTCAACCAAGATTATTAACTTACTACCAACGAAGGTCCAACATTAAAGAATAATCCCATGCCACTTACTCGTTTCTAAGGGCGATTCCTTCCTCAATATCTATAGAGGACCAGAAAATCTCAGTCAATATGGAAAGAATTAGAAAGCCACAAAAAAGACAACAATTTGTTCCCGTTAAGCACACGCTAACATGCAAGCAGCAAACGGTGGCGACAATGAACTATCGGGGTATGCAGGTCATTAACTCACCGGCCTTTTCTGAAAGGTAATCACAAAACGATGGTTATGTCGAAATGCATAGGGGTCACCTTATCTACGTGATAAAACAGAAACAGAAAGTACACAGGTGACCTCAAAGGCGGTGACATTAGACTTACTGGGCACCAGGGACTCCAATTTTGCCATTAGAGCTTCCGCGATGGTGAGCATCATGACAGTCGCAGCCGCATTGCTCATCCACATTGATAAAAACCACGTGGGAAGCATGACACCAAGAAGAAGACTATAAAAATCCCAACGGAATGCATTAAAACAGTATTATGAGCATTATTACGGGCAACAGTGTCATAGCCACCCACAATCTAGGATCACCGCCCATGATTCTCACAACAGCATTACTAATACGGCGGTGGATGTTCCGGTGTTCCGCAGCCACGGCTAGAAAGGCGCCGTGAATGAAGAGCATAATAGCATCCCTCATGTAAGCAGAGCAGAGACTTTTCGAAGTGAGAATGCCCATCAAAGGACCCATCAACAAAGGTAACATAGCCGTAACATAGATGGAAATGCATTCAGTTATCCAATACCCGGCCATCAGCATCAAGGTATAGGCACCTTTCCCTTCCTGAAGCAGAACTGTGATTTAGCATAGGGATGTGTGAACAAAAATGATTTGGCAATAAGAGAACCGCTTACAGAGCCCGGGTAAGCAACCAGGATAGGGCAGAGAATGATCGGGTAGATCAAGGTGAATATAAGTTTCCAATTTGCCAACAGGGTTCGAATCCAGCCAGGCAATGCCATTTTGGAACACTTGCACGTTTACACAAAACTTAGGACGAACAACCAACGAAACGACACCGGACGAGAGAAAGACGGACTCACGATGTCCTACTAACCTCTATTTATAAGCTGTTTAAGCCAATTAAATATGTTGACCAATCAGAGCCGGGCATTTTTTATGGCCTTGAAATCTATTAACCAATGTCGATAGCGAATTCAACCATGCTGGTGGTGTGTCTGCACGTGCAGTTTACAAACGTGCGCACCTGCGTGCAAATCCTTGGTTTTTGGTTAACCCTCCTTACATTCAAATAGGTAAATGTTCTCTAATTTTCTTATCGGAAAATGGCCGTCCCGTCAAAACTCATTACGTTGCTGTCCTTCTTTAAAAAATTATTGATAAGCTGAATCTTCCGAATTCTAACCGCATATCACTGTGGTCCCTAAATTCGAAATTCTATCTGAAACAACCCACTTGTGCAAGCAACGGAGCTGACAACGTAGGTAGTGAAAAAAATTAACTGCAAGGCTATCTTATCCCATTGTTTAATAGCGATTTATCCCCTTGATTTTGCACTTAAACTGTGAAAATGCACGACTTAGATTTAATTTTGTCATTTGAACAAGCAAAGAATAGTCGGGGAGGGTTTCCTTTGGGTCCCACTGAAGTGCTTCAGAGTTTCCTAAGTATAGAGATTTCGATGATTTATTAGAGCTATTTCCCACTTGGACACTTGCATATATCTATTCATTAGGCCTAAGTAGCTTTTTAAGAGAGATTTGATGTAAATAAATAAAGTAAGCATTTAAAGGTAGTTTACCTACATCGATTTCTTGCTCTTCAAACTAATCATATTCACTTTTGCTACACTAAAAATCGGTAGCCTATACTATTTATTGAAGGTAAAAAATAAGTGCACGTCGTTAGGTTTACATTTCCACTATTGCCAAGTTCGAATCGATTTTTGAGGGTGAAAAATAAAATGCAACCAAATTTGGCCAGTTGATGAACATACGCTATTCTGTAAAATTACAAGAGGCAATATACGGTGGCACTGAACCCAAAGCATTCCCATAGACAATCAAACTGGTTTTTGAAGTTAAAATTGTTCCTTCAACGGCATGACACGACCAAGACTGGTGCTGTCTTGATTTTACTCCGGACCTTGAATCACAGTAAAGTGTTTTAACAGGAAATCGCAAATTTCAGAGCTTTCCTGCTAAGAAGCTTAATAGCTCCGCTGCGAGCAGTATCACATCTGAAACTTAAAGAAAAGCTTATCTTCAATCGAATACAACTCTACATCTTGAAATTAAATCGATAAATCGATGAAAAGTATTGGCTAGTGGCGTCTAATTTCCCATTACTGGTGGAACATAATGTGACAATAAGACAACATTTTTTGACCTCCAAGAAAACTAGATTGTCAAAATTTACCGGATTCGGGGATAGCCGCAGGTAAATGATGGTCGAATAGCGTGTAGAGCAGTCTTTAAAAATTGAAGAAATATAAAAGAACGTTTGTGACGAATGCACTCTCTCAGGTGAGCTATTCAAAACACGTTTTGTGTCGAATTTTATGAGGTCAAACGACATCTGTTCCTAGCTCGAACTTTTAGCAATAGTTTCCTGAGGTGACACGAACCGAAAAATTTTGCTACTGCATGAAAATGCGACGATGATATTTACTTTATTCATTATCGATAAAAACGTCTAATTAGGCATAATTGAACAAAAAATTGGACGTTTATTAACACTTGAAGCTGATTAGCAGATATGACAGACTAATAACGCGTAATTAAATATAATTAACTTGAATGTAAATACTCCGAATTTCACATCGCTGGGTTGGACACTCTGAGAGGCAGTCAATAAGAAGAAGCTAGGACATAGAAATCAAAGGAGATTAGGGGATGGATAGCAGATTGAACGTTCAGCTACTCTGATTTCTTACTATGATTGCCATATTTCAGAGTCCGCATAGGCAAATTTTATAACTATATTTATTTACGAGCAGGGGTCATTCAACGATAGCGAAATTGTGGGGACCACTTTCAATACAAGATTTTCAGTGTTTACGTACTCCGACAAATCTGATGCCTTTTGTTTTGAGGCAGAGAGCTCTTTTCTATTTAGAATATCTAACGTAGAGACAGGGTGCAAGTGCACTTACCTCGACTGTTGAAATCTTGAAATTTACAAACTGAGGCAATTATTGTCAATGGAAATTCAATTCTCAAAATCTTACTTTTTCAAGGTGATAACATAAGCCTCCAAAGTGCATAGGAGGTGGAGGTGTGCGAGGTAAAGCACACCAAAAATGATTTTGTTTTCTGTTGACTTAACTCTTTTCTTAACACTTTCCAAAGCCTTGATCTTGGAGGTTCCATTCTCATATCACGTCCCAAACGTAATCGGGAGAACGGACCCATCTTGGAAATAGATCCGAAATTCTGGGGATTATGTTCAAAAGGGGTCTTGAATTGTGAGTCGATTCATGAAAGCAACCATCTCAACCATAATCTGTTGAGGCCAACAATAAGTAAGGTCTTTATTGCTATTGCAGGAGAATTGACGGGCGCTGATGGAGCGAAAACCAGAAAAAGATATTCTAAACTAGGCATTCCTTTGCAAATGAAATAAAGGGCTGCTTCCCAATTGAAAAAATTAGCAACAGAAGAACATATTCCGGAAGAATGGAAGCTGGCTGCTAGTCACTATAAGTATAAAGGAACATCAATTGAGCAATGTTTCTAGGTTGCCCAAACACATCACCGAAATCATTCACCTTGCGCACGTAAAGGGAAGCACGAAGAGCTAGTTGGCAAACAACACAGCAGACAAGTTGAAAAGTTGACGAAGTTGCCTTTCGAAGACCGTCCTTAAGCCTGAAATAGCGGAGGAAGGCACATAGGAGAGCGGAGGCGAGGCCAAACGTGGCCTCACACATTCTTGTATATAAACCTTAATTCGAACTCTTTCCCAGAAAATCCTGCTTTAGTCCATGACTCTTCCTTTTTTTGATCTTTTCTCCTTCCTATCTTCACCAAAGAAAAATAGTCTTTGCCCAGTTATTAAAGTGTTTACTAGAACCAACAAACACTGATTAACTTTTTTAGAGCACGATCTGTCTTTATTTGGGAAACTTTTGTGAGTTGAACATTATATCATCGTGACCGTGACTGAAGTCCTGAAAAAAAAATACCTGAGTAGCGAGTCGCAGTTCTACTTTAAGCCTGAATGCGTGTGTGATTTGAAGTGGCATTCAGCAGCGGAGACTAGATGTTTAATTGATTAATTGGTGGTAATTCGTAGGCTGGGATCGTAGACAAAGAGGATTTGAAGCCCGCCGAGGACCATTTACACTGATTTAGTATGTAGATAGACTGTTCTAAGAGTGAATTCCCCAATCAGAACAGCACTAGCTTTCCTCAACTCTCGCTAACTTGAGAGAGGCTTTATGTTATGTAGTGCCTTATAATATCATGATGACTGCGTTGACCCCCGCAACTAGCGAATTTGACTTATTCAACCCAAATCATCTTCAAGAAAAAAATCGGTTTCAGGATGTGTCAAACAAACAAGTGGCTAATAAGAGAATATATTAGTGGGGGAGCCTATTTACATTCCCTTCAAGTGACTCATATAAAGCTTGACAAAAAACAAATACACAGAGGTTATGATTTACAACCCAATGATCAAAGTAAACATTGAGGTAAATCTAATAAAATACTTTAAACAAACCGAACAGTTTAGGGCGACTGATTCGACTTGTGATCAATGGCTAGAGAGGTCGCTTATTAATGCTTAAGGGTCATGAGACGGAGAAACATGGTATATATTTATATTCAGTGCATGTTGTGGGCTCTATTCTGCCATGATGAAGATGGAGACTTCAAAATAGCATTGTAAGAAATAGCTACTGAATTAACATAAGTAAATAAATTATTTATTTGAGGCAACGATGCACCACTTCTATAATTGCGTCCAGATCTGTGAGATAACATCCTTAAGCCCCTCGCGACAGAGTTCACCCCAGATCCCCATTATCCCAATATTGAAGTTGATAGCCTGAAACACGTGTGAAATTTGAGACATCCAGATGTAGGATTACTGTGCCCATTGGAACTCGTTGCTTTCTTATTGTGTTTACTGTGAACATTCGCATAAAATCAGCATCGCAACGTTTCATTGTCCTTAGGCATAATCATATGAAGTTCAACAACACCACTGGAAAGACGGAGATAGTCTTAAGGGGATTCTCTAACCAGGATCGACTGGGCTTACTGCCACCAGCTTCCAAACTCCACTTGGTTCATCCAGATTCTGAATTTTTATGAGCTCCCTACTTTGTATCTCTTGAGATCTGAGCGTTAGAAAAAAAATTAGAGATTTCATCATACTACCCTTGACCTTTTTGTTGCAAGCAGAAGGATTTTTGTGCAAATTACTTGCGACTTGGGTCTATGCATGAATATGGTACAAAGATGAGCATTCCCGTCATGTTTAAGCCAGCAAAGGTGCTAATGTCGTAAGACACCTATAGGTCTACGTTTAAAATGCCACTGAAGGAGATCAGCTCTGCAAAGAAGTCAGCCAACTTGGTCTCAACGCAAGAAAATAAGTGGAGACTCTCAAAATATTCTAAATCATACTGGCTGCATGGTTTCACTGAGAGCGCATATTACAGCATCGAATACTATGGCACTTATATTAAGTTGAGTTACCATCAGTACATGAAAATCCAGGTTCCTTTTCCTATTTTGTGAAAACAATAGAAATAAAGTGTAAAGGCTTAAATTTAATCACATAATCATCAGTTACCTCGAACCTTTTGGTAACTTGTCTTCCTTATCAGATACAGTAAATAGGTAAAATAACTCGTCGGAATACAGCAGATACTATTTGACCTTGAGTGGGTCATATTAATAAGAATATACCTATATTAGGGCGTTTGAAGTCAGCTTCTATAAAGTCAAACCTAGTCCAAATTCAAATAGCCTAGCATAATGGTGCAATAGTTTGTATAAAAACATTTAATTAATATGTTTTCGGCAACTGAGAATGCATTATTAAAGTGGTTTTCTGGAGATACTGTGGGATGATTAAACTTGCGGCCACTTCCATTATAACGAAGACTCGGCCAATAAGAAACGTAGAAAAGATGCAGTGCCTTTTTACTTTTTATTCTCACACTCTGTTTTTTTTGTATCCACCGAGATGATAAGTCTTTTACAGTGCGAATACTATTCGAAATCACAGAAAGTTGTTGAGACTGAAAGAAACGCAACCAAAAACAGGGAGGAGGAAGTGCTACAATGACAGAAATTTTGAATAGTTCAATCCATAGAACTCTATTAGGAAAAGTCTCAAAACGATGGCATTGTGGAAGAATGGGCGTTTATTGCGTCTATGCATTGCCAAGCACAAGATTTCGTTCTTACTATAAACCTATTCGCACAACACTAAGTGTTAGGTTAGGCTTAATTTTGACTTATAATCCTGTGATACCTTGTGCCTTTCCACCCAAGTGCATGGTCTAGCTCTTAGCATGAGCCGCACACTAAGCAAAACCAGAATCAAGCCGACCAAATAGATGCATCCAGGAATCTCTCCTATTCCCTCCATTTGGTTTGGATAAATGAAAGTAGGTCTGGAAATTTTAAATTATTTGAGACAAATCTGAGGCCTTTACTGCTACACTTTGAAATCAACGTATTAAGTTTACAGACCATACTTCCATGCACTTATGTACTTATGCTCCATATACTAAAGCACCTTTACACCTAAAATTCTATTTTGCACACGTCCTGGTTTCATTTCATTGTCTTCGCCAGCCGCAAGGTACATTAAATCTATTTTTTCATTTATCCTCATCCATTGGGCGAGTCCCAAGTACTTATTGGGCGAAGAACAGAAATACAAGAGCTTGTATAATAGCTAGACAATTATACCTAGCAGAGAACAGTTAAATTGACGTCCCCGGCACCCTGACCATTTCTCGGCTGGTTGGTCTTTTCTTCGCAGTCTTTTTTAGTGCCTTTCACTCCAACCTTTTCCTCCACCGTGTTCAGTTCTTTTACTATTTGTACCGCATCGTTTGGTCTTTTCCTCCCCTCTATTGGCTTCTCACTTTCTGTAATTTTGACCGAAGGGTGACAATCCCTGATATGTCTCTTTAGCCACCCTTGACTCTTATACAATTTAAGGGCAGTATCTAAAAGGCCACTTTAGTGTCCCCGTTTTCAAAGTTACTCTCAGGTGTGGAGAGTATCAGGCTATCTTTGTCCATTTTCAAACTCTTCCATAGATTCATCCTCTTTTTCTGTGTAAGACTTGATAAATTACTCATCGGCAGCCCCTTTCGGAGTTCCTCAACAGTTTTGACTCTTCGCGAGTTGAAGCCAAGACTCATAGGTCGAGCCATATTCTGCATTTCTTGTAGTCGATTGTTTCTTTTACTCTCAAGACAGCAGTAGATAATCCATAAGTGACTGAAGGATCGACGGAAATAGCCACCAAAGTTGCTTTGAAGGTACTATTTAGACAACTTGGGCGGAGGCATGGTTGCAGTCGTGTTAGGTGCTTCTTTGCCCTGACTAGATTTGCTTTCATTGCTTCGTCTGGCTCACCGGTGTCTTGAATTATAGAGTCAAGGTATTCGAAGTTGGAGGCACGTCGGAATGACATTCATGCTGTTTCGAGGGGCGTTTGATCCTCGTCGGCACCAATTTGAAACCAGAGGGTTTTGTTCGCTGCAATTCGCATTCCCTATTTATTCAGCGCTATCGCCACATGCTCTATTAGTCTAACAGCTGCGACCTTATTTGGCGCAATAAGACATAGATCATCAGCATATTCCAGATGATGTAGCAGTCGTCTTTTGGGCGAGTGATTAATCATCTGGACCGCACTGTCCTTGAGTAAGGAGAAGGCCTCATTCAATATGAGTTGGAAGGTTAGGTTGAAGAGAAGTGGTCCTTCTGTTGAGCCTTGTCCCACGCCACGTTCCATCGCAAAGTAGTGCTTTGTTCCCATCAATTTCCCCATCGGTGAGTCAGTCCACCAAGGACTTTACCGAATGGACCATTTGCCAAGAGCAGCCTAGATCGATCATTTGGTTGATTATTGCAGCTTTAGGCAGTGAATCGAAGACCTTTTTCAGGGCAATAAACACTAGCACTATTTCCTGCTTCTGATCCGCGGCTTTCTGTTCATTGGTTCTTACTCCAAGTATAGCCTGTTCAGCGGATCTTCCTTCGCACAATCCAAATCGGCTTCTTGAGTGTAGTCCGGCAAAGTGGTGCTTCAGACGTTGGCACAGAATAGACGCATATGACTTGCCTAAGGTAGCTAGAAAGAAGATTGATGAAATCCGTCGTGCACTCAAAACAACTAATGCTGACCATGAAAAATGGCCATAGAGGAAGTCCTCAATCAAATGAGCACCAAGATATAATAATTGATATTATCCCGAGGGTTGGCTTTTCTCTCATGATTTTATTTCCATGCTTTTATCACAAATCATGAAGTATTTTACATTGAAAAAACAACCGGGCATAGTGGGCTCAGTGGCTGTCAGAAAACGATACACGATTTGACTGCGACCGAAACCGAATATTTTAAGTTCAATGATTTTTACACCAAGTATTTGACCTTGCAATGCCAATAGGCTCTCCGAACTTGACCTTTCTAGAATTTCACTTTTTAGAACATATTAGGGAAGAGCTTCAATAAAAATAAATTTCGTATCGAGTTACCTTCGGTAACAAAGGACTAATCACTTGTATTGGAGTTAACCCAGTTATGCTTTGTATCCACCTCCCCCTGGATGCCGTCCCAGCCAGATTGATAGGCTGCGGTGAATAAGAGCAATAAAAAACAAAGTATGATGTTAATTGGCCTGGTTCAATTTACCCCGCCTTACTACGCTGCCATGAGTCTCAACGGCATCACCCATGAGCAACTCAATGAGACTTCAATCCACTAATATTACAACAAAGAAACCTTCATCGTTTCCGCTCATTCTACCGCAGTGATATCTCTGGTCATCACTACTTTGAAAGCATTAACAATCGCAAAGGGCATACAAAGAACGTTGGAGATGATAGGAACGCAGGCTGCTTATTAGATCGAAGATTTCATTAGCTTAAATTTTTTTCGCAAGAAAAATTTGCGATTTATAAATTTATTTTTTTTTAAATTCTTAGACCTTCCAAGCGCTACGAAGAGCGACATGACATTGTCTAAACTGTCTCATATCCACGTTTAATCAGTTCGTATACGGTCGGCTTATGCTTGATAGAAACGGTGAAAAATTCGCTTATTTTGAACAAATGCATTACTCAGCCTTTTTCAAGAGTAGAGAGGCATCTCCTTGCCTGAATTTCGCTGAAATCAGAGACAATAAAGAGCTTCCTGGTTGTGCCGACCAAATGGCTGAACAATGAGAGAGGAACAAAAGCACCCATATTGCGCAAATAGCCTTAACAACGAAAAAACTGTTGCTAGGTCACCGTTGTCTCGACAACCAGAAGGACAGCCTTTCAGAAGACGCCCAAAAGGGTAGCTAATCATTCGAACAATTGATTGGCTAGTTGCTTAGCTGGTAAATTGACTGACGTAGTATAGTAGCTCAAGATGGAAGGCAAGTGAAACCGTATATACGCATTAGATGAGTCATTCTACCATAAAGAAGTGGGCTTAGCCACGACACATTGGCTCTTACTCCGTACAGAAGAGGCGTCTCTTTCCACCGCACCCTCGAAATGAACCGATTTGTAAGTTGACAACTCTAACATAAGTACACTTTATGTGGTTCGAACTGAATACCAGCAACTCGAATAACTCATGTATAAATTGTTTCTTTCCTATTATTTTGAAAAAAAAGGAGTTTTAAGGTAGACCTCAGAACAAATACAAAATAATTCAGAAAAGAAAAAGCATCACATAAACCGAGTTTGTCTGTTTGTTACAAATGAAGCCGATTTTAGTAGATTTTTCAAATTTTCTTAGTGTTAGTGGATGTTTTCGAAAGCAAAAATAGTTTGAATTAAAGCGTAGACGCTCCTTATTATCTCAATAAGTCATTGTTGGTAGGAAGCTATAAGGAAATTGATTCAAAAGCAGTGTTAATCGGAGCTTTCTGTTTAAATTTTGTTGTAGAAAGTCGAAGGAACAGGTAGCACATAAATTCTTCTGCATCTTGAAGCAACAGTTGTCAAAAGTATTTATCAATCTAGGAGTTCAACCTAAATCTTGCATTATATTTGAATGACAAGTTAAAATTAAGGATATCGTGTAGATGAAAAGGGATCTTTTACAAGCGTTTAGCTTCTAGCCATCAACTTATAATGATCGTTTGTTAACTTCTGCCGTAGGGTATGGATTTTTTTCACTTTAACACCGGAGTTTTTCGCATCATTCTTCCAAAAACTTATCCGAATTTCTCACAAACAACTTATCCAGCGAAAATATTTACTCATTCAAGTGTTCTTTGTCGAATCGAGTACTTGACGTAAACTCTAGAATTTTGTTTTTAAGTGCAAAAAATTGGAGTAAACAAAGTGAATACTCGTTATGATGGGAGCAGTTCATCTAATCAGCGTGCGCATTCCAAATAACTGTGGTTTTCATAAAATATCTCACCCCAGTCATAACGTACTCGTTTATAAGCAATTACACATATTGGAGGTAGGCATAAGCAAAATGCATTTATATTGCTCTAACTAATAATTAAAATCGTGTCAATAAAATTAATTACTAACCGGCTCTTCAGTTGATTAGCATCTCAGCAAACTGAAAAAAATCCAATGACTTTCAGGTTGCTAGGGCACCAAAAAATTAACGGCAGGATATACGCAGATTATGTCGTCAACGTAACTAACGGATTAAACTTGGTTGAAAATGCCACCGAATAAAATAGTGTTTGAATGATCTACCCATCTCGGCAGTATGAACTGAAAAAAGTAATTCATTATAATTTCTGAGAAGTCCAAGATTTGATGAAATATATTTGTAAATTTCAATTTCAAATTAATGTAAACATATGTCTGATTCTGTCTAACAAACTAACGGTAAGAACTGTGTCAAAAACAGCAATAATTTAGCATTGAATTGTGTCACAAAAACGGCATTAAAATCAGGCTCATTCATTCACGAGCCCGCTGTAGAAGCGGTGTTCTTTTTCTCATTATTAATTTTACTTGGCATACATTTGTACTGAGACCTCGGATTCGGCCTGGGAATTAATCAAAACAAGACAGCCCTGTTGGGCTTAATGAAACCTTAAGAAAAGATTTGATTTAAGGAAGATCGCAGTTCTCAGGAGCGATTTTACCCGATGGACTGCTCCAGCGTTCAGTCGTGATCTTCTGGGTAATACTCCGAATAACTCAACCATTTGCTGCGGACTTCTTCGTTCAGGCAAAAGCATCCGAAGAGAGAAATACTGTCTCTCAAGAAAGCCGCATTTAGAATTAATAATGAAGACATATTTATTTTAGCTTCTAAATAGTGATTAATTTTTAGTACTTCACATCGCATCAGTTTATATAAAGTTTTAATCCAATAAGCGATTTGATATCAACTAAAATAAATTTATTTTTAAAATGCAGCTGCACAGGTTTGAATAAACCCGAACTGATTTCTTTATAATTTTCTTTGAACCAACTATTTTTGATAATAGGCTTAACTAAGGTGTTGGAATCCGTTTTGGAGTTAAGTTAGATTTTATTTCGGCTCAATATTCAGCAAGATTGATACACAAAGTTTTCTTCTGCTCAGACAGTTAGACTCGGTGTGTTAAAATTTAAGGTTCTCGTTGTTAGTGAAATTATACAAATGTGGCCTCATAAGTGGAAAAACTTAAAATGTCACTTAACTGATACTTATACAAAAAATGCAGTTACGTCAGAATGTCTGTCATGCAAAGGAATCAGGTTGACAACTTGTTTATTTGTTTATTTATTTCAAGAACTGATATCTTTGGAACTTGACACAAAAATATCCGAGGTTGGCTTTAAAGTAGGGAGTCAAGCCGAATATAGTAATTATATATGGGATCACTACTATGTATTCGACTCCTTTCGGTAAGGTGTCACTTGCACTCAACGTGGAATGTCAATTTACATATCTTTTAACCACTGACCGTGGATATTTTTCGAAAAATGACCGAGTCAAGGATGCGTTCTCTTTAAAGCCACGGCAACCGAAATTGACTTTGCAAATTCACTTTTCGAAAACCTAGTGTAGTAAACGAAAAGGTTTTCATTGAATTATTGAATTTTGGTCACTAATGTTTTAGTATTATCTTATCTCTAAGTAGAACCTGGGGTCAGATAAACATGCTGAATAATGGCGTTAAACTTTTCAACCTGTCAAAAGGGAAGATTTCCCAGAGTACAAAGTCTTCTAACGCAATACGGGCTATTAGGCTATCAGTGCGCACTTGTCTTATGAAGCGGTGACTACTGAATTAGTTTTAATGCGAATTAAAAATTCAACTGATTAAAGGCCTTAACTAATGTTAGACTTGCAAGGAAATTTAAAAATTGTCATTTGAAGTTTTTGGTGACATATTCGGAAGCAGCCCTAACATCAATTGCTTTACGATTCCTTGAGGTAGTTCAAGAAATACAACCTAACAGGCCAAAGCTGATGCGCAAAAGCTCTGGGTCATACAAGCTTGACTGGTATACTTTCAAGAAGTAGATTACCCTGGCCTGAAACTTGTATTAAACAGCAAAAGGAACAGCATAAATTCGGACAATTATGACGAACCCCTGTAGCAAAATGTTTAAGAAAAATAGCAGTCAAGTTTTTAATAGTAAATTTTGTATTAATATAACTCAGGTCCTATGAAAACCCATTCAAACCGTGCTAGTGGTATATTAGACTTGTTTGGATAACTAGCCAGTTGGAGGAGGTATTTGATTAAAACATCAGGAAGAGTTCGTCCTAAATGATCGGGAGTTAGACTTCTTTCATGCCTGAGGAAAGTTAAATGGTGTTTTACCTCTGCAAGGGAGGTTACAGAGTTTTGATCCATACAACAAATTCTTGCTCTGCAAGAATCTCCGCTGAAATGAATTTGCCA
The DNA here is from genome assembly GCA_019097775.1 of Moniezia expansa. Taxonomy (NCBI): domain Eukaryota; kingdom Metazoa; phylum Platyhelminthes; class Cestoda; order Cyclophyllidea; family Anoplocephalidae; genus Moniezia; species Moniezia expansa. The sequence continues at coordinate 6,510,513 of JADFDV010000064.1, forward strand.
AAAAAAATTTTCAAACAGAAGAAATCCGTTCATTCTACTAAAGCGAGTCCAAGATTATCCTCTCTAAATGACGTCTGCCATCGTCTTCATCCATATAACTTAAATAAAACAAGATTTATTCTCAAACTTTCTATTTCTAAGGCTCATCTCAATTTCATTGTCCATTATGCTCCTTTATCTTGACAGCCCTTGACAAAGGATTAACCATTTAGTCTTCATTTTTAAATTAGACAAGTTCTCATTCGAATCGCTGAATTGTATCTGCAAACTTATTTTAATCCTTATAAATGTCTACATTTCAAATAGAGGAGGTAATAACTGCATGAGGTTGTGTCCACGACGTCCATTTCATCTTTCCATACTCCCTTGAAGTTTCAATTTTTAAAGCCCAGTTTTTATTTCTCTTCTTTTTTAAAAACCTGCTTAACTAATACAAGAGGTGGTCAAAACCCATTAAGAGCTTTCACATCGCGCTACGACCCCCACCTAGTAGGCAAAGTAACTTTTCTTGAGACTCTCCATTTTTCTGATAAGTCACATCCCTTTTGCTCCATGAGATTGGACTCAAAATACCCATATTTAACACCTGAGAGCTTACTGAAATAATCCTTCAATAAGTGATCAAATTCTCAATGTTAAGAGTGCATAGAAGAACTTTAGGCAATAATAAGATTCAAGAACATTATAGAACTTGATCTATGTACTATCTCATGTTACACGTTAGCTTCCACTTAGTAGTCTCCAGAAATAGATTTGACTGTGTGTCTTCTAGAGCACGCAAGACTGCTCTCGTGTTATACCACTTTTTCACACAAATGACTCTATAATTCATTGTTTGCTATCTTAAAAACTTATTAAATGAAAGTCAAAAATTTGCATCTAAAGTCCATTCAGGTTGTATTAGAAATTAAGATTGTGCGGTTAATTAATTAGTACAAAATTGTTTTTGTGATCACATAAAGTGCAGTGCTGTTTCAGTTGTTTGAATATCGAAAAATTCAACACCACTAAGGAAACAATTTGGGATTCAAAAAGATCCTTAATTACGAAATCAGGTGTGAAAACTAAAGCACTATAAACATGTCATATCTTCAGTAGGTTAATCAGAATATTCTTTAATGATTCGTCATCCAAGTTGACCATTTTTGATAATCATGAAGAAGTTACAGGAACTGGAAAACACCAACGTGTCTGTATGGATGCATGCTTATATTTACCCTCGTGTTGTGCTCATTAATTTGATTCGCACTCTCAGTTGACTCAAAACTTAAAATTTTCTCACTCTTATTAGTGCAGTTAAATTTAAATTCGAAAATACTGATTGTTTAACAATAAGGTGGACTTTTACAATGAATTTCAATAAGCGTTAGGTTAGAACTGAGACGCATTACAATTCAGGTACCATAAAATCATTTTTTGCGACGAGAGGTCTCCCCAATTTCGGTAACCTTTGGTGACCTCGACTGAGCTTAGAGTCCAAAAAATGTTTGTCAATTTACCTTCGTTACTGATAGCATGTTTAGATTGCACTCATTGTTCGTAGGCTTATGATGCTCAAATAGTATGGTACTGCTTTAAAAGCAAGAAGTATTTAAGGTTTAATTTTTCAAGATGACCGATCTCAATGTTTTATCTCGGTGCTCTTACCTGCGGCTTACACTTCGTCGATTAGATAGGCAGCCCAGCCAACGAAGTCTGAGCCTAGAAACTAACAGCAGACCGTCACTAACGCAACTTGTCAGACGTTCGCACTTTATTTTGCTATCAAGTTAGCTTAACCGATCCCTACCTTAAAAAACAATTTAAGTCACCTTCGACCGATGAGAGAGAAAATATTCATAGCTCCAGAAAAATGTTTCTTTAGCAAACAATTGCAAAACAATTAGGTTTGGCACATAACTTTGTGGACTTATAGGTGATATAACGAAGTGACAGTGACCAGTGAGAGGACAGGTTCTTGTCGGATTGAAATGCTAATCAGCGTTTGGTTTAGGTGAAGACGTAGTTCACTGGATCCTGTTGAATCAGCAGATTAACAGCCAAAGGGCAACTACTACTTCGACTCACAATGAATTACTATGTTTTAGGTTTGATCCCGTAAAAATAAGTAGAAAATACGGAAATTTTTATTTCTATCGAAGAAAATTGTTAGAGTTAAAAAAACACTTTTTGGGGCTTCTATCAAGAAGTACCGAATCATTCAATATTAGATATAAAAGGATTCCTGGACTCTGCTGGATTAGAGGAGACCAGAAAGTTTTATTAAAGAAGCCTCAATTCAAGCAAATATATTCGCATGTGGTATTTTTCAACATATTTTAGTTTTGAAATCATGTTATTTAAGTAATGACAGTCCACAAAAACTTCTACCACTTCGGTTAGTTTTATCTAGTGCTTAACATTGTAGTCGAATTCAGAAGATTATTATGTAACTTATTTTTAAAGAGCCACTAAGATGCAAAAGTTTACGTAAAGACAATATTTATTCAGCTGAAATTTTAATGCCTTTTATGTATCTAAGCAAGCTATATCCCGTTAAGATAAAAACCAGCATTTTTCAAAAAAAGGAACTTTTGTTAATTCTTCTGAAGAGGCTTTTCCCGGTCCGAAGAGGGTAATTTGAAAAGCATGTTCTACTCAAACACATTAAAGTAAGGCGCCCAATGGTTTGTTTTATCTAAGCTATCAAGTAGATCGGTTGACATTTCTATACGAAACTTATTTATTTTGCCAAAGCATCTTTCTATTTCGGTTAAATTACATGTTTAATAAATTTCTGAATACAATACATTACTAGAATACACATGACTTGCTTCCTCAGTCAGCTCTCAAAAGCCGCTGTAACGCAACGCATTAAGTTAGTTCTTAGGTGCAATAAATAAATAAGTAGTAGAGACTGACCTGGGGATCGGAAAACCTGCAAGAGGTTGATCACTAGACATTTGATGTTTCTTTCTATTTTTGGTTTTAAATTTTAATCTGAATATCTGAATAACATTTGATTAATGGGAGTGAATAATTTTCTGCATTCTTCTTGAACCAAAATATTATTAATTTTATCAATTCAGATATTTTATGATATATACTTTGATAGTAACTCCAGGTGGAACCAGGCAGCTCTTAGTTTCACCTAAAACATTTTCACAATATTTTCTTTTGTTTTCTAACCTGAAGCAATATGCCTGTTTTTATTTCGGCTCTCACTCGGCATACATTCTTCGGCTTTGTTTCTTAAGTTTCCCCTTTTGGCGGAAATTGTGATAGTGTTCAACTCGAGAGATTCATCCAATGAGAAGCGACTCATGCATGAAACTTATTTTTGAAATTATTGACCGTTCGAGCATTCTCTATTGCTATGAACCTCTTATTATTAAAGGTCAAGTCGTCATATTACTCTCATACACGAATCCTTCCATCAAGGGATTGAAGGTCTAGTCAAACAAGCATTTGTACGATTATTAAATGAGTATGTATGTTAAAATATCACTAATATGATTGTTCTCAAAGATGATTTTTTAAGCTTTTAAATGAAATGAAATTCCAAGTCTACCTTTGCGGTAGATTTAAAGAAATTGAAAAAAACCGCATTTAATCTGAACAGTTTGGTAGAAATTTCTGATTAAGTTAGCGAGTGGGTAGTAAGTGAGTGGTGAAATCCATTGCACGCATGACGGACTTAGAATCAACCCATGAAAAACCTGCATCTGAACGAATATGGCTCCTTCAAATTGTGATGCCATTAAAAATAATTTTAAAAGTATTTTCCAAACCTAAATTAAGTGCTCAGATTTTAGATCGTACCAAAGTTTCGTTCAATCATGTCTTCATATACAATACCTTCAAAGATCAAAGGTCATTTATTTTTAAAAAAAGGCTGGACACTGCAGCTGACATTCAGGACTTGATTGCTGAAAATAAAAGTTCTTCGAATGATTTTTTTTATATTACCATATTTGCAAAATATTCAACTTCTTCCGCAAATTTATTATTTTGATTCGTAGATCTGGTTTATTTATGCCACGCTAAAAAGTTTTAAACAAACAATATTCATGGAAGGAAAGGCTGCGAATTTTCTTGCTTTTTTCCTCTCCATTTTCCATCCAGGGATTAAATGATTCCCATCAACGAAAAAAACAATTTTTGGCCAACATTATACTTCTCATTAATATCTGAGCCGAGGGCAGGAACAGTAGTGCAGCGGATGAAAAGAGGGAAATTTAATCCCCAAAAGGGCGTTAACACATCTACTGTCTCATTGTTATATCCGCAGTGGTTGTTGAGTGGCTGTAGAAATCGAGAGTGACTGGTATAATTTTGCCTCCACCAGTGTCATTGCAGGATGGAAATCTGCCTCTCTGGCCGAGGCGGAAAGGCAAGCAGCTATCGTAGGTTTTACTCGCCTCTTTATTATTCCCACTGTCATCACTGTCACGACTACAACTGAATGAATTAATAAGACTGCTGGTACTTGGGGAAAAGTGCTCCTTACTGAAGACGCCACCAGCAATGCCAGCAGTCTATGAAAGTCTCATTTATGTATCACTGGCACTCTTAGAAATTTCCTTTTTTAAATGGTATGCAAGCCATCGCAAAAATTAAATATTTCTTGAACTTTAGATGAAGGTCATTATTTAAGTTTTCATTTTCATTTTTCTTTCAATTTCATCATAGTTTTTTCTGTAAATTTTTAACGTGGGTACTAAACCGTAATTACCCATTAGTACTAATTCTTCACTAGTATTTGTTAATAAATTAATCTCTCCTGATCTCGTAAAGGAAAACTTTGTGAAAGTATACAGTGACTGGTTCTTTCGTAGGATTCTAACCGCTCTTTGTCTGTACAGGGCCAGATTAATGAGCTATTTCTCCGGTGAACCCGATCAAAAATAGCCCAGCCTAAGAACTAATTAACTATGCTTAATATGATAGCAGGGTAAGTCCTGAGTGCTTTTATGGGAATCTTTGAGCCACAGGGGCTTGAATCGCCTTTACTTAGGGTCAGTGTTTTATGTGACCTTTTTGGCTGACTGCTGGCCTCTATTCCTTCAAACGAGCAAACGATGGCATCCTTTAGACGCCTTCCTGACCCATGCGTCTTGAGTCATCTTCGAAGTTTTTACTGACCCCGCCTCTTGCATAATAAGACAAATCGACATCAATTTCAGCAAGCAGAAGAGTAAAATACAACGTAATTGTCCAAAAGCGTGATATTGAAGCTCTTCGGCATATAGCTAAGAATATTTCAACGATGAATGTAACTTTTGCACTTACGGCAACTAAATAATTCCAAATTTTAGATCTTCCGATGCAAAAAAGTATTAGCGATACTTTGAGCCTGACAAGAGGAGCCTATAGATAAGCCTTTGATTAAAGATGCACATTCATGGTTTTAGGAGTCTTTTGCGTCTATTTTGCGAGATTCTTTAACATCAGTGTCTAAAGTCGAGACACCAAGATCATCTAAATTCTTGCGGATGGTACTCAGAGTTTATTTGGATATCAGTGAACATGCTTCCGATCGGCATCTCTTTAAGAAGATTGAAAATGGATTCAAGCAAAAATGATAGTTCAAATATTCATTTAAATCATTGAATCAATTGAAATTTCATGTAAGTCATAAGTAATTCAGAGTGAAGAGGAAATGGGTGTTTTCGAGCTTGTAGATTACTCTGAAACAAAAAGTTCTCTCTCCTCATCCAAGATTTACATCTTAAAATGTGTTCGCCCATGAAACTAAAGCGAGTTCTCAAAAGCATTAGGCCAATCAGAGGAGGCGCCAGTTGGCATCCAATCAGATAAAGGCTCGTGGGAGTGCAGGTGTTGGCGAAATTATTTCCCATGCACATTCGAACTTACTCCTTGATGCAGATGCCGATTTAAATAGAAAAATTCAAAAAGTTACTGGCACCCCAGTAAGGTGAGTTAACAAGATTCAACGGTAATAGTAGTATAATTTGCAAATTTTCAAACGTTTCTCATTTGCTAAGCTCGCACCAATATAACTGTTTCTGCACTCTTGAGCATTTTTTTTCTCAATAAAATACAATTATGGATGTGAAAAGTTTAAAGGGGCATTTTAAGCTATATTTTCAAATATCTGTTAAGCATAGTGCATAATTATTAATTATTTTTTTAATAGAACTGAAAACATTACCAATCGAAATAAATTCTTATAATTTGACCGTTCGGAAGGAATGTTTAGCTAATTTATGAAAGTTATAAACTTAAAATTTGTTTCCAAGGAATTGAATTACCTCTATCAGTACAACTTGGCTGATGATATTGTTTACCAAGTAGAGTCGGTCAAACAGAAATGTAAAACTGACATCTTCAGCAGTAGCGAAAATTGTTTTACAAAGTATTTAACCAACATTCAATTTAAGAGGTTACAAATTCAACTGATGCTATAACCAATAAAGTGTACCTGTGAATGCTAATGCAGTCATAAGACGTCGGTTTCGCAGTTGGGTTTCAAAATTAAAGCTTAATTTCCCGATGCGAGTAGGAATGAAGTGTTAAGTTGAACGCCTCGCAGGGACTTATTTATCTTCATAAGGGGAAAGAGGAATCAGGTGTCCCTTTGCGGCGTTTTTACTTTACTTACACCAAGTCATCATTCACTTTTTATTTCAAGTTTCCGTTTATCTCATAGTTTGTCGGTAGGAGGGTGGATTTCTCCGATCATTAATGTTCATCAGAGGACTTCGATGTCCTTCCATTTGTTTATCACATTCTAACTTTCAGAAAAGGATAGAGTCTTCCTTGTCGTCATTAAATTTCTATTTCGTTGTTACTGCAGGAGACACCCAGAAGTTCTCTAGTATTTATTTCCATACATGAGTCTATTTGGGCAGACAGTAGACATTAAGGTCCGTCTGTCGATTCGTTTTCCATTAATCGGTATCTCCAGAATGGTCGCCTGCACTGAAAATTCTCTTGAAAGACCTCCTTTTTGAGCTCACATTTTAGACAGAGCTGATTTTCATTGATGTGGGTAATAATCCAGAATTAGATATTACATTTGTCGGTACGTCTGCACAGGAATAGGTTTTCCTATTACGTTGACGCAGGTCTATTATGAGACTTGCCATGGGTTTACGAGATATCTTACTAGCTAGCCTTTACTAACATGCGCATGAAATGAACACTTGAGGTTGAACGCTTAGAGCGCATGTTTATATAAACTATAAAGACCAACAAAGTTAATTAATTTTCGGTTTTTATAAATGATACTTGGATTCCACGGCTTCAGCATTTTATTTTTAACCATTAGGTATTTTCATGCTGGGAAAGCGCGTTCCCGCCTGCACTGATTCTCATTCAGGCAGAGTAGCAGACATTTTTCGACTAACCAGATCGAAATCCCTTCCTGACATCCGAGAACCCCGACCAGAATTACCCTTCCGACGATTTCAAAGTCGGATTTTCACCTCAACTCTTCAATTTCCTGGTCCTCGTGCCTTTTTTATCACTCCAGTAGGTCCAGTTCAACCGCTTGTGAGCCAATCAAGTGGCTGCATATTCGGTGGAAAAGTTTTTACAGCCTCCACTTCACTTGAGAAATATCTCACGGCCCAAGTGAGCATAAGCACGCATTTCTCAAGGCCCCACGAATTCGAGGATATTCAAAAATCGGATTTCCGTCGGTCTGCTGAGTTTATTTTCTATCCCTTTTCGAAACCCCTTTGTCATCAAACGGACATTAAGTCACTAGAACCAGTTAAAACTGCTCAACAAGATCTGGAATTCAGCTCCACATCAACTGGATTAACAAATATTCTTGCAGCTCAATCGCAGGACTTATCACCCTCTGTGGACGAGCTTACCTTAACTAAAGATCCTGACGTAACCATCATGGCCGTACCCACTCAATACGATGTTGAACATCAACTGAATGGTCACAACGATTATCCCAATGTTATCTCAAAAAGGGCTGCAACTTTTGACGATTTGAAACGAAAGTTTGAAGAAACGAACACTATGTACCTACCACGTGACCCAACTGTTTTGAAGGAGCGCCCTGGAGCTATAAGGAGAGACAATCGCAGTCAGTCAGTTGGACTGCTAAAAAATCGTCCACAAAGTGAAGTCTACGAGTCTCTTTCGCCCATTAAACGTCCAGAATCTTTAAGATCGTTGTCTCTGTGTGATCGAGATTCACCAATAAAATCCAGGAGCAAATTTTTGAGGAGCTCTGTTACAGAAAGAAGACAGCACCCGCAAGAAAGTGAACACAATTGGCTAACACCTCATGCAAGCCGTCGAAGTGATGGATATTCCCCAACCAGACGGAAACTGGTTGGAATAAATCGAAATGCCAGTCCGAGGAGTATGAATAGAGCAGCAGGAAGTAATAACTGGCCAGATGGAATATTTACGAAAACGGGAGATGTTTATAAGCGTGTCAACAATAATGGAATCTCTTATATTATTCCAACATCACCAGATGACGAAAGTTATCCGAGAAGTGCTGATTACCAAAGAGACCAATTGACTGTGGATTGTTCTGAACACTGCGCCATGAAATCACCTGGTTCCTGTATTCAGGAGAGACCTAGCCCTTGCTTAAACTACTCTTATCTGGAGCACCTTGACAAATCTGGACAGAAACCTTATCGATCTGTGAATCTATCTGAATGGAAGGGAATTCCACTTGGCTGGAAATCAACATCGTGCTTAAACTTAAGCCGCGGGGGTGCGTGTCGTGATAAAAGGTACAGTGTTTCAAGGGCTGATCTATACGATAGTGATGTCTGGAAGATTCGAGCTCAGGAGATTAGTGGAGGCAGACGAAGGATTCACACAGCAAGAGGAAGTTGGTCCCCGGAACCACTTTACTCACCTCCACGATCGGTTCCTGGTGATCTTGAAGAGACAACAGAGAGGGAGGTGCGTGAACGTGTCACCATGAAAAGTCGAAGGTGGGATTCCTCGCGACAGGATCTGCAACTGCCACCATCTCCCCATCTCCTGGCTCAGGATGGAATCGATGAATCATCCATTTCAAGAGCGTTCGATTCGAATATCGCCTTGTTTGAACAACTCGCCGTGGAAAGTAAGAATGAAGCGTTGTGCACCAAATGTTCTGGCTGTTGTATCCACTCTCCAGCCGCTAGGCAACCATATCCGTCTCAACGCCTCTTTTCTACTCGAAGAACCAGGGCGAATTTGGGATATCCAAAAAGTGGTGAACGTCCAGTTATGAAGTATCGATTCGAAAAGGGTGGATTTGACCGTTACTGCAACAACGGCATTGCAAAGACCATCAGTTCTCCGAGTGGGCGGGTTTATTCTGGCTGTTTCGGGCCCTACCCTTCTGCCTAGTTCTGATCCATTTTTAGCCTAATCAGACGTGTCTAGTAATAAGCAAATTCGACTTAGGAAATCGACTTCTGTTTGTAATTTCGTCAACTTAATCACCTCCTTGAAATGCTCTATCTGCTTTTCTAAATTCTTCTCCCCATAGAGTCTCAATTCATTTTAAGCCAGTTAATATCACACTAATATTTTAAATGAATTCAAGTAATACTTTTTTATCGTATCTACTACTTTTGATTGGCGTAAATAATTAAAATTTATATAATATTTTTAATCATATTCTTTCAAATATCGTTCTACTGAGCGAACAGAAACCACTTCGATGGGTAAAAGGAAAGAGATTTAAGGCTTTTTAGCCTAGAGCTTGCCTTGAACTGCCGAAACCAGGGATAACATAGAGATTTGCAGATTCATGTAGTTAGAGAGTAGAGAAAAGCACTTATTATCCACACTGAAGTTTCACCTGCTGAATTTTAGCCCATCAGATTCGAAATCGTACAAATGAATGTAGCCAAAAAATAATACCTTTAGTCTCTACTAGAGTGCTTGAAAAAAATTCCGAGGTTAAATGTCAAATGCATTTGTTAAAATCCTTACAAAGTAATTCACAACGAAGCGGTAGATGAAATCGACGTCGAAATCCCAAATCTTCATAGCCATTGGTTAAATGAATAGTCCATAGATCGCTAACTATGTGGACTATGCAAAATTAACTTCTTCGATCGGGAATCCTTATTTCAGATTATGAACAACCAGATAGCCTACTATAAAACTAATATAAGGGGTTTTCCTTTGTAGGGGACCATTAAGAAATATGGATGGCAAAGTATTGTTGCTGGCGCTCTCATAAAGGGGAGAAGGGAGGTCTCGAGAGCTTAATTCAATGAGATAACTACTACTATTGAATTTTAAGTAAAAGTTTCTGGGTACCGATTTGTTTATTGTCAGCTGTTTCATAGCCTAAAATTCTAATGAGGTCTAATGAATTAACACAAATTCAAAAATCAGTTTTAATGGGAAAATAATCAGCTGTTTATTGCGTTACTGTTTTTAATGAAAACAAAAGTGCCCAATGATGTGAGTGATACGAGCTGTTTCTGTGTTGTTTGCTCATTTTCACTGTGAATAAGGAGGGCCACCGTTCCTTGAAGCGCGTGGGTGAATACACGTCTTTAAAGATGCAGTCGTATGCCACAGAATCATCCTTTACTTCATCTCTTAAAGGTGTTACGAACCTGTTTCTTAGTTTGAAATTTGATGGATCAAATCTAACATGATATCACGATAATTCGCTTTGTTTTGACCAAAATAGCTCGAGTGATTGAAAAAGTAAAGGTGTATTTGATTTTCTGCCTTCAAGTGGATCCCGTTGGCTGAATGTAATGTGACGCTTTGCAGAGGCCCTTCAGTTGGACTCCCATGTTCAAGCCATCTAAATTTCGCTTCAACTTCAAGGAACTAAGTTTTCATTAGGAATACTACATTAACCTTCTTCTCATGCTTATTAATTATTATTATTATGCAGTGATTGAAAAGAAGAAGAAAAGTACCTAGGTGTTATCGTAGTCAAAGCTACGTCACTAATTCGAAGAGGCTTGTTGTCAGCGAGACTCGGTAAAAATGGAGCTATCTTCCTATCTCTTTTAATAAAATAATCCTAAGCACAGCAAATATAACGAAATCAGTCTCGCCTAGAGCTGAACTAGACAACTCTCTTTCACAGAAAGCACTTATAAAGGTCACCACTAAGTGACTTTAAAATATCAATCCCATTCACTTAAAGGGCGCAGTAAAATTTACAACACTTCACCTAAAATGTCTAACGTATTTCGGAGGAGATGCGGATCTAGAATGGTTGCATGCTGGAAAAAATATTGCATAAACCATCATGCTTTTCGCTTATTTTTGGTCTCAAATTAATCATTAATGCACAGTAATAGGTGGTGTAATCCCTAATGCCGGAAAAAAAGCTGTAGTTGGCTTTATTCCATTACGTAACATAAAGTCTACAACTGTCCCGCACAGCTCATACCACTTTAACTAGGTGCCCTTCGAGCTGCTGTCCTACTTGACCACTTCACAAAAGTGTCCTACAATAAGAAAATTAAATTAAGTCATGGGGGAAATCTCTGAGAGGGTATGGAGACTATCAGCCATAAAGTCGAACCACAAAGGAATTTGAGCTAAACCAGGGTAAATGACCTAATTACCTTCACTGGAGACTCAGACCTAACCCTCGAAGGACTTAACAAGGAATGTGGAGGCTGCTTACATGGCAGTTCCAATTTCATTCCAGAATTCACTGATTCATACTGAATGACGAAGTGGTAATTAAGTTCAGGGTAATATCCAGAGTCAACAAAAGGAAAAATTCCCTCCAGAATATTTGCTTCTAATTTGAGATGCGTTGGGCTGAGACCATTTCAGAGGATCAATTTGGAATCGACAAAATCAAATAAAGAAGACGAGGAACTGAAGTACTAGAACACCTCCTGGGAGCCCCCACATGGAAAGGCCATGTTGCCCTTCAAGGTCACATTGTCTAGTGAAAGTCAATCTTGAGAAAGAAATGTATTTAGACGCACAGGTTTCACTTGCATTTTTGTTGATCCATGGTTTCACAATTTTGTTGACCACAGGGTTGATACTATGGACCCTACACATCATTTTAAAGAAGTGAAGTGCATTCATAAGGACAGCCCTCTTTTGGGAAGGCGATTTCCATGAAATCTGTAAGATGAAAGAATACTGGCTTGAATTGTGATAAGATATCTGCCACGGTTCGGCGGCTGCCCTGATATGACAGAAATTTTTCCTATACTTTTCAAGTAATAAGGCTATAAACCAATATAAATGTATTGTGCCAGCAAGAGGATTTTTAACTAAATTAAACCTTAATCCTTCGTAGAGTTTTGAAGTTCGGATGAAGGTGCGATGAAAAACATGGTGAAATAATTCCATAACATAAGCTTTTCAGCTCCAAACGTTGAATGTGGAACCATATGAAATCTTGAGTTTAAAGAAAAATGAAAAGGAATGAAAATCTTTGGGTATGAAGTAATGAATCTGCAGAATACCATCCATTAGTCGCCGCTACATGGCGTAATGACTATTGGTAATGGCCTGAAGCCAGGATTTGATAAACAATCTGTTACAAATGCACCAAAACAATGATGGAAATTTAAAAGAAGATGGGGAAAAAATGAATAAAAATAATGCGAAATCCCCACAAACCTTTTGAACTCCGACTGATCTTATTCATTTAACATTTCCAAATGAATAAGAGTGATGCGATATTTATCGCAAGTCCAAGTTCTGTGTTCTGCTATTAAAGGTCTTATTACTCATCCACTGACGAGTAAACTCAAAGTACTGCTGCTATAGAAGAATTTGTCAGATTATTTCTTAACTTGTGCCTAAAGAGCTAAGTTAGATAATTTCTAGAACGAGAAGGGCTTAGTGTAAGTTGGCAGATGATTTCGTGTTATGTTCTAAGTGGTGTATCCACCAATTAGCTAGAAAGTTTTCTGTTACTGAATCTTTACTGTATTACTTAGTCCTTATTCAACTAATTGCTATTATAATATAATCTAACCATTTACGGACTAGAGCGGTTATATCAAATTAGTGTGCGAATAATTCTTAACTATGGCGAGTAAGCGAAACCAATAAATCGTCCGAAAAGCCTTAGCTTCAATGAAACTGACGAGCACTATAAAATAAGACCTTAGCCATTGCAGTCAAAATCAATAAATTTGTAAGTAGCTCCTCCCTGCCAAAGCCGAAAGTAAATAGAGCGCGACAAGATCACTGCTTTTTGCGGCAGAATGATCAATGAGTAGTAATTATGGTATTTCGAGCCTGATATGGGTGAGAATTAGTAATATGAAAATAATTATGAAAGTTAGCAAGTCTAAAGGCCTTGGAAAAATATCGCTATTTAAATAATTTTAAACAAATAATAACTGAAAGCAATAATCCAGGAAATTTGTTGAGAACTATCTTTCTCATCTGTAATTTTGAATAAACTGGGCTACGCGACAAACCCTAGCTTGGCGCTAAGGACGGTTTCATCCCCATTTTAGCCACAAAGTATTCTAATGGAGGGCCCCCTAAGTAAATGGACGAATATGGTTCAGGGCTGGCAGTTCAGATGGTTTGTACTTGACTTAGCTATGGGTGTCCTTTCTTACTATACGGTGAGTGTTTTTTTTATTGGTTCGTGACCTTAAATTTTCAAGTTGATGGTTTCCGCTAGTCATAAACTTGCTTGCTGTTTATCTTATATCAATTCCTTCAGTCAAGAGAAAAAATGATGCGTGGCGAAAGACGCGGCTGTGTCAAATTAAAAAATGCACAAATGGGTATCAATGATGAGGACGACAGTACCTTTACTATTACTGTTGACTCCAAAGTTTTCCACTTTCAAGGTGAATTTTTGATTATTGTCGTGATTTCGTCTTGAATATTTCATAGAATTGCATTTTCTTCAGCACGCAACGCTGAGGAGCGCCAAAGATGGCTAGACGCTCTTCAAGAGGCTCGTGATCTTCACACAGATAACTATGCACTTCTCCAGCATGCAAGTTTAGAATCGCTCAGTTCTTCATATTGCTTTAATATGCTGTTGGAATAAATTAGTATTGCTTCTGTCTTAGATTCATTTTCGCTTTTAGTCTAGGTTTCTATGTAAGAAAGAACAATTTTTAATGCTTCCGTGCTTTTAGCTCTTTCAGATTTGAGCTGTGTGGTGTCTATCTTATCTTTATTATTAATTATTTATAACTAGTTTAAAAGGGATATCGGAAATATGTGTTGTCCTGTAAGTATTACTGTCCTTGGAATTGAATCATTGTGCGCTATTGCCAACATTGGCGGATTACAATATATTGTAAAATTTATGTAAGATAAATGCGCTTTTATACGTCTAGCCATTGTAGTGCTTCAACTGTAGATCAATGGTTCAGTTTATATGCTGAAAAGTGGTTTAGTTGGGATGTTGGATTGTCCATCATTCCACTAATAACATCAGTCTATTGGTCCGCTCAGTAGCATTCAACATAGTTCTGTAATAATCAGATTCTTTACTAATCAGGCTCGAAATCGGTCAAAGAAGATTAAACGACCTTTTAAGGTATTTCATGTTATTCATCATCTTTTGTTATTTATGTTATTCAAATAAATCCTCGTGTTTAGATCGATTTATTTTAATCATACAGTTACTTTTTAGGTTTTTCTTGGCTAATTTACCTTATCTGATAGATTGATCACTTCAATTTTCAGTCAGTATCCAGTAACTTAGGAAAATTTTTGAACATCCAAGTGACTTTCATATGGAGAATATTGCGTCCAAGATTATTGCGCTCTCTGTCTCCATGATTTGTTAATGTCTATGGATGATGGATGGTATACATAAGAGACCGTACAGCATTCAAAGTTTCTCTCACTCAGGTGCGAATGTTTTTTCAGTGTTCGAATTGAAACCGTCCTTAGAAGCCGTAGTTTCAAACGACTACAAAACTGTTTTCCCGAGAGAATATTATTGAATCGAATTATCTCTATGGCGCTCCCTAGCGGTGAATTGATTCGACCACTCAGTCTTAATATATTCACTTTTCTCTACTTGTAGACCAGTCGTCTCCTCGACTCAGCAGTTACCGTTTCTGAGTTTGATCGCCGGATTATCGAGGCGGATGCCTATCTCCAGATTCTCATTGACCAACATCAGGTACTAGGCGCGATTCGCTAATTTATGCACTTCCTTCAGCCGTAAAGTCTCTATTAATTAGGTATCGAGTACTTAAAAACCAGCACCTGCAAAGTTCATCTATTTTCTCTTCATTTAAGGCAATAGATCAGCAATTAAGCCATCATGAACAACTACTCGGCCACTCATGTGAATCTATCAAAATGCGCCTCCAGGCAGGTCCTCATTTCTCAGTTATTCAAATAAGTGTTTAAGAGTGTTTTTCTATTTTATAATTGTAAACTGTTAGCCAATTTTTTTTTCACGTTTTATGTGTTTATCTAGAGTGGTTTTTGGGGGAACCAAGACCACTTACTATTGAGGATGGGATGCGTTTCCTAAAGTTTATTTTTACTCATAAAAACTGGCTATGACAAGAGGGTCTGGTTCATGGGATGCTTAAATATTCCTCATATCCTCAGACCTGCTTGCGGGTACGCAATCCAGGCATGCTGTACCCTTTCGCCCTCAGGTTGCCGTTTACCTTGTCTGCCATCCGCAGAAAGGAATTTTCCCTCTAGTGACGATCATTGATGACTCCTGAAGTAGTAATTCTGATCGATCCTCCATATGCTCACCCTTTTTCACCCCTCTTGTACGAAGTAGTTTTTTGTTCTTGTATCATTTCCTAGTTGTTTTGTGCAAGTTAGGTTTTGTTGAGGTTTGATCTACTGTTTTCATTCAAACCGATGACTTTCAGCGAGACAAAACAACATCCTGTAAAAAGCGCAGTTTATCAGGACTTTCTCTGGGTTCGTATGTTATCTGCGAGTCGATTGAATTTTTCCATCAGTTCGTGTTCTTAAAGCAGACCAAACTTCCTATCAGTGTGATCTTTATTGCGACATTTGATCCTGTAATGGGGACAAAGCCAATCTGCATAACCGAAGCAGAACAACCATTTTCATTATAACTTCTTAGTGCTGTGTCACTGTCCGAACTAAGGGGATTGGAAAAGTTCGCCGTGGCTTATCTCGAACCTTCTGGCATGGCTTCGTCGTATAGGTAGTCAGTTCAGCTTCGTCGAGCCACCTCGTCCAAATTGATCCGTCTTCATATCTTCTCCAGAAGTCAACGGAAATGCACGTGCATTCCATACTCCAGTTTGAGACCAGAAATCCGTCGTGCCTCCTTTACCAAGCTGTAAGAAGTTGTACCTCTGCTGGCACAATCTAATTTTATACGTCCGGAGGGTGATTAGTCCCATCCGACCGGCCCTCTCTTTAGCCCACAGAGTTGCACCTGAGGTTACCGGTGGCCACCTAGCCCACGCAACCTTTCCATGAGGCGAAATACTTTACTAATCATGGTGGTCGATTGGATCCTTGTATCGAACTGTAAAAAGCTTATTATGAAAACAGTTCAAGAAATTTTGAGGAGGTCATGTGCAGAAGTCTCTTGTTGTTTTTGTTATTAAAGAAAAGGTTTTACTAGCTCTTAGCTTTGTTTTGAGCAATGGAGTTAGCAAATTACAACTTGTAAGGTAATGTCTTTTGGAATGCACCAATCTGAATAGAAGTCCTTTGTTGGTTTCCGCGTTAACTATCTAAATTTATCGATTGATTAGTAGGGAGACGCCTAAGTCATTCGAATTGGTGCCCTTCAATCCACCCAGGCATTGTATTTGAGAAATCCTTGAACAGGCAAATACGTGACCGTCATCACAAATATCCTAATTCTTACAAGAGGCAGGTTTTGAAGTTATTCACTAGGTGATTATTCTATGGGTAGTTACTGTTATTGCCTCAGTAGTAGTCTACCATCCGAAATTAAAGCTTTACTCCAATCGGATTTAAACTGGAATGGCTTAGTATTTATTGACTCTGGCTAGCGTCTTGCACTATTACCAGAAGGACCTAACTTATTATGGATTTTCCGCACGGATATTCATGTTTCTGTGCGTTGGCTTGAAAAATCAATCGTTTTTTGATGCTTCTTAAAAATTTCTATTCTATGAACTACAGCTCAGCCTAAATGTCCCTTACTGATTTAAATTTTTTAGACCGGTTTGCCCAGGGTTGAATGAAAAAGTCGAATCAATCGGCGAGATATTCTTTAACTTATCTACCTATTTAGATAGATATTTTGAGGCGTTTTAATGGATGAAACTATCAGATTCTAGTAGCTATAGCTTACTCGAAAACAAGCCACCGACGTGAAGGTTTTGTTTCTGAAAATGTTCGAATGTTACCAACAGCCAGAGTTTGTAAGTATTTTACATCATCTTCGAAGTTCTTTTTATTATGAATTTTTGTCTTCGATGGAGGAAAGCCCAAAGGCCGCTAGTAATTGGCCTATTTACCGACATCCCAGAGGTCGAATCAAAAAGTATGTGGAAATTTGGTGGTTTTGAATTACTTGAATCTGATAGCCTTTAATGCTGCAATTTAATACGATAATTTACCAGCTTCTCGTCCACAACCCTGTCGAGGTATTTTTCGTTGTTGCCCCTTTTCCGCACTCGGTGCTCTACTCCAATTCCTCTAGCGTGACACCATTGCAGTAAATCTAGAAGGTTCTCCGATCCCGCTCAGCGTTGTATGTGGCCTCAACCTTTTACATTTCTTATTTAATGCCGTCTCTCCAATGGAAACAAATGTTGACGGCATCGGTCAGCTTCTAGGTGCCGGGTCATGAATCTAGCTGGTGCGCCTAAGAAGTCAAAGGTCGCACAATATTAGCGGTAGTTAAGTCGAGCGTGTAGTCAATTTAGTCACTTAATTTTTAGTTTAAGTATTTATTTTTTTATGAGTTTACACAAGACCGCCCTACATCATAGAGGGCGTTCGAAGCCCAGCTATCCCCTAGGTTGTCACTAAATTGCCAATTCAAAGGGGTCGCAGTTGGCAATATCGGTCTCCCATCTAGGTGAATCTGGACGCGTCAACTGGAATTAAGGAAGTGGATGCCGATAGGCCTGAATTGCTTCCTTTTAATAGAATAGACTTGTCAGTTTCCCATTTTCATCAATTGAGATATATATTGGAGTTTTTACTCTTTTCACTCTTATGAATCGGACACTCAAAAGGTTTCTCTAATTGCCTTTTCTTAGTGGGTATCAACCTAAAATTCAATCCTCAAGGTCATGTCTCACTTATTGTTCAAGTCAACATGCTTCGAAACGGGTGCGATAACTCGCAAGTTTACATAAATAAGCAAGTCATACTTCATTGCTTGTGAAATTTCGATGGGCTTGAGATACTGCTATGTTTTTTTATCAGTACGTCTGGTCGTTCCCATTTTTCAACAAGTTATTTCATATTGGGTGCAATGCAGATCAAAGCGTTCAGTCAGCTTTTCGATTTTGTAGACTCCGTTGGTAGAGCCTGGGAAATCGATTAAAATGCTCTTGGAATGTAGCATATCCAATTCTTGACGCTTTAATTGTGGTAGCTGCAATGATCAGAACCAGATGAGAAGGGTCTTGATCATTTGATTACATCAGCCAAACCTGAATCGTTGACACAAGACCGCTGTCATCTGCTAAGATCGAAACTTTGCAAGACTTATGCGGCGAAGAATTAACAGACAAAAGAAAGGAACACGACAGGGGAAAAGTTCGAGTTCCTCCAAGATCTTAAAGTGACTAAAATGGCACCTAAATATTTTCAGATAGTTTTTCAACCTAAAGAAAGAAATTGTTAATAGTTCAAAAGTTATTTCAGCCTAAAAGGCCTAAGACCTTTTAAGACAAAAAATCCTTCCACTTGACATGTTGCTTCGAAGGTTTTAAATTCTTTATAATCGCTATTCCTCCGAAGGCCATTTTTCATATGGCTGTTCATTTCTTATACCGAGATAAACAGTCTTGCATCGCTTAAGTTGCGGTAGAAGTCATGCCTCCGTTGCCTTGACCTTTCAGGTTTAGCTAATGTGAGTCACTTCTTAAAGTGAGACAGTCTCAGGACTTTGTATCGGTTTGGAATTCTCGCGAAAAATACTTAATTAGTGAGTTCTCTAGCTTATACAGAGAGGCACCCAGAGCTTCGGTCCCCTTCATTGAACCAAGTAAGTTAGATTCCTTAAACGACTCTTCGCAACATGATTCCTAGAGCCCAAGCCTCTGTTTTGGACAGCTATAAGGGGTCTGAAGGATGTATGTGTTTTCGGTTGTAATACGCATGAATTGAAATGCCGCAGATGTTGGTCGAATCAAACTCGTGTATATTAATAGCCCTTAAAGAATTGAGATTCAATTGATTACAAACTTTTGGTGTTGGCCTCCCAATGATAAACTAAAATCGCACACTTTTTAACTTGGAGTTGCTTGGGGCTGCATCGAGCAGTGTGTAAAATGACTTACTTCGTGGAAAGGCATCTTCATAGAGGTCTTGATTAGGTTTTAATAACCACGTTCTCCGGTCTACCTATTTCCAATTTCAGCATCTCATCGAGTTGGTAAAGAAGACCATCGTTTGCCTTCAATTCGCCAAGGTACGTCAACTCATATCCTTTGAATGAAACATGCCTCGCTTCGCACTCGATTCACACCTCTTTTTGAATTGGAATTAGGCAGGGTTAGACGAAGAAAAATGCAAAGTTCGAGCCAGAAAAAGAGCATTGTTAGGCGTTTTAATTAGAAATGACATTCTCCATGTATATAAATGACCGCACTCGAACGGAATATAATGAATCTGGCAAATATGGGAAGTACCTATTGTGACCGAAAGGTCAAAATAACTTGTTCCACCACTGTTTAAGATTGTGTTAAAGGAAAATGTTGCTCCATCATAATGCTATCAGCTGACATTTTCGCGTATTTTCTGCTTCATTTCCTGTTAGTGGTTGAAGGGGATTTAATGTCGGATGGCGGTTTTGGGCTCCGTCGTGTAGCTTCTGGCACCGTTGATCTCACTGGAATACCGGTTGTTCAAATATAGATCAGATCCTCGAAAGGGGAGACAGACCATCCTTGTGGCTGTATCAGTTCGTAGACGATTTTTTTTAGCAAAATAATCTCAAGGTAGTAAGCGAATGCCGTCGCTCATGTCCATCCAGCGGTATATCTGTAGCATGGTTCTGCATCTCCAAAGTCAGGCAATACTGTACTTTTGACGCTTAGAGTTACACTGGATAGACAACTCATATTTGGTGTGCATGTCTCGCGTTTTACGGGACATAGTCAAGAGACCTCGGTTGCTGAATCCTCTTGATATCCTTTGGAAACGAATGGAGGAAGTAAGAGATCATTTTAGTCCCCAAATTACATGACTAAAAGTCAAGTTTTCACTCCATTTATTCACTTGCATACGTAGAAACGTATTAATTTATTCGAATCACCCTGTCTTCATTTTTCGTCTTGAATATTTAAACAATAGGACCATCGGTTTCGGTTTCATCGATAAAGCCTGATGCAGTTGATGAAATCATACCAGTATGTTAGCTGCAAATGATGACGTGGCAACCGTCTGAAGCTCTGGCCATGGACAACTCCTTAGAATAACCACCATTCGTATTCAAAACGGGCTCACGTTGGGTGAGCTGTCTTTTGGTGCTGAAAAAGTTGGAAATTTTCAGCAATTAGACGTTTTCTGTTTAAAGGGATAATCCTGTTAGATTCCAACTTCTTAGTATTTATTACACATCACGGTTGCACCTGATATTTTTCTGTCCCTCTTTGGTGTGATGTGTTAGTGGATTAGTGCTTGAAGACTCCAATGTGTGTTCTTTCGTTTACCTTCTGCACCAACTAAGTGCTGTATAATGCTGTATCATCCCCAATCATCCTCTTTATTACTTCTACGGTGAAAAAAGACATCGTTTGTAACCAATAGGGCTTTTACTGAAGAGCCTGGTGTTTTTATGTTATTTGAGCATCCATTTGTGGACCCGAAAGAACCAGTGAAGTTGGTCTTTCAAATGAGTTCCAAACTCCCATTGCACCACTGCTACTACTTAGAGCGCATTAATAGAATTACTAAGATAGCTGCTTAAATTTTGTTTCTGTTAAATTGCTCTAAATTTTCTAATGCTGCAATTGGTGCTTGTTTCCACTTTTGGGCTAGGAGCTTAAGTATACACAGGGTATTTTGGCGCCTTTTAGCATTCTGGGAAGGTTGGCTGTTCCAAGACTAAGCGGAGATTATTATAGGAATATTTAAAAAAAACATTAAATATGGCTAAGTAATAAGTGAAGGCCAGTACAATCATTCAAGCATATTTATTACAATACGCATTTCACTGCCATTGTGCTTAACATTTTACATATTAAAATCTAAGCGCATTAGCAGAACGCAGAACGCATGCAATTTCAGCTCCATTCGCCTGCTGAAGTATAATAACTGATTGGATGATTATTCCTTATTGAAATCTGTTCTACAAGACCATGGAAATCTTTGCTTCCACGTGATTAAAAAATATAGTAAATGATTTTGAGATCAGTACGGCTGCATTGCCTGTCACAGGTGTCAAATACTACATAATCTGATCAATTTGGGGCCAAACAAAGACTTGAAGAAGGTTTGGATTCCTCTTGGTTCCCTTAATTGGAATAAGGATGGTCATTAATGGGACACTATCTGACTGCATACCATCTTAATCGACAACGGAAGGGTCCTTGAAACTCAATTTCTTATGTGATACTTTGGCTTTTTCGGATACTCGGTCATTTGATGAAGAAAATGTTCGGAGGAAATTGTCTTCCAGCTACTGCCATGGGGAGGCAATCGGTACCCTGGTGGTTCCTTGGTAGGGAAATTTCCATTCGGCCATTCTTTTTTAAATCAGAATTTAACCAATTGTTAGACATTGAAGCTTGACTCCCCTTTATAAAATATTTTATGTAGTGCATTCACA
Organism: Moniezia expansa; assembly: GCA_019097775.1. Lineage (NCBI taxonomy): Eukaryota > Metazoa > Platyhelminthes > Cestoda > Cyclophyllidea > Anoplocephalidae > Moniezia > Moniezia expansa. The sequence goes on from JADFDV010000064.1 coordinate 6,532,372, forward strand.
TTACCATAGGAAGAGTTTCAAAGCACGTCTGTATATGGTAACGCTTTAGTGCTTGGCAGAAAAACCCGTCCAAATAAACTCCTTAATGTAACTGATCACGCTTCTAGTCATTGAAGCCGCTAAAAGGGGGAATGATTGGACGATGTGATCGTTTTCGTTCAAAATTTTGGCGGTGTTTCCACTAGCTATTGAGCAATTTAAAAAGCACTTTTGATGTGATCGATTTAAAACTGTTAAGTTGATATGTAAAATATGCGTTGCACACTTTGCGTTATCCAGTGCGGATTGTAATGACTGACGTGAGTTATCTTAATCCTGAAGCCTCTGTAACCCAACTATCTGGGGATTGAGAGTGTCTTGGTGAGACTTATCATATTTCCATCTGTAATCCTACGCGTTTGGATAATCAGGATCAAGTACAGTCTAACTCCGAAGGATCTCTATCATTGCTCCATTTCGGGCTAAGGAAGGGCATCGGCAGCGATCTTCGTCATGAAAATTAGGCGCTGGCAACCATGCCTGCTGTAACTGAGCTGAAGAAAAAGAAACTTCATAATGAACTCTGGAAACGAATGCCTAATTATTCCGCAGACTTCTTTTCCCAAGTTCTATTTGCTGAAGGCTGTGCATCCTCATCTTTGAATAGACTACCAAGATACTCCAACTCGCATATCTTGGTAGTGCTGTGAAGAACTTTAATTCTCTTCAGTAATCTACTAGAGTTCTTAACGAGAAATCCGGCTAAACGATCGCTTTCTGAGTTAGCCGTTCCCAGCCTATAAATTCGGTGATCCCGCTTAGTAGCTTGACGTTCCTTAGCCCCTGGAACCCAATAGTCATCTCATCCATCCTCTCTTGAAGAATTCGATATCTCTACTAATTGAAGAAATCAGTTGAATTTTGTCCCGATTTTCGCTTCAGAACTCGTTTTTGATGTAACGACAGAAAGCAGACCTGGGAACCGAAAAGCCAATTAACTCGAGCATTGAGAGAGTTTGAGAGTGGATATAAAACCACCCAGATTTCATTTCTACATAAACCGTGAAAAAAATGCTATAACTTCCATCCAATTGGCGATGTCCTGTTATCTTAAATCCCGATGTTATCGTGCCGTCTGAGTTCGCGAGTCATACTGTCGGGGTTATTATAGTCTCGGAGTTTAAAGTAGTTTTTGGCGATTATGGGTACGCAGTGTCGGCCAGTGTCATATTAATTAATCAAAAACTCGTATTTTTTTGAAATAAGGTTCAACTTTTGGCCTCAAATCCACCACGTATCCCTCTTTCCCCCTTCAAAACTTATTGATTCATTTTATTTAAAACTGTAATTTAAATGTCTGTTTATCTTAGGAGAACCCAAAAAAGGCGATGGTCAACCTCTGTGCCAGCGCCCTGGATGATGGTGGGTCTCTATCTCCCTCTTTTACAATTTCATTGGTCTTTATTGGCAAATTTAATTTCTTGGTACTTTGTTTATTGATAGGAGTGCTTATTGCAGAATCAATAAAATGGATTGCCCGGTTCATAATTTTTTATACATTGATAGTTGAATTCAAACTTTGTCTCTGTGAAACATGCCCGAAAAAAATGAGAGGTAGAGAGGTAGTGAAATAAATGCTGTTTTCGTCTTTTTACATGGATGCAAGCTTCTGTTATTCTGGTTCATGGAATTGCTAGCATTCGTTTGGGTACCTTTTGTAGGGTTCGAAGTAGCTTTCGTAGTGAAACGCAAGGATACTCCTGCCTTCGGAGTCCCTTATTGATCCATTCATTTGCCCCATCGTTTGGGTCTTGAAAGACTATGGTTTTCATTGTGTTGTCCTTTGAGGTTCGGCTGTCATTTATTAGTGATCTTATTTTTTAGAAAATAGTTTTTGGGAATATATGACATCACTTACATTCCTTCTGTTAGTTAAGACCGTTGGGAAAGACATCTTCACCTCCTGAATCACCAGAGTTTGGCTTGTGGTATCCTCAATGCTGCGGACGTAAACAGCATACAGGCACTACGCTTCCTAGCCTTGTGTAAAATGTCAGATTTCTTAGAACATAAATGAAGATGGGTAATTACATCTGTACTGTATGAATATGCCATATGTGGCGGTGCCAAGTTAGCTGTACGGCCGCTCTATTTTATTATTGCCACAGTAAGGCGTTTATGCTCATAACCTCCAAACACTATCCAATCGGGAGTGTTTTCGCATCCTAGTTGGTTCCGGAAGATGTACTCTGAGGTTATTTGCTGTTATCCATACATGTGTCTTCGAATTCGGGCATATGAATCATACTGACTTAACCCCGATTTCTTCGGGCTAAGACAATTCGTCATCAGCTTCCCGCCACTTGAGTTTGGAAGATCATTAGATTCCATCCGTCTAACGTCTTTCTTAAATTCTAACAGTTAATTTTTCGATTGGCTTCCACATTGTTGTTTGAAATTCAAACTCTACCATTCTTATTTGGATCGGCGGACTAGAAAGACGAACTAAATCTATTCTCGCCTCTGGCGCTCTCAGCTACTGTCCACTTTGTACTGTTCTGTTCTCTTCGATTCCTAATGTACCTTCGATAGAGCACTCCCGAATTGTCGCCAAAGGGGCTGGTTACGTCGCGGTAGGTCTCAAGATTCCCTTCCCACTAGCCTCTGAAAAAATTATTTTTAATACTCAATACCCTTAGGAAGTGGGAAGCTTCTTAGAGATTCCTGACTCATCTTGTTTCGGTCTGATCTCTTGTAAACTGCTAAATGTTTCTCTTGGCTTTAAACAACCGCGCCTTTAGTTCGCAGTTTTGCCTCTACGTTCAATTTTTGAATTCTGCTTGGATAGCTCAAATCACTCGTTATTTTTTCTGCTTTTAAAGTACTGAAAACAGGTTTGCTTGAGAAGTCTATTAAGACTTCTCAATTCGCATCTACTCTCCGGAGTGTAGGACTAAGTTATCGCCCAGTGAGTTTTGAGTGACTTGTTCTGGCTCGATGTTGTTTTTAGTGCTTAGCAAAACTGAGGATACTGACAGGAAAATGCAGCAAGGAGACTTTCATAATCCGTTATGGTTCAATAATCTCTTCTACCTGCGGTTTGATCACCATTTACAAACATTACAATGACGTTACTTTGTTTGTTTTCCATCATGACAAAGTTGCTGGAATCCGGTTTAGCAAATGGCGCGTCTGTGGCTTTGAGTTTTCACGATTGGGGTAGAAAGAATCATTACACGATCTTTAAAACTTGTTATGTCTTCTGCCAAGAAGTTTTGATGGCACTCAGGCAAGCAGCACTCTTGGAGCCAAATTAACAAACAAAGTAGTAAAAAAGATTTAAACGTGATCGTTTCTCTAGGGTGATTACGTGTGCTTACTGATTAGCTTCGCCCACTTCTGGCTATGTATTATTTATTTTCATTAAAAAAATTTTAGTGCAGTTATGCGCTATGCCCCTAGCGATAGCCATGTAGCTTAATGTGGATGAATTAGAAAGGTTTCCATGTGACACGGAGTCCCATTCTTTACTCCCAACGTCAACTCGGGCGATCAAACGATTAGAAAAAGGATCCTTCCCTCAAGAAATCAGGAATCGTGGTGGTGAGACTGGTCTTTCCACTTGTAATATTGGTATGGTTACATAAATAACCATTGTAGAGCCTTTTGGTTACTGTTATCCTCAGAGATATTGTCCCTTCAATATACGGTCTATTCATGGTATGGTGTCAGACCTCCAGAGCGTTTCGTCATTCCTTTTGACACAGCTACTAACCAGAAGCCCGAGACATTTTTCCCAGAGTGTCGAAAAGTCCATGGAAGATGAGAGTGGAAATGGTTACGTCTATTCAGAACGTACAGTGATTGTAAAATCACTCACTGAGTTGTAAAAAAAGAGTAAGGTAGAACAACATTGACAGGCACTGCCATCACAAGGAATGCTTGACGGCTTTGGAGTACAGGAGCCACCTTCTAATCGGTTTGAGAATTGCTTTTATCATTCGGATCCATCCTTCCAGCGTCCATTAAGTTACTGCTCTGTGGAAAAAAAGATGCGCTTGATTTGAGTCTCTCTGCCTTGTCAGCAGTCTTACATAAGGTTAAGATTGATTCTGTGTTCCATGAATCGTACGATAAAATGCCTTTTAATGGACTAGAAGGTGGTTATGATTGCAGCAAGGTTTTGGGAAGAAAGGACGCAAGAGGTTGGACGTAATTGTTTTCATATGTGATGGACTCGATCAATGCTATCTTCAATGTTCCTCTTCGATTATTCCAAGTGTTGTCAATGTGTTCGAGAGGTGTTATTCCAAGCTGCCTGAGCCACTGACCTCCCAAAACTAGAGGTGGAGAATCGAATTTTATTCATTTTCTTTTACCTTTTTATAAGCTAATTATTGAGCCGGTTTAATCGAAAATAGCCGAATCAAGTGAGTCAGTTTAAAATCCATCTTGTTTTGCCCTATCCATATTTAGAACAAAGAAAATGTCAAGCCACGTTCGCAATCCGTCACATCTTTAACGAAGCATATACACAGATACGTAAAAGACAAGCATTGAAAGAATGACTGTGAAGAAAAGAAAACCTTTACATCAATCAGATTTCCAATTTCCATAGATGCCTACCAGAAGTTAGAACACAGAATGCCTAAATGAATGGCAATACTAAAATGATATAGTATCGTCTTGTGTTTACAGTCCTCAAGCAGGTAATCGCTTTATATATATATATATATATATATATATATTTGTGTGTGTGCTTGTGTGCATTCTTGTTCTGACGGCTTGGATGAATAAATACGGTGTTACTGAGCATACAAATTAAATTACTTCGGTGCCATTATTTCCAGTTTTCCAATATATACAAATCACATAAGAAACCTGTCATCTGAATGAGGTTCGTTATGTGGGAAGTTTAACAATGGTAAACTCTTTGAAGAAATAATTGAACTTGAGAAATTCTAGGAATTAAGGGCTTTTTATTCCCTGTTTCCGTCTTCCCAATTGCCGATATTCTGCTGAAAAAAAATTGTTTCTGTTATGTGCAATTCAATACCATTAAACTCTTTTGAACTCATCGTCTTTCAAAAATAATTGGCTGATCCAATCTGTCAGGCAGTTAGTATGAATCACGATTTCGCAGTTGAAAGAAACAGCAATTTGGTCTTATTCTAACGTTCTCCTTGTTCAAGCCTCTCTGCCGAATTATTTTTCGTATGCCTCTCTCCTTTATTCTTAGAAAATCGATAAATCTGAGACGATCAAGGAGTTTGGAGCGGACACTTGTCATTGTAAATATTGTGTCGCCCTTAGTATTCTCCGTTGACGGCATGACTCAGTAATCATTTATCTCACCTGCTGCAATTTTCCAGTTGTGTTTGATGCAATCCATTTCTTCGAAACGAGGTGGAATAGGTGTACTTACAAGGCCTGAATAAGTCTTAGAGGTGTCAGTTGGGGGGGACTGACCCCTAATCAGAAGACACTTGAATTTGTCCTCACAGGGACTTCTCACATTTATTTTTTGCTATTTAAATGAAATGTGTGAGCTTTACTAAAGCTCATGCACAAGTGCATTAAAAAATAGACCTAAATAGATTACACTGGCTTCACAGGAATCACTGCTCCTACAATATATTCATGATAGTTGGTCAGTATAACTTCCTTTCCAAACCAGAAGCGACTATCTACTACTTTACCTTAAGTGGCATAGAGTAGTAGTTTGCGTACACCAACTTCGCTAGGTTCTTCGAAACCTGAGCAGGTGCAAACCTTCAGATGCTACTATGCTCCTGAAAGCCATTCATAAAAGTGATTTTTTTATTCATCCCCACATATTGGGCAAGTGCCAACGACTTATTGGTGGTGGAACAAAAATACAAACAGCTTGTCCAACAGTTGAATACATGGACATAACAATATAAATAGTTAAATTGACGTCTTCGGCTCCCTGGTCCTTCCTCGGCATGGTTTCGTCCTGCAGTAACAGTTCATTTTTCAGTTGCACTTTGCTTGACCTCGTCCGTCCTCGACACTTTAGTGTCGTTTATGGTCGATAGGCTTCTATTGTCCTCGTCTGTTTGTCCTTACCCAGGTATTCTTTTCTAATAGCCAATCATTTACATCACAGTAATTCATGATTTGTTTCCTAATGGGTAAGCGTCTTAGCCGGGAATGAGCTGTTATGTAGTTCATCCTCCTGGATATTCTTTTCTTCATAGTCATCTTTCGTGCCTTCCACTTTACCTTTTTCCTCCATCGTGTTCAGTTCTTCTACTTTCTCTACTGCGTTTTGGTTCTTTCCTCTTCTCTGTTGGCTTCTCACTTTCTGTGACCCTGACCAAAGGGTGACAATCCCTAAAATGTCTCTAGCCACCCTTGAGTCTTGTATCTTTTAGGGCAGCCTTTTAGAGGGTCCAGTATCTCTTCACTCTTGTGTCCTTCATCTCCATGATTTTGTCTTACGTGTCCTCGCACCTCCTTTGTTGTGGCGAAACATCTGTGACAGTTTGCATTAGTACAGACAGTATCACGATGCCTTTCTCCCATCAATCTAGGTGCATAATTGTCATTTGAATCTTTGAGGCTTTCCTTTGGATCAAGTAGCCATGATCCGGAGTGCTCCTGTCATATATCTTTAGCATCTTTAAATAATTGGGGCATCCGATTCCCCGTTTTCAAAGTTACTCCCAGGTATGGAGAATATCAGACTGTCTTTGTCCATAGATTCATCCTCTTTTTCTGTGTAAGACTTGATAAATTACTCATCGGCAGCCCCTTTCGGAGTTCCTCAACAGTTTTGACTCTTCGCGAGTTGAAGCCAAGAATCATAGGTCGAGCCATATTCTGCATTTCTTGTAGTCGATTGTTGTCTTTTACTCTCAAGACAGCAGTAGATAATCCATAAGTGACTGAAGGATCGACGGAAATAGCCACCAAAGTTGCTTTGAAGGTACTATTTAGACAACTTGGGCGGAGGCATGGTTGCAGTCGTGTTAGGTGCTTCTTTGCCCTGACTAGGTTTGCTTTCATTGCTTCGTCTGGCTCACCGGTGTCTTGAATTATAGAGTCAAGGTATTCGAAGTTGGAGGCACGTCGGAATGACATTCATGCTGTTTCGAGGGGCGTTTGATCCTCGTCGGCACCAATTTGAAACCAGAGGGTTTTGTTCGCTGCAATTCGCATTCCCTATTTATTCAGCGCTATCGCCACATGCTCTATTAGTCTAACAGCTGCGACCTTATTTGGCGCAATAAGACATAGATCATCAGCATATTCCAGATGATGTAGCAGTCGTCTTTTGGGCGAGTGATTAATCATCTGGACCGCACTGTCCTTGAGTAAGGAGAAGGCCTCATTCAATATGAGTTGGAAGGTTAGGTTGAAGAGAAGTGGTCCTTCTGTTGAGCCTTGTCCCACGCCACGTTCCATCGCAAAGTAGTGCTTTGTTCCCATCAATTTCCCCATCGGTGAGTCAGTCCACCAAGGACTTTACCGAATGGACCATTTGCCAAGAGCAGCCTAGATCGATCATTTGGTTGATTATTGCAGCTTTAGGCAGTGAATCGAAGACCTTTTTCAGGGCAATAAACACTAGCACTATTTCCTGCTTCTGATCCGCGGCTTTCTGTTCATTGGTTCTTACTCCAAGTATAGCCTGTTCAGCGGATCTTCCTTCGCACAATCCAAATTGGCTTCTTGAGTGTAGTTCGGCAAAGTGGTGCTTCAGACGTTGGCACAGAATAGACGCATATGACTTGCAAAATGCAGCTGGAAAGAAGATTGGTCTCTAGTGAGCATGATCTGTCTGCAAGCCTTTACGCTTGTAGATACAACTGCAGCTTCGATCCAGGCTCGAGGTGTAGCAGTGGTCCCATTGTAAGAGTCATTGAAAGCCTTTAGAAGGTAGGTATTTACATACTGAGCATCCCATTTATGTAACTAGGGTCAAATCCTATATTCGCCTGGACTTTTGTGTAGTTTTAGTCTACTTTTAGCTCTCTCTATCTCCTCCATTGAAATTGGGGAGTCTCTTGGCAGGAGATCATAGTTTTTTATTTCTTCGGTGGTTCTGACCTTAAACAGTTCCTGGTAGTGTACGGCCAGATCTTTCGATTTTATTAGTATCCTTGTATTTTGTATTTTCCATGAGGAGTTTTTCTTTATTGTATCCTTTAAGAGCAGGAAGGTTTTTCGAGGTTCTCTCTCCGAGGTATGTTGTAAAGCTGGTCATTCTTTCTTCTTGATATGCCTGTTTACATTTTCGAATCACGTTGTTTACCCTGTTTCTTTGCTGTTCGTACTTCAAGAACGTTTTTTGAGATGTGTTTTAGAGCCACTTTGTTCTCAACTGCTTTTTAGGCAGGAATTTTTCTGTCTCCTTCTCGCGTATAGCTGTATATCATCCGTTTTTCTTTCGCTCAGAATTTTGTCCCGCAGTTTGGCCGCAGCGTTTTCTATAGACTTCAGGATATGCTCTTACGTAGTTGTCAAAGGGTCCTGAGGTAGTTGGCTTTTGAGGTGTTCCTGGTAAGTTTCCTTAGATTTTCTCATTTGTTCGAGGCCTTATTGCAGTAGCTGTATTCGCTTTTGACTGTTTATGCCCTCCATCAAAGTTCTGTTCTTTCGTTTTCCCAAGCACTTTCTGGTGTGTGATTTGAGCTTTAGGATGATTGTTTGTAGGCAGTGATCAGAATTTGCATCTGCTTTTCTAGAAGCTCTTATACCACTTATAAGGAATAGATTTGACCTTTTCACCAGAACAAAGTCGCGAGTAGCACCTTTCCCTGCAGGATGGTACCAAGGCAATCTTCGAGAAGTTGGTTTCCGAAAGAAATTATTCATCACGTTGTGCTCTTGGGATAAGCCTGGTAGTCTTATTCCGTTCGCTATGGTGTCTTCTCGATCAGTAAATGGACGGAGTAGTTTGGCGCCAATGTTTCGGGCATCAGAGTCCAATGCGCAATTTGAATCGCCAAGGATAATTATTTGTGTAGATTTAGAGAGAAGTAATCGATAGGTTTTGGCCACAAATTCGTAGAAGGATTCCTTAAGCATTGTATCCTCCGTGGACTCAGTGGGAGCAATAACATCCCATCAGCCCAACTTTTACTCCTCTAATTCAGGTGAAATTCAGTTTCTGTGCCCTTTTTGGCTAGAAAGGTGACCTCACCATTTGGTCTAGAGCTTTCACCGTGTCCAGAGTTAAATAAAGCATAGCTTTCTATATATAATGAACAGGGCTTCATTCGAGTTTCCGTGGGGGCAACAATCTCCATACCTTTATCAGAAGTCTGCTCAACTATCGGACCCGAGTTTCTATCCATTGCTACATGCATGCACGTTCTAAAATCCAAGTTTAAGACCATGACTTCAGGTATTACGTCGTACCATGTCTAAGAGGCTCTTGTTGGACTCAGACTGTACTCCTGTTGGCATATTAATGTATTTGTGCGTCCGATGGGTGATTAGTCCTTTCCGGCCGCCCCTCTCTTTAGCCCTCTGGGTTGCCCCTGAGGTTTTTGGTGGTCACCACGCGGAGATAGAGAGTAGGATTCACCACCTCTAGTCTTCGAAGCCTGCGCAAGTGCAAACCTCCAAATGATACCATGCTGCTGAAAGCTATTTATAAAAGTGATACATTACCCTTCCCCTTCTTCCAGGAAGTTATCCACCGCCATTACTTAAGCATAATGATTCAGGATTATAAAAGTCGTAGTATCTTCTTCCCCCTTCAGCTCCGAGTTTACGCCACTTCCCTTCATCCATCAGTGGTGGTCCAAGTGGTCTCACCTACCGGTCCAACAATACCCCTTCTTCACCTGCTTTCTTTGTCAATACGGAAACAACAGCGGCAGATGCTCACTCTCAGCAGTCTAGCCGTCATTATCAGGCACCGAAATTAATTGAGGAAGTTGACAGTGGAATGATGGCCATGCCGCTGCAATCCACACCAGTGACAGTTTCGACAACACAACAGAAGCAGCACTTGAAGTTGCGGGATGTACCATCAGTGTCGTACTCATCTTCGGAGGATGATGAAATCTATTACGACACTAAAGAAAACATGACATCTGTGTCACCTGGCGTCTCCAATTCTTCGGAGCTGTTTGACAGCGAATCTGATGAAAGGTAAGTCTGGTTTAGTTCATGCTTTTAGGAGTTGTTTGTTTAATTTATTCTTCATTTGTGATATGAGATATAGCTACAGCCTTAGTGCAATCTAGAAAGTCAACTGAATAAGCAACAGGTAGCATGCATTATAAAGTCACTGTTGGGCCTACTCTCTTAGTGCTTTACTTAATCAAGTAAAATGCGGAGTAGCTTTTTGGATCTTAAATACTTTGGCCCATCACGGATCAAAATTATTGCACTGGCGAGTTTCAACAGTTCAAATCCAGCTCAATCAGAGGACCTCTCCTGATCGCTATTTACAGAATTTCAGCAGCCTTTCTAATGAATAAGCTGCTCCAACAGACAGAAGTAACATTAACTCATCTGTGGTAATGATCAACCCATTCTCTCTTTAAAGACGTCCCTCAGCCATCATCTCCGAAGAAACTAATCTTGCTTTCCTAGAACTTATGCCAGTTTATTTTCATGCCATCATATTTAAAACCTTCTGTCGGACTTGTACATTTTTAGTGGACACGCCGTTGGTCAGCGCGGCGGGTCAGTCATATGCACCGACTTCGTTCTAATGTGGAACTCGTGTTGGCCATTACTTAGCGCCAAATTGATGTTGAACGTGCCGAAATTTATTCATTTGTTTGTGTGCATTCTTGTCTTCAAAAATTAATAAAAAGCATGAGAAGTGTTTTATGTGAAATTAAAAAAAGCAGCAGTGGTCTTTGAATGGCAGATTAATAGTCCATGTTAACCGATTAAGTGGGCAGCTTCTGAGCGCCCGAAATCTAGCAATGCAACTTGTTTCGCTTTCATCCGGCTTCTAAAAAGTTCTTCGGACAATACATCACAGAAGAATCCATATATCAGCTGTAAGTATCTTCTTTTTCTAGGTGTAAAATGAAGTGGCTGATTCTATTTTTATTTGCAGTTAGAAGGGACAAGATGGCCGGTCTCGATTTCGTGATCGCTTACTACAATGTAAACTATTGTTTATAAAAATACCTCTGCCTAATTCGCGATATCAGCCCACTGCCGCACTTGCATCTTCAACATCCGTTATTATCGGACTATTACCTAATCACTTCGGATTGAAAATCATGTTAATCGGTTCCTAACCTCAGGAGAAACTCATTTCTTGGTAATGTTTCTGCCGGTCGTCGTTCCTCCAGAGCTCTACTCTTTTTGTGTCTCCATAGATCACACTCTTCCCTTGTTGAATCAAGCCTTTACTTAATAGGTATGGCGTCAGGATTTCTTGCCCAGAGTTTTATTCCTGGACGTCTGGTTTAGCACCCGGCACAGATTTTCTCCAACCCAAACATATGTTTTGCCTTATGGTCAAATTGTTTCTAAACCGTTGATGCTAGATGTCATCAACTCGTCGAATGCCAGCATCTTTAACTGATACTGGTAACTACTGTGTTGAATTAGTCAAGTGTCGACACACATACACACACACACACACATTGTCATTACAGTTAATTGAATCACCTTCAACTGCTTGTGCGCACACCGTTGGATGCTTAACACTGTTTACCCTATCAGTAAGAAATATCTTACTGGATGTTATATAAAAAAGACCGACTTTTTACGGTTTCTGAGTCGGCAGGACTGGTAATCTTGTAGCATAAAGATGTAATAATCGCGGCTTGTTTTCCGGTTGTTTCTCGAATCTGCGAGGCTCCAATAAAATTTTGTAGTTATTCAAGCTTTGCCGGCCATCAGACCCTTCCTGTATGAGTAAATCAACGCAATGGGAAAGCCATGGTGAGTAAATGTGGTGGTTTCATGTGTGAAAAGTTTTCGGATCGGAATTTTTAATCAGAACCATCGAGTCCTGCTCCGTTATTTAACCGAAACTACAAAATCTGGCTATTTTCTGACTTGTCCGCCCTCATGTTCCCTACATTTTGAGTAAAAGGCCCTGCATTATGAGATTTTCCAAAGACATACCACCCTCTGTTAAAATTTTTTTCTCAAATAAACTCGAATTATGGCCCTTGAAGCTGACGGTGTTTGAACTGGTGCAGTTGATTATTGAAGAAATCGATTTAAATCAAATAGGATCATGCGTCTTTTTCTCTCTGACGAATAAAAGTAAGCGCCAAATCGAAATAGACCGATTTAATTCCGTGGTTTAAACGATTTTGTAACGATGGCTGTATACAAGTGGCCCTTCGTTACGCCATAGACGTATAACCCGAACAACTATCCGTTCGCCCGTTCATTCATCCACTCAGAACACGAGAACACCCTAACGTACCCCAGTCCGTGCTCACTAGCTGCCCAAGTATGATCGTAAGTCAATAAAAAACAGCTCGCTTGATCGATGGTGTATGTTTCTCTATGTCCAGATCAGAGTCGACTGGCAGGTTCATTAAGCACCCTCTAGAATAACATTTTTCACCTTGTGTTGTATGTAAATGTGATCTCGTTAGAGGATGTTTTCCCTGGGTAAATCGTTCTGGTTTCATTTTTGTGACGATTCATGCATTTATTCATTCTTAAAATTTTAAACTTTTCTTTTGATGCTGTACCTACTTAAGTGGTCATAATTGCAGTAAAGTCGCAGGGAAATTTGACAAGAAAATCGGGGTGGAAAGTGACTAAGCATCTTCGTGAGAGATTTTCACCTTTTAAAGACTTCAAGCGAAGACAAAGATCTCGTACGCAATCGAAACGACCCTGGTCCATGAACACATGGCTTAGTGGGATTACCTCACTCGAAAAGGCAGTCACATTTTTTGCTTTTTTAGTTCCATGACCTCAGAAAGGGTGCAAATTGTCAAATAACTCATAACCTTCATTAACTTGCAACTGAGGTGATCCACAACCAATTTTGTTTGATACGACCGCATAGAGCTATTCCTCAATAGGCAAATGGATTCCTATGGCTAACGAAAGATTACTTCATGTTTTTTTTTTAAATAGTGGAAATCGACTCCGATTTACTTGTTTCGAGAAGCCATTCCAAACTAAGGAGTGATTTCTTCTTAGAAGAGCACAAGATAGTTTGGTGCATAATCGGGGTTTTTCTCATATTTTTACTCATCGGTTTCCGAGTTGCAAGGTCGATAGGGCGAACTGCAGGCAGAGTTTAACGGGTTAAAGAGCCCAAAACTTAGTTTTCCCCTTAATTCTGAATGGTCATTGTCTTGCTCCAGTTAAAGACCGTTTCTTTCTTTTGTCTTTTTCTTGCGTTGATTCTTACCTTCATCACCTTCATCGGAATGTAATTCGTTTTTAATTATTCTCATTTCGATTTGACATTTTGTGCTCCAGGCAAATCGCTTCTTGAACTGCCCATGCTTAGAACCATTTGACCCCCGGAGTGACTGATCTCATTTGAGCTGCCAGTTGAGACTATGCTGAATACAGGTAGCCATATTGTTTTGATTTAGCCATGGAAGATACTTTTACATTTCACCTGTTTATCTCATGAAATTAGACTGTTTTAACGACTAATCCTTTGGTTTCTAATGGGTCATATTCTTCTTGTATTGATCCTTTGGTTTTATAGCGATTTTTCGGCTGCTTTTATAGTTTTTTTGCCTCTTATTGTACTCGGATGATTTGGTTCCGTAAGGTCAAAAGTCGATGACGTCATCTGATTATTAGATAAACAATAACTTGACTGTCAACACCGTGTGCTATGCATCATAGCATTCAGTTCCAGTTGTCATAGGCCCGAACAGAAGCTGAGACGATCAGTCTGGATTTCTTTGTGTTTCCATGTAAAGCCTTCCGTTATTCCAAGTAGACTGTAGACTTATGTTATTTTGGTTGCTCGTCTTTTGGAATCGAGAGAGTTGTGGCCGTAAAGTGTAATGATCGCGTTCTGCTCTGGTCACCTGTGAGCATTCTCACTGGACAAATTCCGTTCTACATTGACCTCTTTCTAAAAAACAATTGGAAGACACTTTCCTTCATTGCATTCCTAGCCCGTTTTTATTACCGCTATCTGGCGGGCCTAATGTTAGTCTAGAATCTGTTGTAACTCTACAATCGAGGTAAACGCTTGTAAGTGGTCCAGTCTCATTGAATAACTAGGCCGTATGGTTGCATAAATCTCTAAGTAATGCTTAACTAGACACGGTATTGCTAATCACCGGATTGCCTGACTGCTATGGGCAGGATCCGCGTACATCTGGATATTCCCTTTGTGCGTGGGAATAATGCGTGTATTTGAGAAGATGCAGAATCAAAGTAAATCTTCTTTCAGCCTCCATACTCCATTTCAAGCTTACCTTCATTTCTTTCAGTCATCTTCAAAGGATGTCTGTGATTGATTTTGGTGCGACATGGCTCCCTAGATCTTCGAAGGTACCTCCGATCCCTCGTTCGTTAATTTCTCTGTAGCCTCTTCATTAGAAAATTCTAGTATATGTGGATGCTAATTAGTATATGAAGCATGGTTCCCAAAGTATTGGAATTTTGAGAGGCAGGCTTGTGGGATTCGGGCATTTCTGCTCTTAACTTTCAATATTGATCTTTGACCTTCTTCGGTACAAATTTGGAAGTATGAGCTCGCCTTAGCTTAAGTATTTGATTAATTACTTTGCGCTTTTTCCCTCACCTCCGTCACTGCAATAAAGCATTGGAAGTCTTCACAGATAAGTTTAGAAATGCAAAGCTGACGGTCCAAACTCGTATGGTTGGAATATTTTTAGAAAAAGTGATAAGACTGTCCTTTCTACTACTAGAACATTAAGGTATTTGTAAAGATGCGTTCAATGGACACTGGCGTTCCTATCTAGTCAATGGTTGGCTCTGGAAGGTGCGCTCTCTTATGCGTTGCTTCTCGTTCCACCACAACTACTTATAGTCGGACCATATCGAGCTATCTCTCACTAGCGATTGGCATTTCTTCTGCCGCCTCTTGGCGATTCGAGCCAATGTTTAGGTATCTTCTTCTTATTTCCTCTCTAGTTTGAATCGCGTCGAGTCCAGAAAGTATAATGCCGGGGAAGCTGAGGCAGGTGGTGTAGCCAATCCAAGAAAAATTAGTGGAAATTTTGGCTCCTATCCAGCCGATACTTCCTCCACCACTATTGTCGCTGGCTACTCAACCAAAACTGCAGCTCTGTCAACCCACCCGGTCCCTTTGGACAGTCGACTGCCTCCTAAGTACTCCCGAATTTTCGCCTACGATGCTCTCTATGATGACGATGATGAAAAGGACCGTGAGTTGGCTTGCCTTTTTCTCTGCACTCCCTCGTCGAAAGGGAACATATTATATCTGCTTGCGATTTCCTATTTTTTTCATCTTTAACTCACATGATAAATCTCGGTTCCAAGCGAGAAGAAAAATCTTTTGTGTAGCTAAGATGATTCTGAGGCAACTCTAAGAAGGTCAGGATCATTTGTTGGAACAATAGTTCGCGTGCACATCGTAGATGCCTTTAGAAATATTGCTCTAGGATTACATGCAACTTCGGAACTCTTATCGCTTCGAACTAAACCACGCGTCACTGGCTTGTGTGTGTCAAGTAATTGGCCTTCATAACTAGGTGCGTCTCGATCTATTTGAAATCAAGGAGTCAAGAGAAGAGATTACCCCAAACCCTTCCGAATATTTCCATAAGCTTGTTTCGTTTTCCATTCAATGAAATCAGGAGGGTCTTGAACACTGATTCGTCTGCGCTCGTCTGCGTAAGTTTGTACCAGTTTCAAACTAATGAATTTTTACTTGTTTTAATGCCGGTAGCCTAGAATGATTCGGTTTCGGAGTTTACTGACACGCTTCATTGTAACGATCTGGACTTTTTGGCAAGAATGCTGTTCTCTTTTTCTCTGAAGCGTTTCGAACCTTCCCCGCCCTTCCGAGGTCGATGTCTCGATTATTCTGGCATGCCAGCTTACTTGTGCGACATTCGATGTCCTTGTTCAGTTTTCGCAGTCTTGCAGATTATTACCCATTGGGGTAAATTATATTATATGTGAAATTTTGTCCATTCCCTAATTATAGTTCTACCTGTCGCTACTTACCGTCTTCCATTGTCGAATTACTGCGAAATAGGTCTACTTTTTAAAGTCTTGTGTTTAATTGTTACTGTTTAAGAGGTTATCTACTGTCTTACGATTCCCGGACTTCTATGTAGCTTTTTTTTCCATGATGCTTATTCAAAATGCTAATTTTTCAATAACCATATCCTTGGGTGTTTTGGGGCTCTAGCTGGAAGAGCCAAAATATCAGCCGAACGCACTCCACTCATCGCATTCTGAAGTACACAATAGCGCCAATGAACATCCGTGCTGGCTAACGTGCTGCTCCGGTTTTTACAAGCAGTCCAGTTGCTGGATCCCTATAATCATTCTAAATTTTTTACAAAGAGACGTTGAGATTTGGATGGGAGATGTATGTTTTATTTAGGTTGTTTGGATTCTTATCGTTTTTTATCAAAATCAGTTTCGAAATTTGAGCCAACTCTCTCGCCATTTTTTGCTTGTCTCTAGCGCCTTCCACAACCTTTTGAGGTCCTTTAGAGCTTATCCTTGACATTCTAGAGATAACAAGATTGCAGCGAACCCTGGTTGTCATGGTTTCTGTAATTTTCACTCTTCATGGCAGCTTCAAGATCCGCGAGGAGATCGCTCGTTAGTTTCATCTTATTGAAACAGGAATCTGAATCTCATGACCCACATTTGAAGAACCTAATGATACTGAAGTGAATATATAAGCATTACGTCTAACTATCTTGTTGTCTGTGGCTCTAGTGGGTTCTCTTCAATCAGAGGGTTCCGTGATCTCCTACCTGATCTCCCAACTTCGCATCGGCATGGATTTGACTCGGATAACACTCCCCACTTTCATACTGGAGAAGCGATCTACCTTGGAGATGTATGCAGACTTTCTAGCGCATCCTGACCTCTGGATCGCCATTGGCGATGGAACCACCCCACAAACGCGCCTCATCTCCTGTCTCCGTTGGTATCTGTCAGCATTTCACGCAAGTCGACGCACTCCAGTGGCAAAGAAACCCTACAACCCGGTTTTAGGGGAGATATTCCGATGCTGCTACTACCTCGGACCCGATTCTCCGTCCTCTTCCACACCCTTAACCAATACTTCTCATCAGACTGAAATTCCTTTTTCCTCTGGATTCGAGGAGGTCGACATTCCATCCAACTTCGCTACAGAAGAGATGGCCTCTCATGGACCTATTCCTTATGCCGCTGATGACTGCGTTGTATTTTTAGCTGAGCAGGTAACTGTCTTTGTTTTTACTTAGCATTCATATTTGTCCTTTATTGCTCGTTATCAATAAAGTTTGACGGAGTGCTAATAGGATGAATTTTAAGGTAGAAGTTAAGTTTGAACACCCGTCGCCCCTTTAACCAAGAGCTTCTTGCTTTTGTCCCTCCCTCAGAGAGGCCAGGCGTTACAGATAAGATGCTTGCAAGGTTGGTCAGGCCTACTGGACCACCACATTGACCAGCTAGCAAAGAACGGCGTCTCATTTTCAATCCTGTCCAGGGCTTCTATCAACCACTAGCTTCCATTTGCTTAAGAAGCTGGTATCAATACCTCAAGAAGGTTTGATTCAGTTTCTTTTGTTCTTTTAAGCCGAAGTTAGCACTCAAATACAGTTGTTTTCTTGAAGTAAATTCCCTCGACACTTGAATACAATATTTATTGCTGTTTTTGTGAAGGAAAGAATAAGTAGTAACAGAAGAATTTCTTTGATGAACATGACAATTAACTTGGAAGAAATCAAATAAAATGTCGAGTCCTTGAGAATGGTGTTCCTATCTGGCCTTTTTGACTGATGGTTAGTCCCCATATTTTATATCAGAGGAAGTGATAACCCACCCTCTTTTAGGTGATATGAAATTTACCAGACGCGAAATAGAAGTGGAATCAAAGCATTCATAAGAATGGCACGAATACTAAATTGAAAGACACTTCGATGCCTAAACTGATGCAAATGTAAACAATTATCAAGTCATTATTATCGATGTTTAAATGGAAGGAATTACCTATGGCCAACAGAAAGAACATCAAACCCCACGAAGCTTTGTAAGAATCACCTTTCGTAGGCTGGTTTGCATTACTTATTTTTTACCTCGACTCTTGTAGTATCGTTTGATTACCTCAACCGTCGTTGTCGATCACGTCAATTTCTTATTTCGTCTTTTCGCATTTTTACTGAGATATTTCCAAGCATTTTTTGGCCTTCAATGAATGCCAAAGAGGCGAAAAATGACAACTTTGTCATGACCAAAAAAAGGGCTGCACATAATTAGATCGCCCATGATTTTTAGAGGCCTGGCGAGAAGTGTTTGCAAATCGTTAGACCTTGAATTGTAATGACGAGACTTCACTTGCTAGATACTATATTGGGCAATGCAGCTTCGCAATATGCATTGAAATCAGGAGAGTCGAGGGAACCCACATTATCCCCATTCCTTACACAGCTGCGTTTCGGCCTCGCATTCTCTGCCTTAATTTTCCTGCGCTTCATTGTCCGCCGACCTTGAAAGAGAATTTTCTGTTTTTCATTGATCATAAGTGAATCCCATGGTCATAATGTCCCTATGATCGGAAAAATAAATGGGGTCTCTTTTTCGCTCCATACATAAAGTTATCCAACTAACAGTCGTATCTATACAAGTGGCTTCCTCTTTGATGCTGGAAGTTATCCAGTTGCTAAGGCTTGAGTCACGACGACACGGCATCAAAGTATCTTTTCCTTCCAAAACTATAGCTTTAGGCACTTTCTTTTGGTTTGTATTAAGGAACTATTACCATCATCAGAATGACAGCCAATGCTAATTCAAATTCGGTCACTGATTCCTTTTTTCGCTTAGAGGAGCGAAATTCATTTTAAGATCTAAGTTGTTCGATCAAGCGGTAAAGTTAATGCATTTTTCCTGATTCGAAGCTGCTTTTCGCACTTCATTTGCCACAGAAAAGTGCTCTTAAAAATTACCTCTAATGCCCTCCCCACTAATTGGTTGACAAACGATGCATAATTCATTTGCTTATTAACTCTGACACATTTAGTTTCCTCGCCTTTTGCAGGTGTCTCATCATCCGCCCATTTCTGCTTTCTACGCGGAATACATTCCAAAGCGCATTCAAGTTTCCGGCCACATCTGGACCAAATCCAAGTTTCTTGGGTTGAGTATCGGCGTGGAAATGGTCGGCAGTGCCACCATCGTTCTTCTAGACAGACCTGGAGAAGAGTATGTTGTCACGTTCCCTTCTGCCTACGGAAGGTGAGTATTGAAATCAATCTTCATTACATCATCTATTGAAACAGAGATAGCGTTCTCAAAAGGTGGGTTTGCCATTTCAGGAATATCCTTGGCGTACCGTGGGTAGAACTGGGTGGTACATGTTCAGTGACTTGTGCAGAGACCGGTTACTCTGCCGAGGTGACATTCCTCACGAAGCCCTTCTACGGTGGCAAAAAGGACCAGATCCGTGCCAAAGCTCTCGCGCCAGACAGTGACAAGCCTTTCTTCACTGTCGAAGGCGAATGGAATGGCCAGATGTTCGGCCGCTGGACCGATTCTGGAGTTTGTTTCTATTTATTTAAATTGGTTTTTAGTGGATTTTATTGGTTCTTTGATTCAAACCATGAATTCGTTGATAAATAGCCTAATCTTAAGCATGTTTTGCATATCTAATGACATTATGTGACATGCATATTATTTTCATGGTGACTCATTATCTTAGCAATGTTTTTTCTGGCCGTAGAAGAAGGAACTGTTTGTGGATACCAAAGCGCTTCCAATCTTGAAGAAGCAAGTTCGACCGCGGAGTAATCAGCTGCCGAATGAATCAAGAAAGTAAAACACTTGCTCCTTTGTTTGGCCTTATCTTTTAAAATTTGGAAATTTCTGAACCTTTTCTGTTCTCGCAGGTTGTGGGAATCGGTAACACAGAATCTCAAGCAGGGTAACATAGATGCCGCCACAGATGCCAAGTCGCTGTTAGAACAGCGTCAACGCCGTGAAGCTGCTGCTCGACTGGAAGCCCGACAACTATGGGTTCCTACCTACTTCGACGAACTCAGGCGCACCTCCTCTCAACCCAACACTGGGTCCATTTATTCCACCATACCCACGACTGGTGATCAGCTGCTGTACAAGTTCAAGTGGCCTCTGACTAACCGCATTTACAAGTCTTCCGGGGGCTTCGTCGATGCGCCTGGAACATTCCAGGATGTCTCAGAGGGATGAGACGAAGGAATTCGAGTCACTGTGTCTGTGTGAGAAACTTTCCGCTGGATCAGTCCTCCCTTTTCCAGCCATTCTTTCTTGTCTCGCTGTTTTTTCTCTGATATGCAGTATGCGCACTGGAAATGCATATGTGCACATGAGACCTTGAAGAAATCGGCTTCTTATTATATTTTTCGGTTTGTTTCCTCTTGCACTAAATCATGAATCGAACTATTGTGAACCCGAGTTTTAGTTATGGAGGAGAAATCTCCGAAAGTAAATCTCGAGACTGTCACACCTCAGCTTAAGCGCAACTCAAGAAGGATCTGATCTGACCCTGCAAAACTATCACCGGAAGATTCAAAATATGCACGTCTATCGTCACAATGCGTTAATTAAAAGGCGTTTTAAATAGCCCCGCTCATCGCTCTATAAGCCATAAAATAAAAGTTTATTGCTTGTTTGTTCGTCTCTAGGCTCGCTCCGAAGGACAAGGCACGGTCATGAAATGAGTTATGTTACTAGACAAGTCCTTGATGTGCTCTGTTATTTAGTGAAGTACGCGTATCTTGTTCTAGCAAATGTTGGGTTGAATGAATGAATTTGATCTTTATCGGGCAGCCTTTAGGAAAAGGTCAGTCCCCTTGTGGAATTTATTCATTTACGATTGTTCTAATTTATTCGTTTGGAGAGACCTTACGCCTCCTATTTTGGGCGTAAGCAAAATGAATTAGGAAGTCCTTTTTATAACAAAAAGGTTCCCTCTTTCAGCTTGACTTGACGATAAAACGGTCTTGCGAACATCCCAATGATCACTACTCTCTTGTTATCTTTAAACTTCTTCTTGCGTTATGACTAGTGATTTCTTGCCTGTTCCGTCGTGTATCGTTCATGGATTAACTGGAATGGTCGCTCATTTTGCTAAATGGATTATATTACGCAAACTGTAACCATCACGCTTGGGGGAACTTTAGTGTTTCTGTTCGTTTGCGTACTGCCGTCACAAATGAGAGTATCGACAGATCCCAGGGTGACTCATCGAGCATGCAGCACCCCCAGATATTGGAATGTGCCAAATCCAATTCCCAGTCTTGACACTTATTTTAGTGTCGACTGAGGTGGATGTTCCAGTTTTGAAAAGTAGGAGTTGAAATGGTATTTTTCGGTTGCCGTGTTCTACGGAAATTGACTTATAATTCCTTTTGAAAACTGTGACTGCAAATCGAGTATTCAGTACACGACTAACTCCCACAGCCGATTAAATTCAACATCGCGGATACGTCATTTTGCACTCCTATGTTGTTCTCGACAGCTCCTCGAGGTCCTCAGCTAGGCCGCCTCTACTTAACCAGTGTGTATTCCATTTTTTATAATAAGGGCCATCGTTGGAATCACCCACCTTTCAGATTAGATTTTTAAGCCTCGCGGGTACCATAGCATGGTACTCCCTCGCTGCTCATATATATGAAAATCGGTGGAAGTAAACGAGTGGTAAGGTGTGGACCGCAATTTCTCCTGCTTTCTCGTATTGATACAAATCTCGATGATTGTCAAAACAACGTAGCGCCCTGCGGCACCTGGGCAAAGACCACCTTTGAGAGGAATGGAATCAATACCACGGTTTATTCACCGAGAGCCAATAGCAGACCTCGCAATAGATCAGCAACCTCAAAATCAGCCAAGTTGCAGCCCAAAAAATTCCCTTATGCCCATAATTTTGGGGGATTCCATAGGTCCAGCCTTAACCGGTACCATTTTTCCCAAAATCAATTAGATTTTCAAGCCAGGCCTCTTGATATAATCGAAGAAAGTAGTTTAACGGTTTCTTGATTAATCTATTCGTGATTCATGTCCGTTAACTTTCATATAGTCTCTTAAGAGTTGTAATGATTACACAGTAGATCCAAATTACAAGAGTTGAGCCGCAAATCGCAGTACAATGCGCTGTTCAAATAGAGCGACTGTGACAATAATGAACGCATTAATGATAAGTGCCAAAGTCGATTTCTGCTCAAGAGACAGAAAAATTAACACAAAAGATAAATTCGGGAAGAAAAGAAAATGTAGAAGACAAGTGGCCAGTCGTGTTGACTAACTCGGAGCCACTTTCTGGGGAAAGTAAGAGGAAAGAAGGGAGGAATGCTGATTTTGATTGCCTGGTTTCGGCGGTCGACTCAAACTGCTCTCACAGTCACTGGCCAAAGAGATGGCTCCATTCTGGAAGGCTAAAAAGCGCAGAAGTACTGAATGTCACCGCAAAAGACAGTACTGAAATCTTTATCAAATCAATGACGCTTACATTTTGATGCAGAGTCGGAAGCTAACGAAGCTGGTTGTTGCCGTGCTAAAGATACTAGAGGTGCTGGAGAACGAACGGCGAGACCTGCCATTCCTGAAGTGACACCTTCCAATAAATTAGTCGCCTTAAATATAAATAGGTAAGCAGATTTTGTTTAAAGGTATGCTTCCGAATGAAACAAGGGAGACAAAATCGAGGGTCCTAACAAAGAGATTTACCTCACCTGACGTTCAAAAACATGCATGATTCAAGGAAAAGCTCAGGGTCGGTAGTTGGAAGATTCGTTGTGATGTGCAGAGACTGCATTTTCCAACATTCCGATCATAAGGTGACTTTAACCATTGCAGAACTTGCAAATAATGCGATATTCCACAATCAAGCATTTAAAAAAAGCTCACTCAAGGAGAGCTTGTACTTTTGAAATCCGTGGTAGCTACATAATCCATTTGATTGACTGGCTGGTGGAAAGTATAAATCTAGGATTCTACTGAAAGGCAAATGGATTCGAAAGCCATAGAGCTTTCGAGAAATATCGACTTCTACAACTAACTGCTTGGAGGGGTCGCTTTCCCGGATAATTGAGTTCACTCAATTAGATTAAGTAAAATTGTATTTAAGGTTTCTGACTAGGTGTTACTCTGATCAAGGAGAGAAAGAAAGCCTCTACGATTGAGAGTGATCTTTTCGGAATTGCGAAACCATTGCTCGGAAATAGATGTATAGACCTGATTACGAAACCTATCATTACCCGGTTTATTGACAATAACCCTTCCTCTAAAATGCTCTATTGATTTCTGTCGAACTTTTAATCTCACAATCAAACATTATTTGATTCACTTGGCTGCTAACTGAGTAACAATTACCAGAGGCGCAGCAGCAGCATTGTTAGTACTGCCTGTCTCCAGAAGATGACCTTCTTTGCCAACGCGAGACAAGACAGCAGGATTCGTGCCGCAATTCACTGTTCCGAGTCCTGAATTAGCGAAGAATCCTAAAGTTAGGTGTTAAAACGGAAGGCATGTGTACCAGAAGACACGGAAGGCAGAGTACAACACGGTGACAAGGAAACTGAAGGACGGCGTTCATTTTCAGAGATATCCAGCTTTCCACTACCCTTTCCGAATGGTGGCATAGTTGGGGGTGGAGGTTGTTTATCGGCCATGTAGGAGGGCACTGGTATCCCCTTGGCCTTCAGACGCTCTTGCCAAGACTGCGCATGGGACTCCGAGATCTGACGATTCAACCAAGATATGACTACAGAACCAAAAGGAAGCAGTTACTAGTCAGAAATAGACTGCCAATAACTTACTGTTTTCGTTATTTTCGATGGTCTTTTTGGCTTCTTCGAGGGCGGTCTGTAGGCTGAGAACTTGGGCATCGCTATGTTCGCGCCGCGTTTCCTCGGCACGCAGTTGCTCACGAGCCTCACGGAGAGCAGTCACGGCCTCTTCGGCTTCGGCTTCCTTGGCTGTCAACACTTTTTCCTGCTCAGTTGCCACTTGCCCACGAAGTTTTGCCTGAGTTAGAGTTAGAAAAGCGGAATCATTTGGATATCAATAGAACCGAACGTCAGTTCAACGGCAGCAGAGTTAAACGGAAAGAAAGGTGTTGGTTAGCTGTTTCTCATTGCAAAAACTGTGAAAGATGTACATGCAAATCTCGTTTGAGTGTCGGTTGGACGGCTAGAAAGCCCACAGACAACATTACAAAACGTTGCTATAGATCCCTTTCCGTTCTTTACTATTTATTTTGAGATGCTGGCCGGAACGGTACACATTTGCTGTATCATTAGGGGTAACACTCATAAGGCAGAGGAGTTTCATTCACGCAATCTCCAGTGCCAAAGATCCAGGGCCAGACGTGGAGCAAAGGACAATGCTGATGAAGACAAATGATCGGTTCAAACGTATTCAGTCATTCTCTTCAGAAGGGCTTTAGGACAGACGCATCGGCACTATCATTACTAAGGTCAAGTAGATCCTAATTTCACTTCCTAACGTTGATCAGGTGAATTACCCAAATTCTTTCCTCGGCTCAGGTCTGTTCTTCGTCATAGACTCCGAAACTCTAAGGTGACACAAAAAATTTAGACCCATGGTCAGTAGTAGCGGAATAGCGTAAATCTTATGCGCCTTCAAGATAACATAACCTGTAATGAGCGAAACGATCAAGTGTGTGCATACTAAACAATTTTCCTGAATCTAATCTGCCTAATCTATAAGCTCAAAGGCCGAATGTTTCGGGCAATGCAACCGAGAGTCACGTGTTCTCGGAAATGAACCGAATTCAGCTGGATTCATCATGTAATGAGCAGCTTCTCACTGCCTTCAAAACATGACGTCAATTGTCTAACAAGAGCTAAAATAAGCGATAGTCCATTGCATTAGAAAACCTTCCCATTATTAACAAAATTCGAGATGGGATGTTTAAAGGCAATTAATTCAGTAAGGCTTCATTTCTTTTGGAACACCGAAGAGGCATGTAAAAAGCATCACAACATGATCGAAGAAACAGCTTTACGCCAGGCAATGTACTAAATTTCTTCATATTGTATATAACCATTAAAGGATGTTGAAATCGACATTTATGATCGTACGTGAGACAAGTAAGAACTTATCTTCAGGATTCTGCTTAATGCTAACAAGAACACATAGCTTGCGAGAGGAAATCCTATATAAGCAACATACTCGTAGTAACTGGGTCAAATGCCATCGCTAGCACTGCGATAAACTAAACTGACGGACTTTAGTAGAAAAAAACTTTACAATCTCTTAGAATAAAAACGAGCCTTAACTCGTCATTCACAAGCATTTATTAAAATGCTATCATCACATACTTTATTTTGAGCTGATTTTAGATCCTTCTGAAGTTGTTTGATGACACTGTTGGCCTTGGTAACTTCACAAGTCTGCTGCTTTACATGGCGCTCCAGCTTTTCAATTTGCTTGGTTTTTCTCTGAATTTCCTCTTGTGCATTCCTCTAGAACCGCGAAGATAGAAAAGTTCATAATAGAGTAAAAAGCAAAAGAAAGAATGAGTACTCACGAATTGATCTCTCTGAGCAGCATAATCCGATTCCATTGAGCTGGCTCGCCGCTGTTCAACTGCAAACATGGACTCAATGTTGTCATATTTGGCTGTCATTTGTTTGATTGTTGACTGTAACTCTTCTTCTTTACGATTCAAGGACAGGATCTCGGTCTTGAGAGCTGAAAACCTGATTCAATGCTTAAGATCACCTACACTCATTTTCCTTTTGGAGGACGTTAAGTGATGACTCGGTATTCTGAAGAGCTTTCGAGAGAGAGCCGATTTCAGTCCGTAGGTCTTCTTCACGAACGCTATTTGTCTAAAAACTAGGAGAACATAGGTAGGAAACTACCGATATGAGCGAAGATTGAGATTCCAATTTGGACCTTAATCCAGAAATTTCAGCAATGTGACTCTCACGAAGAGCTTTCATTTCAGATGAGTGGTTTAATTTTAACAATTCTAAAGCCTTAAAATTAAATAAGTGCTAGGAAGAACTGGTCGTACTCGATCATTTGACAATTTCAGATTATCAAGTTGCGACTCGTACTGCCGTTTTAACTCAGTTATGTCACGCTGATGAAGGCTTTTAAAATCTTCTAGTTTGCTTTTCAATTCCTCAGACATCTGATTCGATACAAGCAACTGACTGTTTAGATTAATTTCTTTGTGCTCAAGCTGGAATACGTCGGTCTCATAATTCGCCTACAAAGTTAAAGGCAACAAACGTTTTACCCGAAGCTTTTTGATATATGAGACAAGGTAAGCTTTAAGAACATCATCCGTGGCGGCTGATAAACTTAAAGCTAAATGAGTTAAATGCCGAAAATCCGTAGTTTCCACGATTTGGAGAACATGTGGATTTGACGATTCCGAGAACTGTAAAACGTACCTAAAAACTAGAAAGTTTAAACAATATGAACCTTGGAGAGCTATTGTTTTCTTCAACCGCGCATTTTTTCAGCAAGTCAATCAACATTTCACTGAACGCATTGTATTCAACAAACAATCCTTGCTGGTCTTTCAACCTAACGACGGTAACAACAAACGAAAAACGAACTTCAAGTAATCCGAAGCATAGATTTTAACCGTAAATAAAAAATATAAATCGCTTTCGTCCGTCAAGCTTATATCAAGTGACTAAAAAAATAAACTGAACAATGAACCGACTTTTTCAGACTGGTTATTGAAAGCGTTTGTCTGTTCAACAGTAACGCAAATTCTTTTTCTAAAAAATTATTAAATCAATAAAATCTGACTTTGTATCACAATAAATAACATGATCCTGCTTGTACAATACTGTCATTGCCGATAAATAATTTTGGCTTGCGATAATACGTTTAGACCCTCAAGGTCATCCATGGAAAAGCAGTGCTCAACAAATCGAATGGTATATACTGCCATTAAGCAAGGTTCTCAGTGTAAAGCACTAACAATTAATATCAATTCTTATCAAAATACGCCGTTGCCTTTCGCGCATATTACCTGATTTTGAATTGGCTTAAATATGGCAATCAACCAATATATGTGATAAAAATTTATAATCGCGCTAACGTGGAAAATGAGATAAAATGCTGTAAATGACTTATTGAAACGCCTGATATTCTAAGGCAACGCCTCCACTATATATAACACTTGTAAATTTTTAATAAAGATCGCATTAGAAATTAAAATGAGGGTTCGAAACACTTTATTTCAGATTTTCGATGAAATTTACATTTGCATGTGCGCTTATCTGAAGTTTTGCGATTTATCTTTTTTTAATTGATTTCGCCTGAGCTTTCTTTTCGAACATTCCCGCTTAACACCTGAACTGCGTATTTAGTTGAATCAACAGTGCGTCTACTTTTCGAATTTGGTTTTCTCTTTACTGTGGGCTTCTTTATTTACATACCGAGTTCCACTCTTATTATTGTAATGGATCCCGTAAAAGCAGAAAGACACCGACAGTTTGTCGGAGGTCTTACCGGAGGTACTGTAGTGGAGATTTTTGGCTTAATTCTAATACTATGCCCTGTTATTTATCTCCGACTCAACTGCGAAATGTGTTTTTTCCGAAACTTCTCGCGTTCCAAGTAAGTATAAGCTTTCCGTTAACGTCTGCCTGCCCTTGCCTCTACTACCGTTTTCGTGATGAGATTCAATGCCGTTTTTTGAATGCACTATCTAATTTTTGATTGTCTTATTTCCTATTATTTCAAACATAAGGTTAATTTTTTGCCCCATTGTTGTACCTCCAGATCTTATCTTACCTCTCCGCTAAATTATCCTTTATTATCATCCTTAGCGTTTTCAATAACCTCGGTTGTAAATTAACGGCTCACATTTTAAGCTCCTTCCCGCTAGCATTAACCCGTTTGGTTCTGTTTTTCGCTAAGTTTGGATACTGCTTTGTATTCAGCCGTTTTTACAAACATGTATAATTGTCACCTCATCGTTGAACAAAACTTACTCATTTGCAGTGAGTACCAAACAGGGTCCCTGTAACTGTGCTGTGTTGATTGACTTTTTAGAGGTCCATGGAATGCCTCGGCGCTATTGCTTTTACAATTTCTTTTGCCACAACTGCCATTAATTTCGATTTATTTTCTTTCATATGGCTAGGTGAGCTAGAAACGGTACCAATTCATCGTACTACTCAGCATACCTTCAATTTCTGCTTGTCTCAGCTGAACTTTTGAATTGTGTCTCGTCTTGCTTGCTTCTCTATGTCGACTCAAAATTCGATCATCCATAAATAATTCCACGTGCCCTTTTGATTCCAGTTTTGGAAGAGGATATCCTTTGGGAGCCCGTGATTGTGGCCCCTCCGATCGATCATTTATTTGTGGACTTGTACTAACCAGTGTAGTTGCTCATCCTAATCACGTTCGAAATTCTGTGGCTGGTTGGATGTAAACTATTTCTTTTCGACTAAGAGAAGAGGAAGGGTAACATCATATATGATTGAATACAGCGATAAAATGCCCTTCGGTGCGCATAGTGTTTTTTGGCGTTTGTCTCACAAAAAAAATTGCTTTTAATTTCGTCTGCTTGTTCCTCAACTAATACTTTTGACTTCATATTACTATTCTCATACAAACTGCTTGACTGTGGATCGGTTATCCAATAGGAGAGTGCACGTCCTCGTTTATTCTTCAAAGTTATTTGTAAAAAACGATGCCATAGAGTAGATTTTGTGTTTTAGACTCCTGATACTAGATACGTTCTGCATCCTCGTGGCGATCGTTCTTCCCTGCACTATCCTCTCAAATTATGTTCTCGAGATCAACGTTCTTCTCTTCTCCACCGTGGTTCTCTTCAAACTCAAAGCCCCCATGAATCAGCCACGCATTCCTCTTTGCAACGGTTTCGTTGCTTGGCGACGTCTAATCCGGTTCTGCACTCTCACTTTCACATGTGTCTGCATCTTTGCAGTTGATCTACCGATCTTCCCTCGCCGCTTCGCCAAAACTGAAGTCTCTGGTGTATCTCTGATGGATGTTGGGGTGGGCATGATTGTGGTGACCATCGGACTGTCACATGTCGTCTTCCTAGACGTCGCGCAGACCAACTCGAGGGGGAGGCTAATATCGATAATGGCCAAAGCTACGATTCCCTTGCTTTTTATGGGAGTTATACGCT
Source organism: Moniezia expansa (assembly GCA_019097775.1). Lineage (NCBI taxonomy): Eukaryota > Metazoa > Platyhelminthes > Cestoda > Cyclophyllidea > Anoplocephalidae > Moniezia > Moniezia expansa. Next base: position 6,561,602 of record JADFDV010000064.1, read on the forward strand.
TAGTAGTTGTGAAGTGTCTGGGTTATCCAGAGCATGAAACAGAATATGGACTGCATTGGAATTTCTTCTTTACTCTGGCTGTCGTCCGAGTGAGTCCGAATCATTTTTTGCCAACTCTTATTTGGGCAATAGCAGGTCAACTGTGAGGCGTCGTAAAATAACCTTTTGATGAGATGGATTCGCCTCCATTTGTTTAGCTTGGGTTTTAATGGATAAAATACCCCTCGTGTTGGATGGGCATAACAAGCCTGTTTGGCAAGCCTAGCCCACAATAACTACGATTTAGTGGAGCATAATGTGATGGCGACTGCTGAAACACTACCTTCAAAAACCCAACCTTCTTCTGGCCTTCCTAGAGCTCCCTGAGTAGTTGGGATTGGAAGCGAACTGGGGCCATGGGTAGGATTGAAAATAACCCAACAACCAGTGCGAACATTCAAAAGAGAGCGACAAAAATCACAGCTTCCCGGTTAAGGACGCATGTGATGAGTTCCCGAAGTAGAGTTTGGATGAGGGCTTAAAGCTCAATCGAAAATAAACATTAGGGGAAGTTAAGTTGATCCGTTGGTCACTGCACAAATTTCCCCTTATCTCGTTCCTGTTTCCATTTTTTTTTTCTCAAGGAGTTGGGTCTAGATCCCAAAATTATGGGTAAATCGCGTTCAAATCTAAGACCCATCTATTGTATCTGCATTTTTCGTTGTTCCCTAGTTTGGAGGTTTCCTATCTGCTTGTATTCTCCCCACTATGAACGATTTCGACTCAATGGTCGCTCATTTCGCTCTTTGTGTATCCCTGGCCTTCATACAACAGTGGATAGTCCTTCCAATCTCTGGTCATGCCTTCCCTCACCTTGTTTCTCCCGAAAACTCGACCTCTTATCCGTCCAGAAGAGGCAATTTTGATATAAGATGGCTGATTCAAGCTAACGCCGAAGGTATCGTCTCTCTTCCCGGTTACTTATGCCTCTTCTTCTATGGAGGGGCTCTTGGGATCGCTCTGCGCCTTCATCTAGAACCGCCGAAAGAAACTGGACAATCTGAAGCAAAGTTGAAATGCATTTGTAGACAAGGCGAAGAAGACTGGTATGTCATCGAACTATAAACTCGCTCCTCGTACTCAGACGGTGATCTTGTTCAGCCCTTCTTTTCGGTTGTAGGTATGGTGATCCAAAAAGGATCTCCATCGCGGTGTTTTGCCTTTCTATTCCAATGTTTCTTATTGTTGAAGCTTATGGAGAAAGCAATGTTTCTCGACGGCTTGTCAACCTGCCCTACATTGCTCTTCAGGTTTCATTCCAGCCCATTTCACCATTTTACAAATTGATGATTACCCTACGACTCAGTGTTGTCGACTCTTTTAGATAGGTCTTCTAGCTCCACCCATGTCTTTTTTCGTATATCAACTATTCACCATGCCCATCTCAAAAACACATGGACGAAAAGGTTGGGACTACCTTAGTCATGCATTCAGTTTACTGAATCTGTTTTAAGTAGAAATTCTATTTTATTTACAGATTTGCTGCCTTTGACCTCTTCGATAGCCGACCACGGGATAATGTACTTTATAGTATCGAACTTGGCTACAGGTACCCTGAATCTCCTCTTTGACACTTTGATATTTGTGAATATGCAACCAATGTGGCTCTCTGCGGTGTACCAGCTTCTGCTCTTGTCGAGCTATACAGCTTTTTGTCCGTTTTTGGCTGCGACACTTAGTTTCCTGCTATTCGGCCGTCGGATTACAAAGCAATCCATCTGATAAGACAATATCCATTTCATTCTTTCTGTTTTCAATTTTTTTTTAAGTTGCCTTGCTATTTACATATGGTATTTGTACTTTACAGAGTTTGAAATAGATAGCGTAACTGGTGCTTTCTTTCCTTATCTGTAGATGTCAATTACTGTTCTGTTATTTCGTGCCGCGCATTTTGAATCAATGGGTTTTTTGGGAATATATAGTTTTGTTAAGAGAAACCCTTTAAGTTTGTGCGAGAAAACGCTTGACCGTTTTATAATTGCCCTTGGTAATTCAGGATGGCTAACTCGTGCTTTGCCAGTTGAATTGTTTGTTTCTTGCCGATTGGCGGATATTCATGATTGTATCCATGAAATTAAATGCTCTTCATCATCACTAGATGGAGGATTCTGTTGATACTATTGGTCCATTACCCAGTGAAGCGGAAGCACGTGATCCAGATGATATTGTTGATCGATTACCATCTGAAATGACTGGAGAAAATGGAGAAGATCAGGAAAGTAGTAATCAGAAAAGACGACGAGAAACTGATGAGGATGTTGATGGTACTGTCGGCCCCTTGCCTTCGGAGTTGGAAGAACCTTCAACAACCTCTTTTGAACCGCCCAAAAAAAAGCCCAAGAGACGGAGTGAGTTGGTTGTATTGTTTGAATCTAATTGGCTAATTCTATTTAAAATTCTTACGGTTTAGTTCACTACCTTAAGACTCGGAGGGGTCCTAGGTAAATACCTCAACGGAGAGGACTAACCGGAGGGCAATGTTTATTTTCTTTACTTTTCTCCTTGATTCACCTCTTCATTTTTTTACCTTGCTTTGATTCTCTATCCCTAAAATCTAATTTGTATTTCCTGTTTGTGGAAAACCATTCATGGAAATTCAGAGCTGAAGTTTCTGGATTCCGCTAACCTTTGTAAGCTATACATCCTTCGCTCAATTAGTATTTATATGTTTGTAAAACCAGAACTCAGGGAAGAGAACAGTCAGGTCAATCATGCAGTTGAGGTGCGTAAATTATTGTTAAAAAAAAACCTTATTTGCATATAAGCCTTTAGCCAAGCACTGTTCTGTGCTTCCGTTAGATTGTGCCCTCTTTGTTAATGGCTCCGGCAGTCGCCTGCATCTGCTGGACGACATTGCTGGACCTATATCGCCTCAAGTTTGGAAACCTAGTGATTGACTTGGTTTTTTCATGTTTGCGGGCTCGAAAATGATTATAAAGTTGAACTTCCGAAGGGCTCTTGTGTCACTTTGTGTTTGTAGTCATACAAAATCATTAGAGCTCCCATCCATCAAGTTGGTTCCCAATTCTTTTCTTTTAAAGCAGTTATCTCATCTTATAATCCGGGGTTTCTTGGGCAATTCCTTGTTCAGGTGTTGTGCTTTCTGCCTTTGAAGTCGTGGAAAAGTTATTCTGCCAGTACTCTAGGACACTTCAAATTATAAAGGTGAATATTACAACAACCCATCACTGCTCTTAAGTTTATGCCTCAATTAAGGCAGGGCGAGGACGTTAGATGACCTAGCGGAGGTTTTTATATCCTTTATTAGGTGGGATATGTGTCTGCCTTGACTTTTGGAACGTTGCTGATGTATACGAAATCGAGAGCGAACAGCATCTGACAGCGCATATGCGTAGTTCGGAAGCGAAGTCAGTACGCATGCGGGAATGCCATGGTATTTCGATCCCCAGTAAATCCTTCGGTGAAATATAATTGAAGTGCGCCTTCACAGAACCCTTTTTGTTCTTCGCTGCTTGGTTCCATTTCAGACCGTTTGAAGTCCCCTGTCCGATTCGTTTAAGTATACATGAATTAAAAAAGGCTGGGATGAATGAATAAAAATCGTTCACTATGTTTTTCCCTTTATGTACTATTCTTTTCCGTTAGTCCTGAAGGATGAGGAAATTCTACTTCGAAGTATTCCCTCTGCCCAGTACTATGAAATCAGCTACATGCACCGCAACACAATCACCCATCTTGCTTACTCAAAGTGAGTCATATCATTTGTACTTCCTCGCCTCTGTGCATTTTTGTCTTCTTTTGCGCTATCAGGGATCTAATTTCACAACTAAGGTGCCATTACTGCTTATTTTCTCATTTCAGAACGCACTATCTCATCACATGCAGCTGTGATGGTCATCTCAAATTCTGGCGCCTGGCGACCACCCGCGGTTTGGAGTTCGTCAAGCACTATCGGGCTCATCTGGGTAAGAACCTCTCTGTTTTCTTAATACTGACACTACTACTATTCTCATTTAAGTAATATGTTCGTCGTTTTCTCTTTTTAGGTGCTATAACTGGATTGGCTGTCAGCCACGATGGTGAGCTTGCTTGTACCGTCGGTGACGACAAAACCGCCAAAATATTTGATGTCATCAATTTCGGTAAGTCTTAATTCTACGCATATGTAGTACTATCTCCGCAATTAAGTAATATTCTCTGTTTCTCTTCGTGCAGATATGATCAGTATGATGAAATTGGGATTTGTTCCTCGTGAATGCTGTTTTGTGTACACGGCTCAAGATGGCTGCGCTGCTATCGCTATGTAAGCTCTCTATTCGGTTTCTCGATCTTTTCGTCCTTATTGTCTGATTATCGGTTTATTTGTTTCAGTGCAGATCGAGATAGCAGCGCCATCCACATCTACGATGCTCGAACTAAGGATACTCTCCTAAAAACTCTTAATAAACTCCATAGTAATCCAGTCATCGCCATCGCTGTATGTTTAGCGCGACCACTCTTTCGAAATTTGTCGATTGAATTCAGTTCCATTTTTCCTTCTTCCAGTTCTGTCCAGAATTGGATACGGTGGTAAGTGCAGATACCGAAGGAATGTTGGAATTCTGGTCGACCCAACGCCATGGTTTCGACGCGGTTCAACGGCCACCCACTCTACAGTGGACCTCGAAAATGGACACAGATTTCTACTGTCTTCTGAAAGACAAAACTCATGCGGTCAGTCTAGCGTTCTCTCCCAATGGGGGCAAACTTTTGGCGTGTTTTGGAGCCGATAGAAAGGTCAGTTAACCATCGCCCACTCATCCATCTCACCTTTGATTAGGTTTATAATAAGCAGTTTTCTATTTCTAGATTCGTATTTTCAAGACTTTAACTGGAAAATTGTCCCTGATTTATGATGAGAGCTTGCAGCGCTATTCCGAGTTGCAGACATCAAAACAAATTCTTCCAAGCATGGAATTCGGACGTCGATTGGCGTTGGAAAAGGAATTAGACCGATCGGATGGGACACATATGTGCAATTTGGGTTGGTACCCCAAGTAGATTTTGAAACTGTAGTCCTAGAAATGGTAAATGTGGTCCAACTTGGTTTTAGGTTTTCTCAATGGAGTTTTACAACTCTTAAAGTTTATGGATGAAAAAGAATTCGGGACCATCGACATAATCATTGGCGTCATGATCTGAATTGGTGATCAAGTATTCTGGCTTTAATTCGACTCTGCAAACTTCGATATTAGTTTTTTTGAGCAAGTAGGTGCGTTTCTGACGAGAGTTGTTGACAAACATTACATAAGTCTAAACAGAGGCGTAGTTAATCGTAAGGATGGAAGCCTGATCCCGAGAACACATCTATAGGAGTATGAGAATCAGACAGTTCAATGCTGACTTATTTGAGATTACATGCCATGCATCTCAAGTATCGCAGACCGCGATTTCTTCCTTATCAGAGTATTTAACATTATTCAAATGTGATTTCATGCCTGAGTTATTTATAATGGTAATCCGTATGTTCCCTATGCAGAATTTGATTCTTCTGGAAACTTCCTAATCTACACCACTCTTTTGGGTATTCGCGTGGTCAATCTCGTGACCCATCGGCTTGTTAGATGCCTAGGCAGTCCTGAAAACCTCCGTTTTCTCCAAGTCGCTCTCCTTCCAGCTCGTGCCGCTGTCCTCCAAAGTGCTACCGCTATGGCTCTCCTAGGTCTCGATTCGGCGACTGCTTCCCTTGAAATGCATGCTGCACTGGCTGGATCCTCTGAAGAACCCGCTTCGGCAGGTCAGACAGGTTCCACCGCAGAAGGTGGTTCCACGAACCAGCAACCATCTCGGGATCCTGTCATTGTGTGCACAGCTTTCAAAAAGAACCGTGTCTTCCTCTTTACTAATCGTGAACCTCATGAGATCAAATCTGAGTTCGTCAACTTTAGAATTCTTTCTTTATACTAGTTTAGCAACAGCACTCCGGTGTTTCTTTCGTCTATCTTTCAGTGGCGACACTCTGGCTGCTGGTTCGACCAGTGAACGTGACGTTTTCAACGAGAAACCAACTAAGGAGGAGGTTCTTGCAGCGTCGCGCGATTCAGCAGCAGCCTCCACGACATCTGCTTCTCTTCGTTTGGCTGGTTCGGCTATTCTCCACACCTCTCTTGGTGATATCCACATCCGACTCTGGCCTCGAGAGTGTCCTCGAACAGTCGAGAATTTTGTTGGACATGCTCGAGCTGGATACTACAATGGCCACATTTTCCACAGAGTGATCAAGGGTTTTATGGTACAGACTGGATGCCCCCATGGTATGCTAAGTTAAAAATAAGCATAACTGTGAATAAATTTAGAAGTTAATGTAATTTCCACAATGTTCCTTTAAGGTACTGGGACGGGAGGAAAATCGATATGGGGTGGCGAATTCGAGGATGAATTCCACCCAAGTTTACGACACGATCGTCCATATACCGTGAGCATGGCAAACGCAGGGCCGAATACTAATGGGTCTCAGTTTTTCATCACTGTAGCTCCTACAGTAGGTCCACTGACCCTTGACCTGTTATATGCTTGATTTTTTCGTACTCTTTCTATATTTCGTTTTCAGCCGTGGTTGGATAACAAGCATACCGTATTTGGACGTGTTATCAAGGGTATGGATGTGGTACAGAAAATATCGAATGTTAAAACGAACGCGAAGACAGATAAGCCGCTGGATGATATCAGCATCATCAGCATCAGTGTGAAGGATGTCGGAGGTAGTGCTTGAGACTTTGTAAATTATCCTTTTTGGATTTTGATGTTTAGATAAACTAATAGCATTTTGTAAATCTTTGTGGTTGTGTTATCGGTATATCTTTGAGAGCTGATTGCATATTAACTGACTTAAATTATCCGATTCATAAGAGCTATGTTGATCGAGCGCATTAGTAGTGGTGTCCTGTGAAGAAGCATTAGCGTTTTTTGGATGTCCAGTCGTGAATGAAAACGATCATGGAATGAAATTGGTGGTCTAACCTTCCTCAGCAGTTGATGTGAGAGACGGGGTATCTCACCGTCAGAGGTCTGTTTGATGAAGACCGGATTTAGGTATCTAATAATTTTAATAATTACCTCTGGATCTCGATTGCTGGAGCGTTGAATAGTATCTAGTCCTGGGCTTCTTGTAGTCCCCGGTTCTTAGTTGAAAGGCAGAACCAATATGCTGCCTTTAGGGAGAATCGAATTAGAAGCTTGCAAATGTCAATGTTTTAAGTGCGTCATCCCACGTTGAACTTTTAAGTCCACTTTAGAGTTGCTCTAGGTTGATGGCGTTGTTGCATTCTATTTTGCGGAGAGCAGGGAAAGGTTATGCACAACTAACGAACATAAGTGGAGGACGAATAAATGAACAATAAGTAAAGCACTAAGATTCAAGTTTAATAAGTACGAAAAGATTATTCGAATATGTATCTATAGAAAGGTGCAGTACTGAAAAAATTGGCTTAGATATAATTCATTTATGACTAGTTTTTTCACTTGTGTGCTATAAAAAATCCCGAAACACTCCTAACAACCAGATCACAGAGAGAGTGGCGATCAAGCAGGCAGAAGGAGAATCCATGGAAAAAAGTAGCACAATAAATTCGACCACTACAAACCTCAAGAGCTCTAAGAATATTAGCCACTTTCATCTGAAATTCTTCAAGACCGAATAGATTTAATGTGTGAAAGAAAAAAAAGTTTATTAGAATTGGACTTCAAACCGGCATGTGATAATATTTCCTGAATAAGTCTCACTGAAACAAAAACTTGTGTCACAACCTTATTCGGTAGAGGTCCACCGAAGTTGTGTGCTTTTAGTTGGACTTAGAGATATGTTGTGTTTTAAGTAGGGCCTGCAAGTGTTTTTTTTTCACGGAGATTCGGAATGGTTTTGTGTTTCCATAAGGGGTCCAAGGAGACTAGTTTCGTCTTTAGTTTCCACGAGAATGTCCATCATTCCCCATAACTATTCACTTTGACAATAGTCATAGAGGGCAAATTCTTAATGAGACGTTGAGCAGAGAAACAGAGCTGTTTGTTGATAAAAGGACTGAAAGTTGGTAAATGATGACCTTTGTCCGATACCTTTTGGAAAGGACTCCCAGTAGTACGGTGTCAATCTGCTTCTACTATCTTCCTGACCATTCTTTTTCGAATTAGATGATCATAGGATCAGGGGAGTGTTTTTTTACTCGTCTAGCGTCATCATTAAACGAAGAGGACCTTATGCAAGCTTTCGCGGGGAGTGTGACGCACTAGCGGCTCCCTTACTATATTTCCAAGAAAGTTTGATTGTAATTATCACAAGTAGACTCCGAAATGACCTATGGGGTAGCGATGGACAGAAAATGATTCCAAGGCCCAACATGAGTAGTCAAACATCTCCGATCATCAAATCCATTCGGAAATTTATTTTCGTTCAAACTTTCTTGTAAATAGCGACTCTCTGAAATCTGTGCAATGTGCCGGCCAGCATTTTTGCTGAATATAAAACATGGTCTGGATTGAATTCAGTAGAGTATATTAATGAACAGGGCATTGGTGATATGTTATGTGAGCTGCATTTAGAAAACAAGTGTTACGAATGTTTGTCACAATGCGATCTAATGTTGGGCTTCTCGAAAGAGTGCATACAAGGTTGCATTACATCATTTCTGATCTCAAAGTGTATCAGCCATATACATCAGTCGATAAACTAAATTCGACCAAACGCTGGAACTACGAGTACTTTAAATATAACTTGAAGGTCACTCTTGAAACGACGAATGTACTAAGCAAGGCTTTGATTCTTGCTTAAATCACGAGGCTGAAGTAGGAATTTGACCACTTAAGATAGCTTGACAATTTAACAACTAAAGTCAACTTTATTCTGCCCTACGCCTTTTGCATTTGTTCATTCATTCCAGTCTACAAATTACTGCTTGAAAGATTGTGGAATTTACAACCCGTAATCATTACGAGTTTTATAATAATGAAATCAAAGTCCTACTTTTTGCCTCGAGCTAACGCGGAGGCCATCATATCGCATTAACTTTCAACTTTGTCTGCCATTTTTTAGTAAGGTATCTCGTAGTCACCCAGCGGGCAGATAGAATGTTTGTCGTAGGCCAAAGGAGCATAAATCATGAAGTTTGTGGGAAAACTATCTCCCTAAAAAAGTAGTCTTCAGCTCAGTAGTACAATTTGGGCTCATGTCAACTCGTTGAAAACAAAGGAAGCCTCTTTCAAAAAAAATAAGTGGGAAGCTGAAACCTGAGAGCCTCATAGCTCGTCCGTATCCTACTTTGCGCTAATCGTGACAGGTCCAATCTAGTGTGAATAGAGATCCCTACGAGATGAATAAAGTCAACAACATTGGAATATCGTTATCAAGACTATGGAATATGTATAACTCTTTCCCATTCTAGAGACATTAGAAGACATAATATGAATGATTGGGGAAAAAATAGCATTCAAGGTGCATCCTTCGACCCCCATTCTGAGGTGCTTTTAGACCTCTTATTTGTCCAATATTTCAGTTATTGGCCATCACAAATAGGTTTCGGATCCATGTCCTCCAATGACTGGTGCGTAAAAGAACGCCAAACCGATAGGCACCAATCAGTATCCCCACAACATTACAATCTATAAACAATAGCTCTGGTTCAATTACACGTGCTGGAATGTGAACCATGAGCGAGATTTCAGCTCGGATCTTCAATGTGTCAGAATGATTGATCCCAATGATTGTGATTACAGTCAGATTTAGCCAAAAACGCAAGTATTTTCTAAACCATATTTATGCATTTTGAAATCGGAGAAAATCTGTCTTAGATTGTGGCCAAAGACCTATTTTACAGCCAGAACTGGGAGTCTGCATTAATCAGTCATTATGGTCATATTTTCATCAGACATTCTCGCAGAGCAAAGCGGCTCCATAACTGATCCACCGATTCTGCGGCTCTGAACTTGGCAATGGAATCGCGGTGATAAAGTTGGTAGAGATACCTACAAAAACAAATATTCGAATATACAAGACAAAAGACAAATGTAAACCAGTTCTAGATTTATCAAATGGACAGTCGGGGACTTTTTGAAACAAGGCACCGAAATAACTCACCTGTAGTAGAAAGAGCGCCAGCCCTTGCTGAAGTTTTGTACAAAGGCGCGACGTAGAGACTTGGGTCAGGAATAAAATCCATTTCGGGTTTCATATGAACCATTGGCAAGGCCTCTGTGGTTACTCCTGGCAACGGATCGGCAATCATCATCGTGTTGGTGTTCCATCTTTAAGACGAGGTTAAATTAGGACTAATCTTTGCTGATATGCTGCCATAGACACTACTTGTTTGAAAAATGAAATCGTAGCATAAAATGTACGATATGCCCAAAAAGTCTTTTGGAAAATAAATCTTAACTGTAATAATTTTGATTTTAAAAAGTTTAAAATATCACAAAAATATGCAGGAAATGTTTGAGGACTTGAATGTGAGGATGTCGAGGAGTCTAAAATAGGTTGATGACTAGTATACATTACTAATCCAGTAATGAGGCAGGCCGATAAATATTCTCTGGAATTAAGGATTGAAGAATATAATGCCAAGATCAATATTACTTGTTAACCATTGCCTTGACGTAAACAACGGTTCCCTTCAGGGCAACATTCTAATAGATCTCTATCGCCGTCTAAACTCGTCGCCTGCATAGCTATTAACGGTTTTAGTTCATTTTCACAACCTAGCCACCTAGTTCGCTACACTATATAGATATACATTATATGTGGCGTTGACATCGGATAAATCACTTCAGATTAAGAGGCAATTAGACATCATATTCTCACCTAAATCCGTCCATAAAGAGTCCATGAATCAGAACACCATCTTGTGGAATTTCAACGTCCTGATCTTCGGGATGCTTTTCATCAAACTTGAGAACCCTTTGTCGCTTAACGTACATCTCCTGATCACGGAATTGTGAAAGAACAGTAAAATCAAAGGCCAGGTGGTCAACTGGAACGTTGTATTTCCGTGCATAATTCTGCAAGGTGCCCGTCAGGAAACCTAAGGTGTAGACAAAGTTGCAGTTGTAAAAGTACTAATGAAAAACCCGTTTATCCGAATTTAGTATGTAATATTTGCGAACCTTGGGGAAAGAAAAAACCTGAAATCCAGAAAGATAGTGGAGGACCATTCTTAAGCCAGAGAGTGATAAATTCCACTCTTAGTGATAAATCCTTCATCCAGGAACTCAGAGGCTTCAAACTCGGATAAGCAGCGTTCTCCCATAACTCGGGCACTGAGTTCAACAAAAATGAGTTGTAAATTTTCTCCATCTTCTCTGACATCACCAGAAGGCCTTTTACAGCCTTCTGGATGCGGGTCAAGGAGTTCTACAAAGTCACGTTTTCAAACGCTCTTGAAAAAACAACACCACTTAGCAACAACTTAAATATGTACTTTTATGATGCTGAGTAGGTTGTTATAGCGATCGACCTCCTGAACAAGCACCGTAGTGAGTGAATTAACACGACCTTTACCATCAGTGTCAAAAAGATCAGATTTAGCTGACTCTTTTTCAATTTGAGAGGGCAGATTGGCGAGTAGGCTTCCGGCTATGTCATAAACAACTTCGTCCGGTGTTCGACCCTCACTGCTAGAGCTGGTTCTTGGCTGAACTTCCACAATGGTGGAGAGCAATTTGGAGGTTTCTTTTTGCTGAAATAGTTCAAAACATACAACACACTTTACATTTTCTCGATCTTCTATGTCGTGCTGCTTATAAGCATGCGAATTCGCCTTCCTATATGTCGTTCTCAGCTTTCACTAACATCAAAGTAGCTACCCAGAATGACTGTCTTCCTAAGTGACGGTACTACTATCAATAATATTTGCAATCCACTTTGATGGAATAAAGTTCCCTCAATTTCCGTAGACGATAAAAGCCTCGCCATTATGGTTTTCAATTATCGACAACAGTGTAGAAGTTGTAGATGCACAGGATACGAGAAGTAACAAAGTGAGCACAGCCGATGGGAAAGGAGAAAGCGATTTTTTGAATAGCTTCTTATTTTGGTAATAGAAAGGAGCAATTTTTGAACTATCTTCAAATCAGTCTCTCTATTCTCTTTACCATTTTTTCCAGTGCCATATTATATCGGAAATGATGAACATATATTGTGGGACATCTACTTAGGAACTAAAGGAAATCCTTATTTTTGAAAGCTTAACCTGAAAAGAGAGGTTAATATGATGAAAAAGAACTTTCTGATGATGGAAGTGGACATTCATTCCAATGCATGATCAACGCCAATCGAACTTTGATGGTGATCTTTGCTAAGCTATAAAATGTTAAAATGTGTTAGAGAAACCATTGCCAGACCGACTGAGTCCGAAGTTGGTCGAAATCATTCAAATCACGTATTGGCAGCACAACTCAGATACCCAGAGCTTTTCCCTACTGCTTAGACTTGTATTTGCATACATTCTTTAGCAAGTACTTGGATAGGAGTTCAAATGCAAGCCTCCCATGAAACTGAAAACACTAACTCATGGATGCAGCTAACAATCTCTACAAAAGTTATGGTGTCTTGCGGTGCCGAAGTATTCTCAGAGGATTGAACATAATAGAGTTTGCTTTTTTTTCAAGAACTTAATTTTGAGGACTGCGTTGGTCGGCCTGGATAAATTTAATGCAAATTCACGTTTGTGTCCTCTTCTAATAGACTCATGGTCCGACCGAGGATGAATTTCAGACCGCACATATTCTGTCCACCGAAGGTTTAGAGTTGGAACCAACTACGATCCCATTCCAGCCTATTATTTAAAAGTCTCCAAGTTTGCTGTATTCTATGTCGTTCACTAAGCCTGAGACATTCACGAGCGATTCGTTTTGCATACCCATTCCTTCTGGATCTGATTCTCCGCGCCATGGAAACAAAGTCCTCTGGGCCTTTTAAAGTGCCGCTGATTTTGCGATCATATGAATAGCTGACTCAGGTGATATGGAATCGAGATTCATCGGATTGCATCTAATGATAATAGGTGACTGAGTGTCAAGCGAGAAATCCTCAAATACGGAAGTACCAAGGCGCCTCCTACCTACCCGAGACCCAAATGAAAGCCGCCTTCATGTAACGAAGGCTTGGGCTATCACTAAGTCAACTGATAGGCATGTAAACGTAAGAAATTAGAGGCAATAATATAGTAATCAAAAGCGAATTGATGCATTAATTAAGTAATCAAAGCAGGGATGTCCAGTGGAACCCACCAGAAACTGGAGATTTGCATTAGGATGCATATTGAAGATGTCAGTAGAATCCAGTAGAGGTAGTTCGTCGATATAGTCCAGGTATTCTGTCACACGTTCCAGTGGCGGTGGACGATAGAGATCTGAATCCGCACAGTATCGATAGTTTTCTGCCAAAGTTTCTATACCGAAAAATCTCGTCAGGATAACATTCAAACATCGTTGATCCCAAGCGTCAGTTACTCGACCACCATAGGTGATCTAAAGCATTTGAAGTAGATAAATGAATTTTATGGCCAGTTGATAACGTATTAGTACACGTGATTAACACACCTCTGCAGTGATATATTTAAGCGCATCCCATTCAAAGCCTTGTTCATTTGAAAAGAGACTGAGATTCATTATAGCGCATTCTCGATCCGAGTCATTGAACTCATAGGGTATGTTCCAACCAAGAGGACCGAATTTCTTCCTTTCCAAAACCACCACATGAAAGAGACACATACCGTAGACCACCCGACGCCATTTCAACCCAAGAACTGAATAATAGAGCACATTTAAGAGAAGATCATTAAATTGAGCTATACTAAAGGGATCCCTACTGCTAACCGTTATTCTCAAAGAATTCCCGGGGAATATCATTGAGGGCTCTGCGGAGGTTCGTTTTAATGCCTTTTGGGGGTTCGTTTGTAGCCTTGACAGAGTTCTGAAGGACGGTAATTGGAAACGATTTGGTCGGCATGGAACTAAGAAAGAGTCGGAAATCTTTATGTGTGGTTTCTGTCGCTTCTGAACGCATTTTGATAATCTCTTCCATGCGAACCATCCACGACGCCGCCAGATGACAGTTCTTTAATATAGATCAATGTTGGATTTCAGACTATATAGATGAGTTTAATCGAGAGATCCATACCTGGAGAAAGACCCAGTCTCCATTCTCCGCAGCCTTATTTATCAATTTTTCAGCAGTCGGTCCTTGACCTTGACCCAAAGACACGGAATAGATCCGTTCTGCGTAGTCCATATTCCTGGCAAACCGCTGCAGCTGAGCCATCGGATCAGAACCCGGTGAAAGGACGAAAACCAGCGGTGTTGCTGCGTCCATATCTGCGTAGAGTAAAGGCAAGTCGACGGCCGGGGATTCCACAAATTCTCGTCCTAGTTGAAGTCTCACAAACTCTGTCACCGCTGCAACAAACTCTTCCTCACGAATGGCACGAATTAGAATGGTCTTTTGAAAGTAGCTGAGTCGATCGTTCCAACTCCAGTTTTCTCCAGATGCATCAGGAGGACCCAGTTTAACTGTTATCCCATCTCTCGGTGAGTCCTGAGGTGTTCTAATCTGTACGAAGATTGATTTTCCGTTGGAAATATCGTCAGGGAGAGAGTTGAAAGGGTTTGGAAGAGATTCAGCGAGATCCCATATGGCTTCCCATTGACGCATACTGAGCCACGAAGTTGTAGACTCCGGTTGAGGAGAGGCAGAGCGGTCTGCATGTGTTGCCGTGGAGATCAGATAATTCCACTCTATTTGATCGATCTCTTTATCGTGTAGCAGAATTTGAGCACAAAGAATGAATGAGAAGACAAGTTTGTCTTGTGCAAATAAACCTCGGGCGACATTATTATAGGTGGCTAATGTGATAGCATCGAGGAGGATTTTAGTCCGACTTTCCGATTCAGCTTCATCATCCTCTCCATTCTTCGGACACTTTTCGATAGTTTGGTTAAATAACTGGAACAGGGTAGACAAGATTTAATCATAGAAATTACGTATAACAGTCGTCAAAATTGGAAAAGTAGCTTACCGATATGAAATATTTAAGTGAAAACTGATACATAGGATCAATATCAGCAAGTAGTGTTATCACAAAATAGAGCACAGAGCCTCTTGCAGCAATTGGTGAGAAGCTTGATCTAGCCTTTGTGATCATCGCCTCGGTGGATTCTGCTTCAACCAATCGTTTTGCAATTTCAGTCGCTGTTGTTTTTGATTCATTCAAGGTATTGATCAGAGTTTCATTGTCGAGAATATTGCCCTCAGACTCATAGAGCAATTTAAGAATTTTGTCTTCAATTTGCTTTAATGAAAAGAGGCGGAAACGTAGCATATGGTATTTGGGGTCAATGTCTACTGCCAATAATAAATCATACCCGCATAGTAATTTTATCAGCATTTATATTGATAATTAGTTCTACTCGCTGTTCCTCCAATTCAGGTCTTTCGAGGCGTGTCACTTCGTTCAAAAGTTGATCCTCCAGACCCTGTGGTGTGACCGTGAAGTTGATCAAGGTAACCTTGACCATCACCTCGGGCATATAGTGCGGATTTGGTAATTTCGTGGTGATGTAAAATTTGAATTTTGTGTCATATTCGACGTCACTATCTCCCAACCGAATTAGTAACCTTCCACCTTTCATGAAGGTTTGCCTCATCAAGACTGGCTCAAGAGTTGGATCTAGATTTTCACCAACGTCTTCTAGCAGCATTGGGCAACCAGTTCGAATGCAGGATTCCAAGACACGAAGCATTGACGAATCAGTCAGTTTCACAACTTTGATACCATTCTGATCTTCCATGGCTCGAATCCATCTATTCGCCTGTTCCTGTGGATCGATCATTAAAGGCCATCTTCTAGATCTCGTTACCATGATTCCATTTTCCGTACTAACTTGGTCTCTGGGCAGGCCTTCAGAATTCCATTGACGTAGTTCAAAAGCGTCTCCAAGAACGCTATAGAGTCCAACATTTTCACTGACTGGAATACCGAGTTCATAACACTTCTCAACCCAAGTTCTGACAAGTGATTCTCGAAATTCCATAGTGAAAGCCCCATAGTAAGCAACACAGGCAGCAGCGATAAAGACGTCACCGACGACATTTCCTAATTGGGCGTCATAAATGCCAATAGATTCGCGCCAGTGTTCCTGTTCACTTGATAACGCAGTAGTTAACTTGGCTGCGCGTTTGAGTCGAGCCGCCGTGAGGGCTAAATTGTGTTCTAGGACCTTCTTTTCCCCCACGGATTTGTCATACGTGGCTTGTAGCTCGGCAATCTTATCTTCGATGGCTTTTAATGCAGCCTGTTTCTCTCTGAGGTTAGCGACCATCACGTCCATCTCTCTGTTAGCTTCTTCAAGTCTGTAGTCGTAAAATTAAGCCGACCTTTCAGAACGGCAATTAATACAAAGTAACGGTTCTCTTGCTTTCTTTTTTTTAAATCTAGCTGAACTTTTGAATCGATTGAAAGGGAAGAACGCTTTTTTTGACATCCGAACCTATATATGGTGCCATACAGGCAGGTGCTGACAATGCACTTGCTTACGTACGGATTTTCCTCTATATACGCCATCGAAATTATGTTCAGAGACGAAAGCCAAGCGTGAGTGATACCTACTCTTGATTGTCAGTCGTATTGGTGCTAACTCGGCCAGATGGTCATTTTTGAAATGCTTCTATATTTGTATGATTCTATTTTACCATAAACTGAACCAATCATTCTATGCCTTGAATTCGAACAAAAACTGATTCCAGTAACACCAAATTTCTACCACAGTGTGAAAACTTAGCTCGAAATGACAATGTCAATGACTTTGCAAAATTAAAATGGGGTGGAGGACCGATAGACACTCTTTTGACTGGTAGCTGAATGCAACAATCCATTAGAATAAAGAATGACTTCGACTTGGCCGTTTTTCTGACGATAAACAGAAATGAAGGATCAAAGGGTCGCTAAAAGTCACCCTTATAGGGTCCTCTAATTTTCACTAATAACTATAGACATTCATCTTGCGCAACAGACAAACAGGTAAACAATATCTTAAAGCAAAACGGCTCGAGGACTTGGACAAGTCGAGGCCTAAACTCGAGAGAACCCAGATTCCCAAGAGCGGAAAAATTGTAATCCTTGCTCTAAACAAGGTCATAGTTACTAAAAATTCATTAAAATGATAACGAAATAATCGGCCAGTGAATTAACAACAGCAGCTGCGGCAAAGATGCCCATCATAACAGGGCAAAATTACTATTGGTCGCGTACGAGCGAACCACCGCTTCGTTATTTTTGGTCTTAGAAAGATGTGGAAGCTACAGTCCCACATATACAAAATCTGACTGGCTATTAGCGAATGACTAACCTCTTTCTCTTTGGTTCCACCGTGCGGTAGGCCCGTGCGTACATCTCCAGTGCCCGCACCCACATGCAAAGGGATTTGCAGGCCTTGCTCACCTTTTCAATCACTGACGGTACGAAGTCTGGATTCTCCACATACTTTTGCAGCTTCTTCAGTAGAGCATTAGAGATGCTATCCTTTGGATATTCCACTAGCTTCTTCAAGAAGTTACTATCACCGAGCAACGTCTTGGCCGTTGTCCAATCGGTTCTATTAATTGCTGGTATTTCATTGGAAAGTCACTTACTTTTGCCCTAGCATGAGACAGACTGCCTCCATAACCGTCTGGACGAGTTGGGGTGGTTTGGTGAAGACACGTACCTCAGCAATATCATTTTTGTCAAGAGAGTCAAGCGCCTTGTTGGCTGCTTCAAGAGCGGGAAGTGCAGAGTCTAGATCACGTTGGGCATCATCAGCTATCGCCTGTGTCTCCATAGCCTTGGTCTTAGCTTCTGCTTCGTCATCTTTTACCCGATGACGTACTACATCCGCCTGAAAAGGAAAGTGCGCGTCGTTGATTGCGTTCAATCACTAGTCGTCCTGTAGATAAGGCGAGGAGTAAGTGGGGAGACTCGATAAGAGAAATACTAAGGCACACTTGTTTGACCCGAACTACCGTTAAAAGATACTCTCCAAGACGTAAAATTTAAGAGATCTTCTTTGAGACCAGTTTGAATAACTTAACTCACCCAAATCTAGACTTCGATCTCACTTTTGGCACGAGAGTGAACTCAGATGTGGTCATGGCAACTGGGCGCAGAAAGCCGCCATTAACAGGAGTGCACCATAAAGGCTCCTGCATAAATACCCC
Organism: Moniezia expansa; assembly: GCA_019097775.1. NCBI lineage: Eukaryota > Metazoa > Platyhelminthes > Cestoda > Cyclophyllidea > Anoplocephalidae > Moniezia > Moniezia expansa. The sequence goes on from JADFDV010000064.1 coordinate 6,579,816, forward strand.
TCATATTTATGAATAACATTCGGCGACCACGTCCAGTCAGCGTTAGCAATGAATGGCAGCCTATTTATTGGTCAAATCTATTTCCGTAATATCAAGGATACACGTGACACAAATTATTAGAATACTGTTGCCGAAACGTTTTTGTTAGCCTGTTCATGAGTACAATCACCTAAAAAGACGCCGAATTAGTAATGTTGCCCACTACAATGAAAATGGCAATCGCTTTACCAAAATGAACATGAGTGAAAAAAATTAATGACTTGAAACTGATCACAAGTGAAGAATAAATTCTGGTTACCCACCTTCTCCTGATCTTCGCCCAATTTATTCATCAGCTTTTCGGTATCCTGTTGTTTCTGCTCTAATTTGGGCCGAAGTGCTGTTAGCTCCTCTTCCATATGAGCTACGATATCGTTGGTTTCCTGGATCTTATTTAAACCATTCTTGAATTTATCCTCCATAGCCTTGAGATTACTAGAAAATAAATAAACGAGAGGGATGCATAATCGCTTTAAGAATTCGGCAGTTTACTTTCGACGATCATCGAGCATGACTCGATAAATGGATAAAAGTTCGAGATAGCTAGTCGGTGTGGTGTAGTAGTAACGCTTTAATTCTTCGAAAAACCGAACTGCTGCTGAGGAAACCGTCAAGTGTGTGAAAGTACAAATCTCCGCCATCTTGTCCTGCAAAAATCAGATTGAAAACCGTTAGATAACGCTGAGCTAAGAACTAACGTCTATTTGAAACATACCTTCAACTCAGTTGAACCGATGTCCAAAGTTAAGAAAGATGACTTCGCAACACTAAGGAGTGCCTCTTCCGGCCATTCAGTGAACCAATCGATGGTACAGCAGTTAACCAAGGAAGGAAACATCCTCAATCTATTTCTGAAAGCTGAACCCATTGGAGACATTGATATAACCAAGTGAAGGTTATTTCTCACACGGTCAATACAAAACCGATAAATCGCCTCCCGATCACCTTCCGCAATGCCCGCATTCTTGGCAGCAGGACGAGTGCCAATAATGAGTTTTTCTAATGTTTCTGCTTCAAAAAGACCCGGAACTTCGCCAGAGTTAAGGATATTATTGAGATCTTCAACAAACTCCTCAATAAGGATCTGGCTTTGGGAGAAGAGGAAGACTGTCGGCTTGTCATCCACACCGGCCCAGAAGTAGAGTTTTTGAAGATCCTCATGGAAGCTGTCATAGTTGTAGCCACGGGAGAGTTCTACCGAGAAGCAGTGGTAGCCATTCATGTGAGCTGCAAGTCTATATTGTCAAAGCAAATGACTACAATACATTGAGCTGATCGATTGCTATTGACCAACTAGAACCCACTTTGTTAGGGATCGTTTACCAGTCCCACCCACGCCAACAAGCAGTGCATTTCCACGATCTTGGCGAAGCATCCTGGCGATTCGACAAATATGCTGAACAGCGTCCATGAAGAATACCAATGAGGTTTCTTTTGTGTACACCAAATTATAGTCTTCAAGATACTAAAGAAGTGGACAAGGTGCTGTTAATTACAGTGATAGAATTAAGTTCTTTCATTAAAATGAATTAGTCTACCTCTGCCATGACGTTTTTGAGTTTATCCAAATCCGTTATCTCCTCGTAGATACGGTCTTCTTTATTTGCTCCAAAAACCATGAAATCACCGAAGAAAAGTGGATTTTTGTAAAAGATTTCCGGTTCGATTGACTGAATTTAAGGGAAAATGTTTGCTGATTAAACCATTACAATGATATGTCGGTATGTGAGGGGTGACACTAACTTCGCCGAAGAATTTATTTGCAATTTCTGCTAGAATGGTGTTGAAGAATAGTCTGTCGGCATCATCCACCAGTCGATCATGAAATACTCTTGAACACTCGTGGTAGAATAGACGGTTCAGTGATGCCTTATCTCTTATCGCCAGGGGGTTCGTCTGCAATACACCCTGGATGCATTTCGAAAGATCTCGAAGGTTAAACACGTAATGCGATTTTGCCGGAGTCGGAAGTAGTTCGGCCACCAGTCGGCCATACATCTCAACCGCTCCACTGACGATTGAGTCGGCGAGGGGCCGAAGACCCTGTTGAAAGTCCAACATAAAGCCCTGGTGGGACAAAATACATTAGCAATTTTAGAAAACTCTTTCACGTCACTATCAGTACCGAAGATAATTAAATTCACATTCAAAATAGTTCCGAATATGTGCTTTAATGTCGCATCAGAAGGCGAGGGGATGGCTAAGACCGAGAAATGTCGAACGAGTCTAGCCGTAATAGAGTTTCTCCCGCCGCCGGGTGGTCCACAAGCAGCCAAGAGGGTGACATCTTCCACTTCAATCCACGTCAACTTATCCCGATCATAGAAGCCACCGAAATCCTGGAACTGCCTTAGCAATTCGATTGGCGGTTGACTGCCATAATTATCCGCCTTCGGCATATTAAGGTCATCCACAAAGAGTACAGCTCTACGACCTCTAGCGGCACCTATAACTCCCCTTCGGCGCTTCTCCAGCTTATTTACTATCATTTCTTGAGTTCGCTGACTGCTTGTCTGAGCAGAGAAATTGATGAATATGGGAAGGTAATTATTACTGGCCTGAAGACGTTCTAATGAACTTCGAGTTATTGCAGTCTAAAAAATTTTAAGGTGGAAATAAGACTGTGCTGGAGGTCAACTGAAGGTGAACATCTACAGACCTTGCCAACACCAGTATCGCCAGTGAACAGAATTGACTGTCGGGCACTAAGAAGCAGTTCTAAGAGCTTTCCGTATCGGACAGTGTCCACAGTGGGGACCAGATAGTTGAAAAAGGGTTCGTTCTTGTTATATTTGAACTTCGGCACTAAGCGTTCCCAGAGTTCAAATCGCCGTAATTTGCAATCGACAAAACACGACCACAAGTCGTAATTTGGTGGAAGCTTAAGTTAAAGGGAAGCGGTGTTGTCAGTTGCGGGAGTCCTAATATTAATTGTTCCAGAAAATAAGGACTTACTCGAGCCTCCGCACATTCATCCATGACATTTTTTATTAAAATATCGACCTCATTAGTTTTGGAACCAATAACGTTTCCAGCTAGACCCCACAAAAGGGAGAAGACGAAGACCATGGCTATGATCGGCTGTTGTTTCTGGATCTCACCTTGACTGAGGTCAGGTGCTCCTGGATGGGTAAGAATCACTCCAATAAGAACACACATTGTCTTGACGCGTGCTATTGGAACCTGGAAAAAACAATGAACTTGGATCGATATTCGACGGCTAACCTGTGGGATAACGGTTGGTATCTTCGAGATTGCTTTTAGAGCTGGGTCGACATATTTTTTGAAAAGCTTCAACAAGTACTCTCGAACGAGTGAGCTAAACTTTTCTTTCAGGGATTCTATCCATGTCTAAAAGATTGTATTCATGAGAAAGTTGATTTAACATCAGAATAAGAAATCGGAAGAATTCTGGACAAAACCGACCCACCATTACATAGGGAAGCCATCCAAGTTCGGCAGGATCAACATAGACCATACCACAACGCGAGACGGTGGCTGGAGAAGCGGCAGCCAAATCAGCCACTTCGAATAGCATATGGACGTAGGGTGTGAGTTTAATACGCTCTGAGTTGGCAAGACATAGCACCTTATTGTCATCAAGCACTGAGTTCATGTTCTCAATCCAGAGAGCGTCAACGGGACCATCGCAGATGATCCATTGATGATCAGTGGTTGTGTCCTATGAAGGTGAGATGTACAACTAATTTTCTTATAAAATGGCTTGTTTAGACCCCTTAAGGAACTGGCTGAAGTTAGTTCGAAGGAGAAAGATGGACAGACTTGTCTACACTTGACATGGTGGGTGTGCTCAAAATTGAGGTTGTTCGATTAAACACTTTGGGTTTACAAGGGGGACCCTCTAGGCATCTCCATCTATGACAATAAAAGTGGTATTTTTTCCACTTTCATTAAGTAAAATGACGATATGTTAAAAAAAGGCTTGAAGGTAAGAGAACCTGTTAAATTAGAGTATTAACGATGTGGAATCCCTCTCATTAGTCTGAGTCACATTGCCATTCCGAATGTTCCCACATTTCTTATTATTCAACGTTAAGGTAAACTGTCAGATTTGTTAAGCGAATAGAGCTATTGGTACAAATAATACTATCCGTATATGGAATCGGGCTCACGTTGCAAGTCTGCCGAACGATATAAGCCATCAAACCGTCATGCCACTCCATTGTCTTCTTATTCACTTCCCCATAGATTTCACCCATTGTGATAGATTTGGGATTGAGTACATGCACTTTGACTGGTTGGAAGCTCGGATTTGTCACTGTCATCTCCGGTAACTCAGAAAGAGTTCCTAGAGTTTGTGCCAGAATTCTGTAGACAGTCGTCTTACCACTGCCGGTGGGACCGACCAACATGACACCGTGGCGAACTTCTAGTGTCTCGTAGAATTGGATCACCTTAGCGATTTGAGCAGGAACCACTTGGAGTCCAAAATCCTGGGTGACCTTTTCAGCGACTCGTTGGAATTGACCGTAGTCATGTTCTGGGACATCAATATCAGGAAAAAGATCCTGAAGGATTGCGGTGAAGAGAACGGCATCTTGAGCCAAAAACTTGGGTAAATTACTATCTCTGAGAGCTCGAATAAGTACAGCGTTCTCCGGCTTATCCGCATTCTGGCGTTTTAGTGAACCTGCCATGACCAGAACAGACTTCAGTGCACGCATGCCAAAATCATAATGATCCTGTTTAGAAAGCTGTTCACTGCAAAGTTTGTACATTTGGGTCATCTTTTGGGCGAGATCCTTGGAGGACTCAAAACCTTCTGAATAGAGAATAACTTCAGCGATGAGTTCTAGGTGGAAAAAGGACAAGTTATATGTTATTAACTAAAGTTTGGCTGAGGGTTAGCAGTTTACTATAGTCAGGAATCATCATGGATATAGGCCTGAAAAGGGCTTTCAAGTTGTCAGGGAGTTCCGTTCGCCCCGCATATCCAGGATTCATTGTGATGAAGGCAGCGCATGATGGGTTCAGCTTGATCTCACGACCCTCAAATAGGAATCGACTAACCTATTGGACAAATAAGAAGCGCTTATATGTAGATGAAAATGCATCACCTTTGCTGTTTTAGCATTTTTGATTGTGATTAGTTGCTGTGCAATGACAGAGAGGACTTCAATATCAATTCGGTTAAATTCATCGAAGCAGCACCAAGCACCAGACTGGGCTAGACCCGCAAAGAATCGACCCATCATCTTGTAGTCCAAACCGTCGGAACAGTTAAAGACCACACATTGCTTTGCCAGACACTTGGCCAAGTCTTTTGTGGACTCGGTCTTTCCCGTACCTGCAGGTCCCGCCGGAGCTCCTCCAAGATCGAGCTGAAGAGCGCCCATCAGGCAGAGGTAGCACCTGAAAAGAGAATAAATAAATTCATATCTTCCAAGACCAGTTATAAGTTGTACTGCTCTGTCATTGGCTGCCATATCCAACATTCTCCAGCCACTTTCAGAACAATTTTGCTCTATGGTCTAGAGTCATTTAGAACGAGTTCAGGTGGATTGATCTGAGTTCAAAAAGTCGAAGGATGTCTGAGCTATGAAGATATAGCTGCATAAAATCATTTTAGAAGTCTATCCACTCTGGTTTATCAAAGAAGACCAAAATTGTGGGCTTCTTTTTAAGTCGCAGAACTCCCTCACAAAAAAGTACAGAAAACCCGATTAAAATTTGATGACTCAACGACCTGCTGCTCTGTTAATAAAAGCTGGATTTGGTAAGGCCAAGCTGCTCTGCAAGTGTAAAGTAGGACAGATCTGGCAGAATAACTCAGAAGAATAACTCAGAAGCCAACTAGCTTTTCAGAAGGAGTAAAAATATTCCCATTTGTCAAGTTCTAAACTGTTCAGGCCTCTCTGCAACAGACGAGAAAATAAATGGGCGTAGGGAAACCAATTATTTGGGCGAAGGATTTAGGCCATTTTTATAAGAAATTAGAAGATTATTTCAAGATTCACAAGATCTAGGTTGGCTAAAATAGTACTTTCTACAGTTTCATCAATTCCTCCAAGCAGAATAATGGAACTTAAGAGTTATCCAAGAAAAGGCGGAGGTAACTGAATTAGCATATTTTGAGCCAATGCATAATTCTGATTAGTTTTCTGGTTGAAGTTCTAATATGGGTCGTACAGATTTGTCCTACTGATATTAATTTAAGTACGCAGATTATTTTTTTCATTCTCATATAGACTAGAATAAATAAATAAATATATATATATATATATACTGTCGCAATTCCACATCCATATGAAAGGGAACAAAAAACTTGAATTTTGAATTACATCCAACAGGTCTAAGCTGATAGGTAAGAAATTTCGGCCAATAGCGGACGGGTGTAGGTGTGAAATTCGCTCATTAGTCAAACCTGAAAAATATAAGTAGCAGAGAAGTAGTCTTTTTCAAACCGAACCGTGCATTACTATTTGATACAACAGGAGGACCGGATCGATAGTTGGGAGAAGGATCCTCAAGAAAAAAATTTTATGCTAAAATTGAATCGCTTCTTCGAAACCTGCGAAGAATGAAGACTGTCAATAATAGGAACTGATGTCCACATCAATCCAAAAGGAAAAAAAGTTGTGAAGAGGCTTAATTTATCAAAACCGATTTTCTATTCTTTCATGCTAGTCTTTCCAAAAAATTGAAATATCTACATGGGTCGGCTTAACCTATTCTGCATTATTTATTTTTAGAGGTTGGATGAATTACTGAATGGAAAAAGACCAACCTATCAGTTAGAGGGGTAATAACTAGACGTGGCGAGGCCCCCAGATATTCGTAACCATAGACATATTTTGACGTTGACATTCGTATAACACAATTATCAATTTGATCTTCCCAGTAGTAGCGCAGTTGCCTTTGCCATTCAAAGTTATCCGAAGAGATCACTTCGGCGGCAATCAGACCAGTAACAATGTCTCGAGCGTGGACGTCAATTGTGATGAGGGAGCAGAACATCATACGAATCAACCTGGTTAAGCTGCCCCGAACCAACTTCGCAAGGTTATTTAGGGCCTGTCAATGGGAGCAACCTGAATTTTAAGCATTTTCTATGATCATATCTACTTTGCAAAGAGAAAATGCTTACTTCAAACGACTTTAATTCATATTCTTTCATGGCATTTAGTCTATCTAACGGTCCCCAAATCACATTATCTAGGATTGCGTGAATTTCACGAACCCAGACCAACTGTTCAATTGTTAGTGTGATTTGATTGGCGTGTCCCACCAGCCACTCATCGCGCGACATCGAATCGACATCCAATAGGGCTTGTTTCATATTCTTGCGGAGACTAAGCAGCATAGCCTCTTCCGCTTTGCTTAACCACTCCTCCACGTTGCCTCGAGCTTTCAAGCCCTGCAGTCAATTCAAACATTCTGTTAAGCATCATGAGCGACTATGAAAAATTCTTTAGAGGAAATCTTTCCATACCTTTGTAAGTGGAACACTCTCACCTTCAGGTGAAACCATGGCTACAATATCGTGAGTGAATTTGGGCTCTACGGCAAAAACCAGCATCCGTTATTGTTTTTTATTTAATTAAATCTTTATTTAATACTTCCAGATCCCCATTGTATTTACCGTCAGATTTGCCATCATATTCCGGATTCAGTCCAAACTCCAATTTATCAATGGCATCGAAGCACTTCCTCAAATGCGGTTGAACCGCGAGAGGGTTCCTCGTTTGCGCCAGAATCTCCAACAGTTCATCATTTGATAGGAAATAAAAGCGAGGAAAAATGGCTCTTTTGGATTCAAGGTATGCTTCTAGGCACTTTTGGATCTCTTCTAGGAGGATATTATTGTTTCGAAAAGTGTCTAGCATCCCCGTGGTGGTAGCGGATCGCATCGCATGTGGCACCTTCTGCACTTTCCGCATAACTTCTTTGAACGACTTGTCCAAAGCCATGAAACTCTTTGCTTCACTTGGAAGTTGACGCTGAATATCGGGAGCCGAGAATATGCTTTCAAGATACATCCAACCTTTCTGACAGGTTAACCATTGATCCTAAAAAACGTAAATGGTATAGTAAATATGGCATAAAACTTTGAAATTTACAATCGGTAGTGTACCAATGTTTCTCCAAACAAAGCAAGTTTGGCGACCCATTCATCGACTTGTGGTTTAATTGGTCCAACATGTTTTGAGGACGCGATAGTTGAAATGTTAATGTTAGAATCATCCCAGAGTTGCTGAATTTCGTCCGTTCCACCCAACACATACACGTCCTTATATGATTTGTACGGTATCACAATGAACTCTGTCGATTTCCATGCGTTTTCAACCTGGAAATAATAATTGACGTAAACCCTACTTAATACACTTTCCATAAAATGAAAAGTACTCAGCAAACCTTTCTAAGCAGCGACTCCAAACTCGCTTCAGAACTTGCCATACCCGCGATTTCTTGAACTTCCGCAGCCATTTCAAACGCTTTAAGCTCCTTTAGCTTTCCCAGCGACAGAGGAGATTCCAACTCAGACATTTTGAAACCAATGACATCTTCCAACATTGTCCAGTGTCGTTCTCGCAGAGCAGGATTCCTCAAATCACCAATAGAAGGAAGCTAAAGGTAGAAAGATCAAGAAAAGAGGAAAAATTTACCTACTATTGACCTCATTTCATCAACTCTTTGGCGAAGGAGAGGAAGTGCGCTGTTGGGTGGAAGTCCTTTCTCCAGTTGATTCACCGATTTGAGATACTTCATGGTGATAGTAGAGACCTCTTCAGGATCGAGGCTAGAGAATTCCGCTTCGTCCCAGCCTTTGCAAATCACCTCCCATTCGCTAAGACAGTTCCAGAGAAGGCGCTTAAGACGCAGTTCAGATAAGATTTCGTCGAGTTCAACGTAGTGAGGTTGTTCTACCTGTAGGGGAAGGAAATGTGGTGCGGGAGCCAGTTGCCAAACACGGGTGTGTGCATATATTGTCTTTCTGCTTAAGGCACTGAGAACAAAGCCAATTTCTAGTTCTTAAAACCTTCAGTAACATGAAACGGTAGAAGACCACGAGTGCACTTTACACGCCCTGCTTTCAAAAAGAGGTCTATAGAACAAAGTACCGCATTCTTGCTGAGAACGACTACTCAAGAGTAGGAGAGACAAAAATCAGATCTTTACCTTCTAAGTTGCTTAAGCATTGCTAGTGAGTTCCTTACTTTGAAGGGCAGAGGAAAAACAAACGGCAACTTGGGAGGTTAAAAATAATCTAAAATAGATTGGGGATCGAATCGTAGGAGAATCCGGTGGGTTACAAGTACATGCGATCTGATCGTCAAAGACAACCTCACCTTTTTATGAGTCTAGCTCTACCTTCTCATGAGGGATTATGAGATTTTTTAATAAAGCAAAAATTAAAATGATAACAAACAAAAGTTGCAGCATATCATTTTAAGGAATTTGGATCGCACATTTATTAGAACCACCGCCTAAAAACCCAGCGGATATGCTTAACGTTGCAAACGGTGAATCTCAATGCAGTAATGCAATTTTAGTATATATTTCACTCCAAACTGTGCCAACTATTTCATCAAAATTTAAGCTGCCCCACAATTTCCAACACTCAGAACTGTTCAAGGCGTTTGATTAGTCGGAATTAACAAATCTTTCCATAATGGGGAGCTTATGCAGGACTCGTAGCCGTACCAGGATTTATCATCCTATTTGTTCTGCCTTTATTCTTTTCCTGCAACTCAGTGTATGATGTTACCATTCCCATCCTACGCCATTGCATATGCTCTATGAAATAAAGGCTTAGATGAGGTTTTGTACACAAAATCACAACCGCTCCTGCTTGAAACCAGGGTTATAACGGTTAGTACCTCAAGACTGTTAGCCTCCGAATCGGTAGTGTTGTTAGTGCCAATTTAAAATACCTACTATGATACTTATATTAAAAGCGAAGATCTAGTGTGCATGCCAAGTGAATGACCAGTTCTCTGGATATCACGAACAACCGATTGTCACATGATAAAGAAGATTCATTTAGTGCATATAAGGGGATCTGACTATGAAAATTTTCATGAAAGAAGAGTGAGTTAAACCAATAGGGATGCAGTGATCTGCGAGTACTTTTACAATTCAGCCAATAGAGTGCTGCTGAATCAACGCATGACCCATTAACAGGCACTGTACCTTATGTGCAGACACCCTGACCTATTCAAGTGACTATCAACGACTTTCGGCACCACTCCCCATATTGGTTTACCCACAGCCAATAGAACCGACCAGGTACCAATTGTAGCATCATCCTTCGATTTAGGTTGTTGGAAGTGAACTCGATATACAAACCAATTCAAACCTACCTTCACAATGTTCGGGTAAAGTTTTCCGAGCCATTCCTAATAACATAATGCCAAAAATTCACTATTTGTTTCAAATGGGGCGAACTCCAATGTGGAATAGTTTAGATTCTTACCAAAAAGTTGCTAGCTCTTACACCGGGTCTGCTCAAAATTTGATCCTATATTTAAATAAAAAGATTATGTTCATCACAAAATGAATTTTAAGACCAGAAAATTAGCTTACCTCGAGTGGAGACCCACTTATTTTTAAGGTTAAATCCTGAAATATGACAAAAAAATAAGTTGCACATTTCGTCTCATTAGGGGTAAAGGTTAAATCAAGATTATAAAAGTACCTTATACGACTTTTGATATCCCTTATAGGTCTGATATCTAGTTTGTTCTTCATTGACAACCCCTTCCAGTCGGTCCAATTCAGCCACCAGCTCATCTCTATTTCTGGTGTTATCCAAAAGCATAGGGTTCTTGAAATGAAACAGACCATTAATTCATTCGACATTTCACAGATGTTTCACACGTAGGTTCATTTACCCCAATGGCTTGTTTCGCTTCTTTAACATCATTTATGAGTTCCCCAATATCGGCATTCAAGCAACCGAAGAAGACATCTACGGTCGAGTCTCTTTCGGCAAGAGCTCTGTCAATCGTTGTGATAGTTCTTTCTATGCTAGGGAGCAGAGTCTGGGAAGAAAAAATAAAGCTATAATCATGTTACTATTCAAAAATTAGTAGCCGAGAAACATACTTGGTATAGAGCAAGGTCTTCAGGAGGCGTTGGGACATTGAAAGTGTCAATCAGCTCATACATGGATCGAACCGCATCTGCCTCCTTCTCCAAGAATTCAATCTGAAAGTAAAAAAAAAGATATGGATCCGGATGTATGGTAATGCTGACGCTATACTATTCAACAGGGTAAGTATCTAGTCAGTGAGTTGATCCCGCTTAACGCATATTTCTTCTAGTATTAAATGATCTATCCCAATTTATTAAAAAGACCTAAAATTCATTCAGAACACACCCAAAAGAATGGTCAAAGTTGAAATATGGGCTTTGAGGTTCTCATGACGGAAAAAACTCTATCAAGTTTTGGCCGTCTCCTGCAAGAAAGTTAGGGAAAGTAGCCTGAGCACTTAGCTATCCGTTACTCGCATTTCAAATGCCGATATAGGAGGTACCTTCAGTGATAAAAGAGGATGTCGATTGATGGAGAGCCTTGAAATTATCTCAACTCTGAAGGGTCAACTCAAAGGGTATCGGAATGCTAGACTCTTTTTTGCATTGAGGAAGAATATGTCACAAGAAACGCATTAACTCGCCTGGAAAGAGGAAGTTTGATTCAAGAGCGGCGATTAAAATGTTACCATCAAGATTACCGTCCACTCCGTCAGCCAGAAGAATGAAAGTGGCCGACGACCACAATCCAGGAGAATGGGAAGAGTTAAAGTTCTAAGAGGGTTTTAAGCTGATACGCTGTTCTGTTATGTTTGAGCATCTGAGACCATTTGCTACGATTCGCCTTGACTCAATAAAATCGAAATCTAGCTTATATTAAGCCGAGAATGGAGATTAAAATGGATGCACTCGCGATAAACTACCCTGAATTTGACCATGCCGGTCTGGGACAAACGGCATGCTGGTGGAACAAATAGCTCCCAGGCATAGGCGCAAGTTGATGGTTTCCAGGCCATTGTCATCGCGCTTAAAGTGATATTTATCGATTAACTCCGTTCTATGAAAGTTTATAAACCTAAAATTATTAGAAAATGACTGAAAGGAAAAAAATGAACTCACCCTCAGTTGAATCTGCCTCAAGAAGGTGAGATGATTGACATAGTCAACGGCAGTGGTCAACGTCAAAGAGAGGGTGTATTCGCCTTCTTGGGCCTCTTTGGTTAGTCGATCAACTTCCTGCCGTGCAACAGCTGGAAGAATCTCGTAAACACAGTCAAGACAACGCAAGGGGGAGGGTATTACAGTGTTTCTGAAGACACTCGAATCCACGTTGAAGAGCCCCAGAGCTCGAACAGCAGGAATGAGCCGAGTGATCCTGCACTGGCGTTTGTAGGTAGCCAGCTTCTCGCGAAAGAACTCTATGTCTGGGAATGTCGGAAACCCGAAATTTAGACTGTTTATGAGAAAGAAAATTAGATCACCGAATTACTAAAAAGGCCTACCTTCCGTTATTTTTTCAAAACCTTTCAAATCCCTCAGTCGGTCTGCAAATTAGGAGGAGGAAAACAAGAGCATGAAATGTTATCTAAAATAAATTGTTGTGCATTACTTGTTGCAAAAGCTATTTTTACTTCTCTTGTATCCTCAATACGTCCTTGGGACTTGCCCTAATGGGCTGGGAGTAAATAAATAAATAAAAAAGCTAAAACATGGTATTTTTCGACTAGATGCACTACTGAAAGAAAGGGGGATGGTAATTTTAATTTTTCTCTGAGTGAAGCCATTTGTATACAAATATTCAAATACAGTAGGAGGCTATCCCAATCGCTTGATCTGTACCAATGAACTTCAAATCAGAATTATCTGATGGGTCGAGTGCGTAGGCTACTATTACACCCCATTGGTATATTGTGCGCTTATAATCTTTCCCAGGTATCTAATTCTGGTAGTTATGTTACCTTCTCTTTCTTTTCTAAGTGAGTCTACGGTAACAAGTTCGTTATCCCTATAGAATTCATTGATTTCCTTGAAGGTATCAATGTAGTTTTCAATGGTCTGGAATGCACGACGAATGCTCAGACTAATGCCGCGAATCAGGCTCTGCAATTCTTCATCCTCGGCGAAAACGGCTTCTAGTTGTGGCCCTGGATCCGGAATTTTCTCCTCAATTTTTCCATTGATAGTGGGACGTGAAAAAGCGTCAAAGTAGCTGTCCGCGACGAGATTTGTCATTGTTAGCATCGTCTCCTAAAGAGAACCGAAAAATTCAAATGCCAATTACGTGCCAATTTTGTATTCCTAATTTCCACCATTTGATATGAAAACGTTAAATATGATGCAGGTTCATCAATCACAGATTTTCCGAACTGAAAGAACTAAGATCTAAGCCATCATGACTCTCAAGATTCGATAATATGGTGCCATCTAACTTTGGATATGCGAGAGTCGAATTGCGAATAGCAACGTACAACCACAGACTACCTCTTTCGGTGTCACTTACAACGTAGCAAGAGCATCAGTATTTGGTTATGGACTTGTGTAAATACTCGAACATCTTAATGAACTGAAGTTTCTTCTCGGGTCCGAACCCCTTTCATTACCGACTTTGATGAGTGTCAACTCATCGGTTTACTCGTTGGATAGTAAACAGATTAAATCGACAGTCGGAAATCACTTGGACTGAATGAAGAAGACGCATCTTTTTACCCTAAAGTATGTCTGAACAAAAGCCCAGTTAGTTAAGTTGAGCGCAAATACATTCAAAGTTTCGAATTTTGAACCTAGGGATCAGTGAAATTTGGAGATTTTCGAGTTTCGCAATAAGCGCCTATTTTTCCCTTCGATTTAAGATGAACCAGCTATGATGTTATTCTTATCCGCTGATGATGCCTCTATAGATTCTGAAATAGGGAGATTGCAATTTTGATGTTCCAAGCACTGCTGGATAGTAGAATATCCAAGGTCTTGACCGTGTTTCCGTTTTGTAAGATCCAAAACTAAACATACACAAATGCGTTGTGTTCTCTTGATTTCTATTGACGCTTCAATAAATCTGAATGCCTAAATTTCATTGCGGTCGCAAATACTACTTTAAGATTTGTTAGTATGATCTATATTCAGGGTCATCGGCAATTGCAATCGCGTTATTAAATATATTTGAGCTTACAAGTTAAAAACCATGGAGGTTCAAGCTCGGCAACTGGATACATCATAAATTTTACCGATTTTCGAAATACGCAAACGTGCATGCATAAAGTGGTACAAGTGTACGACTCATAACAAAGATTAGCTATTTATACTCGACCGGCACCCATGTGTTCTTTCAAGAATATATAAAGTCTGCTTCTGATTAAGGATGTAGCAACTTTCGGCAAAGAGTTTCAGCTTCTTTGCTTCATTCACCAAAAGACTACAAATTTAAAACGTTGCAGCAAAGATTTAGGAAATATTACCTGAAATTTGGCCACAAGATTGGTGAGTCCATCGATAAAATGATCCTCTGCTGGTGTAGAGACCATTTCCCCATTTTGGAGTATTAATTCGCTTAGGAAGAATGGAGGCTGAATGGCATTCTCTGATGGACCTGCTGTGGATTCAGGAACGACCTGATGGAGGAACGGACACTAACAATTGAACATGAAAAATTTGAAATATAGGCATTCTAGTCGTCGAATTGGAACTCACGGTTTCCACAAGACTCTGGTTATTCTCATTTTTCATCTCAACAATATCGTCAATTTCAGACTCTAACCCTGAACCGGGCTGTTTCCTAGATTTGTGTGAATGTTTAGATGCCGTTGAAGATTTTCGAGTAGCTTCTTTGACTTCCAAGCCTTTGTGAGAGCCCTTTTCAACTACCGTTTCCACTTCTTCGGGATGGAGGATTAGAGGAGCGTCGATGCGAAATTTGGCAATTTCACGATCGCTGGGAGCACTGGCTACTTCATCCGCAAAGACTCGGTTGATGTTGTAGATGGATTTCTTCGTCAGATGATGAAGGGTGCTCATGATCAGGTAGTCCACGAGTCTCACAAAGCTGAAGATTTTGAAAGAAGATAGAAGCCATCAAAATTAGTTGATTAACTCACCAGGTTAGACGTTTACACTTTTTGCGTTTGCGAGCCTGCTGGGTGTAGCTCATTTTACTGGTGGTACTTGCAAACCAGTCTTTTTCACTGCACTGGAGAAAGTGCGAGCTCTTTCCATCAGGTGCGCCTTAAATATAAAAAAGCACTAAATTAATGCAATCATCGGTTGATCTAACCCGAACAAATCAGCAAATGGAAACTGAAGTAAAAGACCACCTAAATTTAAACCAGGAACAGAAAGAAACAATGGTTTAAGGTTCTTTACTAATTTTGATTTTCTGGCAGCGTCTTTGCAATTTGATGCGGTTATTGCGGACCTGTTTGAGCGCCGTGGCAATGGAGATCATGGCGTGACCCACTAGTGGGTGATCCACGTCATAGGGGACAGGTTCCAATGGCAGATGTTTCGCTGTCAACTTGCATGCATCTATCAGCTCATCCACGTCATACATGTTTCTCTCTGTGCTCGTTGCAGGGATGAGGAAACGTTACTACTCCAAGTAGTTGTTTAAGAAACAACGTCTGTTGCTATATTTTTCGATTTCTTACCCATCTGAACTGGTAGATCAGATTCATCTTGCATGTAATCATCAGGCAGAAATCCGTATTCTAAGAGAGCCGTTCGGCAGGCAGTTCTAACAATGCCCTTCGTCAGGTCATGGAATTCTCCTAGACGAAGATTCACTTCAGCTAGTTGGTCGGCTTGTAAAGTGAGGAATTCTAGCAGAGTGGCCGTTACGCCCCGTTCAATACGACAAAGTGAAGCCCCTGACAGACTAATAAAACATATCACATAGGATGTGAAGGTGGGTCAGATATAATTGGCTGGCAATTCAAGGTCACGTTAGCCTACCTATGGCACATCTCTCGGAGGTTAAGCAATGCTGGACGCAGAGTAGCGTTGGCGATGAATAAGTGGGCTTCCAGGTACCGTTGGCATCGAACCATCTGAGAGAAGCGAATCACTTTCCTCCATCTAAGAAACACCTTCCACAGGCGAAATTGAGCAAACAACGGAAGCTATGAATAGATAAACGTATTTTTTCATTAGTACAGAAATCTGAATGCATTAATATATTTAAATTACACCAATAAAAATGCAATTCTCAAAAGATACTGCACTTTTGACACACTTATGAATGATTAATATTGAATATATCGTCAAATTTGACTCACTTTGCGTATGCTGAGAAATAGTTTGTACTCGCGCTCGAATCTTTCAAGAGATGTCAATTCGACATCATCGCCGACAAAATGAGTGCAACCACTGGTACTAATCGTGTAGTAATCGCGTTTATTGATGTCTTCATAAGAGCAAACTCTAGTAATCAAATATATTTACAGATATCGGTCTCACTTAAGATTATAGTAATGATAATCTATGTGCTTCTTCTGACAGCTATGTGTTAAATAAAAAAATGTGATTTCAGGCCTAGACTTTAACACATTGATAATCTTTGTGATATCAGTCTCTCCATTGTAGGAAGCGATTTCTAAAATGAAAACGTTGAAATAAAAAAGAATAAAAACACCAAATTTAAACGGAAACACATACCATCTCTTAATTTAGATTCAGGACAGACGCCTAAATTAAAAAGTTAAAGGTAAATTACTAGGCACAGGCTTCAATATTTATTTTTTCTTATAAAATAATAACGATCCTTTTACCGAATGCGTTTTCAAACGGGGCATCTTTAGTGACCAAGAAGCCAGGAGATTTTCCCATATGAATATCAAGTTTATCCTTTTACTGTTAATAAATAATTGGAATCAACCTCAGGAACTTCAAAGTCGCAAGGCAAAGTTGGAGGTTTAGAGGAGTATTCAATTGGCTTCCGTATGGTATCATCATGGTCATAACGTTTCCGTTTTGCCACCAAAACATCGTATCCTAGCTTCGCTGACCACTTTGCAGCTTCGATTTTGTGAATGTCTTCTAATTTATTACTTTGTGAAAAGTCTCGTAAGCTTCTCTGAAGAGAAACGATGAGCCTACATGTGAGTCTTTTACCAATGGTTCAACATGAGGTTTCCCAAAATTCTCAACATATTGTTGCCTTCTAGTTGGAACTCTAAAGCATAACCGTTTTTCAATATTTTTCGATGCACCAGTTCTTATATTTACATCTCTGGAAACCATTTTTTTAACACAAATTACGGCAGCGTACAATATTGAATCATTTAATGTTACCGAAGTTATAGTACCACCACTGTATGATACAAACGAACAAATGACCTACAAGCTTTTGTTCCAAGAACGTAACTTTCATGAAGATGAATTTAACTTTACACTTATAAAAAAATCTATATAGCTTCTAGAGAAAGGACTCATAATGAAAACAAATTATGGGTTCAGGTCAAAGATTAATATAGGATTTCTTTTAACCTAAAGCATTAAAACGACCATTTCTAAGAATTAGTCTGAAAAAATCTCTCTCATAAGGATAAATTTCCATTTCCGAAGCAATCTAGACAAATGTCTGAAAAACAAAGGCATACATTTTCCCATACTTTGTTCCTTAATTCATATTTTGTCAATCCAATAATCCAGCCAAGACTTTTGGATTTCACTTAGTTTACGCTCAAATACTTTGACTCGGTGATAAAACGAGACTACTATCAATGTAATGTCACTAAGGGCAGGCCGAAATTGTCCCAATAAACCTGGCTGCCCTGCGATAAACATCCATTCAAAGTCAAACGATCCCAAAACCGAGTTTTCGACTCTGCAGAAGAAGTTCAGGGACCCAGAACATCCCCACCGAGGCCTAGAAAATATTTGTCCTGCATGGAGCACCGAAGCCTATTGAAATATTCCATTGGCGCCATATCTGAAAGACGGCGTATCTGAAGAGATACTGGAGGTACGCGGACAAGCTAGATTATGTGTCGCATGTGGATGCGTCACTGAAAACACACGTACGCACCTACGACATCTTTGGCCCAATAAAAACAATGCGAGTCACTCATCAAGAACCAGTGGCACATTGGCCCTATCGTTTATTTGGTCATTTATGTTCGGTTGCGGTGCCCAGTAAAACTGAAATAGCTCTCTAATGCATTAGCTGCTGGTGATTTTAGTTATTTAGGATTAATTTTATTTTACAGACCAGTTGTTTGCGTCCGAGTTTTAATTGATAATTTCCACTAACAGAATTGCTTTATTTCAAAATTTCGGAAACAAATAATGCATCATAGGACCTAAAGGATGTTCTTTGCAGTTATCACGTGTTTTGAAGTTGTAAATAGACAACTGACCTAAAAGGTTAATACTGGAGTTTAAATTACTGACCTTAAATGGCTTCTCGCTTGAAACATGTACATCTGCGGCTTACTACGGTCAGTTGTAAGCCAGACATTAGCGCTCGCTGAAAAGGCTTGGTGCTGCAGTGCTCCGGTAGCACGCATTTGACATACCAGATAACACGAGCTTAAAAACTACCAGAACGTTCTTAATGGTTAAGATAGCAGCTCAAAAAGGTCACATATTGTCCTCATTCAGGACGGTGTGGCGAATTCACTTAGCTAGCGAGGCATTTTAGACAGATGCGTGACTGTATTCGGTGTTAACTTTCAACTGAGAAATCGTAATCAGTAATTTTGATTTAGATAACTAATGCTTGTTTGTGGCTTCTTATTACTTTTGTCAAGGAGATGATGAATAACCGATATCGACATGTTCATGTCGATGCAGCCATTACATGGCCAATACATGGAGACCTTCTGCACATTAAGCTGACGTGAAAACTGCCACCCCAGAGAAACGGGTTCGTCTCTTGCCGCCCTATGATCCTTCATCCACACCATTTCATTTGCCACAATCATTCGTTTTTCTCAACCATCCTCCTTTTATAAGGGTCACCCTGACACCGATGATATCAAGGTAATGGTAGAGCTTTGATGGACGAAAGTGGATGGTGATGATGGCGTGTGAAAGAAGTGACGATTGACACGCTTAAATTACTGAGTGGCTGGGGGGGGAGGATGGAAGGGCTTGTTTTGGTCCAGGAGTATAGTCCTAGCTTAGGATACTAGGAGCTTTGGGTCGAAATCCCTGCTGGACGCGCCTATGCGGACTGAATGTAGGGGTATCTCCACTTTCCCTCATCAGCTCAATTGCCGCAATACTGTAATAGCAATGAATGAGAGAGTGGAGCTGAGCGGAAAGGGGAGAGACGTGGGAGGTGCGTATAGACGGGATGGGTCTGCTGCAGTGCATGATGCGACAGGCGCACCTGGTCAGGATGACTGATAGGGTGTGAAATTCTTAACCTCGTGGACGTGGATTACAGTCTCGGTTTATAAAGCACATCGACATCGTCAGTAATCCTGAACTTAAAGGAGCACTTGTTTTAGCACATAGAACAGCCACACCTCTATGGCATCGAACTATCTTCAAATTAGAATTATTTTGATCCGTTGAATTAAGATGGAATCTGCCGTCAAAATTGAATGACCTTAACGACTATTAATTTACATCAGTTTGTCTTCACAATGATACCGGCCTTTAACCCAATTAAGTATGAAAAATTGATTGCTCAAATCATATTTTGGTCAAAAATTTCATTTATTCAAGACAGCTTGAATTTACCGAAAAACGGCAGATTAACTGCTAACTTTTTGCCGACGAGTCATCCCATGGTGGTTAGCAAACAGCATTTCAAACTGGCAGTTTATTGTTGGTGTAGGATTCACGCATGTAAGAGTGAATTTGACAATGACTTTCTTTATGGTGAAGGACTGAACAACTATATCGATTAAAATACTGCTTATGCAAGTCAATGAACTAGGAAACTTAGTTATTTAGAAATGACATCTTCCATTTAACACAGAAGCCCTAAATAACTTTGGCGATTTTATGATGATGAGTCATCTAAGAAATGGAATGTCAATAAAAAATAGAAAATTTTCGGCACCCAACCCGATCCAGACTCTACCCTACATATAGCCCGGCATTTAGCGTTTATTATGTTCTAGAATGAATCAGTTTTTGGTGCAGGGCATATAAATAATAGTCTGTTGACACTGCATTATTACATTCGGCTCGTCTGATCAAAGTGCTCTCATCCGAAATGTAACTGAGGTTGCAAATAGCTTCCGGGATATTTCAGAATATCTTATGTTATGAAAACGCAAAAAAATAATCTGTCAAATTTTTTTTCGAACTGATTGCAAAAATATAAACAATTTTTGATATAAGATTTAAATCGATTATGTGACCTAGTACAGGCCTTGCACCTCGAAACGTGAAAGTTAACTATTCATGTCCACCGAAATCGTACCCCTCGATTGACAACCACACACAATGGAAAGACTTGGGCCAAGGTCATTAAAATATAATTCAATAGCGATATTTACTCCCAAAGACAGATTTACCCATAATCTACTCAAAGAATACTTCTTAAGGTCGAATCTGCTTTCCGTTGATAATTGCCTCAATATTAGTTTGAAATATTTAAAGTGAAGAAAATTTGGAAAAAGTAACCTGCTGTTCACAAATTAAAAGGTGTTTCAACGAATGCATTTTTCTACCAATCGTTACTAGCTCATGTTTCTTCCAGATATATTGGAAAAATAGGTGATTCTTATAAGGCTGCCTTATTGGTGCTAACTTTTGCCTTGACAGGAATACAAATTCAGTTGATATATTTGTTTTAGTTCCGAATTAGTCAGAATATTAACTAAAACAAGTGTGATTGACGCGGGCCTGACATGATGCGTAACTTGCCAGTTTGATAACAAGTTTTTTTGCGGAAATCTTTCAAGTCATGCCCGAATGTCATGTTTTACTACTTTTTATGGCCGATTTTTTGTGTTCTTTCAATCAAGGTAATATGTTCAGAGCTCTTTGTCTGAAAGTGGGACGCCAGCCTAATAATGATCCTTGGTATACTGCCTTGTCACTATGAAGCACAGAATTAGTCTTCGGTTGGCTCTCGGTCTGTTCTTTTCATCGTATCAATTTAATTCCAATTTTACGCTACTACTGCAGGGTAAGTAGTCTTGTATCTATTTCACGTATTTCAATCGTAATCACCACTTTTTATTCGACGAAGTCCCGTTTTACTTACCTCTTGAAATTCAAACTTTTAGCGAATGCTGAAAGAAGCGAGCGAGTAAATTAGGTTGCCATCGTAATGACCTTACTCTTCTACTTGTTGATGTACTTGATATTTTTTCGTTTCAGTCTGGGATGAGGTGCTTGTAGTTGCTGTATCGGCACAGTAATTTGAATCAGATCGTGTTCCAGCATATTTCGGGACGTATTGCTTACTGGCTACACGTAGATTAAAATCACCAGACCAACCTTTTTTCCACTTGTATCTTCCAAAATTTTATGGTATTATATCGGTTTACTCCGTTTTCAGCTGCTCCATCCAGTTGTGCTTCTACTCAGTCTTCAAACTTTTGTCTTTTATTCGGGGTATATGAAGTGCTTTCTTACTCTGAGTTGCCTGCCTTTTTGACTATATCGTGTTCATTATAGTTTATATTTGAATTAATCTAAATCCTTGATTCTTCCATTGGGCAACTGCCAATTGCTGATCTATTCACCCATCCTTTTCACTCAATCTTCTTTGCGGAATGGATTTATTCATTTTATCTCTTCTTTGGAGTTATCCATACCATCTAATTCCATCAATCCGTTCATGTTGTCCATTCAAGTTTCACGTTTCTGTAATCCTTGGAACTCTGTTCATTTATCCTGCCACTAAAGTTTATATTATTGCGGCTTATTCCTTAATTCTCACGGTTAATCCAAGTGCGAAATTTGTAGGTGCTTCAAAGGTAGGCTCTGTTGCAAGTTATCGTTTCTGAAGATGTACGCTGAAGCCCTCACCCATTAATTTTAGGTATGTGAAACGATTGTCTGTTCAGTCGCATCCATGCGATCCTACATTGGATTCGCTCTAAATTTTGCATCATCCAAGGTGTTATTTCTCCCCAACTTCACTCACTGTCTATCGATCCCGTATTTATATGTTCGTCTTCCTCTTTTCCACTTAATCGTTTACAGTTTAATTTTCTAAATTATTCAACTTCCCGTATCCTATTTCCAACTATCGCTCTTCTGGCTTGCTAGGATTCTTATGAATCCCCTATTTATCTATCACTCGACTGCCTAATCATATTTAATCTGCTTGCATGGCAAGCCGGTGGAGATTATCTGGAAATACACCAGCATGACTTTCGATTTATGAAGTTTCCCATATGCCATAGTTAGTCAATTATCCTTTATCCTACTGAGCCGTCATTTTAGCTTCATTTCAATGGCTGTCCATTTCTTCAAAAGTCTCCATCATATTGTTCTTCCATCCAGAACCTTGTGTTCGTTTCTTCATTATCATTCACAAAAATTCGATGATCCCACATCTTGTCAACTAATCCACCCCATTTTAAGCTCCTCAGTATCGTAATCTGAATGTTCACTATATCGTAACTTGGGTTGTTTAGCTACAAGTTTCGCCCACACAAATCGTATGATTATCTGGCTCCCCGCTTCTAAACATTTCACTTAATTTCTTTTGTTCAAATTCTCGATTTTGTAGGTGTCTCAATCAACTTCGACCACAGAACTGAGATTCATCGATGGATTTGTCCCGCTATCCGAGGTTAATCGTAAAAATGTCACTTTTGTCGAAATGTGCAAATTTTTTTCTTTTTTCTAATGTTCTTACTCCGCCAAAACGGCGTATGAGCCAAATTATTGTAGTCGCTTATGTTCTCCTGAGTAGTACTTATGACTTGATTCTTCATGAATAAAACAGATCCCACATGCCCCTCACGGGCTAGTCGATCGAACTGGTTCGCCAGCAGACTTCTTGCTAAAATTAAGACACGAATAATACCAATACTTTGGTTTTGAAGTAGACAACTTCGTCGGCCCAACGTGGTTTCAAAACGGCCGTCATATGACAAATAAATAACTAGGACTACCAGCCGTCAGGTGCATGACTTGAGACAAAGATCTAGACTTATCTCCTCAAAGTGGAAGCTTTCTGATTCATTAGACCTTACTCCCAGTTGATAAGCACCGCCTATTGATTTTAATATAAAATACAATTTTCGTTTATGATCTCAGAAAATGCCAGCGTTGAGTAACTCGTTCGACCTGCGCAGTAGGTTACACTTCATCACTAAAATGGGATTTGTGAAGCCGCAGGCCCCATCGAAATACGCAACAAGTAAAACTGGACATCCTCATCGAATAGATTATAAAAATAGGATGAAGGATAGTGGGAGGTACGTGACAAAGACGCGTCTGTTTTATACGCTTAGTTGGAGTAGGGGTCGCCAGACTGCCCAGAGATGCGCAATGGAAGTGAAATTCCCTCGATTCCAGCGTCCTAGAATTGAAGGGTTGGGACGCAGGGGGAATGAGGCGGGCGGGCATACAATTACATTTACGTGACGAGCAACCTGGTATACGGGACGAATAGGTATGTACATGTGAGCTAGAGGGGTGTATTGGTCATACACCAGGCTCTCCTTGTTGTTGCTGCTCGGGAACTTGCCCGGCCATTGGCTCTTCGTCGTCATAGACAACAACATTCCACTCCTCCGTTGGGACGGTAGTCGCTTCGGATCCAACGGTATCGGGGGCAGCGGAAGAGACGACGACAGTTTGCTGATTTTCCATGTCGGGACGGGCAGTGTACCTTCGGGAGTAATCAGGGACGTGGGGGGGCGAATCGTCGCCAGCGCCGATGTAATCCGTGTCGTAGTCCTTGTACCATGCTGGCAGGCGCCTGGCTCGAGTAGCTCTCCGGCTAGGAAGAGCCGAAGATTGAGAGAGTTGTCTCACTGAAGGAGTGTGCAGAGAGCGTCTGGAGGTGGTCAACTCTCGAGAAGCACTCTTATCTACAAAAGGCCTCAAGGCTTCTTCCTCTTCGGCACCTTCCAGCTGTCCAACCAAGGCTTCATTCTGATTCGATGACTTTACTATCGTAATCGTGCGACGGGTTGTTCCTTACAAAGTAGAGAAAAAAGTGTATCAGAGACAAAGTCAAATTAAGGATATGAAATGAGTAATTTCTTACTAGAACCATCAGTAACGGGAGCCAGATCGTCGTCTACTTCGCCAACTTCATATTCCTCACCCTCAGCGAATTCCATTTCCTCATCTTCGCCATAAAGAGTGTCGAATTTACTGCCTCGGAATCGTCGACGCTTAGCACTTGGGGCGTAGCGAGCAGGGGGAAGAGAAATACCGTCCTCTCCGTCCTCCTCCTGCCGCCTATGTTGGTCGTGGTGACGATCCAGTAGCATGATTGAGTTGGTAGTGAATTCGCACGGTCCGTAACGGCATTTGAGCCGACCAACAGCACCCCTGGATTGTCTCGCATTGCGCTCCTCGGCATGCATGCTGCGAATATGGGCATCAAGATCTTTTTTTTGTTCAAAAGTGGACTCGCAGTAACGACACACATGACGGCGGTTCACTTTGAGTGCGTGTGCGCGAGTGATATGGTGGTTGAGTTGATTGAATCCAGGAAAACCGCGTTCACCACAGACAGGACAGGAGATAATTTGGCTGCCTTCATGCGCCTTCACGTGGGCTTTTAGAGCAGACACATCACTAACGTATGCGTTGCAGGGTAGACAGCGAAATTTAGTTTGCAGAGAGCGAACAATTCTGCAGCCTCGGGTGTGCTTATTCAGATTATAGATGCTGTCAAACGATAACGAACACCCTAAGCACTCGAGATGAAGTTGGGAAGATGCCATCATTGCGAAGTGCTCACGCAGCTCATGTTCACGAGTTCTCAGATGAGCCAAGTAGATGTCATACGAAGAAAAAGCCTTATTACACGTTTCACATCGGAAAATTTTATCTCGATAGATGTGTCGATTTCGGTGTGTTTTCATATTGGCCTTTTGAGCAAATCTTTTATTACAAACGTCACATACGAACGGCTTCTCTCCGGTGTGGGCCCGTTTGTGATGCTCCATAGTGCCACCATTGTTGGTCATATAACTACACTGATCGCAATGGAATTTATAATTCGCGGGATTGCGCTTTGGCTTCTTGGGATCAACGTGACTGCGACGAGCATGTAGAAACAGTTGACTGAGGGTTTCGAAGAACTCGTCACATTGGCGACACGTATACACCTTAACGAAATGCTTCTCCCGCATGTGTTTAGTGAAAGCATTGGCGTTAGAGTACATAGCAGGGCAAGATGGACATCTGTAAGTTATTGCGCCAGGTTGGGCTCCAGTTAGAGTCAAAATACCACCGGACGCGCCATGAACCACACCAGAAGTGCCATAATAAGTCTTTGTTGTGGGATCATAGAACTGCATTTGATCTGGAGCGACTTCGTAGATTTGAGTTCCATCAACCAAACTTTGATCAGCGATCTGAACGTACTCTGTGCCACCCTCACCAGCGACAGTTGTGACAGCACCAGATGCGATCAAATTTTCGAGGGTGGCCATATCTAGGTTGTCATCGGCAGCTATTACCATTATCTCTTCACCGTCGTTTTGGATTCCAAGATCGTTAAGCGACAGGTAGACTTGTCCATTATCCCCGGCAGCGCCATAAGGAATCGCAGTGTAGGTACCGTCAGGATTCATAATAACTGATGCCGCCTCTTCGGCAATCACCTGCTCGTTCATATCTTCGGAGGGGCGAAATATCTTTGAGGTTCAATCTGCAAAGCAATAACAACAAATTGCTGACAACGATGAAGAACAACAGAAGCGAGGTCTATTGGTAAATAAGAGGACGAATAAAACGCCTTCAATAGACGTCAATACAAACAAAAAACTCTCGGTGATTAAAACAACGAAACTTAGTACACTCAAGGACAATATGGCTACCGGTTAAGCAATGCCTTGCTTTGAACACATCGATTAAAACAAAATTTCACTATTTATTTTGAGGTACTAATAGCCTATATGTATTATAATTTTAGAAAAAAACTTTGGAAAAGTTTTTTCTTGTATTATTTAGTCACATTATGTTTACTTAGTTTGGTATATTATACATATATATATTGTATGGTGCTTTTGTTGCCCGCAGAATCCAATGACATTTCAGCACTATGCAAATACCCAATAGACACTTGAATAATTTGCATAAAACTGAATATTTTGCCTTGAGCTTGGCTGAATTTATTCAGCCATTTTCTCATCACTTATCTGAATTTACCGAGATGAATATAAATCGTACTTCCCGAAACAGCGTCCAGGGAGGTTTAATTCCTGAGCTCTTATGCATTCATTAAGGCACACCAATTAATACAACCTATGCTATTTATGTTTAGGATGGCACCCTATTACTTTCATTTATTCTTCGTATAACTTAAGGCAGAGCCCAGTAAATTAGTACTGCTCGATTAACACTGCTTGATTCAGAAAAGTTTTCGTTCACCGGAACGACGGAAACGCAGGTCAAATATGGTTTCAAGTGCATTAACCAAATGCCGAACTGCGAATGGCATTCTCTGAATTTTCGCCCGATCGATATAACACGAGGGCCATCTGCGAGTCCCCAAGCACCTCATTGGTGGATAGTCGATATTGCTGCTTTTTATCTATTCTGGTTGTCAACTAAAACTAATTAACTATGTCTTCAGGTGGCGACCTCTCTAGCGATTCCACAGTTATTGCTCATAAAATGGAATTAATAAAATTTTTGATCCTTTTTAAGCCATGTTTGCAGTGATAAAGTATAGTGATGTTGCAAATGATTGGTGCTACAAAATTACGTTTGCGAATGTAATCATAAATAATTTTTCTTTTAGCAACTTCTAATGGGGAATCTGCTAGTATGGCGGATAATCGAAGGGAGTGAAACAAGTAGAGATGCTCGACTTTCAATCTGTGCACCCAGCATATAATATCCGAATGGGCTTGAATTTTCAACAATAGGCAAGTTTCAACCATTGATCTAAATGTTCTGGATTGATCACTGAACCAGAATCGAAATGCAATGAAAGTTGCAAAGAATGATTATAAACGAGAGTTATAGCTGCTTGAAATATGGGGAACGGCAATGCAACTGCAATTAGAACTATTCTGAAAAATTCGATCACGAATTTGTAGGTGACCTTAACTAAAATTCGCTGACTTCTTCCGCAAGTGCATAGTAATTTTGGAATTGCGACCCCCCCCCCGTTTTGGCTGCATTTTTGCTTCTAATTCTTAATACTAATTGTTGAAAATCATTCAATAAGAAAAAAGGTGTTTGGAGAGTATATCTCTTTAGAAACCGACCCCATTTAGATTACAGTCTTACTGCCAAGAAGTCTATTTAATTCTGATTAACTACCAAAGCAGGGGCTTGTGTGGTAGTGAATTTTATGTACACAAAACCCCGGTCCCTTTTACCAATGAATTCGTGTTCTTAAATTAATAAGCATTTTGCGCCAGCTCACTAATAAACAACTGGATACTCTCCACCGACCTTCGGAATACTGATAAAAATTGACTTGCGAAGCGTTTCCTCATTTTAATTGTATCGGCCAATTTTTGAATTGCCTCAAATCTTCAAGATAGATGTCCTATTTCCGGGAACTATTAGGCGAGAAATTTTAAAATAACCTGATAACTGTAGTTCCGGAATTCAAATACGATTACGAGCCAAATGGACAGCAGTTTTCAAATCCCAGGCACTGAACTGATCAAAGCTCTGCGACAGTGACCTTACAGAGTATCCATTATGCAGTCCAAAATAAAAAAAATCGCTTTTAGTTAAAAAAACGCTGAAGACAGCGCGTGAATGCTAACCACCCGAGTATAGCAAAAAGGCATTTTATAAAGAACACAGTGAAGAGGAGACGTGTGCCGAAAAAGTGAGAGCATACAAAAGATTAAATACCAAAAGTCTTTGACAGCACTTGCCATCCATTTACATTGAATGGGTTCTAGAACCAACTACCTATAGGCTTCTCAGTAAGACGAAAGGCCTGGAGTTGGCAAAAAGTACCACCCATAACTTTGCAATACCATTAACTTATACTTTAAAGTCTGCAATCATCTGTCACCGCCATCCTCTTGATTAGGATGAGAAGTTCCGAATAAGTGATTTCGAATCGGTGCAAGAAAAAGGGCAGAGCAGAAATGTCAACACCTTTGGAGATTCCTAGATCTGACAGTTTAATTTTTTGAAGTTACGTAACTGGTCCAAAGTTACCCGCTTAAGTAAATAGAGAGAATGTCGCCGCTGATATCGTTTTTTGCGTTCACAATGTTCTTGGTTAACAACGGATGTTGTTCTTTCAACATAAAGCTGATAAATTTGTTTACAATATAGGGAGGAAATTAGGGATCTAACTCACCTGATTGTTGGCACAGGCATCTGACATTTTGGACAACAGTAAGAGCAACGAGTAAGGGTAAAAGGCTTTAGAATTAGAACAAAATCAACTAGAAATAGAGCAAAGCGCACAGAAATAACCTAGTGGATTTACGAAATTCGGTTTGATTTGTAATCTCGACTACGGTGGAAAGTACGAAGTAGTGATTAATTTTCTCTGCTAACTCAAAAATTTGATGTTTTATCGCATAACAACGCACACCAAAATGCTTGTGCTCTTTTAATAAATAGTTAAAGCATTTGTAATATTACAAAGTTTAATGGTATATGTTGAGACACTAAAAATTAGGATTCGCCGATTTTCGCAATAAAAAAATTATAATATTAAATGAACTTGTTATGCAACGGCATTTCAGGCTGCCTCTGAGCTTTTTCTATCACTAAGTTTCCTTCGAAATTATTCTAAACTGTGTATCTCTCCTTAACCTACAATATCACACATTTGTTGTTGCCCCTTGCTTCGCCATGGCTGTCCATGCGGCAGCCTGTCTTCTTATATTATGCGCTATATATTTTGCCTATCCTTTCAAGACATTGTTTTTGTGGCATCCTTTATTTATGATAATTGGACTCTTTGGATTTTCAATGCAAGGGATCGTAGTTTACAATAAATCCAGCTCTCTCGTCCCAAATGCTACAGCTATTCGGAAGGTGTCTTTACTTTCTTGATCCATATTTTCCCTTATATTTAGCGTGCTCTGCATACTCTACTGCAGACTTTGGGCGTCATTGCCATTCTTGCCGGTAGCGCTGTCATTTACAAGGTAAAGGTTGACAACAACCGATTGCATTTAACCTCATGGCATGGATTTCTTGGCTTCATGTTTGTTCTCTACGGCCTTTCACAAGTTATGTTCGGTTTTCTGAGGTCAAACTTTTTTCTACGCCGTTGGATAAAGCCTCAAACATCTCGACAACTCCATGCTATATCCGGTGAAACTTTTTTTTTACTTGGCTGTCTAGTAACCGGACTCGGTTTTCGCAGTAATTGGTTTCAGCAAAAGGCCCTTGCAGCTTCTATCCAGGGCCAGGGCGTTCGAATGCTTGTTGGTCGTGTTCTCGATTTCCTTCTCTGTGTTCTTGCAATAGTTACAACGAAGCAAGTCTATGACAAATACTTTACCGGTTCAGAGACTTCTGTTACTACGACTTCCACTCGCTCTAAGGGGTTTAAAAGGGCGAAATAAGCCGTGCACTCCGAGGCTTTGAATAATAGCATTTTGACTGAATTTTTGAGCAATATCGGGCTTTGCTAACATACCAGTCTTCAGTTTTATTTTTCTTCGCTTGTATTA
Source organism: Moniezia expansa (assembly GCA_019097775.1). Lineage (NCBI taxonomy): Eukaryota > Metazoa > Platyhelminthes > Cestoda > Cyclophyllidea > Anoplocephalidae > Moniezia > Moniezia expansa. Next base: position 6,609,566 of record JADFDV010000064.1, read on the forward strand.
ACCACACTTTGTCTTGTTTGTTTTAATGTGTTTTTGCGTTCTTTGTCTTTCAACGTTTTTTTGAATTTTCTGGATGGCAGTTTGACCACTGCTTCTTACTTGCATACAGAAATTATTTTCGGGTCAAATTCAAGCAGATATGAATCAGATTTTGCAAGCTAATAATAATGAAACTAAGAGCAGACTACTACGAACGGAAGTCACTCGCTCTAGTTGATGTTGCCAATTATGGGTGCAAATCAAGGCGTTCGTAAGCGGAAAATGAAGAAGTGATACATATCAGCTAAGTTGAGAGGCTAGTGGAAGAGGGCTGTCAAGGCTGCTAAGCAAACTTGTAATTGATGACAGTCAAGAGAATGGGCATCGGGAAGTGGCATCCTCCGTCTGACTAATGGGGGGCTGCACCAAGGCATGTGAGTTGACATCTGGGTGCCCATTGTTTGTCTGTTTACCAGAGTAGGGGCTGAATAACGCTCTGCGGTCTGTTATTTCGGTCAATCGAAGGGCAACATAAAAGCTGATTGGTGAGAATTCGAACTGCCGTGTTGATCCCCTGCATTTATTTCCCATTCTGACTGATTGAAGTCTGTGGGTCGGTCATTAAGGTATTTTCAACCGTTGGCTTAAATGTGAATTGTTTCTGCTGGGGGTAGGTGATGGAGTGTGCGTTGGTTTCAGACTCAGAGAGTTAGTTGCGAACTTAACAATGGAGCGGAATCGAGAAAAAGGAGATAAAATTAACATTCAAAACTCGTGCTAAACTTAGAAATTAGAGAAATTTTCCCTGGTCAAACCGTGGCGAGGTCAGTTTTACCAAAGAATTAATTTCAAAGCAGCCAAGGGGAGTACAGGAGTAGAATAGTAATGATAGCAATAATCATTGATGAAGTAACTGATCCGGGTCGGTTAGTGCAATAGTTGATAGCAGGTCTGACAGTGAGTCATTTCAGCAGCAGAGAAATGTGGATGACTGAGTATTAATATGTGCGGGCGACTTTTTCTTACTTTGTACCGAACATACCACTCCGATTGGTGGTCAAAATTTCCCTTAAAAGGCGATGGGAATACAGGATTAACAATTATAGCAGGGTTGAAGGTGTACTAAGTTTCACCTACTCAAATCGTTTAAGTAAGTACTTGATGCCTTCGTAAATTCCTGATCCGAACGCGGCCTTGGCTTCAACGGCAGTCCTTCGGATTACATCTCTCGGAAGCTTTTCTCTTAGATTTTCACCTGCATATATATAAAGCTGAAATGAAATTGAACAGGCGTTAGCTAATTACACGGATGTAAGATAGTGGTGGATTAAGTAATTAATGGGCTTCAGTCGCATTTAATCAACTGGAATCGCAATAAAGCTTACAACGCCATCGTTCTTTGAATAGAAGACGATAATTTTGTCCGATTCGGATTCGCACATGGTGGGCAGCCGCCAGGACTCGAATAAGTAGTAAGTGAAAATGGCCGCGTAGTCGATCACGTTTTTATCAGTTTGTTCATCAACGCGACTGTAGAATCAAAACATTGGAATTTCAAGCCCATACTTGAAAAATTTTATTAGAATGTTCCTACAGTCCAGATTTTTAATGTTTACCACTCCGATTTCGCCATGTTCTATTCATGGAAATAGGCATCCACATGTTCCAAATTTCCAATATTTTTTGTCGTCTTGGCACTCTTACAAAAGTTTTTTTATAAATCCGCAAAGTCTGATTCAACCCTGTGGCTTTCAATTGAATCCGTGTAAATGTGCTAGATTTACTCAATTTCAGTTCCGCTCGTTTGCACTGGCTGAAAATAAACATTTATAGCACATTGGAAAAAAGTTTCTTCAGAGCACAGTACTGCCTGCAGAGAATCTACAGCCCCCGTGAATGCACAAACCATGGAGTTTAAACACCGGACAGGATGACTGTCCTCAATAGAACAATAAATAAATAACTAAGCAAGTGCGCATACTTTAGAACAGAAAAGTAGCAAATTAGTTAGATTTTATTTTGATGAACGTGCCCGGTATGAAATAAATTAAAGTGTTCATATAATTTATGAAAATTATTTAAGGAAAGCACTCGTAACTTTGGAACTAAGATTGACTAAATTGAAGTTGACCATAATTAAGTCTTTCGCGCATATCAAAACAAATAATTTTAGTCAAAACAGTAAAAAGTTTGAAATTTATCGGTACCTGGATCGCTCAGAGGAAAGGATATTTATTGGACTTGAGATTCCACGAGCGCATTTCTCGGTTTCACGACCTTCAGGTCATTAAAAACGAACACCCTTTGTGATCGCTAAAGAATCGTTTATACCTTTTCATGTAAGATGTGCATGAACCTAAAGTTATATAGAAGTAGAATGCTTCCTAGCTCTTATTTCGGTGAAAGGGAATCTCCTATGGTACCTGTCTAAAGTAGGCCAGTATTAGCTAATATTATCAGATTTCTGAACGCGTGGCACCGAGGCTGGAATCCAACGCACACGAGGATAGTAAATCACTTAAGTAGTCATCTTAAGTGGCATCAAAACTGAGTTTGAGTAAGTGAACTATCTTCTTTGTAAACTCTATCATGGCTGTTGAATGGTAGACTTGTGTGGATTGCCATTAAGAACGTAGCTTCTATGAGTTATCATGAAACTTCACGTACAAGTGTCATAAAAAAGTCGTTTTAAGAGTATATTCTTTAATTTCTAAATTCGCTTTCTGAATTTAAGGGCTGAGTTTACTATGACACCAGCTATATTATAGTAAAATAATATTTTTCATTTCACTCCTACTTACCCAAAGCGCATACTATCGACCAACGCGACAGCAATTGTTGGACGCGGATAACTACGATCACATTTTCCTCGGTCATTATTAACTGTCTCCTGCATTCGTAGCAACTGACGGTTGAGAGAAGCCACTGCCGAGAAGACAAAAAAAAATACGCAATATTTCACCCAATGAAGGTTAACCTACTTCATTGAATTGAATATTTCTGCTTATCGAGTTTCCAGATCGAACCACATCATAGAGCTATCCCTCTTTTATTAATCCTTTTCATTTCCAATTCAAAAATAAAAGAAGGCCTAATGTTCGTGGGTGCCATGTGGAACAAAAAATTCACCTCAATGACGCATTTTGGCGCTGAGAGGAATTGTTTACCAAGGTCTAAACGACTGCATCCTCGTTTTGTTTATACTTTAACAACTCTGTGATCGAATTAATTTCAATTAGGTGTTCCTGGCTGGATTCAGCACCATTTTAATCACTTAGCAGAAATATAAGGTTGACCTTTCATTAATACTAAGCATGAAACAATCAATATTCTACTTAAAACAAATAGTTTACTAAAACCTAAGGGAGAAAGAGAATCTCAGTAAAAATCGATGTCGCTCATCCGTTAGAAAAATCAATATTTTGTACCAATCATCAAGTTAATTTCAAAGTAGAAAACGAAAATAAAACCAGGTAAATTTATGCGTCTCTAAATGATTTTAAGCTCGGTTTTGATTTTTAAAATTTGGTTCTCAAAAACCGACTGTTTACTATGAGATTGTTTATTGGTGCTTTCGCGAAGTTTAGGATCGTGTGATCGGTCATTTTGCGACCAGTTAAGCGCACCCATAAGGTCATAACTCTTTCAAATTAGTCTATTTTCCGATAGTTTCAACATCTCTAATGTCCCCTTAAAATAGTAAAATTTGCACAATCGAACATTTGAACTATTCAGAGTTCAAGACAATTGCAGACGAAGCAAAGTGTATTCGAGAGACAGGTGAAAACGATTTGTTCGCACACGTTGGTGCCGAATACAGAAAGTTCTATCAGTCACGCAGTTTATTTTCTATCGGCTCCTCCAGGCTTAGCCAACACCGATCACGAATCCGATCCATCTAGAGGCTGCTATTGACCCAGCTTTTCAACGAGAAGCATGATTTTATACGAGGGTTTGAATCTCTATGCCCATCCACTTTCGTTCACGTGGAATATTGGCCACTTGTAAGATCATTATGCAGCCGTCGCTGTTGGCCTTTAAGGCCGATCTCAAGTTCATTCCCCACCCTAAAATCACGTGAACTCACAACGTGCTTAATTTACTGATTGGCATGAAGGAAGCTCGATGAGAGTGTTCATTCGACGACAGTTTGGAGATTTCTGATTGTTTTTTCGCAGTTGTGACATTTAAATAGTAATTAGCATATCTAACAGTTATAAAGGTTTTTACCATATAAATCATAGGATTTTAGGTTAGAACGCCAGTTAGATAAAACACTTCAGCCTGTAATAGAAATTATATTGAATCTGAAATTAATAACAATTGCAGCAAACAAATGTGCAATAACTAACGGTGGAAGGCAATGAGTAAATATGGTTGTTTTGAGCAAAAAAACGAAGAGGTAGTCAAACAAGGGGAACACAAAACAGTTAGTCAGTTCTGGCATATATTCAGCTTGTAATTTGTTTTTAAGTTTAACGAAGGAGCTAACATTTACAAATTGTCACCGGTTTTTTTACTATTTACAAGTAAACAGGTTGCTGTGCAAGATAAACAAATCAATATTAGGAACATTTACAAGCTGCTTTATAAGTCGAACCCGAACTGGTCAATACCTGTTAACGGTACCGTGGAGATGAAACACAATATAAAATGCTAGCTATTTCAAGGCTTGGATATATTTCGTTTAAGTAACTTTTAAATATTGAACACACCAAATACAGATGACCTACCAGCAATAAACTTTATACAATTGACAAGCAAAGAGGCAGGTCAGTCGTATAAAAACGGTCATGAGGAACTTACACTGGTCGGCACCAAGAAGCTCGTAGGGGTCGCATATGAGAACATTCTGAGAGGAAGCTCCACTACCACCACTCCTGCCGGGCATGCATCGACTCTTGGATGTGACAATATTTGGGTAAGAGGTGACCTGGCTAATAAAGTTTGTACTGTACTGATAGGCCTCCGAATACGTCGGAATTTTAACAAGACTGACAAAAGCCAAGAACAGGAGAGCCGGCGCCGAGATGGCCATCACGCTGCAGGTGGATCGGACTAACTATGGAGTTCACAATAATCACACCCTGAAACCCAATCGTAGAGTGGATGCTGCGGATTCATGCGCAACATTTTAATTGGCTACAATGAGATATTCATTGGATGAAGCGCAAGCCAACCAAATTTGAGAGAATACAAAGCCTGCATTTCTGCTTGCTTTTCGAACTAATATTATCTACAAGTACCTAAAGGAAAGTCATCTGGATTCGCAAAGCTATTGTCTTCAGGATTTGTATTAAGGAGAAACGAAGCAGTTACCAACTGGTATTGGTGGTTGCTAAACTTCAAATTCCGCCTTCAGGGCGGATAGGACTAATCATCCACGGAACGTGCAAAAATAGATTATGCTAGCAGAAGTACAACTACGTAGAGCCTGTTAATAGAGTCACGACGGTCATTAACCCTGTCAATAATCAGCTTGTGCAAGGTTTGTCTCCTTATTACCTGTCCACAGCACCCGCTCGAAATGAAGAAGCAGCTCTTCCGCATAGGAGCATTGGAGCATAGGAGAGGCCACTCATGCACCGATCATTGGCAGATTCTATTTGCTACGTTCTCTGCCCTTCGCCAACAATGATGGTCATGAGCTGTACCGCACATCACCACTACACCTGCACCTCAACTCATATATAAGATCAAACGCAATCCTCTCCACTGCACATCATTTCTGTTAGAATAGTTAACCATATTCTACATAAAGTCCATCACAATCAACACAGTGTCCAAAAACTTGGAGAATTTTATTAATCTAGGAAAACGATAGGCAATTCACCAAAATAAACTATTGCTACAATCAGGAATGTGAACTCAGTATTTAAATCATCTCGCATTTACCAACACCGATTTTAAAATTAGTAACGGATGATGATGATGATGATGATGATGATGACGACGACGAAATTAATGATTTTCGAGTTATTTTGAGCTGTGCACCAACGTTGTGCCAACCGCTAATGGCAACATTATTGAGCTGTCTTTCCAGCTGACAGCCATTCGAAGTCTAATGCTTGAACAGTGAAATTGAATAATCATTGCTCTCACACTACTCGCAGTCGATTGATGTCCCACTTCAGATGAGCACTTGTTCATTTGTAAGCACAGCTTAGCCCTTACTTGAATTGAGGCAGAAATGCACATGGCATGCATCATTGTAGTGAAGGAGAAATGGGGATTTCAGTTTGGTGCTCGACCGTTTCGGAAGACTGGAGCAATCGCATCTCCACTTGTTAGGGCATTTGGCGCTTCTGCATGACTCCCAAAATCTTGTTACTTATCCGCCAGCTGTCCGATATCCTTGCGCTGTGCTTTCTGAAATCCATCAAAGAATGCGGAAATGAGTGAAAGAGTGGGTCAGTGATTGACCGATTTAATGACTGATTGAGTGACTGAATGAATGAATGAATGATTGGATGATTGAAGGCACTGAGCGAATTGTTTACCCTGTCTACAACAATTGGAGCGCTGCAACAATGCGGCAAAGCCGAAATATACAAACAGCTATGTAATTATGCAAATATCTAATTCAGAATTGCATTGGTTGGGCAAATAAGAGAGAAAATTTGCCCTTTTCTCTATTTACTAACAGCAGCTTGTGAATAGGTGCGGTTGCGCAGAAATCACTAACTGGATGACCTCCAAGTTGCAAATCTTTGATGTTTTAAATCCGCTTCATTCACCTTATTCCCAGCAAATACAACTACACCCTCTCCATTCGAACCATCCCAACACCAATCACTCCGAAATGCACCACGATCAACTAGCGAACTTCTCGCAAGAGCAATCGAGATCATCGCAATTGTGCAATTGAAAGCCTTTATCTCGTTCATCTAGTAGCTTTCAGATACTAGAGTGAAATCTTTGCATTCAAAAGAAGTAACCATTTTAATCACTGAATGAGACTGCTTCGAACAAAAGGAACTTTTAGGTGCGCATAAGTTGGTGCCAAATGACCGATAAAAGAAATGAATAGAACGGGGATCTAGACATTCACATCAGCAGCATGCACACGAAGGAGCGCAACGAAATATGGGAGAATCTAGGCAACTTTTTCCCAATAACAATTTCAATCTGGCTACACAAACTACGACTGTGTGGAAATCAGCTCGAACTAGGCGTCGAAGAATTACTTATAGTGACTACCTGACGACGGATGGCGAGTCTGACGAGGAAATGACAGATTATTCGGCCACGTCAAGAACATGTGCCCTTAACGCAACCACCAACACCACCAGCAACACCACCAATATGGATTTCAACCGCTATGAGCTAAATCAATATTATCTACAAGTACCTAAAGGAAGGAAAGTCATTTGGATTCACGAAGTTATTGACTGCAGAATTTGTATCGAGGAGAAACGAAGCGGTTATCGAATGGTGATACTTGAGATGAATTTGAGAAAAATACTTAACGTGTTCAATACCCCTAAATCGGGACACGAAATCAGATAATAGCAGAAAGGATGAAAGGATAATTGACGATTCCGAATGAAAATTCCTGATAATACTTCAGCCTGTGGGAAATGAGGAGCAATAGACAAATTCGAAAACTATCTCTAGACATACATAAGCCATTGAGTAAGATTTCAATCGTGCTTCACTGCCTACTTAATATAATATAAAGTAATATCGCAACAGGAGCACCAAGATAAAGGATTTCAAGGATGTAAAACAATATGGCATCAACTAATTTAACGCCCAAATATTTGAATCTGAGCGAAGTTCTAGATAAACTCTATCCGCTTTTAATGCTAGAGGAGCAATTCAAGAAAGGACCATGAAAGCTTGAAGTCGCATGAGCTATTGTAAAATCTGACCTCTCCATCAAATAGTCACGTACAGTCCCGATTTTGGCCGATAATGCCACTGGGTGCTGCAATTCATTTTCATGTAGTTACAGTATTTGTCTGGTACTACAACTCCATTGTGCTCTTTCGCCGAACGCCAAAAAAATTGATCAAGAGCTGCACCGCGGATCACCACTTCACCTGCACTTCAACTCATTTGTAAGCACAGCTTAGCCCTTACTTGAATTGAAGTATACTTGGCTCACTTGAGAACACGAGAACACGAGTTGGCCGAACGCTTGGCAATGACACCATGCACCCGACTAACCCTCGAGTGCTTGGGTTGTTCGCTAGCCTTCGATAGCATCCACAGCATCAACAGACACTCGCGAGGTTGTGCAGTCATTCGCAGTCTTCGAAGGAAGTATCGTTGTGTACAGTGCAACCGAAATTTCAGTCAGTTGGCGGCACTGAAAGGCCACGTAGAGTTGCATGGATAGCGCAGAATCATATCGTGTCCTGTCTGTTGTGAAAGTGGTTTTCCAACAATGAATCACTCGCGCTCATCAACTCAAAGCAGATCGTCGTCACGTGTGTCGCTACTGCGTGTCAAGGTTTGAGGAGACTGGGGATCTGGACATTCACATTCACAGCATGCACGCAAAGGAGCGCAACAACAGACAGTCCAGAGGTGTCATCGGTCGACTCAAGTGCTGCTATGCACCGTGTCATTTTGCCACCATTTCCATTCCGCTGCTAGATCGACACCACGCTCAACATACTGGTGGTGAAAGACCTACAACAGCTGCGGCGAGACATGAAAATGTAGTCAGCAAAGAATTGAAGAACCAATGCAATTGGGAAGGCGTAGCTGTTGAGGCGCTGCGTGAGAGTTCAGCTGGAAAGACAGGCAACATGGGAGAATCTACGCAACCCACTTCCAACAGCCAGTTCTATCCGGCTGTGCGTGGATCAGCCCGAACTAGGCGTCGACCAATTAATTATAGGGAATATCCGACGACGGATTGCGAGTCTGACGAGGAAATGACTGATAATTCGGCCACGTCAAGAACATGTGCCCTTAACGCCACCACCAATGTGTCTTTCAACCGCTATGAGCTGAATCATCAGTCAGTCGGCCCCACGCCTATGGATGTTGATCGCTTGGAACCAGAACACGGGGGCCTGCATAGGGAGTATTGGGAAATCACGGTTTATGATGAGGAGTAGACGCGTGCATGCTTGCCCTCTTCGTCTGCTGTTGCTATTAACAACATTAGAGGTGTCGCTATTCGTTAATCCACTCATACAAAATAACTGTGTATTAAATAGTGTGGAAGATTTTCTCCATAGCAAGTAATCCTCTTGGTGGGGCGTTGGGAAGCAATTAGTGAGAGTGACAGTGACAGTTCAAATGCCTTGCTTTATGTAGTTGCAAACAAGGATGCTGAGATTGGTTCTGCTGCTTCCCATTTTCTCGAGTTTGGCAAATGGTGGAAGGCCATCATCGATGATTTATATTAGTTCACTCGTGTCGGATTGACGACAGGCTTGCGTACACCTCCAGAAAGACGGGTGTCGCACGTCTCGTAGTAAAGACAATTTCAACAGGAGCAATTACTTGGTATTCATTCCTTCTCATCAAGCAAACTGAAAAATTGCACACTTTGAATGATAATGATTCAAATGCATCTGAACAGCATCACAACGAGGCTCACCAGGTACAATTCTCTAGTTTATCTGTAATCCGTATAGGGTTCGAATGAGTCTCATTGAGAGGTTGAAATCGTCACTTTTGGAATATGCAAAGATTTTAAACAACCATTAACTCGTACCTATCCTCTTTGAAGGAGCTTGATTTAATAGTAGTCGCGCATGTCAAATTCTGTAAGGCTCGGTCATCAATACAATGAGCCAGAATGGGCAGTTGAGAAAGTTGCATTTGGGCTCAGCTGTGTTGCTGATTGTCTCCCCGATGAAGTCAATATTAGAGGTTCATTTTGGAGCAGCGGATGAAGGAGACTTCGGCATCAGTCTAGAGTTACACCACATATTACGATTGCATCTTATCGAGTAGATAATCGCATGAAACACGAAACTTCATTCTGTCTCTTTCACGATTAATTCATTGATGAAAAAAATTTAACATTCCTCCATATCGCCTGACCTCGAGGAAAATCTGAGAATTATGAATTAGATATCCCTGAGACCAGTACAAGTGTAGTCATCAGAAAATAGTGCTAGTCATTGTCGACCTGGAAAAGGCCTTTGACCCGCTGCCTAAAAGCTGCAACAATTAATCGAATGATAGATCTGGTCTGTAAAGTAAATTCCTTGATGGACTGACTCACCGATGGTGAAATATAGGGGAACAAGGGACTGTTTTGTGATGAAACGTGGTGTGAGACAAGGCTCAAAAGAAGGGCCACTTCTCTTCAACTCAACCTTCCAACTCACTTTGAATAAAGCCTTCTCCTCACTTAAGGACAGTGCAGTTCAGAGGACTGATCAATCGGGCAAAAGATGGCAGCTAAATCATCTAGAATACGCCGATGAAATATGTCTTATTGCGCAGCAGGAATGTTATTCCGATGTACCTCACACTTCGAATACCTTGGTTCCATAATTCAAGACACCGGAAAACCAGACGGAGTAATAAAAGCAAACTTAGCCAGGGCGAAAAGGCACCTAACACGACCATTTCTGGGCTCAGGAAATCTCGAAAACACCCTGAAAGCATATCTGGTGGGAACTTTTGTCGATCCTGCAATCACTCATGGATTATCTACTATTGTCTTGAGAATAAGATATAACAATGGACTAAAAGCAATACAGAATACGGCTCGACGTATGATTCTTGGATTGTATTCGCGAAGAGCCAAAAGTGTCGAGGAACTCCGAAAGGAACTCCCAATGCGTAACCTGGCAGGTCTTATACAAACTAAGAGGTTTAACCTATGGAAGAGCTCAAAGATGGACAAAGATAGCCTGATACTCTCCATAATTGACGGTAACTTTGAAAAAGGCGAAACCAAGAAAGCTTCACATACAAGGAATTGGATGCTTCAATTTATTAAGGATGCGAAAGAAATATGGCGAGAGCACTCAGATTAATGGTTACTTGATCCAAAGGAAAGCCCTCAAGTTCGAGACGAAAATTACACACCTAGACTGGTAGGAGAAAGGCAACGTGATATTGTCTGTACCAACGCGAACTGCCAAAGATCCTTGGCCAGATTAAAGGATATGCGAAGGCACGAAAGACAAGAGCATGAAGAAGAAAAACATGAAACTGAAGAAATACTGGACCAGTACAAGTGTAGTCAGGCTATGGCCATTTTGGAACCCACGCATACATTCCATATACCAACTCAATCCACACACCTGATTGCTCATTTACTTGCGTCTAATTCAGTGTGCCAATTCAACTGTCTCCATTTCACCACCCACACTCCGAGTTAGTACAACATCTAGTACACTCAAGCAATCGCAACAACTGCATGTCCTTCACTTTAATGGCTCACCTTCAGACCACGCATTCCCACTAGCATGCTAGTTCTCTTCCTCTTCCTCTCCATCTCTATCCAATTCCATTTCTCATCCTCATCAATTCTTCACCATCAACGCCAACATGTCTTTCGCAATTATTCTGGATATCCTGTTTCCTGATCTACAGTAATCGACACGAATGTGACATGAAAGGAGATTCCAACTGATCCTTGGCCTACGTCTTACACCTAATACACCCCCAATATTATCTACTGGAACCCAATAATGTTGACCTCATGTTCGTAAGCTTCTGTTTGCCATTAGCGACTAGCAGAACGTTAATGCATAACTCAAAATAACTCAAAAGTTCATCATTATCATCACCATCTCTAAAAAATTTTGAAATCCGTGTTGGAAAATGCAAATCTGTGATCTGCTTGAATAGGGGAATGATTAACAATGAAGTGGAAATAATGCAGGAATGATGCAGCTGGCATAGGAATTAGTATGTCGCAGATGATTCGCCGCTGATTTCAATGACCACTAATTTCTTCATCATTTCATTATATTGAGACAAGTTTCGAGAATTCATTTGAACGACGCTGGATGAGGGTTCAAGTAAGAGCTGAAGTGAAAGTTGACTTGGTGAACTTAGCGAAGTATTATCAGTATTCTCAACAAATCAGCAATATTCCCGCTTGTATTCAATGGTGCTATTTTGGTTGACATTCACGCATTTCACTGACACACGATTCGAACAATTCGAACAGATTGAACCATCGGAACAATTAGAACGGGGTCCAAATAACGCGACTGAGCAATTGATCTCACCACTTCGAAGACTGCTCTCTGTCTTTCTGGTTTTTCGCACTCATTCTGGCTAGCCTGCTTCCTGATCTACATTAATTGCAGAATGGCCACTGCAAGTGACGGATTGGCTGTGAGCATTTGGGCAAATGCCAAAGGCGAAATGACGTAGATACCGTGTGGAATGTGATGCGGTTTGTGTCGAACATGGTTAACATTTATAACCGAAATTGTCCGGCTACTTTCATGCCGATCAGCAATTTAACCACTTTGTTGTCCGCTTCGCTTCTACTTAACGCAATTTCTGCAAGGGCAGAGAATGTAGAAAGTATAATATGCCAATGATTGGTGTACGTGTGGCCTCTCCTATGCTGCAATGCTCCTAAGCCCGAGAGCTGCTTCTTTATTTCGAACGGGTCCCGGGGACAAGCATTAAGGAGACAACTTCAACTTCGTAGTTGCACTTCGTGCATCCTCGACATTGTAAAGATAGACAATCCTCATACCTCTTCCAGAAGTCTTTTCAACCTTCTTGCCGACACACTCTTAAAATCGAGGATCCTAGGTTGGATGAGATTCATTCCTTTAGCTATTTCAAATCTTTTCGAAACGAGAATATCAACGTTGCTGAGCATATCCCACGACGCTGTGACAATCGACTCTACACTGTCCAATTTCGAGGTCTTCAGAAATTCACTTGACACTCTTCGAAACATAGACATTTGGTAGCTCATTAATTATATTGCTGCTCAAAGCAGAGTTCGGATGACACACAGTGGTGTGCAGATAGCTAGACTGATTCCACCCTCGAGAAGCCCAATGAAGGACGCTCAAATGGGTAGATAATATGAAGTAGCCTCAAGCCTACCAAATACCCATTGCGACAGTTCTGACATTTGGCAAAAAGAGCACGGTGAAGTTGTAGTACCTGCATGAAAATGAATCGCAACATCCAGTGGCATTATCGGCCAAAATCGGAACTGTACGTGACTATTTGATGGAGAGATCGAATATTGAGGAAATCTTGGTGAATGTCATCGGTTAATCGAAATTCTTCGTGTGCTACATGGAACACACTTTCAGGGCCCACAATCTTTCATGACCTAATGCAAGCAAAACATCATTTGCGACTTCAAGCTTTCATGGTCCTTGCTTGAACTGCTCTCCAAGTCTCAAAGACTTAATGGGGGTACAACAGAAATACAAGAGCTTGTACAACAGTTACACACTTGCACATAGCATAGCACAGTTAGATTGACGTCTTCGACTTCCTGGCCATTTCGCGGCGTGGTTTCGTGGTGCAGCAACTTTACAGTCCTCTGTTACACTTCGTGCAGCACTTTGTTGTTCTCGTCTGTTTGTCCTTATCCAGGCATTCTTTTCTAGCGACCATGTGTGGCTCAGAGTTCTTCGCAGTCTTTTTTCCTACCTTCCACTCTATCGTTCTTCTCCATCGTGTTCAGTCCTTCTAATTTCTCTACCACAGTCTGGTTCTTACCTCTTTATTCTTGGCTTCTCTCTTTCTATGATTTTGAGCGAATGGTGACAATCCCTACTATGTCACTTTGGCCACCCTTGAGTCGTGTATCGTTTGAGGCAGTCTGTAGAGGGCGCTTTAATCTTTGAGAGGGTCCAGTATCTCTTTAGTTTTATGTACTTCTTCTCCATGATCTTGTCTTACGTGTTTTTGCATCTCCTTTGTTGTGGCGAAACATCTGTGGCAGTTTGCGCTGGTGCTGACAGTATCACGTTGTGTTTCTCCCACCAATTGAGGCGTGTAGTAATCATTTCGAACTTTAAGGCTTTCCAATCAGTCCAGTAGCCATGATTCGCGATGCTTTTGCCATGTTTCTTTCGCATGTTTCGTATCTCTAATTATTGGAAGTATCCAGTTCCTTGTAGGTGAGGCTTTCTTAGTTCACTAGATTGTATCAATTCAACTGCGTCGATTTCACCACCCACACTCCATGACGAAACCTGACTACTGAAAAGCGATTAAATCTCACTGAGGTTTTGATTTTTAAATAAACACACTTCGGCGATGGAAACTGCAGCAGCAACGGCATCGCTTGTAGGTCATTTGGTGATTATGAGATGGGTTTACAGCAGAGCGTTTCTTGAGCAGTGGTATGAAGGAGGGTCTAGGCGCAGAAACTTGCTCTGCGGTATCGCAACGTTCTCATCGTATCACCGCTTACTTTGGCGCAAATTTTCCTGCTTGTCATGCCGGTAAGGAACCTGCATTCACTGCTTCTGCTCAGGCGTCTTTTCAAGCAAGTATACCATCATAGACTTTGACGACACAACCCATTATGCTCATTCACAGTTAACGAACGCTTGATAATAGATCGCACCACATCAGCACTAACTAGCGGGCTCGGCTGTCTAACGTATACACCCAGACAGCGCGACGAGCGATGCGTAACTACCACCGTTAATTCAACAGAGATTAACGTATTACGTTGAACTATCAATTTCCAGAAGATGCACCTAGCAATCGAATAGGAGAAAGCAGTGTACCGATGAATTTATCTTTTAAAAATCAGAAGCCGCATCAATTCTTACTTTAAAATAATCAGATAACTTAGAGAAATGGTCATACCCTTTATCTACGATAAAAGTATATGTATAAAGTCAATATATGTACACAAAAGTCAGAAAGCAGATCACATTGAATACTCAGTAGACCCTGTCAAAGCTCATACTGTTCTCAACCTGATTGTGGACCGCGCCAGCGGCTGGAAGCCCACCCCGACCTCGGAAGCCGGGAGGGGCACCGCGATACTGACCTCGCATCCTGTTTGCATGATGTTGCTGCTGCTGCTGTTGCTGCCGAGCGAGGTACTCGAGAAACGAGGCGCCATTCTGCGAAAGACAGGACAAATCCCCAGGAGGAGGCTCCTCTTGGAAGAACTCGTGCGCCAGGGCTTGAGCAGCGGATAGGCGTCGCGCTGGATTGCAGACAAGTAGGCGATCAATTAAATCGACGGCGGAGTGTGCTGTGATTGAGCCGAGGCGTTCACGAAGTGTCCGACGTACATCTAAAGGAAGCTTAGCGTTTTTGAAGAACTCCAAACGTTCAACACCTGGCCAGACTGCGGGAGTGATTGAACCACAAAGTTGAATGATAAGTTTGAGCTGACTCATCTCATTTTCGCCTTGCATAAGAGGACATCGGGTCCAAAGCTCTGCAATTATACACCCGGCACCCCATAGATCCACGGGCTTTCCGTAATTTCTGTCTGTGAGAAGTATTTCAGGCGGCCGATACCACAAAGTAACCACCATCGCAGTGTACTGTGGACGTTTATCCTTTCGCATTGGTTTCACAGTAAATCGCGCCAGTCCGAAATCAGCAATCTTCAGATGACCAGCGCGATCGATCAGTATGTTGGATGCCTTTAAATCGCGGTGCAGTATGTCTTTACTAGAAATAAGCATAGCGGTATAAAAAGAGGGACTTACTCATGAAGATATTTGATTCCTGTTAAAAGTTGCTTTGCAATACTCTTTTTAACGGGTAAGTTTATTTCAACTTTTTGACTAAGAAGGCCAGACAGGTCGTGGTCACAGAATTCGAAAAGTAGGAAAAAATCATAGCGGGAGGAGTGCGATTGGTTGTCTAGGGAAAAATTTATTTGCAAAGCAGAAAAACCGACTTCTCCGGTGACAAATACCATGGAGACGAACTATATTTTCATGTTCTAGTTTTTGAAGTATTAATACCTCCCGAAGGGAAGTTACCGGAAACTACGAATAGAAAACACGGATACCAAAACTTACTCCCTCGGTTTCTTTTTCCGTTCGCAAGCGTTTAAGAGCGAATATTTTATTTGAACGCTTATCTTTAACCTTGAAGACTTCACCAAATGTTCCTTGTCCAACTTTTGACAAATTTTCATACCGATCCACTGGAATCGTATCAGTGAGCGTTTCTACCTCTCTATCGATGGTCTTAAATAATTCCGTGGGGTCGGATTCCAGTTCCTTGGCAAGCAGGCAAAGCTCAGAGTCATCCATTTTGCGGTGAGTTGGTCATATGCCCAGCCAAGTTACTGTTAGCGCCTTCGAGAAAAATATTTTAAACAAAATAACCACAAAGCCTTAAGTGCATGTTCAATTTAGTTCAATAATTTATTTTAGAATTTTGTGCGAAGTTATTCTAAAACTTAAACCTGAACTATATTCAATGCTAACTATGCAAGAAGATAAATAAACCTATTTTATTTGTATAGTGCATGTTTTAGAATGTTCTTGATTGATGCACAAGTATTCATTGCGAAATCTCTTAAATGACTCAGTCCTGAAAGCATTAGTGGAAAGAACCTTAGATTATGTTTTGAAAGTCGGCTTTTACTGCAAGCGCAGAACATCTTCACTCCTTCTTAGATCCTTTTGCACTAATGACACTGTAGATCATTTCTTAACTCTGTATCCATCCGTTCGTCTGGTAATCTAGTTGCTTCATTTTCGCTCATTCTGAGGCGTGTTTAGCCCTAATGTATTTTATTGTTTTAAATGAGACATTGAATTTCGATCAGTGCTTTTGATAACGCTTGTGCTTGCGTTGTGATTTGATTTTGTCAAAAGTGCCTAGTTCATCGGTGGAATGCACTGCAAATGATAGATTATCGTATGTTGAGAGCATCTGGTAAAGAAATTAAGGAACTCAATTCTCCTTCAAGATATCAAAATCGTTAGTCTACTGGTTAACGAGAATGCAACAATTAAAGATGGAAAAATAAATGTGAAAGTTATGTGTCAAATGAGAACATCTCAGCTTGTAAAGTAGACAAATAGTAATGCCTATAATTTGTGCAAACTCAGCAGTAATTATTCACCGCTTCATTATAAATGCGATGAATTTAATCATTGAAATGCATTTCCAGAAAGCTAATCTTTACATGTTTTTTTTTTTTTTCAAAATCACAATTACCATCGCAATCATCACCCACTTTGGGTTATTTATTACTTGCCGGTCCATTTTTAACTTCTTTTTTCGAGATATAACAAAACCTCGCATTTGTGAATAAAATTTCTAGCAAAGATCTTGGAAAGAAAAATAAGATTAAAACAATGCAAGATATCTTGGGTGTAGTATGAGGCACTAAATTTTCTGAAGAACCATAAAAAACAGTTATATTTGAGCATCGAAAAGGGCACTCCGAAACTCAAAGTCTCACAATAAAAATTGGACTGCTTATTGACAGTACATGAAGCTTATTTGCGGGGAAATATTGAGGGTCATAGTATTTGAATTCGGATGTGGAGCTTCGAATATTTCTTCTCATACAGAGGATGCGGCGTTATCTTAGAACGGCGATTCCCTTTTAAAGATGCCAATAGAAGGGATTCGCTGAAAAGTTTTCTAGGAACTCGAGAGAATTTCGATTATCCTTAAAAGTCCTTTCTATGAGAGTCATCAGAAATGATGACTGACCATAAGATTTGCAAGCATTTGCGAAATTTCTGTCTAAATTATTGAACATCAATCCAATAAGTATTCAAAGTTGCTACACCTTCAAATGATGCAAAACTGTTCTGTCTACTCCGTTGGAGTTTAAGTAGGTTGGAATATCATCTTGTAGTTGAACTCCGAGAAATGACATACTCCTTAAAGTTGTAGGTTACGGCAATTCGGCGTTTATCTAGCAGTGTAGCTCCATTCAGCAAAACGCTAGCACTAAATGATGGCTAATCAGTGGTATTAACCACCTGAAATGCTTCCCATGGACAAGAACCACGAAACACCTGTAATTAGTGAAGAGCTAAGTATATGATTGTAGAGATCTGGACGCGTCACCTACACATGCAAGGCACAAACGTGCGAATTATGGTAAATTTATTTTACAATCAAGCGAAAGATTGGACAAATGCGAAGAATGCATTCACCGAAATGCTGTTCCCTGAATGGCTCGTTGCATCGCTGTGAATCGTCCAAAATTCATGATCTTTCAAACGCTTATTTTCACTGATTTGTAAAGTGGCATTGATTTGAGCATCTACAGCTGATGAAATTTAAATTTTTGTTCGGAAGTAAGTGGAAAAGGCGATGCGTGCATCCATTGGTGGTCAAACCTACTCAACCTCCTCGTAGTGACCACCGGTTACCCTAGGGGCATCTCTGGGGCTAAATCGTATTAAATCGGCGAATGAAAACAGCAAAACGAATTGTTTTCGGGCTAATTCATGGGTTTGCCATCATACACTGCGTTTCTCTTTACATTGGGAAACTGTGGACTTACTCTTGCCTAATTAGGGCTTCAGGATGCCCTAGTCAGATGCTCTTTCCGACTAGACCATGCTTTACTGGCTAATTGACTGATGATCCCTAAGGGCCTTCTGTACTGCATTATCCTTATACTTGACTTATGCAAATTCATTCACAAATGAACTCACTTAATTGTCGGTAAAGTTAACCGGGATTTGTTCCCATGCAAAGCTTCTTGTTAGCGATGCAGCATGACATTTGGCAGCCTGCATGACTCAAATTTTGGAGAAGAAGTTTTGCTTGCTTCCTAAACAAACGAGAGGACCAACATTTGTCAATTTTTGCCCCACTGGAGAATGTTGAAAATAGTCATTTGGCCACGGTTGGCACTAAAGGAAGTTAGTTAATAATGGTTTAATGACTGATATTCTCTTTTTTGCTTTTTGCCTTCCATCAACGCCAACAAAGTCTGCTCCAGTTAATCTCAGATCGAGGATTTATCACCGATCATCTTGATGAATTACCCACAGAAGGCTTATACTCTATAGTTATTTGGATGTAAGGGAAACCATGAAACTAGTATCCGTTTTACGCAGTGCTCAGAATCCAAGTACGATTTGCCGGAACGAGTACTCTCCCAGAAATTCGTAGTGAGGAAAACGTGGATGCTGTGAGTCTCTATTGATGCCCAAATGAATCCCGGAAATCTTCGATTTTTGTTCTTGAAGTATTTGGATGGAAATTTGGAAACATTAGGGACAAACGTTCTAGAAGATTCTGTAAACATACTTTTGGGCACTAGCATTTAATTCTTCATTTGCTGGATTCAGGAATCACCCTGTCAGTTTATTTCGGCGCGTTTACATTAACCGATTTGCCGATTTTCAGAAAGAGTCTAAAGCATTAGTTTCAGTTAATGGTGGTCGAACCCCACTCTCAACCTCCTCGTGGTGACCACCAGTAACCGCAAGGGCAACTCTGGGGACTAACAGGGGCGGCCGGATTGGACCAAGCACCCATCGGACGTATAAAAATAGATTATGCCGGATTCACGGTCTAAAACAGGACTGTGGAAAGTGCGCGCATGTAGCAATGAATGGAATCTCCACCAGAAAGTTAACAAGACTTCTGTAAGAGGTGTGAAGATTGACTGCCATTAACAATGTCCAGGACGGACAAGGTGCTACTACGAAGAGGAACTGCTACCTGTACGATGAAACTATGCCAGAGAAGTGACCAGAGAACCGAAGACGTCGATGAACGCTTTTACTATCTTCTGTGATAACTTGTGTGCGCTACTCGTTGGAAAATCTACTTGTACTTTTGCTGTACCCCCAATAAGCCCTTGGGACTTACCCTAATGGGTGGGAAGAAATAAAAAACAATAAATATAAATAAATAGTCTCCGTTAAAAGGTGCGCGAGGCGGATTTAAAAAATATTAAACTTTGAATCTAAGGCTAATTTTTCAAATTGTCCTTAAAAGGAACCATTGAGTTTGGCTATCAAATTAGCCTTTTGTTAACCGATCATCCCTGCTTACGTTAGAGCTTATAGTTATTGTAAATCTGCTTTATCATCTGAAACTGAAGATGATCTTCAAAAGGTAGCCACTCAGATTTCATCCAGTAGACATTCACACAGGTCGCATTACTTCAAATAATTTTATGAGTTAGTTTGACATTCCTCTTAAGTTGAATCGTCTACAAGCAGTATTTTAATAGCCAATAACGATACAGTTAGTATTGAGTGTGAATTTCGACAGTAAGCTCATTGTTACGCTGAGGTCAAAAGTTTAAACTTAACTCAATGCGGTGAATACTACTGAAATGCATAATGGCAATTTGAAATGAAACTAGTGATGATTTCAACCTAAATTCCAACGTCACTCTCACCTACTTATTAGGCAAACAGTCGAGTTATTGAAATGCTGTCATGTGCACCAAACTGACAAACGGAAAAGCTCTTTTAGGGAGAAGATTAACCTAATTTGAGTATCTATTGACTGATGTCAATGAATCAGGAATGAAAATGTTTCCTTTCAAGTATGCGTTCAAAAGCTGTTGAAGTTACTTAGTATTTTAATAATGGTAATTTGTCTAGGTGACTAGTTAGTGCTCTGAGGTCCACTAGACTGGCGTCAACACGTAGCAGTATCACTTTCACTCTACTCTAAAGAAGCATCCTGATCCCGCCTTTAGCGATCCAATTCTTCACAAACTACACTCATTTGCACGACTTGTCTGCTAAGTTAGGAAAGACACCTCCTGTCATAAGGTACCCATTCAAGGATTAAATGTAGCACATTTCAATTTCTAAGTTGGTAGACTTGTGCTATTGTAGAACTGACCTCTTTGCAAATTCCTCATTCTGGAACAAACCATTTATACCATTTCATTTCTGATTTTTTCAAAATTATTTTTTTTAAAAACGTTCCCATGTTGAAATTAAATAAAATTACGTCTTTTGTCACCTTTGCGTTTGGTTATTTACCAATGAATGGAATCAGTTTCAGCTTGGCACATTTTGCTAAGTCAGTCGCTTGTTTGAGAATTCGTTTGTCCTCGATCTCAGCCCGTTTCTGCATAAGCTGATGTGGAGTAATTTGAATTTAAAGTTAACTCAACTCTCGCAATTCTACTTGTGGCTACAGTTCTCATAGATCTTTGAGCTTAAAATGGAGTTTGATGTAGGCTGCATTTTATGCCTTGAGTGCTGATTAAATAGTAGTGTCACTTGGCTCTCCAGTTGGTGCAGTCTTTAAATCATGGTAGTGGTTTATTTCTTACCGTAATTCTGATGACATCCTACTTGAAGCCTGAAGTCACTTATTCACACAGTGTAATTGAGAACCGCTAAATGGCTCTGCCTCATACTCGTGCCATAACGGCACTAAAAGCATATCACGAATGCTTATTCCCTGAAGATAAGAGTGAGGATAGCCATGAACAACTAGATTTAATGCTTGGCCTAATTTTCCACCAATAGCATGTCGAAGTATAATTTTGACCAATTAAATAAAATCTGCTAGGATGAATCGATGAGGATCTGGAGACCCAGAACTGGTTACGAGTATCCGGTGGTTAATGTATTACTTTGTTGAAGACGGAATCGCAAAGACACCACAAAATCTTAATGTGCCACTCTCTTATAAGTCTTTTGATAAATGTAATACTGAGATTTATGCGGCTGAATTCTAAATCACAAGTCACACCTTATAAAACAACAAGTGTGAGTCAGGTTTTTTTTTATTAAAATTGGTACGTCAGTACCACACATTCTAGAAACAGGTATCCGTAGTTTTCAATCGGCCACGTTTGGCTGCGGCAGTCCCTGAGTCACTCTGTTTTCCCACCAGTTAACATTTGAATGCCATGCCTCATGCGATTTCGCAAGATTGATCGTATTTCCCCAACCTCCACAACCACTTACCTGACTTTGATGTGCAATGACATCCGAGGCGGATTGCATAGGGCTACTGATGAAACATATTCTTGAGTGGAAGTAGTATCTGGCGGACCTTATCGAATTTCCGAAATCTAAAGAGTACAATAAGTATAGCCCAATTCGATAAGCCAAAATAGTGAACGATCGCCATATCTTAATTTTCAGTTGGACTTTATTGAATCTCAATTAAAATGTACTCAGAAGCAGTCCTACTTAAGGAGAGAGAAAATGAAACGATTGTTTAAAGTACAATTCAAGGTTGCAGTGCAAGCCAAAACAGTGTTTTTTGGCTTCGTACTCTAACGTTCAAGATGCATTTGAATTTGAAGCTTTTCCTGACTTGATTTTAAATTTGTTACATCACCGCTGCTGTCACTGCCACTACTACAGCCACCAGCTAAAGAGAATTATTTATTTGGTGGTGAGCATGAGGGCCTCAGCTGCAAGTTATTGAAGCCGACATCAAATACAGGCCTTGGAGCGCAGTTACTGGGAATCGGTTGAAGGCAACTTTGTACTGGAACTACTGGCAGCCGACAGTTTTCCCACTCCGTTTAAGTATGATGCACTAAACAAAAGGTCTATCAGGAAACATTGCAAGTTTCCGCATTCAAACTAACAATGGCTTCGGCGGAATGTAAACGAGATTGAAAATCATCCCACTGTATTGCAGATCAAATCAACGCACATGTCTGGCCCCAGGAAACGGTCTGCACGTGTTCTGTAAGATATTCCAGCGAACTTCACTTTATTACAACAACGAGGAATTCAGGTGACAACAAGTTCGCACAGCATTTCAATTTAGTATGGTCAATCGCAATTCAAGCGCTTGTCTAAGAAACCGATGAAGGTATTGTTGAATCCAAGGTGAAACAAAGTGCATCGCCATCATCCAGCTTTTAGAGTCGACGTGGGTTTTTCCAAAGTATATTTTTTGCAGAAGGCTTTCGGATCTAACGGTTTTTTGCACTTTGCATTGATACAAGAAACGGAAATATAATTAGCAATGGAGAGCTGCTGTATTTGGTGTTCAATTCCTTTACAGCTTAAGTTTTCACGCAATCCAACCCGCTCCTAACTATGCGTTTCAAAATTTATAATCATTTCAATAGTGTCAAATGTCATTTTCCATTAAGTTAACACCTGATTCTCTATTAGGTTACGACTGAACTTTCCTTCGCAAAAGCTTTGTCCCTCAATGACCACCATTTTCACTAAACGATGGTGTTTATTGGTCACCACCCAACCACACAGAAGTGTCTATTTACTTTTGTACCAAGGTCCACTGACAACCGCCTTTAGGACTTAGACTATGGAAGAATGAGCTGATGTGCACTGAATTTTCATTGAATGCGCTTCTTATATCTCTCAAGCAGTTCAAAACGCAACTATAAGCATTATGAATGCACTAGAGCTGTAATTTGATAAAAGAGACTGTTCTGGACACCTTGAATTTCAGTTAAAGTACGACAATGCGGTAAACCACAAGCGAATTTCGAGTCAATGAATGCATTCATCTAATCGGTCCAGCCTTTGGAGAACTATCTTGTAGGTAAAAAAATTGCAAAAGTTACAAATGCCTTTACAAGTGTTTCAACCACCGTGAAGTTCGATTCACAAGTATTTAATTGGACAACATTTAAGTGAGCTCGTTAATTCTTCCTGTCCAGCAAATTTAAAAAAAAATTACGAAGAAATAATGGAAGCAGTCTAATATTACCAACCAATCACAAAATCAAGTGTTTCAGTACTCAAAAATTCTGTTTGATCAATGACAATGCGATTAGGCAAGAAAAATTATTGTTTTTTAATGAAAGTATTCGTTGCATTTCTCCAGATATTTGGGAGGGAACACTGAAGTATGGCAAACTATAAACATTTTAAATATTTTACAAATTCATTGAATAAGAGTGTGTGAGCGGATGTTATTTTCGAATGCGTTATAGGAATACCAAAAGCCATTAAACGAATTGTACTCGTGAACGTCATGGTTGATTAATGAATTTGGTATAATCCTCCTCCTTTTTGACTAGCATCAGTAGATAGTTTGTGGTATGACGAGAAATTTGCTGATTTCTCTATTTTGACAATTGGATATTGAAACTAGAACTAATAAATGTTCCAGCCAAAATTCATACTATACACGCCTCTAGCAAGGTACCGTTCAGCCAGACCACTCAGAGAAGCAAAATTGGATGAGAATACTAGACATTTAGGTCAAAAATAGCATGACATTAAATAGTCCAAAGACTCCCATCAAAGCTCAATTGTTGACAGAAGATTAATATCGACCGATGGAAAGTAGCGCCAATAAATGTTGGGTTTCAAGTCTGAGTATTCGACAACTTTTGTCCAGCTCAATACAGTGATGCTTTAAAGTGATCCTCAGATCACCATTGCGACAAAGTATAATTACCGGGCTGCTATTTTCAATAAATGTGTGCTTGCATCAATGGTTACCTAAAAGTTGGTGAAATTGTGAAGTGTAAATGTTTCAAGGGGTATATTTTGCAAATGTGAATGAACATCGGTGACAGGATTAAGTTTATTTCGATTCAAAACGCCTCCATAAATGTCAACTAGAAGTTAGCTTCGAATAAAAAATTTCATTTGTGCTCTACGCTGATCCATCCTGACGAGCGTGCGCGAGTTGAGGATTAAGAGGAACGCCTAGACTTTGGTAGCCCAAATCTGAGGATATAAACAAAAATGGTCTTTCCTCTAAATTTGGCACATTTCCTGGTATATAGGTAATGAGCTTGACAATAATTTATATTTACTGTATTCAATCGCCGAAAGTATCAATCATTATCGCCTAGTATCAAGCACTGGGCATTATTCATTTGATCGCTAGTCTTGAGTGCCAAGACTAATTCTCTGAACTTGCGCTCTACAGTCTAACAATAAGACTTTAACTAAACAAAAGTCATTTCAAAGAGGGATTTAAGAGGAAGAAAATTCATTCAGGAGTCACCTCCGTTGAAGACCTATCATTGAATCAGTGCTTTGAAGATAGACTGACACCTAGGCCATGTGAATAGTTGCTCCGGTCCACTGGGCATTTTCCATTTTTGATCGAATTCGGCTGTACAAGCTCGATTTCCTTGCATAGCTATAAACTATTCGACAAAGACGAACTTACCATATTTTGATGTCACTGGCTGATGATGTCATTCTCGTTACGGTTGCTTAAAAACATCCCAAAATAGGGCGTATGCGGGCAAATATTATTTTCATTTAAACGCTCAGTTTTGCCACATGTACTATTTAACAGTCTCTTTTGAAAATAGGCAAACTCAACGGTGTAAACGATTACCAGTAAAGACTTAACCAATGATGAAGTGAGAATGGAAGCAAGATGATTTGATAAACTATAGGATATAAGATCCGATTTGCATTATTTTTTCTGCCTCACTTCTCCAAAATGTGATTTTATTTTGCAAGAGATGGAGATCAACACTGAAAGATGTACTAATGATGTCCGGTTAGTAATTTATAAGACCTACAAAGCTTAATTTTGAACTATGGTTGGCCCACTTCATTCATTCATGGGATTTAAGGCTTATGTCTGCAGTTTTAGTAATATGTACTGTGTGAAGGCATTTCTGGCCAGAAATCGCTGGTACTGCCTGAAAGGCAATAGTCAGGGTTACATCGGCTAATGCCCAAATTTGCAATTTTGAGTGAACGATACCTATATCCTTTCGAGGGACTATTGCATTAAGCTTGAATTCTTGTTAGGCAATTATTTATTTAGCAAGATATATGCAAAATACACCCTTAGCAGCACGTTTTGTTCGCATTCTCAAACTTGGAATAGCGAAACTGAGCTTTCCTACTTAATCCAAAAAATTTCTCCTGTTCGATAGATAATCACAAGGTAAAAATGAGGCTTATTAACGGTTTCCCTTATAGAAATCAATTTTCTGTTTAACGGTTAAGACGTACTTGTTGGGCTTCCATCCCTCGAAGTCGACGACTCGTAATTGGCGCGCACGCATCACGTCGACCGGTTTCGTCATCATCAGTTCGCACTAATCCTTCATCGGACATTTCTGGTTTGGCCAATTCATTTCAATTCTTAGTTGATTGTCTATCTAGAATGGATTATTTTGAGCTGTCATTGAAACCGGGGAGGAATCACTTCCAAAGTGCCGTCTTTAAACCTAGAGCGGTAAATTTTAGGAAGTTTTTACCTTCTAGATGTCAGAATTCATCCTTTTGTTAGCCTGATTGCACTGAATTTAGATTCACGGTAATTAAGATTTACGTTTTTCACCTCGATGCAGCTCGTAGTAAGGATGGTTGCTTCTAGGTACAAAGCTGGTCAACAGATCGATCTCCAAACGGCACTGGGTGATGAAAGTTGGCTCATACCTTGAAAGATTTTAACTATTTATTTATATCTCTTAGAAACTGCTGTTCTTGGTTTGAAGGACTGAGTACCAAAATTATGATGAAACCGCGTACTGCGGTACCTTCGAATTTTATATTCCACCATGTTCTTGTGTTTGTTTTATGTTTCTCGAGTATTCGCGTCTTTATCGAGCTCACTAACCAGAATGAATCAACTCTTGACGTAGAGAAACATAGGTGCATTAGAAAACATGAGGGCTTGAAGCAATGCAGGTACACCTATAATATTTTGAGATCCCAATTCGCGTAATTTGAGAAGAAAAGCATTATATGATTATTGGAATGAGTATATTGCACCTGATTAATCTACTTCTTGAAATTCGGTCAAGTTTTTTGTTCTCATCTATAGGTAAAGGTTCTCGATATGTAGGCCTTTTTCCTCCAGTCCGATATCACCCCAACTGGTGGTCAATCCTACTCCTACCTCCACGTGGTGGCCACCCTGAGGGCTAAAGAGAGGGGCGATCGGATGGGACGTATAAAATTAGATTAAGCCAGCAGAGGTACAACTTCTTACAGCTTGTTAGAGGAGGCGCGACGGATTTGTGGTCTCAAACTGGAGTATAGACTGCACGTGCAAGTAGCTATGAATGGTATCTCCGCCAAAATTTTGATTTCTGGAGAAAATATGAAGACAAACGAATTCGGAGGTGGCTCGACGAAGCTGAACTGATACTTATACTACGAAGCCATGCCAGAGAACCGTCCAGACAACCGAGGACGTCAACAAACGTTTTTACTGTTCTGTGTTAACTGTTGAGCCTAATTGCTATAAAAGCTATTGGTACTTCTGTTGTACCCCCTTGGGACTTGCCCTAATAGGTGGGGAGAAAATAAATAATTACCCCAACTACTTGTAGTTTGTCGAACGAAAGACGTAATGAGGTTGTCGAAGCGGTTAAGTATCTTCGTAAATCGAATTCGCCGTTTGATCTACAGGAAATTTCTTCGTCCCCCATCAAATTGGCTGAGCACTCAACCCTCTTGAAGTCGGCCAGTTGAGAATACTCACTTTTTATTCAAATCGCTGATAACGTTATTTTAGCTTTCCTTTCAATTGCGTTCAGATCCTAACCCTACTGAAGAGCAATAGTTGTCATGAAGCCATTAGTATGTTAATGATGAACTTCTGTTGTCATGATGAACATTTAATGGACGAGGATCTTGCAGAAGCCCAGCGCAATGAAAGGGTGTGATTTATTCTCCGTTCTGAATTTTCTTAATGCTTGCTGTTTTGACAATCTAACCTTTTTTCTGGACTTGTTCTCACATGCAAGAACAGGCAATAACTTCAGCGCTCAATGACTTTGAGCAGGCCGTCACTTCAGCCAATCCTTCTACCACTATTTTAGATATTCCTGAAACCCCTGCTTCTCTCTGTTTCTCTGAAAATCCTCGAACGTCTCGCCACACGGAACATCGTCAGATGGATCCAAATCTTGGAAACTAGTGATACTGAAAGTAAAATTGCAATGGCATCATGAGTGTGGAGACTGATAAAATGTAGTGCAATCTTTTACCTTCTTGTGTCGATCTGCAATCCTCTCCCGATGGGGTTTCTCCATGAAATGAGTGCCAGAGGAGTGGGTTCAAAACTGGAGACTTTTCTTAAACCGACAAAGATGGATCCGGTACAATTAGGGCTGATTGAGGGAACGGAACTCATCGCTGCCATCATAAAGTAAGTTATTTTCAAGAAAATGTTTACGTGAGATTGTTGTTTAACTCTCTAGAAGTGCATGTGTCAGCCTTCTAGACCGACTGCAACCATCCTCTAGCGTTTCTCTGACCGGTGATCTTAAAGCGACTACATCGACGCTGAAAAGAGCCCTATGGTCTTCTAGTTTGTCTTGTCTCGTTGCAGCAGGAGAAGACCTATTCCTGCATCCTTTTCTGTGATCCCCTTTCTCGTTTTTCCCTGCCAAATTGAGTTTCAACTTTCACAGACGCGTACATAATTGCTTATTACACAATCACCAAATTCGTAATAAACTACGATTGGCATTGAATTGAGAGAGCAATTTTGGTTACCAACTCAGCGAGAACCGTATCTCAATCAGTCAAAACTAGAATCGTCAAAAAAGAATTCACCCCTTGGACAAACAGGTGAAATTAGGGAACTTCTGCAAGGAAGCAACTTTCTGCGGGGATAATCCGTCTAACGAGGGCTTTTGGAACCCAGGTGAGTTTCGTGTTTGGTAGGTTGCAAATTGGTTGACTGATAGAGAAATGATCTCCTCAGGCAGAAACCTTTCTACTTTTGTCCACTTTTAAAGATTACTGAGCTTCCCTTGATTGTTCTACTAAAGGCCATCTGATTCTGGCGGTTAAACCTACTCTCAACCTCCTCGTGGGACCACTAGTAACCCCATGGACAACTCTGGGGGCTAATGAGAGGGGCGGCCAAATATGACTAATCACCCACCGAACGAGGCACGACGTAAATACTTGAATTTATGGACTCAAGCTGGACCTTGGAAAGCGCGTGCATGTAGCAATGAAGGGATACTCCACCAGAAAGTTGGAATGACTTCTAAAATAAGCATGAAGAGTGTCTGCCCTTAACGATGTCGAGGACGGACGAGGTACCACTGCGACGTCGAACTGCTACCTGTGTTATGAAACCACGCCAGCGAAGTGATCAGAGAACCAAAATCGTCGGTAAACGCTTTTACTGTTCTCTGTGTTAACTGTCATGCGTTGTACCCCCAGTAAGTCCTTAGGACTTGCCCTAGTGGGTGGGGAGTAAATAAATAAGTAAATAAAATAAAATCTGATCCTGATAGCTCAAGTAGGGCAGCGTGAATAATTTCCAACCGCCTCTCCACTCAGTACAGTTTATCGGATCCCACCAGGTGGTTTCCCTTCTATGTAGACCATGAAATCCACTCACCGGTTCTCTTTCATGAATAAAAAATAAATTTGTCTTCTTATGATTAAGCCAATGTTGAAATAAGGTACTGCGAACACACATAAAGGGTAGCGAAACTACTCATACGCTCAAATTCAAATCTGCTAATCAGCATTTACTTAAACATTCAGAGGTTTACGGGACCAATTAAATTACGTAAATACGAGTTACTGAGTCCTGATGGGATTGGTGAGACTTGAACACGCAGGTGAACGACGGCTTCAAAGCATCATAATTTAGGCCTTGCTTACGGTGTCTGTGCCGAAGATGACGATCATGCCTTCACTGTCTTCATCGCTCTCACTCCGTCTACTGAATTTTCGATTGCTAGGCAGTGGTCACCACAATAACATAAACGGTCAGGTATTAGATGACAGAATTGGACAATATCTGATATCGACTAGCCTTAAGGTGTTTCTAGAACCTGCGATCATATTGGCGGATTTTCAGCATCAATTTCGACCGAGTTCATTGGATCCCCACAATTCATTCACAGATGCTGGGTAAGGCATCAAGTAAGCTAAACCGCTGTCTTCTAATATCATTTTACTTCTTGGTTACCCTTCTTTCTGGCGTCAGCTTCACCCGTTTCACCTGTTTCTCAGTCTCTCCTAGACCCGATAATATTAAGTGGAACCGCAGTTGCGTCTGCCACTCTTGCTTTACCAGCAGACGATGCGACTCAAACACAGCTGCTGAAATCTTAAAAGATACCTTTACTCAACTCCTTGAAAATCCTTTGGATAGAGTTACTTCCAAACGAATATCTTTCTCGGCACTTAGTGGATTGGTCTAGCATCAATTGCCGCTTCAATCAAAGGAGCTGATAACATTTTCTTGAAAGGTCTAGGAGTTTGTCTAGCTGGTATGCTGGTCCGAGGAGGCTTTGAAATGAGCATAATTTGTTTGATATGGGACTTGGGATCTGGTCTCTAGACGAAGAGGTTTGTTCTCACACCGCTTCCAGAAACAGCGCTTCTGGCAGCCGACGCCAAATCAGCTGGAAGAACTGACATTGGAATCTCGATAATGGAGGAAGCATTTGTGCTGTTGAAATAACACAACCTTCTTTATTTCTAGGTCCTTACACAATTCCACAAATCCATCTCTTTGGACTTCCAAAAGACTCCAATTTGAGGTCATTTTTAGTAAAGCTGGCAACACTACAACCGTCACAGCTGTCGTTTTCTAGTGGCATTTGATGCGTCTCTATGCATCTGTTGGAAAAAATGAAGAATTCTTAGGATGATTACGTGATCGTTGGGCTGCTGGATCGAACTCAACGCGTTTTCTTGAACGCCTTAGAAGAGTGATGGCGGCAAAAGAGTTCGGGGACTATGAAGGTGCTGCTTCACAATTGAGGAAGGTAAGAACTTGTTTTTGTCATGTTCAGGTGTTTATAAGTCCTTCAAACATCCGATCCGATTGGCCTGGATATCGATGATACAGACGTCAATCTCTAGACACTCCGTCCTAATGGCCTAAATGCTGAACTACGTCTGGTCTGTGGGGAAGAGTTACTCCGCTGTCTAAACCATCTAGGTTCTTGGGAGAATTTGAATGTCTTCGCGCAAAATTTCGAAAAATATCTGGGCGCGTATCAAGTGGATGACTCATCGTCGAGTGCAGACGATGGCTGGGAGTCAAATGGTTTAGAGGATGAATTCGGTGGGTGTTACTTTTTCATTAACGCTTCTGCCATGTGGATGTATTATATCCATTTGACACGAATCGACTAATCACTCAAGGATCATAACACTTGTAGTAGCCTCAAAGCCAAAATTCTCTCTGGTTTCCTCCCTGATCTCTCAGACGCGTTAACCAAAGTTTCAAGCATAATGGACTCTGGTCTCCAATCGGCTTCACAAGATTTTGAGGTATGGCATGACAATTTCCCTACAATTCATTCCTAATTCTAGTCCAAGTACGCCTCTGAACTGGCCGTTCTGGGCATATTTCGTGAAGATTTGTGCAAAGCTCATTTCCTCTGCAATGAGGCCTTCAAGCATCTGGCCCATGTGGTTGGTATAAAACTTGCTACCAATCGTTTTTTGCCATCTAGACTGGGTCCCCAGAAGAAGATAGACAGGAATTTTTTCATAAGACCCAGTCACTTAGAGAACTCAAAGAGTACCTGGAGTATTGGTATGCTGATTTAGTTCTCAATTCAGCTTCAAAACTTTTAACCACCTGGCAAGAGCGATGTTCCCTAACAAAATGCAGTGAAAAAAATAGTAACCTCTCGGTACTAAATTGATTGAACTCACCTGCCGAATCCCACCTAGACTTTTCTTCTTATCAAAGTTGACGGATTCAGGGCTCCCCTCCTTAGGTGAGAAGCTCCTCTCGGCGATTGTCGATTTCCGTCTGGCATGTTGTAATGATTTCTCGCACTGTGGAAAAGCTGGTAGAGCCATTGATCACCTTCTTCCTTTGCAGCAGTTAATGGAAAAGATTGGTCACGATAACCGATAGCGCCAGTTGGCCTGGTGTAATGCGTTCTCTCGCGCTTGGATGGCTGAGCTTACGTGGAATGTGGTCTTCTACCTTGACGCACCTGGAGAAGATGTAAAAGGTTGTTAGAACTTGAAAATAGTGTGGAGCAGTGCTTATCATCACTATTTAAGGGACTTTGTTCGTAATCTGGTAAAATGATTTGATGTTGGCCTGCTCTTCAGTGTGTTGTTTGATCTTTTCAGCTCACTGCATCGAGCTGTTCGATTTGTTGAAATTTTTTTCTTCAGACGAAAGCACCGATCTCAATATTGTCCAGTAGCTCAAGTTATTTCAGTGCTGCACGATGTTCATTTATCCGGACGGCTAGGTGATAACAGATCCATATGCTTAACATCCTCCCTTCAGTCTTCCTTGCAGACGAGTTTCTCTAAACTCCAAGGATTGGAAAAAATTGATAAAAATGGCAATTTTCTGCAAGCTAGTGCCTTTATCTTCTTCAAACGCTGTGTAGATTTGGCGATGGGTGTTCAGTCAGCTGGAATTAGAGAGTCGGTCTCATCGGAAAGGGCTCTTTGCAGGTTGAATCTTCTCGTCCATAAATCCTACGAGGCTCTCTTGGAAGTGGAGAACTTCTGCAATAGGCAAATTGATTAGGGTAAGTTAGAGGCAGCATCCTTAGAAACCCTCTTTTTCCCACTATTATTTAACTTAACTATTAACTCTGTAAGGGAGATTATTGGTCGGATTGACAGGAAGCATTATTTAAAAGAGAAGTTGAGCATTTGGGTACAAAGTCTCAATGGATGCCTTTCAACCCCTATATGTCCATACCAGGGCCCATTCTAGTATCCTCTATTCAGTCTCCTCAGCCTCCACTTGGAGTCTTTTGTTTTCAAATGACTAACCTGGCGGCCATTTCAATCAGTGTTCTTTTCGGCTTTTCCCTTCGCGGAGGTTACCATCTAGCTCCATACGCTCTCAACCTTTTATCTCCCTCTCAGATAGAATGACTGTTTTGGATTGGCCGTCTCGTCATTCATTAACCCTACTAAACCATCATATTGACTTACCAACATTGAATGGCTGGATATTTTCAATTCTCCAAATCTGCCCTTAACCGCTAGTCTTTATTCACTTGGTCTACTGATGTTGCCACAAGGTCTGGTATTACCGGTGCAAATTTTCTCTCCTCTGGCTCTTGATTATGGCTTTCTAACACGCTCCGAATGTTTGAGTGGTCTTGTCTCCTTCTGCTATGGAGGTTATCAGATTTTACGAGGCATTCGATAATGTGGAATAAGAAGATACACTCGAAGAGTTCATTTATTTCAGTGAGCTTATAGTAAAGGATGGATTAAAGAGATTGGAATCAGATGAGGGGATCAGATTCCTTCTACAATTTGATCCATCTTTTCGTCGGTTCCTTTCTAATGGCCTAATCTTACAATTTCGACGTCTGTTGAGATTTGTTATCAGGTAAAAAAGTGACTTGGTGCCGCAGAGAATCCAATTTTTCACCCCGCGGTTGTGTGCTGCATGCAACTGGCAGCTAACTAGGGCTGTGGACAGGACTGGAGGTGATCAGCTATTCCTTGTTAGCTGGCCAATGCGGTGATTCAGCGGGGCTGATCAACTCTAAGCCTATCCAATTCATTTTTGAGGTAAAGGACGAAGCCACAGAGTTTCTTGATGATAAACGAGAGTAAACTACATCAAAGAAGAGTTTGTACCTTATTGGATAATCCACTCCCTGAACTTTTTGGCTCTTTTAATCCTCCCTATTTTTATCTCTGTATACTATGAATCGCTCTTAATAATTTAATTGGTTACTGACCAGTGGATAAGGTTTCGTCCCATTTGACTGATAGTGAGTCATTTTTTCGTCAGTACCCTCTCCTGACACATCGAAGTGTTAGTGAACCAGTGCACTACGCCAGATGATTACCGATTTTCAACCGCTCAGGAATCGGCCTGTATCAACTGACTGTAGACTTCAACTGTTTGAATTTGGAGCATTAGTGTTAAGAACTACAGTTCACGAGATATCTTCATGCTTACCACATTAGTCAGTTTTATATTATCCTCTTACCCTAAGGTACAGCGGAATTCTCTCAAACCCTTGTACAGATGACGTGATTTCCAAGCCTCTATTCTTTTGCGTTTTAAGCTATGATTATCCGGTACCCACATGCGGATATCCTCAGTCGGTCAGTGTTGACGGCCATGCTAATGGGATCTAAAGGTGGACGGATTCATTTTGGGCGGCTTCTTTAATTGAAAATGGCTCGTTACATATCGTCTCCCAATTATGACGCCAATATCTTTTACGGTTTGGTAAATTTGTTGATTCTATAACATAGATTATCCGAAATTATTTCTATTTAGGTAAAGGATCTTCCGCCGTGGACATTATCCCACTGGTTTGATGGATTCCTGGCGGCTTCTATTGATGATGGAAGTAGCCTAGTTAAGGATATTCTCTTCCGAGTTAGCCTGAAGTTTCCACAAGCTCTGGCTCTTTCATTTAGAGTTCTCGTAACATCTTTCTCTGACTGGAACTCTGTGAAACAGTCGTCGTTTAGGCATTTCATGGCGAAGTTATTGAAGGATGGCAATGCCGATGCAACATCAGTCTATTCCGAGTACGTCGCCCCAATTACTGTCTTTTTGTTGAAGGCTTTTCAAAATATTGTTGGGGCACATTTGCCTGCACCACTTCCTCCTAGAATTGGAATTCCTCGATGACCCTCACTTGGTTTTCAGAGTAAGAGTTATAACCGTATTGTCTGTATTTTAAAGCTCGCTTTCAAGAATTCGAATTAAATTACCTTCCTAACTTGATTCATTTTATGCAGGAAATTCCTCGGAAATTAATGATCCTCAAATGAGGCGGCAAGTCGCAACCTCAAAAGTGAGCTCTTTTCAAATTTTACAGAAATTTTTGAATCTATATGGATCCAGCTACACCGTCCTTTGCTTTCTCTGTTGAGTAGCTTTCAAATCTTATTAAAATTGAATTTGGAAAGAACTGCAAAAACCTCTTAACCATAACACCAAACGAGTTCGATATCGTAGTTCAGCTTATTACCGCTACGCACAAGAAGGCCAATCAGAAGGTCTTAAGATCGGTCCAGTTTTCTTGCTGGTCAGCCAATTATTCATCGGATGGCATTGATCCGATTGAAATGTCGGGTCAATAATTGGACTCCGCATCGGAGATGAAATCGCGGATAATGATCAAACGTACAATTCCAAACGTCAAAGTTCATGGGATCTGTATTAATTTAAAAAAATTCGTTCTGGTGATTTTTGAAAACTCTTCTTCAGGTTTTCATGAACCTCCGTCGTCCAGAGCTCATTTGTCTCCTAGATAGCGATGGAAAGTGAAATAGATGGTGGTGAAGACCTTTGACAGGACTCTAATATTAATGCCTCTGATCAGGTTCACCTACTCCCACTTACGTTGAGCCGTTGAGGACCTATGTTGTAGCTCCAACGGGGAATTAATCAATGGTTGAACGGGACAACTACACTCTTTACCTTATGCATGAACGCAATGACCACTGAAGAGACCGAAAGATTTGCGTGAGTTATCCCAGAACTAACCTTCACATACGTTCAGTAATGAGGAAAATTTCCTCTCTAGCAATAGGTTTAGCGCCTTAGATGTTGAGGTTTCTCATCGTCAAGGTGATCTTATAGGGAGGAGTAATATGGAATCGTCTGCTTCCCCAGTAGTTTCTCATTTCGTTGCCTTGGAGAGCTTTATTAGCTCCCTCAGTCTGATTCATCGCGGACTGTTAAAGTCGGCTGCTGTTTCAGCGGAACATTTATCGGCCCTTCGATATCGACTATTCAACAGTCATACCACCCTCTCTGCTGTCCATTTCATTCTTGGTGAGGTTTATTCAATCCAAGCGTGGCTTTTTTCAGCATAGTCAATATTATTCGCCTTTGTAGAAATTGGTGATCATCATCTAGGAAACTTCTTTCTAGACAGATCTACGGACTCTTTAGTGGGTATCGACTTTGGGTACGCGTTTAGAATGAGTCTCAGTTTTCGGACCCCCGAATAGGTACCCATTCGACTAAACTTAAGCCTTCGAGAGCTCCTTGAACCTTCTGGCTCTGTGGGTCTTCTTGATTTTTCTCTTTGTCGAACTCTTGCACCACTTCGACACAATTTCGGCCTCTTACTGTCGTTTCTACAGGTCTGTAACAGGACATTTTGGTCAAAGTAAAACAGTTGTAGAGCCCTTACATGTTCAACAGTTTATAGACCTTCTTTAGGGACAAATCTACTCCTAGTTAATCACTCTTCAGTGAGCGGTGCAATCAATCAGAGGAGGCTTATCAACTCTTCCGTCCATCACTGATCCGCCGCAAGCTGATTGGCCACTGCCTTGCAGAGGTGTTGATTGACGACTTATGGACGCGTCGAGGAGCATATGGATGGTTTGACCGATTTAAGGCGATTGTCAGTGTCAGTTCAAGTGGACCCTTGCCTCCGAGTGAGCAGACTCGATGTCTGGCCTGCTTGAGCACTCGTCCAGAACTGCTGGCAAGAATGCATTCCGGTTGGAATGCAGCTCCTTAGATATGCTATAACGGTGGTTTTTCTAATTTATTCATCACTGTTTGTTCAAATGTGATTTTGTTTGCTTTTTGATCTCGTTTACAGTACCACTTCATACTTTGAATTTAATTTTGCTATACCTTTAACTAGATGTTATTTTGAAATTTTCGTTGTGACTTGAGCGGTGTTATTATCTGAATTAACATTGTTGTTTTGAGGATAGAGAATGTAACGATTGAATGAAATCTAGCAGATTTCGAAGAAATAATTAGATTTATCGGTCAAATTTGGCCATAGGTGACATTAATCGAAGTAGATCACTTGCCGATGGATGACAGAAACAGAACAGTACTGTACGTTCAAATGAAAAACAAACCATTTTATCAAGCTGAAGAGTTCGATAGATCTCAGTTGTAAATCTGACAAGTACTTCACGTAAAAGAAGCTTTTGAAACCACTAGGAGTAGATCTAATTAGAGGAACTAATATGTCAATATTCAAGACTTTGAAAGCAATCGTCGCAGAAACCGCTATAAGTAAATAGACACTGTGGACGACGCGAAAAATAGAATTGTCAACCTACAGAATCAAACTATTCTATCTTAGGATGAGGTGATTATTTATTCAGAAATCAATGCCGAATTTATGGTCCACTCTAGTTGATATTGAATCAAGTGACCATAGGTACAGGGCTGAAAGATAGAATATCGATAATTGAAATTAAACATCTAGTGTGGTTTCATCTAGTCATCGAGCTGGCAAAGAGCGGCAACTCCTCGGTTGATCCAGTGAGACTCCGGCTCCCGAGTGAGTAGAAGGATTGAGAGAACGAAGTTTGTGGAATGTCCTGTGGTGGAGAGGGTTCCTCGTCGAACTGACGTCTTGTAGACTGGACAGGCATATTTGGATTCCTTCGTTATCTCTTCCTGCTTTTTTGGTACCAGCCAGATCTATAAGGTGATTGATAGAGATTAATACATTTCAGTGGAAAAATGCGGTACTTAAGTAGTATAAGTGGACTCGCCACAGGCATGACATCGAACAAAACTTTCGGTTTTGATTCGGCAATCATCCCGATCTCTGAATCCCATCTCGCTCCATCCATGAAGAGACCTGTAATAAAAGCTCCATTCTGTGGTTTGGTAAGACTTTCGAAAGAGTTTTCTCGTTGCGAAGAAGTTTTTGACGGGGCTTGTTTGCTTGTAAGGGTCTCTATCTCTGAAGACTCGTTCGAGGATGTAGACCCTGTTTCTATTGTCTCGGAGGAAGAAGCTGGTCGAAGCAGGCTGGAGATGTATACCTTTTTTACCTCGAAATCAAATCCAACCATATCGATTGGAATGGTATACTTTCTAGCAAAGTTCTGCAGCACACCTGTGAGAAAGGACTGGGTAAAGTAGAATCCGGAGATCCAGAATACTGAAGGAGAATCATAGATAATCCAATCATTGAAGAAGTTTAATCTTGCAAGAAGATCAACCACATAACTTCCAAGTGGTTTTAGAGATGGATAGGACTTGGCCGCCCATACCGCTGGAACCTTCCCAACTAACATTGAGCCGTACAGCTCTTCCAACTCAGAGGACATCACCACGAGACCCTCAATGGCTTTCAGGAGACCCTGAAGGCTACTCCGTATTACGGAGGTCAATGTATTGAACCGGATTAATTCCTGTCGAAGCACTGTGTTCATTGACTCTTCATACACCACGGGATAGCGCTGTATCACGGAATGAATATCGAAGTCGTCTTCTGGAAGCTTGGAAAGAATATCCATCGCTAGCTCAGTAACCGTTGTTTCGTCAGATTTGCCTCCAACTCCACCTCCAGATTCACGAGGAAGTGTCATTAGAATGGCATCAAATAACTAGAACCGAAATATTTAATAGTTGGAGTTTGTTTTGGATCAAGGTGGATTTGTTGAGAATTACTTGAGTTGTTTCTTGGCTGTCTTTTTTAATGTCTGCATTCGCATGAAGCCCATAAACTTCCGGACTCGGAACACTTGGAAGTGCCTTTATGAATTCCAAATAGCTTTCATAGCTTCCTTCTGGAGGAACCCGGTATAAGCCTGATGGCGATAAACTATAATATGCCAAGCATTTGACACAATTGGCTCCTATTATCTGGAGTTTCCTTGACG
This sequence comes from Moniezia expansa, assembly GCA_019097775.1. NCBI lineage: Eukaryota > Metazoa > Platyhelminthes > Cestoda > Cyclophyllidea > Anoplocephalidae > Moniezia > Moniezia expansa. The sequence goes on from JADFDV010000064.1 coordinate 6,647,845, forward strand.
ACTTGAGGATCGAATGACTCACCTATAGTTTTCCTGAGATACGAGCTCATGATTGTAGAAAATATTAAGGAGAGAGAGAAGGCATCTGCGGTCGTTTGCGTCGGTCACACGACCTCCGTAGTTGCATTCACCGGTGAGGTATCTCAATGCATCCAATGGAAGATCATCATACTCATTCAGGAACATCTAAGTAGCAAAAGGAACACGCATCATCTCATAAATCTATCAGGATAGAGAAAAAACTCCCGGAACTCGACTCACCTGAAGTTGTCTGACACTAATACGCAGATCTGAGTCATTAAACTGATAGGCGATATTCCACCCAAGGGCTCCGTACTTGATGCGTTCCTGGACAAGAGCGTGAAAGAAGCAGAGACCGTAGACCATCTTGTGCCAAACATGCGGCTGGAAATTTTTTTTGGAAATAAGTTATTTAATTATTAGTACATAAAGGATTTACTTATTTCTCCAAAATCGAAATAGTTCACCTTATTACTACTATTCCAGAAGCTCTTATCTGAAATCGGATCCGTCGAATATGAACGAAGGAGATTCGACCGAAGACCCGTCGGCGGTTCGTTGGTCATTTTAATTCCTAAATGTCTAGATAAGTAGGAGGCAATGCACAAAAAGACAAATGTATGTGGTCTACCGAGAGAAACTCTACCATTTTGAAGAATCGACACTGGGAAGTCCTCCGACGGATACGACGTCAGCCACAGTCTAAACTCTGGATGTGTTTTCTGCGGTATAATCACCTCGTTACAGATCTTCTCCAAATATGGCATCCAACTGGCAGCCAGGTGGCAGTTTTGCAACACTACCCATGAGCCATCTGCAATTCCTGTAGTGATGAGTCGCTCTGCAAGAGGTCCCTGCCCTTGCCCAAGGGAGATAGTTTGAATATCCGTTGGCTTAATACCTTTATCGGCGCCAAAACGCATTAAAGCATTGAGGGGATCTCCACCCGGTGAGAGGACAAAAATGAGAGGCGTACAACAGTCGGAATCATTGTAACTGCCAGCCAGATCGAAGGCTGGAGGCTCCAAGAACTGGCGGCCGATGTGGCGCTCGATGAAATCCTGAAGTGGAAAGAATTCACTGAAGCTGATATCCCCTTAGTGGCGAAAAACGTTCGGCTAATTACTGTTTCTTACTTGAACAGCTGGAATGACTCTGTCTAGACGTATACATCGAACGATTATCAGACGCATCATATCCTTTGTGCTTTCAAATGGAGTTGGAAAAGTTTCCGAATGCGGATTTGGGCTGTCATAGACTACCCTCCAACTCTCCGGATCAGCACTTAAGCCTTAAATGAAAAAAAATATGAAATCGGTACTGATTCTTATCTTTTTGGAGAGTTTAAAACAAGAATATCATAAATTTGAGTCTATGTTTAAAAGCATGCACCGTTAAACACCAATCACGAGAAGAGCGGGGTCTACCATTTGACCCGCCCCCTTGTGTTATGCAGTTTTTCGCATCGTTAGTCTAGATAACCCTTATATTTTTTGCCAATTCGCATATTTTATCAGCTGAAGGTTGACGAAATGGATAGAGTAATATCTAGCCGTTGAACAGACCTGCAATATTGCATTACCTTCCCTCCCATTATCACGCATTGGAACAGCAACAACTCTAGTGACTACCTTCATGGAGTTAGCATGTGACCGACGGACATGCAAGCCTTGAATAAGGAAGCCAACCGATCTCTCTGTCATTATTCCCTACATGCTATCTCTCAAAAAAGCCTGTTTCTGGATCAGTATTTTCGAACCATGCTAAGATCTTGAAATTGAGAAACGTGTTAAATTAAAACGCAAGGAATATAAGAGACTCCCTTTAAACAGAGTTTGTTTCTTGTGCCTTTTCAATGCGAGTCTTCATACGTAAGAGGTCTTCTTGGGTAAATTAGTAACTCCCTGAATTGACCGCAATGCTTTACCAGTTTTGCTCTATCTACTCTCAGGATGCTTTGTAAACGTTTGTGCACCACTGTCATGCACCATCAAAAGTTTGCGTGAAAACAGGCTGAAACAAATCACTTAGTCACACGAGGGGTTGGTTCTCGCACTCCCCTGCGAGTTCGTAGGTGTCACATAAGTGCTTTAAATAATAATTTTATTCAATCACCTCTGTATTCTGTGGTATTTCAGGAACCATCTATATTTCACGTTATATCAGTGACTTTATCAGAGTTGCGGAAGTATTATCATAGAGTTAACTCACTTTGCATGAGGCCATTAAGACCAGAAAGGTTGCTGGCACAAACTATTTCTGACCAGGACTTTTCGCTCAACCACTCAGAGGCGGGATTTTTGTGCGGGTTCTCAAGAGCAATCCCACCTGTTAGAAAGAAGCGCCAATGTTCGTTCTCCACCTCACCTCTTTAAAGGATAAATACCATGACTATTTTTGCCTTCAATAATGAAATAGACCAATTAACCTCCCGGTCAACTTACTTGGCCTTTAGCAGAGCAACACACATCATCAAAGAAAACAGGAGCTTTGTTTTCTCAAACAGAGATCGACAGACATTTCGATAGATAACTGTCGTGAAATTATTATTTAGATTCGTGACTCTGGTTGTCAGATCATTCGACATTTCGCTCGTTTCGATCGACTAGAAATGAAACAACCATGTGGGTGCAAATAAAACCAAGCTAATTATTTATTAGAGAGCGAGTTTTAATAACCTTTGTGAAGAGATTGACAAACCAAGTAAGCGAGTATTGATACATTGGATCAATATTTCCCAAATCAGCGATACAAAAGAACAGGACTGCTCCATGGTTCGCCACTGGGATGTATCCGCCTCTGGTTACATCAATTTCTACTTGAGTCTCCTCTGCAACTTGTTGTTTCACTTGAATCTCCTCCGAAAGGGTCTTTGATGAGGAGAGGATGTTAATGGCGGTCTCATCCTCCAAGATATTTCCCTCCGAAGTGCTGAGAACTTCCAGAATCCTGTCTTCCAATTCCTTCAACGTCCGCTTATTCTCTGCAGATTCAAGAATGACCTGATTCTTGGTTGATTCTAATTCTGGTTTCTCTTTAGCTGCAACGATACTCAACAACTGATCAGTCAGACCGATCGGAGTGATCATGAAGTTTATCAAGCAGACCTTAACTGAGATTTCGGGGACGTAGTGAGGATTTCGAAGACGTGTAGTGATGTAGAACTTAAAATCATTGTTGTACTCCAGAACATCCTCACCTAAACGGATATAATCGCTTCCACTTTGACGGAAGACTAGCTTTTGAAGAATGGGTTCCAGAACAGGATCAAGGGTTTCAGCTACGTTTTCGAGAAGTACAGGCCAACCAAACTGAATCGCGTTTTCAAGGGTTCGAACATAATTTCCGTCAGTCATCCGGATCACTTTAAGATTTCGACCCTTCTCCATATTTCTGATCCACTTATTTGCCTGACCTTGTGGATCAATGCAGAGTGACCACCGATTCGAATTGGAAACTATGATTCCATTATCGATGGAAAAGCTATCCACCGGGAGACCAGCTATATTCCACTCACGGATAGTTACAGCATCACCAAGAATTTCAGAGATCTTGAATACATCCGAACACGGGAGTTTCAGCTCCTTCACCAAATCATGCCAGTCTTCTATAATGCCTGATCTATAGTCCACCGTGAAGGCTCCTAGATAGGCTACTACACCTGCTCCCAACAGCACATCCCCAGTGATGTTGTGATAACGATTCTATAGAAATTTATTTATCGTCAACTTTGAAATACGATGGCTTCAAAAGACGGTTACTAAGCTGACCTTGAGTTGTTCAGCAGCTTCTGTCCAACGGGATTTCTCGCCTCCAAGACCATTAATGAGTTGAGTAGCGCGATCAAGTTTCTTCCCACATAGATCAATCGAATCCATTAAGTCCTGTTTCTTTTTCTGGGTTGCATCTAGCTCCATTTGTAGTTTCTCCATTTTGTCCTCTACTGCCTGAAGAATGGCCTTTTTCTCTGCGAGTTTCTCATTCTGAATAAAAGGGAGATTAATAAAATTTGATGCTTGTGTCATAAATATGCATATTCTACTATTCTATATTTCTAATGACGGTAGGAGGCATTCAAAGATTGGAAGAACTTGAGAGAGGTGCCATGGAAGAAGGTTAAGATCTCGAATAACATAGTTGAGGGGTTCGAGAGCCGACCTTTTCTAAACCAGCACAAGTGAATCTGTGTCTAGTCCATAAAACACTGAAGTTTGAAACTGCGAGTGAGTTTCCAAAACATTGACGTCCACAAAGCGCTAGTGTCTAAATTTATTTCTCCTCCACATCTGCCCTTCTACTACTAATCAGATACGTTTCGAGGCTCTTCAAGTAGCAACGCTTAAATTTGATGTGTCAGTTATTAATATCGATATTGAGATGCATTTGTGAAGAACGTGATCTCTTTGTGACCACCGCTGTCTCATGTTTCTCTTTGACTAACCTGATGCTCCCGTACTTTAGTCTGAGCTCCTGAAAATGACATGCACGACGTGGACTTAGCATTACAACTAAATATCTTTGACAGCATTCAAATGTTAACGCCTTGGGCCATATGCGAGTTATATCAGCCTTTCATTCATCAACAGAACGCTTTATCAACATTCCTGCAAGCATCGGCAATTTCCTTACGAGCTTCAGATAAGTAAGTGCTCATTCTGATCCAAATAAACTTTATTTGACCAGTTCATCCAGTTTTCGGACATTCCGTGCGTCGTCACAGATGATTTAAATAGACAGCGGTGTGCTTTAGAAGATCTGACAGTATCTGTGAGTCGTACTTCGGCGCACAGATCTGCATATTGAACCGTGATCCTTTGCAAACGTAATGGCAAATAGACACACTCATGAAGATGAATGGCCAATTACCTGAACTTCCAGCTCGCTCTCGGCAACGGCTAATTTCGCTTTCTTCGGTGCCACAATTTTCGACACCGTGTCATACTTGTCCAACGCAATAATCCACTTGCAAAGACCTTCGCAAGCTGTACTTGCATTTCGCACAATCTTCGGATTAAAGTCTTTATTTGGAATATAGGCATCACGGATGCGCTTGATCACCGATGAAGGAATGTTATCGATGTCATAATTCTTCAACTTGTCCAAAAACTTGATATCTCCTAGGAGCTTCAACGAAACTCCCCAGTAATCTTCGACCATTTTGCCTGTAGAAGGATCTGGTTTTCTTTCTGGTTTCTCCTGCATCATGATACAGACCGCTTCCATCACCAGTTTCACTACTGAAGGTGGATTCTTCATAGATTTTACTAGCGTAATATCCTGAAGAAATCTGATATATTATTTCAAGAATGTAATACTAGAAATTATATGTTATGCATTCGGCACTTACATTCTGTTTCAAAGTATCCAATGACGCAAGAGCGTCTTTCAAAATCGGCATGGCTTCAGCTAGATCCGCTTCACATTCATCTTTGATCGACTGCGCCGCAGCAGCTTGTCGATTGGCTAAAATTTGGTCGGCTGCCACGACGTTTCTTTGAGATTCTACCTCTAAAGTGTCTTTGGCAACACGAGCTAGCAAGGCGTCAGCTTCTGCGCCTGCGGAAAGTAGCTCTGGCTGGAGTCGTACCAATTCCTCTTTCATTTTTCCGATTTCTTGCGCTGCGAATTCTAGCTTTTCCAAACCACCGAGGTAACGATTTCGAAGATTGGTGAGATCTTCACGCTTTCTTTGAAGAAAATGCTTGAATGTTCGAATTAGCTCAAGATAGGAAGTAGGTGTGACGTAGTTATGACGACGAAGCTCGGCTAAGAAGCGCTCGGAGAGAAGTCGAACGCTTTCATGGAAGTGTTTACAAGTTAGGACGATAGATTCCCGTATTTCATTCTCGAGTTCGACGTCTGCCAGAGAGGAAGTAGCCACCATTTCGAGGGCATCTTCTGGCCAAACCTATCGAACGATAGGGGAGATTCTAAGAACTCTTACCTGGAACCAATCGATGGTACAGCAGTTGATGAGTGAAGGAAACATTCTCAAGCGGTTTCTGAAGGCATCACCGATGGGACTCATTGTGAGCACAATGTGTAAGTTCTTTCGAACTCGTTCGATAAAGAAATTGTACATCCCTAACGGTGAACTATCGAGTTTTTTACCCTAAAATTGATGAAAAGATGCATTTCTTTTATTGAGTAACACAGTCTCATTCTTAAGAGTGACCCGGTTCTCCCAAGATTTCTATGAAACATTAATATTAATGCATTAGCGCAACGTAGTAATACTCAGGGATTCGCTAGCTTGATCTAAGCGTGGGTTCCATTTCTCCAAGTAAAACCTACAGATTCTCTTGCTGTTGCTTGCAGCTTGTCCAACATGTCCGCTTTCTCATCAGGTGGGAAGATGTTTGGAAGGTTGCCGGAGTTGAGAAGCATAGAAACATCCTCCATGAAGGAGTCCATCTTGATCTGTCCGTCAGAGAAAAGAAAGACTACTGGCTTGCCAGTAAGACCCGCTTTCAGTAACAGTCGTTTCATGTCCTCCCGCCAATCTGAGGTGCCGTAGGTCCTTGAAATTTCAATGGTGAAATACTCGTAATCGGCTATGTAGGTTGCTAGACGTGTGGCACTGTGTCGACCACTTCCACCGACACCTGGAAATACGGACAGAAATTTATTATCATATTATAGGCGCTGTGGAAAAATACACCAAACTGTTATAACTTACCGACAAGAAGACAGTGACCTGCGTCTTGTTTCAGAACTCTAGAGACTCGGCTGACATGCTCCAATGCAAATTGGAAAAGAACCAAATCCATAGGCGCCTTGCTTAACGAGTTATAGTCGTCCAAGAAGTACTGCATCCTTTCCTTTAGATGTTGCATATCTGTCACTTCGTCATAGAGCTGCTCGTCAGCCATGTAATCGCCAAACATTAGTGATCGAATATCATCATCCGTGACTTTGCCAGCCTCGGATCCCAGGTATCCAAGAAGATTATTGATGTTGACCTTGAATACTGAATTGAGAGTCCCAGAGACAATCTCAAACCACTTTTCGCGGTCAGATTCCAACGCGAGACGATCATAGAATACGCGATAGACCTGAGATACGAGTAAGAGGAAGTGGATTTTAAATTAGAAAGACAGTTGGCAATATACTTACCTCATGGACCCAAAGCCGAATAAACTTTTCACTCTCTTTCATAGCCGATGGTGGAACCAGTAAGACACCTCGTATGACTCTCGCGAAGTCTCTCAAGTTAAAAACATAGTGAGACTTCGCTGGTGTAGGCAAGAATGATTTGATGGCACTCTTGTATGTCTCCAGAGTGGCCTGAACCATAATCTAGGAGAAAATCAACAGCATTTAGGAGCCGAAAGTTTGCAGATGGATGTTAGTAACCTTAAAAAGGAGCAAACCTTGGAAAGTCGACTGAATTGAGAGTCGTAACCGCGGGAAAAGTGCTTGTCTACGATAGTGGTAAAGATTCGACTCATTGTCGCATCACTGAACTCGTTCACACTGAGGACGTTCATGTGACGCGTAAAACGTGAGGTAATTTCATTTCGGCCGCCACCGGGGGGCCCCATCGCTGCGAGAAACAGCTAAAGTAAGCGAAAATTTTAAACCTCGATATAGCAGAATTAATGAGTTGATGAGGTGCAGCATTGGAGGATTAAGAAAACACCGAACATTGAACGGTCTTCTGAATAATCGATACGATTACTCTTTCTTGACCAGTGATTGTCTAAGTCGATTTCAAACTCGATGAAATAAGTGAACTGTCCATATTTGGTTCGGTCACATCCGTCATTCTGGTTTTCAAAATTATTTAAATCATTTATCGGATTTCGAGCCTTCAGGATCAAGCCCATGATTTGTGCTGCCTTGCAATGGGTTAGTCAGTATTACTCTCCTATGAATTCTCTCTGTAATTTCTACTTTTTAATCGTAACAGGTTGTACTGTTCAACAAAAAACGGTCTTTGCTTTCATTCTAATTTTACAGTTCAAATCAACTCCTCCTGGATAAATTTCTTAAATGAGTGTCCTAGTGGTGGGATCGCAGAACTGAGAACTTTTGGTTTAGATTATTGTCTGAATTATGGGTGCAAGTATAGTTCTGCAAAACTGTCGATCCCTGTAGAAGAGACCAGCGATCACTTTCTTCGAGAAACTAGCAAAGTTTAGTCTCAGCAAGTATTCTCTTTTCCCTAACCGCGTATTCGTCTATCACTAGTGCTATAAATTGAAAGCGCTGAGCATATTTGGCTAGACAATGCGTTGACTTTGCAGATTAACATCCTCCTTAACCAGTGTCGTTATTTGGCCACCGCGTAAGGGTTGTCAATAAGCGCAGTGAATGAGGTTTATTGACACTCGAGGGGGCAACCAATCGGTGGATGAGAGATACCAGTGAATAAAGAGCATTTGAGCAGACGAAAGTAAATCCTAACTGACGATACCAGGACTCAGGCAACTTGGGGTACAGATGAGTTGTGACAACCAAGGCACACAAAACATACCAAAGTAGGCAATCGCTACGATAAATTGGTGCATGATTTAAGGGAAGTCCGTGTCAGGTTATCAAGCCCTCCCCCCTTCATCAGAGTCGACATTGGTAAACCTCTCATCCACACTAGTGGCATAATGGCTGGTCGGCATTCAACACACTAGAGAGCGCAAGGTCAAGAATGTTTTTGCGCATCTAGTGGATAAAAAAAGTAAGAAGAGAATTATTCCGTCATTCAAAATACAATTGGAGAAGAGGTGGAAAAAGCGAGATTCAACGGCAAAAAGTGAAAACGTGAACACACTTTCATAGACTGTAGAGCCTCCTGCAGCAAGAGCATTGTGAAGATCCCTTAAAGTCAAGCGTATGTCAATCCATTTCTTCGATTTAAAATGAAGTCCAAAATGAAGCAGAACCACTAACGATCAATACCCAACAGACACTTTAATTATAATAAAGTAAACATGATAAAACTCAAAAAAATGACTTAGAGACAAGCCTTTGGTTGTAATCTCGTAGTTTATGCAAATGGAACGCTTTGGACATACTAGTCAATAATCCTCTGCAGTAATACTATCGTTAGTACCGAAAAAACCCACCACATCCACAAGGAATTGTTTGGTGTTGTCCTTGAGATCGTACCAGTGACCATGATCAATCCACATCCTCAGTAGTTCGATAGGCGGCTGTGCTCCGTAGACTTCCTTTGCTGGCATATTGAGATCATCCACAAACACGATGCACTGTTTGCCCGGAGGTGGTCCATAGAAGCCCCGTCTGCGTCGATCAAGTCGTGACATTATGATGTCCTGTGTTAGATTCGCCGATGTTCGTGCAGAGAAATTCAGCGTATTTGGAATATAAACATCTTTGGGCAAACTGACTAGATGTTGGTTTGCAATCACGGATTTACCAGTGCCTAAAAGTATAATGTCAGTATTTGGGAACAATCTGATTAAAATGGAATTGAATTGGGCCATTAAATTTACCTGTAGGTCCAACAATCAACATAGGAATTCTATGTGATAAGTAAATGTCTAGGAAATAGGACATTCGCACGGTTTCTACGGTGGGTACGATCATATCCTGTGGACGTTCATCCTGGCCCAATTCAGGAGACGCCAACCGCGCTGCCCATTCAATCCAGGTTCCAGTGGACTTACGTTCAAACACAAAGTCGTAGACAGTTAGACGATCAGGAAGAGCGCCGTTCTTGCCAGATATCTTGACGGAGTTAGGTCTTTTTTCGGAGTCAGAGAGGAGATCACGAAAAAAGACGTCGAAACGGGATCGCTCGTTATGGTTTAGAGCTCCACCTATACTCCAAACAAGACTGAAAATAAAGAGACCTTGAAGCCACAAAGTGATTGTCTGTTCGGTCAAACCAAAGCTGCCTTGACCGGTCTGATCGGCCTCCTCTTCTATTCAAATAAAAAAAATGATTGATCGAGTCTGAATATGAATGCTTCTTAATTGGCTTCATTTATACCTTCTGATTTGGACTTTGGCGCTCCAAGTTCACGCATTGGATCCAGATGGGCGTCGAACAAAGTAATGAGTTGTTTCACCGCATGGAGTTCTGAGATCTGAAGAAGTTGAGTGCACTGGACGGTTATAAATGCTAGACAAGGATCAATCAACCATTCAGAAAGATCTTTCAACAGCTCCCGATGTTCATTATTCAACGCTGGAGGCAGTTCATACTGCAAATAAGAAGTCATCATCGGCCTCCAACCAAGCTGAGAAGGTTCCAAAAAAATCATTCCACATCTGGAGACTGTTGCAGGACTAGCCTGTTCTAGATCAGCAGGTTCGAAGATCATATTCATTCGCTTCGACATAGCTATGATCTCCCCAGACATTAGACAGAGTTTTTTGTTATCATCCAGCACGGTATTCATGTTCTCTATCCAAACGGCATCCACTGGTCCATCGAAGATCACCCACCTGCGATGATTATCCTGAGCAAGAGCATATCGTCTGTAGAGCACTGCTAATATGCCATCGGACCATTCATGAGAAACGGCATCAAACTGCCCATAGAGTTGTCCCATGGTTATCGATTTCGGATTGATGATCCCAAAGTGAACCGGACCTTCTTCCGGCATAGTTCCGGATCCTCCCAGGTCAGTTAGAGCTACAGAAAGGGTTTGATAGGCTTGTGTCTTCCCACCAAGAGGATCACCTACAATCATGAGCCCATGTCGAACTAAGATCATTTCATAGATTTGGCGAATCTTATCGGTAAACCAAGGGACAGATTGGAGACGTCTTTTTGCTATAGCCCAGTTTACGGCATCCATGAACGCGGAGTAGTCCGTTTCCGCAAGTTTTATGCCCGGGAAGAGATCCGAAATTATGCCCTCGAAGAGGGGAATATCTTGAGCGAGAAACTTTGGAAGATTTACATCAATAATGGCCTTCAGAATCAATCTGGCTTCATCAGCTTCTTCCGGACAACTCTGACGTAGATTTCCGGCAGCCGTGAGGACCGATTTCACCGCGCGCATTCCGTAGTCGTAGTGATGTTGCGAGGACAATTGCTCACTGCAGAGCTTATAGGTTGCCACGATTTTGCTCGAAAGACTAAGGGATAGGAGAACATCATATTTTCTCCATTACAGAACAAGCAAGCCTGATAGAGATTTAAAAAAAACACATTGACGACATCTTTTAATCATTTTTAAGCATCATTGATGAAGCTACTGACCTGATTGTCATACTGATTCTCAACATTTAAGATAGCTCAAAAATTAATACCAAGCTCTGAAAAACGGAAAGGCGCGAAATCGGAGTTTCGCAGGGAGGAGAGAATATTCCGCTGAGAAACCTGACTTCTCTGATTCAACGAGGAAGATTTTGGGTCTGACAGTCTCTTTTTAAATAATAAAACTCCACTAAGACCTGAACGAAGCAGATCAAAATTGATACAGAAAGGCTCTTCGATGACGAAACGGGTATTTTGGGCTAGAAAAACAGGCAGTACTCTGATCAAAATCAACTAGTTAACATTTTATAAGAGTTTTGGATAACTCTGCGACATGAAATTCAATGTATATTCTGCTCATTTGCATCAGTATTTGTTTTCTTAATGTTTCATCCAACCCTAGTTTATTATTTGGTCTTTCACATATCAAAAACTGATTTATCTGTTACTTGGTCTCCGTTTGTAATTTACGCTAATCATTTAAGCTAGATTTTTGACATTTCATTGGCTTTCGTAAAGCCAAGTCTCTACTATTTAGTCATTTTGAAAGAATTTAAATATACATATATATATGCCACAGTGAATTAATACAGGATGCATTGCAGACTTTCAAGTAAAATTAACAGCTTTTTCCATGAAGTTTAATGGGAGCCTGTCAATCGACTTAAAAATGCCTGAGATTTTAGTTAGTAAGATGACTGGCAAGTTTAGGTAAAAAGAGATCTTACGATTTAGCCTCCACGAAACCCATGGAATAAAGAGAAATTTCTCCGATCAATGCATAATCAGGCACCATCATTGCCACCGATCTGAAAAGAACCTATCATGAAAAATCAAAATGTATGGATTAAATATATTTCATATCTCATCTAATTCTTTTTAAATTTGCCTCATTAAAAAAAACAATCAGCCCTTAATACTCATAATCTTTGAGGATTCAATTGATTAAATAGCGTAGAAAGTCAAAGACTTTTCATAAACACAAGGAGCCAGTACGAGGTCCGGTGGTTTGAGAATCCCGACTGGCCTCGGGCGATCACATAGCATATCAGTGAACCTATGATGATTGACTTACGAATTGCATGTAAATCTCTAAGAAGGACCCCTTCTTAGGAAATGAGCGCAAGAGGAATGTACTGATGACCTTGTTGGAAAGTATCACTTAAAATTGGTGAGAGAGACTGCTTGCTCACCGTTCTGTTATATTACTGAATCCTAGTTATTGAAGAAGACCCATGTGAAGAGAGCAGGGAATCTTGTCCCTCCTTAGAGTAAAACAGAATTACCACCGATAATTTTTTTGTTTCAGGTAGAACCTTCTAATTAATAGAGACCCTTTATTAGTTTCTTAACCGACAGCAAAACTGGGGTTCGATCTCGTGTCATGAAACCAGGGAACAACAAATCATGGTTCCATTTTTCGATCTAAAAATCAATCACCTTCAGGTTGTCTGGCAATTCCTGACGTCCGGCGTATCCAGGATTCATTGTAATAAATATGGTGCAAGTAGGATCAAGTTGAAGTTCAGTGCCTTCAAAAACGAAGCGTTTAAGACCTTGAGCAATGGCGACTTGGATAGTGTGGATCTGCTGGGCAACCACGGAAAGCACCTCTAGATCGATTCGGTTGAATTCATCGAAGCATGCCCATGCTCCAGACTGAGCTAGACCCTTGAAAAATTTCCCCATCGCTTTGTAGTCCAGACCATCAGAACAGTTGAAAACAACACATTGCTTAGCAACGGCTTTGGCTAAGTCCTGTTAAGGGGGGAAAACACTTTGAATTAAACTTTTAATACTTTCTTTCCTAATTTGATTTTAATTTGAATACACCTCTGTTCAAGAAGGGGATGGTTTCGCAAATTCCTTCTTGGATTAATTGATGCTAAAGAGGAAGGACTTTATCTGATTCTGAGGGTATGGTAGTCAGCATAGCTTCAAAATCAACCAGCCTCACCCGCTGGCGCAGGTACCTAAAACAACACCTAAATCCAGATCTCTAAACACGCCCACTTAGAGGTTTTTCCTGCTTTTTCCTCTGTTTCTGGATTTTATAAGTATGCGGTTGCCAAACCACGGAGCCCACCAAGGCTGCCCTAGTTACTGAACGCTCTCGGTATAACGAGTCCAGTAATGCCGGTTCAGCCACTAAAGAGCCTATGGATAATTTTGGCTCACGGCATCATCTGAAAATGCCAAATGAGAGGTCATCAGTTATTTCTCTGCAATCGAGAAAAATGTCGAGCGACTCAAACTGATCCATTTTATTTGTGCTACACTGCCAAAGGAGGCTTAGATTTGAAGGGGAAAGTTGGATAAATAGTTTTACTTTCGATGTTTCGGTTTTTCCAGTGCCGGCAGGACCTTCAGGAGCTCCTCCTAGATTCAATTGAATAGCGCCCATCAGAGTTCGATAACATCGATCCGTTAATGGTGTTATTACAAGACGTGGAGAATTCCCGAGGTATTCGCATCTATTTTGAACGAAAAGCATTACCAAAGCAAAGCAATGAAGGAATTTTACGTCAGTTAGAGATAGTTAACTAAAACGAGCAACACTGATAAACTTTCAGAGACACCTGTTCATCAACTGATGCTCTACCATCTATTTAAAAGGATAATATGGAACCCGACAATGAGTCACTCGCATGCCAATCGAGAGTTGTCAACTCGGAGACAGGGCTCCAGGCCATGAAGAAAGATAGCGTTCAACTTCAAATGCAGCTACGTGAAATCTTGACGGATGCATACCGTCATTTAGCCTGTCTCAACATGCTAGAGACTTGACTCCTATCTCGCCCCACCTAGTCCATTTTAAGTCAAAGAACCCTCTACTTCAAACCTGTATTTTACCTAGAGGCAGAGTAGAAGGTTCCATGATCGAAAATTTTGACGTCTTTCGGATCAGAGTATCCAGCTTTTAGGGTCAATTCAACTTAAATAAGGCCTTGTCTATTCACATTTTAATTGCTTGGTCCAAAAGAGTAAGGCATGGGTATGCATTCTGCATTATGAATAACCCGGCCAATAAATTAGGTATGACCTCAAAGCTCTTCAAAGTCCTTTCACTTTCGATCCCTCTTTACTAATCCAAGGACCTGCCTTCGCAAACGAACTCGTGCTTGTATCTTATTCATCTATCTAGAAAAGGTATCAAATGAAATCGGGTGCGGTGGCGTCCTGATAATTTGGAGGACTAAGCTCAGGGGTTATTTACGTTCTATAGTTCATGCGAATGGGCTTAAAAGCTTTAATCTGACTCGAAAAGCTAGATTAAACCGTCCATCGAAGACTCTAGGTAATAAGGACTTGAGTGGAGATCATACCATAGACGGTTGCATTGGAGAGCTTGATAGAAGTGTCTAATCCTGGTCATTATGTCCATGTAAAGGTAGATCTGGTGGAAGCAAGGCAGAGTTCTACAGTTTTGCCATCCTCACTCTTTTACATATTCCAATTACATGATTTGGAGGTGTACACTTCCTCCTTTCTAATTACTTTTAGAAATTTTCGCGTGCTGCTTGTACCAAGGGACTTACGCGTAGGTTATTTGAGCAGTAATGAGTTCAACAGATATAGTGTGGTTGTTTCTTGGCGAATAGTAATATCTCAATTGACTCAACCATTCAAAAGCTGTCACAGAGCTTGTATGCTCCTCCAGGAGTTCGGCTACGACATCTCGGGCTAAAAAAAGTCTAATTAAATCCTAAACAGCTATTTAAAACATTTATGAGTAGTGTGCCTACCGTGAACATCAAGAACTATGAGAGCTCCAAGAGTGAGGCGTTCTCCACTTGTTAGTGGCCCTCTCACCAACTCTACAATGTCTTCAATCTGTTTATCGCATTTCAACTTCTGAGGCAGCAATTTCACATCTGCGATTGCCCTCTGTACATCAGTGGTCCAGTAAATCATCGCTCCGCAGAGAACTACCTAATAGAAGTGAGCAAACTTCTTATTTGTCTGGGTGAACGGTATCTCACATTTGGCTAGTTGAGAGACTTACTTGGCCTGGCCAATCAAGCACCCATTTCTCGCGTGCTGTTTTCAAATAGGCGTCAATACTATCAGAAATGACTTTCCGAATGCTTTGAACCATCATTTCTTCAACTTGAAGGAGCCATTTTTCAACCATTCCCTTTAAATACAAAGTGTTGGTTTAAGTGGTTGTGATAAAAAGCTGCAATTTTGACCTAATACAGTGACATGCAGAGGAGAAATCGCTCACTTTTGCCTTTGCTGGGTAGATTTTTGTTACAAATGGAACTACTTCACCTTCTGCAGACATCATGCCGACAATCTCTTGTTGATCTGTGAAACTTAGCTGGCTGATGCCTTCGAAACATTTCTTCAAGTGAGGCTGAACCCGCAGTGGGTCTTTAGTCTCTGAAAGTATCTCCAGAAGCTCATCATTAGACAAAAAGAAAAACCTGTTGGAAAAACCGGAGTTCACAAATCCAGATTTAAGCAGCGTTTATCATGCCAACGTAACTTACCGTGGAAAGAACAGACGCTTCTTCTCCAAATAGTCGTTGAGACCCTTCTGAATCTCTTCAAGGAGATAGTTACCATCTGTCAAACGGCGGAGCATGTCCCTTTGATCAGTGGATACTAGACAGATAGGATTCTTTACCGCTTCGCCCATAATCTCCCGCCATAGCACGTCCACGACCCCGAATTTTCGACCTTCTTCAGGCATCTGGGCGAGAATATCCTCTGAGGAGAATATAGGCTCCAGATAGAGCCAGGTGGCTTGAACCTAAATGCGAATTGCAGCCGAGTTTCAATCAAAGAAGACTGAAATAGACCAAAATATGCAAATTCTCATTTACTTTGAGCCAAACGTCAATGATGTCATTCATAGCAACAAGTTTGCTCTCCCAAGCACGCATTTCCTCTTCGAAGGGTTTGATGAAGGGCGAATTTCGCATTGTTTGAGCCTTGATTATGTGATCATCCAGCAAAACCTGGATATCATCCACTGCTGACAAAATACATACTCCCTGAAAATTGAGCAAATACATTTTTTGCGATTTAATAGAAGTACAACTTACGTACCTATTTAAAAAATTTGAATAAGTAAAAACGATATATTTCTTTCAGTGCGCATAAGTTATGGATACTAAAGATACACACCTTTTTTTTCATTTTCAAATATATTTTTGGTTGCTACTGTAGAAACTAGGGGAAATTTTAACAAGTTCAACTCCCCTTCCTTATTATCGATTTTTCCTCGGGCAGAAATACCGGTTGAATTGAGAACAGAACTCACGGTATCACGATAGGGAAGCAACTCAAAGCGCGTATGGGTCCAATCTGACTTCATCTTCCGTAGCGCAGTCTCCAATTTGTGTTCTTTGGCTGCGGCAGCGGCGATCTCTTCCAATTTGGGCAAGAATTCATTCAAGCCGATATCAAGGAGGTTATGGAGAGGGGTCTCCTCGGTTGGACTAATTTCAGAACCGATTACCTTTGATATTCTTTCCCAGTGGCGACGCTGAATACCAGGATTGCAGATGACCTGCATTGCTGGTAGGTACTCTCTGAACTTCTCAATTTTAGCCTAAAGTTGTTCAAAGACAATAATGGTGACAATGAGCATCCCATCCTGGTCGCGAACTTTCTGCATGGATGACGGAATGAAATAGTAAAGTATTGTCCTATAAATATGCGGATGGATAAATGAGGAATGGATAACAATGAAACGATGCGACAGAAATGGAATCAATGGGTGATATGACCCAAACAAAATTTTGAAGCTAAAGTGTTAAACCATGGCTGTCCCCCATAAATCTACTAAAGTAAGTCATAACGTACTCGCATTTTTTGAGCGACCTTCAACGAGGCTGGTTGATCAATGAGTGTCTTATTCAACCTGTGGATTGTCTTATACATATCCGTAATTTCCGTCTCGACCTGAGCTGCATCGATCTTCCAATATGGAGAGTTCAACCACATTTTGGTTTTCTCCTCGAAGTCATTGACTATTCGCCATAATTTTTCGTATGGTTCCATGGTCTTCTTCATCTCATTGATTTGAGGAAAATTACTCTCCTCAAACGATAACAGTTTCTCCTCTCTATGTATCACAAAATGAAGGTTAAACATTACCATTACTGACCTTAAGCAAGTAGAAATGCTTTTAGAGCATTATTTCGGTTTGATTAATAGATCGAACAACAACTTACAGGGAAATGGCTTCGGCTTCATTGTCGAATTCTTTAACTAGAGAATGGAAGGCATCCAGTGTGCTGATAGCGCGTTTCATTTCATCCTGAGATAATGTCTCTTTCTTTTGCATAATTTGGATGTAGTCAGCGGAACTGGAAATACGTTTGTTGAGTGCGGCGATTCGTGCTCTCAGCGCATCTTCGGCAACGTCCTGTAAAGTCGCTAAACGAGAATTCGCCACATCGAACACCTGTTTGATGTACTGGGGCCAGTGGGACACATTGCTATTGATTCGGATATCATCCTCTGGTTAAGGGATTGCAACAAGTTTCGATTATTCAGGAAGGCTTAAAACTTCTGAGAAAACGTAAAGGCATTTTGTCTAACCCGTCATAAATGTGTAGTCAAGAATGAATTTCAAGTGGTGAACAGATTCGGCAACTTCAGCCAACAACGTGAAAACTGTCCTGTTTTGGGTCTCCTTTAGAAATTCTTGGAGGTCTACTAACCCTTGCGTATCTGTGGGTTCTTCACTCAGTCTGTTAGTGATATTCTCATACCGACGGCAAATACTAAAATGACATAAGTCGAGAATAAATCAATGAAGCTGCATCAGGAAACTTTTACTAAACATTGTGGTTTAAGTTGAGGGCTTCTTGGTATTTCCGATTCGTTATCTTATAGTAATAGAAGACATGAGCAATCTGTCTTCTTCTTTAAATGAAGGGTTAGACGGAATCTGTTTGCCAAGAAAGTTTGACCAGCTTTTCCCCGACTGACAAATGCAATGCCCATATTGACGTGATCTTCCATTAGGACGTTGATAAAGAGATACCCATTTTAAACAAAAAAAATGTTTCTTTTCTATTAAGGAAGAAGATGTCGGAGGAAGTGAAATTGGTTAGGTGGGGAAAACGACTGCTGTAATTGATGGCCTTTTTTACCCTTTTAAACCCATAGAACTCTGTTACTACCAGTATAAGAGGTGGAGCCTTTAATGCTGACCGCTTATTACGCAACCTGGCTACTGTGCCGAGCGGTCACGATAGAGTGATCATGTTCTCCCAGAACCCAGGATTTAGGGATACTGCACCACCATAGCAAGCGTTCAAAGGTTCCACCACTCTCCTACCTTTCATTATCGATAAAGCTATTGAACTAAACATAACTATTTTAAAACTGAATACAGCTTTATCTGAGACCCTATGGTGAGACCAATAACTGGCGCCCATTTACTCTGACCTGCTAAAGTGACGCAGTATAGAATTAATAAATATAATGCTGTGGTCCGAATGGCTACCACATGCGTTTAGTCTTGAATCTGCAGTTCTATCCGTCTGTGATTCTTGCATAAAATCACGGTCTTTACAGTGGTCATTGCGCGTGTAAGGGTACGAGTACACAAGTAATCGGTCTTTTGGGTGTCTTAACTCTTGTGTCAAGCGTAAAGCAAGCTTGAAGTATTTATGTAAGAACTCGATTTATGAACTCCGTTTTCACAGGACTACCGTTGACGTATCCAATCCATACTACATGTTGAAAAAACACCAATTTGAAAAAGTACTTTCAGAAAGAACAAAGAGCTATCTTCTAGAGGAGGTTAAAAGAAGCTGTTTGATGAGCATAGCCGCGGATATTATCAAAGGAAAAGTGAGGTCGAATGCTCTGCAGTAGCAACAAGAGAGGCATTTCGGCAGCCAGATGCATTGGCATTACGTCTAATGCTGAATCAGCGTAAAATTATTCTGAGTATGTGCTTCTACCTTTGTAACTTTCCCACTCACCTTCTGTTAATTTCTCTAGCCTCGTCCAACTCAAAGTTAGCGAGAATGTCGCGTAGTTTCTGCGCCCTTGAGGCCAAATTTAAATTGACTTGCTTGCAATCCAGACAGAACAGTTGCATCGGCACTGTAAAGCGCAATCCTAAAATTTCCATCTTCAGATCTCGATAGGCGTCGAGTTGCTGATAAGAATTAAGTGGCTGGGTTAATCAATCACTGGAAAATTTTAAAATCAACTGTTTCAGGGAGCTTAAACTCATAGAATTTAATCAAAAGCATGTACATTTGCTCGCTTATTTTTTTTAAACCTATCCACTAGCCTATAGCAAATATGCGGACATTTATTGCTCAACGTATTTAGAGTTAACAAGAGCTTCATTTTAGATCATTCCCGTTGAAACTTTTGTTCTTTACTAGATTTTAGTGATGAATTAGGAACTAACCTTTTTGACCTGCTTCAGATTTTCGTTCAATTGGTCTTCCAAGGGATCTCCCTCAAGAAGAACACCCTTTTTCTGAAATTAACAGCAGTTTCCATAGTTGAAAACTTCCAACGTCACTTTATTGACTTTCTACCGTTAAGAATCTTCTTTTTTATCTGTCCTTGTGCTTATACTTACCCAGAGTCATTCCATGAGGCAAATACCATGCCCGTTCAATCAACACCTGCGGCAGTTTGAAATCGCCATTTCGACTATATTTTTGTTTAAATTTGCATTTGCGTCTCGCGCATTCACTGTTTAACCTCAAATACTCGGGTAAAAGCTCACATTCAGTATCTTAAGCGTAGATTTATTCTAACGCATATCTCCCGGCTCTTCTCTGATTGAGCATTTCTCACTTAGCCTTTGCCTTGTAGACAGACTTTTAACCAGCATGGATGATTGTCTCCAACATCAAATTCACTCCGTCAGACCCCAACAAGAGTTTCTTAAAACAAACCATACCTTCTTCTGAGCCAATAGAATGTGCCGTTCTTTCATGAAGTTTCTCAGCTCCATTTCAGCCTTGTTGTTGAGTAGGTTACGATAGGGACGATAGTACTCCAAATATTGTCTTGGTCCAGCGGAGTTGAGCCGGAAGACATGCAGCGAACGGTCTGTGCACTCGGACACAAGAGCTTCTTGGTAGCTCACGCTCCGGATGTAAAAAGGTTGATTTACCATGTCTGGAAACAATTCCGTTTCAACCTATCCAAGAAAACACTCGTTAGAATTGAATGGTAACGCTTACAAACATTTGAGTAGGCCCTAGATGGACTTACCCGAGGCAAATTAGTAGCAGCATTGGTGATTGTTTGATAACATCTAAGAAGATGTTCCCTAATTTCTCTCAGCCTTGGCGAATAGATAACTTTGGGGTCTAAGATCTTCAACTTTATCAGGAGTATGGGCTTCTTTATGAAATCCATTTCGTCGTATTCATTTTTGAATGAATTTAATGTCTAAAAATAGAGTAGTATTCAATATCGCACAAAGTAGGAGTAAAGGTCTCAAACCCGAGACCATCAACAACCATACTGCATATGATAACCCATTAATAAAAATATAAGTGGCATACCCCATATTCTTCAAATAGCAAAGTCAATTCATTGATAGAAGCCTCAACGATACTCCTCAACTGATTGGACATGAGGGCCTCAATACTCGAGAAGAAGACTTTTGTCTGTTTCATTGGGGAGCCTCGATCTTCCGGTAAAAGATGAGCCCAATGATTCCGCAGTTCGACAAAAAGCCTGGCGCATTCAGGAATCCATCTGAAATAAGAAATAAAATGTTGGTTAAAGCGAATAGGTAATTTAAACTCGACGATACCAGTGCTTACTTTCTGATGAGAATGTCACGAGTGGCATAACACTGTTGAGCAATCAGGTTTTCAAAATCCTGTGGAGGCATCGGTTCTTCTATTTTCTTGATGGCCTCGATGTCCACGAATCGCAAATGCGCGCATCTTAAAACAAAGTACAGCTGCATAAAAACAGAGCATATCAACTGCCGATAAATCCTAAAAAGGATCATTTTACTTGGTATACCAGAGATTGTTTAAGGCGAGACTCATGGTCGAGGGCACATATAGGCCATAGTAACATACTTTTACGCGTTTCTCCATTTCACTATGCCATGGCACGGGTGCCCTAATCACGTAAATTGGGTGAGGAACCGGTGTCCATTCGATGAAAAGCCGTAAACGTTCTTCCGGATCAAGGAGAATGTAGTCAACTAATAAATGCAAGTTTTATCTTTCCATCCAGAGTTGAGTGCCGGACAATGAAAGAGAAATTATTCGTCCAACTAACCAATAGCTTTCTTGATAGCCATTCGGTATTCCTCGTTGATTTGTTGAAGCAGATCTTGCGCCAGTTGACTCCAATTCTTTACCAACTTTTCTGGAACGCCATTTCTCAGCGCCTGCCAAAGTCGTTCTGGTGGATCTGCTACCATTTTATCAGGCACGCCGTTCTCAATATAGTATGAATAACGCTGTGAAGGTGTTATAGTGGTGGTTATTACGAATCAGTAAAATGATTGGGTAATTATGGCAACAGATCCGCTTTTACCTCACTGTCTCTTTCAGAAGGCTCCTTATTTAGTCGACGAAACTCAGATTCCTGAAATTTCATTTCCTTCATCTGAGATTCTGGTGAACGTGGCCGGTCGCTCTTAGTCTCCGTTTTACTGAAACAGTACAAAAAGTTCCATTGATCATTGATAAGCCCAAATGCGCTCATAGGGGATTTTCTCCCTTTATCTAGACAAATTAGTTCTTTTTATATTTGCTTCGCATGCATCTATTTGAAGATTCCGTCAATGCATCTTCAAATGAATCCGTTACGAACTCCGTCAATTTGCACTGCACTGTCATATGAAATTCCTTTTTTAAGGATTAGAGTATGATATTTTTCTAAGCGGGATAGTCGGTTCAGAATCACATCAACCGAGATAAATGCTTTATAACTTTTTTTCATGAAGAAAAAGCAAACAGAAGTTTTATCCGATTTAGAAACTCTCAGTTTACTTTCTTTTAGTGAATTAACTTGTTTCTTGAGTCACTTCAATCGCTTCATAAGTTAATGACAGATTTCAAGTTTACGTCATCAAATCGGTAAAAAGCATACGCGATCACTGCACCATCGATGGGGAAATCGATCGTAATTGACGCGAACGCGGCTTGGGGACAAAAGCTATCAACAATATCATGGAGAATTGTATAACGTCCATCCGACTTCAGTCAGGGGAGAAAATTGATAACAACGACAAGTAAAATAAAGGAAATTAAAAAAACGCAATTCGATTCGATTTTTTAAGTGCTTTAGTCTCGAAGTCTTTCCTTATTTACGGATTCACTTCACCAAATTTTTCACATAATTTCACTAATAAAGCCACCCAAAATACAGAAGAGTGAGGTTACAAGGCCATAAAAGAGCAACCACACAGTAGGCAGATTTCCAACTATAATAGCTCTAGGTAAACATCATCTATAAAATATCACCTACAGGAGGTAACTAGTTCCGATTTTGAACCGCTTATTTTTGCGAACAGCACAAACATCCGATCGAAGACGTTGTAGTGATAAGCGATTGAGTTGAAGATTAGCAGTTAAAGGTGAATAATTACTTCCGATGGATTGACTTGGTGGTCGATGAAACTTCTGCTCTTTGAATGGAGCTGCTCGAGTTAGCGTGAATTGGGCAATCAGTGGGGGGTGTTCTGCGTTCCTATTAACAAGCTTGGAATAAATTAGAATAAATTAGTTAAAATAAATAAGTGAGGCATGAAAAATAAGGCATATTACATCAAATAGGGACGATGGAGCCTCGGGTTTTTCAGGTAGGGGAATAGATGGCAGGAATTTCGAAAAGCTGCTGCTGTAATCCGGCTCGGGGAGACGCTGTATAACCAATTTTAGTGCAAAAAAATGAATAATACTCTCGTAATACTCCCGAACTTCTTGAATGTTACCAATTTCTCATAACCCTAGAATTGATAAATAAATTACGTGCCCAACCTCATGCCGTCCTCGACTTGACATCCCAACAATTGATTGAATCAATCAGCTTGTGATGTCTACCTCCTTATTTGCTCTAAAGAGCAATTAAAGTGTTTAAGTGCAATTTTGAATTATTTGCATTTTATGTTAGAATTCGCGTAAAATGAGTTAAAATCAAATAGACCTAAGATATTTTGCTTTGGTGTATACTATCGAGTTATAATCAATGGTTAAACCCCAGTTCATTCAATAATAATAAGAATAGCAAAGGCATCTACACAGACTTCAAAAATATGCGGGTGTAAAGATCATCTGTTACTATTGTTCGAATCAGACAAACAAAATTTGACACGTTAGTGAAATGCAGAAATACACATGTTTGCTACTATAGCTTGTAACCATATGATCCGGTCAATAAATATGCGATGCAAATATTACTAAAATTCGTTTTAATATTAGCACATTCGGTGCCCCGCCCATTTAGCCACTTAACCTCCTCCCTGGCTTAGTATAGATCCATCCGAATCTGTCGCCATTGTCCCTCAAAACGTCTTAACTGGAATTACACCGGTCCCTACCTTTGCGCACGCCTATTAAATCGGCCTATAGCCCGACGTAATCTGGGCAACCAAACACCGACTCAAAATTATAAATCGCTGCAATTATAACGAATGCATCCGAGTAAAAAGGCCAATCAAACTGAGCCAGGGTAAATAAACCTTCTCGATAACTAAATCGCACCTTCCCACGATCTTAAGATAAAGTACCTGTCGCAGTAGCAAAGAGTACCCACAAAACTCCACCTAATTATATTGAAACGCACAAACACACAGGACTGTAAATCGGAGAAAAAAGAGATAAAGTATATTTTAACAAAATTCCTCTGTGAGTGAGAGAGGATGGCTAAAAAGACACATTCAAAATCAAGGCACTCCCTGAATGGTAATGCGTACAATTACTAGCAAGTCTCCTCATTTTAAAAGTTTGAAAAGTCTGGGGCCGACACACTTGTCAACGCACTGAACAAGGTCAATGAATTCTTCCTCACAGCTTTCTTTCGTTTTCGGCTGACGATCAGAGCAAGCTTCGAAGACTTTTACAAACTTCGAACACGTCGCAGTTTCTCGGCACTCTTGGCGGAGAGCGTGCTAGGAACTCGGTGGCAAAAATGGGTAACTTACGATAGGATCAACGACCTCTCCGCTCATTTTGTCAGCTCTAAAAAAATGAGTGCGCAATCCTTTAGTAGATAAGAAAATAATCGGCTACACAATCCTAGTTAAGCTTATATTTATTGTTGAAACTCCTTAACCCGAAGGATTGTAAGGCAAGCGCCTAATGTGGTAATAACCTAAAGAGTTAATCATAAAAATTGTTCCTAGGCTTGATTTTATGTATCTGGAAGAAAACAACTATGCAGATAGTACACTTACCCCGCACCGGCAGTCACAGTACCTTTAAAATACTCGGGTTAAGTTGAGGGTACATAAAAAATAATTCATTTGCACAGATAAAAAAGCGTTTGGTTTCATATTCGCGTTTTCGAAATTTTGAATTATTTTTTAGACACTAGAATATCGAACTCTTATTTAACGCTCATCCATTTTCCCCTTTAATAGTTTACTTTCTTGCTTTAGGTGATCTCAATAAATTCGTTGTGATCGAGCTTCCTAAGCCTTATATTCTTTCCTCATTATTCCCTATTGATATGTGGGGTTCGACTCCTACTGCGTGAATGATTAAGTAAATTTCTCTCGATCCGTCGCTCATTTATTCGTACTGGACCAAGCTAGACTAATCACGCAAATATATACCAAATTAGCAAGTTACCAGCCAAAATTCAGGGCTTATATTCATCTAATTTACAATTGTAATTGGATTCAAATACTCGATATATCGACATAATTTTGAATAATATGTAAATTGATAACCATTTCAGATTATATCTCAATCCGTCTGATCAGTCTTTTTTTTAAGATTTGCATTATCCAGTGTATTCCATGTGCTTCAGGTGCACTTCGACTTTGGTTTCTCCACTTTTTCACCTCGCTCTACTTTGTGATGTTCCTTACCATCCGCGTGAATTAAATTTTAGGTTATTAGCAATGCCTATGGCCGTTCTCGTGATAGTACATTGTTCTTCACCTTTCCATTCAGGGCGACAACTTTTTTAGAAAGCGTTACAATGAGGGGCTTTGAGAAAAAGTTTAATCCCCTAGTTCATAGTAGTGGATTTTAAAGAGGTCACAATTAATTCAGACTGAATTTCCGAAACTCTTATTGGACGATCCTGCAATTGATCATTAAGGCTGCTTCATGCATAAAATGAAGCAATCAAGTAACTGAATCACCAGTCTCCATTTATAGTTCTGACAATCCCATTCTTTGTAATTTGATGAACTTCTGCAATCGATAACTGATTTCATCTAGCATGTGATTCAAAGATTAAAATTATTTAACCTTGCGCTTGGAGCAACTTAACCCTTGCCAGGTTCACTCTTTATGGTGCCAATTATTTCTGAGTCTAGAGCCCTTATGGAATGTGTTTGACTCCCCCGTCAATCACGGAGCATCAAAACGAAGTAGCTACAATTAAACCACGTCAAACACTTCAGATACAGAGCGTTAGAGGAAATTCTTTTGAGGACTTATTAGTGTGTTAATATCTTGCCCGCCTGAATCGATTTAGTACTCAAGATCGGCCTCATAAATGAGTGGAGTTTGCTTCTAATAGCCAATCAATGTGGCTATTCGATTGTGGTTGTTAAAATTATTTATCAATCCGAAATCGAATATTCAACATGATTTTAAGTGACCAATAGAATAACACAGATTATGCTTTGGTTCCTGTTTATAGAATAGGATAATTTTGGCAGGTGGCTTAGCTGAAAAAGCCCTAAACCCCTCTGGGCCTGGGAGCGATTTTTCAGTCATCATTTCCTCAGACCCCAAATTAAGAAAACACACCTTTTAATCTCATAGTTTCATCTCATTCAGATTTAACTAGCTCGCACTAGTTCGCACCTTCAAAGTCATCATGGACTTGGAATGAGATCGGTGGGGATTTTCATCTCGGGAAGTTACTGAAAGCTGTGGAGAGTTACTTTGCAGTAGAAAAGGAGTACCTATTCTTAAGGCTGAAAGTCAAGAGCTTCAAAATCCACTGATGCCCAAAAACTCTTCGTTAAAGAGGGATGCCATCACTGGGTGGAAATTCCTGGCACTGTTTTATTTTCATATAATGACGTGCATGACAGAAAACAAAAAAGTGCACCTCAGCATTGGAATTCCTCAGAGAATCTATCCCTTTATTTCCTTTTTGAGTGAGAGTATAGGTGATCGCGATCGCTCATTTCTCCTTTAACCGGGCTTAACCAATACTGTGACCGTCTAATCTGCAATGCCAATTTGTTTCTGAGGAAGGATAAAGGTAAGAGGCCTTCAGTTAAAGGGGCAATGTGTCTTCGAACTTGGTGGCAGTCTATACGCGAACAGGAGCCGAGGAGAATGCTGAAGAGGGGCAGATCTGTAGATGAACACCGAGGTGATCGATTGGGATAATTATTAACGAAAAGAGACTCTTTTCCGACAAGTACTTTCTTTCTTTAATAATGTTAGTTTCTCTATTTGCTATTCTGAAAACTTCATGATGAGCAATTAAGAAGCGTTACTGAGGACAGAACGTAGAGAATTTTATGTCAACTGGTAGACTGTTTCAAGGTTCGATAACATTGAACCAGTCATTTGGCCATCAAAGGGTGCCGTCATATACTTCGAGCAGAAATCGGCCCCAGGGATTAAAATTTTATTTTGTCTTTCCTGATACAATTTAGGTTGGGTTATTTCATGATAAGCTTCAGGTCCCCATGTTTCAATTTTTGATCTCATCCTACCCAAGGAATGAATAAGGATCAGTGGTTCCAAATAATTCGGAGGTTTGTACAAGTGGTATACCGGAAAATTTTTAAAAATCTTGATCAGTTGCTTCATATCGTGTTTGAATTACAAGATGATATTTCATCTCGAAATCGACCCTCAAAATTCTCCCACAATCTTACTTCTCATAAGGCAGGAGTGAATGTCAATTTTTAACTTATTTTCATTGAAAGCTTGTACAGTTTTGCCTTGGATGCTATCTGTTTTATTGCCATATCTACCTATTCACCGACCTACTGATAAGGGCACATTTTGGAGAGGTAGGTCAGTTCCTTTCCTCGTATGTATACTGGAAATTATCGGTTAAAATCCAGAATTAAAGGTCATCATGCGAACGTCTCACAATCGACATTATACATCATGGTTGCATACTATTTTGCATAAGGGACATTGATGCTTGTAAGTACAATGTGATCGTGGAACAATTTGCGACAATCCTTCAATACTAGGAAATAGCAGAAAGTGGCCCAAAACACCCAAAAAAGACATTTCAAATCTTATTACAGTTACACTTTGTCATTCTCGTAATGGAGATAGTTTTCTTATTTTCTCCTAGCCCATCAGGACAAGTCCCGAGGGCTATTTAGGAGTACAATAGAAGTACAAATAGCTTTTACAACAAGTAGAGCACAGCAGTCAACACAGAAGACAGAAAAGCATTTATCGGTGTCTTCGGTTCTCTGGTCACTTCTCTGGCATGGTTTCATCGCACAGGTAGCAGTTCCACTTCGTAGTGGCACCTCGTCCTTCCTCGACATTGCTAAGGCAGACAAACTTCATACCTATTTTCAACTTTCTGGCAGAGATTTTATTCATTGCTATATGCACCCGCTTTCCACAGTCCAGTTTGAGATCATGAATCCAGGTGTTTACGTCGTGCCTCGTTTACCAGGCTGTACGAGGTTGTACAAATCTGATCCAATTTTAAACGTCCGGTGGGTGATTAGTCCTATCCAGCCGCCCCTTTCATTGGCCCCCAGACTTGCCCCTGGGATTACCGGTGGTCATCACGAGGAGGTTGAGAGAAGGCTTCCTTTCAGTTAAATAAACGAAAGTATCCAGGACAGACCTTTCATTCCCTTTCGTATTGCGATTCGCCAACAAAAATGTATCGATTTTTTTGTGCATTCACGCAACTACAGGCAACTTGCACACAGTGCAAAAAATCAATAATCTTGATCGTGGGTCATAGCAATTTCGCGTTTCAGTAAATAGCCGGACCAAACGATAGGAGTTTTTTTGAACTTTCAATATAAAATATCACGACAATATCACTATTTCTTGGCGTTGACCTTCAAAATTTTATTCTGCTTTAGGCTCATTTTCCTCAATTTAGCACATGTTCTTTAAAGATATTTTGACCTCTTAAATGCTTCAGTGCTCTTAACCAAATCCTATTTTCCATGATTTGGTGGCAAATGCGACTTTATTTACCGGAAATGACACAACTTACCTTAAAGAAGCACCAAAAGGCAGCCATTTTAAAGAAATGCGCGTGTTCTGCAAGTGCTAGTTTTATTAAGTTTTAAGGCAGTTTCCGCTCTATCTTATGTAGACATCGTACATGTTAATTAGAAACAGGATGCTTTCAAAATTTACATACATTTCTGCGAGACCACTTCTGTCTGACTTTTATGTCCAAGAAACGAAAAAATTCATTTCATTCATTTGGCTAGCTTTATCACTTCCCTGCAAGTGATCGACTTCAGTGATCCTGGTTAATTGACTTTCAACAAGACAATAAAGAGGATGTTCTGATCAACCTCAGGACTTAAACAAGCTGATTCGAAGTGAACTACTTGCCAGAATTGATCTTTTGAAATGATTCCATATACCATTTCCATATACCAGATTAAATCCACTTGAAAACATCAAAGTCAATTTTACCCCATTCCTTGTGATCTGACTCCGTATCACGTGACTCTGTTTTCAACAGAAAAAGATGGATAGGCCCCCGCAGCAGCCTGTCAGTCGGCTAAGTAGCTGAATCAGTTTACAATAAATAAAACGTAAACTGCTAACTTGTGTCAAAAAAATTGACTCTGCTGCTAGCACCAAATGCAGCAGTCCGTCACCCTTGAACAGGCAGGCAAATGCGAGATTAATTGAACGGAACACTTTAACTTCCATTCCTATCCTATGCTAAAATTTTGTGCCGCAATTCAAGCATGAATGAAATAGATACATTTGCATTCTAAGCTATTATATTTGAGTAGCACATTTCCTTCAATCATTAAGTTTGCTCAACTCAAGTAAAGAGTAGGTGTCTTAAAAAGGATCAGCCATATTTCATTAAATAGAGGACATAATTAAAGGTCCGTAAACCCACACATTTGTCCAAAAGTTATCAACCTGTTGAAGTACAATCAATCCGCAGGATTCAATTAGAAGGAATCCGTTACATGTCTGCGAGCCCCGAAAGAGACTCCAGAGGCAGTCGCCCCTCCGCTGTATCCCATCTGCAGACCTATAACAGATTCACCTTGTTTGAGCTGTTCTTCTGTAAAGTTGCGTTTATTCTCCGTGTGACGTTGCATCCAATATCCTTGAGGTCCTGTGTAATCTGGTTTTGCTTGAGCTTCGACGCCAAGCTGTGACATGCAAATAACAACCTGAGGTAGATTCGTTTGCTCGTATAGCTGGTCAGTCTGAAAAGCTGAGGCAGATCCTACACCAATTTCCTGACAGAAGTTGATAAAAGCTCCTATCCTCTCCCTCTGACGATTGGTTTCAAAGATTGGCTTATCCGACACTTTCCACATATTCTTTCCGAGTCGGGTAGATATATCGTTTGGTTTGAGGCATCCAATAATATATCCCAAAACAAGACCATTTTTAAGATACTTGTAGAAATCCTCTGCTGAAGCAGAAGTTATGTCTTCAGGTATCTCTTTCGCTGCATTAGCCAAATCTTCGGATATTCCAGCCGGGGGTGGAAGGAGGCGGACCCATTTCAGAACCTTAGCAGCTTCAGCAGAATCATATTTTTCGTTTATTCGGTTCTGCACATCGCGAGAGAAACCAGATTTAGTGGCGCGGTACTCCATGAATTGAGTTCTGATGCACCCTGATAGTACCAGGTTCCTTATGTATGTTCGTAAATGCACTGTGACTGGTTAGCTCGGTTGCGCAACGACTCAAGTCTGCTTAGCAATCACATGAGTACTCTGGGTGGGAAATAATTCGAGCACATCTGCAACCGCATACCCTTGTGACTCACCCTCTGCAGAGTGCAACATAATTTGAGGCATAAGAGCCGCCAACTAGGAATTTTTCCCAATTGAATTCCGCCTCAGTCTAATGAACAGCATTAAACCAAGTAAAGTGACTAAGAACAAGCCGCAAAAAAAGCGTTTTGTGAATGACCAACTTTCCTGAGGTCTCAGGAAATACTTTATTTAGTAATAAACTTAAAATCTAGGCCAGGCTATGAATAACCGTCCCAACCACGCTGAAGGGAAAAGTGAAACCGCAATTAAGCGCTATTAAATGCTGCCCACTAAGACTCCGGTGCAATAGCACAAACCGGTGATTTGTTCCATCTAGTTCTCGAAACTAACTGAGAGGACTGAAACCAAATAGCAAAAAGTTTGCAACCGATGTACCTCATTTTACATTAAGTGGTGTGATGACAACTTCGTCCTACCGCATAAACTAAATCAGGAGTAAGACGACCCCGTGAGGGCATTAAGAAAAAGCCTATCAGTCAGCACTATCCAACATTGTCAAACGCACACTAAATGAATTTAAGCGCACATCCGCACGGCCAAACTGAGTGTTCCTCGATTGGTTCTCACATAATTTTCCAATTGCTGATTGGACAAAGCATGAGCCAATCAGATTGATGAGCTCACATGCAAGCGAATTTTATTTAAGGCTTCTCTAAGTTAGCCCCGTGCCGATCGGAGTGTCGTAAGCAATGGACTCTGGTTATCGCGCCGATAAGTCTGGTTTCGCTCGTGAGGTCCAAATGCGGATTATGGAGAAGTATAATGCCGAAGAGGCTGCAAAGGTTCTTAAGTGGATTCGTCTACTGAAGCCGTGTAAACCACTGCCTGAAACCCTGATTGCGGCAGTTGAAAAGATCCCTGAAAATATATCAACCGTTTCGGCGGAAGACTTCCACAAATACCTGAAAGATGGCCTTGTTCTGGGTTATATCATCGGATGTCTCAAACCAGGTGAGATTTCAGGCCATCTTGGGAAAACTATGTGGAAGGTGTCCGACAAAGCCATCTTTGAGACAAACCGCCAACGTGAAAGAATTGGCGCTTTCATTAATTTCTGCCAGGAGATGGGTGTCGGATCAGCATCCGCCTTCCAAACTGATCAACTTCATGAACAAACTAACCTGCCGCAAGTTGTTATCTGTCTTTCGCAACTAGGCGTTGAAGCCCAAGCCAAACCTGATTACACCGGTCCGCAGGGTTATTGGATGCATCGTCATCAGGAAAACCGGAGAACATTTACAGAGGAACAATTAAAAGCTGGAGAATCCGTGATTGGACTTCAAATGGGTTATACGGGTGGAGCAAATCAATCTGGCATCTCCTTTGGCGCTCAAAGGAAAGTTACTGACATGTATTAACTGCTTTTTTTCGCCTTTAACACAAGCGTTTGCTAGATTTATAAAAGCCGAAGTATTACATCATGTGTCAAATTTGTTATTGTATTTTGATCGAAACTAATTCTAATGTCGCTTTTTCCCTGATGTCCGTCTGTCCTAGCCAGTCAGGAGTGTACTTTACATGATTTGTTTATTCAAGCCGTTTTATTAGGTGTCCATGCCTGCACAGCAGTCTCGATTCGCACTCACTGACCCTTTTTGTTTCGTATCGTTCCGCTGAAAAAAAATCGGATGTTTTTTACGTCTAAGATTTCGAGTCAGTTGAGGGTGATGAACTACTCTTTCATAACTTTTATCCTCTTCGTAATAATGAGCGGTTTTAGAATATGGTTTGTTGCCGTGCTTTAAATAGGTTCTAGGATGCTGGTTTGTGGCATAAATTCGTTCGCGAGTGAATGATATTTTTAACATAGAAGGAACCTACCGATTTAATTCAAGTCGGGAACTGATTTACTGGACGCGGTTGCTGTTGCTCTTGAATTGAATTCATAAAAAATACGATTGATATGTCATAGCAACACGCCTGTTTCTGTACCTCATAAATTAAGTTCGCCTTGTAAATATCTCTTTATCTCACATCTCGGGCGTTGGTGTATTGTAACTTGCTGCTGCGGTCGCCCATTGGGGTTTCCATTTCTTCCTAGAACCTGTCACTAATTCCTTTCTATACTGTTTAACAGCTGTACTAGGTTGGGACACCCAATCAGTCATACATGTGGGATTCCGCCTTCCGGAGAGTCGAAATTGCTAAAAAAAAACCTTATCAAAGGAAAGTTATGATGCATAAAGGTTCAGCCAGTCAAGAATTGCCCCTAAAATGTGGAAAGTCGTCAATTTCTCACGTAGATGGAAGGAAAAGATCGCATCGGAGTCATAAAGAAACCAGAAATAACTCTGAACAAGTTAACGAAACGAGAACCTTCTATTTCGGTTAGTAAGCTCTTCTTTGTGACGCAGTCTTCCACTCAAAGCTGACTAAGCTACCTCACGCCCTACTTCTAACAGGCCGGTGAGTCACTCGTCTAGCGCACTCCAGAGGTGGGAGTTTCATGTGTTTGCAAGCCTTCAATCAATCGGAATTGAGGTGCGAACTAGGCGATCATATTAATGGCCTTAGTGTTTGTAGAATATGTTAACGCGTTGCCTTGGTTTCCATCATGGAAAACAGTACTGCGCAATTTCAACTTCATTTTCATCTCTACATAGCAGTAATTATGGGCCAATAAAAAGAATACGTATCCTGTTTGAAGGCAGTCAGAGGTGATCGACGTCTTCCACGATCACAAATGGACAAATCCACCATTAGTCTCTTAAGCGCCATTTTCCGAATCAGCATCTAGAATGCACGTTTGGCATCTGATTGTTGGGAGAGGCAGCGGAAATCAAATTTAGTATTGAGTGTTTGACTACTTCACTTTCCCTGAAGCGAGTTCTGGATTAGACAGGTGAAAATTAACGCATAAGAGCCCTTAAGCCAAAGAGATGGGGGGGGGGGGGGGGATACGTATCCAGATAGAATTCATGGGATTCCCGAGATGAGGGGCCGCCAATTGTTCCAGTAAATTAATAGTTACCAGGCTAACAGTCATTGGCGAACTTTTGGCGCAAGAAGTGTTTCAGGTTGGCCAAAGTGGTGTCCAGCACCTGTCATCCATTCTTATGAGTCGAAGAAAACGGCTTTACCACAGTAAATAATGCGAACTGAAATGGAACTCAGGCCAGCTGATCTTGCTTTTGCTGGCGGTGTGTATTGATAAAACATGCTTGTGGAATGGGCAGTCAAGTCACTCTTGCCTCGGAGCTTTGTTGTCAATGTGACGAGGTATCTTTATACAAGCTTTGGGTAAAAACACCACTGTTCCTGGTAGGTGCATCGCGGCTCCGAACTACTGAACCGGCATCTCGCAAATTGGGCGCGAATCAGAGAGAATAATAAGTGGTAAAGTTATATCAGATCCCTTTGTACCGTTGGTCTGTCTCAATTCATCACTTAGCTGCCTGTTCGACTTCCCGTTTAGACCAGGGAGTTTTTCCATCTGATTTCAGCAGCAAGATACATTTATGAGTATGGGTTACTTTTGTGAAACTGAAATAGCATGCTTAGACACTCGCGCATTCAAATGACTATTAATTTTTCGATATAGGGGGCATGACAATTGTTTAGACTTGAATGGAGTCGAAAGGAAGAGGTGCACAGAATATGAATTTTGATCGACACGCTGGGAGAGAAGGCTTGGCAAAGGTGGTGCACCACATATCAGTATATCACGTGATCAGGATGACAAATCAAGAATAAGATCGACCGCAATCTGATTGCGTCTACCCCCGATTTCGAGGGGTGTAAAAATTGGATTAACTTGCTGGGTAGACCATAAAGCCAGGAATTATAAACTCCGACTTTCACCTAAACAAAACATAAAAGCTCATCAGATCTGCATATCAGTGGGGCGGTGGTTAGTATGAGTTTAACTCCTGTGGCAGGAGATCGAAAGCGAACAGTTGGAACGATGCTAGTAAGAAACTGTACGTCTATAGTTAGGATGAGGCTATGGCGCTTCCGCCTTAATCAAAGTGAGCATTGGAAGGCCCAACTACTTTAATAAAGGTTAGGGTTCATGATTTCGCAATTTAGGAGATCTATATTGTGCTTCCTCAAAGTGAAGTGACATACTATCACCCCTACAGAAAACAGTTTACAGAAATCTGACCAACTTCATTGGACGAAGGAATAAAGTGAGACAGACGACTCGAAAAAGGCTTAAGCAATGTTAAGCAAAATAGACCGTTCACATTCAGAAGTATCCAAGAAAAGATTGGCTGGACATTTTTGTACCAATCAATTGAATGGAGTGGCATTGTGATTGGTTCCAACAGGAAGCCTCTGTGTCTGGCTACCACGAGTTTTATCTGCCTCTGTTTGGATCTCAATTCTGATTAAGATGCACTTAATCGAGTTTACTGCATTCTTTGGCCCTCCAGGAATACTACTTAGGCATTTCAGCCTCTCCTGATTTCTGTTTTAAGACTAGAGTGCAGTCACTGCTTTTACAAAGGCTAACATGAAGGGAATGATATAATTTCTCTACCTAAGCTAGTTTATTACAACTCAGCTTAATGTAATTTTCTGAGTTGACAGAGAGGTCTGCTCTAATAGAGATTTGAAATATACGAAACTGAAGTAGGGTAAAATGACAACGACAAGAATCTACGGAGATAAATTGAAGTGATCCGCTTACATTAATCCGGCGGCAGCAATTGTTTCCTCAAATGGTAAAGTCCCAATTTGCAATATTTAACTTACCACAGGTATCCTTTCTTTTGTTACAAATCCCAAGCGCTATCACGTTTATTAATGAAATAAGAAGGTAGAAAACCGAATATGAGCCGATTGGTCGATGAGATGCAGCTATCAAGGGCCCCATGGCTTCAGTGACGCCAATTAATTGTCGAGTTTTGGGTGGGACTTTAACTTCATTCGTATTCAGCGCAACCACAACGTTTGGTTTGTCGCTAAACCAACAATAAAAACGATAATTTTCTTAACTGAAGTTAATTGGTTCCTCAAAATGCCCTGCCATCCATGTGCGAAAGGGCCGAAGGGGCCATCGGCCTACGGCTAGGCGTCTGCTCAGTCGGCCGTTTGAAAGTGAGGGCTTTTATATACTTCGTTAGAAACGCTGATCAATGCTAGTTAAAGCAGGGGAGCCCTGAAGACGACTTTGTGTTAGAATGAAAGCTCTCTACGAAACTTTTTCCCCTTCCATTCCAATTAAATTTTTGCAATTGAATAGTGGTGTGAATGCCGCAGAAGCGAAAATGGAAGTGATTGTGGATCTGGGGGACGCTTAGATACGTAGATGAGCGGCTAGAGACTGAACATAGTCCGAGAGGAGACGTCAGGCATTTTTTGACGCCGATTCCCCCTTGGTTTTACACTTAAATCAAAACACGAAACCGCTTCCGCATTAATGGTAAGGGAAAAATGGTTTGAATTAGCTTAATTACAGATCCACCACTCAATTTACCCCATTTGATAGCTTCAGCTTCCACTGAAAATACAACCATTTCAATCTTGTGGCACTATGGCAGGGGTGGACTTCGCTCCGAAAAAAGGGTTTGAATCTGTCGTCCTATAAACCTTCTGTTTCTGGCCAGACCACATCAATCGATTTTACGAGAAGCATCCAGATGGAGGGCAAATTTTCTCATGATATGGGAGTTTATTTCACAGCCCTCTAATCTTCTATCGCCTCATGATTACGCAACTAGCTAAACCTCACAGCATTCGAAAAGTGTAATTCCAACAATAATTTGACATTCAAGTATCGAATTCTAATGATTCTCCTTGCGCCACAGATAGGTAGCTATATAATCAGCTAAAATAGTTGTATTTAGTAGTCAGGTACTAGGATTCAATGTTAAATAGCAGGAAAATGTTTTGGAGAAGGATTTATCCTTGGAGTCTCGTTCGGTAGACTTTCGTTTCTCGAAATGGCCAGCATTTAGTTCGTGGTTTATGGCCTTTTAGCTACTGCCTGGAGACTCCGCGAAAGTTTCATTTTCCAAAATACTATCGCCATCCATCTCTTCGACATCGCAATCGGTTTCTTACCCGTTGCAGGTCGCTGCCCAGCTCGCAAACCCAGTGATTTTTAATTGCCTCTTCTCAAGGATAAACCAAATAAGTTACTTTCTCATTCCGGTTTAACGTGTATCATGCTCGGAGAGAGAAATTTCAGTTCACTGATTTTACTTTCAGCACGTTGATGGTTCCAAGACAGTTCTAAATTTTCTAAAATTTTAGTGTATTAATGTAGAAGCGCTTGAGGTAATGATTGACCTGCCACAATTATAAAGATCAGTAAGATTAGGTGGCGTTCCGATGGATTTCTGCTGAGGCTACTTCTGAGAAGAATAGAAGCCCCGCATATTGATTGGATTCCCGATCGTTTTGTGGAAAAAGAGGTCAACTGGAGTGTGTGCAAGTGTCGACTGCTGGCTAACTGAATAAGAAACCGTCTTTTTCAAATGTTAATACGCGCTGATCTTCAGGTAAGAACCTCATCAACACTTTCCT
This sequence comes from Moniezia expansa, assembly GCA_019097775.1. Taxonomy (NCBI): domain Eukaryota; kingdom Metazoa; phylum Platyhelminthes; class Cestoda; order Cyclophyllidea; family Anoplocephalidae; genus Moniezia; species Moniezia expansa. The sequence goes on from JADFDV010000064.1 coordinate 6,684,618, forward strand.
AGATCTGGGTAAAGTCAATGTCTCCTGCTTAACGAGAAAGTTATTTTCAGTGCTGGAACAGATGAGCCGCTTCAAGTACTTTGAACCGATTTATATAATATCGCACCACTAAGTTCTGCAGTGATTGTTGATTGATTTAAAACTGATTTATGCCACCCTGATAGACAGCTCTTCACATTCCAATTTCGCCACAGACCGTTCTCTGTGCCACTTCATCATTCCAGTATCCTAATTATGCGATGGCATCCCATATATGGCAGTTTTCCAAATCTGAGCGCACTGTCACAAAGTAAAGCAGAAGCCTAAATCTGGTAGATAAATTATTAATCAACCTTCAATTTATACTACACAGAAAAAAAAACTGTTAACAATAACAATTTAATATCAAAGTATCCCTTTGATTTTGACAAAACAACGCCATAAACCAGACGCCCCGATAAAATGGGAGTTAGGCCGTTTAGCAAATGGATCAATGTATTTTTGGATGAACTAAATGAGGTTGCAAATAGCCATAAAGGATAACTTCCAGTAAATCGTTTCAGCATTTTTACTCCTCGTTTCCCCTTGATCAAACGAATTGGATGGCTCCACTGTATTAAGGGAGGAGGGGGAAGAGAGAGGACATTAGGAGGATGTTTTACCTTAGCCTGTTGCTAAAATCACGTGTCTCTTTTTTAATTAAAAGAGTCTATTTCAAATGACATTGTCACAACTGATCTCAAATCCGTTGACTTACAGAGCAAGACCGAGATACGGAAACTCCAGCAAGAGTCAAATCCAATTTATCGTTTCCTTCATTGAAGACAGGCAGCTTCAGAGAAAGATTATTTAAGTCTGTTTTAAGTATCAGCTATCTGCGACGAAAAGTGGTTAATTTCATCTTTGTTGGTAATTAATCTGATAAAGAAGGACTAGATCCAGCGGAAGAAAAATTCAAGTCACCATTTTTTTTGAGGTGATCGTTTGAGTCTGACCCTCATCATATCAATTAAGAACTAGCAACGGAAGTGAGATCAGCCGACTCATTTCATGTTACTTTTATTGTTAGTGAGGCTTGTTTACATATTAGGCCTCCACTTTTAACCATTCGAATTTCCTTCCAAAGCCTTGTGATCTTTCTTCAACTGCACCTCATACAAGCAGCTCAAATAGTTTTATCCGACGTTTGAATGACAGTGCTTTTGAGGTCCGATTGGCGTTCATCACAATCCTGACGCCTTCATGAATGTTGAGACTGAGTTTGGTTTACTGTCTCGGGGGCCGCAAGGCCTCGGATGATGTGAGGATCCTTCATGCTCGACCAAAAGAATGGATTAATAAATAATAATGTTTTCCTGTTTCTGGGACTTTTCACCATCCTCGAAAAGCCCAGGTCAAAATGCGCCGGCATCGTTCAGAGACCTACATGACTATTGATTTAATTGGACTCAGACGTCCTATTTGCAGCCATTTCGGATTTTATTTTCTCCTCTTCTGACCCATATACCTAATCACTGTGAATCGAAATAATAATTAACCACTACGAATTTTACCTGGCTAATGAAATTACGCTGTGGGTCATCAATTCTAGCGATCAAGGATGACTGAATGGTTAGAGTAGAACGATCTAAAGAGCTACCAGATTCTTTGTTATGGAGTGCACCAACAAGAAACACACATCTGAAGCGACGGCAGGAGATGCCGACCACGACGCGAACAGGTTTGAACGATTAGTACTTGAGCACGGGTGTAGTTGAAGACTCGTGCAGTACAGCCTTTATATTTTGGGACTGGGATAGTTTCCTAACTAATTGAACCATACAAGTCATTTGATCTCTCTTTCCCATAAAAGTGATTCAGCGATAGAATTGGAGGAGAAAGTGCTCCAAATGCTTGACTCCTTCCCGGTTCTCTTGATCCACAAATTACGCCTTTTACATTTAAATTAAACCATGGATATCACTGCAGGTGATATCAACCGTTGATATAACCGAAAAATGTGAATTACCGCTAAATACATTTGCATAGTGTTTAACGGCAGACTTTTTATTAAAGATAATAAATTATGCATTCACGAGTCATTAATAAATGGTAACACTATTGAGTGTATGAAAGGAATCCTAGCAATCGCAAAGGATAGGCAAATAAATTCAAACCAAAAACACTGACCCTCATTTGCTGATAGCTTCTGAGTTCAATTTAAGGTAAACGTCTATCCAGTTGGTTTCAATAAATCGAATCTTTGTCAAAGTGCTATGGAGGGAATAACAGCGATCATGTACTTCGAGCAAAGACTTTATCATGACAGTGAAACAAACATCTTGGAGTGCAGATAATCGACTGCTCAGACCAAGAGTGTGTCAATAGTTAGCGTAGTGTACAACCTCTGCCTGTACTTTCTACCTCAAAATCACGGTAATTCACTTCGAGCAATATCTAGTAGAGAATACCCCTATAAGGTTATCTTTCCTCTTACCATTTTGGAAAGCAATCTTTTCATAGCATACGTTCTTCAGAACAACAATTTCAGACAATCTCCTCTACCAAGGTCCATGTCGACTATAACTTTGATCTGGCGCCATTTCCATTTGGAAATTAACAATTGTGGATGAGAGCAGTTGTGATCATCGAAGAGTTTTGTAATTTTAGGTCGCAACTTCAAACAGATGCGCATGATTTGTCAAAACAAAATTCAAGGACAGATTCTAGTCGAAATGGCAAGTTTCCTCTATATCCCAGAATGTTAAATTGATGTTTGGATTTCATCCTCTCTATCGATTGGCTCCCCAAAAGCTGCAATCTGATAGAAAGCGTTAGGTTCGTGAACATGAATTACCAATGGTACCCTATTTTAACCAATTTCCTGCAAGATTTCAATATGAAAGCTTCATTAAGTCAACACGAAATGCAGATGTTAATTACAAATCACCCACATCCATGCAAGTAACTAATGCCGTCAAGTTTCAAAGATGCGAGCGCATTTTTCAGACACAACGCCGATTGCTCGGGGCAGTTATATTAGCGTTTGGATAAGGACATTTCCCTGTTTTGATAAAAAATGAAATGGTCTTGGAAGAGTCTTCGAACTTAACATTTCTTCGAGGTTTATGGAAATTTCTTTCCGATGGTTCAAACTATTCGACGCATTTTCCTTGGATTTACCTCACATACGAATTGAGTCCCATTTTAAATACAGTCCAAATCAAGTAATGGAACCCGCTGTTGAAATTGGCAAAACTAACCTGTGGAGGTACACTTGCAATGAACTATCTCAGGTCGCAACAACAGGAACTAGATTTCTCTCTGCCCTTTAAAGAAATTAGCACGATTGAGCCAAGATGCATTCAGACTGGTACATCAAACATCTTCATTTAACGCGTTCAAAATTGAAACCCGTCTACGTGCCGCCATGAGAACCTGCACTTGATCCAACCCGCTGAACCATGTAAGACCTGCAAAAACTACACGCAATATTTGGTCATAAAGTGACCTTAAACAAACACCATATTTTCCAATTCAAATAAGGTTCCATAATACCAAACAAACTGAAATGCAAGAGCCGTATAACTGTTAGAAGTTTAAGATGTTTTAGGTCGTAAATTATGGCCTTAACGCTCTGACAAATCTGACAGTCAAGGAGTGTTCCTCATTCTTTTTCTTTTAAGCAAACTTTGAACTTGTATTTTTTGAAAAAAAATTGGCTCTGCGAAGAATTTCCAGCACAACTCAGGCAACGTAAAGCAGAAACGCAAGTTTTCAAACTGTAACGATGGCTTTTTGTTCAGCACGTCTGAACGATCGGTTCTAAACAAACGGTAGTAAAACTAGTTAAAAATAGTCGGAAATAGAGTTTTTTGACGTATTTCATGTCAAGTACTTATAAACCTTTGGACTTTGATAAATAAATATTTTTTTTACTGAATGTGACGTTATTTTTGACCTCGAACTTATCATTTAATGTATCGTGATAATAGCGGCATTTCCGAATTTGTTGTGTAAGATGGCTGCTCAGGGGTCGGCCGATTTCGCTAATCTTTATGAACTGAAAGAGGAACTTGGACGGTAATTTATTCCAATTAAAACTATAACTTTGATTCATTCAGTGGAGCGTTTTCTGTTGTAAGAAGATGCATCCAGCTTTCCACAAATCTCGAATTCGCTGCCAAAATTATTAGTACTAAAAGACTAGCCACTCGTGGTAATATACCGATTCGTATTATTATCAGTTGTTCACATGTTTTACTTGAGTACTCTCTTGCGTTTCCTCGTTAACATTACTTTCCTAGTTGTATATGTTTCGTTCAAATGCTAATTTTGCCCTCTGTAGTCAACTACTTGTCTGTCTATATATTACAGCTTTTTACTTATCGTCATTCTAGGTTATATTAAACACTATTTTCCCGCTTAATAAATTATTGCTATAGATATGCAAAAACTCGAGCGGGAAGCACGCATATGTCGTCGTCTCAAACATCCGAATATTGGTATGTGAATTCTCCTAATATCTGTAAAAAATTATTTGCTATATCTGTCTGAGTAACTTCGTTTCAAATATTTAGTTCGGTTGCATGATACAATTCAGGATGAAAATCACCATTACCTTGTTTTCGATTTGTAAGTTATTATTTTAGCATCACGTAAAATCTTATATCGAATGTTCACATTCTCTGCATTTTAATAGGGTTACTGGGGGTGAACTTTTTGAAGATATCGTTGCTAGAGAATATTATAGTGAAGCAGATGCTAGGTGAGCCTTTTTTGCTTTCATTTCACATTCAACGCTTGATTTTGAACGGAGTTCTGAAGTGCTCCTTCCATGTGGTTCAAGTGTTATATCGCTTCACTTCTCCTAATTTAGCAATTGCATGAAACAAATTCTTGAGAGCGTCAACTATTGTCATCAAAATAATATTGTCCATCGGGATCTCAAGGTTGGTTATGGTCATGCTTGCACCCTATTCCGTGCATGCTTCATCTAACCCCCACAGCAGTTGTACTTATCTCTTTCTCCCTGCTTGACATTTCTTTAGGTGTTGTGCCTTCTACTTGATTGGTTTCTTTCTTTTAACCGATCCCTCTAGTTTAGTGGGTTGAATTAGCGTGATTTCACCACATTGGATCACCTCCTAGGGTCTATGAGAGTTACAATATTGGTGAAAAATTGAACTTTGAGCCATTGTAATAAATAAACCAGACTCATAGGCACCGTGCCAAAGATCAGACATATCTATGTTCATTTAAAGATGATCACCAGTTTATTACTTCCCTAACTCACCGGTTTAATCTACTTTTGATTAATCTCATTTACTAACACAACTACTCAATCAAAGCTACGGTCAATTCAATCGACCAAGGTATTTTTTTCAATTGCTCTGGGTAAATTCCATTCTGTTAATTGATACTTTCAAATAACTAGGCGAAAATCAATATGTGACTTAATTTGCCAGTTAGCGTCTTCAGTATAACTAATCATTTGATCGGTCAGCGGGATTTGTAAATTACCATTAGTTATTTTTTAATCACTGTCCATTTAACAGTCCTCCCCAGATATCGTAAATGTTTGCTTTTATTTCCTTAGCATTCTTTCTGCTGTGGTGTATGTATTTGACTTAGAGTGTCTACCGATTTCCTAGTCAGTAAGCCCATTCTGTTACTTCAGTACACTGCTCAAATTGTATATTTGGGAACAATGATGCAGACTACCAAAAAAACAGAAACATTGTCAAGGTTGTCTTGGTTACCACATCTTTTTAATGCACCACAGCGATCGCTAAATGTGTTTATTTAATCTTTCCTAGTCTTATGATGGTTTCATCTTTCGCTATCAACAGGCTTTCGAAGCTGTTTTCGTCGTAAAGACAGCCCACCAAAAGCACGAAATACTCTTCCTATGAGAACCAATTGTATGAAATTTCGATGCAGACCTTGAAGTCCATTATATGTTAAGAAGCAAGGCAGTTTCTAAGATACTCTTGTCCGGCAGTGCCTTCGTTGTTTTAATCTTCGAGACCGGCTCAAAACGTCAAATCCTTTTTGGTTTTTGGATATCTACTATCAAACCCAAAACTGTGAAATATAAAAACTCTCTTCGCGGCGTGCGAAGAGTTGTCTTCGCTACCTGCCCGTCTTTCCCTCAGATTCGCTAATGCAAATCATTTTTTGGGATGGAGCTAGCTCCAAGATTTTTCGCTTGAATGAGACCATTATCTTTTTGCAAAAGCATGGATCCATCTGTTCCAGTGCACAGGCTTCAGATTGTTCTGCAAAGAGAGTTCGCCAATTCTTCAGATTCCATTGAACCAGAGAAGCCATGATGGTAAATGTTCGGTATCAGAGCCTCACTTATTAGTGCCTTCCTTCCTCGTAATCTTAAAACAATATTCTAGCTGTATTATATTCGGCTATAAGGCGTATGAGGGCTTCTGGATGCAGAACTGTGGTTAAGGGGTCCAGTTACTAGTTCTTAGAATTGGTCTGAGAAGAATTTCCTGTCTTTTTCGCCTTTAATACCCTTTGTGCATGTTGACAATAATGAGATTTCATTCCAACTCTTTTCTGATGACTTATCCTCAAAAGACATCACCTTAAGGTGCACTTTCCCCTCCTAACGAATGCGTCTCTTGCCTGGAATGGTTCATTACCATATCCTTTTGCCTCTTATTTAGCCTGAGAACTTGTTACTGGCCAGCAAAACTCGTGGGGCTGCCGTCAAGTTGGCGGATTTTGGACTGGCAATCGAAGTACAGGGTGACCAATTCGCCTGGTTCGGTAAGCTTCCTATCCTCATCCCTTAGTGCTACCTGCACTTTGGCTGTTTATTAGTTAGAATTCAGGTCTTTTCAATATGGAATGGAACCGCCAGCGTTTAATTGAATCTTACGTGGGGAGGTACCTTTCTTAAAAGAACCATTTGTTAAGAAAATCAATTTGCCGATAACTTGGCTGTCGGCCGTCGAGGAGGATGCTGACCGCCCGACTCGTGTTCTAATGGTTTTGAATTTTGGTGATCATTTGTATTGTTGAACAAGTTCCTATTTATAAATTTCTAGAAATTGAGTAGTCTTAAAAGAGCTCCAATGTATATAGATCGTGAGACTACTCTCAAACTTCTCGTGTCGAAAAAACACTTCATGCTCTAAGTGATACCTTTAGAAACACAAGTCTCATAATGTCAGACGAATTCATCGATTAAAAAATGCCTTTCAATTATCTGGCCGAATCTGCTTGATCTCCATTAAAGTAAACGGGGGAAGTTGACCCATTCATTAGGTTTCCAGCATCCATCGTCTTTTTCTAAAAGATCATCAGACTGGGACTTATTATCGAGCAAGATATATTGTGAACTTGCTGTTAAATTAGTACTTTTTTTTGAAAATCCTCGCCGTCTTGAGAATGGGAATTTACCGATTCACATCTTTTCCGTTAATACTTAATTCGCCACATTCTTATTGGTAATTGTTCCAAGGTCATCAGGTTGATTTCATTCGCCCCAATGATAGTCTTTGTCTTCGCTTCTCTTTCGCATTTTCGTTTGGGGAATCCACAATTCATTTACATCACCGATATTTCTCCCAAAAAGAAAGAGGAGATATGGGGCTCCTTGTAATTACACACATACACATGATATTTCTTCCTAATAGTGGGCGTACTTTTCGAAATCTTACCAATTTTTAGATCAGTCTAGGCACCAAATCGTGTCCTTAAAGACCAGTAGCTACCCTAATTACTTAGGACAGGATATTATAAGACTTGCTGCCCCCATAAGCCGAAAATTTCACTTCCTTGCTTTGTACTTCAAATGTGTTTCTTGCAGATTTCCATATGGGATCGTCGACTTGGCTTTCCCCTTGCTGAGAAATGTAACCAATATTACCTATCATTTATTGTTACAATATATAAGCTAGTTATTTTAGCTCAAACTGCGCAGTGACAGATGCGAGTAGTGTGTTAACCTATTTGGCCTGGGATTGTTTGCTGGTGAATCGCGAGACATCGGTGTTATTTTGTTGATGCTAGTTTGATTCAAATTTGTTAATGTGCACAAGCTTTTAGATGCTCACTAGATGTGTGCATTTGCCATCACATTAAAGTGATTCATTAAAGAGCAATTCTCCAACTGCAACATGGCCAACTGGTAGATTAGTTTGTTCGTCTGAAGGACTTTATCTGAGTCGAACGATTTTAATTCCCGATGATCTCTTGTGAATAACTGGATCCACTTCACAGCCATTCGACGAAGGTAACGGCAACTTTGGCATGTCGATATACTGTTTTCGAGAGTCTTAACAAGTAATGAATTAGTTCGCTGATACCAAGATCCAAGCGTTTTTAGTCCTCTCAATCTCAAGTGATGAGAAATGGAAGCATTTCTAATCTAGATGTATTTTAAAATCCAAGTTGATGTGCTGCTTGATCACTTATCAAAGATGCTAGAAACTTAAATTTTCAATCAGCATTGGTGACTTGACTGCAGGCTGTCAAGAACGTTGCTAATCGACCTTGGCTGGTATCTCCTCTTTGAATGGAATTAGAAATCATGATTTGATGAACTCCGATACTGGGCCGGTTGCTAGGCGGACACAAGGGAATACTTATTATCGACATTGCCTTACGCTCTCTTGCGTAGGCAAGAGGCTTGACGAATGTTCACCTCGTCGCGTTACTAGTACAAATTGGAACGCACACCCCCTCTTTTACGTTTTAAGGTCAATGAATGGACTAGGTTGAACCGGGCAGCTAGTTATGGATCGACAGTATTTCGCTCCTTCCCCTCAATGTGTGCTTCTTTCACCGGCTGCTGTATTTGTTTTTCCACCTTCCCAACTGGCCAATCAAGAGGGAAGGATCTTTAACCCTTTCCTTGAGAAAAGGCACATCCAAATGAATCTGTTTTCGCCTTCGTAAATGGTCCCTAGGGGTCAAGCCTCGAATTTGAAATAGAGGTGTTTGGAAGAGGCGAGAGCTTCATCGCTCTTTCACACATCCTCCCATGATGCACTTTTAAGCTTTCAAGATCTCTGTGCTAGTCTCGAGCCTTTTTATCCAAGAAAAGATCAGTAGCAACCCATTTCGCGGAGAAATACCACCTGTAAGAGTGTATGCAGGAGCTTCTTCCAGTCTCTCTGGCTACAAGCTCTATCATCGAGCCAGGCACCGTCAATCACGACTTTCAATGACAGCTATTGGATTATGCAAGCATCTTTCCAGTTTCGCAGATTTAAAAGCGTACTTTTTAGTAAATGGTCCAGCTATAATGAATGAAATCGTAAAGCAAATAAATCAGCAATTGTTTACTATTGTTACAATCCAGTATGTTTGTGAATATCTTCTGCTCTGAAGAATCCTATCTTAAAATTAAATGCAAGGAAGGAACTAACATTTTACTGAGCGATGAACGAAAAGCATTTTAACTGATCTTTTGGCTATGTTGTACTAGTCTCCTGGCTTAATCTATGGGAATGCTAGCCTAACCATTTCATGCCACCAGATAAAAATAGTTTTAATGGCCGTCGCCTTGACTGCAATATTGTCTCTATTGGAAGCCACCAATCTCTGATGGCTGAAATGATTTCTAGTATTGCCTTTTTCATCGCTATGCAGCGAGGAGCGAAATACACTAGTTACTTTTCTTAATTTTAATAAATTAAGAAAATCCAGGCATTGGAATTGAATTTTACTCCAAAAAGGCAGAAGAATGCACTTGATTCTAACAACTAGGATCGCATTCATATCCATCCGCTAAAAGTCTACCCTCCTAATCCATTAGCTGATTTGTTAATTTCCGGCTTATTTCATTGGCTGGCTCTGCAACAATTTGTCAAGTAGCGTTTGGGAAGCCTTAACCTCCCCTAATACAGTCCAATCCGGCATAAAAATCTACTAGTTTAGGGAAATTTTTATCTTCCTACTGGCTAAGGTTATCCTACCGCCGATATCGTAACTTAGCACTTAATGGCTACAATTAGAAACTTTAACTTGCTTCCACAGAGCGTAAAATTTGTGCGAAACAGGACGGGCTTTATGTTGAGATTGTCAGATGAATCTTAGCTATAGAAGTATTACATTAGGGTTGAGACGAGATTCGAAGACGCGAATGTGTTTAAAATCCAATTGATCGGAATTTCTCTCGAGAGCAGACGAAGCTGGAAGACACGAGTACTTTGATGGGTTGTTGGTGTCGGCTGAGTTCTATGTAATAGCGCCAACTTCCTTGGTACGAGTTCACTGTCAGTACATTTTGTTAAATGAAGTACGTGTCTAGAAGTTTAGTGACCCGCCTGTAAAATGGCGAGACGTCCGGGGACGCAATGGGCTTGAATTTCGTGGTCTTGTTAATAAGCCTTAAATACTGTTTGTTGTATCCTTATGGGTTGTCTTCATTTTGGCAGGATTCTTGTCCTTATTTTCAATCATTTTTTGAGTATAATAAGTATTTTGGTTTTTAACCTCAGAATACGCTTCCACAACTCAATCTGAAAAGAATTTTCCTCTATCTAGAAAAGAGGGAGAAATAAATTCGAAATGTCCATCTTTTCTTCTTACAGTTAAATTAATCGCGTGCCTTCGATCTGTTTCAGGTTTCGCCGGAACACCAGGGTACCTCTCTCCCGAAGTTCTTCGAAAGGAACCGTACGGAAAACCCGTGGACATTTGGGCCTGTGGTGCGCTTATATTTTAAGAAGCTCTATCAAAAGTTGCCTTTCTTATGAGTCGACCGGGCAAATTACCCAGTCCGGCACTGCGAACCCATCTACAGTCATTTTTAACTCTCAGTGGCTCTTTTCAGTTGAACTTAATAGCCCAAATGGCCGAACTTCGGGGCACGCTAGATTTATGTCGAGATAAAAGCACTTTGAATGGGCATAGTACAATTATTAAATAATGACTGCGAAAACAATCCTCGGAACTCCATTCGGTCTTTATGAATTGGCGAACCATTCTGCAAAAAAGTACGTGAAAGTAGCTTGGAGTGTGGGGGCCTTATCGCTCATTATGACTTCCTCTAGCAATAGATTAAGTAGCTTCAAAGTAAGGTCGTCCGTTGGAGAAAAAAAACGGAAGATGAATCATACTAACCAAACTCGAGTAATGCAGTCCTAAATTTGGTCAAGATGGATACTTTGCATTAGTTATGCTGGAAATGAAATAGCTTATCATTATCAAATATCGACGCAAACTTACAAAATAATTCAAGAACTGTGCTAAAGCTGGGAATGGACTCTTTTATTATGTGGTAACAACATGTGACTGTTCAAGTGAACTGGTCAGTAGAAGAGTGCAAACTTCGGCCTTAATTGAAACACGTTCGAAATCCACTTTTTAGCCCCAAACTTGGTATTAGATTTCGTATGCACGCTCTTCCTTCGGTTAAGAAGCCGAATGAAACCAACTAATTACAAGACTCCAAAGTGTATTCCAACTTGGCCTCTCTCTGAGCACTCATTTGTAGATTAGCATTAATATTTCAATGGATTTCTAGCCTGTGCCCGATGAGTCATGTACATATGCAACCGCTACACCACATAGAACGGCCGTTCCATCCTAGTTTTCTCCATCCCCCTTTTCCCCCCTTTTCCCCCCTTTTCCCCCCTATACTACCGTTGGAAGTTTTTTACTTACATGTTTTTCGCCTCTTCCTCTAGGTGTAATTCTCTACATTCTCCTGGTCGGGTATCCGCCATTCTGGGACGATGATCAGAATCGCCTCTATAACCAAATCAAGTCGGGATCTTACGAAGTTTGTACTTTGTGAAATAGCTCATTCAATAGCCTTAATAATTTCATGCGACTGAGTATTGGTAAGGCCTCGGCCGACCGGCTGAATTGGTTCGTTGCACCTCGTCAATTTAGTGTTTGAAATTGAGCTAAATTAGGGGAAAGGTTGTTATTTCGATTAATTTGGAGTTTCTCTTTGACGGTAATAAGCAGTGTCAATAATTTGAATCACAATTTTGGTAAAATTCGCCGCGTTCAATTTAATTTATTGTTGCAGCATAACCCTTTATTTAATAAACATTCACGTTCTATCATCATTGTTGCGTTTCATTGTTCATAGCGAATTCGTTTCGCTAGGATTTTCTAGCCCAAAATCGACTTGCTCTTGTAGAACCAGGTTCTAATTCCATTTCCCTTCTGAGAAGCTCCCCGCTGAGTGACAGTCAACTCCAACTCTTGAAGGACGCAATGGCCATAATCAGTCACTGCTTTAAAATGCCTGTTTTGCCTGCTTTAACCCTGAAAACTTGAGGGAGAGCTTCACCTTTTCCTGATTCGTAACCGATTGCAACAGTATTATTTCTATACTTGGGCGGACGCTTAATCATGCGTATTTAATCTAACAGAAGGGCAAGTCCTGAGAAACTGATTTGAAACTTCAGAAGAGTAACAAAAGAGTAAAAGAAAGAAATCCAGAAATATTAGTTTTGATTATTGTGCTCAGTTTCTTTTTCCTGATTCCATTGAGCCACAATGAATGTCCGTTTTTCTGGTTGAATGAATAGATAGCAAATTTTTTGGGGTTTTATAACCATTTTCTTGGATTTTGTAGTTGGTTAAGTGGCTTCTTACGAGGCATGAAAACGGATTTAGGACAAGGAAATTTATCTCCCAATGATTCTCTCGAGTCTTTTTCTCTGATGATTTTATACGTGTAGTTCTGATTCCAACTAATTTTTTTGATCTGTATATGATTTTCGATTATGCAAACAATAAATTTGGAGTTTCTATATTACTGGACACAGCTTTAATATTCATCCAGGGGCATCAACTACCATATCTTCGCGCTCGCTTTTAGTTCGATTTTTGGATGGTTCCTTTCTCTCGGGCTGGAATCGGATTAGACTCTAGCAAAGTTTGAAAATGGCATCGTGGCGGCTTCTAAACTTGGTATAGATTGCTATCGATTCGATCTTGCTTGGTCTTAGTGCTTTGAGGTCACCTACCCCGCGCGCCCTCTCTCCATCTTAAAAGGCTATTTAGATTCGGCATCACACGGTTGCTACTGCAGTACTTCATATTTTCAATTTATGTTTAAAAACACATATACATAAATGGACATTTTTACAATAAAATCTTACTCTCGCATCCTCGTAAAGTAGTCCTGAAATCTGCAGCGGATTTGAAACCATGCTCGACTTCACAACTTGTTTTCTTCCAGGAAGTTGTGTTTTTAACTAGCTAGTTGAAGTTCTGCATCAACAGCTTCAGTGCCAATGCAGTCATAAATGGGATGATAGCAAAAATCGGGATTTAAGCCTTCGGTCTCTGTGAGATTTTGAGGAGAGGAAAAATAGGCCTCGAAGAATTCTCGTAATAAAGTTAGGAGAACATTTCAGCTGAAACTGGTTTGTAGCGGTCATTGGAGCTGTCAATGAGTATATTATGACGTCTACCGATTTAGGTCTTGGATCACCTTTTTTAGAATGCGAGCCAAGCTGTAGTGAAAATCTAGATGAAAAGCACACAATTGCTGGAAGTGTAAGTTTGATAGTTATCATTTTAGGTGAATAAGGAGCGCATTTTGCAGAATTGGGTGGTGTCTAAATGCCCTCAAATATTGTAAATTTTCAACAAATGCAGAAATCCAATATTAATCTCAAGACAAGAATCTTACTTTTTAAGAATTAAACCCTTTCAATTCTCATCGCTTTTGGAGTTTTGACCTACCAATTACCATTTTTTCAAAGCGCTTTTTTGAATCAATTCAAAATGTTGGTGGAAATAATCTCTAGATTCAACTTTTTAGTCATAGCGATTCTTTCACTATGAATACAAATTTCACCGCTCCTTATATTCAGCTTACAAATCGGCTTTCTGTTCATGAAAATTTGGGTTGACCTAGTTTGTTCGAACTCCAATTTATGCCGATTTAATTGACCACTGAAGCATCTAAGAAAGGATCATTGCTAACAAACGTAGACAACTACACATCCGTTGATTCTCACTATAACGTGCCGAAGCATAGAAACACTTCGTTTATGTTACCTATTAGCATTTAGAAGTCTCTGAACACAAGTTATCCCACTGAGGATTTTGATTGCTGGGAGCTTTTGGAACCCATGTTTTCTTTGACTATGAACAGTCAAGTCTCTGATTAGCCTTCACTAGCTACTTTGTTTTCACCCTCCTCAGAGAAAGATTACATCATTGTGAGTGAATAATATTGAAAAGGCTCTGTCATCTAAATATATCCTGTTTACAGAAGACGCTTGCGAAAGAAAATGCGCTAATTTTCTCTTGGATGCTTTTGATGCCTCCAGAAAGGACATGCGAAGTTAGTGGTGTTTGTAGAAAAGTCGAAAAAACCCTCGTTTCAAAGTGACTTTCAGCTTCTATCCTCACAATATTTTTAAATCAGCTTCCAGGGTCCCTCTGGATGCGAAACTCGATTCTCCTTCCCATTTGATGAGAAGTGTTCTTTGAGAGTCATTGTGTTTTTTTAATAAAAAAGTCTGTTTGAGTGAATGTGTTACTTTACACTCGGTCAGGATTATCGTTGTAACGTTTTTCGATATCAGGTTTATTTTCAGACGTTCTAAACTTTTTTTATGGTTTCACACTTACCTAATCGTTTATACTACGCGTTGACGACCATCACTCCGTAATTTTTTTTATTTTCACTACTTCTTGGCCGTTTAATTGCTGTTGTAATTTTATTACTTTAAAAGGGTCGTTATTTTGAGTTATTTGGATGGTATGAAAAGGTAGGACGATCGACCTGGTGGATGGTGTCAAATCAATTGAATTACTAGAATGCATCCATTATCGGTGTATGCAACTCGGGTTGTTATGACATTTCTTGCACATACCTTTAATAATTAGTTGAGGCTAGATAGCCTTGAAGCATAAAACACAGAAACGTGAGCACGAGTCGTCACTGTTAACAGTATTTTCGACAGCTTTGGCGGTCAGGAATGTTTTTTCAAGTTTTATTTTGGATGGAAATAGGACGCTGAGTTTAGGACAAATAGCAGGGTAACGCCAATTCTTTAAAGAGTAGGGGAAAGTTCGCGCCATCAACTATCTCCAGTCTCCTCTAACCGTCTAAGAAGGTTTTTTTCTAAATAGCTCAAAATCAACGAGATAGTTAATTCTCCTAAGGCAGGTAATATTCAGACCATTCTTATGCTATGGCCTCTCAACAGTAACCATGCATTGGGCAAACTCTCGAGAAGACGAAGAAGCATGAAATCCAAACATCTTATCGTCAAAACTCTACTAAGGAACTTGGCCTTCCAGGGCTAGGCATCTCTTCAATAATTGGAACAATCTGAAGTTTAGAGGCTTGAAACATCGTTTCTTGTATTCTAAATTTAGAGTTTGACAGGTCTAAGGTGGTTCAAACGAGCTTTTCGATAAAAAATCCAGGGACCATCTCACTTCAAAGAAACGATTCGCATCAACTGAATCTGAAAGGTCAATGTATGGGAGATGTCGTTTGTAACATTCAATCTGTCCAAAATTTTTTTCCAACCAAGGGGTATATCAACTAGAAGGTTCCTTCAAGATCTACGAAGTTCTGCCATCTGCTTATGTAATTTTAAGAATGGAAATAGTATTGCTTAACGGGATCCACACCCTTCGTCAATCTAAGAGTATGAGACTCAAAAGAATGATACCATTTTAATCCGATCTATTTTCTGTTTTTGCATAATTCACTGAAATTCACTCTTCTTGATAGTATCCTCCTCCTGAGTGGGATACAGTGACCGCCGAGGCAAAGAATCTCATAAACTCAATGCTCACTATGAATCCATCGAAGCGTATCACCGCCGCCGAGGCTCTCAAACACCCATGGATCTTCGTAAGTCGCCTTCTTTACTCCCCAAGGCTCGATAAGTTGTGCAAGTGTACCTTCTGCTTACATTGTTCTTTCACTAGATGTCGAAATCGTTTAGCTTTCAAGAGTGTTCCTTAATAACGCCATGTAGCGTCGGTTCTTCCTCCACCCAAGAAACTTGTCAGTGGAATGTGAATAAGAAGTGATAGAACATTCCTTTGTACTTTATGGAATCGTAACGTTGAACTAGAGCTCATAAAAAAAAACAATACAGTGTTTCGATTCAACTCATCCTAGCCTCCATCATCCTTTGGCCATCAGTTACTGAAGTAGTCAGATGTCCAAGTAGTCTGTTTTGTCCTGATTCCAACATCAAGAGGCGACAGAACATGGGCAATTTACCTAATATATAGGACATTTAACTGGTAAAAACCGAAGCGGACTTTTTTGGCATCTTTAAATCTTCTTTGATTGCAATTTCTGCAACTCCAATCGCAGCTTTTAGTTGCGAGTGTAAATCACGCCTCCATTATTGGACTTGCAATATTACGAATCTTGTGATCGGATTTCTGGAAAGGTTAAGACTATCATCCTTTACTTGTCTAGTTGCATATCTAATTGTAGCAACAGTACAATATAATAATTTAGTCCGATTTTTTTGTTAAGTAGGCTGGAGTGCGTATCTTTTATTGTTAGTTTACAATCGCATTAAACGTGACTGGTTTTTGTGAAGTACATACACTACTGGGCATCTATGAACTTAAAATATTGCTCGGAATATTCATGCTCATAGATATTAATATTGTATCGGATAAGCTGGGGAACCCTCCATCAATAAAGAGCAAGCCAAACTATCTGACCTCTTGGTAGTTTGAGGCCGAAGAGCTGTTAGGAGAAATTTTAAGGTGTCTTTGTGTGAAGAACGCCAAAATATATTTCATCAATCGTGATAGAAGGAAGGGTTCTTTGCTACAATAAAGAGTAACTTTTGGACAATTGCTCACTAAAAGAAAAACTTTCCAGATTTAGCTGAGTAGGTGATGTTCAGAAAATGGGAAGGAAGTGGAGATAGATTGAGAGCTTCGTTATGAATAAGTAAAGAAGTGAGTACTTCACTCCACGCTCTTTCCTCGCTCGCGCACCTCTGAAATGACGAGCAAATTTACAAGACTGAATGGATGTAGGTGTGTTGATTATGCATGTCCACATTCTCATATCACTTCTCCTATTACCTTAATCCTAAACTAGAGCGATAACCAGCCGTCTTTTCTGGGTGAAATCGTTAACTTGTTGGTGGAAGAAGGTAGTTAGCGGGTTCTCAAATTGTCACTGCCTGAGTAGAGCCGATTTGAATTAAACTAATGGATTAAAAAATCTTCGAAATCTCTAGAGTTTTCCGGGTGCATGGGTTTGAAATTCGCGTTAACGTTGTAGATTCAAAGGTAGTCGATTACGGAACATGGATAAAATTGAAGGTCAGATATTCTAGACTAGAATCCTCGCCGTTCGAATTCTCATGGCAAGTTGTGAATAGCTCAAGTAACTGAGTTGTGTGTGATCATCACGAACTATAGAAATGATGGTCATAAATGGTTGACCATTTTCTTCAAAGTATTTCATAAAGAAACACCTTTCCTCAGCCCATTTAATAAAAAGTCCGCTCTAGATTTCGTTATCAGTAGTAGTGCTTTGATGAAACAGTTTTTTTTTTCATCTCGTGAACTCTGAAAAAAAATGTCCAATTTGATTTAGCGCTGTTAGTGCCATCTTGACGTAAGCTGCCTGTTATTTCGCTTCTATAATTTTCACTACAGAAGTAGCCTTTTCATCCGGAGTGATGCGACTGAATTTTGGGAAGGACTTTTTTGTACGGTTATATTCATTGACTACAAGTGATCTCTAGTAAACTCCATGGTTAGATTGTGATTGTGGTGGGTTTTTGCTGTTAAAGGATCGGATTTCCCTGCAGTCCTTTGTTTCCAGGTTGATATTTGAATCTGCGGATCTTTTATATAGCTCTCAAATCTACCGTTAGCCTTTAAACTGCTTAATAAAATTAGTGCTGAAAACTGATGCTTTTTTCTCAAATTTTAGCAACCTGAGCGCGTGGCTTCCAGTATGCACAGGCAAGAAACAGTAGAATCCCTGAAGAAGTTCAATGCCAAAAGAAAACTCAAGGTAAGATACTCTGTTTTATGTTTCAATCTAAGAAATCAGTGAGGTGCTACTCCACACTTGGAATCATAGCCTTCAAGAACTCTAACCATGTTATGGCCACATCTTTTAATCTAAGAAGCATCAGTTGCAGTTGCACTCAGTTTCACAAACAGGCGTTTGCACCAGAGTAGTACCTTTGAAATCTGAGTTATAAAGACCATTCATTTGAACAGTGTTCTGGAAACTTCCATAAAACCCATGTCAGTGAGTGACGTGGAAGTGGAAATATTCACATTTTTTGATTGCCTGAGCCTACACAGGGAATGCAGTTCCTTCACTATGTTATGATTTTTTTAAGTCTATATAAAAAAAATTTTACAAGACCGGATAATAGTTTAATCAACGTTCTGTACGTAGAAATCGCTCGTGTCCGTAGTATGCTGTCTGCTTGTTTGTTAGATATTCAAACCAGGGCTGTTAATGTGGAGTCCCGACGAAGGCTTAGATGTTAACACTCAAGGAAAATACTGATCGTCTGGGTCTAGCTCAATTAATGAGTTTAATCCTGCTATGTAGCGGATAGATACGCATTTGATTTACCAGTTTATGAATTAGAAACCAGTCAGACCGCATCAATTGTTGAAATTAGCGACCATGCTTGTTAAATATTGATCTACAAAGGGATGGCGAAATGGGAGCCCTTCACTCCGATTACATGCCTTGTCTCCTCGATAAGAGTTAGGTTATAACTGGTAACCTATTTCCTTTCGATAGGAACAATTAACTTTGGTATTCAGTCAGCAAGGTCTGGTCGGAATTTCGGAACCAGGGAAAACAAATGAAGAGAAAAAAGGTCTAGCCCTTAAATAATAGGACTAAGTCCGTTGGTACCTTTGTAACCACGAGCGCTCAGGCGAATCGAGTGCTTGAATGTTGATACTCAAGAAATGTTTGTATCTGAGTGTAATTTACTCTTTTAATCAGAGGCATGAAGTCTGTTTTCCGATCATCAACTTTATTTAAAGGGGACGCCCTAAAAGTGGAGAAATAAAAAAAACTTCATCCAAACAAAACAGATTGCAAGAACTGCAACCACACTTAGACTTTAGATTGAGCATTCTTCTTGTGATGTGCTAACCACAATATCTCTTGCAACCGTTTGAAGTTCCCAGCTAAGTCATCAAGAATGCATTCTTTTTCCAGTAAAGGCTAGGGTGTATTGATAAAAACCAAAAGGACTTTTAGTGAAAAGACGTTTGTATAATGAATAAATAAAATAAGAGCCTTACTGGGTGTCACAATTCCCGATCATCCAAACACGAGTGTAAGCACAAAAACTGCATCCGATAGTGTATCCTTTTAATAAAGGATGCTCAATGTGTGAAATTTCTGGGCGCTGGTAACTTCTTTGAGAAGGTTAAAAACAAAAATTCTCAGCTGCACTTCCGTTTCATAGAGTTAGTATATCAAAAATGAGTAGGAGGGGCGAAGGTGAGGGAGCGAGATGGGAAGGTTTTCGCGAAGCAAGCAGGCATAAATTACGATGGTTGCATCATCACCGTTATTATAGTTTCCTACTGCTCCTGCGCTCCCCTATTTCATCTCACCTCGCCTCCCCTTTCAACCTGCCTACTCTTAGCTGGATGAAAAAGATTCCAAAATAGGGTCAAATCGTTCACTTCATTATCAATTGCTTTGTTCTTCTTTAATTATGGTTTATCAAGGGCTTTGCTCTTTTTGCACTTGTTTTTTTCCTCCTGATTCTTATGTTGACTCCAATGGAAGCGAACTTTATCAAATTCACACAGCTTTCGCGTTTCCGTAATACAGTTTGATATTCAGTTGTTTGTGATTGGAAGTAGATTGATTCACTTTCTTGCTGGGATTGGAATCGAAATCTCCTTTACCCGCCTGTTTCATCAAGTCAGTGTTCCTTATTTCACTCCATTTTTTAACCCTCGACAAACACGTTGTTAATATCTACTTGTATATCCTAAAAGTATGAATTTTGAACCCAGTAAATGTTGAACCCATCTATTCAACCATTTCGTATCCATCCATCCATCCATCCATCCATCCATCCATCCATCCATCCATCCATCCATCCATCCATCCATCCATCCTTTGACGATTCTAATTATTCACTTATCAACCTACCCGTTCATCTATATGTCCACTTTATGCATCATTTATCCGTTCACCAATCAAGATTTTCAAATTCCGACAGTATAAACTTAGATTGTTCTTATTTTCATTTAAACTACTACGAAATTTGTTGCCTTATGTATGATTTTTAATTATTTACCCCAATCACATCCATCCGTCATTTACCGGACGAAGTGTTTTACTGTTTTACTGCTGTTGTTTCAAAAATTTGCAGGCCAGTATATGCTTTCATCTAATTTAAACCAGTTACTGCTAATCTACTTCTTCATTGACCCCCTATATGTTACCATTGTTGATGTTAAGCTAAAATTTCAGGATCGAAGAATGCAACTGACATGCATATTCAACTCTTCTAGAGGTAGTGACCCTCTTTATCGATCATTTTTTAATACAAGTACCAAGATCAAAGTGTAGTGCATTATTAGACAATAATGTTGATCTTTCAGTGCGTTCCTTTCTAAATTCGCTTCTCTCACAGGGCCCTCGTTGGCCTCCAGCTCCCACTCAACTAGGATATCGACGTCGCCATCATAGGATTGCGAAGATTCATTTTTCTAAAAGTTCGACTTCCCTCCATGCTAAAGCCCACCGATTTCGATATTAGAGTACTGATTATGTCAGCAAGACAGATCCAATAACTCATTTGACATGACATTAACCTTCTCTGACACAAGCCTTACACAAGTTGTTCTAGACAATCAGCCTATTTTACCTTACTTCCTGCAAGTAAATCTTGCCCTATAAATTCCTTATATTTTCACCATCTTGTTCCCATACTTACTAATTATAAATTTGCTTCAACCAGTAGTATGTTCTCTCCCATCAGAGTCTCAATCTTTTTATTAGTGGCAAGTCGTTTTGAAAGGCAAGCATCTCAAAATCCCCTCCCCTCCCCACCCTAGAGACTCACAAAAAGCAAATTCTCTAGCTACTTTCCTTAACCATGTCTCCCACACCTGAAACCCACGTTTAATATTTCAGTGCTAAATACGTTCTCCACACCAATGCCCATAAATCTGTTTTTAACAGGCCTGCTCATATCTCTAATGGGTTTTTCTTTGTGTGCGTACGGATTTTTGCTTTCTGCTTACGGAGTCGCGTGCTTGTGCTGACGTGCGCACCAATTCATATACGGATGCACGCCGTACAACTCATTGATTTTTCATGCGGTGCGCATGTATCAGCATTCACTGATTGGCTAATGTTAATTTGCCTATCATATTTGCGCGTTCGCTCTAGTGCTTTTGCGTGTGTGCGACGGACGTGTGAGCTGCTTCCCAGATCACGCTGCTACCAATAGTGGGCATTTTATGGCAGAGCCATTTCTATCCTCTTGTAATTTGTTGACTCCTCTTGCTATCATTGTTTTTAATCAGGCTGTTAATGTTGCTGTGTCACGGCTGGACTCAACTCAGTATAGTTTTAAGTTAACTTCGAAAGCTCTGTCTAGAGTATTTTGAAATTAATTAGTTTGTGGTATAGTAAATCTGATAGTTACTTTGTAAAAAGTAGACTGTAGGTTTACAGTTCAATTAGTGTCTTAAAATTGATATTTTAGAAAGAAGAAAAAAGAGTTGAAACATCATGTTCTCGACGGTAGTGTCAACTGAATTTGTGTATCTCGTTATAATTTTTGCTTATTTGATAATTACTCACTGCAGTTAGCTACTTTGGTGGTTGGATGTGCACTGACGATTGTTGAACCCATGTTATTTGGTGTGGTAATAATGTGCAACAGTCAAAAAGAATGTGACTGAGGAAACTAAAATTTCGGTTGATTCTTCCGAGTTGCAGAGTGTGATGAAGCCAGCGAACCACATTTGTTTTTATATAATTCTGCAGCGCATAACCCTAGAATAAAAAGAGGATTCAAAGACTGGAATGCTTAGGAGATTGCTGAGTTTTTGCCTATTATCAAGGTTATCGATTGCTGTTTTGATCTAGGCATCCACGTAAAAGTGACTTTAGATTTTTGGTTCCACTTATGAACCACTCAGAAGCTCTTGGGCTGTGGAATACATCGGCCTAAATTGATGTTTAGTTGCGTAAATAGGTGAATCGACAACTACAAGACACTGGATATGAAAGGAGTCTGGGAAGGCAAAATGGTGTTGACTGAGTCTCATAAGAATATGTTCACGAATAGTGAAATGCGACATTGCTGACTGTATTTGAATTTTCATATTAGGCAAAATCAGTGAAACTGAAACGCGGCGATTTTCACCGCATGCGGATTCCGCATGTAATCGTCCAATTTTTAGCGATCACTTACGATTCTTAGGCAACAGAATTTTGGCGCAACGACCCTTTCGACAAACCCGAAATATTTCGTTATCTTGGGCTACAGTGAGGCTTTAAAGACGAGGCAATGCATCACCGATCACCGATCTGTCTTGAGCAACGCACCTAAAAGTAGAGGGTGAGGGGGGAGCAGACATCCTAAACTTGAGCCTCTGGAAAATGAAAAGTCTGTATACTCATGGATGTTGCGTATTGAAGAGTAGAACTCGCTCCAACCAAACATTCGCTTTTGATGATCGGAGTGATTTATTGAATGGGGTGCAAAGCCTTTAAGACGCTTGCTAAGTCCCTTAAATTTATATATTAATTTTAAAATGAAAATTTTATTGTTTCGGCAACTGTTTTTTGGAACGGATTATTGCCAAGGTGCACCAAGTTGTTTCAACTCATTTAAACAAGTACTTTTATGAGTGCTGATTCTAGCGGAAAAATTCAATTTTAAAATCAGTCTAATTCATATTTAAAGAAAACTGATTTAAGTAATTAATCATTCATCAGCGAACTCTCTTTTTTTAGGGTGCCATTTTGACAACAATGATCGCTACTCGGAACATTTTCTGTAAGTTTCTCTTCCCAGTTTAAATTTCCTTAATGGCAATCGCTTGTTTTGCCGCCACTGCATGTCTTAACCACACCATTCTTTTGATGGCACTGATTAGCTTTAATATCAGTTTTTAAGGCGAAATTAGTCTAGTCATTAGAGACATGTCGCCTCCATCTACAAATAGTTTAAAAATTGTTTTTCGACACTGTGACAAAGTCCTTTGCATACTGTCCTCCGAATTTCCAAGTGGAAGCCTCTTCATCCTCCTGATCAGGAAATTTAGGTTAGCTGTGTAGCTATAGTACTTCAGGGTCGACTAGAGGTATGTATAAATAAGCCTTAAACAAACGTCACCGCTTCTTTCAAGTCGGTGGTGTTCGCGCCCCGTGGTCGTGCATTGCTATCCGCGTGTCAACACCTACCTTTTTAAAGATAGCTGATCCCGTGCTACCGAAGCTTTTGAGTCATACTGGTCAGGTCTTTACTACAACATTTTAGGTAACTCGGTTTCCATTTTCGTGCGTTTGCACATCACACTTAGGCTACATATTTTGATGTCCGCTTGATTAAATTTAAAATTTTAAATTTGCACACGAACAGCGATCTATTTGGGTTTGCTTTTTTTCTGCCCGCCTAACTCGTTACTCCTATATCCAATTAGTTGATACTGCAAGTCCATTTCGTAAGGATCTTTCCGTAGTAGTTTAACATTAACCTACAGGCTCTTGATTCGTGCTGAGTGGAGTCGGTCGAAACACCTTTATTCGCTTTGTAAACACGCTTTTAAGTAGAATCGCGAATCTAATTCCAAGCTCGCGAGATGCAGCTTACCCTGGCTTACAATACTTATTTGTTTGAGTCTGTTAACCATCTCTGATTCACCTCGTGAAATCGCGACTTAATATTATCACCTGCTGCTTAAGTACGTTACAGAAAGCCATTGGGCCCAAATTCTAGCTAGTAGTTCTAAATCGATCTATCAACCAATTTTTAAACATTGTACCATTAATTTATACGTAAATACAAGCTTCAATATTTACTGATAACTGTGTTTTGGTTGATCTAACATTGCTTAGCATGATATTTGACTTGCTATCCTAAAATGATTGCCGGTTCTTTCTGTATCAAATAACGTTGATGCATGATGGCCTATGTAGTGGTTTCAGTGCAAATCTCGTAACAAGGGAAAGTAACCATGGGAATGGGAATAGGAATTATATGAAAGGAAAAGTACATTGGGACTCCGTTTCGATTCAATCATTTGAAAAAAAATTCTTAACCTAAGCTGAGACGCATCCAAACAGGAAAACCTACCTATCTTCTGTTTCAACACAGGCTCCTTCTTCCTTTAGCTCAGGTTTAAGAACTGGGTGTCGCACAGCGATGTCGTTTTAAGTGCACCTATATATCCTATAGGTGTTGAATGGATTTTTTTCTGCCCAATTTCGGCCCTACAAATCGGTATTCATTTTGGTCACTTTGATGCGAATCCCTTTCGAAATCATAGTCTCTGAAATGTCGTCTAGAAGTTCTTTTGCCCCTGTTTATGTGAGTTCGATTTAGTTCCTGTTGCACGTGAATCATGCAGTAGAGCTCTTAAATTGCGAGCTTGCCTCTCATCAAATTTGCTGAAAGATTGTTCTCTTGTTTTGAACAAGAATTTCTCCATCAAAATCATGTTCTTACCTCGACTCACCTGCTTTAGATGAATAATATATCTTTACAAGTTGAAGCGGCAAAGCTAATCGAAGCAAGATTCTTAAAATAGTTTCGAAAGGTATTCTTTCGCATCTACGATAAGATGTAAAGCTCGAATAGGCGGAAATATTGTTTGTCAAAGGTCTTCCTATCCTTCAGCTAGTTCAAAAAGTCATTTAATAACTTATCATCATTATTATATAGTAAATGGACGAAATTGAGCTGATCAGTGTGCAGGGGTTGAATAGCATGGAGGCGGCTGACCACTTTAACGGTCTGCATAATCTAACTCTGAAAGGCTGGGGCCCAGCCTTTGAACCGAACTAACATTAGAGTAACCGCTATCAGGAGCAAAGCTTTCAAGAATGAAAGCTTTCCCATGCCAAATGAAGGGCAACTTTTCACGATAATCAAAAACTAGTTGTTTAAATATAATAATGCTACTGAATATAATTGAGGAACGATGGGGTTTGATGATCGGTTGTTATAAAGTACGCAGTATCAGTTCGTCCGAACACAAGTGTGTGCAGATAAGTAGGTAGTCGCGTGAAACAAACGCGATGCCAATTGTAAGTCGAAGAAAATGTATTTGGAAGGGAAGGGGAACTTATAATAACTTGCAGAGAGTAAATTATCATTCCTCAACCTCTCACCATTTGAAGTCGAATCCCTTCATGGGACTTGATTTGAGGATTGATCTTTAAGCTTACCGGTTTCCTCTGACTTCCGGACCGTGGGAGACCTCGGGAATTATTAGCAGGTAAAAGATTCAAGAGCATCGTACAGAAGAATCTGTGGAGAGTAAGAATTCTGTGGGTATAGTCGTATTTTCTATTGTTGATTGATGTGATGCACGGAGGAGAATGGAAACCATTGAGGCAGGTATAGGTGATCAAAACGGCGAATTCGTCTTGAGTCTCCGAATATGCTCTGTGACACCAGTTTGATTGCAAAACTGGGCCTGTATTGGTAAGTGTCCTCGAACTCTTATCCTTCAAATCGAAGTTCACCGATTCGAACGAACAACTCGCTTTTATTACGCAAAAGATTTGCCTTTGTTCCTTATAATATGTTTTGTTTTCGCCTTTTCGACAAGGTCTGTGTAAATTACCAGTTTGCGTCAGGGGAAGCACTTGTATATCTGGTCCGTAAGATGTTATTCCTACATGGGTTATGAAATTCCAATGTTTAATTGCCTTTCTAAAAACCTGAAGTGGAGTGAACAAAACCTATTCTTTTTTGGACTCGATCGCCTAGAAATGTGCTTTATTAGGATGTGAGAAGTAAGGAGATGCGCAAAGTGCAACAGTCGGCTATCAAGAAGTGGAAGGTCGTTTTACGAACTCGGAGGTCAAGGGATGGCTAGAAATGCATCTGTAAAATTGCCATTCATTTCTTTAACCAGGGAACAGAACTTGAGTGTCACTTAGTCGGATTCTCAGTCTGGAAATAGAGGATATAAATGGGTGGTCGTAAATCAGACGAATGTCTTATTATTTTCAATCTAAATGTTTTAAGTCTCCAGCTTGAGCACCTGAACATACAAATAAAATTATCTCTGATTTCGCGCTGCCATGGCTTAACTTCCAATACAGTAAGTCGAGTTATTTCATTCTGTTGCAAATTTTGACCTTGTTGTCAGTTGACCGCACTGGACACTTTAATATGGCTTCTGGTGCTGTTGGTTAGATCTGACGTGCGGAATTTCAACTTGATGTGCTCCGAAATTCATGTCCATGAATAACTTTTGATTTGTTCCACCGGTGAACTATTCTCCAACTAAAACATTCTTCCAAAACTCCTCTCCAGCTACGGCCACTACAGAAGAACCCTCCATTCCTCGTGGTGAGAGCACCCAAACTCTGCCGCCTAAAACGAGCAAACTAAACCTCTCAGCTTAACTTGAGTCCTAACTCCTAACCTCCATGCATAACGTTCTCCTTAAATAAACAACATTAGTTGCATAAAACAGCTCCTTAATCAGTATCTTTGGGGACACTGTTTGTAAACAGAGCTTTAGGCTTTGCATTTATCTGAGCCGAGTTTTATCGTTAAGTGTTTTAACGTTTCATTTTTACTTTATAACATGAGAAATAAATTGCTGGCGAGTTGTGAATGCTCAACCAAGCGTAATTAAATGTCTTTGCATTTGTAATTTCTGGAATCACGATTTCGTTAATAAATTGAAAGCTCAACTGAATGGTTTGGCTTCTGTTAATTGCGGATCTGCAGACAACACAATCTCGGAAATGCAAATACTTCTACCATCTATTCACTTAACAATGCGTTTTGTTTTCATCGCAAGCTAAGTAACCCCCCCCCCTGTGTTTTTAAAAATAGCTTCTCTTTAATTACCCTAAAACTCGCTTTTGCTTCACCGTGTGACATAATATTTTAAACATGAAACATTTTATTGCAGGAAACATTTCAAAAACCGCACAGATGTTCCAGAATTTGGCCATTAAAGCCGACCATTACCTACGTAAATCGCCGATCGTTATATTTTCCCAAAATTCCTATCTCACTCCTACGTTTAAGTTTTCTCTGAGTTTGGCCTAACAGTCGCCCAAGTGTCATTTTTTAATAAAACTTTTTAGCCGGCCGAAGCACTCTTAGCACTGCAACATCCGCGGCTTCAGCAAAAAAGACCAATGGTGGATTAAAAGGATCCAGAGATGGACCATCAAATGCCATCGAAGATTCCAAAGAAGTCAAAAGTTAGTCTCAAGCTTGTTGATTTTCATTGTGATTTGAAGGTGTATGGACTTTATCCCTTCTATTTATTTGACTTTTAAGTATTGCTTCCAGCTGATTCATTTTATTAAGTCTTCTCATCTAGTTCGAATTTGACATGTGCAGGCTAAGAGATCGATATTGAGTTATCGCAGAAAATTATTCTGTCTAGGAAACGAATGTACTTAACAAAAAACAATACGCCCCAACTCCGGGCAAAAATCGCTGATCTAGCGCATAAATATGCTTAGAATAAATGTGATCTGGAATTAATATTCCACTGCGTTGTGCTAGAGTCAGCAGTTCGTGATGACACGGTTACATTGAATCAGAACGACAGTTCCCGCAGTACCGCCAGTAAGCCACGCCAAGCATTCACCTCATGCTGACAACGCCTGTTATCGCTTTTACGCTTTACTCTCCATTAAATACATCAGCATGTCCCTTTGGAACAGTTTCATCAAATTCTGGCTGTCTACTTAAATCGCGCTAAATTTTAAGCACCTGCTTTTTTTTGCGGTAATGATTGGAATGAATGAGCAACATCGTGGTGGTACCAGTTAAGTGGAATTCCTCGCAGTTTAGCTCTTGTACACCTAGATTGGCAGTATTTTTTGATTTTCTTTTGTTTGAGCCACTTTTTAAACCTCTTTGAGAGATAAAGTCGTTCTGTACCGGAGCGGAAGTGAAGTGGTGCTTACTATGCGCATTATTCTACCTAACTGCACCTTTTTCACATTTTGTTTCTAAAATGAAATCTCTTTGGGGAAAAGCTAATGAGAATCCATGAAAGCTCTCTCTGAGTAACCATGTTAAATGTGCAAACAAGGAAAAACGGTTAATTTCAGGCAGAGAGTGAGGGAATTTAAAAAGTTTTCCTCATAGTTATTTGTTTCTAATCAATCTTGCAAACAGTGCTCGTGTTAATAACCCTGATCCCATTCTCCTGCAGACTCTCGGTGAACCCTGTCCTGATCACCCATCCGGCATTTTCTCCCATTAATAGGGTCTCGGCTGTTCTAGGCGACCTTGATCAATAATTTCCCACAGAACATAAGCTATCTACTAGATTAGGTTTATGGTCTTCCAAATAGCCACAACTTGAACTCCAAATCAGATTTGAGCTCTTATTTGCCTTATTTCTCAATCCTAAGTTCCCAGTTGATCTCAAGAAGTTTTTGAATAACTTTGTTATTCGTCTTCCCTCACTTGGCTTGAAGTTGAAGAACTGGACAACCCGCTTAGGGGAATTTAGTTCGCTCAGGGCTTTTTAAGTTTTGGAACAACCTCGTTATTGTTCTACCGCTCCACGGTCGTTTTCGGCTCGGAACTGAACTGATTAATCCATTTTGCTTCGAACTTTCAGATTTAGTTTTTGAGCTAGTCCCGAGACCTTTTATCTGAACCCTTTTTGTTTCACACCGTAAAGATTTCTGGCCAGCTTACATATGTTAAAGCGGTATTTACCGACTGTCAGGCGCTCAGATATGTGGTTATTTTTCACTAATTTTTGCGTAATTATATAAGAATGACGGTTTTCACCCATAGGGTGTCAAGTTTTCAGCCTTTCTCGCTTTGCAAGTTTGGAGTCATCCTTCCGATATTGTTTTGGGCGAAACTAAGATGATTTGAGTCGTTTCATCGTCAGCGCTTGTGTTTATGCTTACAGCTCTCTTAATCCAAGTCCTTATTTTTCTTTGTCAAGCTGAAGAGCCGATCGGGGGTAAATTTGCTTAGGAAAAAGCAACTCAGATGCAGCTCACTGTTTACTCCTTACTAGCTCGACCTAAATTAATGACCACTGCATGCTCTATTCGGATTGAGTTTCATTTTTTCTTACCTTTTCTCCATATTATTGTACCGGTTAACTTCTCTGACACCCCTTTTCATAAGTGGCATGCTTTTGTGCCAGCACGATTTAAATAAAATAGTGCTTATTATACAAGCCACCTGCTTTAGGGTTGACTTGAATCTACTTAGGCAGTCAATTTTGGCATCGAGCTGGGAATTCACCTGATTCTCTAGGCAAAAATGAGGCATCTCCGTGCATGTTCGAGTTGCATGGCCTGCATCTGGTTAAACCTCCTAGAAAACTTCACTTTGAGAAACGGTCAAATTCAATGTTATCTGCTTGTCTTACAGACAAAAAGGACGAGATCATTCGACTTACAGAACAGCTTTTGGCGGCAGCTACCGCCTGCGACTACGAAGCATACACGTGAGTTTTCCTTTTTTGTACCCGTACTGACTGGAAGAAAAGTTACGGGAAGAAGCGGTAGCCTTGTGTAAGAAAGGAATTAGTTAGGTATCGAACCTTACCCCTTTCTTCGAATGATACTTGGATCTTGCTATTCCTCGAACTGAGGGCTCATCCGTCTAATTTCCTTTCAGAGTTATATAGTGATTTCATTCCGTCTAGATCAACTGCATCGACTGATCTTACCGGTCACCTATGCAGAGCTTTTTGATCACTAACCCGTTCCCCTCGAAGCACTGGAGAGATTCGAGGGTTGTATAACTATGGCGACAGAGGAAGTACATTATTTTGATTAAATATCCATAAACTTCTTGTTTGGTTTGCCATAAATGGGATGAAAATAGTTGATGCTAGAGATGCATCTAGAATACTCGTTCATTCAAACCGCCGCAGCACATCGGAGTAGAGTAAGTTGGCCCTTTCAGAAATCCTGACTTAGCCTCCCGATTCGGAATATTGGAGATGTTTCAACTTACGTGAATTGTCAGCTCATAGGATAAAATGTGCGATCACTGAATCGCAAAACAATCGTCTTATCCAGTTGGACGCAGAATCGTACGTTTTTTGCGGTCAAGAAGAATTTTTTTTACCTCAGTTCTATCGACTCGCTACCGAACTATTTTTAGTGCATGATGATTCCACATTCCAGTGGATTAGTATTCTTTGCTGTTATTTAATCTTCGAAACTTGAAAAAGGTCGAAACCATTTGGAAGTTCCGGTCTTACCGGCCTACATTAGGAGCTTCTAAATTCGGGTGGAAATCTCCTGATTGTGCACTTGCTGCAGTTGTCTAACAACTGTTTTCAAGGAGAAGCATCGAGCTCTCTAGGATGAGCTAATCCAAAAGTCAGCTTCCAAGATTGCAAAAACCAAGAACCGATCAAACCGAATTTATTTCCAGCAGTAACAGTCGCAGTAGGTAAAAGAGACGCGTTTTCCATGCCACGGCCCAAGCATTTGGCAAGATAAGCTTATCCATTTAATCATTTTCTTCCTTATTGCCACGGTGGAAAACTTTGCTTTAGATAGTTTCAGAATTGTTATCTAGTCGTCGAGTCACCAGTATACTTTTATAAAGAGGATTTCACCTGAATGGGAAGTCTTAAAGATCCGAATTCTAATTTGCAATGCCGTCGATGCAATTGTAAGGAAGCTTTCACTTTTAAGCCGAGCAATGAAATTTTAAGGCTTTCTTCAAGAACTCAATTGCTCATTGACTATATGGTATAACAGTCCAAGTTTAGTCGAAAGTCCCAAATAACATTCAGATCGATCGGCATGGTGCATTTTCCTCTTGTTAAGGGCGCTTTTTACTGTCGCTAACATTATGACTGGGTAAGAAACCTTACAAAGTGGAAGGTGATCAGTCTTACCATGAATTTTTGTCCTCTGTAGACGTCTGATGTGTCCGAAATTCACCTACTTTGGGCCAGACGTGCGTGGAACGCTCGTTGAAGGCTGTGATTTTCACAAATTCTATTTTGATCAAGGTAAGTTCATTTATCTTGTGGATTCTGACTCATTATTTTCTCCCCCTCACCCAATCGTATGAATCGGGAGTCCGGTTCTATCCGCTCTTTATTTGGGCTAAAAGTTGTTTTTAGGGCACGTTTGGCCAATAACAGAAATACAAATGAAAAGTTGGTTGAGAGAAGATCAATATTTAGTGCCCTTTTTCTCTTCTTGATAATCTTGGAGACGGTCTTTTCCCCATCATCCTCTTCGGTACCATTATTGACCCATCTTATTGGACTCTGGCGTTCGTCAGATTTAAAAGTTTATTTGGCAGCTTTCCAGCCACCACCTCACAGTACAGTGAGTTGAGAGTCGATTTGAATTTATCAGGCAAAACTCAGTAGACTTCATATTAGTACAGCGTCAATATAAGAATATTCACTTGTCAGTTTTGCTCTCGGTCCATTTTCTAAGAATAACACATCGGCCTGTTTCTCGAGAGATCGAGAACTGAATGTGTAGTATATAGTGGCTTAGATTGGATTTTTTGTCATCCAAGCTTTTCTTTCAGAGTTATCTTAAGCAGATTCTAAAACCAATAAAATGATATTTCCAAGACCGTTTTCGCTTGGCCATGCCATTTCATTCTGCCCCACTTGCGATTTTTTAAAATCCAATAAAACGACCAGGAATGAAATCAAGATATTTTTTGTTCACGCGGAGTGCCGGACATTTTCTATCTGTTAACTCATAACTCCGTCAACCATCCAGATGGTAGGCCTGTGGCAAAGGGCACAAAACGCGGAGGTCGATTTAGAGACTTGAGGTCTTCCCTGATGTCTTTCGGCAGACTTCTACAGAATTGCTTCGCCAGTAATGGTACTCTTGGTATGGTAACCATGGAGCTCTACTGCCTTAGATTTCACCCCACACTGCCAACCAACCAAACCAGCCATCTCACTGATCCTGATCATCATTTCACTCCACCGATTAGATCTATTTCTTTTTGTCCTTTGTATAGACCAGACTTCATCGCTACTTTGATTGATTTTGTTCCAATGTCCGATGTATTGCTCTATATCCTCCAACCCTGCCTGATTTGCCGAAACGATTTCTCAAATCTTCAATTTAACATTTTCCACTCTTTTGGAGTTTTATGGCAGTCCTCTGCTGGGCACGCGAAGCGGTTCGTGACTCCATTGTCCTTCTTCTGAACATCGCTTTCCATGCATCGTTACGTTTTTCCCAGCAGTTTGATAATTTATTTTCCTTCGGAATTGATCTTTCGAGATTAACCGATATTGTCTGTTTCCACTCAGAGACACCCACCTGTATCGCCTATTAATGATATTAAATCTGTTTGGGTACACCGTAGCCAGCAAGCTACTAAGCACTCTGATTTCAGACAGCTTTTCAACATTTTTCGTATAAAGAGATTCGTCCACTTAAAAGGGGATTTATGTAACCCAGCTAAGTTGTCAAATTCCTTAAAAGAATTAGCTGCCACAAGACGTCTCGAGCTTACAGATGGTAGGGGAACTAATTTGGAGAATTTCTAACTTCTTTTTTCAACCAAAAGTGGTTCCCGGTATTTGCATTGATCAAGACTACGTCATTTTTCTACCAGCAATAACCTCTTATTTTTTCTTAGAATTCCACATGCGTTTATAAACTCCACCTGTGGTTTGCAGTATAGCCAGCTATTCGGCTGGTCGGTTTTATGAAAGAGGTCCGGTTTGTGTATATAGTTTCTCTTTCCGCTCCCAGTTGTCCTGGCGGAAAGAGCAGAATAGTTCAGCGTATCCTAGTATACTTGGATTTAAACAGAGAAAGTAGTGCGTCGCTCGCTTCTGGATGTAGTGTTTGCAGTGAATGGTGAATGTCGGTTTGATGGAGAAATTTCTGATTCTGATTTCCGCAAAACAAAATTATTACAAGTAATTTCGTTAAATTCTCTCAAATATCGGTCGTTTGGCACAGTGGTTCATCTATGTACTGGTCCATTGTGCGTTTATCCGTTGATCCATCCATTCCTCAATATTATGCTCGTCAGTAAAATATGGAACTGTTCATTGTGGCACCGATATATTTTCAATGTCAAAGTCTGGTATCTTGGAATTCGAATTTAATTGTATCGCTGCTGCTTTCAGTTTAGTTTCCATGGCCATCTCTCAGCTCCCGCAAGTCGATATACAGCATCTAGAACATCCAACGAGGTCTTTTCTTCAAAACATAAATAACACACCCTTGAACCCTTCTTTAGAAAGTACTGATAAAATCGGGTCGGTTCGCCTCCCTTTCCAGACTCATTACGTTATTCGTTATTATTTTTTACAATAGACGACTGGGGATGCCAGAGTGGTTCGGCTAATTTCCCTTTCAATCGCTAATTTTCTAATAGCTTCTCTAACCCTCACCACAAACAGCATCTGACGGCAAATAGCTTCATCACGCATAGCTTGTCTTACTCCCAAAACACTTGAACGACTGAACAGACGCGTTTGTCTGTTTGCCATATTTTAGAAGATTCGGATGCATCCACTTCGCGAATTCCCGAGGACTTTGACGGTAAATCCTCCCCTGAGATAGTTCTGTTCTGCCTGCAGTTTTCTTAATCGCTTCTTGTCATGTCTATCTGCTTGCTAACACCACCAGTACCACCACTGCCATCGCCACCAAACACCGAGTCATTCATTTAGCATCCATATGAGTAGTAGAGCACCTCAGAGTACCCAGACTCCAGTCCAGAAGCAATACGTAGTAGGGTTTCCGTCCTTTCGTCTCCTATCCTTTTATCTATATCGAGCATTTCCATGTGCTTGTCAGTACCATTTTTCCCTTGCAGTCATTCCGAAGTCACTGTTCAAATCGGTTCGAACCACGATTCAGAATCCCACGGTCCATCTTCTCTCCGAGGATGCCGCCTGCATTGCCTACATTCGACTGACCCAGTTTACAGACAAGCGAGTTATTTTTTCCAAGACGCAATTGATTTTCTCCTGTTTCTCACCTCCTTGGTATCTGATTTCAGAACGGATGTGTTGTACACCCAGCAGACGGAGGAGACGCGTGTCTGGGCTCGTCGCCATGGTGTCTGGCAAAACGTTCATGTACATCGCTCTTGTCTAAATACTCCTGGCCAATCGAACAACCCCGGTGGGTCTCTCACCGCTGCTGCAAGCATCGCTTATCCTCTCTGAGGGAGACAAAGTGAATACCCTTGAAGAGCAAATCACCGACCGAGTCATGATGATTTAAGGTCGCTCCACATCAGCGTGTGTACAGCCAAAGTCCTAGCTGCTGTCGTCACCTAACTGTCTATTCCACCCTTTTGCACCTTCTCCCTTCCATTTGTGTTCTCATTGGTGCTTTCAATTCTCCTCCTGCTTCTTTCTATCAAGTATTCCCCTCACACTTTCCTCTAGAATTCCCAAATTACCTTGCCCGCCTTGCCTCCCCCTTGTGAGCGTGCATTCCATGTTTGCCCCGCCCCGCCCCGCCTCCCTCCTAATCCTGCTCATTTCTCTGCAGGATGGCTGATCAAGTATATATCCAAATGCAAAGTATTTATCTGTCTGCAACTTTTTTGCCAACTATCCACCTGCTAACCAAGGTCTGACCGCATGCTCCTCTCCGATTTTTGTTTGTATTATTTATCAGCGAACCATGGTTTGACAGAGGGCGGAACGCTTGTATTTTGTTGTTGAATTTGATCCCGTTCCAGCCCCACCTTCTAGAGGAAAGGCAGTGACATTGACTGATGTGTATTTATTTTATATGTACCTACATCTCTCTCTACACACACATATATATATATATATATATATATATATATATATATATATATATATATATATATATATGTTAGGTATGCAAAAGTCTATCTTATGGGGGGCCACCCCTCGTCTTCGTCCTACTCCATTCGTTCGTCCTATATCACTTGCTTGCGCATTGCGCACCTCTTCTCTGTCTTATTCTTCCTCCCCTTTTCTGCTAGTGCTTCTGCAACTTCTCCGCGCTGTCCCTTTTCAATCTTCTTTTTTTCACCTTCGAAAGACGGGGAAGGTTTGCCGAAAGCATGAGCATCCTAATTGGGTATGCGTGATCTGTTTTCCCCGAAATAAACGCTTACGCGTGATGCCTGCGCTTATTTTTCACAGAGGGAGTTGGTGGTACTGAAGAGGTCACTTTATTTTGCCTTCGATTGATGAGCAGGGATTAATTCAGCCTCTGGGGTTTCGCAGGATATTTTGCGCTAAGGGACAAGAATGCCCACCGAATGTAATTGAAGTGGTCTAATTGAGAAAGAGCAAAAAATTGAAACGCGGATTTTAAGGTTAGTTTTGAGAAGCGATGTACTCTCACCAATAAAATCCTTAAACAGTTAGTCGAATTAGCTCTAATCTACAGCTCCTCGAAAAACGGATCAGCAACTAACCTTTCACAAAGCTTTTATAATATTAGCCCGTTCAGCGTTAAAGCGAAAGCTGTTCATCTATTTTCGGACCCATAGACCTACTTCTATAAGGCTCACGGTTGGAATTATGATTCTAGCGTTACACGGTGTTAGGCGTCATTGTAGGAACTAACCTCCATCATTCGATAATAATAAGTCTTAGCTGCGGCCCCACTTGAACAATTAATAATTTTCCTGCCAGAAATTTACTGAGAGATAACTCAGAACCCAGGCATTTAACAGTAAGTCATGTTCATGCTGAAATCTGGATCTGATAGGTCTAAAATAGAGTAAAATAACGCTTAGAGTGAAGGAAGATATCTCTTGGTAAAGACGCTGCGACTACCTCAATCCAAAGAGGTAATTCATCTCAGCTAAAGAGACCGACACAGTGCTAAACTCTGCTATGTTGGAAGAAGTGAATGAAATCCGGAAAGTGAAGTCCAAGTTGTGAAATTGGCTGCTGTTTCAATATCTGAAGAAGTCGGATTGTCATCCAATTATGCGAAAAAGAGAACCAGGTAGACAATTGCATCGACAAAGTAACTCAAAAGGGTGTCGAAAACTTAAATCGGTTATTTTATGTTTCTGTTCCACTCTTTATCGTGTTAAGCGCCAAAATAAGTCCCCACGATTGTTCCTACAGTCAACTTTATTATTTGCCTTTTTTTTCCAACAAAGGCTGGGGTGAATGAATACAGTCTGTACTAAGACAATGCTCTTAAGTTCTGATTAACAGAATATAACGGGAAGCCCCGAACCTGTGAAAATATCCCCCGGTGTAAAAAGGTGAAATTGAGAGGGCGAATGCTAATGGTATTCTATTTGCGCCAATTGTTTTTTGATTTGTCATTGATTATGCGTAAACCAATCAAATATTTGGATCTCGATCCGCTCTTCAACTAACTGCAACGTTTCACCGATTTGGTCGGGTATGATTTGTTGGGTAAAAAAGTGACGAAGACATACCCTCTTTTAATTATGCCCGTAAATATTAATTTAATTAACAAGTAAGCGAGTCAGGTCGATCCCAGAGATGATTTTCTGGTAATTTAACTAATTTCAACTAAAGGGAATTTTAGTTATTAGACAGCTGATTTTGCTAGCGAT
The DNA here is from genome assembly GCA_019097775.1 of Moniezia expansa. NCBI lineage: Eukaryota > Metazoa > Platyhelminthes > Cestoda > Cyclophyllidea > Anoplocephalidae > Moniezia > Moniezia expansa. The sequence goes on from JADFDV010000064.1 coordinate 6,721,253, forward strand.
CGATGGGCTCCAATTTTAAATAAAATACCTGAAATTCATGATATTTATAAAAGAGAAAACTTTGAAATAATGCATTTTTTCGCTAGAGCTGCAAAACCTTGCCATTATTACCTGTTCCTTGGAGGTAAGCCTTAGATGCTGGGGCCTTTGCAGCGACCTTCACTTTCCCATCGACACTATTCGCTTCTCTTTCGTTTAAATATGCCCTTCCATCAATGGGAAACGACCAACCCCTCTGAGATTGATTACAAGGTTAACGTACTCGCATTTTCTTCACTGACTACGCGTAGAATCGGTGCTAGTCTGTGGTCTTTCAGGTGTAGTTATACATATTACGAATTTGAAATGTTTCGTTACCACGACAAAGTTACAAATTAGACATTAAACGAATATCAAATCGAGCTGTTCGTTTGATTAAACTCCAGAAAGTGTAATCACCAGGCCTGTGGTTGCTCTAAATAAAACAAGTCAAACCTAATGTTAGCGGATTCGCCCGTGGAGGCGAGCGTTCCTAATTTACACATCAAGCTCAAATTCGCCGACAGGGACAAATTTATATCAACCATTCATGAAGAACGTAACCTGTGAAGACCCGTAGCGCGCAAAACCAGATGCTGTAGAGCAAGTGCGTTTTGATGAACAGACGTAACAGGAATGGCCCTTAGAGAAATCAGCCCTAAGGGTTGGATCCCTACACGTGTCTAAAGGAGTTTTGCTTAGTTTCTAGAACCCATAACTTTTAAGGAAAAACTATGTTAAAACGGCTTCAGAGAAAAATTCACTTACTTTAGTCAAAGCTAACGCAACTCGGAATAGCAATGACCCGATGTGCAGCTAGCAGCTTCAAGCAGCCTGCTTAAGCATGATTTACTTCTAAAAAGCAGGTCAAATGAAATTTTTGGCAATTTGATGCTCCAATATTTTTGATCTCAATTATAAAATAGAGTTGCAATCTTCATTCTTCAAAATATCTTACTGGGTCCTAATAGAAGGAGAATGCAATTTCTTAATTTGAATTCAGGACGGGTCCTGAGGATCTGTGTTCGAGAAACTGGATCTCATAGAGGACTTTATCGGAAATGAGCGGAGTTTGATTTTAAGGGAAAGTAAAGCTGAGGAAAAGAGATCAACCACCAGAATGCAGAGTTTCTCCCTCTCGGCACATTTCTCCTTCCACTCGCTCAGCCAATCTTTCTTTAGCAGAAGTGCGCCTCCCAGAGATGTTCACGGATTCAGAAGAAGCTTCCTCTTCAAGGGGATCTCCTGTCACCTTGAATTGTTATTAAACTGATAGAATCACTGCTATTTCACTCTAAGGTGACAGCTTAGCGAATGATATTCACTCTGTAAAAGTAAGCTGTTATTTCACTGCATGTGGAAACAAAGCTACCTTAGAGACGAAAAGTACAGTTCAGATCCTTTGACGACCCCTTTTCTCTCTTTGGCTCGGTGACTTTCGTCAAAGGAAGTCGAAGCTATCTTCAAAACAATGAACTGAGCTGGGACGGTGAAATCGAGACTGCGTTATGCAAATCTGGTTAGGTGAGAAAATGGAACAAACGCCAACCAGTTGGTCAGTGGACGAATTTCGCTACCAAAATCCGTTTTCAAGACAGTTTTAAATTTCAATTTAATGAATATAAATGAACCTGCCATTGCGTTTAGTAATAGCAATGGTCGTCTAGTGGGACTAGTCAGGAGTTGAACGATCAGGAGATCAGGAACAAGCAGTGCTGTCTAAGGTATTGCCGAATCGGCCAACTACCAGTTGGGGTTGAGCAAGGTGGCTCAAGCCATCCATGGAGACAGTCGCAATCAGTGCTAAATCAACACTCTAAATCACTTGGCCTGTGAATTGGAAGTCAATATGAGCGTCCAAGTAGAAGGTAATAAGCAAGAAAATTAATGAATTTTAGAATTGGCACCTGTGGTTAGGTTACGAATCACTAGCGCCAAACGGCAAACCAGTTTTTGACAAAACACCAAAAGTAGCTGTTCAAATGCTGAACAATGTTGCCCTTAACAGATGGCATCTCTATGTCTATACTGTCTAGGTTATTAATTAATCAGTTCTGTTTGCCACGCATGTATCGCAGTACCAGTCTACACGACTGGTATATTTCCAGCTTACAAGGTCTTGGAGACCTTGGTGCATTAAAATGGGATAAATTTCGCCCGGATCTTGAGATTTCCACTAGACCTGAGTGAAAAAATTGGCTTGACTAAAATGAATTATTCAAGTTTACGCTAAAAAGATTTCATTCATATTTGAGCCAATTCCCCCGAAGTCGAGGATTTTAGATTCGTATCTAAGTGTTGAGCGGCCATGTCGAGGACATATCAATGGTCGCATGAACTGCACTATTCTGTTGAGGGGACCAAACCTGAACAATTTTGCAATGCATCTACACTCTCCGATTCCTCTGGTTATGTAAATTAATCCTTAAAATATAAAGAAACTGATAGAAGTAAATAACGAAAACGAAAGACTTTCTTACCGTCTAAAGTAATGACGTTTATGTTTCGCTGGCATGGTATAGAAATTTTCAGACCTTCACCAGAAGAAGGGACAGTGACTGATGATAAAATGCATCTATTTTGAGAATCGCTAGCAAAAACAAAACACCGCTTCTATTTTCCTGCACAATCAAAAAAGGCCGTGACGAAGTAGTTTCCTGGACCAGGTTGAAAATGCCTAGAATTAGTGACTCGCCTTTCTGCCGATTTTTCCGCATTTTGTCATTCCTCTAATAGTGCCCTTCTGAAAAAAACAAAGGTTCGCTAATTTTATATCTATCAGCTTGTTGAAGATGACCTTTTATAGTGAATGATTTCAAACCTTGACTTTATAGTCTTAATCACCACTGATCCCGACATTTTTTTTCACATTGACGGCAGATAGAAGTGAGGCAAGGTGCTTGTCTTTTGCTACGACCTCAGCAGGCAAAGAGGAAACATTAATCTAAGAGTCAATCAGCTTCAACTTGCGCTCTTCACTGGCTGTCCACATCAATGGACTGTCCAGAATGGCCTTCAGGTATTCGATTTGGGTGCATCGCAAGCACGATTGGTCACTGACGAAAAAGTCGAAGTCGCCCACAATTTTGGGGATGCAGCGTTGTAGCAAATAGTCATTGGAGAGAATGTTGCCGACAGACCAAACCTCGGCTAGATTAAATTGATCCAGTCTAAAGAGTAGAGATGCAGACTACACCGGTGGTGTCAGTGGCGAGTCCACGCGCCATCTTAGTGTACAACTAAGCTCGCTTCGGTAAATTCGCGGCAGCCTCCTAATAGTTTACGCGAACCTAAATAGTATGCCAAAAGGCAAAGACGCGTCGCATTGTTGCAGTCAATAAGGATTTCACCAGTGTAGGCAAAGTCAATGGCTGACCGCACCAGGATAAATTATACATTAGTTGGGTGGGTGAATTCGCGAACTTACGCGGTGGAAAACCGACTCCAAGTCAAGGTGCTGCTTCCCAACGCGGAGGAGTCGGGAACATAAGAACAAGCGATGCGCAGGTATAGCAAAGTTCACTATTGACTAGATTTTTTATTTGTTTTAATTTTAGGGAGAATTCGCCTTACTTGCGATAATGAATTCGACGATTAGGAGATTTCGTTGCCAAAGGTAGTTGAAAATGTGGACGGAAATTGAACGGGTTCTATTGTTATAAATAAAAAGTTTACGGGGTTTCGCATATTGGATCGGTATTGAACGGGGAAGTGGTCGAGTTGCAGATCTTGAATCCAAGCCCTGGTTTTGCAGTGCTTCAGAGTTTGAACGAAATATGCCACATCTGCTGTGAGCTCCAATCAAAACGCGCCTGGCATTTGATAGGCTGGGTTTTAAGATGCTGCCACTAATGCATCTGAATCGCTGCTGAAACACATGTTTGCAGATGAATAAGCTCTGTTAAGAATACTGCAGATTTACTCTTCCACAGGCAGCTACAGACTGGGTATTTCTAAATGTGAGAGTAAGAGCGAGTACTTAAGATTGTAGGTGTAAACTCCAATCAGGGATTTCTCATCGGCTACCCCAGTATGTAGACAGTTATTTCACTGATGGATTTCGATCCTTAGCCAAATGTCAAAAGCATATGCTACTAGTATATCACCAGATCTCTATAAATTGCTTCAAATCAATTGCATCAAACTCGAAGTTATCAGGTAATGTTCCATTCTCTGTGTATTTTCTCCTCAAGATACTAAACGTTCTTCAAAAAATCGAGGCATAGTTTCGATGAAATGATGGAAACCAAACATATATTACATACAAATTGGCATCTTCTGTTCCAATATCACTGGCACTTATTTCAGATCTAATTTCTGCAAGCATTCACCTCTTCGCCCATAAGTTTTACCAACAATTCGATTGAACTGCAGACGTAATAAATATCCGCAAGGCCTATGGCGATTGGGTTCAACCATTATTCTGTTTATGAATGATCCATTCGTAAGCGAACTAAGACGATTCAAGGAAAATGCACGCCTCAAGTTGCGTTTTACCAGCTTTGTTTTTTGGTTGTTCAGAGTATATTAAATGGCGTTGGTGTGCGAACTAATTTTGGAGATTTCCTAGGGAAAGTCTTCAAGCTTGAAACTCAGGCTTTAATTTTCTCTAACTCTACACCCCCAAAGTCGCTTTGTTAACACTTCAATTGGCAGAGTTATCATGTTCCCAAGAGACCCACAAATTTGTGTGTAAGTACCTATAGTTTGTTTTCAAACATAAATTGCCTTCTTATTTAATTTCCGTGAATTTCAAATGTCAAAGCTCTAATAAAAAAGAAACAAAAGGTCCTTCTTTGTCATCAAGCTCAGAAAGGCACAGGGTAGATTAGAGTACTTCCATTTTGAAGTGAAATTCATACAAATGCTACAAAGGATTTACAAACCAAAAGGGGAGCACTTGTCAAACATGTCAGTAGCCTTGAAATGTCTTACGGCCATCCTCTGATTTGAGCAAATATTTAGACTTCTGCATCGCAAAACAAATGAAACACACTCGATGATCCACGTTTCTGATTCCTCTCTACTAAAGAACCACTGAGTTCTAAGTAAAAAGTCCAACAGGCATTTTGAAGCCCCTCTTTAAGTAGGAGGTGACAATTGGAAAAACACATTTGCTTTGTTCGAATTAAAGATTCTAGGGATGCAAATGGCAGAAAGTTGGCAAATAGAATCAGTTTAACCCCAATTGCGTGAAGTTCTGTAATGATGACTTCACTCTCCTAACTGAAGGGGCTCACGCTATTTCGAGGCAGAACTAAAAATGACCGGTCCCCTTTTGCTAGCCCAATAGTGCGGCCATTCAACGGAATTGCGTTATCGGATACATATGTTCCATCGTCAAAAGAGAAGTAAAGACAGCACCGCATGCTCCAACCTGATTCGGAAGAAAGTCAAAGGAGGTTCCGAAGTAGAACAACATTGCCTATTAGGTGACTTGTTTAAAGTGAGGTTGCTGCATAATCCCTTAGGAGGTCACAGCCTGTAGGAGAAACGCTGCACCAGTGGCGAAATGGGTTTGGGATATTTGGTCTCTTCCCTGATAGCCTATGAAGCTTCAGTAGATTGTCTTGGTGATTTTCGAGGACTCAGCAGAAGAGTGTTTTGTTAATCATACCCATTCCTTGATAATGCAGATTCTGTGTTGTATTTCAATGAAGGAATATCTTAAATCAAGTCTATCCATGTTGAAAGCCAAAATCTCCTATTCTCTGCCAAAGATTTGCTGCTACATAACGCTACAATTCTGCCAACTTACACTCGGAACAGTTGTTCTTGCCTGCTTCCTTTTTATGCAGTAAGTTTCGACAGCAAAACCCTTTTCATGGCATTCAACAGCCGGTGCGACTCCCACTATGTTAACCTTCATTTTTCTTCACGAAACAGTACAAATCTTGATCTCACCATCTTAAACGCAAAATCACTTTCTCGCGAAAGACATTTTGAACAAATACATGGTTGTCTTGGTCATACCTGAAAGCATGCTATACATCAGTCAAATAGTGTTTCGTTTATTTTAAGCAGAGAAGCATAAAGTGCCCTAATCCTACTTTTGTAATCATTTTTGAACTATGAGGTTAAATTTTCGTCGCGAAATAAACCACCTAACAAGTTCACTCTGAAATGTTAGCAATTTGTCATTATCCATCATCTGTGATCGTCCATTTTAAGTTAAGACTATAAATCGACACTACGTGCTTATTGCAATGAGTACAATAACTTGTGCCGTTGCCAGAGGGAAATCCTGCGGTTTGACTGAAACGAAAAATGGGTTGGATTGGCGAGTTGTGAACTCCGATGTAAACAAACATGCATTCATCTATTGTTATTACGATCAATAGGATCGCAACATCGCCATGTTTAACCCTTTATGGTGTACAAAGCTGACAAGAAATAAGGCATTATGAGCTCCGATCTATTATCCAACTCCCTGCTTACTCTCTTTTGTAACATAGTTGCTTAAAAGATAGGATGTATCTCTTGAATGGAGAAAGAGAATCAGCACCGATCCAAGCTACTAACAGGGTCAAAATCTGGGTATTAGATGGTGAATAGACAAGCTCTGGAGTTCAGAGCTACAGCATATAGAAGATCTACAAAATCCGTGTGCGGAGCAGCGTATACGTGAAAGGTGTGAGTGGATGAAGAAGCGGGGAGCTCTAGTGCCTATACCGAGCAGTCCTCGCTCTGGTTTATTCTCAAAAAGACTGTGGAATATTGAGTCTGACAAGCTTTAGCTATTACTGGCTCGGGTGTCGGAGACAGCAGGCCTCCAGAAGCACCCTTCAACCAGAGGAAATGAGGATAATCGAGGGCAATAATCAGTAGAAAGTAGTTAGAGAGTGGTGTCATAATTCGGCTGAACAATACGTCAGGAAGACTGTCAAATCGGTTTTTTGCTTGCTGTTATGGGTTGAGATCAACAGCGCTGACATCTGATTCAAGAGTCATAAGTAAATTTCTGGTACAATCGTATTTACTGATATTCTAGACACACCTTATTTTTCCACCACGGGAGCCGCATTTCACTGATTTGGTAAAAGCCGCATTATTTGTTGAAAACCATTGCACATTTGCATTTTGTAAGAGTAACATCTCCCATGATTACGTAAATGCTATGTTCAATATCCAAAACGTCCTGATATTCTTTAGCTTAAGGCACGAGTTCCATTTCAACGAGTTTGTAATTTTTTTTCCTTTTGGTTGAAAAATACAATGAATTGGAGCATCATATGAAGAGAAAGCATTGTTAGAGCCTGCAAATATTGCAATGCAATACAATCAGAGCCTTGACAATAAGCGCATGATGCCAATTCTGCATCACAATTCTTTCTGCCATGCTTCAACGTCCTGTGTAGTTTATTTTACCGGATTTGGAGGCTGACCTAATAGCCAAATTAATAGTTCCTAACGCATTATCCACGACTGGTTCGCAAACCTCATCGTTTGTAGCCACAGAAGCTCAAACGTTTATTCACATTACAATGGTTCGCATTAGGATCAATACTGATCTAACAGTTAACCCTCTCCGTCCTTTTACTCTTTTAGGTCGTCATGCGTGACATATGAATGGATAAATAAATGAATGAATGAGCTTAATACATATTCACTTTAAGTGCACTATCGTGGGTACTGAATAAATGCTTTCTGATTTACGACCTGGGAAGGGATGGCGGTCATTTATTATCTGACAGCTATCAGACTATAAGTCAGCATTGATTGAGGCATAGTTGCACGATGCCTGATCAGATCCATTTACATCTCATCGCTCTTTTCACAATGCCTGTCATAAAAGGGAGGATTGTTTTTTTAAGTCTGAGGAACAAAAGTCGGCAGTACTTCACATAAAACACCCATTATCAGTCTGATGGCTTCAGTTGGCATCGGTTTGACTTTTATTGCGATCGCAATCTTTAAAATGGTTGGTTGGACTGATTGGAATGTTTAATATCCAACACAGATCCACAAACGAGGTATGTAGCACAATCTTCAGAATGTTACAGTATTTCTTTGTTTTTTTTTTTAACTCTAGGTGAACACGGAAGATTCGATGGAACACATCAATGTTGTATGAGAGTGAACCGAACTTATTTTATGGAAGCCACTTCCTTTTCAAGCTGCAGTTTTACACTCGAGTAGTATGAGTCTATTTTTAAATCACAAATCGTTCATCTTTCGAACCAGTTTGATTCTCTTCCTAGTGTCTTAGCAGTCACCGTTCGTTTTACGCATTCACTAATGAAACCAGAAATGGAAATCTTCTCATATTTAATCAAGATTTGGTAAGCGAATGTGTACCAGTGTACGTTTCCTTCCTAAGGACAAATGTCAACCTTTATCGTGACTGGTTAACTCCACTGCCGCTGCACTTGATCTCTTCATTGTTTAAATAGTGAAACGATCGATTTGAATGACAATGGCTATGATACATGTCTACAAACCATTACTAGTGGAATGCAGACATCAGAGGTTTGTTCCTTTATTCATTCCCGAATTCGGAATATTCACACAAATTTTACTGAAATTCGTATGAAATATTCCAAAAAGGCCTAATTTAGAAGTTATTATTACTTGCTGGGGTTGGTTCCATTTAGATTGACGAGTCAAAAATGGAAATGGCTGCATTCCAGGGTTTGATCGCTATATTTCTTGCAACACGCCAACCAAACGCTCGAATCTTAAGTTACTTTAGGAATTTTTCAGGCAGTTTTTGGTTGCCTCTGTGCCCAATACTTATCCTTCTACTTCGTTTCGTTAATTATTTCTCCTTAACGAACCTTTGGCATTAACTGCCGTTGGACATGGATCGCCATTTTCCCATGAGTGTGGAATAAGCGAGTGAATATGAAGATATCATAAAAAGGTCTCTTTAATTTCTAGACCACAAAAAACCAAGCTGCTACCTTGAATGAGCATTCAACGATACCTTAAGAATTGAGGTAGATGAGAGATAATTCCACATGAATTCTTCCTCTTTCGGTACCTGTCGAACCCCTTGCTATTTGATTTGCAACGAATTTCTCATTTCCAGGCTTTCCATCCAATTACTGTTACAATCAGTCATCAACAGACAACCCCTATCGAGAGACATTGTTCTCCCCCTCCTTCACAGTGTTTGCTGTTGTTAGATTAGTATGTCTCGCTTTGCAGAGCGATCCAAAGATACAAAGTGATAGTCCGTGGAATTTAGAGAAGCATTAATCAACGCTTAATCAGTCCGATTCGGATGTTTTATCGCAATACAATGATCTGTACTGGTGAACTTTGGCGTACAGTTCCACTCTCAAGTGAATTTGAAGTCTCTCCTTAAGAGCCCATAGACCAGTTTATAGGACCAAAACACAAAGGCAACTCTTTAACTGTTGAACTGCCACTTCTGCTCGACCTCCTGTTCGGTCGAATTCCATTTTTTGTTCAATGATTTTCTCTTGACGTCTTCTTGTCAGACAGAGATCAGTTGATATTTTTTTCCAACAGCTAATAGTGGTGCTTCGAGGCTCTAAATTCTGTGTTATAAACAGAATAAATAACTGCTGGACAATCGCCGTTGGATAAGTGATGGTAAATGGTTCTTGCTGGGAATTCGAAGCACACGTTCATATTACTAAGTCAAATGTAACAATATCGTTGATCACCTAAAGGATTCCGTAAGAATTGGTTCAAACTAATCAGACAAGTCTCCTTTTGACAAGTGCTCACCCTTTGTTAGGTAAAGTCTGTGCTTGTTTCCTTCAAAAGCAACGAAATTCTGTTAAATGGATAAAGTACCCGCCGACAGTTGGAAACGAGGAGGGGCAGGAAATAAACATTTCCATTTAATCGGCTTCCTTAACTTTGTTCTCCACGAAAGATCCCACCACTGTTGCGATTTCAACAAACGATCAACATTAGCTGAATCGAAATTTCGTCGTAACAGAGTGCAACTCGTCAAGACCTGCACTACACTGTTGTTGTTACGGTAGTGCAACTGAAAATTTGCAAGAGATAAAGCAGTGCCATGGAAGATTTATAAGTGAACTACAAAGTCCATGAATAGCTAAGCACCCACTTCGTCGACCGGAGGAACTAGAACTGCTTGTGGGGTGGGAAATAGATGGCGAACATCCTTTAGGGATCTTGTTAATTGATATCGCCAACATGAGGCCGATTTTCCAAAGTTGAAAAAGCGGCTTATTTATTTCCTAGTACTAGACTAATTCACCCGATATGAAAAAAAGTTTACCATTAACAGAGTATTTCTGTGGATTCAGACTGGCAAAATTCGCGTAATCTAACCCCACCTAGCATTATTTATGCCACTCACTAAATTATTCATTTGGCAAGCATCCAAATTACTGCAAACTAGCATGCGACGTGGATACCGATTGAACGGCAAATAGTTGCAATAGTTACCTAAAATAACTAGTAGCGGTGGCAATAACTAGGATTTAATATAGTAAAAAATCAGCAAGTGCCACCTAGCAATCCTACATCAGTAACACCTTGTGGTGTGCTTTTAGAATTCTGCAAATTATTGCCCCTTTCTAGTGCTGTTGGATGAGATTAATCTTTTTGAGGACTGAGAAATCCTTGGGCAGGAGCTCAATGTTGTAGCGCTCCTAATAAGTTAGTCTCATCTCTTGCCGAGTAGAGTTGGCTGGAAATGCCTTGATCAGAAGATAGTCTAGTGGGTGCAAAAGACAGTATAATCCAGTTGAGGTAGAAGTCTTCTGGTCCAAAACTATACAATGGGGATGGTTGATGATAATTGAGCTTTTAAACAGATCAGACCCTGTTGATCCGAACATTTTTGGATAATCGATTTCGAGTGATCTGAGGTGGCAACTCATTTCTCGCATGGCACTTAAGGACTTTGTTGCAATCAGGGTTAAAAGTCACACCCAGTTGGCACTCTTGATCCACACTAGACTCTTAGTATGTTGAGTCATGTGGGAGGTGGGGTGAAACAATTGTGTTAGAAGTCTGTCTTCCAAAACGCCGATTCTGAATGAGCTGATATATCCATCGCTTTGACCTGTCAATCAGTTCTAGTAAAAATGGGCAGAAAGGTCTAGGCCAGACACCAGATCTAAAGCTGCACCATATTTGCCAGGCAGAGAAGAATTTACTTTCTTAATTTGATTGCAAGACGAGTCTTGAAGATTTATGTCCTAAAGAATGGATTCCATAGATGTCTTTAATGAAAGAAGGTAAATTTCATTTACCTTAATTACAAAGGTAGGTGCTTATAGGGTGAAGTAAAAGTGGTGTCCAGCCACTGGAATAAGGAGTCTCTCTTTCGACATAGTTCTCCTTCTACCCACTCAAGCCAATGTTTCAGAAGGTGCTTGGTCTTCGAATGATCAATAGTCATTTTTAATCGCTACCAAGCTAGAAGCAGCATTGCTACTTCAACCGAGGGCTGGTCGATTAGCAAGCTAGGTTTGAATTATGGTGAACTGTTGCACTGCCCGGCTAGCAAGGAACAGCCGGTCGGCTTTCACCCACTCAGGAGGCTGAATTTTTTACCGCAAGCCCATGAGGCAGCACAGATGGTCTGATTCTTCAAAAGCACTGCATGTTCAAGCTATCAAGCTGAGAAACCTTCTTCTGCCCTACTTCGCACAGCAACACTCGTACCTTCAACCGACTGGGGAAGTGTTTGCATTGTAGCTGACTTCGTAAGAAGTGCTGCATGGATATACTTTGTCTTCTTCATTCCTTAGCTAGATTTTTTTTAGTCGGACGATATCATGCCCTGGAGATACAGCAGGATCCATTATTATAGAGAAGGTATAGATAGAACGAGGGTGATGATCGTAAAAACAGGATTCTCATCTTGAAAACTCTTAGGAGCTCAGATATCGTTCAACAGATTGAAATACGATCATCTGTCTTAGTGCAAAGGATTTATTTATGTTCCTTCCATAGAAATTGTTCGGCATGGAAGTGGAAAGTCACCTCCGACAAAGTTCTTACTTGAGCATATAACACCTTAGAGAGTAGAATCCACTCTTCAATCTATTTTTTTCCATAAAAAACTCCATCGGCCGCTGTTTAACAAACGTAGTCACCTTGCCCTACGATTCGCAAGTCGAATCGAGCATCCAAATAGACGGAAATAAACAAATGTATTATTGGATTATATGACTAGCGATTGGGTCAATTTACAAGTTGACGGTACTGTTCAACAAATCAGTGCTGGATACCATCACAGAAGTTGATGTGCAAACTATAAACGAGGTTGCCCTAATCAGGTCGCGTCGAGGTCCTGTTTGTCCCACAGATATTGCAGTAATGGTCTACGTGACTAGGCAGCATCGTTCTAATCAAAGGTAACCACTCATTTAGGTTATGAAATTTCGAATCACCTTTGCGTTGGGTAGTTGGAGGAGGTTCCGAATCGCCATCGTCCATGCTGCTAGCTTTGTTATTGAAGACCTCTCCAAAGCCAAATCGAAATTCCACTTGATCGTTTCTGTCATCACATTCGTCTGTCTTCAATCGCAATTGAAATTTCCCACTCTGATTGCTACAGTTCTAGGCATCTACAGTTAAAGCAAGTTACACCTCACTAACTTGCACCTTCGAAAATTTCCCAGTCAAGAAACATTTAAGCTTAATAGACAGAACCACATGCACAATTTTCAATGTCGGTCGCCATCCTATCTCGAAATTTGGCTAAGTCAGGAGTAATTCCTTGGTAAATTTTGGAAAAGGTCAGCAATTGGTTGGAATGATTACCTAAAATTATAAGTAGTTGTAGCAACTACGATTCACGGGGTCAGACTGACCTTTTGGAGTACCGATGACTTAGGGGTCATTCATTGGAGAGGAATTTAGTAAGCCCTCTTCAACTAAGGTACTTTCTTGGCACGATGAGTGAAGACGGCTAAAATTAATATGATTTGAAAAATGCCTCGTGGGTTCGAAGGCCAATATGGCCTAGTCGAGGTTGATTTCTCGCATGCAGTTTTGGTGCTCGAACTCACACACTGATGACACTGCTGACCAGCACTGGGCTTCTAGTCCTTTGAATTGCAATGAGAAGTGCCTGGAACAGGGCAGTGAAATAATTCTGTGTCAGAAATATGATTGAAAAGTACCCAAGTTGGACAATTTTGGTCTTCCCTTTCATGCGTTGATCATTTTCATCTGCATTTATAATTTGAATGAGATGATAGATATGCATAGGATGTTTTTTTTTCAAATAGAAGAATGCCTCAACTTCCTCTGATATAAGCAATTTCCCTTTTCAATCGTCTCTGACCCAAAATGGCTAGAAAGGCCTATATCAGGCATCAGATCTGACAAAAGTTTACCTGAAATCGCCAAGGTGCACCGATTCCGCCGGAATTCACTTCGAAGTGGCTTGAATGCAGGTAGCTCTGTAAGTGTTTAAAATGACAGACCATGTTAAGATTATTCCCAATCATCATAACGAAATTCAAATCTTATCGCTGTAAATCCTTATTCCTTTATGCGCTATTAAGACTGATTTTCTACTGCAATCACGCGATTCACTTTGAAACGTGTGCTTCCTCAAGTGGAAGATTTTCAGAAGGGCAAATCAGAAATCATTATACGTTTCAGCGGCCTAGACCGTTTTGATTTTCGTTGGTTCTTTATGAAGCGTTTAGATGCAAATACGCACTCGCGAATGAAATGAAACGACAAGACACGGCGAAATCCTTGTCCGGTCTTTGGGTGCTGCATTGCTTAACTAAAGCATGGGCGGCTTGGAGACTATTTGACTTCCAGCTCACTTAAGTAACATGCAACGTCTTCAGTTACATGAAGGTGATAGATGTCTGGAAGAAAACCAGAAATGGCATCTAGAAGGTCACCAGTTATTGGAACAATTACTTCCACTGAAACGCCTCCGACTCGACTAAAATATGATTGAAATATTATCGAGGATGCAGAAAGATCTGAGGCTGAAAGTGGGGGCGAAGTGGAGAATGGAGTATTAAAGCGAGGCCATTTCTTCTGGTGACCCTTAAAACGATATTTATTAAGAACGAAAACGCGAAATTCCGTCTTCCGGCTATAAGGTTTGGCAACGCAGTGTCAAAATCATACACAGATTTTGATAGTAAATTAATGCAGGAAATTCTGATGTTCAGATCCCTGAAATCCCAAGAAATCTTAAAGATAGAGAGGATTTCTTTTTATGCCTGAATTTTAAATGGTAGCGTTTGAATTTGATTCCACACCAGGCACTCTGTTTGCCTCCTTAATCAACAAACGCTGGTTAGAGCAAGTTTACCTCTTACTGTCTAAGCAACAGGTCCACAAAATAACAATAGACTCTATATTCAAATCTGTCATTCTTATTTTTAGAACAATTCCTTCCTTTGTTTCATAGTGTTGCAGGCTTATTCCAAACAGTTAGCTCCGTTCGTAAAGTCCTTACTACATTTCATAACTCATGAATCATTTTAATATGAAAAAAATTGTGATTTTGCACTTAAAAGCGTTTATTAGATTTTATTAAATGAATGTATGTGAATTTTCTTTGATTATCAGTGAGTTGTCCAAGGACCACCTGGCAGCATCTGGTTAGTGTGTGTCAGGCTTCGGTGCTGAAAATTCATAAATAGTAGTAAGTCTCGGCAATTTTTTTCGTCAGGTGATCCTCATCTAGTCTGCTATGGAAAACAAAACCACTCCAAAGGACTAGAGAAAGAGAATAAAATGGCACTTGTTTTATGAGTGAAGGGGTTTGATCTTATCTGATCCGAAAAAGTAATCGAGGTCCACCCATCCAGAATTTTTTTTCCGGATCTCAATCTTTATCGAAAGTTTTTGTCATTCTAGCTTCTATGTAGATCTGGAAGAAAAAGGCCGTTGCATAGAATGCAGAGATTTGCTTATATACTTTACTTGGAATGCGCAAACGAAAGAAGAATGTAAGTAGTATTTGCTGAAGAGGGAACCAGAAGCCTTGGACTTGAGCATTAAGTCAATAAAAAGAAAAGGGAATGGTTGATGAGAACGAATTTGTGGTCACATTTAAGAGCAGTGCGTATAGGCTAGAGCTTTAACCGACATTGTAACCAATTCGGAGAGAAACTGGACTTTTCAATCAATAACTAACTCCAGAAAATCGATATTCGCGAAAATCGATTGAGAGGGAAAAAATACCGACGTAGGTGGGCAGAAGCAAGTAAACAGAAAGAAACATCAGCGTTGTTTCGAAGTGAGAGTTCTTTCCTCTCAAGACGTTCCAAGATTAAGGAGGTCAAACTCAGAATTCCGCCTCCCCAAATAACGGGAATGCTCCAAAAACAAGCCGAAGTGGAAGTGATTGTTCTTATCAACAATCGGCAATATTTAATAAGACTTTGTTCTAACTAAGATGAATAGAATTAAAGAATGGCTTGCACATCTTGTCCCTTGATTAGCGCCTGCAATGACTAGAAGGCACCATGTCGGTTAAATTTCGGTTCAATTAAACTTGTGTTTATCTTTGCTTTATTGACTCACACAATCAAGGTTTAACCCCATATGTTTATGTATATGTTCACACTCAAGTTGAAGCTTCACCACGTACGAAATTACCTTGCACTAATGAGGCAACGGCTGGCGACGCGATATCAGTGGAATTCAGTAGGCAGCCATCACCAGGCCAAAATCCGATCTTCTGAAAATACTAATAATAACCAAACGGAAATTGCAAGATAAAGTTGAAAAGATGCCCAAATATTTGCTTTGTTTAAAATTTAATTAAAGACTTCAAAACAACTTTTAAAGTAGTATAGAATATAGAGCTTTTAAAAAATACTGCTGGCTAGAAGACTAGCACCGAAGGATATTAGGTAGTAAAAATTGGAGACATTTGCATGAGCTTTAACCCAGTAAAATGGAATGGTCTGTTACCATATTAAGTAGCTCATCCGTCAGTTGACTGACGGTAAAAGCACCAGACTGAAAGAATTTTAGCTCATAAAATTTTGCTAAACTAAATGTTGGTAATTGCATTTAAGAATTTTGATATTAACTAGAATGATGGAAATAAAAGTTACTTAGCTTGATACTTTTACGTATTTGACAGTCGTACTGGCAGCTTATCAATAGAGAGGGTCTAATGCTCTTCGTACGTGAATAAGCCTGATTTTTCTCTGGGTTGCAAAAACGCCGAAAAGGGCAGAAACTTCTTGATGTAAATAATGGGTTGTACTTTGGATTCTAGTGCTCGCAAAGATTAGTTCGACTGGCTGTAAAATCCTCCGAGTTGTTTCGGTACTTACCATTTATAGGCTTTCCCCGCTTTGTTGAACAGACTTGTTACACACATTTTGCATACAATATGAAGCAAGTCGTAGCCTTGTGGAGGTACGGGCCTAGAATTTTTCTTCTAAAGACATCTTTATAAAGATAGTGCAAGATGTGTGCTGCCCAAGTCGCAAGATTGTCCATTCATTCCGTTTAGCAGTATAAACAATATGCTTTCTTAATCAGGAAGCTGCAAGGCTATTTGGGTCGACTGAGACGCAGAGTGTTCCACTTTTGACTCAGCTTTATGCTTTGAAGTGGGATGTTTCTTTGATTCTCTTGAAGAGCCATCAGCTTTTACATAGAAAACCGTTGGATTCTGAAGCTCTTGAAGCCGTCTTCTTGTTATTACTTCTGGAAGCCGATATGTTAGTATTTGGGCCTCGTTGACGTGATCGTTACCCGCCGGGTGATTCAGTTTAAAGCGTTTATGTCTAAAATCGTTCTCCCCATTAATACCAACTTGTTCCTCTCTAAACTAATATTTATTTTAAAATAAATGGCTTTAAATTATTTAACAACTTTCATAGTTCCTCCTACATGAATGCGAACAGCTGCCATAGACAATTTCTTTCAGCAATGCGACTGGAGTTGAAAAGACACAGGCATTTGGTTGACAGATCTTAGCGAGTTCAAGACTGCAAAACTCAGGTTTTAAACTATTTCGCAGAGCGAAATATTTTTCACTTGTTGTCGGTTCTTTCATATGAATTGCGTTAGGGCTAGAGTAAACACATTTGATGTCAGAACATGACAGACGGAATGCCTGGATTAAATATAAACCTTTCATAGTACTGGGTTAAAATGTCACTCGGAGTGTCCTTAGGAGACCCTGTGGATAAAATACGGCTTTTTAAACTGTGACATTGACCTTGGGAAGTGCAAACCCTGTAATTGATGGAAGCTATTAAATCAGCAAATGTTACCGAAATAATGAAAATTCTTTTGGATGAAAAGAAGAAGATCTGGAATTGATTGTAAAGTCTTGGATCGGAACTGGTTCGCGGTGATAGCAGAATAACCGAAACCTAGAGTTTCATTTAAAATTCGTATTTGGAATCTAAAAAGTCCAGCCGCCGTTCAGATGAATAGCTAAGCTTTTTAATCATCATCTCTTTTGAACAGCAAATGTTTGACAAGTGGGAACGCACCTCTCCTCAATTGATCAAAGGAAAAAGGAGAGTTAAACAGTCTATGGTCTTGGAACTAAGTATCATATTAAATGTTCTTAAAAAGCCTGTTTGCGAAGAAAAACGGATCAATTGAACGGGTTTTCTCAAGACTGGTTTAATCTTTATCCGAGAACTCAATAGAAGTACCGTTTCGTCAGCAAATTCATTGGACGTCCTAGCACTCACAAATCATTAATGCCGGTTGCCGGTATAGCAAGTTTAGCTTGTTACTTTCATTCACTCCGAAAAGCCATTTTTCCACGATATTGCGCAAAACAGGAATTGGTTTTTTCAGATTTTAGGAGGGTTCAAAGTACCCTGACAGAGGGTGGCATAGTGGTCTAGCGATATAATTCCTCAGATGACACGAGTGAGAAAATTAATGTAGTAATTCGAATGGCCATCCACACCATACAAATAGGAGACCTTCAGACACAGAGATACTAACAAAATCATTTCACGGTGTCTGAAATGCTAACAAGGAGAGGCGGTTATAATTATCTTAAACTATCTACAGTCATCAACAGCATTTCAATTTCCGAATTCACATCAGGTATTCTTAATTTAAAATAAAAAAAATAGGAGTGGTTTTTGCCACGTCATTTTTATTAAATGACGGCTCGGCAGCTGTGTGATCTTACAGGTTCCGAAAGTTTCAAAGCTCGCTTCTAGTAATTATAAAGAAAGCTCCAAGAGGGAGCTCTTTCTTGTCTGACTTGGAAGGCTAGCTTGATTTCATCACGACTATAAGTGGGTGAGAAGACATTTCATTTATGAGAGTCGAGAACAATTTCTGCATTAAGGGGATTAGCTAGGCATCTTATGATCCATGCAAAGCAAATTTATTCAAGAGGTAAGAACAGATTCATCTTTAAAATAAAAAAATCTTGTTGATTCATCGTCCTGCATGCCCATTTCATAAAAGTTCCCAGGGTACTGATGAGGTAGTCATGAGCATGCCCAATTCTTCAAATGACGTGGATTCGAAAATCCATCGACTCAGATCTATTAATTCTAAAGAAACCACCGTCAAACCAAACTCTCAGAGCATAGAATAAAAAGAGTATATTGGTCTATCTTTTGCAGTTCCTACGCAGTTTCAATAAAATGCTTAGTCCTTTGGAGATACTCAACACATCATACATTTTGAAAATGCAAATCACTTCCTTTAAACTGATTATCTCAGTGAAATTCAGTTCTTAGACAGATTTGCTTACTTCAAGAGTCAGAAAGCGTCAATGAGTGCAAATGCGTTTGCGAGGAGGGAACATTTGGCAAACTACGCAATTACCCCAGCCAATCAGATGTAGATGCTCTCAAGGTCATTCAGCAAGCATATCTGCAGCGTGAGCAGCAAGGCGTGGAATAGCTGCTTCATTTTAAACTTGAAGGGCATACAACAACCAGGAAATAAATATCGATATATGCTTGCTGCGGTTTTCAAAGGTTGGTTAAAATTTTCCAAATTCGGCATGAGGCAAGCAGTTAAGCATGTTCTTGTAATGAATACACAACGAATATTCCATTAATACGGTTTTATACAGTCTAATTGCACTCCAATGTGTTAAAATTTTAATTAAAGTGAATGAAACCAGCAGTTTTTGCAGACACAATCGTTCAGTTACAACCATTAATGTGAAAATGGCACCGACTTAGTCGTTTCTTTAAACTTATGAAGAGATGATGTTGTCTTGCCCTTCACCAAAGAGAAGAAATATTTATAAAATGCTTTGAGATGCTATTCCTCATTTAGGTTATGAACATGCACCTTTTCTTTAATAACCCGTCTGCGAGATCACCTAAGCTAGAAGCCGCTAATACTAACTTAGCCGACATGAGCAAACTTATTGTTGAGACTTGGGGGGATGAGGGTGGGGGGGGTTGGGAGAAGTGGGAAAAGGTGCTTAGGATTGGAGGGTTTTTAATGGAATCTCAAAACATTTGTTTTCCCTCTCACTTCTTCTAAAGACACTGTGTAAGACCGAAAAATCGGACTTTTCATGTTAAAATTGATTATGCATTTTTAAACTTCATTTTTTTCCACACCCTCATTTACGAAGATAACTAAGCTCCATTGTAACTCATCTGAGAAGCCCTCAGTAAGGGGATCCCATTGAATCCCGGTAACCATGATTCATTACAGTTCACAGCACAGATACTGTAATCACGATATTAGATCGTCATGGAATTTAATGCTTCTGAAGCGAAAAACCATTTGAAACTGACTTGAGAGATTCAAAGAACATTCCGGTATTGCTCTCGCTTTGGCACTAGAGAATTCTCAAAAAACCTATGAGCTCAGACACTCCTATTTCCGGTGTGCTCACGCCAAATTCTTGAGAAGACCACTATACGGAAAATTCTGCGACTGCCTCTCTTGCAGCGTATGATTCGCTCAGCCCACTAAAGGATACTTTATTAGTTCAGGTTATTTATTTATTTATTTATCTACTCCCCAGAAAAGGGCATTTGCCGGCGCCTTCGATTTTCTGGTTACTTCTCTGGCATGGTTTCATCGTACAGGTAGCAGTTCCACTTCGTAGTGGCACATCGTCCGTCCTCGACATTGTTAAGGGCGGACAATCTTCATACCTTGTCCAGAAGTCTTTTCGACCTTCTAGCGGAGATTGCATTCATTGCTACATGCACCCGCTTTCCACAGTCCAGTTTGAGACCATGGATTCAGGTATTTATGTCGTGTCTCGTTTACCAGGCTGAATGAGGTTGTACTTCTGCTGGCATAATCTAAGTTTATGCATCCGGTCCCATTAATCGCCAGGATGTCCCTTGGGGTTACCGGTGGTCACCTTACGAAATCGGAGTAGTTGATGAGGTTATTCTCTGAATACGAAAGTTTAGCTTGAATCTCTAGGAGGATGAAGGGAATGATGCTTGGACCTGACGGAAATAAAAAATTGAGATTCCGTCAAAACTTCAGTTAGAATTTGAAGCGTTTGACCAGAAGGTTGAGAATTTACGGTTGCTAAGCAAAATCTTGGCTATTTGGGCCTCACTTGGCCTTTAAACTGGTCCACCTCATAGAGGCTAATGAGACTAAGCTTCGGAAAGGCTGAATTCTGGACCACCATTATCGCGATGAGGGATCACGGAGTTAAAAGACTCGATAGGAATAAGTGAATGGAAGCTGGGCAGAGGGAATTACAAAGACCGGTTATGGTCATTAGAGAATATGATCGTGTATCTTGCACCTGCACTTACCTATTCTATCACCACGGACTCTGAAAGACCTCCGATTTTAAGTAGTTTAGCCAATCCTGGCCTCTCAGGCCGGGGAGGAGAATAGCTCTTCCATTTAGTTTTCTTCAAGTTCAGAAAGTAAGTTTTTATTTCATTTGCCCCAAGCTTTTTTTTGAAAAAAATGTGCATGTTTCCACTAATGAGATGGAGAATCTTAGTAATAATTTGATAAACACTTCCCATAATTTTAAGTTATCAGCTAAAATTATTATTTTTCAAACTCGATTACTTTGGATTAAAGGACTTTACTGATATGTTTCCACTCATTTGCCATGCCTTCTGGCTGAAGAATTGAATTTCAGAATCATCTTATCAGAATAAGATCTCATTTGAACCCCGAATGATTGCCGTTCCTCAGATCCCTTTTCGTATAAATCAATGCTGGCTTGCTCTTTCACATACCTCTCGTCATGTCAAGGAGCATGGCAAAGTTCGGGTTTCGGCAGACGGTACCTCTTTTCATGGGTCCATCAGGTATAGCCAATACAAATCATGAGTTACCAAGCTCACTTATGAAAATCTTTTTTATGCGTCCCTCGTAAGCCATCATGAAAATTTTGGCCAAGCTTTTAATTTTTTGTTCCGCTTTCACTCTATTTTTCCCTTTATAATTTCACGAATCCCCTTGATTGTCCAGGTGGAAGAATTTCCGATTCCGAGTTAAACGCGCAAATTCGTGAAAAAAGTGCTGATTTGTTTTTATTTGGAGAGAAATAAAATTACTTGTAAATGACTTAAAACGGAACTTAGCTATTCACAATGATGCCAAGTTAGCGGCTAACTGAAAGTTATAAAGGCATAACTAAAATAATAAGGTAATGATAGTGTAAAATAAATTTCAACTGCATTGGACGGTAACGCCCATGACTTAAAAACCGGCAAAGGTTAAAATAACATCTTTTTTTTAAATGATTGTTCGAAAAGGAACATATTCGGTTCATCGGTTTTAACTTAACGAACACTCAATTCGCACAAAACATACATTATTTTTTGGCTAAAATGTTAGAGATTTAATCAAATGTGGAGAAATATTTTTTTATTTTTGCAATTTCGACCGACTTTTTTTAGATTTGGCTTTTTACTTTAAGGGATTAAATGAAAGTGAAAATGCTCAACACTCAAATAAATAAAAAACCTAACGAGATAATGCTTGGAATAGATTAATCCGAGAATGCATGAAAGGAAATGAAAATAACTGTTTGTTGGGGTAGTTCTGGGGTGAAAACAAAAAGAACCTTACCCTTCCCTGTGTGTTTCTGAGATGAGCCTTCAGAAAGTCGATGACAATCAAGATATCCATGGTCATAGCGCTAACATTCACACAGCCCACTGATTTCTCAACTTGCGATTTTAGTAAACTGCCATTTGGAAGTTTGTCAGGAAGCTAGAAGTAAAATAATGTACTGATAAAGTAGAGCATGGAAAATAGTGGCGATTGAAGTTTTGGTTGGCTGTCTACCTGAAAAATGATGACAGACATGGATGTTATGTTCTTGGAAGATCGTTTGAATGTATTGAAGTACATCTTACTGGTAAAACAGTGGACAAAGTGAATAATATGCGCAATCGGCTTTTCAGCATTTTCCTGATCCCTAGCCGTCTCTATGTATTTTCACAAAAGAAGACGAATAAGCTATTGTCATTGTTGGCATAAACACAAGACGAGGAATCGCGTTGGCCATTGAGAAACTTATTTCCAAGTTTAGCTTCACATTACAGTAGCATATTTCTTAATTTAAATAAAGACGTTCGGATATTCCAGTCTATGAATGAACCCTTAAAACTTGCTTATATTCTGCAAGCTTCTAGTAAGGAAGCCAGTAAAGAAAAAGAACGTCTTTGGTTTAAGTATTTTGCGGGTTTTCCCGCATTTGTCAAGTCCGAAATGCTAATTCACATCATCCATCAAATAACAGACGGCATAAAACATTTGACTGCCCAGGTTAAGTCAGTCAACGCATTGGCGTGAATCATTGGGAGAATGCTTCTACCTTCATGAAAGTCCTTGTAGGATGGATAGTGGCTTAAATGGAAATTTTCAACTTTTCGTCCGATTTCCAACCGAAACAATGTAAATTTACATTTTTTAATAGAACCTTTTGCTGGTTTTAGCTAAAAGAAATACGATCACCGGCGAAACCTAAATGAATTGAACTGCAATCTCGTTATTTTTGGCCATTCTTCATCTTAATGTTTCTAGGTCGGTCTAGAAGTCTTTTTTGTTTGAAGGAGCGATTTCGACTCCGGCTGCCATTGTAGACTGGGTTGTTAATCGCTTTCATCTATTAACCTAAAGTCTGCAGAGCTTTTGTAAGATTTTAGATGCTCGGCAAATAGTGTGGTAACATCCTAGCCGACTCGTTGCCTGCCGTGTTCTTTAGTTTTTAATCAAGTGACAATCGAGAGGTGCTGCAGTGCATTTTATTCACAGGATGGACAGAAAATACAAGGGCAGATAGACGTTTGCCCGACTCGATTCTCCATAGTCAGGCTGAGTAAATTGCTTCTTCTTCAGATTGTTGCACATCGGCTGTTTGGACCGAACTTACCAACTTTGACTGTTATGATTCTCAGCATGATCCGTTAAGCAACTTATCATCGGAAATGACTAAGTGAATGTCTCTGTCGGAATCCTGTCTAGATTTGGAGTTTATTTTTTATTTTTTAGGCAGCGAAAAACTGTACCTCAAAATCAAAAGAATTAAGTATTTCAACTGCTGCTAATGTTTAAGCCATCTGTTGATAAAATTTAACTATGATAATTCATTATAATGCTTGTCAAATTTTAAAGACATTGAAATGATTGTAAAGAAAGATCCAATACTCTTTGTCAAACTTAAATTCTTCCATGAACTTTGCTGCGATTGTCCTACGGTTTTCCATATATCATGTTTTGGTTATTTTGCGGCTGCATAGGAAGTCAAGTCGAAGTACGCTGAGTGGAGACCTTCGTCGAAATGTGCGTTGGAGGGACTTTACGTATGATTGAATCCCTCCGAAGATGATTTTATTGTTTACGGTAGATTTCGCAATCAAGATTTGGATTTGTTCATGGTGGATAATCATGAATACCGCCTTCAGGTGTGGCGGTGCTCAAGACAAACAATTACACAAAGTCCTTTTTCTGGTGAAAATCTAATCTTAATCAGAGGCCTTCTTGACAACCTAGAATGCAGTCACATTTCTTTTAGTTCAACATTTGATAAATTTTGTTAGAATCCAATTGGTACCACCTAAATCACCACATTTTCACAAAGTTCACCAATCATTCAAATTCACACTTCGTAATCATCAAAGTTAACCCCAGACAGCTCAATTAAAAAAGAAACTTGCGAAGACTTTAAGAGATCAAAATGAACTGAAAAGAGGCTAACAAGTAATCTAACATTAAAGTTGTGCTGTTTTTCATAAGAGAAGGGATGCACAAGGAAAAAAGAATCTGTTGGTAGATGGCTCAAAAATGTCTAATTATGGAGCTCAGTTTTGACAGAGGTAACTTTTAGTTGCCTGGGTAAGCGACAAAGCTCCTACTTATGGCATGGCGTTGAACAGAATCTTTCCGAAAAATTTATACTGATAGCTCCTTGATCATTAAGTAGGAAGAGAAAGAAACGCGGTGTTCGGCGATGGACTGCAGAAATTCCAATTTTGCATATTACTCTGAGTCCATCCGAATATTTGTGACCGTAAAATAGACTCATCTATGGGCGTCTGCTCATCTTCTTTGCGGTTGAACTGAAGTTGGAGTGAGAATAAGAAGTACAACAGCGGAACTCATAACTGACGAACACAAGTTTTATAATGGAGAACTTGAATAGTGTCGAGTAATACCCTCGAAGGCAAAGTGCTCTATTCATGTGCCTTTTAAGGGCCAAAGCTCAATCGCGCGTCCCACGCTTTCCACGTGAGCCTCCTCTTTTCTCCAGTCCACCTTGTTCAGAGAGCAAACTACGAGGTCGAGAACTCAGGTGGTGCCTTTCAGAACTAGAAAAAGCCAGTAAAGAATTCGTTTTCGGAAATTCATTGAATTTATTAATGGTGATCGCCGAATGGTCAGTTACTTGTAAAGTTCCACACGTTCTGACATAACCTTCTAGACGTGAAGAGCACAAAAGACTTCTAATTTTTCGTAGCTGGATAGCAGATGCTGTTTATCCTGATTACTTCAATTCCGAAGACTTCTCGACTTATTGAGAACACAATAGATAGCTCGATTTCCACGGATATTTTGAGGCTTTAGAGATAGAACTCGCTATCGCCATCAATTCAGGCTTTTTGGACATCGATTCCCTTTTTAGCACAGTATTGGTGACTTGAAAAAATTCGATGCATTCGCAGTCAAATTCTTGGAATGAGAACACTTGTGCTCGAGTATGTTCTCCACCATTAAAGTTCTTATTGGCACTACTAGCACACCCGATTTTTACTGCCTAATTCAAGTTCCTTGTTGCACATCATCAGTAATGAATAAAGGATGGATTTAATAGTCCACATGTATATATACATAGCTGGATGGACAATTCTAGTTCATAGAGTAGTATCAAAACCCTTCCATCTGTTCACAGCTATTTCATACTTCATTTTAATGGATTTCTCCTGCTATAGAAAGGGAATGCAAAGGAATAGAAAGTCACAAATGATGGTTTTCAAGGATAAGAAAATGTTGCCGCATTGTAGAAGTACACAATTAAACCGTGATGTGACGAATATCAGCATATGTTAATGCTGATTCTGTAACTTTTTTTTATTTCCACGAATAAGAGTTGCGGTTAAGAGAGGACATTATCAGACGTCACTTACAAACGTCACTGTACCCTCGCTCCCGAGAGACTCCTAGTGCAGCTTCAAGAAAGTCTCATTTTTACCTTAACTCGATTTGGAGTCAGAACTTGAGGATGAGTAAGGGTAACATTAAACCGCTGTCACGAAAAGCACACCTCGAAAGGAGTAAGAAAATTCAAATTCACGATCTTGATTTTGTGTTGAAAATTGAAACTCCACAAGGCCATTCCTAAAGGCTATCGAAAAAATAGCCCTCTCCAAATCAGTATCTATGGCTATCAGAAGGGCAAGCATTCCCCGAGTGAAGGATAAAATATGGCTAGAACGAACATTAAAAAATGGTTGGACGCGATTTCAAAATGAACCGAACTACCTTCTTTTATCCGACTGTTAGGCACATAAAATTGAGAAACTGAAATGCTATTTAAAGGCATTAACCAAATGGGCTCGTTAATTTATTTGGCTATCGATTTATACAAAATGCGCTTTCGTACGGACCCACGCACGCACACGCATGCAGTCGGCGACCAATCACATTGCATCGAGGCCTTTCTTATTGGCTGTCATACTGGCGATCGTGTTACTTTACTGTCAATTCGATAGCAGTTAAGGTGAAATTCCTGCCTCGAAATCCTTGTCTGTAGAACGTTAAAATTAGCATTCATTCAGGGTTCTATCCGTCTTAAATACGTTATACTGATCATTAAATTTTTTCGCATTTAAGTGGAAAAATGAGAATTTTCCTACTAGTTATTTGTTGAAATAAGTGGTTTAAAAAAAACACAAATTAATTGCACTTATTTACAGAGATGCCAGCAGAGGACTTTGTATTTATTTTCTTAGCTCGGTAGGTAAGGAAATTATAGCAACAAGGCCTCTTAAAACTTCAAATTAATGCAACTTTTAATCAAAAATATGTAGTATTTTTTGGAAGTGATGTTTTTTTTGTGATCATATGACCGGTAGTCAATTCCCACCTTCCTAATAAAAAGAATCTATGACTCTATTGTATGTTTTAATTAACCCATTGCCTTTTAAAAATTGAAGTAAGTTGTCCTGATTATTGTGAAGGAATTATGAAAGAAAAGGGCATTGAGTCATTTTACACGCCTTATTTGAACTGACCTTTCAGGTATGTTTCAGTAAAACCTGTTTTAAAAGTGAGGTATCTTCTGAAAATAAATGTGTTGGAAGCGTCCTCTCATGTCTAACGCATCAGACTTGGCTTGTCTTATTCGGGTATCCAATCTTTTAAAAACAATACACTTAAAGTGATTTATCACCAGTAAAAGCAAAGTGCCTTGAATGGACTTTCGCCAACACAACCTCTGATCATAAATGTAAGATCGAATAGCAGAAATAATAAACGATACTACTCAGGAAGAGGTCAGAAGACACGTTTGGATAGCACCACGATGAGTCTTCTTTGTGGTTTGCTGGCTCTAGACCGGCTATCGTCAACGGCTGGAAGAGAACGTCAGCACATGCCTCCACCTTCGAAGCAGTTTTTCAAGTTAATAATTGCTTTATCAAGTGCCATTTTTGCAGAGGATGAAGCTGTGGGGCTTTTTGTCTCCTATTCAGAATCCATGACCCTTTATTATCAAGCCTCATAACACTGAGCAGAAATTATGACTTGTGGTTCTGTCATCTCCTAGCGTCGTGGATTAGAGTTAAGTTGGAAACTATCCTGTAAACTGCAACGCCATTTGAACATCATCGGTGCATTTTGCCAGATGGCACCATTAAAGTCTTGAATGATCTTTTTCTGCTCTTTCTCCTTTCTCGAAGTTGACTTCTCTATCTTTGCACCAAAACAAAATAATGAATTCTATGCCTCTAGGAGTGAATCACTGTCTACTAAGAGTAGTGAAAAGGAATTTTACTTGAAGTTACTTTAAAAACAAATCCTCAATCCCTACTTATATCTAATGGCAATTAAAATTTGCTTACAAAAGTTCGACCTCGACAAAAACCCAATTTGATTGCAACGGTCGAGACCGGAAACCCTGCCCAAAGCTAGACATTACCATCCGAAGTGTATCTGAATCCAGTGTGTTCTATATTTGTTATGGGCCAATAACCTGGCAACGAAGTATAAAGGAATGTTTTTTTAAATTTAACATGCATACCAGCTCTGCATCTTGGTGTTCCATTACTTTAAGCAGTAAATTTGGCGGAGCAGTTCTAGATAGCTTGGAATAATTGTGGGAATTCGTAATGGTCTCCCATCTATTCATCAGCTATGTATCAACGACTTCACTATAAGAGTCAACAGAGAGGAGAAGATGATCGTTCCACTTGTGAACAGAGAGAATTTTGGAAAGCAAACTAACAGATGTTGTAATTTTTGTGGTGTGGAAATAAAATCATTGCAATCTGGTTGGCATATAATTGTAGAACCGAAGTGAAAATTTGGGTAAAAGTAAAGTGGAATTACTGAAAAAAGTTTGGATTTTGAATACAGAAATGTTTTTCACATTTAATTTAATGGTTATTTGATCAATGTAATTTCAAATGTTATCAACCAGTAAATGATTGTAATTTTTATGCCTTAAGGGTGGAATAGCCCAAAATGGGGAGTTTAATGAGGGTATTAAATCAGTTCGTCATCTTTTTTAACTCCGTCTTGTCTGTGCCTTGCCACGGAGCTCGTGGAGCCAGTGCCACTTTACTTGGTGACCACTGCGACAAGCCACTGTTGACCACTGTTGTTTGAGAGTCTAATATGGAAGTGGATACAGAAAGAGATCATCTTTGAATTAAGTATTTGTGGGTTATCTAGCGTCCCTTGAGCCTGAAACGTCAATACACATAACCTATCAAATATTAACAGTATAAACTTTTAACTGCCTGGATCAAGCCAGTAGACTTATTATTGCTAGAATTGTTCCGCCTTGGCGAAACTCTTCGTGAGGTAAACAGGATTTTCATCAGCCATTCAACCGGCACAAAGTAGATTTATGGGTTTCAAAGGAACTTTTTTGCTTGTCTCGACTGAAAAGAGATACATATGATGGCAAAGTCAGACGAAGCTTAACTGAAATCTTGCCATTTTGAGCAACTTCCCATTTTAGCAGTTGAAAGTCCGCTGATGTATTGCCTTGACCATCGTGTTAGTTAAAAAGGACCAGAAATTATGGCAGCGTTATAAGATTCCTGAGACAGAATCTTTGAGGGACTCCTTACAATGCCATTAATGAGTTGGGTTCGATTCGATCTGCAGTTTAACTAAGAAATAAAGAAGCATGAAAGCAAATATGCTCGGAAAGCATTTTGTGCAAAACTGATGCCAATATTTTGGGCAAAACGCTCTGTTTAACCTCCTGATGCTCCAACAAAATGTTGGCATTGCTATATCATTTGTAGATGATAAACATGCACGAAGGTAAGCTTATCTCACCTTCCACATTTTACTTATGGAAATACCAGTCAACTGATAGAATAAGAGTTGACAGCTAACGGGAGCTCAGGTGGGGACCCAGAATAGCCAATCACTCCTTCCTTGTCGGTCAAAGTGACAATTCAGTAGGCTTAATCAACCTCACAGCCCAGATCAAGGGGTCAGATCATAAACTCACCGGTTCAGTGTTGTTTTACATGGAAACAAAAAGATCTCAGTGGTTACCATGCGCCTTCCATTTCCTCAAGATAACATTCGGAAGACATTTTCCTGAAACTTGAACTTGCTTTTAAGCTATTGTAAAATTAGTTGTCAGCTTCTTAAATGTTCGCCAAGTTTGGTAGTTACGAAACCGTAAAATTATCTAGGGTACATCTGAAGCAAAGGGTTTTGCATGTAGACTGTCATTTGCCTCAACTCAGGATGATTTACCGAGTAAAGAAACGGTGAAGGTCAAAGTTGCGTCACACTATATTCTTCGCCACAACAAAACCATGTTTTCCACCTTTTCTGGACAAACTTCTGCTCCGTAAAATCCTTCACATTTTGGACCTATTTCGTGATAATCTGAGTCTTGGGCACACAACTCTGAATATTTCGGAAAAGGAGTTACTAGCCGAATGAAATTAAACGACGTTGGGCTACTTTTCATCATTTTGCAATTCTCACAGTAATCCATACTTAGTTGCTTATTTCTAAAGATTATAAAATTAATTTTTGCAAAGGAAATTTTTAAGTTTTTGCTTTTTGAAACTTGTATAACATTTTTTCCCTTATTTAGAAGTCATGGAATAATTTAGAGAGTGGAATGCATGCAGAATTGCACCGTTTATGGGAACTGCACTGTCTTAGAGTTAGGATAAGCTGGGGATTAAGGAAAGGGTGAAAAATTATTCCAAGACAAATAGGCGGCTTTTGAAGGGGCATTGGAAAAATATGCCTGGTATTTACTTACATCCGTTAAAACAATTGCACATGAAGGGAATCAGCGAAGGCTTTCGGAAACGTGGGCCTTTTAAGGACTGAACACTTTACTTTGGACCCTCTGCAACTGAAGAGCATTAATATTACTGCTGTGCTAGTTTTTAGTACACCGGAATTTCAAAAGCCGAAACATGTGCGGAAGTGAGCATCCGTAGTCGAGGATGCTGAATAAATTGGGTACCGTAACGGCAGGTGAGTGATGAGATGAGCAAAGGCTGCTTTGTTTAGTGGCGAACAACGTGCAAATAGGTAGCAAACAATCGCTACTGCGTCTCTTTTCGACTTGGCTCTCCACTCGCAGAGTGCCTTGTCTGATTAAATCTGTTTACTGGAATACAAGCTGGAAGGAAGATTAGGTCCGACTCATCAATGAAACCATCTAATCTACACGATCTTGTTAGTTCTCGAGGGAAGGCCAAGAAGAGGCAGCCGGAGTCGTAGAAATTGGCAATTTTGGCTCTCCTCGCCAAATGAATATTTATGAAATATTGACAGAATTCAGGCGGAGAAGAGATTGTGATTAGCAAAGAGCTGAATTCCTTGTCAGTATTTGAACCGTGGCTTAATTGATTACAATAATGCAGCTAAATAATAGATTTTACATTGACTTTTGGCTGCAACTTCGAATGTTCATAGCATTGCCCGAGCCGACGATCACGGCAGTACAGAAGCCGTTTCCATGTTAATTGTAAGCACTCAATTGGGAGGGCGGACTTTTGAATCTACTTTGCACCTCTGTTCTATAAGGCTGCAGACAATTAATTACAATAGCATGCACGACACGCAAATATGCATGTCTATTCCGAACCTTAAGATTTGATTTCGTGCGTTATCTGGGCTATTTTCGGTGATCGGCATGCTTATGTGCGCCATATAAGCTTGAATATTTATTTTTATTTGGTCATTCGCCGATATCTTTCAGAAGAGAAATGTGAAGAAACTCCTCAGTGTATGAGTTGCAGAATTAAAATATAGGATTTTTCTGGATGGATTTGCATTGAGATGCCTGCTTTCCTGTTTATCCTTCGATTCTGACATGAAGTGAGAGAAATGTCAAATTGTAGCCTTTAATTAATAATAAGTCCTTTTGTTATGTAGCAGATTGATATGGTGGAAGTTTGCCAATCATGAGCTGTCAAACAGGACTTTTAAGGACCCAAGCGGTATCACTTGCAAGGTGCAAGGTGCCGAAAATTAAAAAATAGTATTGTATTAAAAATTTGCTTATAAATACTCTGCTCTTTTGATATTGAAGTCAGGATGGTCCCAGAATCAGTTGAAAAAAGGTACTAAATAAAGGAGTTGAGCACTTGTGCAAGCCTCATCTATCGAAAAATATGGTGTCAGCTGTCACAAGTAATATCAGCCTTTCTAGCATAGACAATCGTTTGACACTCTCAAAGATCAAATAAAAAATACAAAATAGGAACCTCATGAACGAGTTTAAATAAACAAGGGTGTGGTGGCTAAAAATATGTCCATTTTATCAGTTTTGCTAGATTGACAAGATAATTCATCACGCAACAGATCATTCCTATCAAATAACAAGGAGATTTTCGAAAGGTTTTTAGGTGAGAGAGCATCAGAGCTTATAAGCTGGATAGATAGTGTCGCCAAGGCGTACACTGAAGGATGATGCAGTGAATCTTCTAAAATGAACCTTAGTGGAAATTTCTTTCCAGCTGATAGTCAATCTACACAGGAGGTTTTCGCATGCCTATGGCAGTGCACTTTATTCCTTTGGATGGTTCTGTTAAATGGATTCCCCTTTCCCTGCGGTTTCCAAAACACCAAGAGTTTATCCCCTTAAAATCTCTTCATAGACTCAAAACTAATGGAGGAAGTTCTCTGGCATTTAACTAACAATTCATTATTAAAAACTTCTAATTTTGAATAAGCTGAAGCAGCTTGTTTCTCATATTGAAGTAATTTTAACAACTTTGGTGTCCGACACATAATCAAGAGGGAAACGGCCTAAATCTGCAATAAGCGCTTTAGGTTCGGCTGCATTTCTTTCCCATTTTCTTCAGTAGCTGGGGTCGTTATTTATTTACTCCCCTTTCATTAGGACAAGTCCCAAGGATTTATTGGGGGTACAACAGAAGTACAAATAGTTTTTACAACAGATAGCACACAATAGCTAACACAAAAGACACTAAAAGTGCATATCAACCTGTTCGGTTCTCTGATCACTTCTCTGAAATGGTTTTATCCTACAGGTAGTAGTTCCACTTCGTGGTGACACTAATAGGACTCAGTGAAGAAGAGTTGGCATGAATAACTCGACCGCCAGAAGAGACATCAAAGACTCAAAACTCTCTGCATTTCAGGTAAATGAATCTAAAAATGCCATCAACTTCTTAGTTTGTCAGAAAGGAATCTGACTATCCAATCAACGCATAACTATTAACTTGGACTCGAAGCATAATATGACGAAATAATTAATTTGAATTTTTGTTCCCATTTCTATTTAAGACGTTACTGCAGGTGCTGAAATATTGAAAAAGTCCTCCTCTACCGGCAAATTGAATTCTATTATCAATACTGTTAAGATCATCTTTTTAGTAGGACATGCAGCGCCGCCATTCACCTAGTGGTACCCACTATCATTTCTAGGGCAACAAGCTAAAAAACCCGACGAACCACCAAATGGCTACAGCGAACTTCAGATGAAAGTCTTGCAAATGTTCGTACGCGCCTTTCAGTTTAGAGTATTTAGCTTACTGAAGGGGCTGTCGTCATCACACAGCTCTTCTAGTTGAAAATCTAGTTTGCTGTGTGTTTTCTGAATTTGGTATAACACCGAATAAGAATATAGGAATATTTCATTTTAAAGTCGCATATCTTCAAAGAACATGCATTTCATTTAAATATTTTGACAACAAGCAAACACTCTGTCTCTGTCTTCTTGTTCACGAATATTCTATAAAAAGTATTACACGTTACTCGCTTGAGATGATTAACAGGGTGAGTTGGCATTTGGCGTCATCATCCAGGAACTAATTCGTGCCAATGTAACAGAGTCATTCAGAAGTGCACAAAAATGCCAAGCGTAAATGTGGCAGTTTCAAATGCCTTTTGAAGGCAAAAAGTGCGATCTTCTGCAAATGCAGTTTCAAAGACCTTATTTTGTTAAATGGAACTGTTGAATGTGTAAAGCATTGTTATTGCCTTGTATATGTTCAGTGCAGTCTGTCTATTGGTCTAAAGAATAGTCTCTGGTCGAGAGAAATTGGAGGTGGCTTCAAAAACGAGCGCTCTGAACTTATTTCCTTGTGCTTTCTTCAGGAATCGGTAACTTTACTTAAAATGCAGATCAAATTTTAAGATTTTAGAGCAACTTTTTCCGAAATGGTGGCTGGAATAAGGAGAACTCAAAGGTATATATTCGTTGAAATTATTTATACAGATCTCTTATTTTTGTAGAAATGACATTTAAGACCCTAAGAAGTTGAATGGCACAACGAACTAACATCTTTCTAGTGCTATTGGTGACTGAGGCGAGTCAAGGCAGGAGAAAATGTGTGCTCAGGCAAATAGGCCAATCCGATCAACTCAGTCTCTTGTTATTTTGTAATATGTTTAGATCGCAAATATCAGTATGCCTAAGATCAGTTCCTGCCGGGCGTGAATATCTATAATAGTCTAACACCTCATTGAATGTGCAGTTTGGCTACCATCGGTGTATTTAGAAGGCAAGAATTAGAAGCAATTATTCATAGTTGTATCGAGTGCCTGAGTTTTGTTGTTGTGCTGGAGTAGGCTTCTGAATAGATCGGAAGAAGAGGACGGGAGTGGTTCACAAATGGTTGCGATAAAGCCGAGCTTCAGTAGAGCCTACGGGAGTGTACAGTAAAAAACAGAGAATATGGATGAGTTGAAGTCTCTTGGAATCCTATGCCCAAACGAAGCACCATGCCATTAATTGCCCTCAAAATCTTTGTTTTAGCTTCCCACAAGACTACCATTTTTAATAGTGTACATTTATCATGCTTTTCTGATGAAATAGTGGTCGACACTGATTGTGCTTGCATTCACTATCAGTATTCCTTCAAAAAGAAAAACTATGGAGGGAGAGGGGCCTCTGAAGAGAATACCGTTTCGAAAGAAAATATACTGAATTCTCGGTGGTTGCTAAGGAATTGAATACATCAGCTGCTAACCAGTAGGGATTACTTTAGAGGGAATTTTGGTTGGTCCTCAGTGTTTCAAACATCTGATCGTACTGGTTTACTTTCTTTGTCCTCTAAGTTTGTTACATTGCAGTTAGTGTAATTTTCATGCCTTTGAAAGATTAATTATACTGTGCTATTATTTTTTTAATTTTTGAAACAACCCATTGTGAATTGTTTATTTATTGAGAAACCTTGACGAAAATTTGCTTTCATTATGATTCTGCTCAACTTAATCCTGGTTTATCAAAGTGTTTACCTAAAATTATTAGATTTTTATGAAGAAAAGGGCATAAAAGAATCAAATGCTTTTTGATAAGTTTTGTAAGAACCATGCCGTGCAACGAATCGTTGGGTATGACTGGACTTCTGCTTGTGGACCGTTTGCAGAACTCCGAAATAAAAACTGTCAGTCACAGAGTGAAGGAAGTCATGAATGAAGAATATTATGAATGCTTTATTCCCTAAGTGTTTCAATACAAGGAAAGGAAACTGCTGTGAAATCGGCTTCTGTTCAAACTGCAAGGAGAGATTCAGTTAACTGAACCACTTAGAAGGGAACCGAATTCCCTTGGAGTACAGAAAAAATCAGCCCCTTCAAGGGTCACTTTGGTTCACTACTTAAAACCATTCACTGCCGTCCACAAATCAGTTTCGACAGATTGTTTGACCGATCGATGACCGCACTTGAGCTACCAACTGGATCCCTGAATCAACTGTAAGTGTAACCACGGTTAATTATTTACAATTAAAATCATATTACTCTGCATCACCGAAACCTAGCAAGCAAACGGTATTTATTTTGATTCACTTGCATTTATTTATTCGAGTCCTAAATGAGGAGGCGTTTCCATAGTATCTCGACAAAAACAGAGTAGATACATCTCCCAACAAAGTTGGTCTGCTTTAGTTCACTTTTCGTCGTATGGAAGTGATGATCGCTGACAATGAAGGTTCTTGTTAATGAGAGTCTCTTATTCGGCGATCTTCTCATAGATCAATCACCACCGACTTGGGGAATTTCTTTAAGCATCAAGCTTGTGTGTGAGGCTTCAGATTTGTTCTAGCCAGTGAAGGATACCGAGCTAGCTACGAATAAATTAACAGATTCTTTGTTCCCTTATCAAGAAACTGAATTATTAGCTCTTGCCACTGGAGTCTTGGATCCCCCTACACTTTATTAATGGAAGACTGTTGAACGCCTCCTGGATAGGGCCTGGGTCATTGTCAATACGGGATATAGTCGTAACAGAACTGTAGATTTGTGGTGCGATCATGCTATGCAAATTCTGGTTGGAATTGTAAGACAAGGCCACTGAAAGTCGAATTCCATCATGAATTTGCAGAAAAACAACCCCCAGTAGACCTTCAAGTGGCCTTATTTTCTAAAAAACTGCATCGCAATTCGAGACAAAGGTAGTCAGACAGGGGCAAGACGAGTGGCAGTGTATCTGTCCTCAGTGTGTTTTTATTATCTGCAACCAGGTAGATAATTAGTAGTGTTTTCTGCTTTGTGATTGGTGAATAAGATGATCTGTAATGAAGTACCGTTGTGAAAAGTCGAGAAAGCAGGCATCAGTTGATAATCGGCATGTATATATGACAGCATGAAATGTGAAATGGTTATTTTCATGACATTACAAATGACCGTTTAGTTTATCCGAGTGACTAGTTAGTTGGCCATAATGCGAGGTTGTGTGTTTACTTGACTGACGATCATCGTTAGTCGAAGCGCTGGATTTATGGATATGGGTGGAACGAGTTATAAATGGATCGCATTCACAGCTCAATCGAGTAAATTTCGGCGTTTCTGTGCAGATCTCTACTGTAAGTTTCGTAAAGTAGAAGCCTTACTAGCACTTGATAACTTTAGTCAATTTTCGGCCACTTTGTCAAGTAGGAGTGTTGCCTGGTAGCCCATCAAATTACGTTGAGGTGCGAATTATAAGAAAGGCGTAAATAAATTAAAGAATAAAATTTAGATTTTAATATGAAGGAAACTACTTTTTGGTGTAACTACGTTCGGTGATCTTGGTTTGTCAATGTTTGCAGAAACAATCGAGTAGATGGGTGTATTCTGATCCAATTTTGCTGACGGACTAGACGCCATGAAATCTACTATCCTGCCATTTATTTATGAATGCACTCTGTTTATTGTTTGGAATAATCCAAGCTTCTGAATGACTTGATATGGCCTTTCACATAGCATGTTTCACGATGTTTTTTCTAACAGGCACTGAAGATTCTCATGTTATTTTACAGGAAACGCCCTTATTGCACTAATCTTTGAAGCTCGATTGATGCAAATCACTTCTCAGAAGTTTAATAGTCACCTGATTAACCATCGAAAAAAGGCTACTTCATGGATTTCAAGGTGTTTTGCATCAGCTTTCATCTTTCTCACTCAGGATTCGAAAGTCAAGCATCTAAAAGTCAGTTGCTATACTCTTGGAATATTTTTATGCCGATTCGTTCATTTACAAGAAAGTGTTACCACCACTCGTCCAGTAATACAGAAATTCTCAACTGTTCTCACAATTTTCATTCGGAAAAAGAGTAAATTACAGGTGGATTTTCGATTTTGTGTTTCGTTTGGTCATGCACAATAATTAAGCGAATATTTATGCCTCAAAATTTTGGCGGGAATGCTTTATCCTAGCAGCTTCTTCTCCAGCATTTTCAGCACTCACAGAAATACATCAATTATATTTAGTATTTTGCATCTCACTGGTGCTTTGAATACCGACTCATCTCATTGGCCAGTGACGTCCACTGAGTCAGATTTTCTCTCTTCCGAGATTCAATTCTAACGGACTAATCGGCATGGCAGTAAATTTCCTCACTGCCATGTTGAGAGTAAAAAGGCGATTCGAAAGCATGATTTAGTGGCCTATGTCAGGTATCTAGCTAATCACAGGGCTCAGAGCAGAAATCTCTCAGGCTCTAAAGCACGAATACTCATTTGCATGCACTCAGAGGCACTGAATTAACTCAAAAAAACATTCCAATTATCATAACAGTCATCGACACTGGTTGTGTATCCGTCTTCAAAGGAAGACCTAAAGAAAAATTTTGGTCTCGTGGACACTGAGATTTCCAAGGTGGTCGAGAAGAACCGAATAGATGGAGGAGTCGCGAAGCCATTTTGCATATATTAGTCGTCTAGGAGAAAAAGGGAAGAATCGATTTATAAGGCTGATATAGCTGGGATTTCAGAGAGGAAGTAAAGCGGTATTCTAACAATTGGTTTCCACCACCTTTCCTGCTTTTCCATTACCTTCTCCTTGATTAAGGGGCCCCATATTATTGTCCCACGAATAAATCGAGACCAAGAAAGTACAAATTAGGAAAGGAATGTCTTTTTCAGGTGTTATGTCTCAACTCATCGCCGATAATTGACTTTTCTTACTCTGCCTCGGCGTGTATCCTAGAAGGATTATCTCGTCTAACAAGTTCTGTTAAAACAACTTGTTCAACACACTTCTTGTGTTCTGTTAGCCATTCAAATTTCGTATTTTTTGCTACATCAATTGTAGAATCCCTCTTCTTGTCATACTACAGCAATAATTTTTTCAATTATTTAGTCGTAGAGATTACCGTTGCCTGTATTACTTTTCCATAACATGTCAGAAGTGGATAATCAGTCCACACCTTCTAGCAATCCTTTGGTGGCCACATGGGACCCAGTGACCAGTGAGGTCTCTAGGTGGAATTAGAAATAATCAGACATTCCTTACCTTTTGACAAATGTGGCAGTTCATTAGGCATAACCAACTCCAGAACCATCCAATGTGCAACATTAATCCATCAAAGAAAGTGTCAATCGAGAAAGTGATGGTCCTTCGAATAGAAAGATTCCGCAAAAGTAACTTTGGCCAAACGAATTTGGAAAAATTGCACAAGAAGGCATTTTACCTTCTACAATCTAACCTCGATCACAATACATTGCACTTTGAACCACCCCTTTACCCTTCTGCCTCCTGTCAGTCCATAACCTTGCGCTCTGCGTCAGTTGGTATAGATCAAGAAAGGCTATCACTACTAACTAAAGGGGTGTGTTTTTATTTTTAGGGAATTTCAGATTAACAGGATTATGTGTAGATATATTTAACGTTTAACGTTACCCACCTCTGAAAGAGACCGCTTAAGTAACAACGGGAAAAATTTAAAATGTATTCTGAGATAAATATTTTGGAAAATTGATTTGTCCTCATGGATCTTCAAGTTATTTCGGGGATCCCTTGGCTCTAAATAATGACATCGGGAGCAAGAGGGTTTTTGTTTTGAAAAATCATCCTAGCAGTCACTGGTGAAATTAAAATTTATAATCCAGCCACTTTTTTTGTCTTAAATTCTTTATCTTTGAGCCCTGGCTCTCAAATCTATCTCAGGAAGCATTTATGAGGTACAAAGAGCTGAGAAACAAAGTGAACAACCTGATACGAAATTGGAAAAAAGGCATATCAAGAAGAGAGAGTAACCAACTTTCCTGTACATCTCGCAGAGAAACAACCTCGTAAAGCCTTCATGTTGCTGAAGGACATAATGAAGGAAAACTCCTCATGGAATACACAAACTGGAAGGACACTAGTTAAACCAAAAGATCTGGTCGCACACTACCGGGAACTGTTCAAGGAAAGAACTACTGAAGAAATTAAAAACTATGCTCATCTACCATGAGACTCCCCTATTTCGATGGAGGAGATCGAGACAGCTAAAAATAGATTAAAACTACACAAAAGTCCCGGCGAAAATGGAATTAGATTCGAACTACTGAAATGGGACAACCAGTGTCTAAATGCCTACCTACTAAAAGTGTTCAATGACTTCTATAATGGGACTACTTCTTTACCTCGAGCTTGGACCGATGCTGAAGTTGTAAGTATCTACAACCGCAAAGGTTCGCAGACAGATCCTGCAAACTATAGATCAATCTTCCTTCTAGATGCATTAGGTAAGTTATATGCATCTATTCTGTGCCAACGTTTGAAGCACCATCTTGAGAAACTACCAGTTTGGATTTTGTGAAGGAAGATCAACCGAACAGGCTACAGAAAGTCGTGGACCAGAAGCAGAAAATAGTGCTAGTGTTTGTCGACCTGGAAAGGGCCTTTGACTCGCTGCCTACAGCTGCAATAATCAACCGAACGATATACCTAGGCCGCTCTTGGCAAATGATCCACTCAGTAAAGTCCTTGATAGACGTACCGAGGGAAAATTGAGGGGAACAAGGGACTACTTTGAGATGAAACGTGATGTGAGACACTGTGGGGTAACTTCTCTTCAACCTAACCTTCCAACTCATATTGGAAGAAGCCTTCTCCTCACTCAAGGACAGTGCAGTTCAGATGATTGATCACTCGGGCAAAAGATGGCAGCTAAATCATCTAGAATACGCCGATGACCTATGTCTTATGGCGCCAAATAAGGTAGCAGCTGTCAGAATAATAGAGCATCTGGCGAAAACGATGCAAAAATATGGAATGCAAATCGCATTGACATTGAGGCAGCTGGAATGTCATTCTGACGTGCCTCACACTTCGAATATCTTGGTTCCATAATTCAAGATACCGGTGAGCCAGACGGAGCAATAATCGCAAACTTAGCCAGAGCAAAAAGGCACCTGCGCTCAAGAAGTCTCAAAAACACCCTAAAAGCGCATCTGGTGTGAATTTTGTCGATCCTGCAATCACTTACGGATTATCAACCATTGTCTTGAGAGTAAAAGATAACAATCGACTTAAAGCAGTAGAGAATACGGCTCGCCGTATGATACTTGGACTGTATTCGCGAAGAGCCAAAACTGTTGAGGAACTCCGAGAGGAACTCCCAATGCGTAACCTGGCAAGTCTTATACAGACTAAGAGGTTGAACCTATGGAAGAGCTCAAAGATGGACAAAGATAGCCTGATACTCTCCATACTTGACAGTAACTTTGAAAAAGCCGAAACAAAGAAAGCTTCACATACAAGGAACTGGATGCTTCAATTTATTAAGGATGCGAAAGAAATATGGCGAGAGCACTCAGATTAATGGCTACTTGATCCAAAGGAAAGCCCTCAAGTTCGAGACGAAAATTATACACCTAAGTGATGTGCGGATGCACGTAAGACAAGATCACGGAGAAGAAGAACATAGAACTGAAGAGATGCTCGATCCTAGGCTAAAGTGCCCTCTTATAGACTGCCTTAAAAGATACAAGACTCAAGGGTGGCTAGAAAGACATATTAGGAACTGTCACTCCTCAGTCGAAATCAGAGAAAGGGAGAAACAAACAGAGAAGAGGAAACAATCAAACTGAATTAGAAAAGCAGAAAAGCTGAATACGAATGAGAAAAAAACAATAGAGTGAAGGATAGGAAGCAACGAAAAGTCCCTCAGGCTGCGAAGAACTCTATCCCAGGTACTCCACGAGATGCAGCAGGAGAACTGAATGCCATCCCGCCACACAACCAAGCCGAGACAAGACCAGCGGGTCGATAAACTCAAATAACTGCTCTAGGCTATAACATGTAGCTTATTGTATTTCTGTTGAGCCCCCAATAAGTCCTTGGGACTTGCCCTAATGGGTGGGAAGGAATAAAAAAAATCTTTGAGCCCTGTAATATGATTCCTATATAATTTTACTACTGCTCAGTAGCCGCATTAATCAACTACAGCAGTAGAGTGATTGTATCGACGGTTGGAGTGGCGCCGTCATGGAGCTGTCCGAAGAGACACCCAAAAATCCACTGCCAATGGTAAATGTTAGAAGACTGAAGGTTCTGGCTGAAGACAGACAAACGAATAGAAGTGGAGTTAGCCTTGAGGACGCTTGGCCATACATCGCCAGCTGAAGAAGACTTAAAGAGAGTATTGACATAGAGTAATTACAAATATCAACAACACCGTTAACCAAGTTATTCTTTTATAAATTCACACTGTCTCTGCTGCCAGTCAAGGATCAAGAGCCAAAACCGAGTGGGTAAAGCCTGTAAATAGTGGTAATTAGTGGGGTCGTCTCTTATGACAATTGTAAGTGGGCTAAAATTTGGGGACCTATTCAATTCCTCCCATAAGATCAACCATCGGACCAACTTTGTATCGTACAATGAAAACAGAATTCAAAATCAAACTACTTTTCTTCATACGCCATCTGTCAAAATTTCGATCGGTCAATTCTACTACTGTTGCCTTTTGATTTGCGAAAGTTATTGAAAATTTTTTAATGCTATAATTTCCTCCATTGTTTGAACTCAACTACAATTTATATGCATATTAAATTTCTGAATTATTTAAATGGTTTTGTGCAATGAAAGTGAATCGGCGAGGGAAGAGTGACAGTTTGAAGTATTTTGAGCCACGGCCAGTCCAGTGCAAAAGCGTTTATCATTAAAGCCGAATCCCTTTAGAGATGAAATTTTACGTCTTGGCAGTCATTAAAGGAATGTGCCAAGCAAAACTGCCCGTTTCAGCTACCAAATTTGCATTTCTCTATTTCGACAACTGTTGGGAATGTTATTAAATTCACATTTCATTAAATAACACAGCCATTAACGCGTGGGAGCACCACTTTATTTCTTTACTTAATTTTAATTAACATTCTAGCTATAATTTGTTTTGGCAAGTAAGACCGATGGAATTTTTGAGGAAGATAGTAATCTCACATCCCGTTACTTCTTCCTTTTTCGAATGAATATGACCTGATTGATAAATTGCTTCGATGGAGCAGCGGTAGTCCAAGTCGCAACCCCTTCAGATCAGCATTTGTCAACGGGAAGAGGATCACTTTGGAGCACTAGAGCTTGTAAGCCATGGAGAAACTTTAGAAGAGATGAGTAACTGTAAGGATTACCCCAAAGAGGACCAGGTAAGCGATGTTTTTTTCGACAGACATTCTGGTATAGCGCTGCACCGATGCGAAGTAAAACGCACTTTCATTTTAATAAATGGTTGTTTCTGACCTTTGTTTATCTCATTAACAATAAAAGAACGTGAACCAAGATCACATCAAAATATATACTTTCATTTGTAGCTTTTGTTCAGCTTTGGCGGTCTTGATAGGCTTATTTATTTGCTTTGATGGCGAGCATATTTGAAAATGCATCTTGAGTGAAAGAGCCAACGATACGACCCAGTTAGATTATTTCCTCATAAAAGATTCTACAAGTCTAAGTAAAACAACCGTATTTGAACCATGATCTCTAATTTCAAAGAGGAAGGTAGTGATACCTTCTCTCGAGAATGGCTCTGACCTGGTTGATTACTGATTAACTTGAAGCGAATTTCAGGCGTTTTTTTCTTTTTCTTTTCTTTTTCTTTTTCTTTAATATTTACTCACATAGTTAATGCGCCTCGGTTCATTACAGCGCTATGGGATGACATCGGTTCCTCTGTGCTTTGATTGTGCAGATGAGAGGCTTCAAATCTTGTTGACCTCATCCGCGATTGAGAATCGACATGGACAAACATCGGCAGTGGCCACAGGGAAGGAAGGTGATCTGACGGCTTTAAGAGTTGTCAACCTAGAACCTGGCGGAAACTTCACGCTCTGGAAAGTGATCAATATAAAAATTTTGCTTTGTCTTAATTTTCAGTCACTCCTCTCCTTAAAAATGAGTCTCAATAACAGCGACTTGAAGCTAAGGCAAACGATACGACTAACTATTTAAAATCTAAGTTGGTCTTGTGATGCATGCGAAGAACTGATCAAATAAGCCTACCCTAGCTTTGTTCTTCCTTCTTTGCAGCCTTTAATTATGCCAAAATTTAATAGGCGGTCTTTGCAGAATAAGATGATTCCCCAAATATGTCTGGAATTCTAGGTTTAATGTGGAACTAAGCTACAAGCGTTGCTTTGGAGAATGACGAATCTCGTATGCAGGAAAAGCAGTGAGCGCTTGCACCACTAACACTGGTGCCTTGAGGGCGGCTCTTAGTTGAATTGCAGCGCGGCTTTGAGTTTGTTGGCGATTTAGTAGCGGCGCAAGCCAAACTGACTCTGGATGAGAATATGTCTGATGGATAGAAGGTCTTTCGAAGGTGGGACATCTTCCAACTTCTGTATTCTAAGCATCAATAATACGTCTGTATTTTTTTTTTCAAGTTTGAATTGAATATTTTTGTCTTTGTATCCTGTATTTTGATCCGAATATTTTGATCGGTGGAAAGTCTCACCGAGTCATATCATAAGAACTGAAGTTAGTTCCACCTCAGGAGAGCTCAGAGGTGTCGCAGCAGTGTTCTATACGTGCTACTTTGCGTTCATTCACGGCTTATTCTACCAACCTTGCCTGCTCGGCCTATCGATTAAGCTTGGATGATTTCCCGCAGCTCTACTGCAATAAAGTCGGCGTAGCTTTTGCAATTTGCTTTGAAGATAAAACCCTTAGTGCTCAGCATTATTGCCACTGCTAAAAATGGTGGGGAGTTCAAAATCCCCGAATTATTTGCTTAAAAAGGACGAAGAAATTTGAATGATTTAAGCCGCGTCGTTTGGCTCTGAAGTCTGCCCATGGAAGCTAAACTATGTGGAATTTGTATAGACGCTTTGTTTTGAATTGCGAAATTATTAATTGGAAATTCACTTCGCTTGGATAAACAAAATTTAAACATATTTGGAAAAAAAATAACATTAAAACTTGTCGCTTTTTTTTTCTTTTCAATTATTCCAGGAATTTTCCAGGGATCCTTACCGAATCGAAATAGCGCTTGAATTTGACCTCGTTTTTTGTGAGGGAACTGCCACAGGAAATAGCTAGGTGATTCATCGACGTCAAAGCACGCATCCACAAGGCGGGGCAGTCCCGTCCAGTGTACTTGGCGAGATTGGGAAACATAATGAATCCTCAGTTTCGTAACTGTGTAGCAGGTCAGACTCTATCGAAAAAAATCGGTTTTTTGGCTTGGAAAAAAGTTGCGCTTTTCTTATAAGTGGCCTTCTAATTGGATGAGAAAATAGTATAGCGCAAGACAAAACTAGCCCTCGGTGGGAATTACTGAAGAGTTTAAACTAAGCAAAACTATTTAGGGCACATTCTCCACATTCTCAGAATTGCCGAATTTAACGGTTCCGATCTTTCAATGACTTAAATGATCAGTCGTGTGGATTGAATATTGAGCGGCAGAATGAATACTCAAAAAAGGAATCAAAGGCAGGACTCTTCAACTCAATATTGAGGCGATTCACCTTAAAATAACTAGTTCTCTACAGCATCTTGTCTGGTAAATCAGTTTGGGCTACCTCTCTAGTGTCTCTGAATATTTAAAAGGTATTGGAATCTGGCTCTTTGGCTAAACATTTTGAGTTTGCAATTCATCGTGGAAAGCAATACGCGTAGGTGGGAAGCTCCTGCCCTATTTTTCTCAGGAAAATTTTAAAATAATCCTCAAACTTAATGTCAGTTTTGGGGAGAAACAAGTTTTAC
Organism: Moniezia expansa; assembly: GCA_019097775.1. Classification (NCBI taxonomy): domain Eukaryota; kingdom Metazoa; phylum Platyhelminthes; class Cestoda; order Cyclophyllidea; family Anoplocephalidae; genus Moniezia; species Moniezia expansa. The sequence continues at coordinate 6,765,705 of JADFDV010000064.1, forward strand.
TTATGCACTTCATTTAATTCAAACCTTTTCTGCATCTCTCAAGCGGTGGTATACCAAGTCATTGCTTAACTGGACTCATTTGTGTTTATTTACCTGGAACCAAAAGTTTAGACCATTAATTTCATTCCATGACGTTACTGGCACTATCCAAACCGAAGATCTGAACTTTTCAAGACTCCGATGTAGTGAGTACATAAACAGATTTAAAAACTAAAATGATTCCCTTGGTAAGTCATGTGCAAGTCTGACACAACACCCAGAAACTGAATGAAACGCCGCCTACAAAATCATCAACTATTTCTTCAACCTGTAGAATAAAAGTTGATTGTCATTCTATGGTACACGCTGTTTAAACTACTTCAGTAGAAATAAGAAAACTGATTCAATGATAATAATTTAAATTGAGCTGTTGTTCTTCCACGCCATTTCTTACAACTCCTTGAAATTCTAGATCGCTGTTGGCTTAAGCGCGTACATTCTTCTCCTAATGAGGGTTCGGATGAAAGATTGCAAAAATTAACTGAGATATTCATGTTTATTAAGGCATTTTATTTTTCCTATTCTTTTGAATTTAACCTGCAACAAATGTACATGTATATGTGTGTAAGCAGGCGTATATTGTTGCAGGTTTTGTTAATACGAGGATTGACAGTTAAAAGACTAGCAATCATGACTGAAAGAGACGGTTCTTATCAGTCTGAGTTATTCATTACTGACATGCCTACATCCTCTTAATCTTCTCTCTTAAAGAATCAGTTTCGTTTCCTGTGATCGAATAAGGGAAGCGTCACGTTAATCGTTGTCCACCTTATGTCAGAAGGAATTCATTTCTTCGGCTTCTCATCTGGATGTAAACAAAAAACTTATGAAACCAACGCATGTCTCTCACGTTTCCAAAAGGTATGTCCCCGCTCTGTGCAAAATTAGCAATAGAGTTCAGGATTTTTAGCGTTTTCTACTAAATATATTACAAATGAGAGCATTCATAGCATCTACTAAGATCCTCTGTCAAGGTCAGAAGTTCATTAGTCTAGTTCCAATTTTCTGTCCATAGAGGCTGAGAGTGAAAAAGTTAGGAGTGCTTGGTCGGTGTTGTTTTCCTAGTACCTATTTAACGAATCAATCAAAGTACCCTCTTCGGGCGGCCAATTTTTCTACCAACTTCCATCCGACATTCTTTTCAGTGTCTCCTGTTGGTTTCAGTCATCCTCAGATTGAAAATTTCTCTCTCTAAAAGTCGAGTTCATTTCGACCAAATAAGTAGGCTTCTGACAAGTAAGCAGGCTTTCGCTATATCATTTGGATTGATCTCCATCAAGACAACAGGAGGCAGGAATGTTGTCCGCTCTCTGGCTTCGAATAATGGGGAGACACTTGGGACTCTGACCAGTACTCATCGGACGTTTCAATCAGTATTGAGTTGAGGACTTTTCTGACTGTCGAAAAACCTCTGAGAATATTTTAAATTACTTTTTTGTCTAAATTAATTTATGAAATAACATGAAAATAAGTAAGAGTACATTTTAGAGATCCCTCAGATCGAAAAAAAGTTAATATTAATAACCGAAAATTTCGTGAATGAAAATGATTGGTCCTTATTGCATCAGAGAGGTACGATGCATGTGACATAATCTAATGTATCTAGTAACAAAGAAATGAGAACCTCTGTCACATGTGCTAAAGATTAGTCGTCTCCGTGGTAATCTAAATCTCGAATGAAATACTTCTCGAGGTATTTTGGTAGTGAATTCAGCCTCCTAGGTGAAAAAGAACTAACGGATAATGAGAGCTTTCTGCTGAATTGTAAGTTTCCATCTATTCTTTGCTAGAGGACCAATGTGGTGGTCTATTGGGCAACGCCTGCTATGTCAGCAGGGTAGAAATGATGGTTAAAAGTCTTTTGAAACTGTATTGTCTTGGACTTTAGTCAGATCTGGAAGAATAGGTGGAGCAAGGGGAAAATGGTTAAGTAAGTTGTAATTTCAAAATTTACTTTCTGCTGAACCTCTGAAGGACTGCTGAGAAAATGGCAAACTATGAAAGGAACGCTATTCAGTGCTCTTCTGGACCCCTCTCCAGAACTCTTTCCCTTTAACTCAACTCCATAAACTCCCTCAACTTAACTCCATAAACTACACTTTAACTTTATTAATTTCATTAAATGCTAGCCATTAGAAAACACTGGCAGTGATGGCAACTAATGAAAACTTAAAAGAATCCTACGAATATTGCCATTCATGCAAGTCTCGAAAGGTTGATGTACCAATGACCAAAGAGGAGTTCCAAGCAAATTTAACCCTCATCTCAATGAGGTATCGTGGGATATTATTAAACGGTTGGAGGGACATGGCTAGGATGCACTTTTGTTTTTCAGGTCAACACCTTATGTTGGTAGAAGAACCAACCTCACTGACACAGCACCAGGTTTCCTAAAAATGGACTCTAGAATCAGCGAGGTAAAATTTATCTATTTGATATCTGACTACAAGTATGATTCGAAGCTATCTGGTCAACTAAGCATCCGAATCGCATAAGACGCTAGACTACAAAATAGAGGAATCAAAACGTTACTCAAGTGACCCATATTTGGTTATTGGGTACCATTTGATCCATTTAAGGTAGGATGCCTAGCTGAATCAGTCGAAATCTTTTACACCGCGGCATGCATCCAGCTAAAAGAAATAGTACCCCATGAGAGGCATGTTTTAGCGTTTCGCAGGTTTTTCCTATTGATTCAGTATGCGGTGGATTGATCACCACGGCCTTGGTTGAAAACCAACCAAAAGCTGCACATATTCCTAACACGTCATCCTTCCCCATGGCGCGAAAGTAGTTAACAATATCTAGCGGCGAGTCAGACGAAGTTCATCTGAAGGACAAATGCAATCTGCTCTCGGCACTAAGACCGCATTAGTAAAATTTTTCCATCGTTTGTTAGCTTTCAATAAAACCAGTTCGCTCCAGAACCTTCCTTCCCATGTAGGCGCATACCCACGTGCACCGAGAAGACAATTTCGTGTAAATTCAATTTTTCTTTTTCTTCGTCGCAAAAACTACCACTTCCCCGAGCGTAGTAAAGTGTGCCCGAACATCCGCCTCGGTTACACACCACCAACAGACAAAGAAAGAGGAAGAGAAGGGAGGGACCCTTAGACTCTGTGTGTGGTATTCGATTATAGAAGAGATGCGGTAGTAGACACAAAATAAAAGGTCCAGCGGTAAGTCTCGGGACTGTCAAATGCGGATGGTAAGCGAGGAGAGAAAATTTGGGGCGCCCCGAAACGACCAGCAATAGGCGGATCAAGGAAAGAAGCGTTAGCGAAAAGTGCACTGCAATGCCGGGAGTAGAGGAGAAAGAGCACAAAAAAGAACATTCCTACATGTATCGATTGATGTCGACAAAGTGATGAGAATTTATCAATTTGTAAGCTTAGTTGGGGGGATTGAAATTATAGCTCCTGCTGACCCCGAGGCTGCCAATACTTGGAGGGGGGATGAGGAGAAGGGAGTAAGCATCCGAAAAGGCCAATCTCTAGTTTTCAAGTTAGTTTCTTTGCAACAAAAGCACGCAGAAGTAAGGGTGGCGGCGAAAAACAAATGAAAACAGAACGCAAGCGGTGGCAGCAGCCGGAGACCACAGGAGATGGCATTTATGACTTCTAACGACCGCAGTCCGAACACATGATCTGATCTTCATTTGTTAGGAAACCGCGTCCCACAAGGTTACAATCGCACTTGCTACAGGCAAAGCACTCAGAGTGCCAGTGGCGATCCTCAAAAGAGATGAATTTACAGCCCCCGAAACCTACACGAGGTAAAAAGGCATCAGACTATCATAATATGGAAAAAAGAGGGTGTTCGTCGTGGATAACCTCACCAGTGATTGGTTTACCGCACTTCGTACACTTCTTAGCAAAGAGATCACCATAGCAATCAGCACAATAGGGCTGTTCGTCTTTGGAGGTGAATTTAAGGCCTGCGAGTTGTTTGGCGCAGCTAGTACAGGTGAAACATTCCTTGTGCCATGGGTTGCCCTTGTAGGTGACACCACCGCGACGAATGACCTCTGAGCACTTTGTGCATCGCTGAGCATATTTCTGCTCGTAACAGGGCACGCACACCACTTGATTCTCACGGGGGATAAAGCTCTTAGCTCCAATTGGCTGCTTACACTCCACACACACAAAGCATTCCTCATGCCATTGCTGACCCCGGTACTCATATTTGCGCATCCCGGCCTTGAAAACACCCTGACAGCCATCACAGCGCGCCGCGAATCGCTCGTCATAGCAATCGGAGCAGAACAGTTGGTCATCCTTTGTCGCGAAAGGACGATCCGCTAGTGAGGTATTGCAAGCCGAGCATTTGAAGCATTTCTCATGCCAGTGACGCTCTTTAAAGGATAAGTCCTGTTGTCCGAGAAAAAAAAACATGAATAGTGAGGAGCCTAGGGCGGAGGAAGAGAGCAGAGAGAAGCAATACGTGTGAAGAGCAATCGATAAAAGATCAGGCTAAATTCAACTCAAATCCGTGCAGACAGACTTGAAGGTAATGCAAATCATAACGACAGGAGGGGATTTAGATAATGCAGACAATCACACACGCACATACATAGACGACAATTAGCAGAGATGTGAGTGTGATTGGTAAGGGGAGAAAGAAGCGAAGATATTCACTACGGGAGTAACTCACGGATGGCTTAGCTGGAACCAGGCCTACGCAATTCTAGAGGAGGAGGAGAGGCCAAAACGCAGAAAGGTGGGCGGGTGATGGCGTTCTGTGACTGTTTCTAATAAGCAATAATTGCCCTCGCTAGAGATATTATGAACCGGGCTACTGATTGCTTCTTTTCACAACATGAAGGCCACAACAGGAACCTCCTAGAACACACCTAAGATTGATGAAGTGCGCTCAAAATAAGGAGATACCAATACTAAAGGTACATCGATAGAGGGCGGAAATACTTTCAACAGAAGAGTAACGATAGACTCACCGGAGGGAACTAGGGGGAACGCGTTATCAATATATGTCAAAAGGAGGAATTGGAAAGGGTAGAGGACAGAAAGACTAGAGATGGCCTAAACCTACTGTGGTGAAGACCTAAGGACCAAGACAAAAGGCGTGGCTTTGAGTGAGAATGCCAATTTACCTACCTTGGAGTCACAGCCAATTTTCTCCTTGCACTGCTCGCATGTATTGGCGAATTTTGCCTCATAGCAGGCCAGACAATGGGGCTCCTCATCGCGGAGAATATAACGCTGGCCAGTTAGGGAAACATCGCAACTACGGCAGGCAAAGTGACCTGTATGATGTTCTTGGTCCATTGCACGCGTATATTCTTCGGAAAAGATTAACTACAAGGCAAATGAGGACCTGGTCAACACACGTCAGTTCTACGTGGCGCCATCGAATCGAATCTTACACTGACTGCTTGGCTGATTAAGGCAAACTGATTGTCAGAAGATAAAAGGCACATGTGTTGCATGCGTGACTGTAAGAGGTAAATAATACAAACGGGATTCAAGATGTGGCTAGCTCCCCTAAAAGCATGAGAACAGGCAAATCAGGCAAGCGCTATATGTGCACAACACGCATGCACTCAAATCGGCAGTCGAGTGTACTTTGTGCGCGAGTTAGGCGGGGATTTCATTCCCATAGGAGGATTAAAAATTTGTGCTAGTGGCAAAATCAAAACTTACGCGATACGACGATTAAAAGACTAGATGAGTAAGAGTTAAGGAGGAAGGTGAATATCCCTTTGCGACAAATCCAAGAAAAAGTAACTTAGACCGACACACTACGAACTCAACGCGACAGTTGCAACTGCGTCGGACGCGAATGTTATACACGCAAGGTCAAACGAAGGTACACGCACGCAGGCTCTTTGTGGGCAAATAGGCGGAACCAATGGGTGACGAGATAGAGCCAGGTGGGCAAGAGAAATCAATGACAAAAAGGACGCGCTACACAGGCCAACTGTATGGTAGAAACGTAGCATATGTCCCCCAACTAATACGCATGCACGCGAAACACACGCACACACACGAGTCTGCCCCTACCTACGCACTGATTGGTCAGCTTAGTCTATACTTTGGAATTAGATGCATGGGGTGAAGGCAACCAATAAGAAAACAAGAGTAGCAACGCTTCGTAAAAACCTATGGGCCAATTGGAGCGCCCATTAGTCACTATCTTAGTGGTCACACACCTTTTCACTGGCAGTGGTTAAACAAATTGGAACGCAACCAAGAGCAGTAAAAATTGAAATCAAAATGCTACTTACATGGTCACAAGTAGCACAACGTGGTCGGATCATTTGACCGTAATGCCGGAGACAGTAGGGTTTACCATTGACCCAACCATAAACGAAATCTACCAAGCGTTCACTGCAATTCGAGCAGCGGAAACAACTTGGATGCCATGCCGGTGTGTTATCTGATGAATCGGCAGATCGATGGTCCTGACGAACGCGGACATAGAAATCGCGAAATCCGATCGGTTCCGAGCACTCAATACATGACTAAGGTAAAAAAAAATACTGCTTTAAAATGGTAAAGTAGATCGGCTTTTTCAAGCGGTCACAGGCAAAAAGCCAAACATTATGGGTGTAAATCCCACTTTAAGCTTACGATATTAGATTTTGCACTTGAGCGTTCAATCCGTCCGATTCCAAAGTCACGTCTATTTCGAGTATTCTGAAAACGCGTGGCTTCCCGAGATTCGCCTTCTAAGTTGGCAGGTGAGTTGGAAGATGAAAGATTAAGCTTTGAAACATTCAACGATGTTGAAGGTTTGCGGTCTTGGGGAGGAATTTGGTGGCGAATACGTCTCAACCGCAATTCCTCATATGCATCGCCTCGCGGAACTTCCGAAGAAGGAAGGGAACTAAGGAAGACTTCAACCTATAAGGTACGTTTCATTGCATTTCACTCTAGGAGTGACTCGGCATTTTATATCACAGTGTAATTTAAACTATATGGTTAAGACAATCGATTCAAATAGAAGCATTAATCAAAACATTCTGAAAAAAACAGAGACCAATTATAAATACCTCGGAGGCTTGGATGCCTACTGGGAGCCAGCTCAAACCATGTTCCTTTGCGATCGTTTGGGCAGCATCAAACGATTTAATTAAAATACTATCCGCTAATTCCAATTCTTTTAAATACGAGTCTTTTGAAAAATCGATAACTGCATGTTTATCAAAGGAGCAATGACAAGCAGTACAAGTCGCCCTGAAAATTTTTCGGATAATTATATTATTGGTACCTCCAGGGATGCGGCTTAAATCCGGAGCACTCTGAGCCACAACTAAGACAAGGTTTGCCAGCGTCCTGGAGTAGAGCCATTTGTTAGTCCCTAACGCACAATGCAACGAGAAGAGAGCAGTGACAGAACCACCCTTTGAAAGCCCTGCAGCGGTATCTACAATACATATAAAGGACCAGCTAAACAAATTGCTTCGTTTGCAACTGAATTGTTATCAGCTTCCTTTTTATGTAAATTCAGAATTTAAAAAATGATTCTTGGGCGTCGTGTATATTTTTAAACTGAATCTATAATCTCCCTCGTTTTGGTATATATACACTATCAAATCAATGTAAAAATTCGTTTGAACAACTGTTCACTCATTCTGATGTGATGCTTAAAGTTGTCCGATTGTGCATCCAGTGATAAACATGAGAGATCGACATTTGAGCATATTAATAAACTTTGATATCTTCACTGCCTTAAAAGTTTAAGACTATCTTTACAATCACCTCAAAATCCATTACATGGTAGACAAATTGGTAAAATGGTCTTAAAAACCTAGGTTTAAATGATGCCATAGCATTTATTCTCTTCTCCAATTAAATAGAGAAAACGCGGGACTACCAAAATAAAACCAGTTCAGAGGATTTTAAAGCTAGTCCTATCAATCAGGCAATTTCAAATCACAGTGCTGAAAACTCGTAAAATCCAACAACTGCGCGAATTCAGCGAATTCTTATAATTGCACAAATAAGGACCTTAAACTTCAGACTGTTTGCGAAACCTTCCCAAAACTATAAAACTTATTCTGGATATTTATTCTTTAAAGAAACCATCAGGAGTATCATGCTCTTTATCATTTGCCATGTGTTTTAGATAATGCAGCAAAGTAAGGACTCACAAATCAGTCCAAAGATGCTACTTCTATGATCGTTAAAAAAAGTGCTTAGAGCCATGTTTAGTTGCCATAATGATGATTTTGTTGATAATGGGCGGAGTGAATTCCGTAAACTGGGAGCAATTGGAATATTGATGTTTGAAGTGTTTGATTGACGTTATTCAAAGTATAATAGGACTTAGGTATCGGCTTCGGTTAGCCCCAGGAATTGCGTTATTAGGTTATTCATTTCTGCCCTCACACTAGAACCTAAGTTTTCGTAGTTTGATACCAATATTCTCTTGGGAAGCAGGCTTCATGTTGAGTGGAATCTCACAACTCTTAGTATAAACAAATCGCAAGGGAAATGTTCACATAGAGTAGGACTAAGAGTCCATATGGTTTTCTGCTTGCATGCAGGTCTAACGTCTGTGACAAAATTGATCAAATTTATAGCATTACTCATCCTGGAATTATCCGTCCAAATCAATAGCACCCAATCAGAGTTAACCATTAAGTCCTTAAAAACTAAATTTGAATTTAAATTTAAATTACAAATATATCAAAGCACAGGTTTCGCATCGATTCTAAATCACATTAATTGGTTAGAATAATCAAATAACGTATTTTTGGTCAAAGGGCTCTTTGATTGAAGCTCATGGGCTATGTCTATACGCGAAATTCTTAAGCTTCCAAAGTCCCTGTGGAGGGAATGTATGCATTTCGCTTTTGAATTGATTATATATGTAGGTCCTTTATCTTCACTCGACCCTGCTAAATGGTTTCTTAGTGTCACTAAAGTAGAGGAATTAATAAAAGCTGGTGACTACTCTGGATCCGACAATCACCTTTTGATACTTTATGAATATGCAGCAGAAGTATGCTACATGTTCCACTAATTTTTGCAGACCTTAGCTGATAACTGTGAAAATGATTTTTACACGATTTTACTGTTACGCTTGAGTGTTTTAAGAGGGTAATTGTGGGATTGTCCTATATATGGGATTCAGATGTCGGAGTATTGATGAAGCATCACCACTTCTTCTCTTGTTAAGTCTTAATGCTCCCAAGAATACAAGACTCATGATTGCTTTGGCGTTTTATTTCGACGTTTTAAATAGGCCAGACCGTTCTGAAACTGTCCTTCTTCGTGCCAAAGAGAGTACCACAGACGAATTTAGTCTTGCGGCGATCGATAAAGTTAATGAATTATTAAAAAATGGCTTTTCTTTGCGCGTTTTTCTTGGACTGTATTACTACATGCCAAATCAACCCGGTAGGGTTTGATAAAGGTAACTTTACTTTTTATGTCCAGGTGAGTGGGCTGAACAAATGGAAAGATATGACGAAACTCACAAGACTATACCAAGAGAATATGTCCATTCCCTGGAACCTTATCTAAAAGCATTTAGAGTGAGTTTATTTTGTTGTCGATTAGTGCGCATCTAGGAGGCCGATGAAAACCTTCTTGCAAGCTTCGGTGATATTACCCTGAAACAGTTCAAGTCAAAATCTCGACAGCAGGTGAGCGCTCCGCCACACCCATCGCTCGAAGGAATTGATGAAGAGGAGGAAGTCAACATGGATGACTCAGCGACGATATGCGTCAAACCGCACGAGTGCTCCACCGCTCAAGCGGGTCCCAGACTCCAGGATGAATCATCTTGTATTGTTGTGTCACCTCAACAGGCATTTCCAGAGGAAACTGTCACCAGTTATCCTCCTAAGTCTGCTCCCACTTCGGTTATGCGGTCATTTTGGAATTTCAAGGAGATGCGTTTCCCTTTTCGAGGTATTTTCCTCAATAAAATTTCTAATCGAGAACTTCTCTATTGTTTCTTAGCCACAATTAGAGAAGATGAAATTGACAAGGATAATACCTATGAAACCATTTTGAGGCCACATCCGACATTGGAGATTAAAAATATTCCGCAGAAAACTGTGTCGCCAAAAACTAAGGTGAAAGAAGTCCCTGGACCTCGAATTCCAATGCTTGCCAATGTCAATATTGATCGTGATCCCATTTCGGTATTGATTGAAACGTCGAATGTCGTTGTAAATGGCGAAAATTTCATTCTTCTGCGAAGAATAGGTCGAGGCGGTTTTTCTAATGTCTATTGTGTGATGAATCGGGAACGCCAGATGAGGGCTATCAAGCGGATCGAGTTGTCATCAAACTCAGACGAAGCGATGAAGTTGTTTCAAAATGAAGTTAATCTTCTCACATCTCTCCGGGACACTAACCGAATCATCAACTTATTCAATTAGTACGTTGAATCTATTCAGTAATTTTTGGTTATCCATAGTGAAATTACGCGATCTGAATTGGTGATGGTACTGGAGTACGCTGAACAGGATCTAAAGTCACATCTGAAAATGCGTCGGGAGAGTGGAGCCTTGACAGATCAGTTCATGGTCTTCATTTGGTCCGAGATGCTTGCTTGTGTGAAGGTTATTCACGATCGACGTAGGTCCCGGCTGTGTAAATTACGGTTTATTATCTTTCTCTTGTGGTCCTCCATCTTCTGTCGGTACATAAGCACGTTAATGTCCAAAAAGTTGAGTCTATTTTTCGTCCCAAGGTGGGGCGTCGCCTTATTTTCCGAGAACGCCAATCTTTTTTTTTCCTTCATGAGTGCATTGATACAAACAATTTCCTCATTCATCCAGCGCGAAAGTGTAATTTGTCTGTTTTAACTGGAAATTTCAAAATCATGTCGTTGTTTTTTATTCTGTTATTAATTTTTCATTTCGATTCAACATGACCTTTTCCAAGGCTTTTGGTCGTTTTACGTTCATTTCGTGTAAAATGCATTGTTTACATGCTATCCATACATTTTTCCGCGATAGGCAGGACGCTTTTTCGTCATCTGCCGTGTTTGTCCCTTATACCATTTCATCATAGGTCATCTTAAATCAACATTACCTTGTTCGAAATTCTGCATTTGAAGATAAACCATAGTGTAGATCTGTCGGCATTGAATTTTAATGCCATGTCGTTCGTTCGCTAAGTACAGAGTGTTTAAATGTACAACGCAAATCTTGTTTGCGTGCTCGTTTGGCTTCTCAGTAGATCTTACTTTCACAGTAGTTCTAACAATGGATAATGAAATGTTTATCGATATTTTGAAAGCCAACCCCCAACTTTGGCTCATAAAATTTGACCTCAAATTAGGTGTTAGGGCGGCGTCAGATAATATATGGCAATTTCACTATCCTTGTTCGAAGGTCGTAATTCTAGTAGCTTTCACCTTATTTCAGGCTTAGGTTTATTGTCCGGCATCTGGTGATAATAGTAACATACGTTAGTTTTAATTCGGATTTCACTTGTTTTGTAATTAACACGACAAAATTTTCCAGAAACTGATGCAGAGAAACTTGTACAGTACACTCGAATCGATTACAACAACAAGGGATACCTAGGGGCAAATTAAACTGTGGCCGTGAGCATCGCTGACACTATTCTAATTAAAAGCCGATTCCGCACCCAACACTCTTGACTTCGTTTCTACACTGATGTATGCCGCACACTTAATGATTGGGATGGTTGTCCACAATCGAAAGGTAGAGGCTGAGTTAGCAGTCAACTTACCTTTCCTTACCTCAAACTAGCGGTTAGAAAACTTCTCTTCTGTACATACGAGCTTACGTTTGCTTAACTGTTTCGACATTTCACCAATATATTAAAAGACCTGTGCCCGAACATTTTCAAGCACTCTCTTAACTCATAAGTTTATGCATTTCGCACTCTCATCTTTAGGAATAATTCATCTCGATTTGAAGCCGGAGAATTTCGTGATAGTGAATGGAATGTTGAAGCTGATAGACTTGGGTATCAGCCAACGCCTCCCTGTGGATTGTACCCATATGGATCTTCAGAAACCCATGGGCTCTCTCATTTACATGAGCCCTGAACAACTCATAAGTGTTCTCAAAGGGCAAGTCCCTGAGGCCGCCCCTGGTCAAGAATCTAAGGTGACATCTATTGTTTCGATTTTATAATTAGGACTGGCTATTGCCAACTACTGGTGCCTATGCTAAGTATAATCTGGAAATGCTGTCATCGGTTTGACTGAACTTGCTCGGTGTTTTGCTTTGAGCAGATGCGATTGAAGACAGACGTATGGGCATTGGGAGCAATTCTTTTTGAGATAATCCACGGAAGAGCGCTTTTTGGGAGGATAAATCAAACTGCGATCATTGCTGCTATAATCGCGCAATCCCCCATCAGCTTTCCTCCAGTTCATGACCCAATTCTGGACTTGGTAAGCGCCACAGTATGCATATTCGATAAACAGCGCAACCACCACGATCTGTCTTTTGCCTTTGTAGGCCCTAAAACGTTGCCTGGTACGTGAGGTCGACCAACGAACTACAGTCGACGAACTGCTATCGCTTTGTTCCCCGAAATTAACTCACGGTTCCTGATGAACTTTCTGATAACCATTCTAGTTTGTACAGCTTCGAACCCTATAATAAACTGCCCCGAGATAAAAACAAGTGCTCTAAAGTATGAATTAAACTACTAAGTACGCATTACTAAAAATGCAAGAGGGTAAACAGGAGTCTCATTGAGTTGGGAAACAAATACGGCCTACTCATTTTGGGATCGAACGCGACGACTACGCCTTGGGCTTAGCAGCTTCATTGGGGATGTACCCGAAGTTTTGCTTCAACTGCTCCAAGAAGATGAAGGTCAACACTGTTTGGGGACCAAGACGAATGAAAGCGGGAACGAGACCCTTGAAAAACCCGAGTGGTCCTGTTCGCATTACATCAACACCGCAAGCAAGAAGTCCCTGAAAATAAGCGAAAATAAACCAACTAGGCGGTGGTGGATTTATAAAAGAGTTAGAACGAGGGGCGGTTAACTTACAGAGTACTTGCCGGGTGGAGCATTCATTAGACGTGTCTTCATGACATCAAACGGTTGAGTCATACAAGTGGCAACACCAGCGGCACCAATCGAGGCTGAGAAATGTGTCACGGGATTATCTTGGAAGAACCCTGTGGCCAAAAGCATAGTCTTGAAGGTATCGTAAAATGCCAGCTGACCGAAGGTCATGAACATAGCCCTTGTTGCAGTCATGGAAACACCATTAAAGAGAGCACCGACTCCCTCCTCACGGGCAACACGGAACAAACCGTCGATAGCATGCTTGTAGCTATAAGAGTGAAGTAACATTATTAATGATTACATGCCACGTTAGAGACTGGAGGAAGGTAAAATACGTACTTTCTGCGCTGATCCAGAGGAATCTTAACATCGTTTTGCATGCTAAAGAAGGATCCATGTTAGAGTCAAAAAGAAGCAGTTTAAATCATTTGAAAAAGCCTACCGAACGTTGACCATATCACCAGGATTACCAACAACGCCACCCACGAAACCGGCAAACATAGCAACACCACCGCTCTCGGCGAACGTCATCTTGCGTCCAACAGAATTCTTATAGGACTCGTAAACACCAAATCGAGTCATCGAATAGGTGAGTTGTCGAAGAAGAGACGCACTGAGGCCGTTATAAAGACCAAGAATTCCGTCGTTCTTAAACACGCGGACACCCATTCCAATCATCCCGAGCTCGTGTTTTTGTTGCGTTTGTAAGTGAACTTTAAGGAGATCAAGAGGATGGGTGACAGCGGCAGCCATAGCACTGGCTAAGCCACCGAAATACCAGTACCCAGCTTTAGCAACCTTCTCGTCAGGCATCGCCCCACACACGAGGAAGAATGACAGTGTCCCAATGACGGCGCTTTAGCTTGTTTCACTAACCTGGTTCGACAAAACAAATAAAATTAGGTATTTGTTAATTTTAATTTTAGCAAGATATTATGAAATATAACTGTAAAATCAAAAAATATAAAATGGTGCTTGAAAGGTTAGTTTACTATTCGTTATTTTTCTTCTGCATTTAATCATTTTTTTAAATTAATATCTTAATTGCTTATCTACCATTATTTATTTTCAGTTTATGTATGCGTGTATATCCATTACTTTTACATTACATCCTCATTTCACACTGAAAGATTTCACAACCCCTTGTACATGATTGTTTATGTTGTTTTCATATATGGTATGTGATCGCCTACATGTAATTATGAGTCGAGCTATTATATATATCATTCTCAACATTTGGACTCCGTCAAAATGTTTGAAACGCAAAAAAAAGTTTGCTCTAAGGTGAATTAAAGTATATGATTACAATCTATTAGCTTTGTTCTGCTATTTTGCATTTGTTCTGACAATAGAAAAATAAGCTTTGCCAACAGTTGCAGTAAACCTTAAAATTAATTTAATCGAAAATTCTCTCCTTCCTCTCCTTTCCATTCCATTCATCCCTGTGCTTTTAGATTGGATAAGAGGTATGATTCGCAGAAGAACAGCTGGAATGCCAACATATGTTGACAATCTACTTTGACCGTTATCGTCTTGATGTCTTAGGGTTATGGATTAAACTGATGTTTTTAATTAAAGGCAAAAAACTCTGAAAAGGGTAAACGCGGGGCCATAAATGTGTGAATGGGCGGACAGTGGCGTGTAGAGCCTCCACTGAAAAAAACGAACATAGTGCTCTTTTTTACACCATAATTTAGCACTTTTATTTACATATATACCACTTATCAGTCTTTGAGAAGCTGACTTATACACAATGCTGATCTACAAGTAGCTAATGCGTGTAATTGTAGATTACGATAAAAACCTTTGTAGCAGAGTGAGGAAGTAATTTGAGTCTGTTTAGTAAATTCTACCTTCTTTGATGCTAAAAAATTAGTCAACTTTTAACTTGACGGCAAGTAAACAGAAAAAATCAGTCATGGCTATTTATTCAAAATAAATTAATGCTTTTAGCTTTGTATTAGCTGCCTGCATATAATAAAAAGTAAGTAATAAAATTCGTTGCTCCATTTAAAGGGAATTAAACTTTTCTCTTCAAATAACCGCAATTTTGAACAGCAAATTTCAAGTCAGCACTCCACGGGTCCGAATCACGCCGGACATGTCTGCATACACTTTTCATCTAATTTTTGTGCTTTTCTCAACTCCTACAATTAGCACTTTGGCAACCGACTAGTTGGTATTATCAGAACTTTAGTTCAATACCACTCACTGTCCAACCTGTCTTTAGCTTATTTCTCTTTACTAATCTTTCCAACAAATTCATGAATGACCGGACCAACGTTTAAATGATAGAGGTATAAATAAGGAACCTAGAGTGTCACGACCATGAACCAGACTAGTCGATTAAATCGGTATCGCAATTCTCACGGCCTTCCAGTCGGAGAGGTCGGTTCTCACTGGATACATACTGCGGTTGTACGCGCAGAGCTCTTTTACAACACAGTTTTCACTCATGCTTCATCAATTCGCTAACATTGAAGAAATTATCTTGGTGAAGAGAAGTCTTCTATGATCAGAATTAAATACTTATATACATAAATGAGGAAAAATTATATCAGGCTCCCCTCTTTCAATAAAAATGCTGTGCTAAAGAAGTCAAAAGATCGAAAGCTGAGTTGCAGTTGCATAAAATATAAATGTAAAAATTTTTTTGTTAGAGAGAACAATAAATCGGTAGCCATGCACCTATAAAGCGAAGTACCCATAAGGTTTTGGCACCATCAGAAATGAAATTTTAGTGTTACGATGAACTAGACTGAGGTTAGAGATGATCCAGACCTTACAAAATTATTTCATTAACAAAGCAATCTGGCATTTTTTTCGATGAATTTTGACAAAACAATGTCGCTTCTCGCTAACTGACTGCGCGCCCGCAATGTGATCTGCTCAGTGCGAAGTATTCAATGGTTGAAGGTATTTAATGACCACGCTCGCCTCTTCAGAATTTTGTGGTAAAATTTTGTCAAAATGTATGGGTTCATGGGATGGACTTTTCATTTCCGGACTATAAAAATCCCGACAAGTAGTTATTAGACAAGTGAATTTTGCCCGTATTCGAAGACTCGAGTCAAACACAGTCCCATGTTTAATCTTTAAACCCTACAGGTCCTCCCTTTTACTGCTTAATTTATAATGATTTATATTCACACCCTAAATTTTCGGTATCACTAAATGTATGATTCCAACAGCGAGATAATCCTGGATTATAAATACATTCACTGCGATCCTGTAGAAAATCAATTGCGACCTAAAAGCATTTGGGTACGTGACACGTTTCATTATTGGTAATCATTCCCTTAAATGTGTTAGTCTTCCCGCTAAGGCGAGATCAAAAACTTTCTTGATTTAACCGCACATTTGGCAGCCCAACACTCTACCTGTCAGTCAAATTGATTGTAAGGGTTATCACGACCTCTTGGGAAAAACTCTGCCGAAATGGCGGAGAAAACTGACAATTAAAATTATCCCAACCCATGTACGATTAAAGAAAAGCAGCTATTAATTTCATTCGGAACAGAGGAATTAGTAATTTGATAACTTACTTAGACCGATTCATGCTTCATTATGATTTTAGGCAATAATTCAAGGAGTCTAAACTAATAAACAATCAAGGCCATCACGGAAATGATCTGTTACCCACGGTTGGCGGGGGAAGTTTTACTAGTTCCTTATTCAGAATTAACGGATCTTAATATTCACAATAATTTTCCAAACATTAAATTATGTTCAAAACCACAGTGTTACTTCCACCCAATTTTTCGCGTTGTAAAGAAATGGTACAATATATAGCAGAAGTATGCAAGGTGCAGGTGAAATCTTCAAAAGATTCGAAACCTCTAATAGAAATTTTTGCTGACGATCAAATTACTCTTCAGTTTTCGCAAAATCTGGCCCTTAATTTTGTCGGGCCTGACTGTGAAACTCTTCTTCGTTTGCCACTGACTGATCTAAGCGCTTTCAAAATTGTGGAAATTCAGCGCTATTTTGCTAGGCGTCATCGGCTGGTTGTCATCGCAAGAGACGATAACATCCTGTATCTCGGTGGACCTTCATTGCGCGTTGAAGCCATTTCGGAAGTACTTAGTGATGTTGAAACTCACCTACCTTCATTCCAAAATTTGGTGAATTCTAGTGAATGGAGTAAGCTCTGCTTGGCCTATGACATATCTGCTCACAAAGTCACGAAGAAAGCGGGGACCGCAGTCATTAATTTTCTCTATTATTTTCTTCCAATTCTTGAATCCAAAATGGATTCTCTCCGTCCCAAACCGATGCCGGATCAAGATTTTTTCGATGCCTATCGGAAGGCAAATGGTATGAAGAGTGTAATTGCTTGTGTATTTTGATGGACTAAAAATTCTTCTGACGTTTCGTTTATTTTCAGATGTCCCTACTCAACAGGTTTCTGCTATTTCGAGTGAGTTGAGTTTTATTAACCTCATCTTTAACTTTCACGATATACTTCTAACCTGGTAATCACAGTCTAACTCAGGTCTAAATAATAAGCTCTGGAGTGACTTAATGCGTCTAATATGAGCATTTAGCTTCTTGTAAGCGTAAATCATCAAGGGGCCGAAAACATCAAAGAAGAAAGTATCAGTCCGGAAATGAACAGATTCAAAACTCTGCTGAAGGCAAGTATCTTTGATGAATATCGTCGTAAACACACTGATTAGCTCAACCAATGAACTGTATAGCCCATTTAGTCATAGTTGGTTTTTTTTATCTTCAGCCTGAGGTTTACTTAGCCTCGTAATAAAAAAACACTAAAAATAGCATCTGCTTTTGCGCTATTGGTGAGGTAGCTATCACTCTAACGTTTAAATATGAATCGTCCGAAACGCCCGCTTTGGTATGGGTAACCGTCGCCAGCATAACCTGACATGTGAGTGCATAATTTAAGCGCTGTTAGGATCGTGAAAACTTTCCAAGAGTAAGTATATAAGTTGGAATGAGTAACGTTATGTCTCGTTGTAGAAACTAAAGACAGACGTCGACGGGTCATTGTGATAGACGGTGCAAATGTAGCGCATGGCGAGTCGACGACGTGAGTACTCACTTCCTCTTCACTCTGAGACTTCAATCTCTGGATTTTATAAAGCGTTTGTTGTTAAATCAGTCGCAAATACAACTTGGGGAATCTCCGAATAGCCTACAACTTCTTTGTGAGTCGTGGTTATACGGACGTGAAAATTGTGCTTCCGGAATCGCCCAGGGAACGCCTTCAAGACTTTTCAGACGAGGAGTTAACGAAACATTTCATTTTTACGCCTATTCGACGTCTGATACCGGGAGCGCCACCTCAACGTGCCGACGATGACAGGTAAGGGCGTCATACCCAATCGTAACATCACCTATTACTTATTCGATATAATTTCATAATCCTCAGCGTGATAATCCAAATGGCGAAAGGATTGGGCGGAGTTGTGATATCCAACGACCGCTACCGAAATTTCCTCGCTAGAAACCCAGATGCTAAAGAATTTCTCATCAATCAGTAGGTTTAGTAACTAGCGTGATATTTCTGGGTATATCTTTGTCTAAAGAGAACTGTTTTCCTGGCTTCTTCTAGAGTCATCCCTTACAACCTCTCGGAGGGCATTTTCGCAATTTCAGATTACCCTTTGGGACCCAAGCACAAGTCCCTTGATGAAATTCTAACTTTTCCTCCTTGAATCCCTTGTTATTTTAATTAAATTAGACACCTTTTTATCTCAGCAAGAAGCAGTATTTTCCGTTACCGAAGATAGCAACCGGATAGGTTCGCTAGCCCATGGGATTAGTCCTGTTTGGCAGAAATGTGGATTTTAATCTAAATAGGGAAGTAAGAGCATTTACAGACTAGTAGTACACAGTTAAGCAAAATAATGAGCGGCTGACTGGTTGCGCGAAACGAATGGATGCGCAGATTTAGGAGTTATTTCCGCGCTTGCTCCGGCCGCCTACTGGTGCCCCAGTTCGTTTCTCCGGCAGGAGATTGCCACTGAGGAAATTACATAGGAGGTTTCTGCTCGACTCGTTGGAGTTTTGGAAGAGTCGCATTACGAGACTGGGTGCAGGCGCCGGAGGTAAATCGCCCTCGTCATCGTCATTTACAGTATCATCAAATTCTGAAGTATTAATTGCTACAGGAGGAAGAGGCAAAGTTAGGGAACTTGATGGTATGCATCCAGAAGTACTGTGACTTTTGATATTCTCTTTCATACGCGTTCGAAGGACTTCCGGTAAGTGGTCGGGGTTCATGACGCAAATTTTTTTGTGACTGTCCAATTGGCACAGGGGACCCACGTAACTGCACCCCGATGATCGCCATGGACACGCAACTGTGTAATCTCCAATAATGCTTTCGAGAATAAAATCGTGGTGCATGCAATCCATGGAAATCTTTTTTCTATCAACTGGACAAACCTTCGCTGTCTCCATCCATTTTGCAATGCACTATGAGAATAAACTCATGAAATAGACAACATTACCGAAAGGCAGTAGCTATGTCCACATGGCGCCCGATGTGGATTTTTAAATACTTCTGAACATATGACGCAAAAAAGATGGGGACTGATTTTGTCCGGACGGGCAAATCTGCGCTCTTCATGCTCAGACATCGAATCCCCAACAGCAGATGAAGATTTTTTAGTTGATCGTCTAGGAGCCATTGAAGTGCTTGAACGATCGGAGCGCCGGCCCACTCGCCGTCTACGAACCATAGCCTATTCGGGAGTGAACAAATGGGTAAGTCGGCTGAACCGGCTAATAAGTCTCAATAATTCAGGATGGAGGAGGATGGTTGAAACTATTCAGTTTAGAGTAGGGACTGAAAATATTTTAATAGCTTATTTTCAAATCGATTTTAGCACAAAAGGATAAACATTTCTCTTTATAATGTGATTTCACTTATTAAATTGCTAATTTAATTTAACTGACTACCTCCAACCACGTAAAATTTTAGAAACATTTTTGAAATGGGGAAAATATAAATTTATCCCCTTCTGTCTAGTTTGTCAAGTTTGCGAAGCCAAATAACACTTTGTCCTCAACAGGTGCGCAAATTAGAAGGGATTCAAGCTAAGATAGTATCTAGCATAAGGCAAAAATTTAAGTTTGTGAAGTTTTCTTTACATGGCCAAATGATTCCCAAAACTACGTAAAACTAGTTAATGTTCTCACTTCACTTTTCATCGGTTCCGTGCTGATTGAAATAGATATAAAAGATGTTATTCCAAATGCGTTATGGATACAGGCTTTCAAGCTAAGCTTGGTTGCCAAAATGAAAAAAAACTGCAATTAGTAATTCGACAGCTATAAGACAAAAAATAAGTTTCAAATGAAACATTATGTTTTTTTGCAAATTAATTTTTTTTGCCCAGTCCACTAACTTAGATGTTTAAATATTTGATTTGGAAATAAACGCCGTCTTTCTTGTTGGGTTTGCTTGACTGTCTATCACTTTATGGAAAGCGACCGTGTTCACGATATCGGGGAAATGCGGCGGTTTTTTAAGGTAAGGACGTATTTTTATTTTCATCCCAAGATGCTGGCTCCTTGGGCAGCTGTACATAAGAGTCATTTGCTATTAATTGCTCATGAGTTGCAGTTAACTATACGCCGCAAGAATATTGTCTCTTTTGCTAAGTAATAAATATAGTTGGCTACCGATTTATTTAATTTTTCACTGATTTCTATAAACAACATATTTTCATTAACTTTTTATTGGTTCTTATCAAAAGAGTACGTCCGAAGACAAGAAGGAGGGAGGTGCTGTCGATTTTAGTGAATTCAACGAAAGAATAGACTGTCTTGATCCAAAGGTTGTAACGGAGCTGTTCAATGCTTCTAAATTTCTTTTTTATGAGCCTAAACTGTAATATTCAACTTTTTCCAATATAAATGCAGCTTACCCGTCCGCTATTTTCTGTATTCACTTCCTAGATAAATATTGCTAATGATGATTCCGCGCCCTTTAGCCTTTATTTATTTTTCAGCTGATATCGATTTGAAATTTTAATTCGTTTCCGTACTAACCTTGATGTCTCGAATTCAACGAGAGTTGTCAATCGCTCAGCGTAAAAGAAAACGCCATGTTATTCCAGTTCGTAATAATGTAGTAAGCATTTCATTCGGAATCTATCCATATCACTGTTAAGATTTCTCATGGTTAACTTCATTGAATTTGGTCTTATTTTTCAGAACGACCTCGTAGGAATCCCTTGGAAAGAGGAACGGGATCTAAGGAAAGCCATTTATGATTCACTTCGTGAACAGCACCGCCATCCATCTCCAATTGGATGTCGGTCCAAGTTAACCGGATCGACACCTCTACCAAAGTTGGCGAATGATTCGAAACCGAAATCTAGGACAGGATTGCCTACTAGGAAAACTAAACTCGTTAAAGTGCCTTCTGATCATTTATTTATCTTTGCTTTTATTAAATCATATATTGAGTACTCCTTTGAGGGTTTCATACAGTTGATAGAGAGTAGCATAGCAGAAAAAACCTTTAATTACATTCCTTATTTTTCCTTTCTTTATCTTTTGAGGTCAGGTCGTCGTCTGATCTTGTTGGTCGTCAGTTAAATTTCAATCTTGCGACTGAAGGTAGTCGAAAGCTTCATACATTGCTCATCCTCTGATTGTGCAGGCTTTAAGGTTTTTCACTTTGGGTTTTTTGAGGCATTTTTCTGTGGTATTCGTTTTGGAGTCAAGCGTTTTAGGTTTGGAAAGATGATAACATTTTGTATTGAACTTTTAGGCTTTGTTGTTATCAGTAGTTTCTTGGAAGTGTGGTATCCATGACTCAACCAGAGCTGCTCTTCAGTTTGGACCTGCCGGATTAGGCGTTTGCTGTGCCAGTAAGGGACCACCAAACGCTCAAAATTGACTTCCTTTCGTTAGAGCAGCGAGACTGATTTGACCTTTTAAACCTAAGATTTTCCTTCTAGCTAAACTTTAAAAGGCAATAAGGTTTCTTGAATCTACTAGGAACAGGATCATTGTGTGACCATGGGTTGCCGATCGATTTTCGCGATGTTGAGTAAAAAAATCGATTGAACCCTCGCCTTATGGAATTTGATCTATTTTCGGATCTAGAGGGGAGTTTGGGGGTTCATCAGTCTTTAAGGAGAATTGTCTGTGTTGTAGCCATTTTCTCAAGGCTTTAACGTTGAAGGGATAATCAAGTACGCTTAAGGGTTCTGCAATAGCCATTTTTCCCTTTTGGTAGAAAGCAAAGCGGATGGAGGAGGCGGCGCAGGAGCTTTCTATAGAGGGCGAAGCTGGTATTTCGAGGAGCCCGCATCCCCGCAAGTCGCGCCCGCTACCGGGCGATTTGTCGCATCAGTTTTTATTCGCTTCCTCGTATTCCCGCTCATTCGCTCTCCTCTCCTCACGGGCTGTATCAAGGGTTGCTCGACGTACCATCGCTCGGGCCGTTGCAGCAGCAACCACAACTGTTAAAAAAAGCATTTCTCGTCGGGGTCGACCACTCTCTAGTTCAACACGGTTTGTTTAAAATCGCCATCTTTTTGCTTCATAAAGGGAAATTTGTCCCTGATCTTGTCCCTTTTAGACCTCGAAGGGGCCGACCGTCCAATAGCACCAAGAGGCTTAGAAATAATTCGCGGATTTCCATACGACGAGATGAGGATGTGAAGGGGAATGAAGATTCCGTTGAGGTGCTGGTTGATGGAGAAAACGGTGAAATAGTGCCTCAAAGTAGTTTGTTGATTCATACTTTTTATGCGCAGAAGGGGTTATGATAATATCAGACCTGCTTTTTTTGGCTGCTTCTAATTGCTAAAACGGGACTTCTAAAGGCGTCCTGCTTCTCCTTCCGTTCCAACAGTCTAGTTTCTTGTTAACCCCTAGGCAGATTGCTAATTGTGTTTTTACACTAGCCTCTAGATCTGATTAGGATTGCGATTGGTGGGATTTCAAGCGAACCTTATGTTGATGTTGCTACATATTTTGCAGACTGGTTGAATGTAAATCCTTGTTAATCTGGAGCCAATGCTCCTCGATCCACTCACTGGGTAATGCGATTCTGGCAAATTCTTATTTTAAAAAGGCCGGCAATCGGAATAGATTTCAATCTCTATATCTTCCCACAAGTAGACGTGTTAGAAATAATCAGACTCAACCCAACCCGTTCGGGCACGTCGCCTTACGCAAATGGACGCTATTGGAGCATTCGGGTTATGTAAATTCCAGCTCTTGTTGTTCAACAACTAGCGGTAATAATTGCATTGTTTTCCATAGTATTTGAGATATTAGTACCCATGATTTCGTTTAGAAGGTAAGGTTAGAGTATTTCCTTGTGGGGGACTATTGAATTCGTAGAAGTTCAATATGAGTGAGAAGGTCCTAAGGTTATTCCTGCTCCCCGATGTTGATTCATCCCATCTGTTTGAAGGGATTTTCCCGTTACAGTGATTTTTGGCCACCTTTTGCATACCCATCGCCTTTTTTGCATTCGGAAAAGTGACAGCTTCCAATTTGACTCCGTTCTTTTCTACAAATTTTGTAGAATCCTTGGTGGTTTCGTAGCCAGCACCCAGTTAACGAGTGTCATAGTTGTTTATCGGTTAAATTTCCACGACCTTATGATGATCGCCCTACTGGTGTCTCAATCTAATTTTTAACCAGCATTAAGATTTCCTGCAAACGACTTCTCTCGGGGCACACAGTTCAGGTAGGGTTGGTGCTCGATGGTGCGGGGTCTAAGCTCCCCTGCTTAACCTTTATGCTTTTTTGATGGGTTCTGTTTCGAATACTTAATGCCATCCTGACCTAGTATTTACCTTTCTTATACATTGTTTCAGTGATCTCGAAGGCTTCTAACAAAGCGTCGCCGACACCATCGATCAGTACCCCGGCTAGACCTAGTTTCCCATCTCTGATAAAGTCGACACGTTCATTGCCGCAGCAACCAGTTCTCCTAGCCGCTTCACCTGAAAAGTGGCAGGACAGTCGAGGTCAGCCTGTTAACGTACAGGATTTCGTTGATTTTCTTTGTTTCTATGGTGAGATGAAGGCTTAATATGTCTCTGATAGCGCAACTTAGCTAAAATTAATAGATTTGCCTTCTACAGGCACGCCTTGTCTAGATGAAAGGTTGGCATGGTTCATGAGTGCACCGGGTCATCGAGGTTCTGTGAATGGGACTGAGTGTCCGCATGGAGCGATCGCCAGCGGCAAAGGGATTCTAAGAGTCTTTCCCGCTTGTGCCTTTCCAAAAACGCCTGCCCGACCGTCTGTAACCCCTTTGCAGTGCCACAAAGCTCCTGTACTCCCAGTCGCACGCAAGACGGTGTCTTCTTGGCCAATTCCGCTGCCCGAACTTAGTATCGGATTACCTTCTGAAAGGCTTATCGAAACCGATTCTGCTCCAGTAAGTGAAACTGAAATTGGAATCCGTTATGTTCAAATAAGAACGTAAAGTTGAATTTTTTTTTTCCTATTTTGTTGACTAAGAAGGAACCTGTGAAGCCGAAAAGGCTGACTCAATCGACTAATGGAAGTGGAATAAGTGGTAAACATACAAATTATCTGTTGCTTATAATGCATAAATATACATTTAATGATCATTCGGCATTTGTTTTGCATCTGCGTGATTGTCCTAAAGGGTTAGTTTTCCCCTTTTATTACTTAATCCGTCTTTTTTGTATAATTTCAACATCCAACCCTCTAAACTACCACGTGAATATCAGCGCCTGTTTGGCCAACAACTCACATGAGCTCCTTAATCTTGTAATCACGTCAAAAAAACAAAGGGACGTTTTTTGAAGTGTCTGTTATTGTGTGTAGATATTTCAATTGCGAATGGTTCTCCGTCGATGAAGCAAGGAGCTCCTTTGAAGAAAGCGAAGAAATCGAAGATGGCCAAGAAAGTAAATATTTGATTGTGATCAAAAGAAACGGTACAATGCTGTCAATTCTCCCCCTTTTTTCAGAGGCTTAGGAACGATTTGAGTAGGAAATCATCTCCTGATCAGAGGCCGTCTTCCCTGCCGATATCGAATCGAAGCTCTCTTCGCTCCCAAATTCTTCGTTCTGGACTTCGCTCACAGGCATTACTGAGAACTAGACATCAGCAAAGACTGGTTAGACGGTAGACATCCCGTTTTTATTACTGCTCTTTCATTTTTTGATACTTTTCTCTCATGAGACCGCATATCCTCGGCTCGAGTTTATATGTACACGTTGCATTTGTTTTTCTTTTCATGAGTGGCTACTCGCATCATACCCTTTGAATGTTTACTGGAAGATACTTGAACCATTTGGTAGTTTTGGATGGTACAAACAGGGATGATAATGAATCGCCCCCAGTCCGAGGTAACCGTCCAAAGCTCGTTCTCAGTTCCAAAAACTTCGAAAGTGGCTTTAGGATGAAGCACCAGCAACTGCAACTGTATGTGCTATTCAGCTATGTAGCAATCTAAGGCGTATGTATATGCAATTGGAAGCTAAAGTAAATCTGGAAGATGGTATTGTGATTAAGCCAAAAAGCGGAAGACCAGATCAGATTTTTTCGGACTGAAGATGGACACAGTGCGCCAAACAAGACTTTCTGAATACCCCTCCCCTCTATTGAGGACTATTAAATGGTTTCGAATCTCTGAAAGGGCTGAAAGCTGCTCGACTTGGACAGTTCAGAATCATATACTTGAAGAGGGCGTATTAAAAACGATTGTGTATCGCTTTCATCAAAGGAAAAGAGCGCAAACTAGCGCCTTTACATCTCCGTTAAAAAAAATGGATAGGACAGTCAGCTCAGATTTACATTTCGCATACATATTGTACGTTGCCGAATGCAAATATGGATAATAATATAGAATGAACAGAATCAACCCAATATGTACAAAACAAATCGCTATTGGAGAGGGATCACGATAATGAAGCAGAGGGTAGCCAGATCGGTGGCGTTTGAGCCACAAAAGGAAGACCGAACGCAGAGAAGATGAGAGCCAGCGCCGGACCCGGACCCTCTTCTTCGAAGAGCGCTGATGGTGACAATGAAAACCATTTAAACTGCAGGATATCAACCTAATCACAAAACGTATGGGTTTTTCGGTGTTTTTTCTGTGTCCAGATTAAGGATGCGCAGGATTTCAAGCTAAACCTAAAAAATGATTGAACTTCGAGAAACCCTACACTGTGAACTCTATTCCAGGTCCAGGAAAAAGACTACAAGCAGTCAAAGAAAAAAGACACTCGGATAAACTTGGAGATTCCAGAGAACCGGGCACTTCGACCTCTGATAAATATTGATCCGGTGCCGTCAGAAGAATAATTCCCAACATTACATCCTGGTCATTTGATTAACGCCTTTGAGAGGTAGTGAGATAGCGGCCATAAATCGGTAGCCTGTTGAACCAGTAGCTTCGAGATAAACTCCGTCAGAAGAGCCGAACCCTAACGGCCCCCATTTTTAATGTTGGTGAAATCACCTAGCATTGGAGAAATTTTGATTGGGAACTGCCCGGTCTTCAACTCCATTTGGCTTTGTGAATGTGGAGTGACTTTTTTGTGACTGGTTTGTCAATATGAAAGGCTAGTGCACATTCGATTCCTTTGATTCAAGCAGCAATCCTTATTTTTATGTTCTGATGGAGGAGTGTGCACTCACTAAGACACGAATAAGCTCCATAATTTCGACGACCATGAAAGGTGTCATCTACTACATAAGAGTACCCAGAAACTAGATTACACTACAAGTGCTGTTTCCTCAATGGAGAAAATGATAGAAGCATCCTAGAACCAAAATAAAACGGGGTTTGCCATTCACTCCCAATTTGGCAGAATATAGGGGAAATGAAGAGTGATTTTAACTTCCAAGAGATCTTACCCCATTTTGCTTTAAAACTAGGACGCCTTCCCATATGACAGATTCATCGAGAAAATGGACACTTCGCAACTCAGGCCCACCTACTACAAGGCCCAACTCTGGTGTTGCCTTTTCATGAAACTTCGATTGATTCCATTTACAAAAGATGCCTTTCACTGACGTGCCCATCTAAGCCATGATTGATCACCTCAGGCCATTTTTGTCACCTAAATTCATTGAATGAAGGAACCATTGGAAACAGAAGACCATCAGGATCAGTCCCAGGCCAAACTTTTAACCTGAATGTGGATAATAAAGCCATTCTCAGCATGAAAAAAGATTTTAACATGGACACTTAATGATACCGGAAGGATCGCACTGTATTAAAACGGATTTCGAAAACATTACACAAGTTCAAGTTCATGAGTCGAAACACCAAAAACATTACAAGCAAGTGGAACTGATAGTCTGAACATGACCGCGATTGAAAATGTCTCTTTAAAGGGTATAACAGCACAAATTCTTCCTGAGGATTTAGTCACCTTTAATAAAGTAACGAGTCTTCTAAGATATGCCAACTGAGAGCATTTTGAGAAGAAATTTATCGCTTATATTGGAAAGGGAGCCACACCAAACAGGGCAAATTTCGAGTTTTACCTCAAGAAAAGTAAGCAGATCCTGCTCGCTTAAGGGCATCTATTAGCACTGCTTCACTTGCCATGCACTTTTGTTATTCTCTTGAAAATTCGCTAGCAACAACTCTGTCATGAGCCGGATCTGATTGTGGAAGAATTAGTGTCCAACTCTAGGTCTCCTAAAAGAGAAGATGCTAGTTCTTTAATTGAGTTGAAACGAGTTGGGAAATCGTCAGCTTAAGGTCCTACTTGGTTACTAATAGGATGTTTGAGCAAATAGCCTCGCTGCGAAAGAGAGAAGGGCCAATGACGCAAATAATTACGACTGAAACCGTTGGAAAGCCTCCTTCTTTGAGATGCCATTGACCAAAAAAGCAACTAAACACCCATAAAAGGTGCGCGACACGAACTATATGGATAGTAGTGCAGCAAATTGTAGAATTGAGTGGCTGTGGAACGATGTGTACAGCATCGGAAGCTTCCTTTCGGCTCAAATGAGTACCATTAGTTGTCCAGAGGACACCTTATTAATGTTCTTCAATACATGAGGAAATTCACTCTAGGATGAAGAACAGACTGGGACGAGTAAAGCAAGCAGATGACCTTAATTTAAATGCTGATAAATTTTTCAATTCCCCAATAAGGATCTTAAACGAGCACGAAATGCAACTGACAATGGATAAAACGGTCTGCATGAACATTGGAGGAGAAACCTATATGGACTCATTGCGCACTGCAACAAGTGAAATTAATGTAAACAGAACAGCATCCAATTGGGTAATGCAAAGTCGTTAAAGCCAAGCAGCAGTTGGTAAATTTCGACTTGTTTTGAAGAGTCTCTAGTTACCTCCTGAAGCTGAAACCAGATTAGTCGCGTTCCATTTAGAATAGATGCTTTACAATAATGCTAGATGTGCAAGGCTCATTTTGAGAGCAAATTATCGCACATCAATGGCTGAAAAGGTACCTAAAGTCACAGTGGGAAACCACCCAAATAAAAGAAGGCATTATTGCTGAGTTCTCAAAGGCTGACGAGTCCAGATTTAGTAGATTCCACGCAGAACTAAGAGAGTATACTAAATCTAACAAAACGCGAGGGAGTTGATTGTTCGAACCAGTTCATCCTGGTAAGAAAATCATACCTAGTCTCCCTACCTCAGTCAAAATACTATGACGTTAAACAAAATCACTTTATTCTGAGTGCGACAAATGCCACATTTAACAAAAAGGGAAGGGTGATTAAGACGCTGGATTCAATTCCTTTCTTAACTAACGCCCCTATGAACAGTAAGAAACAGGCACAAGAATCACAATTTGAGCCGAAGTATCGCGGACTTTTACCACCAAGAACTGCCCAAGCTTTAATCTTTATAACCATTTTATAAAAGGGCTATTAAAAAAATTATTTTATAGAGATACTTTGGTATTGTTATAAGAAGAGAGCGATCTAAAGGGCGCAGCGTAATAAATGTATTCACAGAACCAATGGCATTTTGACCGGAGTTGCGAAAGACCTCCATAAACTCGGCAGATGCAGTCACACACTGCATGGTTTGTGAAAAAGCCTGGTTAGACTGACTGAAGTCAATGACTACATAGTTGGAAGACGAGAATGTTGGTGCACTGAAGCTGTTGTCAGAAGGTGGAAAAGTGTCGTCAAAGGAATTTGATTGTGTCAAGGTCGATAGGGGAGGTGATTCTGTAGCTCCCGCCACCATATCTCCAGCTCTTCCTCATGAAGTCTGTGGACATTAGATCAAGTGCTTCAACTTATTTTTTCAATCATCTGTATTAGTGAAAGAATGGAAATATTTAAATTGACAAAACAATCCCTTAGGTGCGTTTTAAAGAGCTAGAAGACCAATAAAGCACAAAAGAGCAAAGGAATCATCTAAATTATTTTCGAAATTGCCATTCTAATATTGACATCGGATGAATTTCTCTGAAGAAGCGGTCGAAACATCGGTTCTTGCTTTAACTCAAGGTCAGAACGCCCCGAAACAACTTAGGTTGCAGTTTAATGATCGGCTTCTAAAAGAACGTCACTACTTTTTCTAAAAGCTCAGGAAGAGGCAGGTCTATGTTTCAGAACTCGAACTGAGAGAGGCGAAAATATCAGTGAAAATATTTTAATTTAATGGCACTCCTCCGTCCAGAACAAGGAAAACTACACACTCCCATCCGGCTTGTAGTGATCATAATGACCCAATACTAACTGGAGCAAGTTGCACCTACTTTCCATATAATTGCCCCAATTTACGAACTGAATACCGGGTGGTTCACCAACTTGACTGGGGGAGGAGTGGAGTGACTTACCTTTGAGACTTTAAACTGGTTAATTTGAGAATATCAGAGATATCCACTAGTGAAGCATTCGTCAGACCAGCTTTAGAAAGGCTGAGTTGCGGAAGATCCAGCGAAACCGGATCGGTGAGGTGGTGACGGCCATTATAGGTCATCTGATGCATCAGCATCAAGGGATCGCATCTGAAAGAGGACGAGGTATTTAGATTTCATCATCTCGATCCCAACTCGATGAGATGAGAGAAAAACCGTCAAAACTATAATGAGTATTCAGCAACACCGATCCACGCAACGACAAGTAAGTGTGCCGCTGAATTTGAGAAATGGTAATAAGTCAAGGTTAAAAATAAGTATAATTGCTAAGTGACAGAATAGTCGCGAGAGGAGAATCAGATAGGTCGGTGCATTCAAAAATGGCCAAAATGAACTCTTACACTGCTGTGATGGGAGTCAAACTTGGAGATAGTAAGGTTACCAAACAATGGGTTAGGGCGAGGGTAGAGCCACCTGCCAGTAGGAAGTTGTCCACCGCTGAAAGCGCGAGTTCGGTCTTGATCACAACCTCGCCAGTGACTACCATTGGTTGAACGTTGTCGGGAGAGAGGCATATAGGGACTGTAGCTGAGGTAGTTACGGTTACTGATGGTGGTGGCCAAGTGGGATGAGAATGCAGGCGTGATCAAAGTAAGAGATGAAGTAGAGGAATTTGTCGTTGAAGGCGAAGAAGCTGATATTGGTGATTGGGGTTCCAGATTAGCGTAGCTAAAGGCGAGAGAATTGTGAGGTGACACAAGGGAAGGGAAGAGAGGAGAGGAAGGCAATGCACTTACTAATGGAGAGCAGAAGTGGAGACGCAGGAAGAAGAGGTTTGTGGTGACGAGGTTGGAGTAGGAATCGTAAAGGCCACATCAGTGACAGCTTGATTGCACTGTCCTACCGAGAAGTGGAGGTATAATGAATAGGCATCTCGTTCTAGGTCATTAGAATCGTCTTTACAAATGCAAAAACAGGCAAAACTATACACAAAGATGCATGCAAACGCGAATGCTAACACGCCAAAAAGCCACTACAAGAGTGAGAAAGGGGAGAGAGCGGCAATTTCTCCCACGACCAGTCCATTGCTTAGGCTATGACTCCAGCAAATTGGAGATTAACAGCGAGTGTGCATTGAGATGGAAGCTCGGTGATGAAGCATTTATACTTAGGGGCTTGGAGATTGGACTATCTGCAGGAGTTGTTTTAAGGAATCAGATAGCTCTTGATAGTAACCCCATATAAGGAGACTAAAATACGCTATCAGTTGTTTTAGAAATTGAAGTGCCGGTAACTGATTGAAATAGAAATCCTCATTGAAGAGATTGAGTCAACAAGCTAGAACTTTGTGCCAAAGATACTAATTTCAATATTAGAATTACTGATCGGGGTGAATATTTCAACTTAAAATAGCAGAGATGGGCTATTTACTTCAATATCATCAATTAGAAAGATGCAAAAACTATGTCCAGATATATGGAAAGAGCACGACAGTGTGATTCGACTAATTGGTAGAAGAATGCTGATCCTATTCCTCTAAAACACGAGAGGAATAGACCAGCGCAGAGACCTTAAGAGACCTCGTCTTCTTTAGCTCAAGATATGGATGTAACGAGTACTTAGAGGCACTTCATCTAAAGTTCAATCAGTAAGATTAATTACGACACTGTTAAGTCAGACGGTCTCCATACCTCTTTCAGAAGCCTTTCCAACTTTCTGCCGGAGATTCCATTCACTGCTACATGCACGCACTTTCCATAGTCCAATTTGAGACTATGAATTCAGGTATTTACGCCGTGCCTTGTACGTGCCAGGGTGTACGAAGTTGTACTTCTGCTGGAATGATCTAATTTCATACGTCCGGTGGGTAATTAGTCCTGCCCGGCCCCCCCTACTCATCAGCCCCCAGAGTTGCCCCTGGGGTTACCAGTGGTCACCACGAGAAGGTTGAGAGTAGCTTTGACCACCTTGGTTTCTGGTAGCTGTTTGTTTACCTTTCAGACTCTCTTCAGCTTGTTCAAAACAATTTTTTTTCGATAATATACTTAGATTATGTCCTTCTTTTTTTAAAAACGTCGAATCCTGTGTGGCGTTGCCAAAGTTTCTTTTGAGGTTTGATTTTGTACTGTGTTGGTTATGATGATAGAGGTCCGGAGTGTTGGCCACCACAGAGTGGCCTGAAATAACATTAGCTTCTCTGAAACCATGCCAGAGAAGTGACCAGAGAACCGAAGACGTCGATAACCGCTTTTACTGCCTTCTGTGTTACCTGCTGTGTGCTACATGTTGTATTTCTGTTGTACCCCCAATAAGTCCCTGGGAATTGCCTTAATGGGTGGGGAGTAAATAAAAAATAAAAAAAAACCAGAAACCATGAAGGAACCGCTTGTGGGATATAGAAATTAAAGGAATAAGGTCAAAAAGTCCAAAAGACCGCGAAAAAAGCCCGTCTAGAAACAATGAAATAATTCAACGACCCCACTTGTTAGTGGATTGTTGCACAAGTCGATGGGATCCTCAAGGGTAGGGGTTCAAGAGCAGATCCAAACAACTGCAAATCAACATTTTACTGCAGTACCATGAGAGAATACTTTCCATAGCGGATTTCGGCTATCCAAAACGATTTTTCGGGAAGGAACTCCCAGCAATTCAAACTAAATCAGCATCCTAGAAAGCAGAGATGCACATTTGTTTTAGTCTTTAGTGATTCTACGAAAGTTTTTGATTCTTATTTGTAGAACCAGTTGCACAACATGCACCCAAGTCTATCAGACTAGACACGGAACACAACCAAAAGAATGATCCTGCGTTTGAAATGCCAGAAAAGGGATCCGCTCTGAAGATCTTGTTGCGAAAACCGTTTTACCAAGTCTATCTCCTCTGGATTAATAAAGACGACTAAAGCCATTAGCACCTCTGCTTAAGCTGCAGAGCTGTGTTTAAATAGAAATGATTAAAAGTGGACTGAAGCACGAGCGTTTGACAGCCCGATATTCTAAACCAAACCGATGTAAAATCACTCAGAGATGGTTTTGACTTCTAATATTAGCTTGAATATAATAATAATAATAATAATAATAATAATAGGACATGCATTAGACGTATTTGGGGGCTTAGAACGGTTAGAGAAAGAGCACAAATAAGCTGAAAAAGCATAACCGTATTTCAGTGAAAACTGGAACATGCACTCTTCTACCTGCCTGTTAATTTGCAGTCATCCAGTTTCCACGTATGACGTATGACGTAGGACAAAAGGAGGAATGCGCAATGCAAAATCTCAGTTTAAGTATAGTTCTTGATTTCTTCCATTAACTTTTGCGATCACAAATGGAGCGAGTGATAATTTATTCCAATCTCTTCCCTTCTAAATTGGAATATCCATCGCAAACAAAGCTAAGGCAACTATCTGATTCGATAACCCCATGATTACTCTTTACAAAAATATTCTAAAAACAATTTCCTGATAAACATTCGAGGCAAGGGACAAG
Organism: Moniezia expansa; assembly: GCA_019097775.1. NCBI lineage: Eukaryota > Metazoa > Platyhelminthes > Cestoda > Cyclophyllidea > Anoplocephalidae > Moniezia > Moniezia expansa. The sequence continues at coordinate 6,799,012 of JADFDV010000064.1, forward strand.
GAAAATAAACATCGATAAAATTAATAGGGTACATAGTTGCAGCAATTTAAGGCATGCGAAGTTAATGAAAGTGATTTACAAGAATCCGTTTGAGCAAATATGGTCGCCTATGAGTCATTCCTAAGTTCAGACGTTGAGATAACCAGATTCGAACGACAGTACTGATAAAAAAAACGGAAATGCTTTGCTTACTCGTATTGATAAAATTTTGGCCGTCGTCGTCGGAGGGCGAAGGGGAGGGGAGGGGGGAAGGCTCCCCAGATGGGAGTGATGAGAGAGGAACAGTAACAGCAACACTGGCAGCCTTTAATACAGCCTCTTGAATCTCTTCTCGAGATGAATAAAGCCGACCAGTGCGCGGTTTCTCGCCTGTTGCCGCGGCGTCCCAGGGCACTGAACAAGTGACCCCCACCACAAGCCGGGAGTTCTGACGCTCCCGAGTTCGTGACCAGCACAGCTGTCCACGACCTTCAATATTGTTGATACTAACACGACCGACGGTATTTGACTCACGACACTCGGACACTACGCGAGCTTCCGCGATTGATATTTTAGCACCTACAAAGGGAAATGAAAACCACAAATAGCTGAAATAAGTGAAATGGATTGAGCACTACTACTTAATTTGACTAGGATGTGGGCAGGCACTCTGGGAGAAGATGAGTTAAGGAAATTAGTGCTACACAAAATATGGTTTGTCTAGGCATAGCAAAAGGATTTTCTAAATGTCTGCGATTCTACATGAGCGTAAAATTAGCTGAAGATCACCATATGACACGAGGGAGATGCATGAGTACTCACAATGCCTCCATGGGAAGTTAAATGATAAGGATCAGGGTTGAATCAAAAGGCCAGTTACGATCTTCCTTAATCACTGTAGCAAGAGTTTCTGCCACCTCATAAATTCCACACACTTTATCGCCAAGCAGAGAAGCCACAAAAACCTTTTCAAACATGTAAAGCTAGACGGATCAGTTTTCATAACGCTAACTACAATTGAAATTGAAATCTGCCGTCTCACTTCATGGTCATCTCACCTTATACCAGGAGAATAAGGTATGTAATCTAGGTCAGCGCTCTTACTGAGGGCTTTTGAATGAGGGGAGGATTTACTGAGATAGAACTGAAAATGAAATGCAGTCATAGGAAACAGACGGTCAAAAAATGTATTTCTTCCTACAATGGAGGAAACAGGGGGGACAGTGCACATCTCAAACAAAATAAGACACTTGTATACTAATGTGTAGAACATCTAATAAACACCAGTGCTGTAGCATTATATGAATCCTTACATTAAATTGTTATGAGATTAAAGAGTTAAAGATTGAGAACAACGCTGCTGACGAAACGATCACCATGGACAGCTCAAAGGTAGCGGAATAAACACCCACTCTCAGATCAGTTTTTTGGTGACAATGTACTGCTACTCACTAAATTGGTCTTATTACAAGATATATTCGTTAGTATTCAACAGCAATGCTTTATCTGTTGGAATTCATGCGGCTTTTGTCAACGCAGACCCGCTTTAGTGCTGCATGAGCGTTGAGATTCCTAAGACGAAGGAAACGTGCAGACACCTTAGAAACGATCGTTAGAAAGTGGCTCTCAATAAATGAATCTCCCTGAATGTCATTTTGATCCCCTTAAGATCTAAATTGTACGGATCACTCCTTTCTTCAGGTAAACAACGAATGGCAACTTTATGCTAAAAAGGAAAGGGCATGTAGATTGGAATTAACTTGAAGGGATTATCTACCCTTCAATGCCTAAGTCCATCTATAATTCTTTGAACTCGTCCGATAGTCCCTCAAAATATGCTCTACTGTTTGATCAATAGATGTTTCTATCCTTTTTTTAATGAATACGAGTGTAAATGAAAACTTATGAGCAGAGGTCCCTTGTTAGGAACCCCCCACCCCGGAGAGATGACGAAGCGGAGAACAGACCAGGTGAGAAGTTAGTAACTGAAGTCGACCATGAATCGGGTAGTTGGGGCCGCGTTGATCGATATGCCGAAGATCTAGAAGTTGATGGTGGCAGAGGAAGGCGCACTGGTCGCCAAGCAGGGTAAGTTGATGATGTTGTTCCCGACGCTGAAAGGAAAAAAAAACATTAGGCTGTCTTCTGATAAAGAAATGATCTCCGGGTGGCGCTTTCTTTCTTCCATGAATCTATCCGAAAAATTCCAACTGTTAATGGTCATCACTTTCAAATCTAACTTAACCCAAAATCAGAAGGGCAGGTACGTTGATGCAGAGACTGAAAATGCGTCTAACCAGTTAGATGTCACGAATTCAAAAATCATTGTTGCACACCCAGTACTCTGATCAACCATCAGTTAATGTTGAGCCTACAAAGGCAGACCGAATGAGGAGCGTAACAGAGAGGAATCGAAACGCCTTCTCTCGGCACCCCATCCTCCATCCCAATCCATTCAAATGGGAAAAAGATAGATTATTGGGACTACTGGTGGTCAAACCTACTCTCAACCTCCTCGTAGTGACCACCGGTAACCCCAGGGGCAACTCTGGGGGCTAATGAGAGGGGCGGACGGTTAGGACGGTTAGACTATGCCAGCAGAAGTACAACTTCTTACAGCTTGGTACACGAGGTACGACGTAAATAACCGGATTCATGGTCTCAAACTGGACTGTGGAATGCACGTGCATGTAGCAATGAATGGAGTCTCCGCCAGAATGTTGAAAGATTTCTAGTAGGAGACATGAAGACGGACGAGGACGGACGAGGTGCCACGACGAAGCTGAACTGCTACCTGTACGACGAAGCCATGCCAGAGAAGAGACCAGACAAACGAGGACGTCAACAAACGTTTTTATCGTGTTCTGTGTTAGCTATTGTGCTTGTTTTAAAAGCTATTTGTACTTCTGTTGTACCCCCAATAAGTCCTTGGGACTTGCCCTAATGGGTAGGGAGAAAATTCAAAAAAAAATGTAACTACTCTAAGCCCACAACAAAACTTGCTTAAGATAGCTGGTCTTATTACAAAAACCATTAGGTTCGACAAAGATAATTTTCTTCAAGAATCCCAGAGAGAACCTAAACAAGACAAAAGTAAAGAAAGTTTGAGCGCTGAATTAGACAGAAGCAAAGTAAAAAAGAACCCCTAAATGGAGGAGGAGATCGTCTCAGGTTGGGAAATCAAGAAAATACCTGTTTCAAAATTGTCACATCAGCCAGACTTGAAAGGTCAATGTAGGTGGGACTGGAAACATAAAGACCCAAAATATGCGCGACATTATACTGCATTGGAGAACATGGAAAATTTTGGAAGAGGGTACTGAAATGAAAACTCCCAAAAAGATCATCCATTCTGATTAAAGGTGCCGGACTGCTTCAACACAAAACACATAGACCAAAACTAAATTTAAAAGGCAAGAGAAGTAAATGTGGGTTTGGATACATCAAAAAATTTTTAGGACAAGACCAGACAATAGACTCGTCTTTCTCTAACAATGACAACATCAAATGAAAAGACAACTGAATTACAAAGCGGAATGAACGAGATTACCCAAAGGTGAGCTGGTGCCATTAGGAGAGATTACTGGCTCGTGTACTTCAATGTCTACTTCTAGATCCGCCATTTTGTCCTTTGGAGATTTGAGGTCTTCGGCATTCAAGACATTTGTGACCGGTAGGTAGTCAAGAGGAAGCGGCGATAGAGCGACCATTGCCGTAGGGTCTGCACCTGTTCTATACAAATCAGAGCAGCCATGGTTTGAAATGAGATTTTTGGTTAAAAACGCAGGACATCTGTAATTGTTACCTACTCGTTACTCAAAAAGGCCACGCTCTAGTTCCACTACTAATCTATACAACAGCCCTTCTGATTTGAGTTATCCAATTTCAGATTGAGCCGGATATTAAACAAGCCAGTAATAAAAGTCATTGACTTTAGAGTCTTCTTCGTTATTCGGTAATTGGGGTCAAAGACGGGGAAATGGGTATGTGCGTAGGCCGGACGCGATACTATGAGTCTATTGTTAATCTATTTGGAGACCCGAGAGCAAAAAAAAAGGTTCATAAACCTCAGCGTAACTTTTCGTAAAAACTAATTTAGCGGCATTAAATGGACGCCAATCCAATTACCTGAAGGACTAGTGATTGTTTTAAGAGAGGTCGGAGAAACATCAGGTTAGCAACGCTCCTGAGGATTAACCTTGCGAGGAATTAGGGCAAGACGCAAAAGCAAGACAACCTGTCTTTGACAGACAGGATCCCTTTCCTTTTAAACCATCATGATTAAGGATTGCTAGATCCTAGCGTTCTACAAGGCGATGGCTAATAACAGCAATAATGCGTGACCGCTGCAAAGGAGTAGGCGATTGATGAAACATTCTAGATATCGACATCTTCAGTAGATTATATATATTTTCAATAATTCGATAATGGTAAACACCACGTGGTCGAAGTTTCCAAGCCAGATTGGGGATATCAATTATGGGCTACAAATTATCGCAGGCTGCAAAATAAATTAGATCCCATCAGGAGCTAAGAAGACGATCTCCAGACGACAGTCAGTCTGCTATGGGGAAGGGCGGCTTCCGAAGTTCACCCACGTAGGATGGTAATGGCGATGACGGCAAATGAGCGATTGGGCTCGAGAAAATCGACGGAATTCCCAGCGTTCTCCTGATTGTTTTAGAAATGGGTAAGTTTTATCAGAAAGTGAAAAATCGAGAGACGAGAGACCTGATTTTCAGGCGTTCATTCGCTACACTAAACAAAATGCAGCCTATCGACCTGAAGTTATCCAGTAAGGTGAAAATTCGTGAGAAGGAAAGTAGGAGGGAGGGAACAGTATTGTAATTAAATATGATTAAGACCGGCAAATAACTGCGTGTCTCAATTGGAAAAGAAACTAAACAGGAACGGCGATCTGTCTCATTTCTACTAGTTATATGACTAGTGGTGTCCAAAACGAAGCATATTCAAGTACTTCAAATACCGACAGTCACTTAGTATCTAGACGAGAAACCGTTTGCATCAGTCAAACTGGGGCTGTTAGGATAGCACTGCGGAGACACATTCACTATAGAGGTTCCAATCTTACCCCTACGTGATTGTTTTGTAGGCAAACTCAGCCTACTAAGTATCACAGCAGTCGGTAGCCAAAGGAGCGGGCTTGTGAATGACTAGCTAGATGGGTTTCATTAGACCTGAACAACCTTAGGGCCGCATAATATGCAAAGGTTGATTCATCCTCAAGGAAGGGATAAATGTGAAGTTAAGGACAGCGAGAGAAAGGGCGATGACGCCATATACATTGAGGAACATTAGCTGCAAAGACTCGAAAGAGGGGTGCATTCAGTGTTCCGATGCATAATTCTCCTTTAGTCGGCTCGCTCATTACTCATATGAACTATCCTTTAACCAACTGACCAATAAAAAGGCTATTACTCATCTCAGGAAGGCCACCTCTTCAAGTGCCATAGGGGGGTTACTTTAAAGCTTTTCAAAAGTAAGGACACCAATGAATAGAGACATTGCAAAGAATAGACACTGGAAAAGCAACATGCATACTAGTAGTCCTTCTTAACTACCTGTTCCCTGACCTAAGTACGCTTACAACTCAACGGTACTACCCGCCATGGTTGACGCGAGAGAATTATGGCAGGCTTGATAACTCTGTCCTGCCGAAAAGGCTTGACGTTGGATGCAGAGTAGTTCATTGTGGATTGTGGACACCTAAAAGATCAGAAACGAGTAAATAATCCATTTATGTTCACGAAACTTGCTTACATTTGAGTAGCTGTGACGAAGGATACATCCGTCATGTCGTCTGCTCGTTTGAAGACGTCCGACGGATAGCACTGAGTTATTAGTTGAATAGTTCAGGAAACACCTTCGATCGTCTGCATGGTCGGAGTCGCTATCGCGACAGAAAAGAGGTGATGCATTAGTATCCAACGCATTCGCCTCATTATAATCATTAAGAAAATAGCGTTTATAGGATTAATGATCTGCATTCTTCATCTCGGCGTCCACCCACCCATGAAGTGACAAAACTCTGCTTTTCAGACACAAAGACCGGACGTGACAATCGGAAATAAATTCATATGAAGAGACCTGAAGATACTGTTTCTGATGGAAGGAATGCACGAAGCGGTTGGAAAAACTAATTAATTAATTAATTAATTTAACCTTAGCCTCCAAACGGATGGCCAGGTGGGAGGTTTAAAATCAGAAGACGCCAGAAATGAATCGAAAGGCAACTCTCCCTCAGTAAACTTTAGACACGGTAACCAAATATGGAAAAATATGTGCTTATTAATGGTTTTTGAAACGATTGGATTGAAGAAAAGCTACAACGCTTATGTAGTTCTGACTTGGAAGACTAACTTACCTGCATACTGACCGGAAAGAATCCAAAATTTCAGGACCCTCTGTAACAATGGTGGACCAAATTTCATAACTAATGGGTGACACAGTCAAGATCGATCCCATAATTAATTGATTAATGCTTTGTACCCTCGAAGCTCACCATATTACTAGTTTATTTGTCCATTCTTTGCCGATTCCTACTTCAGATATAATTACTTGAAGGCTCTATAGATAATCTCAGCCATTCCTTGCTAGCTGGTTAATTAGGCGGCTCGGTAGGCGTGACCAACACCGACACCGGATCTGCCTCTGAGGAAGCCAGTAGCAATCTGCGTGCTTGCAGAAGCCGAAGAGAACATTAGACGAAAATAAATTAGAGGTTTAAGCCCTTGCCGAATTGGTAGGTCATAAGCAGCGTGAGAAACAGCTACCGACTGACTATATCTGTGGACTATTTTTCTTTCTAATCCTCTTTATTGAATAGTAAAAAGGACTAGCAACCGGAAAGGTCATCGCAATAGGTGTACAAAGTACCGGCGATCGAAACCTGCTGATGAAATTATCGCCAAAAGGGGGGACCCCAACGGAGCAATACTATTCTGCGTAAAACCGAAAGTAAATTAAACACGTACACTTAAAGTTCTCTAGGCAACATCCACTATTCATTGAGATGCGACGCTTAATTTCACTCTGCAACCGTTCTCCACCCGCGATCGACATACCCAGGGGCCTACACCGCTGTTGTTACAACAAAACCACTAATTTCCCTCAGAAAAAATTCTAACAAATGAAGAAAAAAATGGAATTTTCAAACCAAAAAATCGAATTGATTCTGAACGAGATTAAGCAGTGAAAGGAACCCATGAAAATAAATCAAATATGCTTCCTCACTCATAAGGTTCCCTGAAAGTAAGAATGAGCCATGAAGGCAAGTGTTTAGCATAGGCGACGTTGTGGAACACAAATGAGTCTCGCAATTCGTGACAAGACTGATTGATAATTTCAGGTGTCCAAGATCTGGAACTAAGTTTGAGGCAGATCGACGATATCGCGAAATAAATTAGGCCTCATTAGGAGTGCCATTATATTAGGCCCCTGATGAATTGACGCGCTATTGTGAAAGCCAGAATTAAAACTTACCCACGGTGAACGTTACAAATGGGGAGCTGTCGACCTAAGAGGTAGTCGGCACGAGCAATAATATAACTGAAAAACCTCGAGATTAAATGGACAATTACTCTACTTTAAGCTCTACCAAGTCCAAGGGCAGCTGAAAAACATCTACAAAAGTAACACTCATTTCGTTAACCGAAGAAATGAAAAGAGATTCTCGCTTGAATGGATCATTTGTGTTTCATGTCCCCCTTAACTGCATATTGTGTCGGATACGTTCTTGACACTTGCGAGATAAACGAGATGGAGATTTTTCCGATTAAGATCCAACACTTAATTTCTCTAGGAGCTGTAAAGTACTGTCAACCGCTCCAGGGCCTGATTACAGAGGATGTTTTCGGTAGGGTTCCAGACAAGCCTGCAAGTGGTGATCAAAGTGACCAACCACAACATTACCTGGTTTTGTGAGAAAAAACTGGTCTAGAAACCCTCGGTGCGAAGAATCAGAATAAGAGTCTGATGATTGGAACCATAGCTGAAGTCACTTAAGAAAAATGGTCGGAACTGGATTCAAAAAACGTAATTCGCCTTAGGAGAGATAAAAGCAGGTACTATTCTACATTCTGAGGTCAGTGTTGCTTGAAGAGGTTGGTCTCATGGCATGTTTCCACCAGGAAGTCAAGGCAGGATTTTACTTCCTCAATTAGCAGTTCGACGAGTGTGGATCTGAATGATCATGACTGCAAGGTCCTCCATTGTACACAGACAGGGCATAGGACGGATGCTGTTAGTGAAGCCAGTCGTAGCAAAATAATTTAGGCCATTTAGCTGCAAGGCTAGCTAGGTGGGAGCAAGATAGTGATTGAATGAATTGCGCGTCCAGGAATGGGTACACATGGCTCGAATGCGAGACGAGGGCAAACGGCACAACGCAGTACAACAAGGAACACCACCGTCAACCGGGTAGTTGGCTCGTCAGAAAGACAGGCAAACGCCCCCACCCACCATGTTCTATTCTTTTTTGCAAGCTGCCTCGCTTGTTATGCCCCGTTGACTGGGAACGGGGCTATGTGCGACCACCACCAACACCGCCATCGCCTTACAATGAATGACGCGCCCGACACTGCTTGAAGCGGCAACATCTAACCGGCTGCATGGCAGCCTCGCTCGCCTACATTACTGCTTGCCTAGTTTACGTAGGCAAGGCTTCTTTAATTTCTTGAACTGATAATCGACTCTGGGTGTGACTCGGTTCAACGAGTCAAACTTTTGACTCGACTTATCTGTACGATAATCATATATATTCAATATTGCTGAGGTAAGAGTAACGTTTGTTTTGCTCTGATCTTAATCCCGAGATTTCGAGACCTATATGACAGATGTCAGTTTGAATCCAATTAACTAAAGCGTTCTCAGAACACCTCTTCCAAATCATTATTGGGGACAAAGAGCAGTAAAGCCCATACATAAGGATCTGAGCCGGCCGAGAGGAAGGCTGCCTGTAAGCCTAAATACGTAAGCCTGATTTTAAATCAAATGATAGTAATTGAAATGACTCATGGAAAGGAAGAAACCTCCGAAATTTTGAGAAAAACGCTCCAATTTGGGAAAATTCTTCTGAGAAGCATATTTAAAAGGTGAGAATAAAACTGATGAACACGCTATATGTGAATGGACCGGTGAATTTTAACGGACAACCCTATGAATCGCAATAACATTTAGAACTACCATCTGAACTACGAACAGAACAGAGATCAGTAGATTGAAGTGTAGCCGATGACAGTAAAGTTGAAAAGAAATACTGTGCCTCTAAATAGAACGGCGAATTTGTTTTACGATACTGACAATCAGAAGTATCAAGTAATTGAGTCTATAATAGTATCCGGCAGCTCTTGAGTTATAGAACCACATCGTAAACCTAGCGGATACAGATATACAGCATTTCTAATGTAAGCTTGACTGCGTCAGCTCAATGTCCCACCCAAATGTGGAAGAATATCGATGGGCTTACAGGTACAAAGTAGGATGCCTTGCAATATAGGCGCGATGGACTTATAGTATAAAGTACAGGGAAAGCACTGAGAAAAATAATCGATAATAAAAGCAGAGGAAACATTCCAGGTTGGGCCAACGTAAATTGAAGGGAAGCGTTACCTTTCGGGAAGATGACCAAGATAGATGGAAGCGGTGGAGGTCTCCTTAGTGCAATGCATTGAGTTTGGTGTCTGATGTGATGAGTCAGCCCGATTCTAGGAGAAGATTAAAGCATTTGGGTTTTGGAATCCTAACAAATCGCAATTATTGACTACACTAAAGTGTGTAGTGGTCTAACGAGTCATAGAAGCATGTCATTGATTAAAACAGACAACAAACCGTCACGCAACTTTACAGGATCTCGCGATTAATAACTTTCGTTTTACCTCCCAAAATAAGCAAGAGAAACATAGAGATTATCTAATCTGACCCATAAGAGTAAACGATAGGCGTGCTCAATGTTCTATGGAATACCTCTGAAATATCGCTCAAACTGGTTTCGAACGGCTTCCTTCCAGTCCCAAATCCTCGAAATGGTAAAAGAAGCAGTGCCTGATCTTTCCCAAGCTGTGCAGCAACAGAAGACAACCACCGACGTTCGTAAAGATAAAAGGCAGGTCTAGTGGCCCGCTGAATCCAAGCACTCAATTCAGCAGCTTTTTCACATGCGAACACATAACGGCCCAAGGCATTCACGAGATAGAATATTTTGCTTCCACGATTGCCAGACGCCTTGGCGGATATGCGTCCGGTTCCATAGACAGTGATCTCACCATTGATAAAATTCCAGGAGGCAAGTAGAGACGGTTTACCACCAGAAGAGAGGGCAACAAAAAGGAGTCGGTCAACGGTAACGTGGAGAAATCCGTCACTTCTATTACCTCCACTGTGCTTACGATAAGGGTGAATTAGGCGAGAAAGGAAGCTAACGAGGTAAGAATAGTAGGTAGCAGAGGATATGGAGGATACTGAGCGGATAGATGAAGCTTGAACGAGACGCGGGGCTTCGAGAACATCCGCTGTTAACATTCCCAAAGAGCTAACGGAAGTATTCGGTTGCGGTACACAGGCATGGAGATGACTCGATTTGGGAGCCAAGCAGACACTGGCGAAGAATCTAGCACCTTAAATCAAGTTAGCAGGATAAAATTTACATCAATAGGATTGAAAACCACAGATTAAATCTCAGAAACTAATGGATAAAATTATAAAATTCGAGTTAACGGACGTACAAATGAGATGCTCCTGCAATGTATCTGCCCACAAACGGAGATCATCGAAGAGTTCAAATGTCATACAACGGACGCGATGTGTACAGATGAGAAGTAATGAAGGGCGGGAGAAAATATGCACGCCAATATCAAAGGAATGGACATATTCCGGGTCCGCACCTTGATCGGTTTCCGTTTTATTAATAAGTAGTTTTAGAGTGTCTGAATAGTGAAATCGCACGAAAATAATATTACTTGAGAAAGTCGAAGACTTAAGTAGGATACAATGCCGTCTTTTCCACTAATATGAGCTTAAAATCAAACTATTATGAAATTACTTTCTTTCGGAATCGAAAATACGGAAAGCCTTGCAGAAGGATCTTGAACCCACACTCAGTCATCTTCAGACGCTTACGATGTAACCAACAAACCCCGCGCACATTTCCCACTAACGAAATACCGTGATAATTTTGCTTTGGTTAGATATAACTTTTATATCAATCAGAAAAGGTGATTTAGATTTTTAATAATTTAGGGAACATCAAAATTTACCAACTATATTTTGAATTTCAAAATCATTGGATCTAACTGTGATAAATCAACAATCGAATTCCTATTTTTTCAAAAAGTAACGTTACATGATTCTATTTGTTTCATGGGATTTTAATAATGAATACTTTGCATCATTATTTATTTCACGAAAGGTGAGGAGAAGTTATATAATCGATGAATTGCTGGAACATTGTTTGCTTATCTGTACTTACAGCACAAAGGTTCAATTTTACCGCCAAACGAATTGTTTTTTTCAAAGTTGGCTATATTCACACTCATTCGCTCATCAAAATATCGCACTCTATCCCACAAGCCAATTATACTTAATGGCAAAGGAAAATATCTTGAAACAAATCTACTAACGTTAGTAACCATTCTAAAATAAACGTGTACCAAATATTGAACCAGCCCGTTTATGAGCTTTTATGAACAACGTTGACGAATTTAACGATAAAGTAGGCTATTTGTAACCCCTAAGTGATGGTGATAAAGGGCTGAAAGCATTCCGAAAAAATCTGTTGCCTAAGGTTTTCACCATCAAATCGATATAGTAATTTCAAGCATCCAGAAGACGTCAAAATCTGGGAACCGCTTGAGGTTTTTTTCGTTGGTAAAGATATGAAATCATAATGTTTGTGAAATCCCATTAGTTACCCAAAAAGCGAAAGGAAAAAACAAAATTGTGTAAAATTATATGGTTTAATATCAATTAAAGACTTGTACGAAAAATTATAAACAGAGTCTATACGTCCTTAACACTCGTTTTAGCAACCTGATTTTATTTTTATCAATACTTGCTGCACTTATGAAAATCGGCAGTCATGCTATCGCGCTAATTTCTTATCATGTGTGACGGTGGCTTTGAATTATCAATGAACGTGAAAGAAAGCACAAAAGATCACGATAGATCTCCCACAAATTCTACCGTTATCAAGATTTCTGTTCCTTCTGTAAATCTAGTTGTGGGTTCTGGTATTCATGTTTTAATCTTGAATTTTGTCAGAAAGTCTATGACGTTTTTCCTTTAAAACGTATATCTGATATCAAGGCGTCCATAGTCACAGACTTGCGCTTGGATTTTCGGGACATTCTAAATTATGGATTATTTCTCCCTCCGGCAAACGGAAAAGCTGGAAAATTTCTGCAGGAAGATCGACAGCTTAAAGATTATCCATTTTCAAGTTCAGTCGGACACCTTGAGGTTTGCATAGTTTTCATTCTAGCGCCTTTAGTTTAAATATAAACAACGAATTTATAAAAACCTTCCTGCCGACGTAGGCAAACTTCGTAAAATAAATTCCAAGGTAATCAGAAGTTAATTTGTTTGAAATTTTTAATTTCAAAATATTGATTGATAATTTATTTAAATTCAAGGCAAATTTACGTCAGTTTTTGAGTCTAGTCCGGAGCGCTGAAGTAGATAAACTCTCTAAACTTCTTGACAAAGGCGTTGATCCGAATTTTCAGAGTAGCGCTGACGGAGGTATACAAGTCAAATTAACATCTTTTAATCATCATCGCATGTACCATTATAATTCATATGCTTCAGAAACACCTCTAACGATTGCTGTCCGCCTTCCGAAACCGAAATCAATAATAATGGCCTTGGTTGCTGGAGGCGCCCATCTAGATTACCGAGCCACGGACAGCTTCACACCCCTTCACAAAGCTGCAATCTGCGGAAATTACGAAGCCATAAAAGTTTGCTATTATGATCTCTCTTTTTCTATACCTTTATAAATATGTACATTGAGCATAAGTTCATTACTTCGCAATTATATCGACCTAATGGATTAAATAAAGGTGCTCCTGGACTTGGGCCAATCGCCAAATGCACAGGATTCGCAGGGTCTGACTCCTCTCTATCACTGCATGCTCAACGACACATCGGCCATATGCGCAGAGCATCTTCTCTACGATCACTCAATCCTCGGTGTTGCAGATGGTGCTGGAATGGAGGAGATCCACCAGGTCTGTTAGCAATATAAGCAAAATAATTCAAAGGAATTAATTTTGGTGTTTTTGCATAGCAAATCTTTTTTAAAGTTCCACCTAATATGAACTTTTCTGTAGTTTTTAAATTCCTGTTTATGGCATATCCGTCATATCTTTTCTTCCCGGTTTATAAATAATTCTAGTTTGAAAATAAACCGCAAGAGAAACAAGAATGGCGAATTTTTCACAAAAGAATTTTATTATCTAAAGCAAGTTATGGAAATACCATTTTCATCATTTATGAGACCTTTCATTGTTTCATGCCAGACGAGAGATCACGGCTATGAAATTCGTCCAGCAGCCGAATAGTTATAGTAAATCATCAAATAAAGTACTGCAAAAAGAAGTAGGACAAAAGGCGATTTTCAAAGAGTGTAAAATTATTAATTGAAAGCTATAACCATTAAGAGCAGATTTCTTTTCTCAGAAGTAACTGAAATTTTTTGTAGCCATTGAGAGTTGTGATGTCACATGGAAGCCGATTTTCTGTCATATGTTGTACAGCTATTATCTAATGTAACTTAACTGAAATCAGGTGGAGGATAACGAGCTGATTCTCAACCTCAGACTGTTCCAGAATTGCATGAATTCATAACCCTGGAATGGCCTCGTTATTTATTTCAATCGTTTGGTTATATCAAAAGACGGCAGTTTGTAGGAAAGTTAAGTATAAAAGCAATAATTCTCTGCGTCCTCCTCAACTTGACATTTTTTAGGTCCAATCAGTAACGCTAACTTATGGAATCTCTTTCAGCTTTCTTAATAAATCATGTTTATTCCTTTTTCTCCGCAAATTATATAACACCTAACGTCATTATTCCTAATATGTTGTGCAAATATAACAACAAAATTTTCATTTTCATTTTTCCACTCGAGGGCACTTTTTGAGAGATCAATAATCAACGTCTTCAATCAATTCAAAAACATCAAATCCTTCCAGAAAGGCCTCATAACTGAGCTTGTACTCGTTTAACATGATTTCATTCGTTTATCAAGCCACGCCTAAAACTTGGAGCCTTTCTGGCTGAGGTTCCATCTTTTTAGATTAGAATTTAAGCGGTGTTGACAGTCATTCCAGTTATTGGATCCGTGCTTACGGATTTTGAACTTGCGTTACCCTATAAGTTGCATGCGTACGCAATTGGAAACCACTTTTTTTCCTGTGGTTAAACAATTTGTCCTACGAGTGAGTTCTCCACTAAAAACAAGAATCCTTGAACACTGTGGGTCTCATTTCAAATTTTTATTGACCCTCCGGAGTCGGAACCTTCATGAAAATGCAGTAATCCCAGAGACGTTATTTAAGATTTAGATATTGCCTTTTTTTTGATGCGATAATAATGGGTACTCATGCCCCCAAGTTACAGACAGCCTCTTGCTGTTTTATTGAAAACGAACCCTGTTGCTTAAGTTTAATAGAATGAATCCATGATTATAAACCTATGATTTGAAAACCTTCTGCAACTGCAAAACCGTCGACATTTTTCAACGTAGTAGCTAAATCTGGACCAATGTGTTTAAATTCTGCCAACATTGACCTAGAAGGGTAGACATTGGTAATCACATTTGTTTCTAGTCTTAATGTTCTTGTGTACAAATCTGCACTTGTCATTTTCAGCGTTTGGCGTCAATTTTCTCCGCTTAACCAAAGGTCAGATTTATTGGTAGAATCCCATTTTCTCTGTCCCTCCTACTTCGCAATTATTTAATGGTCGTCAAGACGTTTACATGTCTATTACTTTAATAAAAGATTATGTTTGAATTACGTGTCAATTCATTCATGCCTCCCCTCCATTTTGATGGAAATTTCGTTCAATTAAAATTTTTTGGCTAGTAGACTTTTACCATCCAGGGGAATGTTATTATTGCTCACTTTTTAAATTTATAAATGAATCTGTGTGCTACATTTGTTATTCTTTTTTCTTTTACCTACGACAAGTACTATGAGTACCCTTTATTTTTTACATCGTTGCTCTTTACTTCCAGTCCCTTGGATCTTAGTTACAGTCCTACTTTTAATAGTTAACAATTTCACGAAATCAAAAACGAACGTACCCTGATAAACTGATGGATTTTCTCCATTCCACTTTCATCCCAGTGAGAACGATTCTTTTTTCCTGTTAATAATGCAAAAACAAAATAAATTTCTGTTCGCTATCTTCGACATTGTTCATGCATACAAAAAATTGATAATACCAACTTGAAATAATCGACAGTATCATGTTATACATATATATATATATATATATAATTACAACTGCTAAAGTTAAAAATGGAGATTCTAATTATTATTAATAGTTGCTGCTTAAATATGAACTGTAATTCGATTTGGGACTTTTGTGCTTATTGTTCTCATTGACTTGGGGCTATACCTTCTCATTTTGACAAAAATTACTTCGAATGAATTGTTCGTGAACTTTTTTTATGATTTGGTTGGTCACTACAAACCAGGACTGTCTTCCGTTCTTGCCGGTTTTTTCCCAAATCTGTATCATTAGTCAGGCATGGTGACGAAAGTAGAAGCCTCGCTGCTTAAATATCCCACACGAAATCGCATAACCGAACAATCCCCTCAGTCCCAATTTCATAAAAATAGTGTATTGACGACGGCAGTAAATTTCGATGTCTTTGTCGACCAATTTTTGCCAACTGTTAACAGAACTTTGCAGACATAAAAGGCATCCAAATTTTTCTTGCGCCTTTGTGTTTCCTAGGCCTGCAGATTCGGCAGAGTACAGCACCTAGAGCAGCTAATAGCCTACGGTGCTAATATCAATAGTCAAACCACGTTTAATGGGAATACACCTCTGCACTTTTGTGCCTACAATGGTCAAGAGTCCTGCGCTCGTTTGCTGCTCTTCCGAGGTGCGAATCGGGCCCTGAAAAACCGTGCCGGACACACAGCTCATCAGGAGGCTGTTTTGGCTAACCACGGTTCTACAGCTGCGCTGATTCGCGATTTCCAAGATAAAGATGTTGGTAAATTTCCACGGTAGTTGACTATTTTTTAAATTCACTTAATTTGCAACATAGGCAACATTGAACAGGGTTTCAATCTTATTAATTTTAAAATCAGCCATAGGATGTTTGTCGTTTCATCCAACCCAGCTCAGAGATGATAAATATTAGTTGGAGGCATTCATTTGTGCAATGGACCAAACTTCACCTTAAACAATTTCGTTTGCACCTCAATTTTATATTTAAGGAAAGCATCTTCAAATTTGAAACAAAGTAGCTTGGAATCTTTGTTGATGGGGGTCTTCCATTCGGCCTCCTCTGTACACCAAAAGCCTACCAGTACCAGCGCTTCTTTGAATCACAGAATTCATACTGCCACGTTCCAAAAGTGCGTCATATGATGGAGCAGATGCCTAGACGATTAGAATACACCGACGAACACCACAATACCATTGGCTCGCTATAAATTTTTCGTTCATTTTGTCAACATTTTCATAGTCTATGAGTTCGAATTAACTATTTGCAGGATTATAATTTGATATATGCTTTAAACACCAGATTTTGGTGGAGAACAAATTTCTTAACTGGGCAGGTTGTTTTTTTATGGCATATTTTATTGTAGAATTAAAAAAAATAATTAATGGTGAAATTGCCCATTCTCGCTTGGATCAAAACAGATTTCATAAATTTATTACCACCCTTTCAGCTCCGCTGTTATTTAAAACAATAATACCTGATTGCAATGAAGTAAATTTATTCTGTAAATTGAAACACAAGAAAAAGCTGAGTAAATGTTTGTTTTATTTTTTAAGATAATTCTTTGTAGAAATGATTAAATTCGTCTGTACATTCCAAAAGGCCCGATTGCGTATTTCGTATTGGGGCATAAAAGGGAAATCTGTGTTTTCTCTTTTCAAGGCTTTGGAAGCGCGACCGGTTCCATGTGTAGGTTGTGGGATAAGCAGGACAATACTTATAAATTCTGTTGTTCAGGAAGTTGTTTGCACTTTTTGTTGTCATGGTACAATTTCATTCATTGAAAAAGGGTTGTTCTAATGATACCTTTTAACTACTTCAGATTAACAAACGGTATTCCTCGATTCTTCAAGCCACAAACTTGAAGATGGTAGTTTCCTTTGCTATGAGCCATTTTTTCTCAAAAGACAGCAAGTTTGTTAATGAAGGCTGGGAGCAAACCATCAGGTGACTAAGCTTCTCCATTCCCTTCCTACGAGATCTTCCTTTCCCTAAATTTCCGTTAGTGGCCCATCCAAACATCTTTTGGGTCTCTATTATTAGTTTTCACTGGCGGTGGGGCATCAAATGGGTGGAACTTAAATTTTACCGCAGGCCACCTTAGACTCTAGCAGGAATTGTAAACCAATCTCCATTCTTTCTCATTCCAATGATCATTTGCCAAGGTCAACTTATAGCATTCATTTTTGCAGAGTATATTCTATTCTAACTTTTCTTGTACGTTTTTCTAGAGGTCAGTATCTGAATTAAAGGTTTTTTAAGCATCACTTTTGGAAAAGCCTGCTTTTATAGTGTGTTGACTTAATTTTACCCCACTTATAAAGACGTCAGACCTTGGAGGATCGGCGAATTTTATTATTTCACTTATGTAGGTTTGTCAACTAGTAACATCATTACCACCAGGCTCGACTCTTCTAAATATTCCTCCCTTTGCTGTATTTCTAATATCATCCAAGCCTTTTTATGGAAATTATTTCTCTATTTGATCCAGAAAGACAGTCTAATCAATCAGACTGGATACGATCCCGACGTAAGTCAGAGGATGGTCCGCATCGGTACGTTTTCGTTGGATGGTTTGACTTTTTCCGATTCTCAAGTCTATTGAGACCACAGAGAAAGTCGTAATCCATTTAATTATTCATCATATACTTTGACTTAGAAATAACATGGCATGTCCAAATTGTCGAACCCTGTTATTTCGCAGTGAGCATCTTACATCTAAACTTGTAATTCCGCTGTTAATTTACATTCTTTCGATGGAGTAAAAGGGAAACCATCTTTTAGATGTTCCTTTCTTAAAATTTGTTTAGATTATTTCAACTGCATCTGCCTATTTCTTCCATGGCATTAGGAATCCTTGTGTAGTTTGAATCTTGATAGATCTTAATGTTCCTGCTTTGATCACTGATGTTCAGCAGATGAAACCTTTTCCATTGGTCTTTTGTCAAGAGACCTCTGTCTTTAGCGCCAATTAGTATTTTTGCTTCTTGTTGCATTCGTTGGATCTGGTATTTGGCGTATGAAAAACGGATAGCCGAATACCCATGATTTTTGCCGATGTTCTTCGGTTCAAGTCTTTTATTTGAACTAAGGCTGGCTGACTCAATTTGGACATTGCTTGACTCGGTGTCGCTACACCTTCTTACACATCAAATGCTTCAGCTTATAAGATATTGTTGCCTTTAAGTGTTTTTACTCTACGACTGGACTGGGGGTGTTTCAGTTCCGAGGTAATTTTAAGACGATTTTCAAAGATCTGTCAATCCACCTCCCTATAAAATAAATAAATAAATAAAGGATTATGTGAATGTAATATGATACTGGCTGTCAGTAGAGCACGCATGTATAGTTGATGGAATCACCTAGGCGCCTGAATCAGAAGGATGACATATATATTGGCCAGTCATGTCTAAATCTATGTCTACTTACTTTGCAAAGTTTGCATTTTATGACCAACCTTATGGGATGGGTAGAGTTCAGCAGAACTGGAATGGATACTTCTAGGTTTGTAGTTAGGTAACCAAACCCTATGGGTCATTCGAAGGGGTCTTATTGTCATTGTTGTTGTTTAATTAGGCTGTCGATTTTCGGGCCTGCACACATCTGTTTAAGTTCCGTCTACGATCTTTAACTGAGCTCTTCAGTATTGGCAAACGATAGTACAATCGTCAATTTAAACAGTATTATTACTTATAGAGTCTTACCAATGAACAGTCATTTCGATTGTCATTTTTAGTTCCTCTACGAGGCAGCCCAAAGTACAACCAGAAACGACGCCAAGCTAGTCAACCTCGTCCTCAAGGAAATTGGTGTGCAAGTCTTGGATGTCTCTCCGGGGACGTGAATAATGTTAAGACTCCTTCCTCACCCTCTTCATCTTCAGAAAAATCTCACCTCATGGACAGTCTTCGAAAACATCCACCCAATGGAATTGGGCGACCACCGCTGACAAACAGTTCAAGTGTTTTCTCTCTCTGTGATGATGGAGATCGTAAGTCATTTTTATCTATGACTTCCAGGAAAGATGCTTGTAGAATTCTTTTTTAGCGAATGCATCCACTAAGGCATCTGCAAGTATTCAACACAACTTGGACAGGTAACCGATGATTCACTCGTGCAACATTTGAATAAATTTTTTTAAGTTTTTCCCGTACATTCCCTACTTCTGTATAATTTATCACACCGACTCTTTTTACTGAATATTTCACGGTCTTTCTAGGTGGTACCAACGCTATCCTTAAGGTAGACTGCTTATGAGTCATCAAATAACCATCGCAATTATTCGGCAATAAAATAAATAGTGTATTTTGCGTTGACCTTCAAGTCTCCATGTGACCTCGAAGCCAGCACTTCGTCAGCAAGTGTTGAAGCAGGCCTTTAAGAAATAAGGCCTTAATTAGCTTTAAATTCTATGCAAAATTTTGGCCGCACTCAGAATCCTTAATATTCACATTCCACCGCGGTGAGCCAGGTGAACTCATATTAGAAATATCACCCTTGAAATCGTATCATCCGTCAATAGTTACATCAGGGAGAATGAATGTAAAATAAAGAATCGGTTTAAATGACTC
This sequence comes from Moniezia expansa, assembly GCA_019097775.1. NCBI lineage: Eukaryota > Metazoa > Platyhelminthes > Cestoda > Cyclophyllidea > Anoplocephalidae > Moniezia > Moniezia expansa. Next base: position 6,819,044 of record JADFDV010000064.1, read on the forward strand.
TATGATACCCTCCAGATAATGTACATCATTTAAATTTGAATTAGCTGACTGTGTAATTTATCCGATTTCAAAGATAATCGTACAGCAAATGACCATGATCTTTTATGCTCCATCTGTTGCCATGTCAACAAATAGGTAACAGGCGGGCTAATTAGTGCGGAAAAAAAATGCAATTGCTTCATCGCTACTTAAATCGATTTCAGCGCAAAACCTACAACATGCTGATGTGGGAAAACCGTTGAGGGGAATTCGAAAAAATTCCTCATCTGAAAGTCAGTCTCTCATACCCGATGGACATTTGGCCATCGGCAAATACCAGCAAAACAGAGCGGCTCTAAATGGTCAAAGTGGACCTTCAGTATATCGGGATAACCTGGATACGATGTCACTTAGAAGTTGTGCTTCGTCTTTTGGTGGTAGGTCCAAAATTTGACAAATTTTTAAGGTATCTTTTGCGTCGATTATTCACAGATGATCACAGTCCCTTTATCGAAGGCTAAAACGAGATAAATTATTGGACTGTTGTTTAAGCTAGAAATTATGAATTCGTCCAGATGTTCATTTCTCTCCCAGTTTTGCGACAGTATTGGAACAGTTCGACTTTGTGCCTATTGGAAATGGCTACTATGGGTGACCTATTGAAATTCCACTACATTCGAATAGAATCCATTCAAAATTCATATTATTAGCCGCCCTAAACCTTGGTCTAACTCTGTCGTTAGGCTGCTATTATTGGCCTCACGTGGCATATTTGACAGCCAAACATTATCTTATGGAAGACATCAAAATCTTAGGATTCTATAATGGCACAGCTAGCATTGAAGATGCAGTGGCCACAGTTCATTTTTGGTCCCTCCTGTGACCTCTTCAACGGCCGCCTAGAGACTTCATCTTAAGTGTCGATCAAGCTCTTCAGCTTTTGGCATTCAGCAGAGTGGAGTTACATAGTTCTAGCTTCTTCTTCGAGACCTGACCATCAGTTTAAACCTTATTTTCTGTTCTTATATGAAACGAGGTCTAGACCTGTCGGCCAAATATATCTATCCATGATGAATTTATATTTCAAGGGTTTGCAAATTGATACGATTAATAAAACCTTAGCAATCGTCAAGAGGGAGACCTCCTGCTTTTGTGAGGCTCTCTCGCACCACCTGTACTTCAAGACGGTTTGTCAACCTGTGCATCTAAATTTTTATTTTCCAATCACCAAGTGTTAGCTGACATTCTCAGACCAATGTTGTGCACACTAGTTGAGAACATATTTCGTCTTGTTGCATATTAGTTGTGTGACTAAACTCACAAACTGTGCGTAAACGCCTTACGGCCTGATGCATACACGCCCAAACATGCGTTCAACATTGGCTGTCCTTATAGCTCATGAGTCATCTCTGACATGATGGTGCGCGAACCCTGAAGTATAGCATACCAGAGCAACCGCCACCCTAACGGGGCAACGCCTTTTTCGCCAGATCAGATAGCGATGGAATTCTTCTCCATTGAATATCAATACTGATTTTTTTTTAAATAAATAAATAAGCCTGCCTTCGGGCGCGTTTGAAAGAAGTTGGATAACGAAATGAGGAGCGGAAGAGTAGTTAACGCCCTTGATCGAAATGCGCTGAAATACGCCAAGAAAATTCTGAAAGTCATTTTAAAGTCAAGGCGGACGTTGCATTATATTCACAAACTCTTGCAGTCAACTTTTATTTTCATATCGTCTAAGATTAGTAGAGTATTCGATTTCGGCCAAATTCATCTACAAATGTAAAAATTAGGACTTTCTCCACTATTCGTCTAGAGGTGTAGAAATCGCGCAAGCATTCGTCTGATGAGATGACTTGCATCCATTGATTAGAATGGTCACCCACGATAACTGAATTCTGAGCTGCAAATATATAGTTAAATAGGAGTTCCCGATCAAGGATGCAATCACTGAGAGGAGCTGTACCCCGTCGGTGTTAATTATGCCGAATCTGTTCCGATAAAGATGAGCTCCTCGCCGGCGGCCTTAATACCTTACATTACTGGCGGGGCAGATTAGATTTTTTTGCCTTTACGTTGGAATGGTTGACCCACGGTTTATAACTAATAAGTTAATAGGCAAATTTACGTTTGTTTTGCTATAAAAGAGAGCGAAAAAGCCAATGACCATTCGTCCCTTGAAGGAAGACGTAAAGGAAAAGATACCAAAAACTTAAAAATAGGTGAAGATACGACACACGACACCATTGCTACCTACATGAAAAAATGATGTATTAAATAAAACAAACATCTGATGATGCGATATTGCTTTGAAAACGGACGTAGCTCTAATTCACAGCAAATCGTTAAAGAGATGGTAGCTAAACACCGTTCTAGCACTTAAAGGTAGGTAGAAAACGCTATTAAAAGGATATTTATTGATATACGCATGAGCACTTCATTTGAAGTACCAGCGAATACGATTTCGGGTGTCCCTATTGAGATTTCGATTTCGCAGGATGAGCAAAACTACTCATGGACCTCACAAATATTTTGAGCCGAGTTCGTAGATATCAGCTTATCCAATAGGTCTATTCTATTTTAAAGAAACGTGACCTCTGAATAGAATAAAATCTTTATAATCGATGAAAAATGCCCTTCGATTTCGTGGCTGCCAATGTAAACAAACACTGCTTGAGTGCCTGACCTTTGCTCTAAAACGGTTATAGGCAGGTCCATGAGAAGGCTGTTTATAAAAGAACACTTTTGGATCAATAAATTTTGTTTGACAGCAGTGACAGGTTTTAATCAGCTAAACTCTATTAATATCTACACGAAATAGGTGAGCTTTGATGGAATGAGCCCATCTAAGCTAATTATATATGATGTCAAACAAGCTTCAATTTAGTCAAAATTATTGTGAACTTTGTGGGGTAGTTGGCAAATATGAAGTTCCAAATATATCGGTTTTGCTTGCTGGGTGCCGTCAAAGTCACCGGTAGAAAAAACAGCCTTGGTGACCTTCGAATCTTTGTCTGGAAATAGTATAAGGCTAAATAGTTAAAAATAAAGTAAACACAGTTTTGTCGGGATCTCTTTTCCTTCTCAGAAACGAGCTCTTATTATTCAGATTTTTTAAAATGATTCCTTTTTAGTAAAACAAATAATTTTTCCCCACATCATAAGCTTACATGGGTCTGAATTGGGAAATTATGTATGGGACCTAATCTTAGAATACTAAATATTTGATAACTGAAAGTGCAGACTTTCGATCAATTAATTCGTTGAAGGGGATGGAGTTACATGGCAGATCTTCCATCTCCATAATAAGGCCAAGGTCTTTATTCTAAAGAAAGCAGTCTAAATTTGTAGAAGGAAAGACATCGTCGTTTTACTCTGATTGAAGACCTCCCATTTGGTCATTCCTTGTAGACTAGCATTAATCGGTGCGCGTGACTATTCGAATCACCATATGCAGGCCGACAGGTTTCCTATTCGGGCCATCGGATGAATCAAATGAATGCTAGATGCATTCGTTTCTTATCTTTCCGTCAATTCTCGCATTTCGTCCTGCCACTAAAAAGTTCTCCAATTTAAAAGTGACAATTTGATCGCTTAATCAAATGGCCTACATATCCACCAATGCAACACTCGAAACGGAATCACTTTTCCACCCTAGTTATCCTTTCTTCCTAGTAGTTGAAAGAGATTATGTTATTTAATACCTTCTTGCTCAGTTGACGTGCTTGGATCCTGCTTCAGATCGGGTTCTATTGAACTTTATTTTAGTAGTTTGAAGCCCAAATTTCAAAATGCTTTAAACATTCAATGGTCCCAATATTTCAAAGAAGGAAAAATGCCCTTATTATTGCAGCATTAGAAAACCTGTTATAGTAAAACAAATGTTCCAACGATATTCTCCACCAACGGAAATGACCCACTACTGTTTTCACCTACCCAACTCGCCGTAGGATCCGTGATTCTCCCCTACTCAGACCTGCCACTGCATTTGATCCCCGAAACCAATAGGCTGACATTGTTCTTTCGGTTAATGACAGAATGAATGTCAATCAACGTATCACGTGCAGTGTATTTAGTGCACTTAATAATTTTTTCCAGTTTGTGGTGTGAAAGCTCTTCTTGTCACAATGAGAATAATTATTTGCTGAATTTAAACTGAATTCAGCACAAATTATCGATGGCGCAACAATCATCTTTGCCTCCCCATTAAAACACTTCGTAAACACCTTGTTATCATTGGTTTCATCTCATGTTTAAGAATCCGCATACCAAATTGGTAGTAACAGTAACCACAGCTTCATAGCAGTCAGAGGAACGGGATAACTGGTGTGAATAATGGGTGATTTTTGTAACACAGAACCGAGTAGAACCGAGAAGAGGAGGGATGAAAAGACGAGTTACTCACTGATGATGGCTCAAAAATTTTTATCTGGTGGTTTGCTGGACAAATTTTACCCTCCACCGAAGTAAAGTGGCATTGTGATTTGTTCTTACTCCTAGGCTTTCCACCCAGTCGTCTTAAGCAAGTTTTGGACATCGATCTGACGGGGAGGCTTTGGGTGCACTTATAGGAGTGCAAAAAGTGGCAATTTATGATGTCGGGTCTCCTAACCGAAGCAAATTTGAACTCGGTCGTTAAGATATGGACCGTCTCACCTTTTATACTATAGGTCATTTCTCATTAAACTCGCCCTGAGTGGGAGCCAAGTCTCCCTCAAATGACCTTATACCTCATCAACACAAGCTTTTTTATACCTTCTCCAAGACGCCCTCTCAGCACCGGGAGGGGGACATTGTAACCTTCAAACTTAGTTTAATTTTTGTTTGTAAGTCAGGTGCGTAATCAATGATGGTGGCCCCTAAGAAGCTGGATGTCAAGCGCTTGCAACCACATCTCTTTATCATCAGTAGCCTTTGCATATTTTGATCAAAAAGCTATCGACTCTGTAAGCATCACTAGACAAAAAAGAAGCATTCAATTCAGTACATATTCGCTTCAATTATCGATGTAATATAACTAATATTTGAATGCGAAACAATATTTTTTTTATGCGGAAATTCGGATCAGCAAATCCGAATTCGTATCTAGAAACGCGTTCCCGATTCGAATGCGGTATTATAGCGGGTTAGGTCAATACTCGTTTCAATACAGAAGCGCCATGCTCGAAAGTTAATTTAACTATTATTTGACGGAATTCGAGTATGATATACTATGAAAAGACAGATTAGTAATTTGGTGCTGCAAGCCATTATAAGGAGCGGATTCCCACCATTATCAGCTAAAAACGATCACTTAGTACTCTACCGATAATTTTCTATTGAGGTAACTAATAAATTAGAGGACTCTTATGCGAAGCGGTTAGAAGATTGATTGAAACCTCACCACACTCCTGAAAGCGTCAATGTATACTTGCAAATCGTAAATAAATATCGAATGTTTGTAAAGTTCCTTATAATGATCGATGAGTGTAATAAAAGTTGGATTTGAATTCGTGTTTTTAGGTCGATATTCCGAAACCAGCACTCTATGCTCTTCCAATTCACGGATCGGTACTCTTCGAGGAGGAGGAGGTGGAGGTGGCAGTTTTCTGTAAGTCAGATTCTTAGTCCAAAAATTTGTGCAAAAATTTGTGTGTGAAAAGGCGTTTCATCAGGAGGTCCTACTTTGGTCAACAAAGCTATGTTTTATCTTCACTGCAGGCTTGTTATTTTCTTACTGATGTGGAAGCAAAAATATAAAAAAAGGGTGAAACCGGCCAACAAAAACGATTAATATGCAAAAATTTCGTCATTATGAAGCATAACTTGTTGCAGTGAGGACTTCTTTTCAACTGCAGAGTTCAAAATTATCCTAATTGAGTCTTGATAGCAAACTAGATTCATATTCCCCCAACTACTTTTAACCGTATTTGGTACTTAGCTAGAGTATCAGCGGTCCCTTCAATTAAACGACTTCCCTAATATTGGAGATTGACAAATGACTGACAGTTAACTCAGCCCGGTGGTAATATCACTGTTATTCTTCCATGCATTGTCTGCTTTTTCGTCATTACTTTGAACCTGCATGAACCTGTGCCTATACGACCCAGAATCCAGAGTGAACATTCGCAACATTTATTTCATACTTCGACGATGCAGCTTTTCACTCAAATTTCGGCGCTTCCAGATAATGGATATGCAAACTAATCGCGACCCGAAATCAGAGTCATTGTACGCGACTATTGAATACCAGTTTCTGCTTAGTCGTGCATTCGCCCGAATACATGTTCTCGCCTGCAAATCTGGATCATCTGTAATCAAGCTTTTGATAGAAATTTTTACCTAAAGGAGCGAAGTTTAAAGAGTGACATGAGTTGTGCCTCCTCATGTCTGTTCGAGCATTCATCTCACACTGTGACATTGAATATTATCGAAAGCCTTAACGTTGGCATGATAGTGGAAAAGGGGCAGTATCTAGTTCAAATGCTCGGAACCCAGAAGTACTCTAATTGCAATAAAAATGTTCGAAGCCGATATCGAAGCAGCGGTGGGAGACACGATGGACTGTAATCAAGGAAGCTATCAGTGATAATAAACGTGCGTTAGTCAGGTATTGGAAAAATCAAATTCCGCTTTGACTTCAACGCATCGGAGGTTCACATATGAATTCCTGTCTTATCCTACACATTCGCCAAAATTCTGCTCGCCTGAATTTCAGCTACAAGCTCTCCAACCCTGTGCTCTCTCGAACAGCTAACGGATCTATTTGTAGTCTATCAAACGAACATAGGTTGTTGATCCAAATCCTGTGAGGGAATTCATTAATCGACTTGCACGCGTGAATTTCGAAAACGATATCTGAAAACTGCTTCTAGTCGCGTGAATCTTGCTCAGTTTCTGAAAAAATTTAACCTACTTGATGCAGATAAACAAAGTCTTTTTCTGAGCCCAGTTACTTAAAGTGACAAACTGATTAAGAAAAAGTTCTAACACTTCGTTATTTCTAGTACATCAGAACACCTAAATCGCACTAAAATTCTTTACAGATGCTGCCTGAAGTAGCACATATCTGGCAAATGTCCCTAACTTTAATGTAAACAAATCGAAATGTTGGTGCCCTGGTTCGCAAAGGGTTTTTACCTTGACAATAGATCCCCATTTCTACTTAAACATTTATAAGTAGCTAATTTTCACCTTAGATCCTTGGGCGCGTAAGAGTCTTGGAATCCGCAGCCTTGCGTGTCAATGGATTTCGGGCATATGATATTTGATAAGTCCGACAAGCTGGCTTCCGTTTCGACCGATACTACTAATAAATGGCAGCTGTTAAAATCAATTCTGATTTTGAGCTTCCAACAAAAGAATACTCACCTTTCGGCTCAGCAGTTGCTTGGTTTTAGCTCTCAGCATGTCCTCGAATAGTCGGAACGACCTGAAAAATCTGATGGATTCGAGAGAGAAAGATGCAAGCGTTAAAAGCTGTGTGGCTCAGTGCCTGAGGTCACAGAGGTCAGTCTTGTGACTGCGCAGACTACTTGTTTTCAGTAAAGCACCACGGGCACTTATTGCGCCAGCGTATGCCTTGTCGGACCTTGGCATGACACTTCTGCAAAGGCTGTTGTAACCAAGACATGAAGTTTCTGCTGCCAAGTGTACAGAATGCAGGCTAGTCGATGTTAGGGAAAATCTAAACACCTTCCGTTTGCGCTTTTCATGGAGATGACTTAGAAAAGCGCTATCAAAAACAATAACTGCATAATTTGTGCCACCCATTCAACTCGATGTCCATTTAGTTATCGAGATAACAGTGGCCCTTTTATTGCGCCACCCCTTTAGACGTTTTATCTTGCTCGTTATCTAAAGCTCAGTGCAGTCAAGGTAGATGGTCTCTGAAACTGTAGGAAAGAAATGGCATATTTACCTTTAAATCCTATATCTGGACCTTTCATTAATAGCAGTAAGCGCTAGTCAACATGTTTGCTACTATCTTTTTCTCTCAAAATGGCCTCTCACGTCTGTTCCTCCAGCATTCCTATCAAAGTTGAAAATCTGGCATTAATCCGTAAACTTCACCAACGAAATACTCTCGGATGTTTAAATTATCTGCAGTTGTTTGTGGGTGCTATTTGAGGTGAAGATAGGCTTACCTATTACCTAGGACGATGATACCTAGGAAGCATTTTCATTCAGCCCACTGCTAGCAATTTTTCATTCAAGGCGAATTCAACGTGAATTTCCTGGGAATTTCAGAAGGCATTGATTGTTTGAAAACCAGCCTGTTATTTTGAACTTTACTTTCGACTTTGTCCACCATTCTGCCGGAAAAAACGACGTTCTGAAAGCCGCCTTTTTAACCCACCTTTTATTGAAATTTTCGCTCTCAGCATCTAAAATTTCCTGTCATTTATTCTTGCACGTATGGTAATGAGATTTTTAAAGCTTGCAAGCACAATTGAGCACCCACATTATGACCTTGAAAGGGAGGGCGTGTTACTGGGTAACAGCGGTGATCGTTCCCACATTTTCCCCAAGTCCTATTCCACTCACCTTCTTCCTCAATTGGGCTTTCTGTTTGTCTTCATAACAGCAGTTGGTGCCTTTGGCAAGGATTCTGGTTTATAAGCTATCATTTTTGTGCTCCAGTTGAAGTTATTACACCCTATAGATTCGCCGGTAGCAACAAAACTTGGCGTTTATTCCAATTTTTATTTGTTGAACTTTCTAGAAACCTTGATACGCGATACCTACCGAGGGCAATTGTTCTTCAAAAGGGAAAGCGTGGATTTGGTTTCGTGGTTCAAAGTAAAAGGGGTAACAGAAGATTTCTTGAAATTATCAGCGACATTGAAAAATGAAATTGACTCAATTCTTCTGGACAACTTTTTAGCCACTGGGGGTATATTTGTTCCGACAGATGACATACCCTCGCTGCATTACCTGGGTCAGGTTGAAGAAAATAATGTCGCCTATCGAGCAAATCTCCGACCATTTGACTTCATTCTTGAAGTTAGTACTTTCTAGCAAATATCTCTTGTCGCCTTTAAGAACATTTTTGATCATATACAAGAAGTCCATTTTCAGTAAATATATAAAGTAGCGAAATAGGGTTCTGATCATACTATCTTAATTTAGCTTTCTACAAATTTTAATTTGCCAAGTTTAAATAAACATTTTGAGTTGGAAACAGCCATTTTGATGCACTTTAATTGATAACGAATTGGCAAAAATGTACAGAAATTTGTCTTGAAGGGTGTTAAACAGTAGTACCGTAAACATATTTTCACACTTTTCAGGTGAATGGTGTTAATGTGGCTACAATTTCGCATCAAGAAGTTGTTGAGGCCATCAGAGATTCTGGAGACATGCTCTCCCTAAAAGTCGTTACCCTCCCACCAGACGATGGTCAGCAATGCGACTACCGAAACGGCAATGTAGGACAGTTCGAAAATGGTAAGCTATCATCCTCATCCCCGAATCAGCTAATTTAGATATAAGTAATATTGCAGTAAAAATAAATAACAACTTTTCGGCAGAACTAGGTAGACAAGCTAATCAGTTTATGTGCAAGTGAATATAATCCTATTTCTCAACCCTTATGCGGTAAATGACATACAAAAATCACAAACTAATTCAAAATGTACCAACAGAATAATCGTCTAGATTTTAGTAAAATTAGTGACATAAGTTGAATAGTTACAATATTTATATAAAAATATTTTGTTAGTCCGCATAACTTAGATGTTTGCTGACGGTTGCGCTCATAGTTTGATTAAATGCATGTTTTAATTGTGAATATATATGCGGTAGTTGGGCCAAAATATACATCTTACATGTTATTTGGATGACAGGACAAAATGAGACTAAGTTGAGTTATAAAAGTAAGACTTCAATTGTGTTACACAAGCCATCTACTTTGGCCTTTGTTTATTATACTGCTTCGCACTCCTCCGATCAGTCCCTTACAGTTATTAACTTAAGACTCTTAATAAAGGAGGTGGTTAGCTTTTCTTAGTAAGTAGAACAACATTTTCTATTATTGCTATTATGTTTGGAGAAAGGAAATAGCCAGCTGTCGGTGTGCTTGAATAGAGCATTTGTAGTTTCCTTTTTCCTACTTACTAGGTATTTCAGCCTTAGATGCTGGATTTTCAACCCTGGGTCGTAAGAATTGTGTAAATGGCGACTTTAGTTCTCTGGTCGGGTCACCGTTGTCTCCTCGGTCAATGAAAAATGGATCTCGTCCCAGCGAAAATTCTCCTTTCAGGAACGAGATCGCCTCAAAGGATATGAATGGCTTTGTGGTAGGCTTTCGTAACATGCTCATACATATGACGAATGTACAAGCATGGTGCGGTATTTGGGTGCGTATTCGATTCACCAGACTATCCGTTAATGCGCATTCAAACTGGCTGAATTTTGGACTGCGAAAAGGGTAGCCAAACTAAGGGCTTTTATTTGAAGACACTAGAGGACTTTCTCAAAATAAGAATTTGAAGCAATTCCTTATTTTGGCCCGGGTTTTCTAATCTATTGTTAATAAGTCAAGTAGCGATTATTTGTTGCCCTTCTGAAAAGGGGAAATTTTTTGGAATCCGTATTTACATTCTTATATATATTTAATGCGCGTAATATATAATGCTAGATATTGGTTGTGTTCCGAGCGATGTTAGAAGGGTTTTGGTGGCCATCTAGGAAGACCTGTTTGTAGATGTGCTTTAAGTCAAACGTTGTGGATTTCTTATTTGCCAAAAATTTCGTGTAATGATCCTCTACTCAAGACTCAGCGGTGAGTGTATAATCTCCATATGTTAGCTAGAATCACTTGCGTTTGAGTAACTGAACTCGATGTACTATCTATTTCTTTAACTTTAATTTGTCTGAAGGTACGAAATAGTCAGCCATTCATTTAGTGAGTCTGGAGGACAGTCACACAGAGTAGTGGGTTTTTTGTTGATGTGAATGACTCCCACCCAAGCGTTATAAAACTAATTTTGGTATTCTTTGCAGTTATTAGAGAATGTTATTGAAAGTAGGGAATCAAATTTTTTTCTTACGAAAAGGGAAAGTCATCAAATTCGGTTTTGATTTTTATCACCAGAGAAAGTTCTCTCGAAGAAAAGAAGTGGAAAACAAATGTCTCTGTCCGAGTGGGGATATTTTCAGCACTAAGAACCCGTATTTAAGGATGAAGTTGGTCTAAGTCCCCTTGTCGCTCGTTAGAGAAGACGGAATATCATTTCTCTGAGCCGGGCCAGTGCATTATGCCTTGCCAATATATTCATACAAGTGTACACATACGATTCTTTTTCGAAACTTCCATTTGAAGAAGATAGGCGGGAGCCTCTAAGGGTTTACTGTTAATATCCCATTCTTTAAGCTTTAATCTGTTTTATTTCTCAATTGAATTGGAACAACGTTTTTCAAGCCGTATTCCTTGAATACTGGGGGAATCGTTGTTATATTTACGACCATACAACTGAGGCGCTCCCTGTTTAACATCCGTTCGAGAATCGCAAGCTAATGGAGTATTCGGGATGCAAAATTTTGTTTTAATCCACATGTAAACAAATAAACTTTAGAGGTGCTGGCAAAGAACAAATCAGGAAGTTGCGATTTTAAAGGTGAACGCCCAACAGTAAACTAAAAGTGATTAAACCCGAATCTAATCCTGATAAATAATTCAGCAAAACAAATAAATGAATTAATAATGTGCGCACAGAGTCAAAAAAATTCAACGAATCGCGAAAAAGGATAAATTGAGAATAAAAGGATCCTGTTTACTGTTGGAATAATTATGAATATTAATAGCAGTATTTCCACAACAAGCATGTAAACAAATCGGATGATTGTCAAGGCTCCTCAAATAATAACAATCAGTTAACCATTTTTTTTAATAAGTGCTACGTTTAACATTGTGAGTGCGAATAGAAGGGTCTTAGGCAAGAACTCCATGACATCTTTTAAAGTGATTTAATCTTTATTTAAGAAGTAATCATTAATGATTTTAGACTATTCGGCGAGCAAATTTTCCCGTCCAAAAGCCGTATTCCAAAGAAATGTTGAATGACGCAGGTCGCAATCCAAGACATTACCCGTCAGTCACGGTGTCTCCAACATCGCTTAATGCGAGCGGCTTCCCTCAGAACATGACGAATTCGTATTCCAATGAGGTAAGTCCAAATAGTTAAACACTCTGATCAGGCAAAGTCCACGAACTCCACTGTAATTCGGAGAAGAGGATTTCAAAAGTTAAAGGCAGAAAATGGATACTTTAGTTGACCACTTGATCTGCTGATGGTCATAAGCGATCACGGAATATCTAAGACTCAGAGCCCGCCAGCAACTGTACTGGTCAAGTAATAGGGAGGTGCCTTGGTGACGTTGGAACCGTCTGTATTGTAAGAGCAGTGTCACAAGTAGCAAACTCATATAAATAACTTATCAATGCAAAATCGGAATTCGCAAAAAAGATTAGCTTGCTGCTGAATTTCAGATGTCACCTATGTTGAAAAGCTTCTATGTCCTTTTGATCTGTCGATACCTGCTAACATTATTACACTCAGGGCACTCTAAAGAAATCTGAAACACCAAAATCCAATGGGTTTCCTTCAACCTATACGAAAATTTCAATCGCTCCACCACCACCACCACCACCACCACCGCCTCCTCCCCCTCCGCCGCCTCCCTTATCACTCCTTTCCGGTGGATCAAGAACCAATCGGGTAAAAGCATATTTCCTGAACTGCTATTTCAGCTTTCATTCATTTATTAAACTCGATTGTGCTGGAAATTGTGCAAGGTATTTTACAAGGCTTTTAGAATGCTTGCCCTGACCTGCTATCAATTTTCTTTCTTCTCTAAGTTAGTAGTCTAATCAGATAAGAATTTTGTATGGTTTGAAGTAATCTTCCACTTTCTGGCGAGCATTCCATTAATTTCTGCTCGTTTTTCTCCATAAATGTGGGTCCTTCAAAATTTGAGTCCAGTTATTCCAATAGCTCTTGCGTTATACTTTCAGAGTTTGTCGATATCCTCACCTTTACAGGGAATCAGATTCTGAGGTTTAGCATTTAAAAGCAGTCCACACACCTAGGTTTTGTTGAGTAACTTGCTCTTGTACGATTAATTTACTGAACGTCCGAAGACTGAGATCCTTGGGAAATTTTCTCTTACTCAATTTTTTTGCAAAAAAGCTTCTGTAGTATATTAAGGGATCTAGACAGCTTTGAAGTCTGGCATTCAATCTGCAAGAACAGCATTCGTAGAAGAATTGCTGCCGCCAGAATCTCGTGTTCTGTCTCTTCAATAAAATAGGTCTAAGGCAACTTTTAGGAAGGAGCAGAATATTTAAGGCTCCTAAAATGCCCATAAAAACTGCTTGAAGGTGGTTTAAAATGTATTTATGAAGTGAGTCTGGTATACTTTCGACCAGTTATTACCATATGAGTTTGTTTCACATTTTTTGCCAGCCTCTAGTCACGTGTTTCTAGAGTCTGACATTAAGCACGCCATCTAGTTAACATTATCCACATTTCTTTGTGTTAGCCCTGCGAATCTTCAGAAACGATAACCACCTGTAACTAAATAACTTAGTAAATAGGGATTTTATCATGAACCACGAACCCATGCAGATAAATGGCCAGGGAGCCGAAGACGTCAATCAAACTGTTCCATGCTATCTGTAAGTGCCTAGTGTTGTACAGGCTCTTGCATTTCTGTTGTACCCTCAAGAAGTCCTTGGGACTTGCCCAATGGGAGATATTAATAAAAAAAATCGTGAATTATACAAATTAGACATATTTTTATGAACCAACTCTAACAGTGCATTTATCAACCCTACTTAGCAATTTTATGCCAAAAACCAGTTCATTTAGTTATTTCAAGAAGCAATAACGCTTGTTTTATCAGCCAAATTTTGGGTTTCGGAGATTAAAATAGAAAGAAAGAACGAATTGTCATTCACCTTATTTTTGAGAGATGCGATAGTTCTAAATGAAAAAAAAGAAAAGCACCCTTCTCCCTGATCGAGTTTAAAATTAGCTCATTTTATTTAAAACAGGAAGTTTTCATTTGCGAGAAGTTCAGTCATTTTTAATTTATTTATGGGTGTTTTAGTTATGAAAAAAATCACAATAATTCCCATAAATATTTGGGGAACGTGAGACGAAGGGTTCATATCGTCTCTTGAATGTTCCTGTTTTCGAGTTAAGTGAATCTTGATTGTCAATGTGACTTTTACGTTCTCACTATTTCGCAAAGTGCCATTCCTTTTACAAGCCGGTGGCTTAAACGGTTCCGTCATGAGAATAGGAGTGCCAGTCGCTCTTCTTAATGGGTCGGTCTCACGATGTAGGGTCTCAATTGACACAAAGCGCCCTCAAAATCAACTTTCGTGATGTAAGGGTAACCAACAGTAGTCGTAAAACTTAGGAACTTTTGTTTTGATTTCATTTTAGCCTTATTTGCTTGGCAGGCCTCACTAATATTTAGATTTACACCTGGCACAACCAATCAAGGCTATAAAAACGACCTCATACCATCTTATATAGCAAAAAGTAGCAGGTACCAGAAGGAAAACTGAATTCCATGATCTAAACTAAAGTCAAAAATGCCAACCTTCAAAGAGCCCGCCTTCTAAACGACCAAACGTTGAAACCTATGCACCAGCCATCAAAATTACTAATAACTGAGCTGGTCATTAAAATGACTGCGAATTGGAGGTGTCTTATCCATTTTGAGTCCGACGTTTACAATGCGGTACAAATTTTTCTGATTCCAGAATACAAATGGATTTCTAACAGCTGCTGATAATAGTGGTTGCTCTACTGCCAACAAGAGTTGCCTTCGACGCTCCTCAGTCAGTACAACGGAAATCAAGCCCCTGCATTCGAAGGACCTGACTTCATCACCACCATCGCCATTGTTTCGAACCTCTGAAGGAGCTGTCAATCCTCTTCTTGCCTCAGTATTAGCCAAAATCGAGGCTTCTGAGAACTCTGACTCTCCAGGATTTAATCCACAGACTTCTAAGCAAGAAAATGGCTGCTTGCCACCTGCATGCACCTTTGAGGAAAATTTGAAGGCCGCTATAGCTCGACGTCGAAAGCAAATGAATCAGTCACGGGATTCAAGTGAATCTGAGGATGATTATTATGGGAGTCGACCGGTGATTTCAGGACTAAGTCAACACCAAATGTCACATTCACCTCAGACGCTTAACCATCCACCGAAACCCGGCATAAGTGCGTCAGCACCAAGACGTCCAGCCCTTGCTAATCAGTTTAATTTGGCAGAGGGCGGTACTGGTCTCAGCACCACTCTTTCTGGAGGCCCTCCACCTCCACCACCACTTCCGCCGCAACCTTCTCAGACGTGTGCTTCGAAATGGGGTGCATAGAAAAAAACATCCGCGCCTTGTAGCCAGTGATTTTGTCATAGTTCCCCATTTTCTTCTTATGTTTCGCTTTCCATTGCAAACATATATCCCTCCTCTTGCCCCTAAAATTCAAAAACGCGGAACATATTTCTGTTTAGACACCGTTTGTTATCTTATTCTCAATTCCGCACATTGAACCCCCGACTCCAGTTAATGGTATTACCTCTAGTGTAAACTGAACTGCTAGACTTGAATATGTTAATTTTTTATTATCAACTTTTTTCTTCTTAATTAATCGGCTGATTGAAGTTTTCGGTTGTCGTAGCTTTTACTCAAATAAAGCTTGGATTTACATCGAAAACACTACAACACGTAAAATCGGAAGTCGAAAACATATCCAGTTGAGAATCCAAAAAGATTAGGTCTATTCTCTAGTGTTCCAATAGAGGATGAAAAATGGACTAATGCGGCATGGTCCATCGAGGCCAGCGATCTAGCAAGAGCTATTTTTCCACTTTTAGGCATTTCCAGTGAGTGGGATGAAAATTCTGTGAATTGAATTATGAGTCATTCGTTCCATTATCCCTGAATTGTAACGTTCTCTGCACTTCCACAACTTGCAAGGTTTTGATTTAAACTTCAGATTCTTAAACTCAAATTTTTAGAAAAAAATTTCAACTTCTTCGGTTGTAAAATTGAATAAATGAACTTTTTCGTCCTTGGCTTTGACTTCATGTATCGAAATTGAAGTGAACAAGGGTAGTATTCCCTAGTAGGTCCAAGAATGAAGAGATCGGAAAAGGTCTAATTCATAGTAGTTACTAACTTGACTGATGCCTCGGCTGGAAGATAATGCAAGTGGGATCAAAAAACGCTAGTTTTAGTCTCTCTGGCGATCAACTGCATAGTGTTTTCAATTGCAACTGGGTTTTAAGGGAAGAATCGCTGAGTCAATTCGTCTATTGATATGCCCTGAGGTAGGGCTGTTCGGGACCATAACCATTTCCATCCCGGTAATATCTGAATAATAAGCCGTCTCGAGAACGTTCCAAGTGAAATTACCACCATCGGCTAGCTAGATATTCTCCCCCGCCTATCTTGCACTTACTAGTTGAGAGGTAACCTATGGTATCTTAAAAATCAAAAACAGTCATAGATTTCGTTCTTGAAAGACGAATCTAAGAACTTCTTCTTAAACCACGTACCTGGAACTCCACTTTTACCAGAAACATCTCGACAGGCTAAGCCAATTTCAACGGGCCAATAGAAAACTTAATATCTCAACTTAGCACTATGGTAGCGATCGAGGCACCAATAGGAATCTCAAAGCATGATTTTGATTACCTGGAACACAGTTTTGTGTGCTTTTACTTATAAATTATAAGTAGTAAGATGCGAGACAGAAAAAAATGACCAAAACAGCAATGCCACGGGGCAGAAAGATGAAGAATTGCAAGAAATCAGATGGCTGAATCATGAATCAGAAAAGTTTGATTATCAAATTCTTTAGCTGTGAGTAGTAGGTACTACTAAATCGCATGTCAGTACTGTAATTAAGTCTAAATCTAGGATAATCGCCGACTTTCATCTTTTCTTTATGACGGCTGCCCCATACAATTGACAAGCGATTTGCGGATAATTACTGTAGACTTTTAAGTAAACTTTCCAAGATGTCATTACTGACAATTGTGTTGAGAAATTGTCCTTGATTTAGGTTCGATTTTTCTTATTTCCAAGCATATTAACGTCTGACTAGATTCTTCCATCAGTTTCCGTGAGTCTCCGTGTGGCCTCGACACATTTGGCTGTATTGTCATCCTGAAGTTAGGCACTTCAACTCAAGGCGCACATACTCAATCAGTGCTCCAGAAAGAGCTACTCATAAATCCTTGTTGTGCTTCTAATGAACTAGTCTATCTAACAATAAGATTTTCAGAAATAACCGTAAGTACTCATGACTAGTTCGGTAACAGATATTACTGCAGTGGTGGGTGAAATGTTTGTGTAAATAGCTATTTTGCCGGGAATTGAAGCTGATTTTCCCCAAAATAACTTTGGACGGAAACAACAAACGTGGAGTACAAGGGGACCATGCGGTTTCTCTGAAGGGGAAAGCGATCATTGATCCCCTATTCCCAATGAATGATATCTCACGGAGTCAAATTGTATCAGATAGCGTTAAAAGCACTTGAAAGCTGGCAATTAAGCATTGGAGCTGATCGATTTCGATTGTCTCCAATGCTAAATGTATCCGCTGGAGACCAGCACAGTCTTTACACTGTGATCCACTAAATCTACATTAGGAATAAATTTTGATTGGGAATTATAGGCATCTACTTATTGACTAACGTAATTTAAACCAATCATATTTGTAAGCGCGTAAAACCTAAAAGGAATAAATGCTAAGTTTCGGGCCATAGAATGGTGAAGCTTCCAGAATTTTGATGAAACCTTAACTAATCCTTATTGTGACGACGTAAATTAATGTCAACCAAAAACTAATTGAATCTTTTGGAGTGTTGTGGGATCAACTTAGCTGACGTTATTAATGGGGATAAGTTCATGGAAATTAAGCTTTGCGACTAAGCGACATTAAAGCAGACCAACTGAGTCGGCATCTCGGACTGCTCTGTGATGATTTGATCCTGAGTGTATCTGAAGTTAGTTTGACATGTGAAGAGGATCGGCTAAAAATTACCTCTCTGATGATTTTGCTTTTGAATGTGCAATCGCTTAACGACTTTATTAACGTGAGCTCAGTGATTCAGTAAGCTTAAGAGCGAGGCAAACAGGAAGGAAAACTCAATCACAGAATATTCTGGGGCTCTTATGGCTGTTTCGGTTTCTTTTGCTATTCAGATTATTGAAATGATTTAAAGCTCATACTTTCGGTCCCTCGAGTACAAAACCGCGCTCTATTACCGCATTTATTCTTGCAGAAAATTGTGTTGCATGCAATTTATACAATTTATATGCAAAAGCATGTGAACTCCGATTTTTAAAAGGCTCGAGTGAACTCATCACTGATCCAGTGCATGGCAGATTATTTAGGGTTGCAGTATTCAAACCAATTTTCTGAGTTAGAAGGCAGAAAAAACGTATAGAGAAGGTTAAAAGGACAATAATTAAAGACCTAATCTCTTCAAATGCCCTCTACCAATTCAGCCCGACCATTTGTTTCTCCCACCATGTCTTTCTTAGTACTCACTCGGTGATTCTGAAACCCAATACTTTTTTAGAACTCAGTCCACTGCCTCTTTAAATCAACGGAGTTTCAGCACATATTTTTTTCAGAGGTCTGATTGCACTAAGCCGATTGGGATTGATATTCCTATTGTGGTCGATTTGATCAATTAGAATACTAGTGATCAGTTCCAAGGTGAACAATTTACGTTCTCTTTCCCCAGTTCGCTACCAGGGTCAATCATCGGGACGACAAATAATACGCGACGATGCTGCTCCAATGCGCCGAAATTTTTGTAAAAGCTACTGAAGCAGTGAGGCACTTTGAAAATGTTGGCGAAATCATTTTGAATTAATGAACAATATGCTTAATGACTTACAAAGAAGAAATCAAAGTATGATCAACTAGGCATGTAAGTATCAAATACCGGCTGACATCACGGTTCTTTGTATCCAACTGTAAGGAACATAATCCATCCGCATTTGGTTTTCATCCCAAGTAATACATCTGTCCTCCGTAATGCTTTGCCATGAAAACTTTCTGAATTTTCCGCAATGCAGATGAGGGAACTTTACGCTTGGACATACGTGGTAAGCATGAGTATTACTTAGCTGAACTTAAAAACGCGGTCTGGGGAGAGCCACTAGGTCTGTCTACTGGAAATTAATTTGGGAACAAATGGGTTTGTAAAAAGCGGAATGTAGGACAAATATTCATCTCATTTCAGAATGAATTCAGTTTTTTAGATTGATTTTTGTGTGTGATCTGAGGAAAGTTAACTGGAACCAGATCTTTGGGTTTCATTTCTGAATTTATCAACTGGCAAAAAATCTCTTTCTAAGATCAAAATAGTGGCTTTATTATTCCGTGGACCTTGGTTATGGCGATTATCCTTATTTAGATGTAAATAATTTCACAGCTAAAATATTCTCACGACAATTGGTGCTTATATGGCTAAATAATGGCATTTATGCTTTACCATCACCATTGAGATAAGTGCGTTTTGGTAGATCGCACTCATGTGCCGAGAAGCATTGTGATGGCGCTTTTTTCAGCTAGTTCGCTCAATTCAAACAAGGTCTGCGCTTAGTTGCACACACACTCACCTATAGACTTCTCATTTGACCTTATTTTTATTGTCTCTTTTTCTTGTGGATTTTCAAGAGCACTGGTAGGTCCTCTTTTATCACTCGTAATAAATTTACACCACTTATATGTTTAAATTCGACAATTTTAGTGAGGAATTGAATAATAAAGTACAAGAAAAGAGATGGAATTTTTATACCGTTTACATTACAAACTAAAATTAAATTGTTGGTTACGCAATTACAGTACTGGGTTTGGCACTGGTTGATAAGAAAACAGCGTACGAAGTTGTTCTTGTGAAAAAATCATCTGGAACGTAGGCTTGATATTTATGGCTTCGCAACTAAACCCTAACCTCTGCTGAACGAAATGCATCGTCTAACTGATTTGATATCTTTCATGGAAACGAAATCTCCGTCAATAATGCAGTCGAGATCAAATTCCAATGCATCTTAAGGTCTATTTAAACCAGGCTGTTGTCGAATAATTTAGTCACTCACAACTAGCAGATCGGTGTAAAATTATTTTTGTGACAAATACTTGGGCTCACTTGAGAGAAAAGTTGTTTATATGATATCTAGCGCCAAAAAAGTTGGTAAATATGAACGATTTTCTTTTTCTGCGGTCTCTAAAAGTGGCTTCATTTGCTTGGCCCTAACAATAAATTCGACGATTTGACCAATTTTTTGTCCTATCAAAGTCAGATTTGGATTTCATTTTTTAAATTGAACTAAATCGATAATTTATTGTTAATTAAATGATTTTTAGTTTTTAAAGTTCACTTTGACATTGAATCAATATAAAAACTTTATAAGTGAGGGCGGGAAAAGTAATTTGTTACAAGAACACATTTTTTGGTCCATTTTTGCAATTGTTCAAGCACGGACGATGGTCATCGCAGAGATTTATATAACAATCGTATAGTGTTAGCCCACCTTAAGTTTAAGAAACTGGGTCAAATTGAAATACACATTTAATCTGTGGCGTTAATATGCCAAACTTTTGATAAGAACATCTTTCAATTCGGATTATTCGTTGTAATTTAGAAATTAAACGCCTTCTCAGAAGCACTAAGTAACTTAAAAGTATCACATTTTATTTGGCCGTCAATTGGTTTGACAGAGTGCAAAACGAGTGATATATTTAGGTAAATATTTCCCCAAATTCTCATTATGGTAGCATCGCAGCGTTGATTGTTTGTAAATATAGATCAGACCTCACCCAATAAAAATAACATCTTTCTGTCGTTGATAATAAATAACGACATGATATCTCGCCAAAGAATATGCAGATATGCTTTCAAAGTACTTTCTTCATCTACTGATCATTTGAAAAATTTTTATTGTTGTGATTGTTTCAGGGGTTGGTTTGAAGTCAATCTCGGAATGGCCAACGTCCAAGTTGCAAATACTCTTCAATACACGAGTACGAAAATAACTTTTGTTTCACTCGGTTTATTTACATTTCAACTATCAATTTAATTGAATGTATTCCATCTTATTCTAGGCGTTCCAACCTCATTAATTCCGGAATCTTGGTAACTGCTATATGTGATTATTCCATTCCTATGCAAATGAGTAATAGAAATGGTTAGGAGTATAAGCAAAAAAGTTTTAATTTATGAAAAAA
Source organism: Moniezia expansa (assembly GCA_019097775.1). NCBI lineage: Eukaryota > Metazoa > Platyhelminthes > Cestoda > Cyclophyllidea > Anoplocephalidae > Moniezia > Moniezia expansa. The sequence goes on from JADFDV010000064.1 coordinate 6,840,280, forward strand.
AACGTTGGCTTGGGAATTAAATATTTATATTTTAGCCAAAACTATGGAAAAGAAAATCCACCACGGTAACATATCGCTAATAGATTTGCGAAAATACGCTCAGATTGGGTCAGTTGTTTACTTGCTTAGTATTTTTCGATACTTTTCAGGTATAATCTGGCGCTCTTGCCATCTACAAATTCAACTGCTCCCTTCAAAGCATATATGCCAGTTTCTATGGCAAATGTAAGAATAGAGTGTTACTTTTTTATGCATGTGAAAAGTGAAATCCACTATTTTGTATTCATAATCCTTTGTCCGAACTAAAGACATTTTCCACTTTTATAGAATTTTCAAATCAACCCTCAGTCTCAACAACAATGTGCATACTCTCAGTTTACCAAACCTGTCCAAACCGGCGAGTTCAAACCTAATATATAAATTTTGTCTTGTAATTTATGAAAGACCTTACAATTTTAAATTAACTTCAGCAAGGCAAGTGTGAGTTTAACTGCTAGACGACTTTCACTTACTACCAACTAACAACTGAGACGTTCTTAAGATCGAATGACGAATTCGATGATCCCATGGCTGGCAATATGCTACAAATGGCACGAATTCAAAACTTAGCCTGTGGCATGACCAAACTCATTGGATCCATGAAAAGCTGGCTAAAAAAAATATTCAGTTAAAAAGATTCAGAAATGCTTTCCACCTGGCTAGAATGAGATCCGAAATGTTGGATGGTACTATGTTTTCTTTAATGCCTGCGGTTTAAGGAGGACCAGATTCATCATTGAAACCATGAATATTAAACTTTAATAGCTATGTTGGGTAGTTACTGAAATAACTCTGACGGTAAAATGTGGTAGGGTCTTCAAGAGAGCCTTAAAATTACCCTTTGAAGCAATCAATTAACGCGTCTGTTCGAGGTTTCACAATTTTAAAGTTTTTTTGTTCTTTAAAGCAAATCAGTTGCTTCACATCCCTCCACAAAAGAGTAAGATTAACTACTCATAACTTTCTCCAATCAATGGCATTTTTTTTGCAATTTTACAGGAACAAGGATTTTGGTTTTTAAACGTGCTCCTGCATTTGTTTTTCAGAATCACCTCAAAATGAATGTGTTACAAAGATAATTCTCTCCAATTTTGACGGTCCGATTACGGTGACCTGCACAGGTTAGCCTGTTATTCTCATCTTCTACTTTTCCTCCTCCTCCGCTGTTTTAGGCGCGTTTATTAAAAAGTACATGGAAACCTGAAGTAGCGCTTTTCATCTACGATCCAAAGCCTCATGTTTCCTATGAGTTGGCCAAATGAGATTTTTTGTAAATGTAGAGCCTATGAATAGAACCTAAAATTAACATTTTCTGAGTATCTTGGTAATCTCATCACACGGCATGTTAGGATACTTTTTATCAGTCCTCTATAGTCGGTATATAGCGTTTTTTTAAAAACTTATTCAATAAAATTTTCTATTTTTGTTTGGATTACTGTTATTATTTCGATTTTTCTGCAATCTTCCAGAAATGGATATTTAAACGTGATAATTTTCGTGCAAATATTTAATTATAATGAAGTAAATGAGGTAGTAAAGCGTTGTAGCATTCCGCCTATACTTTTATTTATTAAAACTTGTTCAATTTGTTTATTTTCTATTTTAATTTGAAGATGTGACGCCGAAGGTCCAAAATCCTGCCCCGACACCGATGCCCCATTATGATCCCCATCAACTGGCTATGATGGGTCCCAATCAATTCGCTACGGTTATTTTTAACTAAAAAATGAATGCCTATCCACCTTCTATAATATCAACCACAACCTTCGTTTATATTCATGAAATTGTGCTTAAATCTAATTCGCATCGTATAATTAAGAATAGCTCTTTGTTTTCGGTCGCATTTTATCACACGGCGAGGTGATTGAGGGTCAAATTTGATTAGTGCAGGACCGGACTCTCGGTGGGATTTGTGATACCTTGAGGGGCAAAGTGAGTGACTCCAAACTCAATTAGGTCGACACAACTTGTGAATGCGTGAAGCAAACTTCTTTTGTGGTACTTACACTAGCAGAGAGTGGAAATGAAAAAGAAATCAAAAGATCTGAAGATAGATGAGAAATTATTAATATAACAACTTTGAAAATTTGTATTAACTTAAGAAGCAGTACGCAGCGATTTAAATGTTTTTACGATTTCGCTATTCAAAATTTAAAATTTAGTCAATTTTAAGTTTATTAGACTTAATAAATAAAAATCGCTGTTGTCAAGTTTAACGTTTACTTGAATTTACGGAAAGTATCCAAAATTCGCTCTGGCCAATTATGTTCAAACTACAATGGTAACTATAGCTCCAGGTCGTGGTAAGTTTTGTTTAACATAATGCTAATGATGTTTTTTACCAAAAATATTTTATAAGTTTAATTCAGATGCAGATTTTCATAAATTTCTAGTAATTTGAAATTAATTTTGCAGATTGGGCCCCGTTACTACTATCCCAGCGATCTCTACAACTCGCGGCGATCCCAGTCCAAGCGGAAATCCTCGAAAAAACGTAATTTTGAATAATTAAATCTATAATCCTTCTAAGATTTTTAATGTCGACCCCAAAATTGTGATATCTAGACTCCAAAAGTGCCAGGAGGGCGAGTTCAAAACAGGAAGGTGAGTTACGTTGTGTCCTGCTGGCGCGGGTGCCGTAATAATGAGGTCTAAAGCTTGTGAATGCTGATGGTACTTTAGGTAATAAGTAAATCGCCTAGTTTTCCCAAGTAAAGTGCTGCTTCATCGAATTCGTACTGTCAGTTGTTGTTTAATGGGCGGTTTGTGTAGATTGCGGAATTAGGATGACGCTTTATTCAAATGAATCTTTATCACTAACCCAAGTTTGTGAGGGCGACCAGAAATTATTCATTTATTTTATCAAATATTAAATGGTTAACTAAATGAATTGTAATAAATATACGATAGAAAACCGAATAAAATTTGAATTTGCCTTAGGATGGCCGTTGCTCATTTAGATAAGAATAGCAAAAAAAGAGACGTTTTTAATTGCCATTTTATTTGCAATTTGGCTTCAAAGCCACTACGCAACTTCTAGGCAGTAATTTAAATTAATATTTTTTTAAATTTAAATCGCTGATATCTTACTACGTATTTGAAGGTCTTCTAAAAATGATATTTCATCGAAATGTTAGTCCGCCGAAAATGTCATATTTAATTTCATTACTTTGACATTCCCGGTAAATTTAAAATGCATCTCCCTAAATCTAAACGAAATTCATATTTCCAAGCCTCAAAGATAAAGTGAAATGCAAATTTTTATAAATATTAAATTACTGAAGTAATACTTGTAACTTTCCGAACGCTTATATTAAAGCATCACAATAGAATTTGACGGCCCCTTGAGCATTGATTACAATCGCAATTTCGTTTCATATTATTTCGACATGTCAGATTTTTCTGGCGCCGTAGTCAATGTCTGCTCTGCAACGTTTTACAGAAGTTCTTACGAGTGTTTCGCACTACAAAATCTAGCACCTTTTAAAGCGATCCATTTATGGTTTCTCATTTCAGAATTGCTAGGTAGCACAAAGTCTGTTAACTCCAAGACGCCATTTACATATTGTCGGGATTTTCTATCGATGCGCCAGATGGGTTTCTGGTTTCATAAGTTAATGATGGAGAAATCAGATTTAAAAATGCTTCGCATCGTCGTCATAAAATCGCGAATCGCTAATAAAAGTGCTGATAAATAGGCCTGCGTGCCCTTTAAACTTACATCTTTAACCCAGGTGTTTCAGTTAAGGACAGTCACGAGAAAAAAAAACCCAAGTCGCTACCAGAACCTTTATCAAAATCACCGCTTCCAAAGGCTTCAAAACCTGTGCCGCCATCAATGTCTGCTCATTCAATGGCACCCGCTCCAAATCTTCCACCTCCACCGACTGTTGAGCAGCTGCAGAAGGCTGTTCTCCGACCTGTACAACCTCGACCAAAACCTTACAGCGTAGAAACGGCTCAGACTGTGCTGCCGCTCCCTGGTAATTTTTCGTCACTCAAGTTAACTATCAAAACGCATCATCAATTTTACTTTTGTTCTGTTTTGCTTCAATGCTTACCGTATTCTTTTCTATAGTTATAAAATAATAGCACTTTATTACAGAATACAAATTGAAAGCTATAGCAATGTAAATAACTGAAACCTTGAAAACGCAGGCTTGTGATTTAACTAATAGCGATTAACCATTCCCAATTCTGTGATAAAAGGAGTCTCTGATATTCAGATATGAGGGTATTGCAGTTGTAAGGATCGATCTGTACACGAAGAATCTGAAGAGAAACCAGTCGCTAAAGCACAGCGTCCCACTCACTAAATTTTCGTTACTTGTTTTATCTGTTAATGAAATCTTTTCCTTGGCAGTCGCTTTGGAAATTCGTCTTCGTCCTGATGCAGTGTGCATTGTTGTCTAATAGAATTAGTGACCACATTAAATTATACCAGTTTGAAACCCGCACCTATCCAGAGGGCTTGCAGCTAGCAATCCCCACAATGCGATGGAAGCATTTGCCAATCAATTAAACATTTCAGCATTGCAGAGCTTTTAAAGCAGTTCCAGCCTTATCTTTGAGTGAAATTTCTCAGCAGCCCCCCACGCCTCCCCTACTACCCCCTCCAACCCCAATAAATGCCTACCAATGCGCTGCGCACCATTTTAATAAAACGACTTAATGTCTTGGATATTCGAGCCAAGTTCATCATATACCGGCGGCATTCATTCGGTTTTAAGGACGGTAGGTACGCAGGCTTGCACCTCCATAATTACTGCAATGTATTTGGCCGTCGTGGATGACCAATCCTGACACGAGATGTGGGCTTAGAGATTCCAAACCCATGAATGATATGGCTACATTCGTGGTGTACTTGTTCAAACAAGTTATTCGTATGACAGTTTGTTTTAGCATAAGAATTCGATCGATTGTGAATCATGTGCGCCGATGGTGCTGCGGTCCTGAATGCGTTTGGATCAACAACTAACGAGGATTGGAAGCCTGGTGGCTTGCATTCAGCGGTTAAACTGATCACCTACTGGCTCTTATCTTAGAGAGAACAAGATGGTTTGAATTCTCTCGAAAATACTTTCATTTATTAAATCTCAAAGTTTCGTAACATCAGCAATGATATTCTATGATGTAAAATGATGAAATAGTAAGATCGTTTTTGACTTGGATCCGAAAATCAGTGTTTGAAGGAAACTATGGGTAAAAATGTTTTGCTTCCAATACATGACGAAAAGGCAATTACAGTGATGTGGCCTTTGGTTGAATCCGAACTGTCGGAGTCATTAAGAAACGACCACCGTAAAAAAGAATCTCAAGATAGAGGAAGTTACAAATCACTCATTAGATATAAGACAGCCAATCTCAGGATCAGCACTCTCGGTCCAGTGTTTTATTTAGAGCCCACTCTGTGATCTTGCAGCTCCATTCTTCTTGTCGACATATTTCCATGCAATGAATTAATATGAAGAAAAGGTTTCTAGGATGTGAATCGAACAAAATATTTTCATTTGGAGGCATTTATACATATCATGGCCATTCATTTGTCATGGCTCGTAGAGATTTTACTCAATAGTTACTGTGAGCAGTCCCACTTGACTTTCAGCACTTTCCCAGCGACAGAAATCGCCAAATTATACTGCAGTACCTTGGTCTTAAGTCTGTTCCGCTAAAACAGTACAATCCTGTTTGCATCGATTTTCTGGCAAAAGGATGACCCTTCATTTTGTCTACTGGATTTTTATCTATTTTTTATTATTTATTTACTCCCCACCCATTAGGGCAAGTTCCAAGGACTTATTGGGGTACAACAGAAGTACAAATAGCTTTTACAAGTAAGCACAACAGTTAACAAAGAAGACAGTAAAAGCGCTTATCGACGTCTTCGATTCTCTTGCCACTTTTCTGGCATGGTTTCAGTGTACAGGTAGCAGTTCCATTTCATACCTCGTCCGTTCTCGACACTATTAAGGGCAGACAATCTTCACGCTTCTTCCAGAAATCTTTTCAACTTTCTGGCAGAGATTTTATTCATTGCTATATGCACCCGCTTTCCACAGTCCAGTTTGAGACCATGGATTCAGATATTTAAGTCATGCCTCTTTTACCAGACTGTACGAAGTTGTCCTACCCGGCCGCCCTTTCATTAGTCCCCAGAATTGCCCCTGGAGATACCGTTGGTCACTGCGAGGAGGTTGAGAGTAGGTTTGACCACCTTGTCTTCTGGTTACTGATCGCATGCTGAGATGGATCAATTAAATCCTGGAACGGCCTCCACTGGCGTATTTTGGAATATTTTGATTTCTGCTATTCTTAAATCCTTTTTATTCGTTTGCATAGTTAAATCTCTGTAAAGATACCGGTAGTTTATAAAATCATACTTTGATATTTTGTTACACTTTTTAAAAAGTTGGTACTACTTTGAATATTAAAAGAATTACAGTATTAGTTCGAAATTTGTTTAACTGATTCAGAAAGAATATTCTAAATGCTTATGCTGCGGAGACAACTAGTCCATAGGAATGCGTTGTTAATAGTTGCGCCCCTCGCCCCCCGCCGCCCCCCCCCTCAACGACCTTGCTAGCCTCGTGGGACCATTTCAATTAGCGATTTTCAATTGACTGATTAATTTTATTGGTTCATATTTTTCATGAATCGATCTTGACACTTGTTGGAAAATTTTGTTAAAATTTCAAGGGATTAACTATAAAATGTATCTTTTCCAGATTTTCCGAAATGTAAACGCATTTATTATTCAATTAGAAATAAAAAAAATGTTGAGAAAAATTGCGTCACTGGTTAGGTTTGCTCATCCATTCTCTTTAGAATTGGTGCATCTCGAAAATTCGGCAGAGGTGTTTTTACGACTATTTAGTTTGAACAAGTTTTTCTCATAATCGTGAGTGTTTAAAAATAGGCCATTATAACCATATACACTACAAAAACTAAAATAATAAATTTCAAATTTACTTAATTATTTATTTTTTTTGGACCTATTAAAGCTTGTGCATGTATACCGATTGAAGAATAAAGTGATAACAGAGGAACAGCGGTATGATGTTCCGCAAGCTTTTCTCTAAAAAGATGACTTGGACTCGAAAATCATCTAATGACTAGAAAGGCCAAATGTGGATTTTTTCTTGTCTCAGAATTCCAAGCACCCGTCTTTTCACAAAGAGGAAAAGCGTTTTTCATTTTACAGTTTTGTTATGAGACAATAGACATAAATGTATGAAAATGGTGAACAGCATTTTAATGGACTCTATGACTAGCGGTCTGTTTCGGTAAAATCAGAGAACAAAGCAGTGGGAGAGCGTGCGAAGGAACAGGAACGAACTAGGAACCTCGAACCGCGAGGCCATCCCTGCTACTGCGTGCCAAATTACTCCCATCCTTATCATCAAGTAAGTCCTGGTTTCTACCATTTCTCTAGTTCTGCATTAACAGGTCCCAAACTTTTCCGTGGATGCTGGTTGACAAATTAAGTTAGTTTGGTTTTTGCTCTCTGGGAAAATAGAAATGATTACTTCGTACCCAATCGACATGGCGTTTTATTTCATCCAAAAATGTGGTGACAATCAAACTTGGTTATGTAAGAAAAAATGATCCTAATTATGATTATTACGGCGGGGGCAGTCAATCAAGATGTGGCAAACAAAGCAGATTTAATTGAATTTGGAAAAGAGCACGAGTTTGGATCTTACGGAACTCATTTCTTTATGTGTTAATCCAATTCAATTGGCTTATAAGAATAAAGCGATTCCGCCCATCGAAAATTGATGATTAGAAATTGGCCCGTTGTCTGCTGCAGCACCAACTTGAATCCGTCACTATGTTGGACGTTTATCTTCTTAATTTAGCCAAGAGCGACGGAACAAGAAATGCGAATGCGAAGGGTACTGGACATATGCGGCGGGGTGGGTTGAATTTCAAACAAACAGTTTTGCAAAGATTCCAATAAAAACTTATTTTATTTTTTGCAAAGTAACCGGCGATTTTAACCAATTCTCTCTCTTATTTCTGTTGAAGGTCCCAATAAGAGTTCAAATTGTTAACGAAAAAGTACGTCCCTCCGAATACACTTTTCAAGAAGCCTGGTGGTATGAATGAGAGCTTACTTACACAAAAATATAACCAAGCTAACTAAAGCTAACGGGTTATATTTTGATAACTGAAAGCTAAGCGCATTTTTTGAAATTTCATAAAACTTTATTTTCAGAACCGATCGAACTCCATGCCTAGACCGAGACCCCAAAAGGGTTGGCGTGTTCAGCGACACGTAGGAACCTTTTTATTCTTCAATTTAATGCCATTTACATTAACAACTAACTGACTAAGTTGATGAAAACAAAACTCTATAAATAATCTCAATAACTAAGTTATTTTGAACCATTTTGCTAGTAAATTGACCGAAATGGTATTTAATAAGAAATGTCACACACCCTGGTGATTAATTAGTCGGGGGCAAAATGAAGGGTTCCAAATCGGGGAGACATCCATGTGCTTTGAAAGACACCTTCTATCAGTAATTGCTTCGATTTTATAATCTTACGCTTTGTAAGTTGTTTACTTCAACAAATAGCATTTGCGAAATCGCAGTCCAAATGCGCGACTCAGTAAAGTATGCTTCTGGTTTTGGTTCTGTTGTTTTAATGCCAAAATTAATATGAATTGGAGGAATATAAACCTTCTGTTCCAAGGTATTGATAAACATTTTCATGGTAATATTAGATATCACTAAGAGTCTCTACGAGCGACAATGCTGCAATCTATGCGAAACTTTTGACTGGGGCTTCGCTCAGCAATTCACCATTTGACTTGCACCTTAGCGAATTCAGAGCTTAAGCGCAGTTTCTCAGTAAATTTAAGGAAATTAAGGATCATCGAAACGATTTCACCGTTTAAGCATGATCGTTTGAAAAAAGCGTGTCCTCTCGTTTGCATGAGCAATCTGTGAATCTGAGGTTTCCCGAAGGATCATCACGTCACCCAGTTACATCAACCGAACGACGTGCACAAAAGAATATTGTTGTTCATTAAAAGGTAGTAATTAAGTTATGAGAGGGCTTTAAAAACAAAAGAATAGGTGTGGAATTATTGTCACGAATTTGCTTAATTCCTTCATGCTGGAGAGCAAAACAAAGTGATTTTGAAAGATTGGCTGAATGAACTATGGTGGATATTTCCTTCCTGGTGTTTCCAACATGTGTCGCAGTTTTTGGTCTAATGAAAACTCGTGTGGTGTTCGCTGAGGTAGAAGGGTGGCTAAAATAGTCATGATTTTGATAAAAGCTGTTTTGATTTTTTTCCTAAATTTGAAGTTAGTGGCACACATTCACCTTTTTGATTGAAGTGGGATCTAATAGGTTGAAAATCTAATTGATGCAAAATATTAGTCAGCCTAATCTGTAAGGCCATGCAATTTTACACTGATGTGACCCTCTTCCTGATCCATTTTATCATAATTCTGCCAACCTCAGAATTATTAGCTGCGGAACTTCCTATTCGGCCATCCCTTTTTAGACAGATATATGAATAGTGAGGGATCATTCAAATCACTGGATCCATGTCATTAAATTGCTTTCATCGTTTTTCACGCTCATTGATTGTTTTAGTTTGGCGGTACATTGTTTGTTTAAATTTTAGCTCGATGATCAAAGGAGGAGGTCATTTGCATCCGGTTTGAATACACTGAGCCCTGTGAAAGAGGTGTCACCATTGAGAACTATTATTAGGCCATCTCCGCCACCTCAACAGCCTTTACATTCACAAGGACTTTTTGGCATGAGAAAAGGTAACTTTATATTCCTATTCGTATTTTTTACCGCAAGAGATAGGTCTCTAGTTAAATTATTTAATTTGTAATCTCGAAATATATTTAGGGAGAAACCTCGCTGACTTAATAGTCAGTTAATAGTCGAATGATGATTTATTAATTTCAAGAATTTCTCAAAAAGTATTTATGATTACTATCGCAATTCTAACTTTTCAAGACCTTTACTCTACTGAATATCAATTAATGTGTCTGTTTATATAAGTCTAATAATGGATCTTGTTATAGGAATACCGATACCTAAATCAGTACCACAAGAAGAGGAGTTCTCCAAACGGATTCCTCGAAATAGTAAGCATGGTTCAAAATTACTACTCCATTAATTAAATTTGAAACACAGTCTGTAAATTGAGTACATAAATATCAAAGAAAAAAATTTGCAGAAATTTACCTCTATTCTGGTGGTACGACCATCAGTGTACCCTCTAGTAAATCATATGAAAAGTTATTTTTTTATTCCCCCCCACCCATTAGGGCAAGTCCCAAGGACTTATTGGGGGCTCAACAGAAATACAATAAGTTACATGTTATAGCATCTGATCCCAATCTGCAATTGAAGTCGCCAAGGATAATTATTTGTGTGCAGTTGGAAAGGAGTTGCTTGTAGGTTTTGGCCACCAGTTTGTAGAAGAATTCTTTAACCATTGCGTCTTCCGTACACTCGGTCGGAGCAGAGCATCCCATCAGTCCAACTTGGACTCCTTCAATTTGGAGTGTCAGTGTTGCAAGTCTGTTTGAGACAGGGTCAAATTCATCTTATATATTCTTTTCAGCCAAAAAAGCGACCCCACTAGAGTTGAAGAGAGCGTAGTTATCGATAGTTAAGGAGCAGGATTTCATTCGAGTTTCCGTTAAGGCAACAATTTCCATACCTCTGCCAGAAGTCTATTCAGCTATCTGGCGGAGTTTTCAATCATTGCTACAGCCGCGCACGTTCCATAATCCGAGTTTCAGACCATGGATCCAGGTAGTATGTCGTATCTTTTTTAAGGGGCTGTCCTTGGACTTTGATTGTATTTCCATTGGCATAACAATGAATTTGTACGTTCGGTGGTTTATTAGTCCTCTTCGATCGCCCCTCTCTTTAGCCCTCTGGGTTGTCCTAGAGGTTACCAGTAGTCACCACGTGGAGGTAGAGAGTAGGTTTGACCACCAAGAGTGAAGAGTGATGAGAAAGCAGCGTTACACAATGCACCTAAATCGTGTCGGCGGTGTTGTAGCTTCATGCCTTTTGGATCGCCAGAAAAATTATTTGGAATGTTCACCTACACTGGTTGGTACTGGTTAGCCGAGGCATGACCAAACAGGGGTTCTCAGTCACTGACCCACCAAGCCAACTTTGAAAGACGCCATTATAAAGAAGAGAGTAATGATGGTGTGAGTTGGTCACTTGTTAGATTGGAGAGGTCAATGTTGATTCTCTTTCCTGGTGAAAGTAACACTTTAACTTGGTTCTTACTCATTCCGCCTTCTCTCTATGAAACAAATGTGCAGCCAACTTTGGTGGTCAATCGGATAACAACTTGTTAGTTTTTCTTAATGTTGCAGCTGGAGAATCAAAATCTGGTGACCATAACATCACACCTCCACAAGTTCAAGCACATTTTCCACCACCCCCACCACCACCACCACCGCCACCACACCTGGTCTCCCAAACTCCAACTAGATCCATTTGGAATCATCCACAAAGTACTCCCAAACTGGGGCCAAAACCCACAATCCATTGGCCCCCGCGAATCCTACCGGGGAGCTCAGACAAGCCAGCGAGTCCTCCGCCTATTGAGTTCGGTGGAATGAGGCGGAGCAGTTATTCTAGTAATGATAAAGGAGGTATTGATGAGGATACTTTACAAGTGGACGGAACCTATGAGGTTATTTGGGGTTACTATAGTGACAGCGGTGAAAATACAGATAGAGAGGTAGAAAGAGTTGATGAGAATGGCGAAACCGAAGAGAAAGGAGAGAAAAATGGACCTCGATGGAGAGGGGTTGGACTCTGCGATCTTGGTAATCCACATATTACACCCACTTTCGTAAGTGCATTTACAGCTACCTCACCCGACCTGGTCAGCTTAATTACACTAAATTAATTTTTACGTCTTTAGGAAGGTCGTAGAAATTGGCACGTCAGGCCTTCCTCTGGCTCCTACTATAACCATGACGCAAAGGAAGCGCCAAGGGTCTGTCAGTCTTTATTACTATTCAGCTTTTATAAACGGTATTGTTTAGTGAATGTTTTCCCTGCAAAAGATGTCATTATCAAACCTCAGAATTCAGGTTACGCAGGAATAACATTTTAAAAGCACATTCGACAAAAATTTTTACTTTTTCACTATTTTCATTTGTTTTGAAGGTCATTGTCAAGGTGAAGAGGAACTCGTAAATACCGTTAATTCTTGGCTTTTCCCGAATTTGTTTAATTTTCGAAGAAACCGAACCCATAACCATTGTTTAAAGTTTCAAAAAAATCATTTACTCTGTGTATTTCGTTCTAAATCATTACTCCTATGCTTCAGTTTGAATGCTAAGGCATATATAAGCCTAGTCAAATGAAATTTACTAAAAAATATGTTGCTTTTCCTTCATTTTGTTTTATTTTTTTCCAGAAACCCTCGTTATTTGTATTATTCCTGTTACTTCAGTGATTTGTTGGTAAACACATCAATTAATGCGCTAAAGCGTAAACGGCGATTAAGTACAAATGGAAATTGGGGATGGTTTTAATCTGAACAACGGTAAACATTTCGATATCGGCATATGATATGAGACTGCGCATTCTAGGCACAAAGAGTTCTCTGTGCTTTCCGACCCTCATTTTTCACTGCCGAATCACGATTATTTTATGGTAAATAAATTCCTTGTTTAGTTCGTGTTGGCAGAATTAAAATGCTGATAATTTAACAGGCAAGACAAATAGGAAGTGGTATAACGTGCTTCAGGTGTCCAACAAAATGGCAGAGTAGCTCTCAGCCATCGTCTTTATCGCTTTCACCAGACTAGCGAGACGTGAGTGATCAGAACCCGGTGAGATCAATAATGAGGAACTCCCTTGACATTACCGTGGGGGAGCAGTTCTGTCATCACCAAATGCTTTATCACTCGTTCATTACAGGAATTAATTTTATTTAGCTTCAAATGATCGGAACTTCTTTTCAGTAAAAGCACTGCTTCATTAGTTTAGAACTTAAAATGGATGAAATTTTTAAAAACTATGATCTCTAGAATGCTTTTCTATCCCTTTCGTACATTATCAGAGCTAATTGTCATTGACCAGGATCAAATAGCGGACTTCCGGTGTAATAGAAACCATGAGCAGAGAAAAACACCCATGAACCACTTCAACTCCCACAAATTACTGACCTGAATTTATAATAAAAAAAAGGTTGTAATCAGTGAAAAAGTTAACAATATCGGCCAACGACCATCAAAAGCTAGGTTCTCGAGTCGGGACTCCATATGTAGTTGAAGAATATGCAGAAAAATAAAGTTAAAAGCGTTAAGCGTTCTTTGAATTGCGGGACGAAAGCAGTGAAGTCAAAAATGAAACCCGTTTTTTTTAATAAACAACGAATAAAGAAAGTACTTAGGAGTTATTATTCGCGTGCCTCCGGGATCAAATATTCTTTCGACTAATAGCCGAGTACTCAGATCAATTCCACAGGTATATTTTTTTGTGAGATTGCGATTGTGCATTCTTTTTTCTAGCGAAGAATTAACTGAATGAATGATAGCCATTCTCCGAGGCCTTTCGGTGTCTATGAATCTGAGTCGCTATTCAAGCAAAGAAGTCATTCGAGTGGGATATCGAACGATCCGCCTTTCACCAAAAAGTTATGGCTAGTAGTGTTTCATTCTAGAGGCTATGAAGCGTATTGAATAGTTAGCTGCTATTCCATCAAAGGATGGTAAAGTAGGAAACGTTCAGTCAGGTTTAGTTTCACCATACGCAAGCTAGATCGAGGCACTGGGGAAAAAGAAAAACAGAATTATCTAACGTTTAGAGAGGTGCCGCTCAGCAGAATGTATGCACCTAAATCGTGAGTTGTCAAACAGACACTCACACAGACACTGTGATTCCCTAGCCTCAAATCGGTCGTTATAAACAGACCGATGGGATACATTAGGAACCTTCCTAATAACTGAGTGCAGTTGAACGATTTCAAGTCTCTGCGGTCCAACATTTCCACCCATCATGATTCTAAATTGAAGCCAGGCTTTGTCCGAGAAGCTTTGCCGGCTTCCTTAAGGTCGCATTCATTAGTTGATTCCACGTTTTGAGTTACTGATGACATTTTCACTCATTAACTTTAACTGCTATTTATTTCTAAAAACTCGGATCAATTAAATCATTGAAATGTACTTGCTGAACCCACATTATGTAAAATAAACAAAGCAGGGAAGGAGAGTCACAAGTTCATTCTATAGAGTCCACTTAATAAGTCGAAAACTATCAAGGAAGCTAGGATTATACATCTTTACTATGACTAATTCGCTGGTGCAGCTTATCGCTATGTAGCCTTACGTGCAAATGGCACTAATAAGACTTAAAAGTAGCATTGAACTGTGACAGCGATCAGCCATAATGGAAATCAAGGTTACTTCAAGAGATACGGGAGTTACAGATGACAGGTTGAAGCAGAGGAGGCAATGAGAAACGGTAGAATGGGAAGCAGAGCCTTCCTATTTCTCCGAATTCACAAAGATCTTTCAAATGTGTCTGTGATATGCAGTATCTGCAAAGTAAATTGTGAGACTACTATTATGGAAGAAGTATAGACTCAGCACACAATTGGAATTTTACCCTAATGAATATATTTTACAACCGACATCGGGTTATTATTGTTTCAAATAAAATAGGGTTTTCACATCTAGCAGTCTGATGCTTTGACGAACAAGGGCAATAATAATACGACGTAGAACATGCTATGCTACTTTCCCTTATACAGTAAAAGTGTCGAAAATGCCAAACAATAAGGGCATTGCAATTGAACTCCTCCATTCATTATTTAATATGCTACACAATCAAGCAGTGACGAAGCAGATAAATACACAATAAGTATACTATCAACATATATATATAAACATGTACAAGAGGTGGGGAATCGGGAGCATCACTTGTAAGAAGAACGTCTGCGTTGTAACTCCGAACGGTGGGCATTTCTGCGCTCAGCCGCAAGATTCGAGAGTTCTGGATTGAAAGCGGAATTAAAAGGAAGGCGCCGTTCATCTGTCACCGTGGAAGCCGCTTCGAATGAGGATGCTGCTGCATCTACGGCTGCGGACAAGCCCAGAGACTTACAGAGAACCACGGTGGCCCGGTCTCTCTCCATTCGCTCTCTCGCCAACCGTTCGGCACGGAGCCGTTCCAGTTTAAGTCGCTTAGCTTCGATTTCATCAGTCTGCTTCTCCGCGGCTACGCTTTTATCTATTCGTGAACGTTTAGACTGAAATAAAAATTGAAATCGGCGAATGAAAAAATCAAATACTCCTAATGATAACATGACGAATTTTAGTCTTAACGCCAATGCCTCAGCGACAAATCGAGAATGTGGAAAGATGATCAATACGGGAAAATAGAAGAGATTTAAAGGATATATTTGAGGGAAGTTATGAAACATACCCCTGGAGTTTTGATGTCATCAGGGAAAAGGGATGAACATGACGACATAACCTGAACAGCAGCAGCTCGTTCCCTGGCTTCCTCAACTTTTTTAGCCTCCCGAATGCGGTTGAATTTTTCTTCCGCCTTCCTCATTTGAAGAAGTGGATCAGACCTTTGTTTGCGTTTTGCGTCCACCTCCACGAACCTAATTTTAATTAAGGAGGATTGAAAAACATACTCTGGCGATGTCGATTCGGTATGCCTTTTGGATAGACGCTCGGGGACGTCAGACCACCAAGGCCTGATATTAGCCATACCATCCTCAGTTTCACCGAAATACTTGAGGATGCCAAGTTTCTTCTCATGTGATTCTTTCTCTTTTTTTAACTCGTCTTCATATTCTTTATTAGAAGCGATGAGGTTCCGCTAAAGAGAAACATAATTAAAATGTGAAATGTACGCTTTCTTCAACATCAGCAAAAAGACGAAGTGTATCCTGAGAACCAAGTATGCTTTTGCCAGCGGATTCACCAATGCGAGTTCTTTTTCTGAGATAGTCAACTCTGGCTTCTTGTGTCTAAAGTCGTTAAGAATCAGTGCGAGAAATGTACAGCTATAAGACTTCTGATGGTTTCATCATTCTTCTTCTTCCGATAACGAGCTTCATCCGCCTCAACACGGGCAGCATTATCTTTGTTTTTAACATGCCATCTAAAAATAAAAAAGTGGCATCAATAAAGACACCTCTTCTTTGGCAAGATGTTCATCTTGGCGCCCGTACGACAATAAAGCCACAGAAATATGTGTGGGCCGCGTAAGAATTGGCTTAGTAAAACTGCTTGTTTGATGTCAAAACATTTGAAAAATCCAAATATACTACGCCCACTTAACTTTGGTTCAGATTTATTTGGAGTAAATTGCAATAGGAATCATTCAAGGCTAGGTTAGGCAAATGGCGGTTTATTTAAGCATTGGGTTTGTCAATGGCTTCGAGGGCTAAGTTTAGGCTGACCCCTTTTATGGTGAAAATTAGGGATTTTCTCCTGATGGTAAACTTTTCTTTCTATTCTTACCATTTAGCGCGAGTATAATAACGCTCAGCGCTATGGAGATCTTTCGGCAAAACGCACACAACCTCCCCCAAGTCTTCCTCCAGGCGTCGCCCACAAGTTATCGAAAAATTATTATTGCAACCGGGATGACCGACGTTCATTTGGTCCACCGGTAGAGGTTTTTAACAGCGGGCCCAAAAGACTTACAGAGGGTACAGAGTAAGCCCCATAGATGTATACCGATTTACTCGAAGCTTTTAAGCGACCTCTATAATTTGGTTCTGTTTTCTTCTGTTTGAATGTTTACTTTAGTCCAAATGAAACTCGATTTCCTGCTGACGATTTCACGCCAGGATTTAAGCACAATTGGGATGCGGAGCTGCAACGTTGACACGCTCAAGTCCCATGTCTGAACTGCTGAAAATAGTTTATGCCAAATAAATAACTTTGCCGGAACCTTTTTTTTAGTCCGATTCTGCACTTAAACATGGATGCCCTAACGACTCAATCCTCCATCTGGCTCTTGTTTCACTTTCCAGGAACCAGTACCCAAGTCTTCTGCGACGCAGTGATTCGGTCATGACTTATTGACCACCAGCCTACAGTAATCCCTTAAGCTCTGATGATATCAGATCTTGGCTTTACTGTCGCGTGTTTGAGCCACATCTGTCACATTCCGGATATCACCATGTATGTCCATCTGCGTCATCTACCGCCTAACGTCTACTGATATCAAGATACATAACTTACATTCAGGCTTCGTAATGTTATCAGTGTCTAGGTCTACATCCCTACCATGAGTAATCAGAATATCCTCAACTATCACATCACCTATCTCTCGTTTTTTGTCTGATGCCCACTGATTAAGGTGCTAAATTCCGAGCTCCCAGCTCCCCGATTCTACCATATAACATTTCTAGAGAACCCATAGCTTCGTGTGTAAGTGTTCAGGATAATCACAGAAATACATAATGGTCACAGTATGAAACATCGCCTAAAGGGCTATACAAAGAGATCAGCATCTTCATATTCCTCCTCGTCAAGATCGGTTCCTGATGTAATTTCTTTCTCCTCTTCACTTTTAACACTATTATCGTCAGGCCTAGTGGTAAATATTTCTGCGATTTCGGCGGCCTCATTCTGTAGCGAGTCTACCCGATCAGCGAGGATCATTCGTGCTGCCTGAACGATTTCTCGAGCAGAGCGACGTGACAAGAAGGGAGCCAATGCGGAGACCAGCACCGAGGGTTCCGTAGATGCAATCTCACTAATCGTCCTGTAACCTGCTGTGTACAACTGGCGTGCACGAGCCTGAAAGACGGTTAACCATTATCAGGTAGTCTGAGCACTAATAGATCCGTCCCATCCCGTCAAATTCGGTTTAACAACCCGAAAATTAAGCCTATCAACTCCATACTAAAACCTGAGTTTGAGGTACAAATTGACAGAACCCTTTTTGTTCAAGCGGAAAGGGTTGACTGAACTTTAGGCAGGAGCAAAAGCAGAAATCCCAGAGGATTGCCTAGACGGTCAATTGAAATCATATGAACTCGCCTTTTTTACACCGGGTAGTTGCATAAGCGGAATGAGCTCTGACGATACGCAATAAGCCAGACGGGCTGAGAAGTCTGGCAGGAGATGAGCGAAAGCCCACAGTTCGGGATCACTGGCGTATTCAGCCGCAAGGGCATGTGCGAGACTCATCGCCAAGCTGGCTGCTGATTGAACCAGTGACTGGAGAGCGCCCCGTGAGAGGCCGTAGCGACCGGCTACTCGCCAGAGGGGTTCGCAACTGGGAGGCCAAAGCTCAGAAAGTGCCAAGGCCAGGTACAGACGATAGAGCGGCTTTTCATCCTTCCTCTACAGACAATAGAATGCTTAACGACATTATTACTGCATACCTTTCTGATAGGCTGCCCTGCTGCCTTCCTAGCCAAATAGGAATCGGAAAATCCGATAAGATTTACAATATTGACTTCTTTCGGGGCCAGCCAGCTAACTCGTTCAAACAGCACACTCCAGTCCATATTGAATGCCATAGTCATATTGGAGCTTTCAGTAAAGTTGGATGAAACGAACGCTGAGCGAGGCACTACGAGATAAAGCAAGTGCAATGGACCAGATGTATTGATCGCTCGAGCTGCAAGACGTAGGTCGTCAATTAGGTCAGCGATGTGATCAGAGTCTACACCCCCACGAATGGCTGCGCGACCTAACTGACTTGCCTGGAATAAGAGCAAAAATTAAATATAGTGTGAAATGCTTTACGAACAGTAGTTGAAATGGTCTTGCTTTCAATTCAATTCTCTCTGGAGCAATGGAGCCAGTTCCAAAAATAGATAGATTGCGGGTCATCGTGGTGTTAGGGCCTCGAATTCGGGGTGATTTGGTTAGAGGTAACGGCGTTGTGCTGTTATCCAGTGGGGGGGTGGCTAAACTGATCAGTTGGCCATGAAGCAGCTGTTGAAATTGTTCGCGTACTGCTTCAGTCACTTCCAAGTCACCCCCCTCCCTGTTTGTCGCTTGAACTGCGAAGAAGGTCTGCCGAACACAGGCTAGAAGATCTTCCAAACTTTTGGCTAGCTGTAAGAATAAGTGAACCAATGCATTAATGCCCATAGGATGAGACCTCTAAACAGATCCATCAACTAACTCCAAGCCCAAGTAGAGACAGCATTAAATTTCGAAGGCCCTTGCCGCCTTCGTAAAGCAGACTACTGCAACAAATACTATCATCCCTCCTGGCCGTGTGAAAAGTGGTATTGGTGTTGATTGCATTTATGAGTTGGGCGAAGGCGTCGCGTTCATTTGGCTGGAGAATGGTAATACTTTCGCCATAACTGTCCAAACCAGCTCGGCCTGCTCGACCCACCATCTGCTTGTATTGACTCCAGCTTAGAAAAGATGAGCCGACATAGGGCTTGCGGATTATTACCCTAAAATAAGACATCAGACAATGGAAGCGAAAATAAAAATCGTGACATCTGGACGGGTCATTTCAACTGACAAAAAGAAGCCCCGGCCCGCAACAGATTCAAGTTAAAGAACGCAAACAATGTCGTCACAAACCAGAGTGAAAAACGAACAATTCCTTTACATGCAAAGATCAAGGAAGACTAGAGAAAGACAACGTCAAACGGCAAAAGAAGCTAATGAATTAAAAATTTTACTGATCTCTAGACATCTTTTATGTTCCACAATAATAATCGTAAGACTGTCTTAGGACAGGATACTCACCTTCTTGCGGGCAAATTAACGCCGGCAGCGAGAGTAGAGGTACAGCAAATGACTCGTAAAGTACCACCTTCAAGAAAGGCCTCTTCCAAAGCTCTTCTTTCCTCCTGAGTAAGACCGGAGTGGTGATAGGCGATACCACGGGGAACTGTCACCTCTAGGATGGGACAACAGGCTTCAAGTGCGTCTAGATTAGGTTCCCGTTGGGAATCTAGACGCAGGTTTATCAAAAGTTGGTGTCTCCGTTTGTGAACATTTTCATCGACAGAATTGTCAATCTGTGCTGGTAAGAGATCAGCCAACAATCGAGCGGTATTTTCACAGTGAGCTTTGGTAGGACAAAAAATAAGGCACGAAGGAGCTCGACTGGTCTCTGCTGGGGTCAGAAGAACCTCAGCTACAAGACCCACTAGATGATCAGGATCTCGCTTCTTCATCGCCTCTGGATACTGGGATTAGAAGTCATTATCATAGAGTTCACAAAGTTACCTGGAAATCGATCGTTCTTTCATGTACAAGCCGCTCTGAGAGACATGACGGTGAACTGTTTTTGGGTGAGGTAGGGAGGATTTTGTACAGATTGTTGTCTACTTTGATGAATTCTACAAGGTCCACCGGCCGAAAATCACTGGTATACAACTCGGCATTTAGAAAGGTTGTTAAATCAGAGGGATTAAAGAGTGTTGCACTCATTCCAATAATCCGCGTCTTGGCTAAGTAACCACAATATTGTTAAGTAATACCAATGTATGTCAAACATACGAGAAACTATCTTTAATTTTGTTAGAATGAGCTCCAAAGTAGCACCACGAGAACCACCCTCGCCTAGCATATGAAGCTTTGAAGGAGAAATATGAAATAATATTAACAAACTTCATCAACAATGACCAAGCCGATTTCATCCAGTCTACCGGCATCTATGAGGCTGTTGACAATAGTTTGCGCTTTTTCAATAGTAGCTATGTAGACAGATGACTTTTTAAACCGCTTGGTGGGTGGAATGCGGCCCTTGCTGCTAGCATACTCCTCGACAAGAAAACCCAAGTCCAAACCTAGAGGATTGAGGCTTCGTACCTTTTCTTGAACTATCGAAACGAAGGGAAGAATGAACAGAACATTTTTACGGACGATCAAAACTTCGGCAAGCAACAGAATCTCAGCCACAAGAGTTTTCCCGCCACTTGTTGGCAAACAATAAATGAGATTAGTTCTACCCGTCGTCATTGCCAAAGAAAGACATTCCACCTGCCAATCTACGAATAAAAGCAGAAAAATTTGACGTTACCATAGAGATTACTTATGCCACGGTGTTGCTGAAGAAGCTTCTTTACGCGAAGTGGCAACCCGACCAAAGAAAGCCAATTTGAAGAACTTTGATTGTTCAGCTGGCTGACAAGCTTTATTTGACTTTCAGTAGAGGGGGAAGAATGTGCTAGAATGGAACGACGGCCGGAGGCATCCGAGGCGGAGTTCATGCGAAGCTGGAGCAGAATACGGTCCTTAAAGGGCAGAGACTCTGTCTGTTCCGGCGAATTCATAATTCCCGTTTTTGATACACAAACACTGCGGTGGTACCGAGGCGTAGAGGGTTTTGGAGAAGAATGATTTGCCGCGAAGGCAGTCAAATCAATATTGTCCAACCAGGAGTCTCCCGATTCGTTAAACCATGATAATTCAGAGCCCTAGAAGGCACCATGAGAGACTAAAGCAACACCCTACTACTTCATGATTTGACATTCCGATTTCGAACTTTCAGCGGCCACAGGACATGTAAACAAAAGAAGGCAGCAAAAACACGCAAGAGTAAGCGGAGCGATGAGCATTTATTTGTTCTATTGATGATTTTAAACGAGCATTATAACATGCAATTAAATTATCCATTCAGTTGAATTTTAACGGTCATAATGTTTTTTGCGTAAAGTTTTTAGGACATTGATTTTTATTTTCATTGCGACCAACGAAATTCAACTATAACATTTTCAGCCAATGATATTTAAAACATGGGATTGCATGACCAAAGTGAAAAAAATTACTCTTACTTGTTTCGATATATTTAAAGTAAGTTGACCATGTCCCATTGATTGTGTTTTTTTAATTTTTCACCTGGTAAATTTTAAATCGTGAGTATCTCGGTATTCTTTAAGGAAATCTTTCACAACTCAATTTAAGCACAATATTCGCTCCTTACTCTGCTGTTTTATAAATACAGACTACACTGTCCTATAAGATAATGTAATTAACGGCCATTTAGGGGAGAATTTTATGCCAAAATTTCTTATTTTCAATAAGTTCACTTTTATTTATTGTCATACAATGTAGTCAAAAAATATAATATACAAAAGCAGAGGACAAAATAAAAGGTGAATTTAGGGCGTTAGTTTGAGCAAAGTGTTAGTGTAGAAAGTTATTTAAACCTGTGCCCGAACTCCTTCAGGATGCGTTTGGGTGGTCTTATGTTGGCCAACGCTGCTTTAAGCATCGTGCTTGTGGTGGCGACTTGTGCTGCGAAGGTTTCCAGTGAAAATATAAGAACCGATGATTTCTTAGCCTTATCGAACGAAAGTTTTCCAAATAAAGGTATGTAGGCATTTCTCGTAGCTATCTGTTTTTCAAGATTCTGGCACAACAGACACCAACAAGAAAGCTTCAGCTGAAAGTATTATTTTAATTTTTATTGATTTATCGATTCTTTAATAGAATCATCATTAGAATGGTCTAGAGACCTCAGTAGTTTCGAACGGAGTGAAAATCTTGTAACGCGCTGTCGCCTTCGACCTATAAACTATTGGAATTACACCCAGGGGCAAGCTAAGGTTGTCTTAGGCCATCGATTTGAATCTGCTATTGGGTTAGCACATCACTATCTCTCTCCGTCTCATGATGTCTTCGGCAGTGTCAATGGCGTTCGTGAAGTGCCGATTCATCGTTATAAACGTCGTCTTTTCTCAATCTTCAATCCCTTTTACCTCACTTCTACTGATTCAGATGCTCGAGATAGTGCTAACTATATTCTTGTTAACAGGAAAAGGAAATCTATGACTAACTTGTCCTCCGTCAAAAGCGAACATCTTGTCGTCGACAGCCAATGCAGTTTAGTCTTCATCTACGCACGTTGGTATGTATAGTTTGTGCTTCGCCATTTTTTAAAATCGTACCCAACACTTATGACCCGCCGTCAGGCTTTTTTTATGCCTATTCATTTGTCGGCAGAAACTATTTCTCTTCTGCTACGAGGCGTTCTGACCTTTATGACTAGAGAAATCGAATAACTTCTGTGGAGAAATCAGTAATATCAGGCATTTTTAGTCTTTTTCATTCAGATAAATTGTTTTCTGATTGAAACAGTGAATAGTACTTTTTCGTATGCCTTGTTAGCACAGATCTAAGCCTCTATTAAAGAAGTGAGAGGAGAGGTGGGGAACATACCTCCTTTCCTTTCTAATTGAGGATCTTTTACCTGACCATCCCTTTGCACTCCGACGTCTTTCCCTGGATGCGCCCACGGGTTTCGAACCCCCATCATCTAATGGATCAAAAGCGTGCGCGACCCTCCATCGTCTGCGCACTCAAATCATTTAAAAACCTTTTTCTGAAATTCTGATGTCTTTTGATTTACCTCTCCATAGATTAGAGCGTCACACCATTAAAGTCCTGGCCCCTCACATCCGTCTTGTTTTGATCTCTTTTCATTCGGCGATTATAAGTCAAACCTGCATACGGGTCTTAAAATAGCCTGTTCATCATTATGCTCTCGAAATTCATTTTATTGTGCTTAATAATAATAAGGGCAGTTTCGTGATTTGATTCATTTTTCTATCAATCATCACAGGTGTCCTTTCTCGATGGCCGCAGCGCCATATGTCAATGCTTTGGCTCGGGCCTTTCCTCAGCTACCAGTGGTTGCTATAGATGTGGATGAGTATCTACGATACCGCTGGTCTCTGCGTGTTTTCTATGTGCCGAAGTTGAAGATCTTTATTGGAGATAATGTCTATCGGGAATTTAATGGTACGGATACGGATTTGGATGAAATGGTCGACTTTGTCTGGCGCAATTTGCGTAGGTTCTTTTTGCTTCCCTCATGACCTTTCTATAGGCATCATGCCGCAGGGTCCGGTAGAACTACGCCGATCAGACTTTCTCGGTCCCATTCCTAATCAGCTGATAAATCGGCCAGCAGACTCGAGATTTCTACCTCTAGTGTGGATAGTTTTTCTTCTCAGCATGTTCTATTTTGTGGCGTCTTGTTTAGACTGGCGACAAGTCCGTCAACACATGGCAGCCGCTCTCAAAGGTATGAGTTATCTTCTGGATCGTCGGCGTGGATATCTTCCTCGTCAAACGTGTCAAGACTCCCGTTCAACTCGACATCATGTCGCTGCCCATGTCGCTCTTCCTCCTCCCCCTCCCCTTCCCCCTTCTTCTGCTTTACGATCTCTCTCTTCAGTTGCCACATCAACTTCAGCGGATCCTCATCTTCACGCGGAATAGGCTCCAGATTCTCAAACATTAACTTTCTTGATCATATTTTTATTGGCATGTATTCTTCCTTCATTCGCACCAACCCTTATTAGGAAAACATGTACATACGCTTAACCTAATTGCAGGACGAGTCTTGATAACCTATATGGAAACTTCAACAATTTAAATTAGCATTAATTCTAACATTTTCATTTCGGGATTGCTGTCCGATTTTGTATACTGTTAGTCGGTCACGTACATTTTAGATTGTCCTTCGACCTTGTGAGCCTTGAAGCAATCTCCCAATTAGCCTGAGACGAGGCTCGTTCATCGAAATGTAGTTTTTCTTGTGATTGTCTGAATCTGTCGATTACCCTTTGTGAAGTTTGTCTGGTGTCGGCCGTTTCCTGTAAACGAGTAGCCTCAATATTCTCGGTCCAGAGGCGCTATTCTTCGTAGCGAAGTGGTTCTTTTGAATCTCTTTGAACCTGTTCGGTCAAACCTTCAGTCTAGAAGCAAAGCGTAAGCCTTAGGTTACTTAAGGTAGTACACGCTTGTAAAATCGTTGGTGATTTTAGAAATTCGAGTCAATCTGCATATCGTGTGTTGGAGAAAGGTTCGCATGTCTGCAAAGGAATTTCGTAGCAGGAGACGTACGGTATTGTTTGTTTTATGTGGATGCGGGATCAACAGTGCTTGGTTGGTTCATGCCATCGGTAACGAAAGTGCGTGTGCGAACTACAGACAGGCGTAACTCTTTACATGTCATCAGTCATTACTGTTAAATCAGTTGCAGCGCCAAGAATAAGAGAAGTCACTGTAAATGCTTAAATCATATTACAGCAGCTAACTACTTAAATACAGAATACTTTTAGTAATGACTTGTTGAAATCGGTTTTAAATTCCAACAGTCAAGTACGTAAAAACTTTCAGCTTTCTTAGATCAGCGTATGAATTCGTTGTCCTTCCTCTTCCGGATGTATTTAGTTCTTAAGACATTAGACATGGGCCTCTAGACACTTCTAACACAATTATCGCCTAATGGTCACCTTCCAGCGCTGTACAGTCCGTCTCCTCTATCATCGTTTCCATTAGATATCATAAGCTGCCAATGGGGATTCACTCAGATTGTATAAGTGAGGGTTCAGTAATCTTTTTCCCCTTCAGAGAAACCCCATGGTCCCCTTGTACCCCACGTTTGTTGTTTCCGTCCAAAGTTATTTTGGGAAAAATCAGCTTCAATTCCCGGCAAAATAGCTATTTACACAAACATTTCACCCACCACTGCAGTAATATCTGTTACCGAACTAGTCGTGAGTACTTACGGTTATTTCTGAAAATCTTATTGTTAGATAGACTAGTTCATTAGAAGCACAACAAGGATTTATGAGTAGCTCTTTCTGGAGCACTGATTGAGTATGTGCGCCTTGAGTTGAAGTGCCTAACTTCAGGATGACAATACAGCCAAATGTGTCGAGGCCACACGGAGACTCACGGAAACTGATGGAAGAATCTAGTCAGACGTTAATATGCTTGGAAATAAGAAAAATCGAACCTAAATCAAGGACAATTTCTCAACACAATTGTCAGTAATGACATCTTGGAAAATTTACTTAAGTCTACAATAGTCATCCGCAAATTGCTCAACAGTTCTATGAAGCAACTGTACCGAGTTAGTGTTTTCACCATATTACTTTTGGTCGATTTAGCAATATCCTTCCCATTCAAACCATAGACTCAGTTGATTTAGCATTTGCGGCGGTTGTACAATTTTAGAATTTGGAGTTTTGGCTTTTGTTGGCCATGGTTAATTTCTTCCTTACCTCCGGTGGCATTGAAGGCCAATGAACTTTTTAAAAGAGATTTAGAAATTGTTACAAATAACCATTTCAACCGAATTAGAAATTGCCAGGAGAATCAACTCTTTTTAGCCCCCAACGTTCAGTACTTCACATAATTAGAATATTTATGGAGAATTATTTTAAGTTAGAATGCTATTATTCGAATTTGTGAGCGATAAACCAGAAGGAGGTGCTTGTGCTGAAGTCTCACTGACCATGGTCAAAACACCTCAATGAGCTGAGAGTCCTTTGAAATCCATAGTTCAATGACTTCACCATGGACAAAGATGCTGATTTTAACCGATAGAGTAACTAAGTAAGACCTGTCAATGGGAGGTAACAATAAACGCACTGAACTTTCCATGATAGAATTATTCCTCCAATCGCTAATACAATCTAACACCGCCTCTATTGTGCTGCAGAAAACTGGGCTGACGGAGACGGAATAACCAACTGGCATCAGTGAACTCTGCCTACTTATTCTGAATTGAAGAGTGTACTCTTAAGAGGTTTCGTTGTTGAAGTTACCATCGTATTCTTAATTCGAAAAAATCCACCATCAGGATGTTACGATGAACTTTTACCCAAGTATTCTCACTCATCTGCAATTGAAGTAAAACGTCGTCGTCCGGCAAACACAAGCAACGCCATGTCGAAAATGACAATATTTGCGCTTTCACCAATCATGTTGTCTATGGTTAAATCGCTCCCTGGACCATTTCAAGAATTCTCGCAACCCAAAATCTTGCCTTCTATCAACACTGTGAATTGGTCTTTGAAGAACTTCCATATTTAATAATAATTCAGTTGATTAGAATGAAGCAGTGTGAGATTATTGAGTAAATTTATTTTTCAATGGTGACATTTGTGCTCGGCTCATTAACTCTATCCAAATTATAGGCAGGAAGGGAAATTCATCGAATAGACAAAGACTGCCTTATTAGCTCTATTGATACCAAAGCTTGGTAATCATCACTGAAGTCTAGTCTATATGCAATCATCAAAATCTTTCCACGAGTATTTCTAGCTCGTACAGATAAGTTGCTATTAGCTCTTTTTAACTGTTATTCTCTATTCAGTAACTCAATAGAAGTGACTTGAATGCGATGAACTGCGATTTTTGTGCACAGAGAGGACAGTCCAATGAAGGATGTAATTTAGCTTTCCTGCCTCAAGCAGCACATTTTGATTTACATTCAATCTTTTTTCTATTCAGATGTAGGAGCTCATTCAAGCTTAGTAATAGCAGATTCCTTAAGAATTGTGCCGGCAGAACACATTGTATTTCGGGCCCCAGCATTAGAAAAGATTAAACAAAAAACGGCTCCTATAGCTGTAAGTTGAATGATTAATTAGGTAGGTCAAACGGAGTTTTCAGCGTTTTCGCTTTTGCGTACCTCAAGGGACCGGGTGAGACGCGGGGTAGGGAAGATTATTTAGAATAGGAGGCTTCAGTTCTAGAAAAATCTACCTATCGGTAGATAATCCCAATGTATCTTACGTAAGACATTTAGAACTGAAAATGCGACAATAAATTTGCACCAGCCATAAACTTACAAAAATGCTAACCTAAAAGTGGACAACTTACTTAATTTAAGTCAAAGAATGCACCATGAGAGAAGAAATTAGGGCTGAATTTTCAACCAAATGGTAGCCGTTAATACGAAGGCTACTTATTCTGCCGAACATGATGAAAGATGAATCAAAACAAAGCTAGGCCACAATTTGCCTGTAATAATTTTTTTCAAGGCAGCTGAAATTTAGGCCGACAGGATCGCACTATATTTATGGTGAATTTTTAGATGTCTGGTTCAGACGATTCCCCCAGGATCCCCTGAAACCTTGACTGGTTGATGATTTGGCACTATTAGCCGCACCGTGTACGAAAGTGAAGTCCCGTTCCCAGTCAAAGTATTCCGGGGCACATCGACTAGTATTGCTCTCCATGCGATCACTGAACGTGTTCGTCTATTTGCCGAGACTAGGACTTTAAAATATTTTAATGCTCAAGCTCGGTTCAGCACTTGGTTTCATTGAACAAAGGTATTCCGTTATATAATTCATTGAGTTACGTCTAAGGGCGAAGCTTAATAAGGCTATTAAATAGACATAAGTCAATCAGTATTGGAATCAGAAAGATTGTTAGTAAAGTACATTCTGTGAACATAATTCACCTATAGTAGTCACTGTGGGCTACTCAGAGGGTTCTCAAGCTTTGCGCAATTGTAGAAGTCGCTTGTCTGCGATCTTCATTTGACCAACCATGTCAGGAAAATTTTGGGAACACTAAGCATGCTAAAATATAATTACCAGGAAATATGAATGGATATAATTGAATGAGAGGCATGGACATAGAACTCCAGGATAAAGTGGACATTAAATTTTGAATTAAGGTGCATGGCTATGAGAGAATTTTCCAAAGAACTCAAAGTAATAAGCTCAACAACTGCGACATTTTTGTCATTTGCCATAAAAAGACTTATAAATTACGAATTGTATTATATTCCGCAGTTTTCCTCAGTCCCCTCCGATCTTAAAATGAATCTTACAGCTTCATTTATAATAAAAATCGAGCGAGAACTTAATATCGTTTTTTTATGGGTAGAAAAAATAAATATGCGCGCACTCTTGGAGTTAAGAAATAAATATATATGCGCATGATTTGGGTGAAGCCAGCAACATTTGGTGCTAAGGAGTCGAATAACAATGTCTTACGAATTTCAGCATCACAATACGGCTATACACGTGTGCTATAAATAAAGAAGAGCATTGGACAGTAGCTGCGGACCGTCTGTCTATCACCGTCTGTCTGCGTAAAGCAAAAATTTAAAGGCCGAAAGGCTGTGATGTCATTAAAAAGTCCATTGTATTTGATTTAATTGTTACTGGCATTCTATTTTACCTTTTCCGTAATTAAATTTTGCTCGAACTTTCACGATACACGTCATCAACTTCGGAATAGCTGGTTTCGGCTCAGCACACTAATCATTACCATATAGCACTTACCTCCCGTCGTTAAAACGGATCCATTAATGAATTGACATTTAAAATGAAATCGAGCTTTATCACTTCATCCGATAAGACCTCTTCATCAGTCAATCAAATCAATCGAATGTTGTAAATACTAATCAATAGGTTTAAAAGATCAAACTGGAAGACTGACGGCCGAATTTCAGGCACGTATTTTGATTTATTTTTACTGTGTGCTTGTCGCATTGGGCAACGCTTATACTTTTTCAAGAGACAGTTTAAATAACAAGAAATAAATGGGAAGAATATCTACTTGTGAATAAGGCAATGCAAAAAGCTTTTATTGAACATAAAACAGAATAGATAAAAAACCTTAAATTTGAAAGTCATAAAACAGAAGGTTAAAGTCACAAATGAGGAGTATGCGAGAACAGAAATCGTAACTTCCAAAAAATTGTGAGACGGGCAGTTTCGCTCACAATAAGGAGCTTAAATATTAATTTAATTTTAAAATCGTATAAAAATAAAAAATTAAGAACAAATTATAATGACATCGCAGCATCGGAGACTAATTATTTTAATGCGTTCCTGAGCCGTTTAAATCAATTGACAATCCGTTTGTATAAATAGCATCCGTGCTGCGCAGTTTGAGCAATTGCAATGTCTGACTTCGTTCTGGACGCGATGCTCGAGGGCGAAAATGATGAATTGATGACGATTCTCTGAAGATGATGCAGAGTTAGAACGAATAAAGGATCGGTTAAAAGAGGTCGAAGAAGACGCAGGAAAGCTTCAAAACTTGACAACCCTGAAAAAGCAAATGGTAATAATCTAGCCTCTAACAGAACTCTTCAGATCGTACTATGACCGAAGAGGATAAGCTGAAGTAGATTTGCGCTCAATCTATGTTGGGAATTGATTAGGGTTCAACTGCTGATGAATTGGAGCACATTTTCGCTGCTGCGGAGCGATAAATCGAGTCACAATTCAGTGCGACAGGTTTACCGGTCAACCTAAGGCTTCGCATACATTGAGTTTGAAAGCGCTGACGCCATCGAAGCAGCATGCCCTCGATGATTCCACCTTCCGGGGTCGTCCTATTAAAGTTATGCCGAAGCGAACCAACACCCAGGAATTACAACGTCACGTGGATTTAGACGGCCTCGTCGTCGGTTCAATCCCTATGGTCTTCGCTATGGTTATGTCGTGGCAAGACCAAGGACTTCGCGGTTTAGGTAAGTTTTTTTCGTGATTTTCGCCTCTTACAATTTGAATGCCAAACGATCTATGCTGTTTCCTTTAAATTTTGTAGACGACGTCGTGCCTATTTCGGAACACCCTACTGATCCTTGATGGTCGTACCGTTTTTTGACCACTTTTCTGTTTTAAAATCTGTATCCACCCTCCCCTCTTTTTGTCTCCATTGTTGGAGTTAAGGCTTGTAAAACGCAAAGCATTTTCAGAAAAAAAATGTGTTTGTAGCACTGTGCGTGGAATTGTATTATATTGCAATTTTCTAATACATGGTTTTTTAAACAGTTGGTTTGTTAATCCTTCATATGATGCTGTCGTAGAGCGAAATTTTGGTTCATTTTCCTGTTAAATAAACCCATAGAGCATTTGAGACTGAATCGGGATGGAAGAGGGATGACAGCATGGGAAAATGTTGATTCGCTGCTGAAATAGTTTTGTGGATACAAATTGATCAGGGGCCAGGTGTGATGTCTTGGGGAATGCAGGGGAAATTGAGCAGATGGGGAGGGCACCCCATGGTTGGAAATGGCGGATGCAGCATTGCCCGTTATCGGCCTTTATTCTGCGTTTTCTGGCATTCTGACGTTGATTTTCCGAATAATGGTTGGAAACATTGCCAAGGCAGCAAGCAGTATGCCTGCCCGCCAACCGTAAAGGCGGCCGTAAACATCCAGTTGCGTCAATTATGAACCCTAAAGTATATATATAAGGGTACTACTAGTTTGACACAAGTAGCACGGTGTACTAGAAGGTATTAAAGCAAGACTTCTGTAAGCTTGTGGTTGCGACTTCGCTAAGTCAAGCGGATCCTAGCTACTGCAGTTAGAAACGCCGTATATTACATTTTCTTGCAATGAAGAAGGTACCAAGC
This sequence comes from Moniezia expansa, assembly GCA_019097775.1. Classification (NCBI taxonomy): domain Eukaryota; kingdom Metazoa; phylum Platyhelminthes; class Cestoda; order Cyclophyllidea; family Anoplocephalidae; genus Moniezia; species Moniezia expansa. Next base: position 6,871,436 of record JADFDV010000064.1, read on the forward strand.
TTTTTCTATTTCGCTCTTTTCTGCTTCAATGTGATGTAGAAGGCAGAATGTTATAAGTCCGAGTAGTTTTGTAGCAAATCATTCTTGTTCGTCTTGTAGTATCGGCCCCAGGTTAGGAAGTCTGCTTATGGAATTTATGTAACTTCCACCGGTGCTATCTTGTCTCACTTTCATTCGTCAAGAGAGACGAAATCCCATCCAAATCGACAGCACAATTGCGTTTTTTTTTTTGTAAGAAATGTAAATGAAGATTGCGGTTTTACCATTCACATGAACTAATCTATCAAGAACTGGCTTAATTCTACTCACATAAAAGACACTAGTTCATCTTCCAGTCGATTGAAATGGGATTAAATGAAGGCCCTTGCACAATGAACATCGCGTTTATCTACC